>OW121720.1:0-1250000 GCA_933228805.2 Hipparchia semele
TAACCCAAACCTAACCCAAACCTAACCCAAACCTAACCCAAACCTAACCCAAACCTAACCCAAACCTAACCCAAACCTAACCCAAACCTAACCCAAACCTAACCCAAACCTAACCCAAACCTAACCCAAACCTAACCCAAACCTAACCCAAACCTAACCCAAACCTAACCCAAACCTAACCCAAACCTAACCCAAACCTAACCCAAACCTAACCCAAACCTAACCCAAACCTAACCCAAACCTAACCCAAACCTAACCCAAACCTAACCCAAACCTAACCCAAACCTAACCCAAACCTAACCCAAACCTAACCCAAACCTAACCCAAACCTAACCCAAACCTAACCCAAACCTAACCCAAACCTAACCCAAACCTAACCCAAACCTAACCCAAACCTAACCCAAACCTAACCCAAACCTAACCCAAACCTAACCCAAACCTAACCCAAACCTAACCCAAACCTAACCCAAACCTAACCCAAACCTAACCCAAACCTAACCCAAACCTAACCCAAACCTAACCCAAACCTAACCCAAACCTAACCCAAACCTAACCCAAACCTAACCCAAACCTAACCCAAACCTAACCCAAACCTAACCCAAACCTAACCCAAACCTAACCCAAACCTAACCCAAACCTAACCCAAACCTAACCCAAACCTAACCCAAACCTAACCCAAACCTAACCCAAACCTAACCCAAACCTAACCCAAACCTAACCCAAACCTAACCCAAACCTAACCCAAACCTAACCCAAACCTAACCCAAACCTAACCCAAACCTAACCCAAACCTAACCCAAACCTAACCCAAACCTAACCCAAACCTAACCCAAACCTAACCCAAACCTAACCCAAACCTAACCCAAACCTAACCCAAACCTAACCCAAACCTAACCCAAACCTAACCCAAACCTAACCCAAACCTAACCCAAACCTAACCCAAACCTAACCCAAACCTAACCCAAACCTAACCCAAACCTAACCCAAACCTAACCCAAACCTAACCCAAACCTAACCCAAACCTAACCCAAACCTAACCCAAACCTAACCCAAACCTAACCCAAACCTAACCCAAACCTAACCCAAACCTAACCCAAACCTAACCCAAACCTAACCCAAACCTAACCCAAACCTAACCCAAACCTAACCCAAACCTAACCCAAACCTAACCCAAACCTAACCCAAACCTAACCCAAACCTAACCCAAACCTAACCCAAACCTAACCCAAACCTAACCCAAACCTAACCCAAACCTAACCCAAACCTAACCCAAACCTAACCCAAACCTAACCCAAACCTAACCCAAACCTAACCCAAACCTAACCCAAACCTAACCCAAACCTAACCCAAACCTAACCCAAACCTAACCCAAACCTAACCCAAACCTAACCCAAACCTAACCCAAACCTAACCCAAACCTAACCCAAACCTAACCCAAACCTAACCCAAACCTAACCCAAACCTAACCCAAACCTAACCCAAACCTAACCCAAACCTAACCCAAACCTAACCCAAACCTAACCCAAACCTAACCCAAACCTAACCCAAACCTAACCCAAACCTAACCCAAACCTAACCCAAACCTAACCCAAACCTAACCCAAACCTAACCCAAACCTAACCCAAACCTAACCCAAACCTAACCCAAACCTAACCCAAACCTAACCCAAACCTAACCCAAACCTAACCCAAACCTAACCCAAACCTAACCCAAACCTAACCCAAACCTAACCCAAACCTAACCCAAACCTAACCCAAACCTAACCCAAACCTAACCCAAACCTAACCCAAACCTAACCCAAACCTAACCCAAACCTAACCCAAACCTAACCCAAACCTAACCCAAACCTAACCCAAACCTAACCCAAACCTAACCCAAACCTAACCCAAACCTAACCCAAACCTAACCCAAACCTAACCCAAACCTAACCCAAACCTAACCCAAACCTAACCCAAACCTAACCCAAACCTAACCCAAACCTAACCCAAACCTAACCCAAACCTAACCCAAACCTAACCCAAACCTAACCCAAACCTAACCCAAACCTAACCCAAACCTAACCCAAACCTAACCCAAACCTAACCCAAACCTAACCCAAACCTAACCCAAACCTAACCCAAACCTAACCCAAACCTAACCCAAACCTAACCCAAACCTAACCCAAACCTAACCCAAACCTAACCCAAACCTAACCCAAACCTAACCCAAACCTAACCCAAACCTAACCCAAACCTAACCCAAACCTAACCCAAACCTAACCCAAACCTAACCCAAACCTAACCCAAACCTAACCCAAACCTAACCCAAACCTAACCCAAACCTAACCCAAACCTAACCCAAACCTAACCCAAACCTAACCCAAACCTAACCCAAACCTAACCCAAACCTAACCCAAACCTAACCCAAACCTAACCCAAACCTAACCCAAACCTAACCCAAACCTAACCCAAACCTAACCCAAACCTAACCCAAACCTAACCCAAACCTAACCCAAACCTAACCCAAACCTAACCCAAACCTAACCCAAACCTAACCCAAACCTAACCCAAACCTAACCCAAACCTAACCCAAACCTAACCCAAACCTAACCCAAACCTAACCCAAACCTAACCCAAACCTAACCCAAACCTAACCCAAACCTAACCCAAACCTAACCCAAACCTAACCCAAACCTAACCCAAACCTAACCCAAACCTAACCCAAACCTAACCCAAACCTAACCCAAACCTAACCCAAACCTAACCCAAACCTAACCCAAACCTAACCCAAACCTAACCCAAACCTAACCCAAACCTAACCCAAACCTAACCCAAACCTAACCCAAACCTAACCCAAACCTAACCCAAACCTAACCCAAACCTAACCCAAACCTAACCCAAACCTAACCCAAACCTAACCCAAACCTAACCCAAACCTAACCCAAACCTAACCCAAACCTAACCCAAACCTAACCCAAACCTAACCCAAACCTAACCCAAACCTAACCCAAACCTAACCCAAACCTAACCCAAACCTAACCCAAACCTAACCCAAACCTAACCCAAACCTAACCCAAACCTAACCCAAACCTAACCCAAACCTAACCCAAACCTAACCCAAACCTAACCCAAACCTAACCCAAACCTAACCCAAACCTAACCCAAACCTAACCCAAACCTAACCCAAACCTAACCCAAACCTAACCCAAACCTAACCCAAACCTAACCCAAACCTAACCCAAACCTAACCCAAACCTAACCCAAACCTAACCCAAACCTAACCCAAACCTAACCCAAACCTAACCCAAACCTAACCCAAACCTAACCCAAACCTAACCCAAACCTAACCCAAACCTAACCCAAACCTAACCCAAACCTAACCCAAACCTAACCCAAACCTAACCCAAACCTAACCCAAACCTAACCCAAACCTAACCCAAACCTAACCCAAACCTAACCCAAACCTAACCCAAACCTAACCCAAACCTAACCCAAACCTAACCCAAACCTAACCCAAACCTAACCCAAACCTAACCCAAACCTAACCCAAACCTAACCCAAACCTAACCCAAACCTAACCCAAACCAACCCAAACCAACCCAAACCTAACCCAAACCTAACCCAAACCTAACCCAAACCTAACCCAAACCTAACCCAAACCTAACCCAAACCTAACCCAAACCTAACCCAAACCTAACCCAAACCTAACCCAAACCTAACCCAAACCTAACCCAAACCTAACCCAAACCTAACCCAAACCTAACCCAAACCTAACCCAAACCTAACCCAAACCTAACCCAAACCTAACCCAAACCTAACCCAAACCTAACCCAAACCTAACCCAAACCTAACCCAAACCTAACCCAAACCTAACCCAAACCTAACCCAAACCTAACCCAAACCTAACCCAAACCTAACCCAAACCTAACCCAAACCTAACCCAAACCTAACCCAAACCTAACCCAAACCTAACCCAAACCTAACCCAAACCTAACCCAAACCTAACCCAAACCTAACCCAAACCTAACCCAAACCTAACCCAAACCTAACCCAAACCTAACCCAAACCTAACCCAAACCTAACCCAAACCTAACCCAAACCTAACCCAAACCTAACCCAAACCTAACCCAAACCTAACCCAAACCTAACCCAAACCTAACCCAAACCTAACCCAAACCTAACCCAAACCTAACCCAAACCTAACCCAAACCTAACCCAAACCTAACCCAAACCTAACCCAAACCTAACCCAAACCTAACCCAAACCTAACCCAAACCTAACCCAAACCTAACCCAAACCTAACCCAAACCTAACCCAAACCTAACCCAAACCTAACCCAAACCTAACCCAAACCTAACCCAAACCTAACCCAAACCTAACCCAAACCTAACCCAAACCTAACCCAAACCTAACCCAAACCTAACCCAAACCTAACCCAAACCTAACCCAAACCTAACCCAAACCTAACCCAAACCTAACCCAAACCTAACCCAAACCTAACCCAAACCTAACCCAAACCTAACCCAAACCTAACCCAAACCTAACCCAAACCTAACCCAAACCTAACCCAAACCTAACCCAAACCTAACCCAAACCTAACCCAAACCTAACCCAAACCTAACCCAAACCTAACCCAAACCTAACCCAAACCTAACCCAAACCTAACCCAAACCTAACCCAAACCTAACCCAAACCTAACCCAAACCTAACCCAAACCTAACCCAAACCTAACCCAAACCTAACCCAAACCTAACCCAAACCTAACCCAAACCTAACCCAAACCTAACCCAAACCTAACCCAAACCTAACCCAAACCTAACCCAAACCTAACCCAAACCTAACCCAAACCTAACCCAAACCTAACCCAAACCTAACCCAAACCTAACCCAAACCTAACCCAAACCTAACCCAAACCTAACCCAAACCTAACCCAAACCTAACCCAAACCTAACCCAAACCTAACCCAAACCTAACCCAAACCTAACCCAAACCTAACCCAAACCTAACCCAAACCTAACCCAAACCTAACCCAAACCTAACCCAAACCTAACCCAAACCTAACCCAAACCTAACCCAAACCTAACCCAAACCTAACCCAAACCTAACCCAAACCTAACCCAAACCTAACCCAAACCTAACCCAAACCTAACCCAAACCTAACCCAAACCTAACCCAAACCTAACCCAAACCTAACCCAAACCTAACCCAAACCTAACCCAAACCTAACCCAAACCTAACCCAAACCTAACCCAAACCTAACCCAAACCTAACCCAAACCTAACCCAAACCTAACCCAAACCTAACCCAAACCTAACCCAAACCTAACCCAAACCTAACCCAAACCTAACCCAAACCTAACCCAAACCTAACCCAAACCTAACCCAAACCTAACCCAAACCTAACCCAAACCTAACCCAAACCTAACCCAAACCTAACCCAAACCTAACCCAAACCTAACCCAAACCTAACCCAAACCTAACCCAAACCTAACCCAAACCTAACCCAAACCTAACCCAAACCTAACCCAAACCTAACCCAAACCTAACCCAAACCTAACCCAAACCTAACCCAAACCTAACCCAAACCTAACCCAAACCTAACCCAAACCTAACCCAAACCTAACCCAAACCTAACCCAAACCTAACCCAAACCTAACCCAAACCTAACCCAAACCTAACCCAAACCTAACCCAAACCTAACCCAAACCTAACCCAAACCTAACCCAAACCTAACCCAAACCTAACCCAAACCTAACCCAAACCTAACCCAAACCTAACCCAAACCTAACCCAAACCTAACCCAAACCTAACCCAAACCTAACCCAAACCTAACCCAAACCTAACCCAAACCTAACCCAAACCTAACCCAAACCTAACCCAAACCTAACCCAAACCTAACCCAAACCTAACCCAAACCTAACCCAAACCTAACCCAAACCTAACCCAAACCTAACCCAAACCTAACCCAAACCTAACCCAAACCTAACCCAAACCTAACCCAAACCTAACCCAAACCTAACCCAAACCTAACCCAAACCTAACCCAAACCTAACCCAAACCTAACCCAAACCTAACCCAAACCTAACCCAAACCTAACCCAAACCTAACCCAAACCTAACCCAAACCTAACCCAAACCTAACCCAAACCTAACCCAAACCTAACCCAAACCTAACCCAAACCTAACCCAAACCTAACCCAAACCTAACCCAAACCTAACCCAAACCTAACCCAAACCTAACCCAAACCTAACCCAAACCTAACCCAAACCTAACCCAAACCTAACCCAAACCTAACCCAAACCTAACCCAAACCTAACCCAAACCTAACCCAAACCTAACCCAAACCTAACCCAAACCTAACCCAAACCTAACCCAAACCTAACCCAAACCTAACCCAAACCTAACCCAAACCTAACCCAAACCTAACCCAAACCTAACCCAAACCTAACCCAAACCTAACCCAAACCTAACCCAAACCTAACCCAAACCTAACCCAAACCTAACCCAAACCTAACCCAAACCTAACCCAAACCTAACCCAAACCTAACCCAAACCTAACCCAAACCTAACCCAAACCTAACCCAAACCTAACCCAAACCTAACCCAAACCTAACCCAAACCTAACCCAAACCTAACCCAAACCTAACCCAAACCTAACCCAAACCTAACCCAAACCTAACCCAAACCTAACCCAAACCTAACCCAAACCTAACCCAAACCTAACCCAAACCTAACCCAAACCTAACCCAAACCTAACCCAAACCTAACCCAAACCTAACCCAAACCTAACCCAAACCTAACCCAAACCTAACCCAAACCTAACCCAAACCTAACCCAAACCTAACCCAAACCTAACCCAAACCTAACCCAAACCTAACCCAAACCTAACCCAAACCTAACCCAAACCTAACCCAAACCTAACCCAAACCTAACCCAAACCTAACCCAAACCTAACCCAAACCTAACCCAAACCTAACCCAAACCTAACCCAAACCTAACCCAAACCTAACCCAAACCTAACCCAAACCTAACCCAAACCTAACCCAAACCTAACCCAAACCTAACCCAAACCTAACCCAAACCTAACCCAAACCTAACCCAAACCTAACCCAAACCTAACCCAAACCTAACCCAAACCTAACCCAAACCTAACCCAAACCTAACCCAAACCTAACCCAAACCTAACCCAAACCTAACCCAAACCTAACCCAAACCTAACCCAAACCTAACCCAAACCTAACCCAAACCTAACCCAAACCTAACCCAAACCTAACCCAAACCTAACCCAAACCTAACCCAAACCTAACCCAAACCTAACCCAAACCTAACCCAAACCTAACCCAAACCTAACCCAAACCTAACCCAAACCTAACCCAAACCTAACCCAAACCTAACCCAAACCTAACCCAAACCTAACCCAAACCTAACCCAAACCTAACCCAAACCTAACCCAAACCTAACCCAAACCTAACCCAAACCTAACCCAAACCTAACCCAAACCTAACCCAAACCTAACCCAAACCTAACCCAAACCTAACCCAAACCTAACCCAAACCTAACCCAAACCTAACCCAAACCTAACCCAAACCTAACCCAAACCTAACCCAAACCTAACCCAAACCTAACCCAAACCTAACCCAAACCTAACCCAAACCTAACCCAAACCTAACCCAAACCTAACCCAAACCTAACCCAAACCTAACCCAAACCTAACCCAAACCTAACCCAAACCTAACCCAAACCTAACCCAAACCTAACCCAAACCTAACCCAAACCTAACCCAAACCTAACCCAAACCTAACCCAAACCTAACCCAAACCTAACCCAAACCTAACCCAAACCTAACCCAAACCTAACCCAAACCTAACCCAAACCTAACCCAAACCTAACCCAAACCTAACCCAAACCTAACCCAAACCTAACCCAAACCTAACCCAAACCTAACCCAAACCTAACCCAAACCTAACCCAAACCTAACCCAAACCTAACCCAAACCTAACCCAAACCTAACCCAAACCTAACCCAAACCTAACCCAAACCTAACCCAAACCTAACCCAAACCTAACCCAAACCTAACCCAAACCTAACCCAAACCTAACCCAAACCTAACCCAAACCTAACCCAAACCTAACCCAAACCTAACCCAAACCTAACCCAAACCTAACCCAAACCTAACCCAAACCTAACCCAAACCTAACCCAAACCTAACCCAAACCTAACCCAAACCTAACCCAAACCTAACCCAAACCTAACCCAAACCTAACCCAAACCTAACCCAAACCTAACCCAAACCTAACCCAAACCTAACCCAAACCTAACCCAAACCTAACCCAAACCTAACCCAAACCTAACCCAAACCTAACCCAAACCTAACCCAAACCTAACCCAAACCTAACCCAAACCTAACCCAAACCTAACCCAAACCTAACCCAAACCTAACCCAAACCTAACCCAAACCTAACCCAAACCTAACCCAAACCTAACCCAAACCTAACCCAAACCTAACCCAAACCTAACCCAAACCTAACCCAAACCTAACCCAAACCTAACCCAAACCTAACCCAAACCTAACCCAAACCTAACCCAAACCTAACCCAAACCTAACCCAAACCTAACCCAAACCTAACGGTTCAGTTGTATCTTTAAGTTTACAAAGTTATTGGTGCTGTATGGCCCTATACAATTTGCTCACTGTTTTACCAATTTTACTACGCTCTACTTTGGTCGATTATATCTATTTAGATATTCTATTCCTAATAATGTACGTTGATTTTTTTTTCATCATGATACTTTACCCTCACTCTTCATATTTTTTCAAATTTTTACGTCGAGTGTTTCAGAAGCTAGGAGGGGAAACGTATAGAGGGGAAAACTCACAAAATCTGTAAATCTATACTAATATTATAAAGCTGAAGAGTTTATTTGTTTGAACGCGCTAATCTCAGGAACTACATGTTTGAATGGAATAATTTTTTTGGGTTTGATAGTCCATTTATCGAGGAAGATTTTAGGCTTTATAACATCACGCTGCGACCAATAGGAGCGAAGCATCGGTGAAAAATATTGCAAAAAGGGGTATAATTATCCATATTTAAAATAAATATATTCTTTTAAAAACTTCTTAATCGCAATCATAATAACAAAAATTGACGCGGATGAAGTCGCGGGCAACAGCTAGTCTATATCTATACAAATAAAATTGAAGGGTCATTTTGTAAAATCAAAATAACAGCTTTATTAAATGCATATGTAAAAAAATACGGTACTTATAACAAAAAACAATTTTTAAAATTATTGTCTTTCTGTCTGACTGTCTGTCTGTTTGTGTCCGCTAATCTTGGGAATGGCTGGACCGATTTTAACGGAACTTTCACTGGTAGTTAGCTGATATTATCGGGCGTAATATAGGCTCCTTTTTTAACCGACTTTCGAAAAAGGAGGAGAAGGAGTTGTGTTTTTCTACGTGTGTATATCGATATCTCTGTGATATCTTGTGATGAGCAACCGCCGAGTTTCTTGCTGGCTCTTCTCGGCAGGAAAGGCATTCCGAACCAGTGGTAGATTCATTGACGATTCAAAAGTGCTTGTAAAAGTTTATTTGAATAAAAAATATTTCTATTTCTAAACCGATTTGCGTGAATCTTTTTATAATCGTTATAAAAATTTTCCGAGATGCTCCTATGAAACTTCGGTTTCCAACTCCTCAATCGTGATGATGGAGGGGTATTGCCCTCCTAAACTGTGGGTATTTAGGAACTGTCGATTATGAATAGTTATTGTAGGTACCAATTAAAGACTACATCGTTGAATTTCAGGACCCAACTCCTCAATTCTGATACTGCAAGGGTTCTGCCCACCTAAACTTTGGTGATTTAGGACGTGTCAAATCAATTTTCGGTGGAAGTTTACATGGTAATGTACATCATATATTTTTTTAATTTTATCATTCTCTTATTTTAGAAGTTAGAGGGGGGGGTTACACATTTTACCACTTTGGAAGTCTCTCGCGCAAACTATTCAGTTTAGAAAAAAATGATATTAAAAACCTCAATATCATTTTTGAAGACCTATCCAAAGATACCCCACACGAATGGGTTTATGAAAAAAAAAATTTTGAGTTTCAATTCTAAGTATGGGGAACCCCAAAATTTATTGCTATTTTTCTATTCTTGTGTGAAAATCTTAATGCGGTTCACAGAATACATCTACTTACTAAGTTTCAACAGTATAGTCTTTATAGTTTCGCAAAAAAGTGGCTGTGACATACGGACGGACAGACAGACAGACATGACGAATCTATAAGGGTTTCGTTTTTTGCCATTTGGCTACGGAACCCTAAAAACAATTACTTGCGTACATCTCGCCTATAACAGTAGGATAATAAGTTGACTAGCCCAATAGAAAATCACTACATAGTATAAAACAAAGTCGCTTTTTCTGTTCCTATTTCCCCTTGGTCGCTTAAATCTTTAAAACTACGCAACGGATTTTGATGCGGTTTTTTTTAATAGATAGAGTGATTTAAGAGGAAGGTTTATATGTATAATAACATCCTTTAAATAGTGGAGAAATACTGTTATTTTTGAGTTTTCTAAAGTGATGTCGTAAATAATTACATTTTTTCCGCTTACATTGCAAACGCAGGCTGAACCCTACGAGATTTATGAAAATAATGTACTAAGTATTGTACACATTGAAAAAGTCTACAGAAAACTCCGCGATGGTACATGTCTACCTCTTATGGATATCCCACAATAACGTTTTTTTGTCATTTACTTTTTACGACAAATAATGGCTAATTTTCGAAGCGATTTTAACCAATACAGCATTAATCCTTATCTAATTAAATACCTTAAATATATTGTTGATTTAATATAGATCTATATGGCCCTTTACAGCATATGATTTAAATGAATATTTTCGAAGATATTACAGATTTAAAAATTGCGGGACGTAGCGCTTGCGGCGGTTCCAGCTGGCCGGGGCGGCGGGAGTGTGCCTATAAAATATATTGTCTAACTAGCGGACGCCCGCGACTTCGTCCGCGTTCCTACATCACCACAGTTTAGGTTGGCAGAACCCCTTCAGCATCAGGATTGAGGAGTTGGGTCCTGGAATTTAACGATGTAGTCTTTATTTGGTCCCTAAAATAACTATTCATAATCAACAGTTTCTAAATCCCCACAGTTTAGGGGAGCAGTACCCCTGCAGCATCAGGATTGAGGAGTTGGAACCCGAACTTTTTATGGGACCATCTCGCAAAGTTTTTATGTCGATTAAAAAAGATTCACGCAAATCGGTTAAGAAATCACGGAGACATTGATATGCAGAGATAGAAAAACACAACTCCTTCTCCTCCTTTTTCGAAAGTCGGTTAAAAAAGTATACGTTGCCCGATAATATCAGCTATCTACCAGTGAAAGTCCCGTCAAAATCGGTCCAACCGTTCCCGAGATTAGCGGTAACAAACAGACAGACAGACAAACAGACGGACAAAAATTTTAAAAATTGTTTTCTTGGTATAAGTATCGTATTTACTTTCGTATGCAGTTAGTAAAAAGCTGTTCTTTTGATAGTACAAACAGACACTTCAATTTTATTTTACAAGGAAGCTGTGAACGTTGTATATAAAGACAATCTGTAATATATTAATTGTTGTATAAATAGAATAAATAGGTAAAAAGTAAATAAGTAAGAATGTAGTGTATGAATTTAGATATTAAAAAATAGCAGGAAATCTTCATGGTTTAGGGAAAGAAGAATTGTTTTACTCTAAAAACGCGTGCGGGCCACGGGCAGTAATGAATAAATCAAATTGTTTTGATTGATTTTAATCATTTTATCAGTGAATGACATATTATACCCGTATATATATATATATTTATATACTTTATACCCGTGCGAAGCCGGAGCGGGCCGCTAGTAATTTATAATTCGTGAAAACTAGCTAACTCAAATATGGAGCTTCAGTTTATCCGAAGTAATCAGCTTTTTGTACATAATTATACTGCAAACATTGTTCTAGCAGAAAAAAAAAGAATTTGTGTTTTGAATTGAATGTTCTTATACTTAAATAGGATTAGGGCTATGGGTTGAATTTACACTGCCAAGTTAGTCCGCTACCAGCTTAGACTGCATCGTCACTTACCATCAGGTGAGATCGTAGTCAATGACTATCTTGTCATCGATTAAAAAAAATACCTACAGAACTAGGCACCCATTTAGATCACAGTTCCTTTGTCGGCGACGGTGACGACCACCCATATTGATTCTTCATATTGAAGTTGGCTCCATTTGCACATTTAGGTTTTGGGGGTTACATTTTCTTATTTTGTGTATTTTCCCCTAATACACCAACTGTTTGGGCCCTATTAATGAAAATAAAAAACAACCGATCAAATGCGAGTCGGACTCGCATACAAAGGGTTCCGTATCTAAAAAACGCCGAAAAGCACGTTTTTAGTAAAGGTACACCTTTTAATTATTTTTTTTGTTTTTATTATTTGTTTATATAGCGGCAACAAAAATACACATTCTCTGGAAATTTCAAATCTCTACCTATTACGGATCATGAGATACAGACCGCTGACAGATAGACGGACGGACGGACGGACGCACGGACAGCGGAGGCTCAGTAATAGGGCCCCGTCGGAAACGGAACCCTAAACAGAACACACAACGTGATAGTCCAGTCAATGAGTGTGTGGAGTGTGGAGTGCGGACTCTACAACGTCACAAAAGCGCGTGTCGTCTGCTCCCGTTCCGGAAATAGCCGGGCGCGGACCGGCGCGGGCGGGCGCGGGCGGGATAGGGACGTGCGGCGACGCGCGCTCGTGCTGTCGACAAATGGAGCGCCGCCTACAATACATACGATATGAAGGTATCCAGGTACCTACCTTAATACCTTCGATCAATGAAACGATAATGATACGTCTTCACCTTGTGTCGCGGAAGCCGAATGGAACACTGAAATTTTTTGCTGCCGTAAAGGATGGCATTCAAAAATTTACAAATTTTGATGTAACCTTAAATTATGTTTTTGCACATTGTACAATGTATACAATAGATATAATATTGTATCGATATCGATGGCGACCGCGACACACGAGGCGCCGGGCGCGTGGGCGGCGGGCGCGCGGCCACACCGGCGCGCACCGCGCCCCGGCCCACACGCGCAGCGCGCCCGAGCCCCGACCGCGACTCACGTCACACGCGCGTCCGCCGATGGCCGCTAGCGAGGCGCCCGGCGCCCCCGCCCCCGCGCGCGCGCTGCTGGCGCTGCTGGCGGCGCTGCTGCTGCCGACCGGCGATGCACAAACGTTGCAAATGGGTGAGGTTCTGTGCTCGCGGTCTCGCTGCCCCGACATCGACAACTACAATTTTGTGCTTCGTGTTGACGTAGAGACTTTGCAGCATTTTAATGGTTGTATTTCTATTTCACAATATTTTTATTTTATTTTATTCATTTGCTAACAGGCTGAGTGCCTATTACCTACAAGAATTATTTATTTTAATTATTTACTTATCAAAATTATTATTAAAATTACAAAAAATCAAACTAGGAAAAGTGTAAAAAAGTAATATTTTTTGCTTATTCTAATACGGCTCCAGCGTTTGGAATCCGTTCCACAAAGAATCGAAAGAATCCAAAAACGAATTCTCTTCTTGTTGAATGTCCACCAAAACAAAAAGAGAGAATTAACCTCAAATAAATTAACCTCAAATAAATTAACCTCAAATAAATAAAGATTTTTAAATTTATCACTCGAACACCGATGTCGGGTGTCTGACCGAATACTTCTCTTCAAAATAATAATGGAATTGACTTGGACAGTCTTTTGTCTAAAATTAATTTTCTGTGCAAACAACTTGCGAATTTCCCGTTACAAACCATTCGTCACCAACGGCTGCAGAACAGAAATGGGAGCTATTTAGAATTTTGTCGCGAACAGGCTTTTTAAAAATTCAAATGTCATTATCGATTTACATACTCTCTTTGCAACAGTATTTTTTTTTTAATTTTTTTATTTGGATCATTAAACTGGTTACAATTTTTACATCTATCATAATAAATTTCACAAAATATGTACTATAATTGGAACCTTCTAGAAATGACCACAGCATGCTTAAGCATGCTGTGGTCATTTCTAGAAGGTTGACCACAGCATGCCCACAGCATGACCACAGCATGCTTAAGCATGCTGTGGTCATTTCTAGAAGGTTGACCACAGCATGCCCACAGCATGACCACAGCATGCTTAAGCATGCTGTGATCATTTCTAGAAGGTATGATTTAAATCATAGAAAAACTAATGCTAGTCACAATATATATGTACCTACAAACGAAAATACCTAAGTACAATACAATAAATAAATACAATAAATAGTATACAAGATTATTGTATTTTTCTTCCTTAGGTATGCTTTTTCTTTCTTTCTATTGGCTTCTTGGCTCCTGTTAGTTAGTTATTACTAACCCGCATTTGCACATATTTATTTACGTATTTATTTAAAGACAAAAAAAGTGACACAATTTACACCATAATTTATAGACCAAAAGCATTAGACTAAAACTTGTGGCTGGTGATTGTAATTGGCAGCCCAATTAGACCGTAGCCTGTGCTAGGGCTGTCCAAAATACATCCTCGGACCAATTGTATTTAATTTTTATCAAATTAAAAAAAATTTTTTTTTTTTGATATACCTAACTAAACGTTCACCGAACACCGCGCGCGCAGGCGTGGTGGGCGCGTCCCCGGAGAGCGAGCTGGTACTGCGCGCGGCCGTGCGCGCGGCGCTGCGCGGGCGCGCCGCCGTCGCCGCCGCCGACGCGCCCGCCGAGCCCTGGGAGCCGCTGGGCGTGCCGCGCCGCGTGTGCGAGCAGGCGCGCGCCGGCGTGGCGCTCAGCGCCAGCGACGCCGGCGGAGCCGACGCGGCGGCGCGCGCCGGCCTCGCGCTGCTGCTGGCCGCGCCCGCGCCGCCCGCCGCGCCGCCGCGCCATCGCGCGCCCTCCGCGCTCGAGCTGTTCCCGCGGCCCGACGTGTTGGCGCGCGCCTGCGCGGCGCTGTGCGCGGCCAAGGGCTGGACGAGCGCCGTGCTGCTGCACGAGGGAAGCGCGCGCGCCGCGCCGCCACTGGCGATAGCACCCGAGCGCCTGGCACTGCGCGCGCGTCGCCTGCCGCCGCCGCACGAGGAGGACGCGCTGCGCAACCTGCTGCTCGTGTTGAAGCGCTGGGGCGCGACGCGCTTCGTGGTGTGGTGCGAGGCGGCGTGCGCCGTCCGCGTGCTGGACGCGGCGCAGCGCGCGGGTCTGCTGGGCGAGCGCCACTCGTTCCTGCTGCCCGCGCTCGACCTCCACGTGCACGACCTGTCGTCCTACAGCTACGGCGGCGCCAACGTCACCGGTGAGCGGTCCCACCCCGCGCCCCGCGCCACACGCCCCGCCCCCTCCGCGCCACTCTGACCCGACCCTCCCGCCCGCAGTGCTGCGACTGTTCGACCCCGAGGCGGAGGGCGTGCGCGCCGCGACGGCGGCGTGGGCCGAGGAGTACGCGGCGCTGCTGGGGCCCGCGGCGGACGCGGCGCGGATCGCGCGCACTGCGGCGAGCCCGCCCACGGCGCTGCTGCTGGCGTACGACGCGGCGCGCGTGGCGGCGCAGGCGGCGGCGCGCCTGCGGCTGCCCGACATGCCGGCCGGCGACTGCGACCGCGGCGCGGCGGCCTTCCACGCCGACTCGCTGCTGAACTACGTCCGCTCGGTGCGTGTCGCGCGACGCGTCGAGGCGCACGTCGACCGTCGCTAACGCTCCGCGTGTCGCAGGAGGAGTGGAGCGGCGCGACGGGCGCGCTGAGCTGGGCGGCGGGCGGCGCGCGGCGCGCGGTCACGCTGCACGCGGCCGAGCTGCGGCGCGGCGGGCGGCTGGCGGCCGCGGCGGCGTGGAGCGCGCGCGGCGGCCTGCTGTGGCTCGAGCGCCCGCGCCCCGCGCCGCCGCCCGACGACGACATGACCAACCGCACCTTCGTCGTGCTCATCGCGAAGGTACGCGCCCGCACGCACCCGTCCCAAGCCGCCGCCCGCAAGTCAACCGCGCTTCCTGTTTCAGAACGACCCGTACGTGATGCGGCAGATGTCGGCCGAGCGCCTGTCCGGGAACGCGCGCTACGAGGGTAGGTGCGGCGCGGCGCGAGGCGGGCGAGACGGGCGCGGCGGCGGCCACTGACCGGTGCTCTGTCCGCAGGGTTCTGCATCGAGCTGATCGAGCAGCTGAGCCAGGCGCTGGGCTTCAACTACACGTTCGTGGAGCAGGCGGACGGCGACTACGGCTCGCGCGACCGCGACACTAAGGAGTGGAGCGGCATGATCCGCCGCCTCATGGACGACGAGGTCGGTCGCGCCCCCCGCGCCCCCCGCGCCCCCGCCCGCAGCACGCTCACGGTGCGCTCTGTCGACAGAGCGTCCACTTCGCGATCACGGACCTGACGATCACGGCGGAGCGCGAGGAGGCGGTGGACTTCACGACGCCCTTCATGAACCTCGGCATCAGCATCCTGTTCCGCAAGCCGTCCAAGCCGGAGCCCGCGCTGCTCGCCTTCCTGCTGCCCTTCTCTAACGGGGTGAGCCCGAGCCCGCGCGGGTTACGCATTAAACGGGTTTCGCCTGACTTTTGTTTGAACACCTATCTTCAATACCCTGAACGTACTCCTCACCTCGTCTCCAAAATCCTCAATCATCAGCTCCCTCCATATTCTTCCTTTGAATGAATTTTTGTCCTCTATACGAAAGAAAACAAACCGTATCAAAGTCTTGCATTTATTATAAACTAGCGGATGCCCGCGACTTCTTCAATTCACAATTAACACAGTCCCTAAATCCGCACAGTTTGAGTGGGCAGAACCCCTGCAGCATCAGAATTGAGGAGTCAGGTCTTGGAATTTAACGATATAGTCTTTACTCGGTACCTACAATAACTACTCATAATCGACGGTTCCTAAATACCCACAGTTTAGGGGAGCAGTACACGTGCAGCATCAGGATTAAGGAGATGGAAACCGAAGTTTTTATGGGACCATCTCGCAAAGTTTTTGTATCGATTAAAAAGAGATTCACGCAAATCGGTTAAGAAATCACGGAGATATCGATATACAGCGGTAGAAAAACACAACTCCTTTTCCTCCTTTTCGAAAATCGGTTAAAAAAGTAGCTTATATTACGTCCAATAATATCAGCTATCTACCAGTGAAAGTCCCGTCAGAATCGGTCCAGCCGTTCCCAAAATTAGCGGCAACAAACAGACAGACAGACGGACAAAAAAAAACAAGTTTGATTTATGCAAGAGATGCAGGTGGACTGCTGTACTCGTCCAATATGATCACAAAAAGCAAGCGATGTGAAATCTTGATCTTACGCACGAGCATGCGCAGGTGTGGCTGTGCCTGGGGCTGGCGTACGTGGGCACGTCGCTGGTGCTGTACGTGGTGGGGCGGCTCTGCCCCGAGGAGTGGCAGAACCCCTACCCGTGCGTGGAGGAGCCGCCCGCGCTGCAGAACCAGTTCACGCCGGGCAACGCGCTGTGGTTCAACCTGGGCGCCGTGCTGCAGCAGGGCTCGGAGGTGGCGCCCGTGGCGTACGGCAGCCGCGCCGTGGCCAGCGTGTGGTGGATCTTCGCGCTCGTCATCACCAGCTCCTACACCGCCAACCTGGCCACGCTGCTGTCCACCAAGATGCCCAACGAGATCATCACGGGCGTGCGCGACCTGGCCGACAACGACAAGGGCATCCGCTACGGCGCCAAGATCAACGGCTCCACCTACAAGTTCTTCGAGGTCGGCACCGCCCGCCGCGAAAAGGAAATGACAAGTTCACAAATCCACAATTCTGTTATTCAATAATACCGTGATAATACCTACTTGTATTTTCCTTTTCGATTTTTATTTACGCAGTCGGGCTTTTGATTTTTTTTACTTACACAATATTATATTTTTTTTCAGTTAAGAATACATATATATAAAAGTAAATTACAACTTTAAATTGTCGTAAATCATAAACGATCACTCAAACTGAAAAATGATGACAGAAATCTAACAATGATTTTCGAATACCTACCTACCCTAATGATTTTCGATATCCCACTTCGTTCATCGACTTTAATTAGAAATAGAAATAGAAATATTTTTTATTCAAATAAACTTTTACAAGCACTTTTGAATCGTCAATGAATCTACCACTGGTTCGGAATGCCTTTCCTGCCGAGAAGAGCCAGTAAGAAACTCGGCGGTTGCTCTTTTCAAAAAAAAATAAAAAAAATTACAATTTTTATTGAACACAGGATAGTTATTACTGTCTTATGAATCACTGGAGCGAATTATATCCACGCTTTTTTATCATTTACATAGTCTTCAATTGTATAATATGCTTTTTTCATGAGAGCAGATTTAATTGATTTCTTAAACTTGTGTAGAGGCAAGTCTAAGATTGACTGTGGAATTTTATTGTAAAACGTCACGCCCATTCTCACAAATGTCTTTTGGACCCTCTTGAGGCGCAGCCCAGGAAACATGAGCCTATTTGGATTTCTACTTGGTCTATCGGACAAATCACTCTTTTTTTTGTAACTCAAAATGTTTTGTCTGACAAATATTATGTTGTTATAAATATATTGTGAAGCTACTGTAAGAATGCCTATCTCTTTAAATCTTTCTCGAAGGGAATCCCGCGGCCTCAAATTATAGATTGCGCGGATTGCCCTCTTCTGCAAAACAAAAATTTTTCCAATATCGGCTGCCTTACCCCATACTAAGATTCCGTATGACATAATACTATGGAAATATGCAAAATAAACAATTTTTGCAGTTTCTATGTCAGTCAACTGTCGAATCTTCCTAACAGCGTAAGCAGCAGAGCTAAGTTTGCCAGCAAGCGTTGCTATATGGGTGCCCCATTGTAGCTTTGAATCCAGGGTTAACCCCAAAAACACTGTGGAGTCCTCAGTTTTCAAAGGTTCATTATTTATCTTTAAATTTTTACTGACAGAATTGACCGAGCTAAGCGAATTCTCTGAGTCTACTTGAGTGAATTTGCACTTGTCCGTCCGTCCGTCCGTCCGACTGTCTGTCAGAGCCTTATAATTTCTGAATTACTGAACGTAATTACTTCAAATTTAAATATAATAAATAAGCTGATGGCCTTCAGCCGTATATTGCATAAAAATATTAAAAGCTTTATTTCAGGGGGGCTCTCATAGAAGTGCGTGTGAAGTAAAATTTTTTTTGTTGCGTTACATAAACTTGCGATATATTTTTTTAAAGACAACTTTAAACAGAGTACAAAATTTTTTTTTAATTTTTCCCTTAAAATTGACGAAATGGGGGCTTTCAAAGTGGAGATTTAATTTGAGCCATACACAGATTTATTATGTCAAAAAGTATTGCATATTAGAACCTGAAACTCGGTTGAAAATTCAGTTATATCCTGTACTTGAGCAACAAATACTAAAATTAGATAAATATTATAAAGAAACGAAATTATTTAATTTTGGAATATAATAAGTCGACCAGCAAAATTTATTTTTTGGCATCAAAACCTAGCTTCTAATTTAATAACTCAGCAACGGGAAAATGATGAAGCTTCTAATATACTAACTCGGCTTCTTCACAATGGCCACAAAATATTCCAAAGAAAGCATCAAATAAAGAGCCACTATTTTTATTATTGTCCACTGCCACTGCACGATTTGGTGCGAGTGAGATGGATACGACTGGCCATTTGCACGATTTCGTTGGTGCGAGTGAGACGGATGCGACTGGCAATTTGCACGATCTCGTTGGTTATGGCTATTTGCACCAATCAGAGAGCGCCATTCAAAACATGCATTTGTTTTTTTTGTTGTTCTGTTGTTAGTGTGTTAATATTGCAATTATTTTTGTATAATTTTTTCTTTAAACTAAAGTTAGGTTAGGTTAGGGTTATACATGAATATTCAGGTGCCCGGCCGAAGGCCGGGCACTTAGGTTCTGTTGGGATCGTAAACCTACCTAAAACTAAAAAAAAAGTTGAAAAAAAATTTGATTTTTTTTTTTCAAAAATGTTATAATGTTATGTGTGGGTATTTATCTTGAGTTAAATTTAAAATAATCATTTTTTTAATTTCATTTTATCAAAAAAAAACGTTTTTTTATTTAGTTAGAAACATTTTTTTATTTCATTTTTCTCACAAAAAAAAAGAAATTAAAAATGTGGTTGAAGATTTGGTGTATTATTTGATGCTAATATTTAAGTATTTTAGGAGTTCACGGTTTGAAGCTAAGTTATAAATATAGATGCTAAAATTATATTTTTTAGAGGCTCACTAGTTGAAGCTGACTTAGTAATTTAGAAGCCAATAATGGTATTAAATAGAAGCTCGTTTAATTACATGCCTTTAATTTTTAATGCTAATAGCTTTACAGTAATGCTAATAGATGGCGCTGTATCGGTAAAACAGTTTTGCTGCAACTATTATTATGTTTTATTGCGTCTAATGTTAAAAGTTAATTATTACTATATATAGTTAAAACTATCTTTTGGGAATTATGGGATACCGCGAGGTCTCAGTTCGGGGCGAATCACTAGTTTTAGCTTTTTCACAATATGGCGGCTGATGGTCGTCTTATTGAATTTTGATTACTCTCATGTCTTTAGTGCCACTTCCGACTCCCGAGATTAACACAAATCGATTGACGCGTAAGAACCATCAAAACCGGCCCACGCGTTTGGTCCCCAGAGCACCGCACACATACATAGACTGATAAACATATTACCCTTGTTCGCGTCGCGCAGTCCGGCAAAAATTGGCCGCCGCGCTCAAAATTCGTTCGGAAGGAGATCATCGCGCGCAGTCCGTCGCGGTGTCCGTACCTCTCCAGTCGATCCCCATTTTTTGAAATCTTCCAGTTGCTCCGAGTCATACGACACAAAAAATATACCCAGTACTAATGTAATGTTGCAGCAATCTAGCGAAGAGCTGTACCAGAAGATGTACCAGACCATGATTCAGCACAAGATGCCCACGTCCAACCCCGAGGGCTTAAGGATGTAAGCGACATTTATGTTTTATTTATTTATTTATTTATTTATTTACAGACAAAAAAAAAAGTGACACAATTTACACCATAATTCATAGACCAAAGCATTAGACCAAAGACTAAAACTTGTGGCTGGTGATTGTAATTGGCAGCCCAATTAGACCGTAGCCTGTGCTAGGGCTGTCCAAAATACATCCTCCGCCCAATTGTATGTAACGTTAATTAAATTGAAAAAAAAAATTTTTTTTTTTTTTTTATATATCTAACTAAATTTAATTATATTTAATTATTATTAGCTTGCCTTGATTATAATAATATGAATAAATGCAAAAAAATAAAAAACAAAATATATATATATATTAGAAATAAGTAAAGTTAGTGCTGTTTGTGCAACAGTGTTAGATACCTACTGAATTAAGTTTAATTATGGTTACTTGTATATAGTAGATATGATAAAGTGTCCGTGACAGTAATAGCGTAAGCATCAACAAATCTTGTCATAAAGACATTTAAAGTTTTCAAAAGAGCATACTAGTAGATATTTCTTTATATCCATCTTTAATTTTTTCTTTAGAGGAGGGTGCTGGGCACACAGAATAATATTAGATATCTCCGGTGGGAGGTTGTTGAACATTTTTGGTGCCGCAGATGAACAATGCTTTTTAGCGAATCCAGACGTTCCCAGTGGAACCAAACATCTTTGTTTTCTTTGCCTGAGGTGACTGTGAACTTGCTCAAGTGGAAAGTCATCAATATGTTTTGCCATATACATTGCTAATTGCCATACATACAATTTTCTCGGAGTTAGTACTTTACTCAGTTTAAATAACTCTTCCGTAGGAAATCTTCGATTCTTTTTTAAGATAATTTTGAGGTTAAGTTTTTGAGCCTTATTAAGTTTATCTAATATAGTTGAGCCACATGAACCCCATGCAATAATGCCATACAAGATTAATGATTGAGTTAAAGAACTGTACACTCTTAATAGTAGATCAGCACTTAAAATATTTCTTAAGTTACTGTATATATGGCTCAAGCTTCGAACTTTCTTTGTCAGCATATCCACGTGCATATCCCACCTTAGATGTTGATCAACTATAATACCAAGATAAGTGGTGCTTTGGGCCCATGATAACGTCTTGCAGTTTACACAGTCAGACCTATTTAGACAAGAATGCACTTGAATTTTCGGAGTTTCAGTCGGAAGACCGGCTCGAGTAGGAGAGAAGCACATAAATACAGTTTTTTCTTCGTTTAGCGTTAGCAAATTATCGTCATACCAGTCCTTAGCCAGACGAAGGCCACATTCCGCTTTTTGGATGGCATTATCCCATGTCGAGGCTGTGAATAACAAAACAGTATCATCGGCAAAACATAGTGATTTAGAGTCTGTCTGTCTGTCTGTTAGTAGCGAACAGAAGTCGTTAAGATAAATTGGTCCTAAAACGCTTCCCTGAGGGACACCAAACATGATTTCTTGTCCGTTTTCAGCGCTAGTTTGATTTCCGACACGCACAAATTGTTTCCGATTCTTAAGATAGCTAGCAAACCAGCTTAATGCATTTCCCTTGAATCCGTATAGCTCCAATTTTTTTAACAATAACTGATGTGAAATGGTGTCAAAAGCTTTAGCTAGATCAATGAACACAGCAACTGTTTTGTTTTTACTTTCATGATTCAATACTATCTGCTTTGTCAAATCAGCAATTGCATCACTGGTTCCTATTCCCTCTCTAAAACCGTACTGATTATTATGCAAGACATCTGAAGTGAACGCATTAATCCTGATTTTCATTATTTTTTCAACTATTTTCGAAGTAGTAGGTAAAAGTGAAATAGGACGGTAATTCGACATAACGTTAGCTGGCCCTTTTTTATGCAATGGCATAATTATGGCAGTTTTTAAGGTCTGTGGAAATATTCCTGTTTTAAAACTTAAATTAATCATAACTGAGAGAGGAGAAGCAATTACATTATTTATTAATTTTAAGATTAATTTCTTTGTATATTTCATATCGAGCTATAATAGTCCAGAGACTAATATAACTCCTTTGGTGTGCGCAGGGTGCTAGAGGGCAACTACGCGTACTTCGCGGAGTCCACCACCATCGAGTACGCCGTCGAGCGCAACTGCGACGTCACCAACGTGAGTGCCCCCCCCCCTACCCCCTCCCAGTCCCCAGCGAACACCGCCGCCGCCGCCCGGCACTCATCCGACTGTCGCCTTGCAGGTCGGAGACCCCTTGGACAGCAAAGGCTACGGCATCGCAATGAAGAAAAGTACGTCCCTTTGACCGTTTACATATTCAATTAACGATCAGTCTCGTAGTCGATGACCGCCGAGTGTCCCGTGTGCGACAGACTCGACGTACCGGCACGCGCTCAACCTGGCGCTGCTGCGGCTGCAGGAGGAGGGCGTGCTGCGCGACATGAAGCGGCGCTGGTGGAAGGAGATGAACGGCGGCGGCGCGTGCCAGGAGCCCGCCGAGCAGAACGCGCAGAAGCTGTCCATGCCCAACTTCTGGGGGCTGTTCCTGGTGCTGGCGGTGGGCTGCGCGCTGGGCGTGCTGCTGTCGCTGGCCGACCTGCTGCGGCACGCGTGGCGGCACCCGCGCGAGCCCGGCTCCTTCTCCGCCGGCCTGCTGGCCGAGCTGCGCTTCGTGTTCCGCTTCGAGCGCTCCACCAAGCCCGTGCGCGGCCCGCTCGTGCCGCCCGCCAGCGCCTCGCCCGCCGCGCGCTCCGACCTGTCCGAGCTGACGCCGCGCGCCGACTCCGCGCCGCCCGACGACGCGCGCCCGCCGTCCGCGCGCAGCCGCCGCGCCAGCGCGCGCCGCCGCAGCTCCATGCACGCCGCCAGCGTGCGCCTCGCGCGCCACGCCGCCTCGCCCGCCGCCAGCGTGCGCCTCGCGCGCCACGCCGCCTCGCCCGCCGCCAGCGTGCGCCTCGCGCGCCACGCCGCCTCGCCGCGCCGCCTGTCGTCGCCGGCGCCGCGCTGAGCCCGCCTCGCCCACCGCCTCGCCGCACAGCCGTAACGTGTTTCGATGTAACGGCTGTGCCTTTGTTTGTTTGCTCGGCTTTGTGGGTGCGATGCCGGGCTCTAAGATTAATTTTCAGTGAATTACGCTATTATAAGTATTATAAGTATTATAGGTACCTAGATACTTACTTATTTTAAGCAATTTTAACATAATTGTTCTTAAAAACTCGTATATGATCAGTTCTGCCCTATCTTTTAATAAAATTTGTAAAAATAATAAAAATCTAGACCTTTTTTGTATCACTGCCACCACCATTCGTAAAACACTGGCAAACGAGTTCTCTAACGCCTATAAAATATAATTTGTTAACCTGGTTACGAAACTCGTTGGTCACTTCTCGAATTTTGCTTTGTTTATCCCTCATTGTATATCTTTTATTGATTTATTTTTTCTATTCTTTACAATTTTTTCCCTGTATTCGTTATTATTTTTCTTTCTCCTAGTTGAGTATTTTTTCTTTTTCATATGTAAATCCTATCTGTGAAAACTTGTAATTAACTTTAATTCTTCTTCTGTATTTATTCACTAATTTTTCTGATAAGCTGTAATTTTCTTTTAAAATAAAATAAAAAATTAAAATAAAATAAATCACTACAATCCGTATTTAATTAGAAAATAATATATTTTAATATTGTGGATCACTTGGGAAGCATTTTATTTATTGTTGGCGAAATATTGAAATACGGGTAGTAAAGATATACAACTTTAATCAAAGACTTGTATTAGAAGTCTTTCACTTTAATATATTGAAGGTAGTTTGATATTTGACTTTGTTGACGACGCGACGTAGGCGCCCGTCCGGCGCCGTGAGTACAAATACAGCGGGTTGGACGTTATTAATTCAGTCTCTTCCAGAGACTCATACGGCTATTGGATGCTCCCGCGTCTAGGTCGTTGTTTATGATTAAGGGATTGTGATAGCAATCGCGCCCTAATTGAATAAATATTGATTGTTTAAATGAGTGTAATTGATTAAATAATACTTGGATACGTTTGATAGTTACCCTCACGTTCAGATGGTGGTTTGTCTGACGCGTTGTGGTTAAATTAGATGTGAGGACAGGGGCCGTTATAGGGGCGGTTGGAGACGGCTTTAGGTAGGGTTGTAACGCTTGGTGCCATCTAGCGGACTAAGCTAATAATATTTATTATCTATTTTCCTTAAATTCTAAGTACGTATTTAAATATATATTAAAAATTATATAAGTAAATAAATACCATATACATAACATTATAAAATAAATGTTTTAGTCCAACTATGAAAGCGGACTAAATCTAAAACGCCCACTTTCGACTACATTCCAGGGTTCTTACTTCCTGCACCTACCTCGACCTGCGCTCGCTGCTTCTGGCGCGAGGTTAACGCACTACCCCTGGAGTCGGACCTGGAGGAAGACTACCCCGGCGACGCTACTCGATGGCGAGCACAACATCCAGGGCAGTGGCATTTTTGGATTCTCAGACTGTATAGTGCATACTTACCTACGACCCGGCTCTCCGCGTATTTCAAATTAGTCGACTTAGATATTTTTATAACGCTAATTACTAGCGTTGCCAGACGTCCCGTATTTCCCGAGACATCCCGTATTTTAGGCATAGTTTAAAATGTCCCGGCGAGACTGACTCTGTCCCGTATTTGAACCGTATTATGAAATCGATCTAAGAATTCACACATGCAACGTTCGTAAAACGTAGGTGTGACTCGCCTCGGCTCGAGCGACTGTGTAGTGTGTAGTGTGAAGCACCTTGCACTTGCCGCCCGCATCGACCAACGACAGTGTTAGTGTCAAAATGACAATGTAAAACTGACTCGATCCTCGGAAATATATATTAAAAAAAAGACACAAAATAATTTTGTTTTTTATTTGTCCCGGGTAAAAAACTGAAATCCCGTATTTTTTTTGCCCATTTAACCATTTGTCCCTTATAGGCTGAAAAAAAATCTGGCAACCCTACTAATTACCCACATTGATAGAAAATTCTATTTAATTGTAAATCAAATATATTAAATAAGTTCTACCTAAACTAAACTGTTTCTGTTACCACCTAAAACGTAACAGTTTTAACGTTTTTTTGAGTTGTCATTATAAATAGTTGCACAGGAAAATAAAAAAATAAAAAAAAAATACTTACACTACCTACTTACCTATAGGTACTATGTTCTGTGATTAAGTTTTTTCAGAAAACAAAACTGCAAAAAATAATGAAGTTTATTTGAGTATGAAAGATATTTGAGTTGGAGTGAAGGATGCGAAGAGGCCGCTCGAGCTGCGCGTGACGTCACGGCGCGGCCGAGGGCGGGCGGCGAGGGCGGGCGGCGGGCGCAGGCGCGCGCGGAGTATCGACTGGGGCGGGCGCGGCGCGGCCAGTCGGGCGCCCGCCGCCGCCGCAGCCAGTGTCGCAGCATGGACGCGCCGCAGCAGCCCGCGCCGCCGCCCGCGGCCGTGCGGCCCCTCGTCAACCCCGACGAGTTCGGCGAAGTCGACACCTCCAGGTGGGTGCGGCGCCGTCGGACTCGTTAGATAACGACGAACTAACGATCCGCTCTACGACGCGGCGCTATGCTTTCTGTATTAATATTAAAGTTAAATGTGTAGCGCTGTCGCTGTCGCCGTCGCTGTCGCCTGCGGTGACGCGCCATGACGGCGAGACTCGCGAGTCGCGACACGAGTGTCATCGAGTGCGACGCAGCGTCAACTCGATCCCTCCAGCCTGAGCTCTGTTCCAACGGAGCCAATCCTCCAGGATTGTCATATTTTGTAGTTACGATCTGTCTGTAGCATTCAGACCGCGGTCAGACGGATGATAGCGAAGTCTCAGCTTGAACCTTGATCACTGTGACTAAACCTGACTAAATCTACCGACAGCAAAAAGATCGAGCTCCAACTGTGCTGCGTTTTTACCTCTGCTTTAGAAATTACTAGCTGATGCCCGCGACCTCATTCGCGTGGATTAAGTATTTTTTAATTTCTGCGAGAACTCTATAAGTTTCCGGGATAAAATGAAGCCTATGTGTTAAACATAGGTATGAACTATCTTCATTCCGAACAGCCAAGGAAGGAGTGACGACATCTATACGTTTGTCCATCCTCACAATCTTTCGCTTTTATAAATAATAGTAGGATTGTTTTCTGAATTTGAATATTTCATCTGCATTGATAGATTCATTGGACGATTCGAAAGCACTTTGTAAAAGTTTAAAATTATTTTATTCTATTCTATTCCATTCTATTCTATTGCGATTTGCGATGGCGAGTTTCTCTAACAGTTCTTAATGTCAGCTTTGCACACGCACAGTTAACGGCGGGAAGTACACCGAGGTGATTCAATTCCAATCGTAGGAAACCATTATTGCCGCTACGTAAGATAGAACATATTATTCAAATTGCGAAATAATATTTTTCATGAGAGTATGAAAATTAGGTATGATGCAAAAAAAATCAGACAGTCAAATAAAATAAAATAAAGTTGCTAACGCCAAAAGTGAAAGAAAGCTATCACTTCGCTTTTAACTTACAACTATTAAGACCTTTAAGTTTTCAACTATGGTGATTTGAGTTATACAAAGCTTTTATATGTATATGGAATACCAAATAGGATAATTTTTCCATCAGGAAAAATTTGTAAAATAAGCAACGCCCTGATCGATGAAGACTTTAAAAACAATGTCTGGATTCGCTAAAAAGCATTGTTCATCTGCGGCACCAAAAATGTTCAACAACCTCCCACCGGAGATATCTAATATTATTCTGTGTGCCCAGCACCCTCCTCTAAAGAAAAAATTAAAGATGGATATAAAGAAATATCTACTAGTAAGCTCTTTTGAAAACTTTAAATGCCTTTATGACAAGATTTGTTGATGCTTACGGACACTATCATATCTACTATATATAAGTAACCATAATTAAACTTAATACAGTATCTAACACTGTTGCACAAACAGCACTAACTTTACTTATTTCTAATATATATATATTTTTTTTTTTTTTTTTTTGCATTTATTCATATTATTATAATCAAGGCAAGCTAATAAAAATTAAATATAATTAAATTAGTTAGATATATCAAAAAAAAAAAATTTTTTTTCAATTTAATTAACATTAAATACAATTGGGCGGAGGATGTATTTTTGGACAGCCCTAGCACAGGCTACGGCCTAATTGGGCTGCCAATTACAATCACCAGCCACAAGTTTTAGTCTTTGGTCTAGTGCTTTGGTCTATGAATTATGGTGAAAACTTGTGTCACTTTTTTTTTTTGTCTGTAAATAAATAAATAAATAAATAAATAAATAAATGTTCATAGTAAAATCTATGTTTCCTGTAATTTTTGAAAGCGAATTTCCCCGCCAACCCGCAGGTACCCGGCGCCCAAGGAGGCCACGCACAAGGTCCGCGGGCGCAGCGACCTGCTGGAGCTGGTGTGCGGCGCGGGCACCGTGGACCCCGAGCTGCTCACCGTCAAGACGTTCTACTTCTTCTTCTACTCGGCGTTCGGCTCGCTGTTCCCGCTCATGGGCGTGTACTTCAAGCAGATGGGCATGAACGCCGGCCAGTGCGGGCTGCTCATCGGCACGCGCCCCTTCGTCGAGTTCCTGTCGGCGCCCTTCTGGGGCGGGCTGGCCGACCGCTGGCGCAAGGGGCGCGCGCTGCTGCTGGCGTCGCTGGGCGCCTGGGTGGTGTTCACGCTGCCGCTGAGCTGGGTGCAGCCGGCGGCCGTGGCGTGCGTGGCGCCGCTCAACGACAGCGCCTACGAGCTGGCCGCGCCGCACTACGACGACGACTGGCCCGCGCCGCCGCGCCACTTCCGCGGGCCCGCCGCCGGCCACGCCGGCTCGCCGCTGCCCGTCAGCGACGCCGTCAACTACCGGCCCGAGGCCAACCGCGACTGGGTCACGCCGCTGCACTCCTACATCGTGTACAGCACGCCCGACATCCAGAAGACCTTCTTCCTGCTGCTGCTGCTCGTCGTCATCGGCGAGTTCTTCAGCGCGCCCGCCATCACGCTGGCCGACTCCGCCGTCATCACGCTCCTGGGCGAGGACGCCGACAGGTAGGCGCGCCCGTCGCCGCCCCGACGAGCACGATACGAGCGATGTGTACGATACGCCGCGTGTCGCAGGTACGGCCACCAGCGCATGTTCGGCTCGCTGGGCTGGGGGCTGGCCATGTTCTTCGTGGGCATCGCGCTGGACCACAGCACGGCCTTCAGCACGCACCCGTGCGGCGGGCCGCAGCGCTTCGAGAAGAACTACACCATCTGCTTCGCGACATTCTCAGTGCTCATGGGCGCCGCGCTCATCACCGCCACGCAGGTGAGGCGGGAACCGCCGCGGGCGAGGGAGGGGCGAGGGAGGGGAGAGACGAGGCGTCGTTGACCGCCGGGCTTGCGCGTTGCAGATCCGGTTCAAGTACGAGGCGGTGACGGTGGAGAGCCCGACGGCGCCGCCCGCGGAGCCCACGCACGAGGAGCGGCTGCAGCAGCAGCTGGCGGAGCAGCTGCAGCTGCCCGGGCTGGACACGGGCGCGCCCGCGCCGCGCGCGCCGCCGCTGGAGCACGCCAAGGTGTTCGCGCAGACGACGCGCGAGATGCCCGAGTGGGTGACGGTGCTGCGCCAGTTCCAGAACGTGAAGGCGGCCTCGTTCCTGCTGGTGGCCTGGTTCATGGGCTTCGGCATCGGCCTCATCTTCACCTTCCTCTTCTGGCATCTGCAGGTGCCGTGACCGCGAGCGTTGTTGGCGATTTACAATACTCTAAATACACTTTTCTCAAACATGCATGGAAATATTGTCATTATTTTCGAAAAAAGAACACGCGAAGTATCGAATTGTCGGACAAAGAAAATCAAATCCATTACAGGAGCGTTTTTTGAATTTGGAACATTACAACGCTCCGCGAAACAGTTGTTTCGCGGAGCGTTTTTTTTTTTAAATATTGCAGGAGCTTTGTAATGTAATGCCGTTTCATACAACAGTATGAAATGGCGTGCTGGGGTTACTAAATACTCCTTGATCGGATCTCTTTTGTCATTCTTGGCATACCATAGTCTCTTTGCTTAGTACAAATTGCGTTTACGTGGCTGTAGTGTATAGCCATAAATGCGTTTGCCTGTCGGCACAGATAATAAAAAAAAAATTGGCGGTAAAGCTGAAAATTCGTCTTGATTTGTTATTTACATACCTACTTAATAAATATAAATTTAATAATAATCAAAATGAGTTCCAACGGTTCAGAGAGTGAAATGGAGATTGATTGTACCTACTCCACCAGATTTAAACCAAAATGGCGGATGGATTTGGATGTATAATATAAAAAGTGTTTTATTTCCCTGCATTCTTTTGAGAAAAGCACTATATATGCCTCGGCGGGAAATGGCAATTGCCTGTCTCGTATTTAGTGAAGTCCTCGCCTACGGCTCGGCCTTCAAACTCATACTCGACCTGCAATTGCCTACTTCCCTGCCTTTGCAATAATGTACTATTCTTTCTTTTTCAGCTTACACTTAATGACCTACGCCAAAATATAATGTTGAAATGCAAAACAAAACGAAAAGTAGATAGTATAGATACGTACCTATGTAAATGCATCAGTAAGATAAATATTTATAAATTAGACCGACTGATACTCGATTTCTGTAAATCGATGGAAGTTGGATCGAAATTTTGGAAATAATTTCTTGTGGTTACCTCCTGGGCTGATGTTCCAAGGTTGCTAACTCTCAGATCTGTCACTCTGTGTGATGTTGGAACTGCTGCTAGTGAAATTATATTGCAGATACTCAGCATATTCATACTTTGTCAATGAGCTCCAGGTTCTACTCTATCATGATGTTCGCAGGGTGCTAAGGCTCGGGGAACTGTAGGCCATGAACCATGCAGCACTGGGGACTGCACTCCGAAGCTGCCGAGAGAAATGAACAACTGCCAATTGTGAATTGATGTTGTAGTTAACGAGCGGAGAGTCTTCGAGATAAACGCATTTATATGATGTACCTATTTCTTGTTTCGCATAAATATTATATTGATGAAGTTGAGCTCGCCCAGTGACTAACGTATTAATAATGCCGGCGACGGCGACGTTTGTATTTGTTTATCGGAAGTGAATCTGTTTCCGCTCCCAGGATATCGGCGGGTCACCCACGCTGTTCGGCGTGGCGTCCGTCATCAACCACATCTCCGAGATCTTCGCGTACTTCTTCAGCTTCAAGCTCATCACGCAAATGGGCCACGTGAAGGTGTGTACGGCGCGCGATGCGTACGTGCGTGCGTGCTTGCGTGCGTGCGCGGCGCGGTAACACCCGGGTGCGATGCGATGTGCAGGTGCTGTGCCTCGGGCTGGCGGGCAACGTGGTGCGCTTCCTGTACATCTCGTGGCTGACGTCGCCGTGGTGGGTGCTGCCGTTCGAGTTCGTGCAGGGCGTGACGCACGCCGCGGTGTGGGCCGCGTGCTGCTCGTACATCGCGCACGGCGCGCCGCCCACGCTGCGCTCGTCGGCGCAGGGCGTGCTGCAGGGACTGCACCACGGGCTGGGGCGCGGCTGCGGCGCCGTGCTGGGCGGCATCGCCGTGGCCAAGTGGGGCACGACGCGCACGTTCGCCGGCTACGGGCTGCTGTGCGGCGTGGCGCTGGCCGCCTTCGCGTTCGTCAACTTCCGCGGCGGCGACGACACGACGGGTGCGGGCGCCCCCGTGGACGAGGAGGCGCGCGCCGTGGCCGAGGCGGGCGTGCTGGCGCCGCACGGCGTGCCGTCCAACCCGCTGCCGCGCGCGCTGTCCTCCACGCGCCTCGCCGACCTCGCGCACCGCGACAACTACGGCGCGACGCAGGTGAGCGGCGCCCCCCCCCGCGCCCCCGCACCCCCCACCCTCTCCCGCCCCGCCACTGACGCGCGCGTGCATGTTGCAGAGCTACGGCGGAGCCGACAGCCTCGCGGTGCCGGGCGCCGCGCCCGCGCCCGCGGCGCCCGCCACCCCGCACAACCCGTTCCTGGCGGAGCACGGCGCCGCGCCCGCCTTCAGATAAGTGTCCCGGACGTTGCCGGCCGGCGCCGGTCGTGTGCCGGGGTTCGTCGTGACGAAGCTTGCGCGCTCTTCCCGTTATGAACAGTATTAGTTGCCACTGCGCTCCGACTACCGATTTGTTTAATTGTAAAGCGCTCGATTGTGTGTAGCGTTTATTTTGAATGGATGAGGTACTATGCCGTGCAGATTGAGGAGAAACTCGATAAAGATGAACCGTGCATACGACTACTCAGAATATTGTTTCGACGTCCCGAGCAGACGCGACGGCCGGCCGTCTGCCGTTCGCCGGCCGCGGTGTACTCATCTAAACCAAGATTAAGTTCCTGTCAACTTGCAAAACCCGTTTGATTAAAAGCCTGAATTTATACTTAATCAAAATACTGTACATGATTTGTTTGTACAATGAAATAGTATGAATTTTAATAGAATTATTTCTATTTAAAGACTAGCAAAAATGGGCCTCACGTTTCGGGAAAATTCCCGAGTTGGATTTCGTGGGAGTCGGTTTGCCGACGCTAGCCTCGGCGTCGCGCGTCGGTTTGCCGGCGATATCGAAATGCCCCCGGAAAATATGGAAAATAAAAAATAAGTACCTAATTAATATTCGTCTGACATCAGTTACGTCTATAATTGTTCATAATCGTAAATTGAACGTCATCGGCTAACACGTTTAAAGCGAGTAGCTCAAACTCACCATCGTAATATTCTGCTATTTGTTGTTTTTTGGAATGAGATATTTATTTCTAGATGTACCTGAGTGGTGAATGTACCTACCTACCTACTACGAAATAAAAGTGTTATTCTGTATATCTATAATACGATAGTATACCTATTCTATTTATTACATAATTAATGGGATATCGGAGAGCGGTCCGTATTTAAAGCGAAAACTTAATCTGCCTATGATAATAAATTATAAGTTTTCATTTACTTTAAAATTGACGCCACACGTCTGTTCAGTCGGATCCTCGCCCGGCCGGCCGCTCTCCGGCCGCTCTCCGGCCGCTCTCCGGCTCTCCGGCAGCACTCTGTAGTCTGTACAGTTAGACCAGTAGCAGTGCGGTCACACTGACGCCACAGTGGCCGGGCCCCGCTGCACGTGCACGAGTTCGCAGGTCGCGACGTCATATCAAGGCGCGGGGAGCGAGCGCGCGGCGCCGGCCGGCCGCACCCGCCGGGCGGACCGCGCGCCGCAACGCGCACTCCTCCGAGTTTATTTTTGTTGACAATGTGTTAGACATTTAAATACCATAGCTATAAATAATCATAGTATATATACATTTGTTGTAATTGTAAAGTTACTCTTAGTGATGTGAACGCGGCACAGTTATATATTTTTGCACTGCGCCGGGCGGCACGGCACTCGGCCGCGACGCTCGTCCGGACCGGCGCCGCACCGGGCGCCGCGCCGCTGGCGACAAACGATCTTCAATCTCAAACGTATTATGATAATAATAAATGTTGACTATTCACTCGTCGGCTCGATTTATTTATCTCTCTGTATTTTCACGTTTCCGACCCCGGTGCGACACCCTCGCAGGGCGCCGGCAGCTCGTGCCGGATCGCTACGGTCGATGTGAACACGCGACAGCAATTAGACCCGCTATCGGCACGATACCGCGCCGCTCGCAGCCGCGCTGATAAGCGACAGATATAACACGACTGATAGTGATAAGTGATAACACACGCCGCTCGCTCACACCGCACACCGCGCCGCGCCGGCGCCGCGAGCCGGCCGTGTCGAGCGAGTGACGCGCGGCGCGCGTGCGGCGGCGATGGGGCGCCGTCTGACGCTCCTGCAGCACGTGAATCTATTGTTGATGGTGGGTAACTGGGTAAATAACGAACTAAAAGTTCTATGATTTTTTTTTTATTATTCAAATGCTACAATAAAACTTATAGCAAAATAATTATCTAATTACTATATACATATTATAAATCATGCCCGCGCGGAATAGTGCCAAGGATGCAGGCTGCATGAAATAAAAATTGGAATAATTTTCTTTACTTTTGGTAAGTACAACTTTAAACGTTTAAAAGTTTCGAGTTTCGACTGTTGTGAGTCACAACTTGTGACTGTAAAGTAGGAACCTACTTAGCTATGTAAAGAAGGTATAATCGGTACTCAGTGCAATAGTATATCTACTATGAGTAAACAGATTCTCTCAAAGAGTCTTATTCTATCTAAATAGGTACCTATCTAAAAGGAAAAAGGTGACTAACTGATCTATCTGACTAAAGCTTTTTGCACTTTACATACGAACTGATTTATATACGCTTAAAATAATAAAAAATAATTAGAACCGTGAAAAAAGTAGTCGTCCGACTATACTTGCAACTTTGCAAGTCATCGTTTCGGCCATTTTCAGGCAGTGCGAGTGGTGCGAGTGGTGCGAGTGGTGCGAGTGGTGCGAGTGGTGCGGACGCTATAGGCTATAATATATTATGCTTTCTCTGTTGTCTGTGTGAAGTTTAGCACCGCACAGAAGCTGCATTGTCCTGCTAGTAGAACTACTGAGGATGACTAATTCCTGTAGTACCTATCATACAAAATCTAATCTAATATCTTTATACATAAAAAATTAGCGACTGAACTCGGTACAATGATGCGTGCTAAATTTTAAAGACGTCAGTGATACATAATAATTCAAATATGTGGACTGTAACACATAAGTAGTTGGGTCGGTCTTAGACAGCTGGTATGCCAAAAAACGAATAGAAAACAAGGTATGATTCCTAGGATCATCTTATGCATAAGGGTGTCCAAGATGATCCTTTGGTAGGGTTTTAAAAAAGTGAAATATTTCAATAAAATATAAATAAATTCCAAAATATAAGTATACCTATAAATATCATGACAGATAAATTTGCTCTCAGAAGACGCTTAAACATCTGCATTCAAGTTATTGCGAGCTTTCTCCCTTAAAGGGATCATCTCGTAGGTACAGGTTTTCCCTACACACATGCAGCCGTACATACATAAATACATACGTACATACATAGACTGATAAACACATTACCCGCCTTTGCGTCGTGCAGTCGGGTAAAAACCTACTCTCTGTGTACTGAGGTGCTTAGCTACTTACAATTTGTTGGTTTTTCGCAATAAGTACTACAATTTCCCCTCATCCATCATTTAGCTATCTTGATGAATGACCGTCGATGCGGAGACTGGCAGTTTCCTACGAATCGAATTGGTAGGTACATCGATATAAATATATATGTAGTACCTAGTACATCATTGAATTATATGTAGGTATAGAAATAGAAATAGAAATATTTTTTTTATTCAAATAAACTTTTACAACACTTGAATCGTCAATGTATCTACCACTTGTTCGGAATGCCTTTCCTGCCGAGAAGAGCCAGCAAGAAACTCGGCGGTTGCTCTTTTCAAAAAAAATAAAATATGAAACTATGCTATATATGTATAATACAGTGTTTTCACGATGAAGTTTCCTAAGTCCGATACAATACAAATACAAATAAATACAATCCAATGCATGTTAAGACGAGTAGACAGAAAGCAGACCCATTCCCATTCGTGGCACCCGTTCACGAGCATGACGCATGATCCAGGCGTTGCTTCGCTCAACCATATTTGAGGGCACGTAACAACCCGCACCACACGACACCACCACAGAAATGTTTAAAGAGAGCATGACATAGGTACTTTACGTTATAACTTTTTAGAGTTTATATTATGATTCAATTTTTCTATCATTTATTTTTATACACATTTACCCCATTGTTTTTAAAAATGCTTACAAATATACATTTTACAAATATAAATATAAAAACATCATTAAAAACAATAAAATAAATGGATCCCACTTGCTGCGGAATAGGGACCCAAGCAGCCAGTGGTCAGGGCTCCAGAGTGAGGAACCTCCTCACAATGCGTGCCGTCTCAAGGAGTACCGCCTTCCGTATCCTGCTCTTGATCCAAGTATTAAGCGAAAGTTTCTTAAGATGTTGATCGAAACTTTTCGCTATAAGAGCATTAACCGAAACGACCATCGGCACTACAATTGTTGAATCAACATGCATTATTATTAGATATACCTAATAGCATGCATTTCGCTAACTTTCTCTATCGATTGGAAAGAAACCACTCAAATAGGCTCAGAAACCTTGGGCAATCTTCCTCCCTTTATGGAAGTCTTAAAAAGTAAAGTAGGTACCTACTATATACAAGTGAGAGCCAACCTCATTAAGATGCCATGGCAGCGACGCCAGCAACGCTTCCGTGGCTACCCTCGGCGTCCGTGAGACGCCAAAACTAGCCACCAAAGCGGATGCCAGACGTGATTAGTATTGCTTGTTCACGCCCCTTTTTTGGCTGACGGCTTGGCGTCGACACGAAGTGAGGTAGAGTTAAGGTATATTGTAATACAAATTGACACGTTTCGAGTGGCGGCGCTGCCGGTGTCGCTGCCGTGTCATCGTGTCGGTGTGACCGCGCGGTCGGCGGCAGGTGTACGCGGGCGCGATGCTGACGGCGGCGGCGCGGCTCAAGTGGGACCCCACGCTGTACGTGGCGGCGCGCGAGCTGTTCCCGCTCGAGTACCGCGCACTCGCCGCCGCGCTGCCCGCGCTGGCCGCCGCGCTGCTGCTGCTGGCGCATCTGACGCTGCTCGCCGCGCGCTGCCGCCGCGCGCCGCACCGCGTGCTGCTCGCACTGGTCGGTATACGAGTGACGTCGTGTCGGTGTGACCGCGCGGTCGGCGGCAGGTGTACGCGGGCGCGATGCTGACGGCGGCGGCGCGGCTCAAGTGGGACCCCACGCTGTACGTGGCGGCGCGCGAGCTGTTCCCGCTCGAGTACCGCGCGCTCGCCGCCGCGCTGCCCGCGCTGGCCGCCGCGCTGCTGCTGCTGGCGCATCTGACGCTGCTCGCCGCGCGCTGCCGCCGCGCGCCGCACCGCGTGCTGCTCGCACTGGTCGGTATACGAGTGACGTCGTGTCGGTGTGACCGCGCGGTCGGCGGCAGGTGTACGCGGGCGCGATGCTGACGGCGGCGGCGCGGCTCAAGTGGGACCCCACGCTGTACGTGGCGGCGCGCGAGCTGTTCCCGCTCGAGTACCGCGCGCTCGCCGCCGCGCTGCCCGCGCTGGCCGCCGCGCTGCTGCTGCTGGCGCATCTGACGCTGCTCGCCGCGCGCTGCCGCCGCGCGCCGCACCGCGTGCTGCTCGCACTGGTCGGTATACGAGTGACGTCATCAAACAAGATGAATATGTTTAGATCAATATTATTATTATTTTTTATTTATTTGAAAAAAAAACAAACAGCTTACAAACTACATATTGAAGATTCCAAGCAGTGGCGGCATGCTCTAAATGGGACCTTGTAAGTGAGTTATAGTGCAAAATTAGAGTAGATACTTATTGAGGGTTTTAAAGTCGGTTGTTTGGCGAAGAACAAATCCGAGCATTTTATATGCTTTATTTTTGATTTTGCTAAGATGCTAATCGAAAAGTAGGTAATTGTTTGTCTACAGTCTACAGTCGAGCTGAACACCCAGATCTCTCACCTCATCAACCTTACGCAATTTTTTACTAAGTAAGAAATAACTATAGGTCAGTTTACATTCTTCTTTTTTCTTGTAAAGGATATAGTACAGCATTTATCTATATGTATTTAAATCAAAGCCATTATCTTTTCAATATTCACTTATGCAATCTAGATCTTCCCGCAAGTCTACACAATTTTTTTTATATTATAAGTATACTATAAAGTAATACTATAACGTGTCAAACGAATCGTTCACATTTCATTATTACATTCTCCGCGCGAGTGGACGCGCTCAGTACAAGCGGGGCCGCTGCCGGCAGGTGGGCTGCGGGCAGCTGGCGACGGCGGGCGGCTGGGCGGCGCTGGGCGGCTGGGCGTGGCGGCGCGCGGCGCGCTGGGCGGGCGGGCGCGCGGCGGCCGAGCTGCGGCGCGGGCTGGCGCTGCGCGACCACGCGCTGCCGCTGCTGCAGCAGCTCGCGCACTACCACCCGCTGCCCGAGCGGATCGCCGCGCTCGTGCAGGTGCTATCCCATCCCGATAATCACTAGCGGCCGCGGGCCGGGGCGGCCGTAGCTCGTGTTGGGTTTGAATTGAGACCTTTTGACTTTGCACAGCCTTTGCTCGCGGCCGCTACGACTCAGTTACGAGTACGTTCTTCCCGGGGCGGTATCAGGGAAAGGGACCGTCGGGAACCCGGTCACGCCGCTGTTGCCTCTGAAGCCCCTATCTAGTGTAGCTGCGGCTATTCATAATGAGTATCGACACGAGGCCTAACACGACGCCTGCGTCCCTCGCAGGAGGCGGAAGCCGACTTGCCGCGCAACCTGTACGTGCTGCTGTGCGCGGCGGCGCTGCTGCTGGCGCTGCAGCTGCTGGCTGCCGCGCTGGCGCTGGGCGCCGCCCGCCGCCGCAGCGACGGCGTCGCGCTCAGGTCGGTGGAGTGCTCGTGCGACTCGCGGTGGCGTCGTGGATGTGGCGTACATGCGTGGAACACTTCCAGCCGCTACTAGCCAGTCCGCACGGTACAAACAATAGCTTGCGCAAACTGTTTGTACGAGCAAAGCTTTGTGCGAACGGAATAGGTATATGTAGACGTAGGTAGGTACATTTTTTAGTTTACACAAAATATACTTATTTTTGTAACAAAAAGTAAAAAGAAACGCAACGAGCCAATTAATAATATGATTAGTTCATTTTGTTTTTTTTATAACTGACTAGAGGGCGCCCGCGACTTCGTCCGCGTGGAATTAGGTTTTGGGGTGGAATTTTCAAAAACTGTGACACACGTCCTTCTTTATTTTTAATCGAAAGGCAAAATACAGATTTTCATCGATATAACTTGTAAAATGATGGACTTCCATATAAACTTCCATCCCCTATTTAAACCCCTTAGGGGTAGAATTTCCAATAATACTTTCTTAGTGTGTGCCTACGTCATAAAAGAAACCAACTGTAAAAATTTCAAGTTTCTAAATTCAATAGTTTAGGCTGTGCGTTGATATCTCAGTCAGTCAGGACTTTGAATTTTATATATATAGATATTACAGCAAGTAGCAACTGCTAATAATAATAAACGTGTACGTCTGTCTACATCGTCTTCGGTGTTTTTTTTTTTTTTATATTTTTAGCGAGCAAACGAGCAGGCGGGTCACCTGATGTTAAGTGATTACCGCCGCCCATGAACACTTGTAGCACCAGAGGCACCACCAATGCGTTGCCGGCCTTTCAGGAATTTGTTGGTCCGCCCCTTGAATAACCCCATGTTGTAATTCAGTGGAAACACCGTCGCAGGAAGTTGGTTCCACAGTTTCAAAGTTCCACAGTTCCACAGTTTCAGTTCCGCTCATCGTAAATAATTTTTTGTGCCTTGTAGACGAAGATAAAAATTAATTATTACTAGTACAAGCTTTTATTTGTTTTTTTGCTATAATACTTACCAGAAAGCGCCTACGGATATTTAATAGCAACGGCAACTTTTCGCAACATTGCCGTGTTCGCCAGTGCACAAGTCCCGCGCCGTGTCCTGTTTTCGTCGTGTTGATAATAATTAGGCACCTACAAGTATCGCTACCCTATCTTCTAGATCCTCAGGCCCGCCTCCGGCGTGTTTTATTGCAGTCCGCGAGACGGCGCTGAGCAGGCTGCCCTGCGGGCCGTGTACCGCGGCGGGCGCCTGCTGCTGGTGTGACGACTGACGAGTGACGACGGGCGCGCTCCGAGCCAGCTCGAGCGCCGTCCGCTTGCAAGCGTTCCTCGATGGCGGAGGGTGCACGTGGAGTGACGCGTACGGTGCCAGGCGTCTACCTCCTAAACTCGACCGTAGCAATCAAATCGCCAAGTGAAAGTCTCTCTTAATTTTTTTAAGACTAATCAAATGCGAAAATTGTATTAACTATATACATATTATTGCTTTTCAGGTTTATCGATAGGTACTTAGATAATTAGATGCATTGTTAGATTTTACCTTCTTCGAATAACTGTGTAAAAATTGAAAAATCTGTTTGTAATATCAAAATAACAGCTTTTTACTAAATGCATAATATGTCAAAAAAATAACAGAAAAAACAATTTTTAAAATTTTTGTCTGTTTATTGTCGCTAATCTCGGGAACGGCTGGACCGATTTTGATGGGACTTTCACTGGTAGATAGGTAGTAGACTGGTAGCTGATATTATCGCAAGTAACAAAGACTACTTTTTAACCGACTTTCGAAAAAGGAGAAGTTGTGTTTTTTCTACCTATGTATGTATATCGATATCTCCGTCATTTCTAAACCGATTTGCGTGAATCTTTTCTTTAATCGATAACTCTTCAATCCTCATGCTGCAAACATAAACTGTGGGGACTTAGGAACTGCAGATTATGAATAGTTATTCTAGGTACCACCTAAAGACTACAATTATTCTAAGACCCAACTCCTCAATCCTGATGTTGCAGGGGTTCTGCTCACCTGAACTGTACGGAATTTAGGAACTGTCTAATGTGAATTGAAGAAACAGCCAAAGTCGCGGGCGTCCGCAAGTATATTAATATAACACTATAAGGGCATGACAAATTAATATTAGATATTGTTATATTATATTTATAATGTTTTTAAAATAAAAATAAAATATTTAGTACAAAAATATCACTTTATTGCTTTAAAGTCTTAGTAAGTAGGTTACGTCATGTAGGAATGAACGGGCGGCGACAATCGCCAATCCCGCTTCCTGGCACAACAGAGTTGCGACTCGCGGGTGACGCCACGCACGAGTTGTGACTCGCGGGTGACGCCACGCACGAGTTGTGACTCGCGGGTGACGCCACGCAGAAGTTGCGACTCACGGGTGACGCCACGCAAGAGTTGCGACTCGCGGGTGACGCCACGCAGAAGTTGCGACTCACGGGTGACGCCACGCAAGAGTTGCGACTCGCGGGTGACGCCACGCAGAAGTTGCGACTCGCGGGTGACGCCACGCAGGAGTTGCGACTCGCGGGTGACGCCACGCAGAAGTTGCGACTCACGGGTGACGCCACGCAAGAGTTGCGACTCGCGGGTGACGCCACGCAGAAGTTGCGACTCGCGGGTGACGCCACGCAGGAGTTGCGACTCACGGGTGATGCCACGCACGAGTTGCGACTCGCGGATGACGACACTCTGCGCGCTCTCGCCACTTTTAGTAATTATAATAATCTTATTGTCTATTTAGTATTTATCGAAAGACGAGCTTCGCAGTATTGTCTGCTGAACACACTACGATAACTATAATATAATACAACCATGACCTGCCGACGGAAACATAGATTTTCACCTAGAGCCGAAAAATATATTAAGTAGATAATTTGGAACGATATAATTTATAGCCTTTTAAAATTTTTGTCTGTCAACTTTTCAAAATCTGTTCCGGACATTTTTATCTGCAATAATACATGAACCTAAATGAAATCATTAGTAGGTAACTACACTCGTAATAAGCAACAATGCTGGGTCTACCACTAACTTAAAGTATTTAAATTGTATGATATTTCAAAACAATATTGAAATAATACTGCTTTAAGGGTTGGCGCTATAAGCCCTGATTCGAAATAGTTTGAGGTGGTATACCTACTTAGCATATTCTTATCCATCAGTAATTTAGGATCTCCACGGGCTGACCGGACGGTCCAAGCTTCATCAATTGTCGTGTATGGCTTATAAGTTATAGCTGGTTTTTTCGGCTCTTTGACCCTCCCGTACTTCGAATTTCCATACAAACCTATTTTGATTTTATTTAGAAACGTTTTGGATTGATATTATTGCAATTAGGTGTAAAGGGGTGAGAGATAATACCGAGGCGTGACATTATTATTTTGTTTTAGTAATAAAATACTTAAGTACAACAAAAAAATGGAATTTGAAGAATTTCGAAGTGACGAGAGAATCGAATCGACCAGCCGGCGGGTCAGCGTCGCATGTCGACTTACAACTATTTGGCACCGGGCGACTTCGTGGCAACGGAACTGGCCCCTCACGAGCGGTACAGTCTCTGAGCGTTCAGATCGACGAGCGTCGCGGGGTCGACGAGCGTCGCGGGGTCGACGAGCGTCGCGGGGTCGACGAGCGTCGCGGGGTCGGCGGCCACTAGCTAGCGAGCTTGCACAGGCCGTGCAGTGTGCAGTCAGCAGTGTGCACGTCACGATTCACGCTGACCGCACGCAACGACGCGTTTGTAGTTGGCGACGAGCGACGAGAGATCCAAAAAACTAATAAATAATTAATTATCATCTATTTAAGTTTTAGACCATCTACCTACCGCTATTAAATGCGGACCTCGCTGATAATGACACTGTCATTGTCAGTGTCGAATATTCGCTGATCGCTCGTCGACGCATCGGCAATTTCACGCTCACAGAATACGCTCTCGTTCGGGCATCACATCTCTCACTCACGATTCTCCGAATAATAATACTCTTTTAATTATAAACTTTCCATACACTTAATATCTAATAGATTTCTTAGAATTAAAAATAACAGAGGTTCGATTTTATTCATTAAAGCGAATCACAGAAAAATGGAATATTGGCCTCGCGCAGTCTGCGGCGAGCGGCGCGCGTCTCGGCGGCTGCGCGTCGTCGCTTGCGACAAGTGATGCGCGCAGTCTGCGGCGAGCGAGCGCGGCGGCCTCGCTACACTGACTAATTTCTTGACGTTTCCCCTGATTTTCTTCCAAAAGCGTATCCTCACAAGGTAGCACCTTCATAATTCGGCAGGAAATGTTTGCATATTTCAAAGGAAACGATCAGAGGGCACGTGAAGAAACTTGCGGTGTACTTTACTAACCTATTTTAACCTATTTACGTAACTTATTATTTTAACGAAATTTTACATAGTCATTATGTATTATAGTCCTCTGAACCGCGTGCAACAACAATGAACACGGTTCGCGGCAAGCTCCTGCACGTTGATATGGTTCCACTTACTATCTAGCTCCTATCGCGCTAGACACCTCGTGTCACTAGCTAAGTAACAATCATCTATACGTACCTATAAGTTATAATAATAAACAATATGGCAGTCTGTTTAGTGGCTACACCTCTTTAATCTGCGACCCTTCACCGGCGCGCGAGCATGCTCGGCACGCGCCACACCGCGCACGACCATCGCACGACAACACCGGCCTCCGGCATCCGAAATCGGATTCGTAATTCCGAAACGGAAAGGCAAAACCTCTAAAACTGTACCTATCTACTTACATAAAAGTAGATAATATAATTGTTTTCAATTGTTTTGATTAGGTTAGTTTGGTGGGGTTTAATTATTTTATGCCAAAGAATGTGGACCCAAAAAAGATAGCTACACTGGAACCGGAGTTCAGAATCTGAATTCGGGTGCGCGGGGCCGGCCCGTGCTGCGCTCGCGCACAGTCGACGGCCGCACGGCCGAACACAACAGGCAAGAATTCTCAAGGGTACCTAAGACAATCTGCACGCTGATGCGGACGAAACAACGATACAGCGGGGTTCGCACTTCGAGCGAGGCGTTAAGGTAAAGTTCAAAACTCTTCGTTAGTGGAAGTGTGGACCTGTTTTGTGTACCCGCACAGAATCCGTCCCGCTCGTTGGCCTGTCACAGTGGAAGCCCGCTATTACCGGATACATTCAACGCCACGTCTATATCAGCTAATAAATAACAAATTGCGCTGCTAAAACGATGACTTTTCGTCGTAGAACTTATAGATTATAATGTACAGATACAGATCTACAAGAGAAGAAATTCGTGTCATATAAGGCGTGTCGGTTGCCCTAGGCTTTACAGGATATAGGTAGTTAGGGACCTATATGACATCAGTCAAATATAATTAGTTTATTTATCTATTTTTAACTAATAGTTTGTTCATATTCGGAACAGTTTTATGATATGAGTGATAGGTACTATCAAGAAATAAGTAGGTCTGAGTATGTTTAATCATTATCTTAGCGATTCGAGTTCCAGGCCGTGTAGCGAGTGTGTGCACACCCGTGTAGCGATTGCATTCACACCCGTGTAGCGTTTGCGTACACACCCGTGTAGCGAGTGCGTACACACCCATGTAGCGAGTGCGTACACATCCGTGTGAGTGCGTACACACCCGTGTAGGGAGTGCGTACACATCCGTGTAGGGAGTGCGTACACACCAGTATAGCGAGTGTGTACACACCCGTGTAGCGAGTGCGTACATACCTGTGTAGCGAGTGCGTATACAGTACACAATGACTTCTATGTATACAGTATACACTCATAGAAGTCATTGACAGTACACGCCTGCGAATGGAACCAGAGTTCGACAGCGTTATAATATAGTATCGGTCTACATCAGTAGGTATTACCTACATTATGAACTAGAGACATACAGGGTGGTAACCATGAGATGATTACGATGTATATGCAAATCATTTGTACGCCCATCCTTAAATCCTGAAATAAAATATAACGGCTCGCTTACACTCATGTCGTCCACCCTGTATGTAACAATGAACGACGAGCACATCGAGACGGCAGCCTCCAGCTTCGTAGGTGTCGGCTCGTACTCGTACCCGCAGACGTCCCGTAACCGTTTCGTGGCTCTCGCGTGTAGGTATTTTGTTTCATTGTATTCGTTCGTTGCGGAGCGGGGCGCGGGATGCGGGCCGCGGCACAGTCGTACCCTCGAGCACACACAGTCGCTATATAGAGTAAATTCGAACAGAGGAAGTATATCGCGGAGAGGCGTGCGGAGCGCGGGGGCTAGAGGTCCGCGCGCAGGATGAGCACGGCGGCGGCGGGCGCGGAGGGCGGCGCGGCGCGGCGGCTGGCGGCGAACTGCGCGTGCACGGCGTCCCAGCGCGCGTCGCGCGACGCCCCGCCCGGCGACGCCGCCCCCGCGCCCCGCCCCCGCGCCCCGCGCCGCCGCGCCGGCCGCCGGGCCGCGGGCGCGGGGGCTCGCGGAGCCGCGCGCTCGCCCGCCGGCTCCTCCTGCGAACACCGCGGCCGTGAGCGTGTGCACGACACGATGCAGCACCGTAACTATAGCGACCCCTCGAACTGGTCCTGCATCTCGAAGTAGTCTGATTTTGGGTAAGGTACCTGCTAGAAAATTTTGTCGAGTATGGTGTACATGCGCAGGTTGGCCTTCTTGCGCCAGCCGGGGCCGGGCACGTCGTGCGCGTCGCTGTCGCTGTCGTCTGTGCCCACGCGCGCCTTGCCGCCGCACGCGCACGCGGCCGCGTCGCCCGCCAGCGCGCCGCGCTCGCCGCCCGCGCGCGCCGCCGTCGCCGCCGCCGCCGCGCGCCGCGCCAGACGCCGCGCCGTCACGAACGCCGCGATCTGAAACGACACGTCACAACTCACATCGTCACTCTCGGACCACGACGCGGACGGTCTCTAGTTAGCATGGCTCGGAGCAAACATCCGCACGTTCGGGTTGTGCACTGTTCCTCGGCCACTCCGGTATTTTGAACGAGGACGTTTCCGAGCTCCGGCAGAGCCAGACGAGTGGGATTCGGCGGTTGACATCTTTTTAAAAGTTGGGTGCGAGCCTGAGACGATACTAATAATCCTACTAATATGCTAAAGTATTTGATGAATGGATGAACGGAATGAACCGATTTGGCTGAAATTTGGAATGGAGATAGCTCATATCCCGGATTAACATAGGCTATATCTCGGAAAATTGAAGAGTTTCTGCGGGAATTAGGTACGAGATCACAATGCACGCGGAAAGTCGCTGGCATCGTCTCGCATAACACTCAACTAACACCTGAATCGGATCTCGGTGAGTCGGCACTCGATCAGGCATCCTAGTCCGGTCCTAGCCACATACAACCTAACTTCCACCGAATGAAATGTTTACTGGTAGTCCACAAACGCTGTTCTTATTCTCTTCGGTCAGCCGTACAACCTGTCGCAGAGTGTGATCTATGGTACTCCATCTATGGTATCTATAATATAATTGTTCTGTTATTCTTCTTCTTCTTTGCGAGGCTTTTTATTTTATCCATCGTTGGACATAGGTGTGCACGCCGTTCCTGCCGATGCCAGTCTCATCCAGGTTGTGCCCACAAGCTTAATGATGTCGTCGGACCAGTGCGATGATTGCCTCCCCACATTTCTCTCGCCGTACGTGGCCTCAACTCGAGCACCGAGCGAGTCCATTTCAGAGAGAGCGTTCAGTTATTACCACACCACACAATACACGAGACGTCCAATAGGAACGTCACTGTGTGCTTTGCGCGAGGCAGGGACAGAGGCAGAAGCAGGGCAGGGGAAGGAGCAGAGGCAGGGGCGGGGGCAGCGACAGGGGCAGAAGCCGGGCGCACCTGCAGCGGCACGGCGGCGGCGCCGAACACGAGCACGACGACCGCGTTGTTGGGCGCCTCGCGCTCCATCTCCTGCGGACAACACACTCTACATTAGTACATCGCTGGCGCGTTGCGAACGGTCAGCAGCTCCATCAGTATTTTGGAGATAAACATTGTGCTTGATTTATATCGTCGCGATTTACAAGATACAACAATGCCTCCCGCCTAAACATTATTGATTAGTACCGAATATGGCCGAATCTCTTGTGTCGGTGTAGTCAATAGTCATTGTCAGCCAATTCAGTCAATTGGCGCGCTGCATGGCGCGAGATCGACGTTGTTCAATAGGGGGTAATTGACGACACCCACATCGGCGATCAATTGCGAGAACTAAATACCAAGATGAAACATCGACGCGTGCACAATATTGAATTTTGCGTATCGACTCGGCTCGAGTTCCTGCAGCGGGTCGGGCGCGCCACCCCGACCCTCGGGGCGGAGGGTGCGGTGTTCGCGAGCGTACCTCGAGCATGTCGTAGATGGGCCGCGCGACGTCGCTGTACTTGTGCACGGCGAGCAGCGCGGACTTGAGGTCCTGCAGCAGGTCCAGGCCGCGGCGCGCCAGCTCGGCCTCGGGCGCGCTGCCCCACCACTCGGCGAGCGTGACGGCCATCCAGGCGCCGTACACCAGCTCGCTGGCCGCCAGCAGCGCCACGCCGGCGGCGTAGGCGCGCAGGCCGGCGGCGACGCGCCACGCGGCCAGGCACACGAGCGCGGCGAGCCACAGCCCGGCCGCCAGCGCGTACGCGTAGGACGCGCGGTACTGCGCCGCGCACATGAAGCGGAACCACGCGTACGTGCTGGGGTCCCACGCCAGCCGCGCCGCCGTCGCCAGCAGCGCGCCGCTGTACATCTGCAACGAGCGGGCGACGTGAGCGCCGGCGGGCAGTGTCGCACACCGGTGCCCACTCAGGGCGGCTAAGCTGACGGTGACTGTACTATACTATGGAATAGACCTACAATGTGCTATTTTTGATGTAACTCTATCGTATCGGTTAGAGCAGTTTTCGTCAGTAAGTATATTTTCGCTAAGCCTGTGTCTTAGCCACAGAAAGTTGTTTCTCACGGAAACAAAAAGCTTGGAAGCTTTTTGTTTTCGTGATAACTGATAACTGATAAATCATATTAATACGTTAATACGTCCAACTCCGGCTCATCGATATTACACCCATGCAAAAAATCACGTCGACCCGTAGATTGCTTTTGCCTTTATAATATTGGTAAGGATCCCTTCATCATTCATTCGATTTTCTCTCAAGGGATGACTATAGAGGTATATATATATATCCCTTGAGAGAATTTCATTAAAAATCATTAGAAATTAGAGCGTATCCATCTAATAAGCTTTTGTTTTTGCTCGATCTTAATAATAGCCGGTGTTACTATCTGATGGGACGGTACGGAACCCTTCGTGTGCTACTCGCACTTGATCGGTTTTATATTGATATGTACGTCGAATGTCAATTTAATCCATGGTAACCCATTAACTCTGTAACACTGTAATTGACGAAGGTTTCTAACGTCATATACCTATCCAGTTTGCCGTTTTCCTTGTGCGAGGAAACGTCCTTTGTGCAACCTTTTGTCTTTTGTCACTTTGGAACCCTTTGCGTATGGAACCCAAAAACGACCGCGGCTGCACTTGCGAGGAGCTGCTTTTATAAAGTTTTTTTAGTGATTTTCGCATTTTTTGCTGAGCAGCCAAAAACCCACCGGTTGTATTATAATGGTAGCGACTTCCGCAACAATTGCACCGACGCGCGACGCGCGACGCGACGGCGCAGGCCGTGATAAGTGATTTGCGTCAGTAAGTTTTTCTGTGGGTAGGTAAATCTTGTATAATTTGTTAGGTAATTAGCTATTAAGTACACGAAACAAAAGTTTTTATAATGGGCCCGTATTTCCCAATTCCCATGTACGGACATAAACAACGCTCCAGTTGTTTGTTGTTTAATGTTTATTGCGAGTCGCTTGTGTAACGACGACTGGAGCGAGTCGTCCGTCCAAACCCCAACATCTCATGCCGTCATGCGAGGTCACCTCTCGACTCTCAGATAACGATTAGAAACAATTCGCGGTAGCACCTACGTACCTACTCACTGAAGGGTGAACTTGCTATCACATAATAGAATTACTTTTTTAGCTTTCTAACTATGTAGTTCAGAAACAGCTCTAGAGCAAATATGTAATGCGAATTTTGTGACGATACATGTAGATTGTAGGTACAAGGGGAAGGCCTGAAATAAATAACCTACAGGCTACAGGCGGTCTACTCGCCGAAGCCGCTACTACCGCTAGCGCCACGTCAAAACTTCAAATCCATTTAATGCTGTCGTAACATCACAGACTAAAATAAATCATCAAGGAAACAAATAATGTGCCGAACTAATCTGGAAGGAACAGGAAACAAAAATCGTTTTCCAAATAACTAGTAAAACAATGTTACAATCAGCGCCCGCACCGGCGGCGAGCACTTAGCGGCTGTAATGTAATATCATTACCGGTAAATGATATCGTGATTTAGCGCCGCGCTCTGCATTAGCTGATTGTCGAAGCCCCGCAAGCCGCGCCCAAGAATCCCCAAAAGATTACAATGTTAGGATATCACTGCTTATGCGATATACGTGTACCTGTGCGTGTACCTCACGTGTACTACTGAACCTCGGCGGGACGGGCGACTCGACGTCCTTACGAAACTATCGAATAATATGAAACTGCGTAGGCTTGTCGGTTTGTCCTTCAATCACGGAGCAACGGATCGATATAATTTTTATCTCGGAAAAGAAAAATGCGCGAAAGAGTTTGTACTCTGTCGGTGTGTCCTTCGACGTTTTATCCCGGAAAACCGAGCTTTCCCGCCGAATTTTTTAACAACCTAACTCCACGCGGAACAAGCGGCAGGCGAAGGCTAGCCGGCTCAAACCTGAATAGGCAAGTAGAAACAAAGTTTTTTTAAAATCGTAATTATGTTTTGCAGGAAATATTAATTTTTTACTAACATGTGAAGCAATCAGAATAACAACGAGCAAAGTATAGGCAAGTGCGCACGAAACGAAATACTCGCAGTCGTTTGCTTTCGTTGTTAGGTTAGGTCAGCAGGTACTCTTACGTATTATGTAAAATTTGAATTCCTTAGTTCTCTGGAAGTTGCTAAAACTGGTTCGTCTCGGAGTCGTCACTTTGTTACAGCGCGCGGCGAATCAATAAGAGCCAACAACCTGTTGTTCCCCGCACGGCCAGCGCTGCAGCCCGCTGCCCGACCCAGCCACCGCCGCGCCGCTCGAGCGTTCCCGCCGAACATGTATCACGATGTGCGCTGAGTCAATGACCTTAATTCAGACCATAATTTTTGTTCCAAAAATGCTAAGAAGATGATCAACATCCGAGAATTCTTATTCAATTCGAGACGTGTCGTTCCGATCGGGAGAATCGTTGGAACCGGTAAAACCGTTCAAGAGGATACTTAATCTCAACGGGGAGTCCCCCGGTCGGATGCCTCCAAACGAGCCCGATCGATGTTACATTAAACATCGCCGAAAATATCCGATGCAACGAACAAATGACGAGCTAGCACATCTCGTAATGTCGCCAATCCGCGCTGGAACAGCGACGTTGATCTGAGCCATGGCTTAGCTTCGGATACCTCACTCCGACCAAAGGAGGATGGCCAGCGGTGGGATGGGATGGCTACGGAATACCTGTAGCGGGGGATCCACAGGGCACTAGACTCCCGCGCTGGCCGTATCGTGTCACGTTTTCTCGAGTCAAATCAGTGGTCTCCTGGAGCGTGAGTAAGCGGTGTCGCAGGCGAGGCTCGCGACGGGTTTAGCGCCTCCGGCGGCTTATTCGTTTCCCTAATAACTTAATATAATTACACAAAGAAACGCGTTACTATGAAATTCTTTTCTGGCTTTTGCTCGCAACTTCGTCCGCGTGGAGGTTTTTCAACTTCCCGGGAACCTTATGTTTATCGAGGATAAATCACGCAGAAAATCACATCGATCCAATACTGCGTGATTGAAGGACAAACAAATACTTACTCGATCACATAATAATATGAAGCGGGCACCATTTAGGAAAACAAACGGGGCGACGTCGTTTTTGATGTGGGCTCTGTAAATTGTACGGTATGTACCATGGATACCCTTTGCTGTATCCCACTTTGTTTGTCATGGGCATGGTGGGAAATTGCAAACTGGAGGTGCGGAGAGAATTGTTTTTGGCAGCGTATTTGTTTAAGGTGCTGAGAGGAAAACTACATAACCCTGCTATCCTCCAGCAGTTACGGTTCCTAGCCGCCGCTCCGGCTCAGCCGCGCGCGCGCAGCTGCTCGCTGAGGCGACCCACACGCTCAACTTAGCGGCCGAACAAATTCATTTGTTCAGTTGCTCTCTGGCCGAGTTCGCAAAACTCGTAATTTACATACTATGTACATTGTAAATATTACTCGATAAGGTGTTATTACGAGTATTAATGTTAATTTAACTTAGGAAAATAAATAATAATTTGTAGGTTGTTTTAATGTTAAACTTTTTTCTATCGAATTAGGCTTAAGTACCTGTTAAGATAGATTTAAGTGAGTTCAAAAAATAAATAAATAGAATAAATAAAGCTTATTCATAAATATTTTTTATTAATTGAAATTCCATTTGGATCCAACGGAAGCGGTATTTTCCTCTATCGAATCAAAAACCTGTTGCTCAGACTGCAGACCCGCGCCCCACGAGTTTATCTTTGGGAGTCGTTCCACAGCAATGAATGCCAACATTGACGGGCAACTCATCTAAGCCATTTAATTATAATCTATCTCTCATAACATTCCTTTGATTCCAACATTTGCGATATTGTTACAAGCGTTTTAATGTAGCTCTTTATACCTACCTACTTACTTTATTATAGTTCTTCACTAAGCTCACTGAGAATCTGCTATAGATGTTACGATATTGAAATAATAATTCAAGGATGCATTAACGCAAAAACAAGTACGATAATTATGGTCGCTTTTTGTATTCAATTATTTACGTACCTAGTTACCTACTTAATTTTTAATTTATACGCTACTCGCTGTCTCGATCCGCGTGCTGTGCAGCAGTGACGTGCTGCGGTCACACCTGTGCAGATCGCGGCGACAGTCTCAACTTGTATTAGAGCGAGGGGTGCAAGGCTTTCATCAAATGTAGAGACGGCATCTGCCACACCCAGGCCCCGACTGAAACTTGTTCCGATGCACCGCTTCAAAGAGGACTTAACTCACTGACTTGTGACGATTATAATCGAGCCAAAGTACTGTTTCATGAGTAGTTCTAACTTCTAACACGTCTTAGGTGGGTATCTAGGTCGGATAGGTGTTCAGGCCGTCTTCTAACACTATCTGATAACGAAGGGTGCTAAGTGCATCGAGCACAGCTTTATTGGCTCTGTGTGGGCAACGCATTAGGCACATTACCGAAGTGATGTCACGCCCCCCCTCCCTCGCCCCCCCTTCACCTTCGCAGCCTTCGCCGAGATGTTCGGAACATCGATGTTCGGAACAATAGCATTGCTTAATGTCTGCGTTATAATAATTTTTAGACGATGCCCGCGAATTCGTCCGTGTGGATTAAGATTTTTTAATTACCTAGGCGCTTGATGCTGCAGTATCAGTTCGAGGTTGCCATGCCTAGGAAATAATCCGAAGAAACGGTACAAGTTTCAAATTCATCGCACCAGAGAAAGTTTGCAAGCCCCTTTAATCGTGTAAATAATTAGCTCATGATCTTCAAACGCCCGAACAGTGAACAGATTTATATAAATTATAGCTAAGATCCATCTCGATTCTATGAAATAATAAATAAATAAATAAATAAATATATATTCATCTTTGCTTCGATCACGTCCTACCTTTCAAACAGAAAAATTGCATCAAATCGGTCCATCCTTTAGGGAGCTACGAGGAAACAAATAGACACACACACGTCAACCTTATAACACCCCTCTTTTTCCGTCGGGGGTAAACAATACGATAAGTACAAGCGGCACGAGATCGTGTTCTGTGGCCATCTTTTCGGGACACCTTCATCCAACAGCGGATGTGTCTCGGCGGGGATGGTGATGAAATGAAATGCAAGTGGGCGCCGGTGACATGACTGCCTCAAGTGAAGCTCATTCAATTAGTTAATTAATGATACCTAATGATAGTTCAGCCACAAAAACAACACACACACACAAAACACTTGTTTTTAAAATTGTTGTCCGTCTGTTTATAGACAGCTGTAAACAGGAAAAACTGTAAAAGGGATTACCTACCTTGGAACTGGTGAACTAGATTCTGATGAGACCATATCCGAGGATAGTTAATACAGAGAAAATATACATATAAGAGTGAACCGCTAAAATATTAAAATATACTAGATGCGGTACGAGCATTGACTACTGGTACGAGTAAGATCTAGACAACAATGTTGTCCTTTGTTGTAAGCCTCATACAGCATACCGAGACCTCACCTGACGCGATACCAGCAGCCGCAGCCAGCAGCGCCCACTAGCGGGGTCGCGGAGGCAGTTTATCAAAACCGATCCAAAACTAAAAACAAATCTAGCAAGGACGACCGGTTCTGATATTAAAATTAAATAGTCTATTTTTCTTCTGTGATCGAAGTCTATAGGCAATTATTGTAATCAGACTTACTGAGTTCCTTGTACAACCTGTTTTATAGCGATACATCATTTAATTAGTTGATTTGAACCCCCACCGTTCTCTCGGAAACCGCTTCACGCGGCACGTGTGCACCGGCGGTGTGTAACTAGACGCGGCCGAAGCTTCCCAACTCCTGTACCTACTTCAGCGCCCGGTCATTCGTGAATTGCTAGTGACTCAGACGAGAAACTACGAAGTCTACCTAACTAGGACCAATTATAGTCAAAACAGATTCATCATACGAGCTTGTGATACATGTAATAAGAAATATCTAAAATTAGATCAATTTAAATATAAGTGTGGGGGGTTCGTCTCTGTCATCAAGAAATGCACATAACACAAGGTTCGATGGCAGGGAGCGGACTTATCTCGTTTAACGTACAATACCTAATTCTCTTCAATTATATCTTTGTTCGCTACTAATTTAAAATGGACTTCCACCTAAAATAATGTATTTCAACAAAAATATGGAAACTTAATTGGCTCCTGTAATAGCATATTGAATCAGCTTCCTTTTTGCTGCATGTTTTCCAAATAAATTAAAAAAAAGACTCAACAGCCGCAGAAGCGAGTGCGGACAGCTCGTTGAGACGAGAGTCCGTCGTCGTCGTCGGAGGCGCCGCACGCCGCGCGCCGGCCGCGCCGCGACACACGCCCCGTGGCGCGACGCACGCCACCGGCCGCGCCGCGACACACGCGGCACGCCCCGCGGCGCGGCGCGGCCGGCGGCACCCACTTCGTCAACAACAACACCCTCCAATTAGCGCTATCGCCGACTGCATGCTAATTGCAGTCCGCGCTGCTGGAGCGGCTTTTGTCGCGCTAATGGCGACGCGGCGTGCTACACTTTGATTATAAATTATACCTACTCTCGTGCTAAATACTGACTACCTCATTCGCTGGCGGGATTGATTGTTAGGGTTCCGTACGCGAAGGGTGCCACCGGGACTCTGTAACTAAGTCTTCGCTGTCTAGGAGCCCTCCTTCCGTCCGTCCGTCCGTCTGTCTGTCAGCGGGCTGTATCTCATGAACCGTAATAGGTAGATATTTGAAATTTTCACAGAATATAATATATCTATTGCCGCTTTAGTAACAAATAATAAAAATAAAATAAAAAATATAGTCTCTATACAAGAAATGTGATTTTTTTCACGTGAATTCGAAACGCGTAATTAGAATAGATGGATCAGTGAGATGTCGCAGAGTCTCACCTGTGAAGTGATAAGTAAACAAGTAGGTCAAAACTGCAGCTCGCTCTGACAATGGAAGCATCAATTAATAAATCAATTGTTTCTAATCATTAATTAATTAATTGACTTGTCGCAATGCGCTTTTTATGCCTCATTGCGATAAAATTCCACAAACAGTGACACAACGTAGGTACATTAGTACTTTATAACATTATATCAGATGCCTAAGTTACACATCACTTTATGATTAATAGTTTCATCCCAGTTAGCAGCAATGATACGAGTAATAAACGATAACAATTACTGACAAGAGCGGGCGGAGTGTCTCGAACACTGCTCCTTCATCCGACGGAACAAGCCACTACATTATACGTTCCTTATAAATGTATCTTTCACGACTTATCGACGTGAATAACCATTCGTTTTATCAATACACATCCTGTATCTTATTCACAAAGCATGGCATTGAAATTAGGGTTGCCCCGATATGAGCTTTTACCGATGCTATTTCAATTTTTTAAGCTATTGCATAGCTTCAATCGCGGGCCTTGAGCGTGGAGACTGAATACAGAAATTCCGTAATGAAAATAACCTGACACAGGACTCCTCTCACCGCTTGATGGCATTGATAAAAAATGCTATGCAATAGCTTTACCACGGCAGTCCCCGAGTGCCACACGTCTTTTTTTATCTTTATAGGAACACATAATCCTTAAAAACGGCAGTAGGTATATCGGAATTTTTATTTGAAATCTCAATTCATGCTTAGGTATCGAAAATGATTTGTGATTGTGAACACTGTCTCGAGCCGAGTTAGCGCGTTAGGAGGAAACTCAGCTTACGAGGCGGGTGCGAGGCGGGCGCGAGGCGGAAGCGCCGTTGCTAATTGGAATAATGAGAATTGTCGCTGTTGACATTTCGCATCCATTGAGAGCCACGAAACTTGTCTGCAGTGAGGCGAACAGTGCCGTTGCAGCCTGAAAAATATTGACCTTTGTTTCGCCATAATATATTCGCAAAATAGGTGGGTAGTGGCAGATACACTCATGTCGTTGTTCGAAAGTAGCTACTGGGACATACTTGAGGTCTTTATACTGGTTGGTTCCAAATACATAAACTTTCTCTAGCTCTCAAACAAACAAGGGAATCATGTAAAATTCGGTCTGGCAATTCGATCCGATGATAGGATTTGATTTGACACGATCGTTCATTCGTCACTCACTAACGTCTCGCCGCGAGTCGCGACGCGCGAGACGAGCGGTCAGCGGAGTGGCGCGGCGGCTGCCGTCTGCGGCTGCGAGAGGCAGCAGCGCGAGTCATCGACCCCGGCGCGAGACAACGCGTCATACGCTCATCACGCCCCTCGCTCCTTTGACGAGGAGCGAATTCCTCGCTGCTCGGCAAGCTCGTTTGTTGAACGTCAACTCATCTTAAATTGAAATATTTCACTATACTACGCCTCACGCCTTGCACCACGAACCACTCCACAAAAATAGAGATAGAACCGCCAGCGCTATCACCACAGCTGCACGGTTTTGCTAAGCTATTCGTGCGTGCTTATTCTCGAACGAATCCTCGCTGTCTGTTTTGTTTGAAATATTATTTTTCATATGAAATCCGAGCTTTTATGTATCTGTGATGTTATAGAAATATTGTAATAATGCAGCGTTTTCACAGACGTCAAAACAGGAAGAGATTCTCAATTCAGTCTGTATCTATCTTCCGTATTTTTCCCGCGCACTTTCCCGTTTTATCTCGGTATATTTCTGTGATGGAAATATGACTACACTTCATGTTTTCTAAGACCGACGAGTCCTTTAATCACGACGAGGGGTTCAGAGGTCGCCGTGCACTCTACGCCAGATGATTGTCAGGGATGCTTTGCCAAAATCAAATGAGTCACAATGAACTTCCTTCGTTAGAAGAGATAGGAACGTGTACTTGAACAAGAAGATTTATGTAACAACTTCTCTAGGTCGGTCGGTACTCGGTCTTCGATCGGAGCGAGGGGACTGGCGGCTTCGAGCAGCGTGCCTCTCGACCGACAAGACGCATGACAGAGTCCTCGCTTTATTGATCTAACCCATCAGCCAGTGTGTACGGAGCACGGCCGAAGTCGGCAAACGATGCTATGATTGAGCAACACGCGTGTACACATCTATGTATGTAAGTACGGACTTCGGAGTACCTACTCATGGCATAATAATATAATGGCGCGTTTACATTAAATCGGTAATATTTCGGTTTCACAAATAATAGGCATGTGTTGCAGAGGAAGTTCTCACACAGGCTTCAGGGGTGAGCTTCCCTGCTGGCGACAAATAAAAGTTACGACTTCGTCTTGTACTTAGGTACATTTGTTTTGACAAAACCTCATCTCGAAAATTTCTGCGGCGAGACTTTGTTCCGCTTGATACGTAATTAATCCGTTCACGGAACAACGAGCCGGCGGCGCTTTGAGGCGGACGCCTGAACAGAAAGCCTTTACAGAGCAGACGCTCGTCGGGGGCTGCCGAGGGTCAAAGGTTAGCTAAACCGCGAAAACTTATTTTAATCTGTGTTCCAAACTGCTGGACGGTTATGTAATATGTCGCTCTTCTCGCGACACTTTTACAGCGCTTTTAAAATGTAGGCCGTAAACAATTTTGAACATTTTTATTTTGAGTTTTGATTCAAAGCAAGTAGGTTATCTTTATTGGTAGTGACCTCTTCGTGACCTACATACCTACCTAATGCAAGTAGCATTGCTCCAGTCATTTCTGCTGATTTTCTACTGCAATAATTGTGCTCACCGTATATTTGAGCACCTACCTTCAAAGCGAGAGTGAATAGGCATGTTCTATGCAAGCGCGCTGCAACCTGACCTCATCAGTGCATTCCATCATCGTCAAGCGCAAGCCTATTTCGCAATAAAAATAAACATGAAGCAGCAGCATAGGTCATATCCTTTATTTTGCATTTCACATGTAACAGGTACATGTACATTACACATGAGAACCTGTAAGGGTATGGCAAACAGAGCTCATCGCTACTTACTCCAAGTTTCTCGGTACTTACTGATCTTATAAACCTACGAATGATACTGTAGGTATTTGCTCAGATATCGCACGTCGAAAACGAAAATCATTTAGGATCTTTGGAGCCAGGTATTAGAATCAAATTGTCGCGAACGCGCTGAGTCGTCTGAGGATGCAATTGTGATATCAGTCGCGACTAGGGCTTCCAATACCGGGATCCCGGTATTGGCCAATACCGGGATCCCGGACTTTTTTCAATACCGGTATTCAGACCTTCCAATACCGGGATCCCGGTATTAGCTAATACCTGGGTCCTAGACTTTTTCTTCTTATTTCAATACCAGTAATGGAACTGAAAATGTGTACTGTACAAAGACTATATTCGTTAACGCGCAGAACGTGAATATAGCTCAGAATATCAGCTTCGTGGCGGCAAGTTGTGATTTTAGTTTAGCGGATTTGGTCTGACCAACGCATCGGGCTACGTCCCCGAGGTCTCTTTCCGTCCACTTTGCCAGTAATCACGATCTTTTCTAAATTGTGTCTCTCCCTTCTGGCAATCTGGCCGAAGTAATCGAGTATCATCTGGAGACAGGTGGTCGATAGCCTACTCTTGATTTTTAGCTGTTTCAGTATTGATGCGTTGGTTCTACAGAACCAGCATACATGCTGTCCACGGAATTTCCAGCATTCTCCTCCAGCACCACATCTCGAAAGCGTCAATGCGATGTCGGTCAGCAGCTTTTATTGTCCATGTCTCAGCTGCATACATGAATATCGGGAAGATGAGTGTGCGGACGAGACGCATTTTTGTACTGATGGAAATGTTCTTATCCCTCCAAATGTTGTGTAGCTGAGACATGGCACTTTTGTCATTCCAATCCGCCTCCTAATTTCCGGCTCGAATGACCCGGTGTTGGTTATGTTAGTACCCAGGTAAATAAAGTTCTCCACGATCTCCAGGTTCAGTGAGCCAGTGAGTTCCAACTGTTTGGCGCGATCTATCACCATTATTTTCGTTTTGGACCTATTTATGGAAAGGCCTATTTCTTCGCTGATTTGTTCCATCCTGTTCAATAGAGTTATCATTTCGGCTTCAGACGCTGCTAAAAGAGTTGTGTCATCAGCGTATCGTAGGTTGGTTAGCTTTACTCCACCGATGCTGACGCCGCCTTCCCATTCATCGAGAGTCCGCCTCATGATATATTCGCTGTAGATATTGAACAGGATGGGAGAGAGCACACAACCCTGTCTAACTCCCTTGCGAAATTTGAAGGGCCGCGAGTTAACCTCATCTACCCTTACAGCTCCTTCACTGCTGTAATATAGATTCTTGAGCAATTCTACTAGATGTTTTGGCACTCCTAATTCAGTGAGGACTTTCGATAAACAGTTCCAGTTAACGCAGTCGACATGTACTGTAATCAACAAAACACATGATAATTGGCGTATTGAATTCATAGGATTTTTCTATTATTTGCCGTACATTTAAGATTTGTTCACGGGTGCCTTTGCCTTTAACGAAACCCGCCTGCTTTTGCGGGATTTGCCAGTCCAGGTAGTATCGGATACGGTTGTTAATGATGTAGAGCAGTATTTTGCTGGCATATGAGATAAGCGCTAGTGTGCGATAGTTTTCGCACTTTCTAGTAGAGCCTTTTTTATGTAGAGGGACCACGATGGACAGGGCCCAGTCTCTCGGCTATTCACCGTTACGCCAGATTAGGTCACAGATCATGTGTAACATATCGATGCCAGTATCTCCCAGAGCTGTCAGTATTTCGGATGTTATTTGATCTGGTCCTGGAGCTTTTCTAGTTTTAAGAGATTTCATGGCAGTGAGAATTTCTGATCGAAGTATACTTGGGTCCAGTTGCACTCCGCTACAATTAGCATGTGACGTTCCAAAATCATTGCAATTTTGATATAGCTCTTCGCAATAGTTGCGCCACCTTTCGGGTATTGCGTCGAGTTCATTTATGAGATGGCCTTCGGAATCTTCTATCACCCACGTTTTTGATTTAAATTGTCTAGACAGGAGGCGGACCTTCTTGAAAAGATCTGAAATCTCAAATTTTTGAGAGTGGTGTTCGATCTCGCTGCATATGTTCTGAATGAATTGGTTCTTATCCTCTCGACATTTTCTAAGGATTTCTTTATATACTTATAGAAATCTTAAAGAGACTGATTGATTGAATGTAGAGTAACTAATTATTTATTAAAAGTGTTGATTATTTAATTTACACTTTACAGTGAAATATTTGTACTGTAAATAATAATAATTTTACTGAAAAATCTGCTCGTTATTTTGCCATTTTTTTCCAAAATAAATACGTATTAATTTACGGATTTGGCACTAAAATATACCACAATAAACACCATAGGATTTTGTTCCGTACAGGTTTTTTTTTTTCAACCCCGGGATCCCGGGATCCCTGTATTGAAAAAAAAACTTCCGGTATCAATACCGGTATTGAAAAAGTCCGGTATTCGAAAGCCCTAGTCGCGACTCCCTTTAGCTATGACAAGAACGCGTAGATGTAGTGCGCAAGCGCAAGGCGAGCGTCACGCACATTCCGCTGTAAGCATCATTCAGATCAACAGTTATTTCCTCTAAAAAGCCGATCACATAACGATCACATTTGAATATCTGAACGGCGATGGCCCGATGCCAGCGACACCCCGCGCCGTTAACGCGCGGCGACAGCGAGCGAATACCGATCGAGGAAGTGAGTTGTTGTCATTTGAGAATGCAGATCCACGACGCTTTCCTGAGAAAGTCAACTGATCCCATGTTACGTAACGAGTTTGTTGCTTGCTCAACTACCTATAACAACAACAGTTCTCGCAACAGGTTCTTGCAACTAGGTACTAACGTATCGTCGGCATCGTTACCTATTATTGATTTAGCTTAAATTAATAAATGACTGGGCTGACGAAATGATAAGTACCTATTTTTGTAATAAGAATTAGGAGCATGTGGTGAATCCACTTATTTCATAATCAAAATATCAAAATCACTTTGTCAAAAATTATTTGAATGCTTGCATAAGTTCAAGCTCTAAACTTATTTTTTTACCCGACTCTTACGGTAAAAGCTAAAAGGAAGGGTTATGACTTCAGCGGTCTGTGTAATATATTATTATGTTGTAGATTCTGTATTTACTACTATATTTAATCAAAAGATAATTAGAATCCAATAAAATTTTCCGCTTAGTCGGGTTACAGGTTTTAAAGTTTTTTCTTGATAATTGATTGTTTTGATGTGATCGAGCTATTCGATCGCGATGCGGTACCTACCTGCTACGTCACTCGCGAAGAATGTAAATATCCGCACGTGATTTATCACATAAGCATTGAGCGAGCGGACTCCGGCGTGGAATGTGTGTTGTGTGTGTTGTGAGTGTGGCGCGTGCTGTGGACCGTCGACGACCTCAAAGGTCAGGCTCCTCGTATCGGCCGACCCAATTTGGAATTATAAACTGACAGTCGCGTAGGTAGACGCTGGTATAGGTACTAGGTCACGAGTCAGAATAGGCATATTGATATTTCATAATAGTATAAGTACAAGTAGGTTTATAATTATGTGCACTAACTTTTGCCCGTGGCTTTGCTCGCGCTAAGTTCGATATTTAAACCCCTATTTTACCCCCTTAGGGGGCGAATTTTCAAAAATCCTTCCTTAACGGATGCCTCCGTGATAAACATAATCAATATGTATAACAGCCCGATCCGTCCAGTGATTTGAGCTGTGCGTTGAAAGATCAGTCAGTCACATTTTCCTTTACATATTTAGATAGAAGATAATATACCTACTGAGTTTATAATAATATGAATGACTAAATATACCTATACATACTATACTTATATGCCTACCTACTGGGAAATAAACGCTCTACTGCAATAATGGATTTTCCCTTAAATCGAAATCTCCAATTTGAAGGATGTTTGCAGCTTTATAACGAAGCATGAATAAAGCACTGTTGACTGTAGCATGACGAAGCGAAAATTAGTACGAACCACGATGGTAGGTTTTATTTGTGAACTGTATCATTATGGACTAGGTATGAAATCATTCTCTACCTACTTTACGCCTAAATGTCTAAATGTTGAATGTAAAAATCCCAAGGATTGGGTTTATTTATATGTAGGTACAGAAGTTTTGCCTGCGGGTACCTAATGCTACATTACCTAAATTAGCTAAAGTGGATGACTAAACCTTTGAACTAGACACAATCAATGTCAGCTATATAACTTGAAGGACTGAACTGAAGATAGATCAGGACTCAGGAGACATTGACTCCACAATGCTTTGCAATTGTGCATTGTGGTGTTGTGCTGTTCCTTCTATTCTATAGAAACGACGACGAAAGTGACGCGGGCGGCACGTGTTGTGCCGTACAGAGTTTTTCTGGTTTGGCGGATTAGATACAGTAAAATATTACTTTTTCCTTTAGTATTGCAAAACAAATTATGAAATTGTCCCTCTGTCGAGACAACGCTGTGCGACGCGCGTGTGATTGTGTATCGCCGTGAGGTTATGCTTCGAACTTTGTAAGCTTCTTAGCGAAATTATCTTTAGCTACCTACTATTAGATATTCTGTGCCGTAAGGCAATAGGTGAAAACACCACCATTAGATATATTTTTTTATTCGATGACAAGATAGTCCTTGACTGCGATCTCACCTGATGGTAAGTGTCGATGCAGTCTAAGATGGTAGCGGTGGAAAAACTTACAAGAAAGCGAAGTAAGTTTCAAAAATACAGGTAATCATATCCAGAATTATTAGAAAAACTTAGTCCTAAAAGTGGGGTTTAACAAACAAGGTTTCAAGAATTTTAAACAATTGAAAATTATATCCGCCGAAAATAATGTTATAGGTATTTCCTTAGTCCTTACCCAGTACCCACAGTGTTGGTGAATCATGTGACATGTCATTTTTACTGTTTATTATTATTGCATTTGTACCTACGACTATCGATCCTCTCGAAAATACATTATTTATGTATAGGTATTGTTAGTCATAACGTTTAACATTACATTTCAATAATAAATTACGCATATCTACCTAGGTACCTACTCGTATGCACCTATATAAAATGTTTCGTAGAATTCTTGGACGTGTGGTACTTATTATACCTATAATAAAACTGTAACGGGACAAATTCCGTACATTAAATATATTTTGAAAAGGGGATTGGGTAACTTTGTATGGACCAGTGGCATGATTTTTTTTCTTAGCGGCCACAAATTTAATTGTTGCTAACATATCGGGTATTAACTAGTAATAACAGATCAAAAAAGAATTTTGCCGTAAGTGATATCGGAGCTGAGATATCTGATGTTGAAGTTGTAGAATTATGAGAGTTTTGTCATCAATTTAAAGTAAACTATCATATATTTTATTGTTAAAACTATTTATAGCGTTCTTTTTCTTCGTCTTTATCAACTTATCGATGTCCACTGCTGGACGTAGGTCTCTTGCATGGACCTCCACAAGCCTCGGTCTTGCGCCGCCTGAATCCAGCGGCTCCCTGCGACTCGTTTGATGTCGTCGGTCCATTCACCAACTAAAGCTCGCTGCATACATAACGTGCACGGGACGGGACGGGACGTGGACGGGACGGGACGTGGAGTTTTGGAAATATCGTTTCATAGAAAATGTATACGACTGTGCATACGTCACGGAGCACGGATGGGACGGGAACGTGCCACGCGCTGAACGGGAAAAATATCGTCGGCGCAATTAAAGCCAATTCTTCAAATGAAAAATCCATCTTTCCTTGTTCACATCACTAGCACGTTAGTTCTGAGTTATTGCCACGTTGCGTATGCATTAAAAATCCCCGTCCGTGTTTACTAACCACGTTCGGCCCCGTCCCGTCCACGTCCCGTCCCGTCCCGTGCACGTTACGTATGCAGCGGCCTTAACTCGGAGAGACGAGTGAAGTACGGTGCGCGGTGCGCCGGAGTTGATGCGCGGCTCAGGTAAACAAATCCTGTGCTATGATTGGTCGAGGCGATCACGCTCAGTTTTTGGGCTCATTAGAGGCTCCTTTGTTGTTGTTTATGACTAAAAGAAAAATAACAGGGAACCATCAAATATAATAAATAAAATAGACAAAAAGTACCTAAGTGGCAACATGATTTTATGTATTTTTCATGTTAAAATATCTCAGCTCCGATACATTTTAGAAAGAAACTTTATTAGAATAAAATGTATGTATTAGTGTGTACTTTCTAATAAAATAATTTTCATAAGTGGCCGCAAGAAAAAAAAATCATGCCACTTTTACCCAAACCCCTTTTAATCGGAGGATGCTTTATTATCGATACTGAACCCAAAGCAATTTTTTTTTTAATTTTTTGTCTGTCTGTCTGTGCGCGCATCATTCGAAAACTACTGAACGGATTTGAATGAAATTTGGTATAGTGGTAGCTGATACTCCGGGTCAATATATTATGTATAGGATACTTTTTATTCTGATAAAGAATAAGTTTTATCCGGGGATAGGGGATGAAAGATTGTGTTGATTTTATTATAAATTTTTTGGTGATGATCTGCTAAATATTATCCGAGATAGAGGATATAACTTCTCGCGGATAGTAGCAAGTCACTCTAAACACGGACGTAGTCACGGGAATCAGCTAGTATTAATTTAAACTTCACTGAAGTGGAAAACCTAAAACATGCTTAAGATAAAATTGTAGTAGCTACTAAGGCTCACTATAGGTAGGTACCCACCTACCCCTCATTCAGTCATTTAAAGCTCGTTTAGGCGCTTTGATGGGTGACCCAAATAACGGAATAAACTCAGCTTTAAATGATCGCGTCCGGAGACCGGTCGGTAAGTGTCTGTACGACGACTGGCGGCGGCGGTGCATCGTGGCCTGTGGAGTGAGTAGTCGCCCTGTGCCCTGTGCCCGTAGGGCTGGAGGCAAACAAACACAAAGCTGCCCGACGCACGTGCCGGCTGCCGCGCAGGTAGGCGACCTAGCCGACGACGGCAGAGCCCGGAAGCCAAACTTTTCTAAACACGTTGATGGACCATGAATTTTTTCGGCGCACTTTTTAGTTTTTGTAGACGTAGATGATAATAATAATAGGTACAATATTACATCTAACTATGTTAATGATGCACTCTAAGAATTATTAAAAATGTTGTGCATTTTATTTTTAATTCTACTGATGTAAGTTTTTAATTTACTGACCTACATTCCTACTGTATCTTTACTACATCCGGCAAGTTTATTAGAAATTGTTGTGACAACAAAGAGCTTTATCGCTCGCTTATCACTTTATCAGTTATCACGTCATTCTAATTATATTAGAAGCGATGTTTATAGCGCACTTCGCCCGCAAAATGATCCTGAACTGTGACTCTCGCGAATAACACTGGAAAACGGGTGAAACGCGTAACTTTTAATTCAAGTTTTGACATTCGAAGGACGGGATGGGTCTCGTGCACCGTACGGGGAGGCGAGCTTACCGCGAAGGCGATGTTGATGAAGATGAACACTTTGTCGGCGGTGCAGAGCCCCCGGGCGCAGGCCATGGCGCCGCCGGCGGGGCGGAGGGCTGAGAGCTGGGGGCCGGGCGCCGGTCACCGGGACACGGGCGCACTCGCACTACACAACATGGGCGCGGCGACGCAAGGCGCGTGTGTCTCGGAGCGCGCCTGCTAAGGCACTGGCTAGGCTAGCGCTAGCGGCAGCGCCCGCCGGTGGCTTCGGCTAGGGAAGGGGGCGCGGCGCGACGCAACTCGAACTCGAAGCTCGCTCACGAGAGATACAAATCGTGCATTCGTTACACGGTACACCGTTACACGGCAGGATATCAATGGGAAGGTACAGGTTCAACAGCAACATCTGCCACCTGTTCCCCCGTCCCCGACCATCTCTCATGTAGGTAGGTACGTAGGTAGGTATAGAATGGCGTAGAAAAACTTATAAAATCTACTTACCTGCAATGACAACTATTCTTCACTAGTAAGATTTCAACCACCAAGCAACAAGACTATTAGCCAATATGAACTTAGGTACTTAACTAACTAATATTCTCCTTTCGAATAGTAGGTAAACAATAGGTAAAGGTAAAGTTTTTCAAGTTGACCGTCGTCGTCGACCGTTAAAAAATAATGTCATACGCAAAACTACTATGACAAAAAAATAATAATTAATAATTGTATTTTTTAAGGCGTTAGAAAGATGGGAAGGCTTGTACATATATAACACTAAATGATTTTCCATGCGCAGGTGGGGCGGAGTGGCGACCGGCGCGCACGTGGCGCGGTGGCAGCGCGCCGCTCGCTAACGCCTCACGAAAGCTTTTCATGAAGCGCGATGTTCACCTTCGCAAGCTCGTTAAGTTTTCTCTGTGTGCTTATTTCATTGAAATATAAAGCGTTTAAATTCGAATCTAGCAAGGCAAATAAATTTATTAACATTATTTACGTAATTCGTTTGAAGCGAAACCTTGACCTTTTCTCTTTATGATTCGGCAGATATCCTCAGCTAAACATTCTTTTAGAGACTTCCACAAGCCGCGTTCTTGCGCTACTTAGCTCCAGCACGACTGCCTGTGACAAATCACTGACAATAATTAATTATTTTACAACGACGTAAGAACACGGCGTGTGGAAGTCCATAATACTAAAGCCCTATTATTCATTATAAATAATAAGTCAAATAATCAAATATATATAATCAAAGTAATAAGTATTAGACGTACCATGTGTATGACCTACCTACCTATCATATGGGTCGACGGCGCATATGATACGAGATACAGACGTACTAAGTAAGTAGGTACCTACCCGTAACCTACAGAACAATCTAATTAATCGACTTCCTCGTAGAAATCAGTATCTATGTAGGACGTAGGTAGGTAGGTATTTATTACCTACAAACATACTTAATTTTTCACTGTATAAAGGCCTAATTCATATCCAGGCCCTTATCAATTAAGTTTTCTTCAGTTTAGCGCAAGGATTTCAGCGCGACAGACTCTTGCCCATAAATTATCTCCAATCGTCGCTCTCTAATGATCATGATTAGGAAGGCATTCGGCGCTCGTTAATCGGTCACCGAGGGCACGACGAGCGGCGAAGATACGTCAATTGACATTAAAGTGACCAACTCTTCCCAGACTGATCGATCACGATGTACCTACTTACTACTTAGTTATACCTACTTACACAATACACAAGTCGCATTATAGTTTTTTTTTTTATATAAATAGCGGGCAAACGAGCTGGCGGGTCACCTGATGTTGTACCAGACACACTTGTAGTACCAGAGGCACCACCGATGCGTTGCCGGCTTTTCAGGAACTTATTGGTTCGCCCCTTGAATAATCCCATATTGAAATTAAGTGGAAACATTGTCGAAGGGAGATGGTTCCACAATTTGGTAGTACGTGGAAAAAAAGATCTGGAGCAACGGGTGGTCGAAGTGCTCCAGGCACCCAGGTGGTGGGGGTGAAATTGCGTTGCTGGTTATGCCTCTCATCTATGCTACTTGCTGAGGCCCATGGAAGTTGGGCTGAGTTTTAAGATGGTACATTACTTAACTAACTCACAAACTTTATTAAGTTTTAGCATTTATAATAATAATCCACTTTTCACATGCCGTAAAACTACACAACAATAGTCCAGGGCCTCAACTATAGTCCCGCTCATCTTCAAACAAAATCCCAGTGGCATCAGCTTCTAGCGACACCTAGGCTTGTAATTCCGCACTATTTTCTTAATTTACCGTATAAGGCTACTAGTTTCAAGTTTTATTGTTAGATGGCGCTTTAAACACACTTTATTCGACTTATTGAAAGAGTAACTAGTTTAAACGTGTTAAGCGAACTCTGCATACTTTTAGTTGGGAAAATTGACTGAAGTGAGAAAAACTGTCTTGAGTTACATTTTTATGGAAGGTAATGTTGCTATCAAGTATTTAACGTATAGTTTACTGTGTGATTGTAGCAATAAAAAAAAATGTGGATTTGTTTTTATAATTTGGTACTTAGTTTTCAACTATAGTCCTAACGTTTTTTTGGACCATAATTAAAAACCAACTGGTTTTCTTCTAGAAAATGATGACGCGAGATAAGTATATGAAAAGGAAAGTTGGAGGGTGGGCATATAAGAGCTGTAGTGATCGCCAAATGGAACTTTGAAACTTTGTTTCATTGACATAAGTAACAAAATATTAACTCAGCGTCCAAAAGGCGTCAAGCTTCTGAAAAATATAAAATTCCAAGACGTTCACTAATTTTGAAATTAAAAGCGTTTCGGAAGAACAAAGTTAGGCAGCCAAGTCGTCAATGCGTCTTTTCAGAAGCCAAAGAGGATGCTTTTATCCAGCATGCAATAGAAATATCTAACTTTTTCCTATAACAATTTTCGATCTAAGATGCATAGCGACAATGTATCTTGATAAAAAACGGACGTAAAATTGAGCAATTTGATCAATAAAACCTGGTTTAATCTCATGTTTTTCTGTTTTTTTTAGAATAGGTAAATTATGTTTTTTTATTAATTTGATTTTTTTTTAGTTTCGATCCAGTTTCGATCCTATTTTTTAGTGTTTTTATTAAAAAATATAACCAACCCAAGGAAGATATAACCACTTCGTTCAACAGACAATCACGTATAGCATCCAACTAGAGTCTAATGTGTCATAATATGCGTAACGAGTATAATTTGTAATCTGGATTATAGTTGGCAACATGTCATACAACAATGGTCCAAATTTAACTTAAAAAAATAATAATCAATTAATGCTTATACTGTATTTTGACTTTGAAATCCTAAACTACTATATTCTACTATTTCTAAAAACATTAATAGGTATTCAATACGAAAATCTATTCTTTAATGGAACAAGCACAAATGTGAAACCTGTCAAATCTGGACTATAGTTGTGTAGTTTTACGGTGCCTATTAGGAAGTGATACAAATCTGTGGATACAATACATCTTACACGCCTAGTTAGTTACTTATGTACCGACCTACTTCAATTGTTGAAACCTCCATAATGCGGATCCGAGTGTGAATTCGACTATGTTCGTCTAACTCTAAGTAAAGGCCTTCGTGACAAGATGCTTTTGGGGGCAAAAGTTGACCAGCTGTCGCAGTTGCCGGCACTCCTGCCTGCCCGGTGCCGCCGCAGCACATACGTTGTGGGTCCCTACTCCGTCAACTGGCGTCGCTTCCGGCCTTTAACCACAGGTCTGAGAGCGCAGGGAGATTTGCAGAGTAGTAGAAAAAATAAATTGCGTGACAACTGTAAGTCTTATTTTAAGTAGGTTGATTACCTAAGGGTAAGTATCTAGGCATAGGATTTTTGTCGCCGCTCATTGCTGTGCCTCTGTGATCGCCATTTCTGAGTTAAATTTTTTGTGATCGAAGCGGCGCGGCCGTCTTACTGTCGGTGGAGCGGGAGTCGGGAATATCCCGGCGCGCGCGGCGCGTGGGCGCCCCACGCTCCGTTGGCCGCTGGGTTCTCGAGACACAAATTACAGCGACACTGCACTTCCTTCGGCAACCGCAGCCATTTCGGACACGAGTCTACCTACCTATAACAATGCGACAGAATAGGTACAGCGTTTGGCGGTTAATGGCGAAACAATTTTGTTTTTCATCAAGACAGACGCGCTTTTGTAATATCTATAAGTAGGATTTATTAGTGCTGCCTGCGTCACAGTACTCACAGTAAACAGCCATGCATTTTTTATCTGAATCGTGACCGGCAATGATTCACGCGGCACTCAACTCGGTGTAGGTATTTAGCCCGTCCGACGCTCCCCAGCGCGCGAACAGGTAGTTAGGTATTGTGAGAAACGATTGCGGTTGTAAGCAACGTATCTAAGCTACATCTAAGTATATCATCTGATCTATAGGCGCATCATCTCGGTGCGAGCACATTTTGTAATGTTTGCGTGGAGCCTGCAGTGATCGGCGCACGGTTGAACAGAGATTGCATCAAAACATTGCGAGTGAGAGTACGAGCGCACATTGTGAAATGTTATGCACACGTCTCGCGACCTGTGCCCTAGTAGTAGGCAGGTATCTACTTGTTCAACGTAGTTCAACTGTTGAACTAATCGGTTGTACTCATGTCGTAGTGGGATAACAGCATCCCACAGACTACTATAGGCACTAATGTACTCACCTGCCTCAGTATTCCTACCCACAGTTTTCTTATCATTACAATGTTCCGCATGTTCTCCAATTGTGTGGTACCAGGGAGACTGGTACCTTTCGTATCATAGGTAGGTACTAATTACATATTAGGTGTAGTATATCTGAGCAAACAGGTAGATACCTACCTACTATATCACATTTGTGAGACGCGAACGATTAACAAAATAAAACAAACGTTTGTTGTTACATTTATTAGCGGAGCAAATAACAATAATGTGTGTCACAACACTACACACCACACCACACTACACTACATGGCACAGCGCGCACCGCGCACGGCGACGCGCGCCGCCCTGCGGCCGTGGCCTGTGGGCTACCGACACGTCGTGGCTGAGTAGTCTCTTGTATTAGCGTAAAAAGAGTCAGTTGCACGTCGGGCGGTTAAAATAATTCGCGAAGATTTAAAAAACTTGGCCAGTTAAAATCAGGTCAAGGCACAAGTCAGTATTTTTTTTACGTGCTGCTTTAGTTGACGTAAGCATATTCCCGCATTTATTCGAGCGAGTGTTCGGCGCGCGGCGGGCGGCACGGCGGCGGGCGGCAAGGATGGCCGGCGGTGTCGCCGTGCGCTGGTTACAGAATATCCACTTAAATTAAACAAAGTTAAAAAGCACACCAACTTAATACTATCGCCGGTCATACCTAACAAAAAATCTTTGTACTCTGACAAGAATTATTTAATTTAAGGTTAAATAAAAACATCATAATATTATTCAGTGGTATTATACAGCAAGTTGCCACTGTAATCCGAAGGCGTAATTGGGTGACGCGAACACGAATAACTTTAATTTCGGACATCGAGGTCAATACTCGATATGAAACGAGCGATTAAAATTGCATTTATTTTTATTTCCAATATAATGGAAGAATGGAACAATTACTGGAATTATAACTCCTTGAATGGAGACCGTATTGCGCATTTTCTCGCTGATCATCAAGAGTTTGTAAGTAAGAAGCGATGCCACAGGGCGCGTCGTGAGTCGCGACGGCGCGGCGCGGTCGTTGGACAACCCCGCTGCATGCCGCATGCCGTGCGCTGCGCCGTCACTTGCGACGCCGCACGTAGATATCATCCGATAGTCACTCAGCAGCGGCGCCGCAACGCGCCTTGTGACATCGCTCGAGATCATTTCGGCGGCTGGCGCATAAACTATCCACAAAAAATGTAAAAGAAATAATATAACCGACGTAACATTGTAAAATAGTAGTCTTCCACATTTGTACTGGGAGCGGCGACCGCGCGCGGGAACACATGTATGACCACTGCCGAACTATTTGACGACCGGACCGTCGACCGCGAAAAATTTTATTTTATTTTAAAAATTTAAATAAATTAATTCTTTTTTAATTAAAAAGTAATATTATAAGCGTAAAGATTTCATTTTTCAAGATTTGATGTAGGTAACATTTTAATAATAAAAAGTAATTTGTCAAACTTGTGTTCCCGAGGCACGGAGACGCCGCTAATGATAAGTGAACGTAAATAAATCAGTCTTTAACATAATTACTACAATAAGTACAATACTCGTATAGATGGCGGCGGCACTCGGTGGCAGTGAACGGCAGGTAGGTACGAGTGTTCATCAGATCGAAGCGGCCGAGGCTCGCCGTGGTGCAGACGCGATCATCAACAGAAGACACGATACGATCCCACGGAACATCATCGCGGGACGCTCACACCTCTGCAACACGCTCGGACCACGCCACGCCACCGCACGGTACGCCACGCTTGTAGATTCCTCGGAACTTTCATTCATTCATTCGTCAACTAGGTGTAGGCCCGAGCGCACCACGCAGCCAGGTGTGGAATGGCTGACTTCACGCACCTTTGAGAATATCTTAAGAGTGCTCTCAGGACATGCGAGTCCCCTCACAATAATTTCCTTCACCTCAAAACTTATTTTTATAGCCATGTTAAACATGGTTAATATATTTTCCCTTTCCCCTCCCAATAAGCGTCAAACTTGTGTTAGGAGTGGGTACAACAATAGCGCAACGGGTGAGGCTCGAACGGTCGACCTTTCGATTTTCAGTTCGCCGCCCTAACCACTGCGCAATTGAGGTTTTATTTTGTTCGAGTGTAGATTCATATACCTAATTAAATTACAGTATTGTCTATGGCTAGAAAAGCGGCATCATCATCATCACGAAACGTCTAGTTGTTTCAGATCATAAAAATCAAACACAGATTTGATTTTATCGGTCGAGGCGTTGCGTAGCGTGGCGTGGCGTAGCGTGGCATGGCATTCGACTAGCACGCCCGATCCGTTGTTCTTAATAACTGTATCAGCGTCCTTAGGCACTACAATATAATATATTCGCTTAAATAATATTGTGATTGTACCTGCTTAGAATATCCGGTTGTAACTAAAAAAATACCTCCCGACTAGTAAAATATTAAAACAATACTAATACAATATGGCTTATACGTGTAGAAGGACTCGACTGTAACGTGTACAGGCCGTGCGTGCTCGCTGCTCCAAGTACAGCGAGGGCCTGTCACCGTAAGTAAGAGCCGTTATGTAAGAACGCGTACACATAAATCTATGAGAGACAACAATGACTTAACTCTACACACGTTTTGGTTACCGACTTACATCTAATTACTTCCTAACATTATGTTATTAATTAATTATTATAATATCAAAGCGAGACACAAATATATCATCATATAGCTACATAATATTATATGTATATTGTATATCTAACCGTATTAGCAAGATTAGGGCACTTTTAAATTCCTTATGTCGTATGATATTTTATTAAGGTATTACAAATCGCCTTTTAGAACGAATGGTCTGCTTAAGTCGTACAAAATTCTTAAAAATATAATTCAGAGAACACGTTGGGCAGTCAAAATCATCGCAAAACAAAATAAGTGTAAAATACTTATAAATAAAATAATTAAATACAGTTCTGGTAAAGACAAATAAAATTATTCAGTTTGTTTTGTCTTTTCAGATCAAATATTTCAGTCTTGATATCGAATTCAGTCAAAAGATCGAGATAAAGTAAAAGCGATAAAAGCTTGTAAAAGTAACTCGGTATGTACTCGTATGAAATGTGTTCGCACATTAGCATTCCGCACTTGGCGCGAGTAATCCATTTTTCAGTACACAAAATATGAACGGCAGGCATAATTGTCGCATCAAGCGAATGACAAGTATCGATTACAAAAAAGTGAGATGTTTATGGCGTGTAAGGCTTTGCTGTGTAGAGCGAGGCTTTAAAATAACTGGAACTGGACTGGAACTGCCAGCAGAGGTAGGCTCAAGGGTTCGAAGCTCTCGGCGATTGGAGCACATGCGCACGCTCCACAAATAACATGTCAACAACGACAACTGTCATGGCACCGTAATGCTACTGCTCCATCTGCATGAATGTTAGTGTCAACGCCTGCGCTCAAATAGATTAGCGCTTAGCGTCTAACGTTATTACATTTAACGCAGTAAACTATTGGCCCCGTCTGCGTAATGCCTTTATTATCGTGTTAATTTACGCGTTACGGCGCAGGTGGAGCCCGGGCAGAACAATTTGGCGGGACGCCCGGCGCGGCGGCGCAACCTCACACCGCCTGCTGTGCGAACACCCTTTAAATGAGGACAAAACAAATAGTTCGTGTAACGGAAATAATTTCGCTACAACCCCTGTGCGTCGCTGCGCGTTGTCGACGCAGCAGCGCGGCCCCGGCCGGCCCGGCTGGCGCCGCGCTCGCACGAACTACATACTATTACTATGTTTCCTGTTTAATCAAATTACAGCGGGCAATTTGTTTCGCTTTTCTTATACGTGTATAATGAGATCACCTCGTGCTCCCGATAGCCTCGGACCGCGTGTAGTATTCGTTTCTCCTCGCATTTCGCGTTTAGCCTCTGTCATCGATGTCGTCACTAGAAGCGCCGCCCGCGCGCCGCGCGTTGCGTGCGCGTGCGCAGTGTGCGTGCGCGCGAACACACGCTACAGATGGTATTGCTCGCTCGGTGTGACTAGTGAGTGTATCGTTATTATTATCATTCATTTCAAAATACATTACATATTATTATAGCTTATTAAAATTATCGATCTGCAGGTGTTCTTCGACACAACAGTACTAATAAAAATATTATATTATGTTACTTCATTACTTTAACTTATAACTAATTAAATAAATATTTGTTGAAAATAAAATATTTTAACTTTTTGGGAAAACGAATAGTCTAACAACAAAACTAATATTATGATTTTTGTCAGTCGTCGTTGAAGAGTATCGCGTGATAAAGTTTCTAGCACGGTCGCGGCGGCCGGAGACTGGGTACGTACGCTTCGATATCGCAGGAAGCCTCGCGGCATCGGCCGCTTCCGCTCCGGGTTCAGAGTCGGCGGCGGCGCGGCGCCTAGGCCTTGTAGCGCGCGTCGGGGTGCGCGCGCAGGCACAGCGCCAGCGCCAGCAGCAGCGCGGCGCCGTGCGCGGCCAGCAGCGCGGCGCCGGCGGCGAGCGGCGCGCGCGCGGCGCCGTGCAGCGCGGCCAGCACGCGGGGCGCGCACGGCGCCGCGTGCAGCCCGGCGCCGCCGCCCGACGCCGCCGGCACGCGCCGCGCCACCGCGCACTCCACCTCGTCCGCGGCCTGCAACACGCGCGCGTCAGTCGCGGTGTCGCGGACGGCCCGCGCGCCGCCGCCGCCACTCACCGTGCAGCAGGAGGCCGGCACCCAGTAGTGCGCGGGCGGCGCCTGCACGCTGAGGTCCAGCTCGCCCGAGGCGTGCGCCCACGCCGCCTGCTGCCAGTCGCGCGCGCTCTCCACGCCGCAGCACTGCAGCTAAACAGGGAAGCGTACGTGTCACACGCTTGCGGAGTACGAAGCCGCATTACAAGCACTCCTCTACGAGTACTCGTTTGCGGTTCGGCATAAAGCTTTCAGACGAGGTGAAGCGACGGTTCAGCAACGGTTGTATCATTATTGCCCGGCCACTGACTAGAAGCCCGAAAGAATATTTTCCTATTATGGGTAGAGCTCGTGTCGCGCCCTCTCGAGCCTCCATTTCACTTCGAGAGACCTAGTACATTCAGTTAAACATAATGATTGAAGCAGAGGTGCGTGCAGTGTACTCACCCCGCGCTGGATGGCGTCGAGCGCCTGCGTGCGCGCCGGCAGCACGCCGTACTCGTGCAGCAGCGAGTGCCGCAGCCGCTCGCGCAGCGCCTGCGACACGCGCCGGGGACACCAACAGAGGTATACATTACACAAGCTTAGGTGTCGTGATAATTGTATTTATAAAAACTTTGGGTTCAAACTCATGACGCTGCAGGGGTACTCCCCCCCTAAAATGTGGAGATTTAGGAACTGTCGATTGTGAATTGAAGAAGGGGACAAATTCGCAGGGGTCCGCTACTATTATATAAATGAATTTCAACCAATCTAAGTTCTAACTCCACGATAAGGGATTCTTCAAAAGGTCTTTGAAAATTACAATTTATTTTAAAGTATCCTAAACCTAAAGGCTGTCGCATAAACACGCGGGGCGACGACTGCGTACCTGCTGCAGCTGCGGCTGGTGCGCGGCGCCCCACCACGCGGCCGCCGCCTCCGCCACGGCGCTCAGCGCGAGCAGCGCGAACGCCGCCGCCAGCAGCGAGGCCGAGCCGCGGACGGCGCCTGCGAACAACGCACTCGAGTCAGCTCGCTCGAACGGCAGCACGCCTCACGTGCAGCGCGCACGCATACCTGCCAGCGCAGCGACCGCGCCCAGCGTCAGCACCACGGCCCACAGGCCGAGCGCGCACAGCCCGGCGCGCCCGTCGCCGCCCTCCGCGCCGCGCCCGTCCCACAGCGCCCACGACACGAAGCCGCACACGCCCACGCCCACGCACTGTGTCCGACAACACAAACACTAGCTTCAATTGAGTCTTCTAGGCGGGCGCACTCCATCTTTGGCCGCATCTTCACTTACCGTCGAGTGTGATTGCAGTTATGAACTAGTCGATTTGTTTATTTAAAAAAAATAATAGAACAGGAAATTAGATTTATATTCGAATAACTTTTACAAAATTCTTTTGAATCTTAGAGAGAATCTACCACTGTGAATCTAAAGTACCTACTACAAACACTTCATTTACTTACTTATTATTTATTTAAGCTACAGGCAGAAATGCTAGCCACAGCTTGCAAGACACAAACTGAGTACAAATTGAGTTTCACATGCGTACATGTATCATCTAGGAATGCTTTTGTTCTAGGAACTGATGAGAATAAAATTGCAAGGAAGCAGATTTTCAAATTTTTTATACAAATTGACTACAAGCTCAGTGTGACGTGCTCAGTGTTATCCTGACAACAGTATTTTTTCACTTACACAGAAATTAACTGTAGGTAGAATTTTAGTGCAAATTATATCTATTTTAAGAAAAATTCACTGCCATTGTGGCAATAAAGTCTATCACTATTTAAATTAAAAAACAACAAAAGATAGGTGTGACAGACTTTTGTGCAACATTAGTGTCACTGACCCCCCTATTACAATGTGAAAACTGAAACCCTCTTACAGTATCATTTTCTGTAATCTAAGACATGTTAGCCCTTGACTGCAATCTCACCTGTTAGTAAGTGACACCAGCAGACCAAAGTAGTAACAATTTCATCCAATACTATTTCCATAAAAATATTTAATAACAACAAAAGAATATCACTTATTTTTAAACTGAACATACACTGTAAGTGTATACATATATGTATTACAACAAGCTATTTGTTTACACTTCCTGCTTTTCACATCTGCTTCATGCCACTGTCAACATCTGCCCTGTTGTTGATGGGTTTTATTTGACCTGGTTTGAAAATAGATTGCATTAATATATCTGGACAACTGTTATTAATTCTGATGTACACAATCTCTAAATTGCCAGGTCTGAGGCTGAAATCTATTGACCCAACTCTGCTCAGACTCAAGACAGAATTAAAATGAGACAGATTTATGTCAGAGCATATTTGTGTCTCGTTTTAATTCTATCTTAGGTCCGACCTAAGTCAGAGCATGCTCTGTAGATCTCAGCATTAATCTTAAGCTATTCCTTTCATGGTGTGTGTTTCCCCTGTGGAAAAGGATGCACCTGTCAATTCAGTTTAAAGATAGAACAGAATTAGCAGACTTTAATCAAACAAAATAGTTTAATAGGCTTTTAAACAGTAATTTCTTTTAAATATACAAAATAATGGAAAACATGATAATATGACTGATGTGATATATATAGTGCTGCCATAGTATACATAATAGTACTGCACATGCTATACATAAACCTTCATTGTGAAATGTTCTAAATGATGGTACCAATGAATGCACTGAAGTCCACTGAGAGGCAGCAGAGGCATATCAATATCTTTACCCATATTCAACACATTACATAAATAAAGTCAGCACACTGCCTGTCTGCGTACAAGGTACGGTAATCTCAATAAAATCTAAACGAATTTTATTCACCAATGATTATTATAGTTTACCAGTATATAGATTTACGAACTTGAGTCGCTTGTTTCGTTCGTTGCAGGTTATGTGAGCATTTTTAACTGAATACCCATAGAACGAGGCAGGTCAGCTTGTTATAATTTAGAGACAGGTACACTTACTAGAAATATAACGTTGAACATGATCAGCAAACACTTCATCAACGAGTAGCAACGAGACATGCCCATGGTGATCAGTCGAACGACGGCGCACTTACTTCAATTCACCCCTTTGCAATGGATATTTGAACAAAACGAATTTAGTACATGGAAATGAATATGCTTGGAGTTTTGTAAGTGTACCAATTGTTTGTTATTAATTAAAAACCATAACTATTATTTTGTAAACACTCCTTGACGCCTCCCAAATTCCCATTTCCCAAATTTCAAACAACCCACAGATAATAAAAAAAAATTATACTTTGAATCTGTGGTAGGTACCTACCTACCTTGTTGTTCCTGGTTGTTCCATGGAGATAGTAAATAGGTAGGCAGGTAGTGGGCAGGTAGCAAGAAGCATAAGAATATAGGTAGGTAAGCCTCTTGGTAGGTAGGTAGGTACCTATCACCTGTGCCTATTATCTTTTCTGGTCTGTGGTGCCTATCACGTACCTACCTGTTTCACAGACCTATATGGCCCTGTGAAATGGCCATATACAATATGACGGGTGCCTAACTGACATGTTTTGCGATGCTCATTGGATGTACTTCAGCTGTCAAGTAATTGCATGTTATTATAGTATTTTTAAATAACTTTAGAAATATTTAAAAAAAAGCTTAAAGTATCATCAAGCGTTCCAGTAATATAAATTATTTCTTCATTTTTATAGGACTGACAGGTAGCTGTTTCATAGTGCTACGTCATGTTTTGACTACCACCGGTTCGGAAAAAAATTCTACTGCTGAGAACTGACAAGACATAGCAGTTGCTCATTTCAAATCCAAAGTCTAATCCATGTCCATCCAACACAGAGTACTTCTTTATATTTGGACTAATCTCACAATCTGGCTGGCAACGAAACTGTTAAGAAATTTCCAGATCTCTAAAAAACCTAAACCCACGCACCACCACGTACAATAATAGGTATGTGATAGAGCACTTAAGTGTTTATAATACTACGTAATTATTATTACCTAATTAATAGTAAATGCTAAATGTAATGCCTGTTCTACTAATATTATAAATGCGAAAGTTTGGATGTATAGATGGATATTTGTAACTCAATCACGCCGCAATGACGAAACCGATTTGGTTGGGCACAGAGAAGAGAGGTGTGGAAGTATACATTGGCTACTTTTTTTATCCCGAAAAATAAGAGAGTTTCCGCGGGAATTTAGAAACCTTAACGCGATCGAAGTCGTGGGCATAAGTCATTATAGTTATTCATAAATGCTTGATTACTGTTTCACTTCTTATCGATATCGATAGTTTTGAAGAACACTCCCTAATGGATGGCCATTTTATGCGAAGGTATTCTGTAGGTATGCACCCTATTTTCGTAGGTTGGGAACACAGACATAATGTCTGTGGATGGAATGTGTTGGGAACTGCGGTTGGGAATATCCATACCTGTCCATACTCTCTGTCTACGGTCATAGCTTATATATTGTTATAGGTGATGATTAGTAGGTAGGTTGGCGGGTTGGTTATATTGGGTTATATCCTCCTAGATTGGCGGCCACTTGGCGGCATATCTGACGGTAGGATGGTAACTAGCCACGGCCAAAGCCTTCCACCTTTTGAGTTCCCACCAGTTCAGACCACAGACAATTCAGAAATTATAAATTTTCAAATTGCCCCCACCGGGAATCGAACCCGAGACCTCACAGTTAGACCACTGCGGCAGGGTCATCAAATTCTAAATAATAGGTACCTATAAGTGCCTATAACTTTAATTTTATAATTTTTCTGATAAATCATAGACAACAATTCTCGAAGCAGACGCGGATGCATACAGATAATATATAATAAGATAGTTGCGAAACGGCGCGAACACGAACGAACTTTTGACAGCGAACATGGATGTCTCTCGTGTTTCCTTTGAAAACATAAATAAATGGCCACCGTTGTTATTACGTTTTTCCTAATCACACAATTTTATGTTTTTAAGATGGACGACGCCTCCACAACGAGACTGAGGTATATTTTAGAAGTGTCTGAATCGAAAAACCAACTTTAGAAATAGAAATTTCGCATCATGGATTTGCAAATCAAAAAAGCTACAATGACACAAAGTTTCCCGCCACTGGTTTCCTATATTATGTTAGTGAGTGACCGTGTTGTGCCCGCGTCCTCTCAGTGATGTTATCAATGGGAACTAATTGTTTTCAGAAAAGTATCCAAACGAAAGCAACGGTGGAGCATGAATTCGCAAAGGCTGGAGGAAATAGTGGCGGAGCTGATGAAGCCCATCAGCGACGTCCGCCGCAGCTTCGACACGGACCTCAGCGCGGTGAGTGCCCGCGGCCGCGTCCCGGTCTGCATCCCGGCCCGGCAGCACAATGCCGCCAAAACGCTCGTACACCCGGCCCCGGGGAAATAACAGTTCTCGTTCCCCGAACACTCGGTAACATCCGCCTTGGACAGCAACACCGCAGTGTGCAGGAAACGCTTTCTGCTCGATAACAATGAGTGAATCCTCAAGCTGCAGAATAGCTGAGAGTAAACATTACACATAGAGAGGAGCCAGTGTTACAAAGCGCCAAAACTATGGCCAACATGCTATTGTTATTAGATTTATTGAAAAAAAAAAAGCTCTTTTGACAGTCTCCTACTTGTTAAAAGCATTTAAAACTAAGTTTAAGTACTAGGTGCTATCATAATAGCAATATTATTGTAAGACGTAAGTTAAACAAAAATATTAAAGTGCCTATTTATATAAAGTATTGAATTGGTAAGTAATTTCTATAATTCTGTATGTAACCTAAGGTAACACAGTACACAATCTGAGGCTATTGTAGGTTGGTTCACCTTTGCCGATCTGTTTCAGTGTAATTCTGCTAACCAAGTGGATATTCAGGCTCCTCCCCCAGTGGCTCCCACATACAACTGTGACGATCAATGATGTTTGCAGATACATTGTTGCTCTATAAGGTCATAGGATACCTGAGTGTATTACTTAAGTGCCGAACATCAAACGAGATAAAAAATTGAGTACTTTGTTTCACTTTAATTAAAGCCCAAATTGAAAGTCATACTTCTAGAACTGTACACTATACCTTATTTGTAGTATGCATATTCCTGTATTTATCTTTCACCAAGGACTAGATTGAATTTGAAGTAGTGACACACAACACTGGCACTGGCACATATAAAACTGTATGGAGATATTTGAAGTGCAAGAACTAGACTACAAGTGCAGTCAATTACATAGATAGCAATTAAGTAATTGTTGTGATTGTATAACTTAATGTCTTCCTACAAAGGTACTTATAATGGGCCAGGTTTAATTCGCAAGCACCCCATGTTAAAGCCAGGATAGCCTAATTGCCTAACAAACACCAACGGGAATGGGTCTGCTTTGACTGCCCATCTTGACATGCATTGGATTGGTGTACCTACGTATGCATTTTTGCATTTTTGAAGCTTTATTGTGGAAGCTTGTTGTTTTGTCTAACATATGTTCTTTTTTTTTTTTTTTTTTTTAAATATATAGACTAGAGCTTGACTGCGATCTCACCTGATGGTAAGTGAAGATGCAGCCTAAGATGATACGCGCTTGCTGATGTTGATGTTCGCCTGTCTTTAACTGTGTCATGTGTGTGTCTCAAATAAATGCTTTTTCTTTCTTTCTAATTGCAATGCCAGAACATTATGCTGTCAAAAAGACAAAGAATAGCCTTAATAGCACAATGGTTGCGGTAGTCGAATGAACCTGGGGTTACTACTACTGTACGTACTCGTAGCACAAGCACGCACAGTGCACATGCACAGAGCAAGTGTGAGCCCGAGCCTGTCCACAGTTGTTGGAGGAATACCTGACGGAGGCGGGCCTGCACGCGCTGGCCGCGGAGGAGCGCGGCGCGGCGCCGGCGGTGCCCAACTTCGCGGAGCTGGCGCTGCTGCTGCAGCAGTCGGCCAGCATCTACAGCCGCAAAGTGGACTTCCTCTACCAGCACGTCCTCAGCGTCAGCGACTCGCTGCAGCAGAGCACACAGTGAGTACTACTCTGCATCATATACCTTACAGCCCATCCAACTATAAAGTCTTGAAGCGCAATAGTCGATGCAGTGATGAGCCATTTTTAATAAACTTTTAAAGGCCGACTACACACTATCGCCGCGTTAGTACGACGAGCTCGCAGAAAATTATTAAAAAATGGTGTACTGTGCTAAGAAAGAATAGAATAGAATAGAATAGAATAGAAATATTTTTTATTCAAATAAACTTTTTACAAGCACTTTTGAATCGTCAATGAATCTACCACTGGTTCGGAATGCCTTTCCTGCCGAGAAGAGCCAGCAAGAAACTCGGCGGTTGCTCTTTTCAAAAAAAAATAAATTTTACAATTGTTATTGAAACTATGCTATGTATTCAGTGCTTCCACGATGAATTTTCCTGAGTACAATACAAGTAAAAATAAATACAATAAAAATACAAATAAATACAATTCAATACATGTCAACACAGGCAGGCAAAAGCAGACCCATTCCCGTTGGTGGCACCCGTTCACGAGCATGACGCATGATCCAGCCATTGCTTCGCTCAACCATATTTGAGGGAACGTAACAACCCGCATCACACGACACCACCACAGAAATGTTTAAAGAGAGCATGACTACTCAGGCTACCCATGTTGAGGCATCGAATTGAGTATCAATATTAAACTATTCACTTTGAGACATGACTGAGACACAAATAAAGTGGAAACACCGTAGAACAGGATGACATAATTGATCACATTAACCACCAAAAACGTAATCATTAATTTGAGGCTATGTTTGTATAGGAACTTTGTTAGAAACTTTCGTTCTAAATGTTACAGTTCGATGATACAGCCGATACTACTGACGAAACCTCGATGCGACAGTACTTTCCTAATATCATTGGCATTTTTCCTTAAATTGTACTTCATAATGATAGCAAAAGAAACTGATTTTGGTAATTGCTATTTAAAGGTCTTATGAAGGTCTTGAGATTAAGATTAATTTAAGAAACTATGTTCTCAATAAATATAATAGAGGAACATGACCTTGTGCTGAGTGTAACTCTCTCGTTCTTAGTGTGCACAAACACACAGGCAATTCCACACACACATGCCGAGGCAGCTCTTTATCATTTTTATCTGAAGGGTGCAGACTTGCAAACAAATTACTATGGATACTACGTATGCTTACAAATGTTTGCATGTAGCTTCAGAGCAAACAGTAGCTAATGTGAAACATTAGTGATTTATTGGTGTAGGTATACAATCTCGAAATTAAACTAAATTGAAAAACGGATCTTTCGGCTGCACAAGTGATCACGTCGAGCGACTCTTCGCCATTTCAGATAATGCTGATCGACAGCTATAGGCCGAGGCCGGCCGTCCGGCTCGCGCGACGTGACAATCTGATAGCTTAGCACCGACGAGCTTCGTCTGGTATCCTCGCTGCGACAGTGCGTTACTAGCGAGAGTTTAACACGGAATAAATAATTATGTATAGGTGTGTCAGCCAATTATATTACAGGTTAATAAATAAATAAAGCGTGAGCGCACGGCAGGAGCGATAGCGCATATCCGCTAAAAGCACTGATGTTTCCATACGTATTGATCTTTCCACTACGTCAGTCGGCTCTTTGCACTGGCTCGGAGCCGATACAAAGTCGAGTCGAGTATACAGTCCCCGCTCGCGGTGTACAAAGCGCGGTCTCCGTTCACAGGGAGATCCACGAGGCGACGGGCGCGGCGGACGCGACGGGCGCGGCGGAGGCGACGGGCGCGGCGGAGGCGGAGGCGGCGAGCCCGGCGGGCGCGCGCCGCAAGCGCAAGTCGTCCGCGACGCCGGCGGGCTTCGCGGCCCTGACGCTGGAGGGCGACGCGGCGCCGCGGCGCGAGGCGGCGCTGCGGCCGCCGCCCACGCTGCCGCGCATGTTCGTGGAGCTGGAGCCGCGCGCGCCCTGCGACGCCGACGCGCCGCTGTGCGACTACGCGGGCGAGCCCGTCGGCCTGCTCGCCGACTTCCACGTGGCGTGGCGGCTGCAGGTGACGCCGCATACCGCACGACTCCATTGCCGTTTTGTGTACACGTACATACGACTGCAATCGGGGGAAGTTCTTTATGGTTAACTCCTATCGTACAAAAGTGTGACGCGCGTCGTGAACGTTCTCAGAACGGCTTCCTGGTGGAGGAGCTCAGCGGCGCGCAGCAGGGCGTGGCGGCGCTGCGGGCCGTGCCGCTCGGCGAGCTGTCGGCCGCCATCGCCGCCGCCGCGCCGCCCTCCCCGCCGCACCCGCCGCACCCGCCCGACCCGCGCTCGCCCGACGCGCGCTCGCCCGACGCGCGCTCGCCCTCGCCGCCGCCGCGCCGCCGCTCGTCCACGCCGCCGGCCGCCGCGTCCACGCCGCTGCCGGACGCGCGCCGCAGGGAGCGCAAGAGGCGCAGCGAGTCGCGGCCGGAGGACGCGCCGGACGCGGGCGTGCGGCTCGCCGTGACGCCAGGTGCGCCCCGCGACAGCTCGCCGCCGCGGCTCGGGGCGGACGGGCCTACCAATGTTCTGGGTGTGTTGCAGCGGTGCGGCGCAGGCTGCAGACGGAGCGCGAGTTCTGCGTGCCCGCCACGTGGCTGCGGCGCGTGGCGCGCGCGCGCACGCGGGCCGTGCTGGAGCACCGGCGGCTGCTGCGCGCGCAGCCCGACGATGAGAAAGGTAACGTCTGTTGGAAGTCGTGCCAGACAACAGTCCTCGTTACAGTTAGCGATACGATCGATGGCCGCCGGCGTGTGCCCGGTGGCCCACGTGCTCGGCTTGTAGTACCTCGCTCAGCTCGTGTTCTGAACACGAGGGAGGTCGGGGAGGGACACCCGCCCTTGTTCGTTCATTCATTTGAAATACCCATTTTTACAATCGGAAACTTTTATATTTATTAAATACGTAATAAATTATTGTATTAGCTGTTGCATAAAGTAAAAATCAAACCAAACGCTCTTCCAGTGCCGTATTCGTTTAATATCATTGAAATATTATATGATCAGTGTGTTGAATAAAAGCTTCTACAGCTTAATAAATGATTGTTATAGAGTTCCGTGGGTTCGACGTGTCGGACTCTGCGGACGTGGGAGGTTAGCACTCAGTCACTCGCTCTGCCTGCCGCAACATCCTTACCGAACTATTCATTATATATTTGTAGTTTTATCTATTTCTGTAGTCAAATATCGATCCTTATAACCTCATCTATTCCTTTCCCTTCAAAATATAAATATCATATATATAAATATTATGAAAAAATATTATTTATTTATTTCCTAAAAAGGAAAAGGTAGTTGAATGATGTGTAAGAGCATATCTGCCGCCCGATTTTGAGCTATTATATTTGAGTTATAAATTGATATCTATAAATCCACTGTTTAATGTTGTAAGAGCTTTACGTAACCGTTTGATTAACGTAATATGAAATATGCAGTTTAATCGCGTTGTAGCGTTTCAAAAACTTAACCATGTACTCGTATGTCAGGGCTGGCCAACTTGTTTTTATTCCACCCGAACGAATTTCCCCTGTAAGCGCGGGGTTGTAAGTCCCGCGGCGGGTCGCTGGTTTTGGGATGTTTAGTGGACTGTATATTTTGATGTTTCGATTTCGATAGCTTCTTATTTCTGGGAAAACCTTCAACGTCAATCGGCGGGAACTAAATTAAAGAAACCACTCGCCTCTTGATGCCGCCGGTCCGCCTGGCCGAAGCTGGGGTCGGCCTTGTCCCGCTAGATAGTTCGATTAGGAATGTAAAATGTTAAGTTCGATTAGTTCGGCACACACACTTCACTCGGCGGCTGCCATTTACGTGGATTTAGAGTTCGAACCGACGACAAGACGACGATGAGCCGATGGACACGATGTCCAGCCTTTCGAGGGGCACTCGACAGCGAGCGGGCGTCTCTCGAGGCGTCTTGCGAAGAACTAACTGTCCGCCGCTTGCGATAGCGGACGCGAACGATCGACGAAAAGAGGGTGGATCGATAAAATCGAACCCACAGAATTGACCCGCAGTTTGCCCGGATTGTCTAAATCTATCAAAACAAAACATATTTCTGAACAAACCCCATATTGTAATTAAGTGGGACACTGTCGAAGGAAGATGATTCCACAATTTGGTAGATTTTGATTAAGAGCTAGGATCTATTTACTGACGAAACTCTGTAAGATCGACCAATTTCATATTTCTTGATAAATGAAAAAGTATAAGTTACTTATGGAATATTTTTTATTTGATTAAAAGGGAAAACATAAAATTGAATTCTTATTAACTAGATACTAACTACTTGTTATCATCTTCCGCTAGATTTGCAAATTTATGCCGCGATCGACTCGACCAATAGACGCGATCGACCGGTTGGCCGTCCGTGATGTATGTAATCTGTGTATCTCAGTGTTAATATTATGAATAAAGGTCGTAGCCCACTTACACGACACCGCTCCCACCCAACCAAAGTATGAGCATTCAAATATGGACTTAATATCGTGCTGTGGAGGTGCACTTTACAGTAACAACACAAAATAGAATACAGCGCGCGGTTCTGGTACCGCGCGTAAACTGTACCACTGTAAAGTGCACCTCCAGAGCACGATATTAAATCCATATTTGAATGCTCATACTTTGGTTGGGTGGGAGCGGTGTCGTGTAAATCGGCTACGTTCTTAACACGGTAGATGTTTTGCTCGATAAAGAAAAAAATCACGTTTCGTGTAGTATAATTGTAGGTTTGTAGGGGTAACTCTTTTTCGACCAATTGTCTTGCGGTCTTTAGTAATCGGACGGCAGATAAGTGAATAGTTAGTAGTTTCCTTGTAGAAAATATTAAATTGACACCTGCTTATTTAGTTAGTTTGTTTGCCGCCGCGCCCGCAGGCACGCCCGCGGCGACGCGCGACTCGCACGTGCGAAGGTTTCGCCTTGGTTGGTTTAAGGCCGATACACATTCTGCGAACTGTCACAATTAATTTAAAAACGTCACAAATAAGTGTTTCAGCTCCGTACTAAAAGACCAAATTTATTTAACAAACTTTGAAAAAGAAAAGGTAAAAGTAAAAAACATTTTGCCGCACGTCGTCTATACGTGGCATTTAAATAGAAATTTGCCAGAGGAAACCTTATAAAAAGCGCCATTAGAGATGTTTATCAAAACGGCAAATTCAAATATAGTTAACTCTTACGTCATAAAAGACGTCGGTATTTCGGAAGGTTCCATGTAACGATGTGTATGTGAAGTTAGCAGAAAGTGTTACGGCGTGTCGGCCGCGCTCGTCGCACGCGTGCACCTGCGGCGGTGCGGCCGAGCGGGGCAGTGAGCGTGCGGTGTGCGCAGGGTTCGCGGGCTGGAGCAGCGCGGACGTGGAGGCGGCGGCGGCGGCGACGGCGGCGACGACGGTGGCGACGACGGCGGCGACGACGACGGCGGTGCGGCGTACGGACGACAGCGACGACGACGGGTTCTTCGAGCAGAGCTCGCTGGGTGACTCCGACTCCAGCGCCGCCACGGTGAGCGACCCGGGGCCGGTGAACTCGTCGTAGCGATCTCGATTAAACTACGGGTTTACGGCTCGTCTTGCCACCGGATTTAGGCATATCATTTTTAAAATAATCATTTAGGAACTATAAATTCTCAAATGAAGGCGCTCAAGGGTCCGTCGTTTCAGCCGATATCGAGCGGCGGCGGCGCCCCCGAGTGGATGTCGTGGCGCGCGCGCGTGGTGGAGCGCGCGGCGGCGGGCGAGGCGCGCGGCCGCGACGTGCGGCGCGCGGCGGCCGCCGTGCTGGCCGCGTGCGGGCGCCTGCCGAGCCCCGCGCCCTTCCCCGCGCTGCTGGCGCGCGCCGCCGCCGAGCCGCCCGACGTGTCCGAGCTGTTCCTGGCCACGCTGTTCCTGGTGAGACTCCGCCTATAATTATATTTGAGCTAAGTCGGGCATCCCCGAGTGGCCTGCGTGAAATAAAAGATTTCAGTCTCCTCGGTCCCTTTTTCTATCGCTCGATAATATTCAAAACGCTAACCCGTCCGCCGGTGACGGCGTGTGTGCAGGCGAACGCCGGCAACGTGGAGATAGTGGCGGGCCCGCCGCTGACGGTGGACTCGTTCGGCGTGCGGCTGCTGAGCGACGACCAGCGCCTGTACCGCGCGCTCACGGCGCCCGAGCGCGCCCAGGGCGACGCGCGCGACGGGAGCGGGCGCGCCCAGGGCGACGCGCGCGACGGGAGCGGGCGCGCCCAGGGCGACGCGCGCGACGGGAGCGGGCGCGCCCAGGGCGACGCGCGCGACGGGAGCGGGCGCGACGGCGGGACGACGGGTGGGGATTGAGCCGTCAACGGTTAGTTCGCAATCGATTCTCCAGATTTAGCGACGCAATCGGGCGCGTTGAGAATACAGTATAAAGACAATTTGAGTAGTTCGTACACAATGAATTGACGGTGCTGCTAGCGTGTGTAGTGAACTCGTGAGTGGAAGTGGACGAGCGTGTCGGTGCACGGGCGGCTGCCGAAGGCTACATATCACTTGGAACGTAAAGGAGTCTGTCGTTCGACTTCGTCTATTACTTTAATACGAGTATTTTTTTATTGGATGACGAGATAGGCCTCGCCTGCGATCTCACCCGATGGCAAGTGACCATGCGGTCGATGCAATAGAGGTAACGCGCGATTTTCCTAAACTATGTGTTTCAAATGAGAAGATCGCTATTCGACATGTTCGCAGAAGTTACCTTTACAGTACCTGTACATTTTATTGTCAGTTATAGTCCAGTCAAAAAACCTCAAAAAATGGCCCAACCTCTGGAAAATTGCGAAAGTTTTGAAACTTTGCACATCGAATTATGGGTCCCTGGGGATGAATACACCAAAAGTCCTCATGCGTACGAGGCGAGCTCTAGCGGCAATTAGCGGAAACAGGACCCTTTTTTTGGTTTTTTGTTAATATCTCGAGAACCTTTAGTCAGAGGTAAAAGTTTACTAGGACATAATTGAAGCTTATTAAATTTGCAACAATAATGAATATATATATTTTTCTTGAATTCCTAATAATTACCGAGTTTTAGGCCACTAAAAGATAGCTTTTTCGAAAAATCACGCTAGCGGCTCCCGGTACAATATGGCATTTGTAATAATATTTGACAATCATGGTTTATCATTTTTTTTTGGGTACCAAGGGTGATTCAGAAAATAAACTTCACAGTTATGAACAAAAAAAAGACATATTGTTTACTGAACAACTAGCTTTTGCCCTCGGCTTCGCTCACGTTAAGTTAAATTTTTCAAACCCCTATTTTACCCGTTGTATCCCTTTAGGGGTCGAATTTTCAAAAATCCTTTCGTAGAGGATGCCTACGGCCTAATAGCTACCTGTATGCCAAATTTCAGCCTGATCCGTCCAGTGGTTTAAGCTGTGCGTTGATAGCATTTTTTATTGTTTCTGTATTTCATCTAAATATTTCGACCCCTCCGTAGAACAAAGTCTCATCTGTTAAATTCATAACTTGAGATTTGAATCTTGCAGATGTGACTTTTAAGGCTCAAATTTCAAGTTGTGAATTTAGCAGATGAGACTTTGTTCTACGGAGGGGTCGATTTAAAACGCAAAGGTGACAGACTTACTGACTTATCTATCCACGCACAGCTTAAACCACTGGACGGATCAGGCTGAAATTTGGCATACAGGTAGCTATTAGGCCGTAGGCATCCTCTACGAAAGGATTTTTGAAAATTCGACCCCTAAAGGGGTACAACGGGTAAAATAGGGGTTTGAAAAATTTAACTTAACGTGAGCGAAGCCGAGGGCAAAAGCTAGTTGTTCAGTAAACAATATATCTTTTTTTTGTTCATAACTGTGAAGTTTATTTTCTGAATCACCCTTGGTACCCAAAAAAAAATGATAAACCATGATTGTCAAATATTATTACAAATGCCATATTGTACCGGGCGCCGCTAGCGTGATTTTTCGAAAAAGCTATCTTTTAGTGGCCTAAAACTCGGTAATTATTAGGAATTCAAGAAAAATGTATATAATCATTATTGTTGCAAATTTAATAAGCTTCAATTATGTCCTAGTAAACTTTTACCTCTGACCAAAGGTTCTCGAGATATTAACAAAAAACCAAAAAAAGAGTCCTGTTTCCGCTAATTGCCGCTAGAGCTCGCCTCGTACGCATGAGGACTTTTGGTATATTCATCCCCAGGGACCCATAATTCGATGTGCAAAGTTTCAAAACTTTCGCAATTTTCCAGAGGTTAAACCTTGTTTTGACTGGACTATTACATTAATTGCAATTGATTATTATCATTATCATTATTAATAATTTAATTCTTTGACATTTTTGAATTTAACAGAATTTATTGATTTGAATCTATTATGCACACAGTAGACATCATTGAATTATAAATTGTGATCAGGTATATATTATAATAACTTTATTTGAAATATTTGTATTTTGTTTTATAATTTTCAGTTTTTTTTCTTTGAAAATCAATTTTTTTTATAAATATTCTGTTTTTCGGTTATAATAATATTATGTATGTACTTACTTACCAAATTTTACATTCAATAATTTTCTTAGTAAATGAATAAGTAATAAATAAATCGGATTTTAGTTTAAATATTTTGTAAATAATATATTTGTAAATATAATGTGTATATTAACAAGGAGATATGAGTGTTCTGTATAAATCATAGGAATTACAAAATGGTTGTTGTTATGTTTAGAAGAAGAGTATTCATTTCAAGAAGATTCGCATAACTTATCTACACAGTTGTATTATATAGTTATATTACGAGGGTATTTTACTCTTAGTGAGAAATAATCTAAAAATAGTTTAGGCCTTCAGGCAATAAAAAATAAGGAAATATAAGTTTCAGTTCAAAAAATTATAAAATAAATGTTATATTTTATTTCAAAGTTTTCACTTTTTTATTTTTGCTATAAATATGCGAAGCGCTTGAAACGGTTTCTGCCATGGCACTAACGTCCTCACATCAGTAGTTTATAGTTCATCTGCTCAGATAGTTTGCAGTACAGGCACAAGGTATTTTGGAAAATACGTGAAAGTAAATAAATACATTAGTAATTCATTTATTTCATAATTATTTATAAATACTTAGATACTTATTTACAAATACATAAATTTATAAATACATATCAAATATTCCGAGGCCGGCGGCATTTGAACCCACATCTTTCGGAAATCGCGCCCTGAGTGTGTTAACCGTTACACTACTGCCAAACTGAACCGCACGCGTCAGATTAGTGAATGTATCTATTTTTCAACCAGTTTTATAGCAACTATTAACGACATTGACATAATAACACTGGACTTCGGGTCAGCGCTAAAAATTGTCCGAACCGAAAGAAATCTAAAACGCGAAAAAGCTTTTCAATCGACCGACAGTTGAAGCAAATTATTGCAAGCAAAATTAGGCTGTATAATAATGGTCTAAGACATAAATTACAATGTATTAGTTTGTTTATAAAAATACACATGTACACTCGTATATCTAGGCTTTCTCGGGACACTTTTTTCGTGAATTTTGCATTACACCCAAGGTTCAATATTATTATGTCAATGAGTAGCGATACATTTATTATTTCTACTTTTTTACATGAATGTAAAACCGGAAATCAAAATACTAATAAATAATAAAATATCATTACACAAACATTTGACGCACTAAAACGGGTCACAGAAGCCGGGTCCCTTTCAACATTTTTTTTTTATTCGATAACAAGATAGCTCTTGACTGCGATCTCACCTGATGGTAAGTGACATGAACCGGCGGCAACTTTATGTCGGCCTACAAAGCGTGCTAACCATTTGAGCGAACGAACTTACTATCTATGCTGAAAATAAAGAATGATTTTAAGTCTTCGCATTATAGGTAGGTACTTATCGATTAAACAAAATTTTTCTAAATTTTCTAGTAGTATATTATCACCTTAGACATTTTCAAAAAGAAGTAAAATACCCTATTATATTAAGTACTTGAACTAAAAGCTCAAACACTTAAATCGCTCAATTAGCGAAAAAATTAATAGCTTATAACTAAATACATGAATACAAGGATATTCATTTCTCTCGCCTCTTGGGTCGCGATGAGCGAATTCGGTCTTTGAGCAATATGTATATAAAAACATGGTAGCTATACAAAATCTTATATACTATACATATTTCTTATGCTTCATTAGGCTTCGTACACACTGCGAGCTGAGTGTTCACATAAAACTATGTTGTTACGTTGTATTATGATTTTGTGTCATTGACTATTTAAAGGTAATACACCTGTTATAAAATAATAGCAAAACAAGCTATAATTTTTTTAAGAATATTAGCCATGATGAACTTGACTGATATTTATCTCCTCTAAATAAGCGAAAAGCTTGTGTTAGGAGTGGGTGCGACAATAGTGCAACGGGTGGGGATCGAACCTGCGACCTTTCAATTTCAGTCCGCATCTTCGACCGTTAGAGCATTGAGGTTGAATATAATGAAGCATATTAAAGCTTGTTATATTCCTTCTTTTTATTCAAAAATATCAATTTTTGCACGGTCCTTTGAAAATCTTCAAAATTCATTAACGGATTTCTAGATTTTTTTTGCATTTTTTGTTGTTTGGTGTTTCATTTGCATGCAACTCTATATTATAATAGCAATACTTTAAAACTTCCCAGTTATTATTCGGCGAATTTATTTTATTTTTGCAAATGTTATATTAGTGGTATATCACACAGGCGACCATATTATCGGCGACTTGCGGAGTTCAAAATGACGTCTTTAAGAAATAGGCGCGAAATACTCGATCTATATTTTTTACATAAAATAATTCAAAATAAAGTTAAACGCAGTAATCTTCTCAGCCGCGTAGCGATATCCGTTCCGCGTGAATTCCCCCGTTACTGTAAATCTAAGAAAATCTTTCACACACCTTTCACTAAAACCCATCCTGGAAAGCAAGCTCCGATGTCGCGTATATGCGCTAAATATAACGAGCTATCTAAACCCGTACCCGGCGTTGACATATTTCATGACTCATTTGTTTTTTGTATGTAATTTTATAATATCATTTGCTCTTTTATTTAGAAACTTTGTTTTTAAGACTTACTTTATCGGATGCTTATAATATGCTTGTTATTGATGTACATATCAGTCAATGTTGCAATGTTTTTGTGTGGATAATATGTATATTGTTAGTATACCTAATGAATAAATAATACTAATGTTACAACTGAGGAGACGAATACAACGTGTAACAAAATGCAGGGTATTATGTAATGTTATAAATAAACCATCGTAATTCGTTTCTCTTCACGACGCACGTGTCTTCACCCTTGTGTGTCGGGACTCGCGAACGCTGTACTCTTGGCGTTTATCTTGTGAAAAGTAACTTATATTTACGGTTCTATCATATTATTTATAAATATCGCGTCTTGCGATGCAACCGTCCCTTTTCGACAATTATTAGAATATAAGAGAGAGTATTTTGTAGTATAAGAGAATATGTGCTTGACGCACTGCAGCGTTTCCCGTTGGAGAAATTGATATTTCAACAGAGCCGCAGATGGGACGGAAAGCCGCTGCAGCTTTACCACTAAGGCTTCTTCTTCACGTAGAATGGCGCCGAGGCGCAGTTTCTTGTGTTAACGTACGCGTACGCTGCGCCTCGGCGCTACTCGTGTGCGCTGGCTCGTACATTGCAAGAAGAAGCAAGAAATGCTGCCAAAGAATTTCTTCTGATCCCGCAAAGATATCGGTAGGATGATTATCTATTGATTCCCTTCTCCATCCTCCATCATTATTCGTTTTGCATATTTAGGGTTCCGTACCCGAAGGGTAACCAATGGGACCCTATTACTAAGCCTCCGTTGTCCGTCCGTCCGCCCGTCTGTCTGTCAGCGGACTGTATTTCTGTTGCCGCTATAACAATAAAATATAATAAAAAATAAAATAAAGGGGGCTTACTAGAAACGTGTTTTTTTTTGTGCGTTTTTTGGTACGGAACCCTTCGTATGCGAGTCCGACTCGCATTTGACCGTTTATTTACTTTGTCAAGAATTCAATGAAGTCTTATCTGTTAAAAAACTTGAAATTTTACCCTATAATAAATCATCAACAAAATTATCATAAAACTTGTAAGACGCATGTACGAGTAGTTATCATAAAATATTATAAGCATGTACTATATTTAAAATAGCATACAAATTGATGTGCCTTCGGTATTTTTCTTATATGCAGAGTGCACTGAATGCCCTGCATTGTAACATAGTAATTGTATTTAATAAACTTAGTTGTACATACTATAACAAAGGCTATGAGCACACTTGAGGGTAGAAACTAAGCAAATCTGTATGAATGTGTAAAAATGTGGCCAAAATAGAAGACGTTTACAAAATTAACTATACAGAATGTGTTTTATTTCATAGCATAAGTACAATGAACCGGGAATACCGGCATGTCTTTGGAAACGATTCGACTTCGCATTTCTAGATGACAATTATTTACAGTACTAAATTATAGCAAAAATTAGTCTTCACTTTTTAAAGTCAACAGTGTATATCTTAGATCTTTCTATGTAAAAACACATAGCTACAAGTTTCACCTCATCTGCACCAGATCTATTGATAAAAATCTTTGTCGACTTTAAAGTTTCAGTTTTTTTTACCAAAAAGCAGCTCGACAATTTTTTATTTTTATACAAGGCTTAAACTGTCAACATCTGTGAGCTGACATTTGGAATGGAGATAGCTCATACCATAGGCTCATACACAGGGTTAACACATTGGCTACATTTTATCCCAGAAAATTAAAGATTTCCCGCGGGAATTGAAAAACCTTAACCTACGCGGATGAAGTCGTGGGCATCATCTAGTATTATTATAAAAAAACTTGAGAGGTGTCAAGAGACACCCGGATGGAACGAAGTTCAATGCGAAATAGAAATGAAAATATCTGGCTTGCTTTCTATAAGAGAGAGAGAGACAGACAGAGAAACATGCGACACCGATAGCAAAAAGCACGCAAAAAATGTCGCGACAACTTTTCGTAAGAATTTTTTCCGTCTAGCTCTCTTTCACAACGCGCGATAAGGAACTTCGTTCCAAAAAAGAAAAGTGCCTAATACCTACATATTCTACAATATTATAATAACGGCGATATTAATCGCTTGTGGATTAATTTAATGGTTCATTTAGTAGTCAAGGGCGGCGTAATTTTAATCTATTTTTTACTTCACATGCTATGGACTATTGATTATCCGGATTCTGGTTCGATCCGGTTTAACAACGAACTCAATGATCTGTGCATACCAAGCTTAAAAACTGTCAAGTGTCAATTTTGACGTTTAACGACATTATTTTTCCAAGTTCGCCGGTAAGGAATTTAATTTGATTACTTGTGTAGGATTACTTGCATTTTTTACTAATTATCGCACCAAATAATAAACTTAATGCTAGCACTTGCTTAGATAATACAGAGTATTTAAACGGTAAAAGCTGCAGTGCGTAATCGCAATTTATCACTGTTCGAGAACATGAATTGTGCAAAAAAAACGTAATTAAAACAACGTAATCGAATGTGTTGGTTGCTTTTCACAGAGTTCCAGTCGGAGTGGCGCGTTGCAGTTGAAATGAGACGTGTATTCCTTTTGTTCCTGGCCCTGGCCACCTGCGTGGCCGGGTTCTCGAGGTGAGCAAATAAGCTGCTGGTCACAGACCAATATGACCTTTTGTTTGTTTACGAACTGATATCAATCTATTACGTTCCACTGAATACACATAAGTTTTGCTCTAGTGGACACCTATTTTCAATTATTATGGAATAAAGTTTTATATTCAAATAGCTAATGCACATCAATTCTTCATGGATTTAGTATTTAAATACCACGGGATCTTTTATTTTTCGGGATAAAAAGTAGCCTATGTTATTCTCTGGGTCCTCTCTATAGCAAAATCATGTAGACCTGTAGCTCTGTTACAGCGTGATAGAAGGACATACCACCAAAGAAACACACTTTCATATTTATAATATTAGTAAGATACTATTACACCATTTTATCGGTGGACACAATAATAGAGCCCCATGTCGGAGGCTTTTGCTCATATACTATATGTGCAGAGGATGGTTAATTATTACTCTGTGGTTGGTTGCAGGATCCCGCTGTACCGCATGCAGACGGTGCGCAAGCACTTCCACGAGGTGGGCACAGAGCTGACCATGGTCCGCATGAAGAACTCTGTGCAGGGACCTGCTCCAGAGCCACTGTCTAACTACCTCGATGTAAGGACACTCACTTCATTAATATCTCTACCATATTTCTAATGCAAATTTAACACGTTCACGGACAGAACAGCTCTGGGCGTCGTAACTGTAAAAATTAATACGACAGTACGCCTGATGACGTCAAATTTTTTCTTGTATAAAATCGAAAAGCGTCAAAAAAAGCTTCAAGCCTTGTTCGAAGATGCTTATACGCCTGAATATAGTTAAGACCAAGAACTCATAAAGACCTATACGCCACTTGTACTGTCATATCACATCATTTATTACTTTTTGTGATGTGACAAAACACCTCTAGGCAATTTATGAAATTTTGTAGTGTCACAACACGATCAACCAGTGACGTAATACTGTCCGTGAACGTGTTAAGGAAAAAAATACAGAAATAAAGTGAAGGGGACAATAGAGGGCCGTATTACTTAGCTTTGCTGAAGATCATTACCAGGAAATACCAAAAAAATACTGCATTTACATTTCAATTATAGTATTTTTACATTTCAGATGAAGTTACTATTGCATTTTTCACAACTCTGTAATCTTAAAGACTAAGCTCATTTTTACAGAAGAAGGAAGATCTGTTTTCATTCCATGAAATTCAATAAATAAGTTTTGTTGATAAATTGACTTGGTTCATGAGATGTTAGGTTTATAAAAATCCAGCAGGAACCAAACATTGTTTTAAATAAATGTATAGACTGATGCTGATGATGAGATGCTGCTTCATCTGACTGAATTGCAATTTCAGATCTAGTTTGGTTTCTAGATAGGAATTGGATAAAAAGAAGTCGAAACAATGTCATGTACTTTCAATTTTGAGTATTTTCTCAATTTACAAACAAATGAACAGACAAAATACGACAATTGTATAACAGAGAGATCAAATATGCACAGCCACAGTCGGTAGGCAGGGGTATGTGGTGTGATGTTGCGTGTCTGGCCACATTTGCACAAGATAACCCCGAACACACTCACTTATCACTCTATATGTGACTGGCCGCTGTTATCTCTCAGATTTACATTTGTTATTATAAGGAACGATAATAATAAGAGTCCAACTCTAATATTATACTTTTCTTTGTTTATTTATCAACATACTAGCTTTTGCTCACAATTTTGTCTGTATGGAGTTAGGGGTTACAAAAATCTTGCAGGAATTCTCAGTTTTTCTGGTAACCTAATCAGCATCCAAGTCCACAACTATACCCATGCAAAAAATCATGTTGATCCATTGCACAGTGTCTCTCTAACATAAAATATGAATTTTAGTTTTCAAATTATCTTAGTTTTAACATAATAATTATTATTTTCAGAAGGCTGTCATCGTGTTATATTGTTAAGGCAATGTTGTTTACAATACATATTGTGAACAGAAAATATGTATTGTGAGCAAAATGTGTGTAGCTAACTTATATTTTATACTGAAAGACAATGGGAAAATAATGTTCAGACATTTCAATTTGTTGTGCCAAGTTAACCTGCCTACAGGTATTTAGTCACACGAGGCTCATGACCGTGATGAGAAAACAAGTTTATTATATTCTTGTTAAATGTATTTACTATCTATTGATATATTTAATTAATGATACAATATACCTGTTTGAAGTCAAAGGACGATTCAAAGTCATATGATTCCTACAGTGACCTTGATGTATATTTGCTTGTGCGGATAATCGATTTCGTCTTGAGCCTCTGTTTCGCGAATTATATAGCAAATAATTTGCAGCAACATCATAAATAAGATTTTAGTAACTTTTCAACAAGTACAAGAGCAACTGCCGAGTTTCTCGACAGCTCTTCAGTAGAATCTGAACTGGCGCGGTGGCAGTGTTGACTCGTGCGGGCAGTAACGCGCCGCTCGGTCGGCGTCACGTTTCAGGCGCAATACTACGGGCCCATCTCGATCGGCTCCCCGCCGCAGTCGTTCAAGGTGGTGTTCGACACGGGCTCCTCCAACCTGTGGGTGCCCTCCAAGAAGTGCCACTACACCAACATCGCGTGCCGTGAGTAGCGACACTCGACATATAGCGTTTTTTATATTTTGAACGTGTGAAGGATTGTGGGGACCCACCTCTGTCAGGAATCGTGCCCTAAGTTTAACCATTTTACATTATGAGCACGGTCCAAAGTACCCGTCATGTTTTATATTGGACGTATTATATTTATATGGTTCCATGTTGTAAGTAAATCGCTCGATAGATGCAACAATGTTTTATTTCGAACAGAGATAGTGATTTTAAATAGAAATGTGGAATTTCGGCATTTCCTGGGGATTTTTGAGATGAATTAGTGTTGCAGCAAATGAGCGTTAGGTTAAAGCCTGTATCTGTTATTCTATTAGTAGTACGAATACGTCGCTAACGCCGTGGCACTGGTGATACAGAATGTTTTTAAATACGTCGCGTGACGCGGGCTCATGTATCATACGACATGAACCCCGGCACCGGTCCCCACTACTCAACGTATCGCCAAGCTGCCACCTCGCTCGTACCGTACTGACCGTGCGCCTCCCCGCAGTGCTGCACAACAAGTACGACAGCACCAAGAGCAAGTCGTACCACAAGAACGGCACGGAGTTCGCCATCCACTACGGCTCCGGCAGCCTGTCCGGGTTCCTCTCCACCGATGACGTCACCGTGAGTGTTGGCGGACCGCTTCCGTACTTCCGTATTCTGCTTCTCTTCTTACAACCGATAGACGTCCACTGCTGGGCATATGTAGGTCTGTCGCATGCGCTACACTTGAGTCTTGACTCACTAGACCAGACCAGTCACAATCTGGAAATTATAAAGTATAAACCCGTAAGCTTCCACCATAAACAGCACACAGCTCTATGCTCGGCGACGACCTCGTCAGCCGTTGAATTTTCTTGGTGATAGTTTTTGCCTAGATAGAGAACGGCAGCACGTTCTCGACTGGAATAAATGTAGGCTCTTTAGGTGCGATATATGTATATTTTATTTATGCTTTTAGCAGGCCACAGGTTACAAGTCCTGCTGCTCGAAGTATACACGTATATGTCTTTTTAACCGAAATTCTGATTCCAGAGGCTAGAATGCATATGATCTGTTCTTCCTTAGCTATCTTAAAGGTAAACAAGTGTTCTCTCACTGAAGAGCGCAAGCGACGCGCTAAGCGCATCTCGTAGTATGTTCTTACCGCTACTTTCGTCGGTTACGTGTTTCGACGAAACGTTTTCCGCGGCTCGTTTACCTCCTAAGACAGCTGAGGACGTAGACTCCATGTGGACGCGCGCAGGTGGGCGGGCTGACGGTGCGCGCGCAGACGTTCGCGGAGGCGCTGTCGGAGCCCGGCCTGGCGTTCGTGGCCGCCAAGTTTGACGGCATCCTCGGCATGGCCTTCTCCAGGTACAGAATATTAGCAAAGCCGAACTTGACTATTAGAGTATTCGCAGACTTGCAATTTCAAATTGGACAACTAAATCTCAGAGTATATCACTAGGCGTAGTCGCTTATACATACCCCACATGTTATGTTATACCGAACCAGTGGTAGATTCATTGACGATTCAAAAGTGTTTGTAAAAGTTTATTTGAATAAAAAATATTTGTATTTGTATTCAACTATATAATTGCACTGCGTGTTTCCGCGGCAGCATCGCGGTGGACGGCGTGCCGCCCGTGTTCGACAACATGGTGGCGCAGGGGCTCGTGCAGCAGCCCGTCTTCTCCTTCTACCTCAACAGGTAACTCGCCGCTTCAACGGCCCCGGTATCTATGGCCGGAGAAGGCTTTTGTCGCATCGTTAGATTCTCCGCCGCGATCCTCGATCATCTGTCTAACATCTAGTCATTGAGTCCATTCTAATGAGCCCAAACACATTATATCTGTTGCAAGTCGCCGAGGAGTTCGGTATCCCGCAGACTTCAGTATCAGCTCGAGGTTATCATGCCTTGACAGTAATTCGAAGTAACATCACCAAATTTCAAATCAATCGCACCAGTGAAAGTTTTTTAAGGAGGAAATAAGCTGTGGATCTTCAAACGGCTCGGCATCAGCAAATCTTATACTACAGCTAAGATCCAATCGAGAGATCACATTAGCTTTCAAACAGAAAAAAACTGCATCAAATCGGTTCATTCGTTAGGGAGTTACGTGGAGGACAGAAGATATCGATATATACAGACACACTGGTGTAACTTAAAACGCCCCTTTTTCCGACGGGGATTAAAAATATGTATCACTCGTGAGATTGTGCTCAACGAGAGAGTGTTTCTTTTAGTTAGTTTTTGCCACGAGAGCACTCGAATGACATTTCAACAATGTTCCGTTGCTTATCGATAAAGAGATAAAAAACATTCGAAGCCAATTCCATCATCATGCTTCGTTTGTAAACATCGAATGGAGTGGTCGAGCGGTGCTGTGCGCAGGGACCCGGCGGCGGCGACGGGCGGCGAGATCATCCTGGGCGGCTCGGACCCCGCGCACTACCGCGGCAACTTCACGCGCGTGCCGCTCTCGCGCGACACCTACTGGCAGTTCCGCGTGGACGGCGTGCGCGTCCAGGGCAAGGCCTTCTGCGACGGCGTGAGTCTATTCTATTTGTCAAAAATTTACCAAATTTGCACGAGACCGAATTACCCACAATATCTGACGTAATTCGACCGAGTTCGAACATTTCATATAAAATTAAACTGCATCAAAAAAAAAATTAGATCAGAACTTTAATAAAAATAACAATAACAATTGGGCCGAGGATATTTTGGCAACCCTAGCACAGGCCACGGTCTAATTGGGCTGCCAATTGCAATCACCAGCCACAAGTTTTAGTCTAATGCTTTGGTCTATAAATTATGGTGTAAATTGTGTTCACTTTTTTTGTCTTTAAATAAATAAAATAAATTTCGTCTCGTGTACGGCAAAGTTCAGAATCTGCAAAAGCCGCAATATGTTGGTAAGTTAACCGGAGCCGGTGTGTAGGGCTGCGAGGCCATCGCCGACACGGGCACGTCGCTGATCGCGGGCCCGGCGCGCGAGGTGGCGCGGCTGAACGCGGCGCTGGGCGCCACGCCGCTGGCGTTCGGCCAGTTCGCCGTGGACTGCGCGCTCGTGCCCTCGCTGCCCGCCGTCACCTTCCGCATCGCCGGCCGGGACTTCACGCTCGACGGCGTCGACTACGTGCTGCGGGTGTCGCAGCTCGGCAAGACGGTGTGCCTGTCGGGCTTCATGGGGCTGGACGTGCCGCCGCCCAACGGCCCGCTGTGGATCCTGGGCGACGTGTTCATCGGCAAGTACTACACGGAGTTCGACATGGGCGGCCGCACCGTCGGCTTCGCGCGCGCCGCCTAGGCCGCGCCCACTTCCGAGGGGCAGAGAGAGAGATGCGGGCGAGCGCCATGCCATTGTGTAAAAAGATCGTATTCGTTTGATTGCTCAAAATATATATGTATATTTATTAATACGTACCTAACATACGTAACAGTTTCTAATAAAATAATGAAATCATTTTGACCGTTCCGTAGAACAAAGTCTCATCTGCTAAATTCATGACTTGAGATTTGAGCCTTGCAGTTGTGACTTTTAAGGCTCAAATTTCAAGTTGTGAATTTAACAGTACTTAGTTTTAACAGACTTTGTTCTACGGAACGGTCGATTTATTATAGCCTCAGCAGCCCAAAAGTTTAAAGTGCGGACTGAAAACTACAAAGTTCTCAACCGTTGTCTGATGTCGCATCCGCTCCTGACAGAAGCTTTCCGCTTGTTCGGAGGGGAGAGGAGAACATATTAGTCAAGCTTGGCTCTGAATAATTAATTTATAAAAAAAAAAACCTTAACTTTAGAGCTGTCGAAAAGGTACAATTTTTTACATAGTGGCACGGTGGTCCAGCTCACATTGCGGTCGGAGCTGCGCAGCTGTTTCTGTTTGTACGAATATTGTTTACTATTTATCTATATTGTTCGATCTTGTACGGTATAGTCATGTTTTTATAGATGAAGTAGATTTTAGATCTCGCGTTTGTTTTAAATGTTTCTTCTAGGTACTGCAATAATGTAGTCTTGTGTATCGAAGAGTTGTAACTCTTTCGTATCCTTTATCTCCTCCCAGTTGCTATTATAGTGTGGAATAATTTGTGAACTCATGACAATATTAAACTTTTTTTTAAATAAATTTGTTTTAAATTAAGGGTGCTTTCATTTTAATGTTATGCCCACCTCACTACTTAAATATAAACATGACACGCCTATGACTCGTGTCTATGAAAAACTTCTTACGTACCAAAGATTTTATTATTTTACTAGCGGACGCCCGCGACTTCGTCCGCGTTCCTAAATCACCAGAGTTTAGGTTGGCAGAACCTCTTCAGCATCAAGATTGAGGAGTTGGGTCTTGGAATTTAACGATGTAGTCTTTATTTGGTCCCTACAATAACTATTCATAATCAACAGTTCCTAAATCTACAGAGTTTAGGGGAGCAGTACCTCTGCAGCATCAGGATTGAGGAGTTGGAAACCCAAGTTTTTATGGGACCATCTCGCAGTTTTTCGCAAAAAAAGATTCACGCAAATCGGTTAAGAAATCACGGAGATATCGATATACAGCGGTAGAAAAACACAACTCCTTTTCCTCCTTTTCGAAAATCGGTTAAAAAAGTAGCTTATATTACGTCCAATAATATCAGCTATCTACCAGTGAAAGTCCCGTCAAAATCGGTCCAGCCGTTCCCGAGATTAGCGGCAACAAACAGACAGACAGACAGACAAAAATTTTAAAAATTGTTTTCTTGGTATAAGTACCGTATTTACTTTCGTATGCAGTTAGTAAAAAGCTTTTGATATTACAAACAGACACTTCAATTTTATTTATTTGTATAGATTCAATTATATATTACTTGCACAGTAGTCGACGAAAAGGCCGTAAGACCTGTGAAACTTCACATCCTCAACTATACCCATTAGCCGCAGAACATGACGTCGGTCCGCGGCTCCGTCGCTGCAGCAACCGTTCCGGATCCCGATCCGGACGGCCAATAACACTTTGGCATTCACAACACTGGCGGTCGAATGCTGAGATATAGCATAGCCTTACAGGTTCTGTGTCTGAATACCAACTAACTGCTCCAGTTAAGAGTTTCTTTTTACTCATAAACATAAGTAGGTATAAATATATGTACGTAATAAGTTTGAGGCATTCATCAAACGTGGAACAAAACTATTCGAGTGATTTAAAACTATTATTTTTATTTAAATAAACATTTAAGTCAAATACAATGTCCATAGATAAATTATAATAATTACAATAATTTGATAAAGTACACTACGCATTGCACGACGTGACGCTACGCCGCGGCGGGGGAGGCGCGGGCGAGGCGGCGGGGGGGGGCCGCCCCTCCCCGGCGTTAGTCGCACACTACACTTACTCTACGAGCACGCTACGCCACTCCGAGTTTATGCTTTTTCCTGAACTTTTTCACGTACGCCTCCACGAGCGCTTGGATCTTGGTCGGGTTGATCTCGCCCGACTTGTTGTGACATATCTGAAACCGCAAACACTCGCCGCGTTAGTGGCGTGTAATATGTATTTATGTTATTTGAAACATGCCGAGATTACAATAAAGATATAGTACAAGTGTGCGCGCAAACAGGTGTACTCTCTATTCCCTCACTCATAGTCGGATGGGACGAAAATCCGACATGAGCAGGGAGAGATCGAGCGCAGAACCGACGGCTTTACGTGGTCTCCGAGGCATGGAGGTGAGTATGTGGCGCACCTTGGGCACGGCGCGGCGCAGGATGTCCTTGTACTCATCCTTGGTGACGCGCTTCTTGTTGTAGTGCGGCTTCAGCACCAGCTTCACCTCCTCCACCACGCGCTCCTGCCGGTTCAGCTTCTTGAGGAACTGCGGACAGGCCCAGCGTTACTGCACCGAAACTGATATCCCGATGGATAGCGAATAGCGCATAACGCAGTACGCTTCCAGCATCAGGGTTAGCTCATGTTAAGGTATAATAAACCTATGGCTTAAACCGAAGACCTGGTGATCGCCGAAAGATCGGCTTCGACCGGAAATCGACCTTCGATCGGACACTAGGGCCGCTATCGCACAAGAGTTACGTCGAGAGATCAAACTACGGCCAGGCAATCACAGGCGAACCGACATTTGCCACTAAAACAGTTGAAACGTGTAAAAATATATTTAAAGTCGACATTACACAGTTATTTTGTATTTTCACCAAGTTGCATAGGAGCAATCGTCGGTCTCACATTTAGCTATCCTTAAGTAGTGTAAAAACTTGCTATAGTGTCAGTACTTCAATCTAGCGAGCCCCCACAGAATAGACTGATGGAATAAGATGAAACCGGTGCAAACTTGTAGAGTTTTCAATTTTCAATTAGAGAGGTACCTCGTGAATTTAATGATTAGATCCAATGTACCTCTACCAAAATCAACTCTAAATTCGGCGTCAATCCAGCGGGGCCATAAATTTTTGTTATGAGGTTGATAGATTGAGATATGTATCAAAAGAAAGGGTTTTCAATGAACCTTCAGAGTTGAGTATTCAAATTAGAAAATCTTTGATAGCATCAGAGAAAACTTTTAAAGTGGCTCTCTTGAAATAAGAAAAAAAAGAAGCCGATTTCATTAGGTATCGCCCATATTTTTTAGGTAGTCTGTACTTGCCGTATACTGGTTCGAGTAAAAAATAGTCATTATATTCTGAAAATTACCCGAAATCTGAAAGGTATATTGAAAATGCTTTTATTCGGTACTATATTTTTATAACTATGTATGATCTATGAAGGACCAAAACGCTCCGCTGACTTGAAAAATTTTCGGACTTACTTTCTCCCCGCTGCGCGCTGGATTGACGCCGTTTTTAGTGTTGATTTCCAACGTTTCGCTAGAGGTACGACGTGACGCCGTGCGACCCACCTTGCTCTTGACCTGCATCTCGACGGCCGAGCTGGGCAGCTCGTCGAGGATCTTCAGGCTGTCGTCGTCCAGCTTGACGCCCACCTGCGTGCGGCCGCGGCGGCGCGCGGGCGCGGCCGGGCGCGCGCGGCGCGGCGGCGGCTCGAACAGCTCGCCGAAGTCGCTGGAGCCGGGCGAGTAGGGCGAGGCGCCCGCGTCGTCGGGCGCGCGCGCCAGCCGCGCCGCCTGCATGGGCTTCACGGGGTTGGACTTGATGGGCGACGGCTTGCCCGGGAACAGCTTGGGCGGCGCGCGCGTCGGCGACGGCAGCACGATGCGCGGCGCGCAGGGCGGCGCGTCCTCGGCCTCCGCGTCGCGCGTCGACTGCAGCAGCGCCATCACCTTCTCGACGGGCGTGAGCGGGCGGCGCGCCAGCACGTCGTCGGCCGACAGGTTGCTGCGCTGCGCCGCCTCCAGCGTCATGTGCGGGCGCGCGGGCGGCGCGGGCGGCGCGGGCGAGGCGGGCGCGGGCGCGGGCGGCGGCGTGGGCGAGCGCGTCGGCTCGAAGGGGTCGTAGGCGTCGGGCTCGGGCTCGGCCGCGGCGGGCGCGGTCGCGGCGGGCGGCGGCTCGGGCGCGGCGGGCTCGGGCGGCGTCTTGGGGCCGGCGCCGGGCGCGGGCGCGGCGGGCGGCGGCTCGGGCGCGGCGGGCGCGGGCGGCGCGGCGGGCTCGCGCTCGCCGGGCTCGCTGTCGCTGAGCACGATCACGTTCTTGGGCGAGGGCGTCAGCTCGCGGAAGGGCGAGCGCTCCAGGTCGATGATGGCGACGGGCTTGGCGGCGTCCTCGGGCGCGGCGGCCAGGCGGCGACGGCGGCGACGGTCGCGGCGCGAGTCGCGGCGGCGCCGGCGCTCGCCCTCCTCCCCGCGCTCCTGCTCCTTGAAGCTGACGCTCACGAGGATGTTGTCGCCGGACGTGAACACCTCCTTGGAGGGCCCGACGGGGTCGCGCGCGCGGCGCCGCGGCCGCTCGGGGTCGCGGCGTCGCCGGGGCTCCGGCTCGGGCTCCGGCTCGGGCGGCGGCGTGCGCGGCGAGGGCGGACGCGAGGCGGCCGACGGCGGCGAGGGCGAGGGGCCGCCCGACGCGCTGCGGCGCCGCTTGCGCGCGGGTGACGGCTGCGCGCGTCGCAGGCCGCGGGCGCGCTTCTTCTTCTTGAGCGCGCGGCGCGGTGGACTGCGCTCCGCGGGGGAGGCCGAGCGCCTCCGCTTCCGGCGCCGCGGCGACAGGAGCGGCGTGCCCGAGCGGCGGCGAGCCGGCGAGACGGAGCGGCGCACGCGGGGCGGCGAGCGCGCCCGCGCGAGGCTGCTGCGGCGCGAGGGGGACTTGCGCCCTAGCGCAGACCGACGGCCGCGGGACGGGGAGCGGCGCGGCGGGGAGGGGGATCTGCGGACTCGGGATGCGGAGCGGCGCCGCGAAATCGAGCGCCGAACCCTCGAGGGAGACTTCCTCCCTCTGGATAGCGACTTTCTTCCTCTGGAGAGCGACTTTCTCCCTCTGGAGAGCGACTTTCTCCCTCTGGAGAGCGACTTCCTACCCCTCGAGGGCGACTTTCTCCCCCTGGACAGTGACCGTCGGAAGCCCGAGAGCGACCGGCGGGCCCTGGAGCCGGAACGCCGCAGCCGGACGGGCGAGGGGCGCGGGCGGGACAGCGAGCGGCGCGGGCGAGAGAGCGAGCGGCGCGGCGACGGCTCGCGGCGCGGCGGCGAGGGCGAGGGCGAGCGCGCGCGCGGCGACACGTCGCGGCCGAAGGCGTCCTTGTGCTTGCGGCGCTTCTCGCTGACGACGGAGCGCACGTCGTAGCGCTCCAGGTCCTTGCGCTTGTCGCGGCGGCGGCGCGCGCGCTCGGCCGAGCGCTCGGCGGACTGCTCGCGCTCGCGGTAGTTTCGCTCCTTGCCGCTCTTGCTGAGCTTCTTGAAGGCCACGTCGCCCTTCTTCTTGCCCTTGCTCTTGTCCTTGCCCTCGCGCTTGGACTCCTTCTTCTTCTTCTTGCGCGCGCCGTCGGCGGCCTTCTTGTCCTTCTTGCGCTCGGGCGTGGAGGGGGCGCGCGCGGGCGAGCCGCGCGAGGCGGGCGAGGCGCACGAGGCGGGCGAGGCGGCGGAGGGCGCGCGCTCGGCCTCGGAGAACAGCTCGTTGCCCTCGTCCTCGGAGATGAGCTCGGTGCCGAGCCCGGCGTGGAGCGGCGCGGCGGGCGGCGCGACGGGCGACGCGTCGGCGGGCTTGTTCTCGTCCAGGCAGGGCGTGTAGCTGCGCTCGTCCTCGGTCTCGCTGATGGACTCCGTCATCTTCTCGACGGCGTCGTCCTCGCGCTCCGCGGCCGGCGAACGCGGCTCCGAACACAGCTCCCTGTCGGACGAGTCGTCCGCGTCGGGCGCGGCGTCGTCCGTCTTGTCGTTCTCGTCTTCGTTATTGTTCTCTTCGTCCTTATTACGATGGAACTTTTTCTCGTCATCCTCGGCGTGGTCCCGCTCCGCGGAGTCGGCGGCCTCCTCCTCGCGCGGGGACGTGTCTTTCTCGCAGTGGTTATCGTCAGTCGTGTCGAGGTGCACCTCCGAGCCGAGCGGGCTGTCGGCGCCCTTGTCGGCGCCGCCCCGCGCCCCGAGCGCGGCGGGGGTGGCGGGGGTGGCGGGGGCGGCGGGGGCGACGGCGGGCTCCGGCTCGGCGTCCTGGCTGGCCTCCTCCTCGTCGTAGAGCGAGACCTGTCTCTTGATCAAGGAGGGCGTGTTTAGCTTTATTTTGATCGGATTGCGCTTGTTGGTCGTGATGGGACACCGCTTGGACACTTTCTCCTTGTACTCCTCCTCGGACTTGGTCTTCTCGTCGCGGTCGGCGGGCGGCTCGGAGGGCGCGCGGGGCGGCGGCGGCGCGGCGGCGGGCGGGCTGCGGGCGGCGGCGGGCGCGGCGAGCGGCGCGTCGTCGTCCTGCTGCACCAAGTCCTCGAGGCTGTCGCGCACGCGTTGCCGCTGCTCGTCGTCGCCCAGCGCGCTGCTGCTGTTGGCGATGTGCACGCTGGCCGCCGAGTAGATAGAGAAGTTGGGGCAGTCACCGTCGGACTCGTCGTCGCTCCTGTCGAGGCGCGCCGCGGCGCCGGCCGGCGCCATCAGGCTCCTGTGCTCCTTCAGCACCTGTCGCACCGCCGTGTCCAGCACGCCGGCCGGCACGTTCATGGCGACGGGGTCCAGGCCGGCCAGCGCACCGTGCAGCGAGAGCGACGGCGGCGGCGAGGGCGGACTGGGCGGCGAGGGTGGACTGGGCGGCGAGGGCGGGCTGGGCGGCGAGGGCGGCGCGGGCGGCGCCGACGCGCGGGCGGGGGAGTCGTCGTCGCCGCTGTCGTCGTCGTGCGTGGGCTCGGTGGGGTCGTACTTCTCGGTGTCGATGACGAGGCCGGGGTCGCTGCGCTCGTCCTCCGACTGGTCGACCTCAGAGACCTTCGGATAGCTGAACACCGGGGGCTCGGTCAGCGGCCGGTACGCCTGCGCCTCGGGCGGCGGGCGCGGGGCGCGCGGCGGGCCCTTCTCGTGGCGCGGCGCGTCGGCCCTCGTGAACGCGTCGGCGCCGGCGGGCGGCATCTGGCCCATCCTCATGTCGACGGGGTTCTCGAAGCCGCCGAACGAGTGTCGCGCCTGCGCCGGCGGCGCGTCGGAGCGCGGCGCCGCCGTCGCGCCGGCGTAGGGCTGCCAGGACGGGCCCAGGCCGTAGCGGGCGGGGAAGGCGGCTGCGGGCGGGGGCCGCGCGGGCTCCGGCGCCGGCCGCCGGTTGCGCTCGAAGTAGGCGTCGTCGAGCGCGTACTGCGGCGGGCGGCGCGGGAAGGCGTCGTAGTAGTCGGCGCCGTCGCGGCGCGCGGGCCCGGTGCCGTTGTTTTGGTAGCCGCCGAAGCTCGCGGCGCGCGGCGGGCCGGCCTCGTAGCCGCGCCCGAAGTCGGCGGTCTGATCGCGGCCGTAGGTGCCGCGGTAGCCGCCGCCCCAGCCGCCGCCGCGGCCCTGCCCCGGGTACGAGGGCGCCTGTTTGGCGGCCGCGCTCGCCTTGGTGAGGTCCACCTTCTGCTCGCCGGACCCCGCGGCGGTCGGCTTCCGAGACTCGCCCCGCAGCCTGATGTCGAGACTGCCGTCGCCGGAGACGGACAGCACGGCGCGCTTGGAGTGCAGCAGCGCCTGGCGCTCGAGCAAGTCGGCCAGCAGGTCGGGCGCGGCGGCGGCGTGCGGCGGCGACGGCACCGAGATCATCTTCCTCCGCGCCTGCCCGTAGGCGCCGAGCGCGCGCAGCGCCGGGCGGCGCGCGACGGCGGCGGTGGCCTCCTCGGAGATCGCGTCGGCGTCGTCGGAGAAGTAGTCCAGCTCGTTGGGGTTGCCCAGCAGGCTGAGCGGGCGGATGCCGGCGCGCTGTCGCCGCACGGCCAGCGCGGCGGCGGCGCGCGGCGCGGCGGCGGCGCCGGGCGCGCGCGGCTCGGCCCCGAGCGTGGCGAGGCGGGCGCGCACGCTGGCGCGCACGTGCGAGCGCCGCGCCGCCGTGCGCGGCTGCCGCTTCTTCACCTGCCGAATCAAAGTCGACGACTTGCGAATACACTTTTCGGGTGCGAAACATTCCCATGAGGACACTCAGACATCACACTACACTAAACAGGACATTTGAAATAAGTGACATTGCAAATTGGGACAAGTCTGTGCTTTGAAAAACAAAACCTAAAAGCATATTTTTTAAACACATCCTCGGTGTAATGGTGTTAAAGAAAGATCACACGGGCGGTTTAGGAGGGCAACATTGTGCACGTAGCGGAGAGAATTATTGTATCAATATATTGTAACCGCATCATAGCCTCATATGCTTCTCATAGTTCAATTTGCCCTATATGTATATATTTACTCTTTGGTTCAATTGTAGACATTAAATTAACCTTGTGTAATTGTTAACTGGCAAACCCGCATTTACACTTTTGCTTATACGCATGTCGGTTTGCCTGTAATTGGGTGCAATTCTTGTGTGATTTCCTGTTGGCTAACCAATAAATTTATTTATTTATTGGTTTGCCAACAGGAATCACATAACAATTACATAAAATTATACTACATCTATAGAAACATTTCAGATGTGCACCCAATTACAGGCAAACCGACATGCGTATAAGCAAAAGTGCAAATGTGTATAAATAAATAAAATAAAAAATAAGAAACTGAATGAGCATCGCTACCACATTCAAAATGTACGTCTGGTAAAATAAGTCTACAATAATATATGTAGTTCAACTTTCAGTTTTTAGATTACTATTTAGGTTACTGAATAACGAGTACATACCCTTCTCTTTTTCAGTCTCCTCGTGACCCTCTTGGTAATGGGGAATTTACCATCGTCTTGCACTTCATATTCGATGACTACCGTTTTGGTCCTTCTTCGTTTGTACTTCCTCGTGGTGGCGGCGCGCCGCGCGCTGCCGGCGGGCGCGGGCAGGCGCGCGGGGCGGGGCGCGGCGTGGCGCGCGGGCGCGGCGGCGGCGCGGCCGGAGGACGTGGACGGCTGGTCGGGCGGCGGGGCGCGCGGCGAGCGGCGCGCGGGCGCCCGGCGCCGCAGGGCGGAGGGGCGCGGCGTGACGGGCGGCGACGACTCCGCGAGCTCCTCGACGATGTCGTCCACCTCCGACATGTCGATGTCGTCGTCGTCGGGGCCGCGGCAGTCGGGACAGAGCCACGTGTCTGGAGGAATCTAAAATATAAGTATTTCACTATATAAGTTATAATAACATGAAATGTGCGAATAACATGCATCACTTTTAATCCTCTATGCTATCATTAACACAATATGGTAGTTTATTTAAAAAAAATTGCTTGGTCAATTGTTGGGTGGATTTGTTAGTTTATATCTTTGGTACATTCAGTTCCATATAAACTGAGTCGACTCATATTGAGTTTAACTCACAACTCACGCGCTCACGAAATGAAAGTGTTAGCAATGAGAAAGTTCAGTGATGTATAGTTCTTGCATTTCACGAGGGCGCTGAGCTTTACTTGGGGTTACGTCGTATACGTGCACACTGCGTAAGTGTGCGTGCCTGTCGGGAGCCTAGGTTGGAGCGGTCAGGCGCGAGCGAGCTCTCGCTTATACGCACGCAACCATGAGCCACGTGCCCTCTTGAATTGAAAGAACTATACCTATTCCCGTTCACTTCGAGTTGACCACTGTCGACCGATAATAATATAACAACAACAAATTAAAACTTAGCAAAAAAATTAAAAACCTAACAATAACAAAACTTTGTAAAAACAAGCTATAGACAATCACATGGTATGTTGCCATTTGTCAGTTTGTGTTGTGTTGTAAGTGGATCCGACTTGAGGCGCCGTGCGAAGACGCGCGAAGACGCGCGACGGGAGGCAAGGACCATCTCAAAGTGAACATGCATTAGGTAGTGGATTGAATTTTTGTTATTTTTATACTTTAAATATAATAAAGTTACTACTTTTTTAGTTTATGATTCATTTTAATTAAAAGAAAATTGCAAGTAATTGAACTAACATTGATTTAAATCAAATTCAAATTTAAATTCAAATTCAAAATTATTTATTTCATGTAGGCCAACTTGTAGCTCTTATGACAAGTCATGAATCTACCAGAGACTGGTACATTGCATTGTGTAGTTCACCATAGCCTTTTATTTATTTATTTATTGGTTTGCCAACAGATACACACAAGAATTACATAAAATTATACTACATCTATAGAAATATTTCAGGTGTGCACCCAATTACAGGCAAACCGACATGCGTATAAGCAAAATTTATACATAGGGCAAATTGAACTATGAGAAGCATATGAGGCTATGATGAGGCCAACGACAGACTTTGAGTGATGTAAATTTACTTAATTACAGTAGAATCCCGATTATCCAGATCAAATAAAACCAGGGGTATTCCGTATAATCGAAAATCCGGATAATCGATTTCAAAGCAAATGAATTACAAAGTACCTATGTTATTTAAAATTTTGGTTGGAATAACTTGTTATTGATCTTTGACGTAATCAATCACACCTTTTGAGTGATCACGAATGAGTTCGGATAATCGGATGTTCGGATAATCGATGTTCGGATAATCGGGATTCTACTGTATGTGCAATATTGTGTAGCTGGCACAGTGATAAAAATAATTAATTATTAATATAGTTAATGTTGTTATTGTTATAAGAAAATAGGTAGGAATAAATGATATGAAATTAAAAATAATTTCATATTAATTTTTTTTTTTTCATTATGAGTTCATGTTTAGTAAGTTTAATTACATTTATTTTTCTCATGCTAAATATGCTTATTTGTAATATTTGTAGTTTAGTTGTCAGGGAGATGAATTTGGTAAGTGTGATGTATCCGAAGGTATTTCTTGAAATAAAATAAATAATTATCTAACACATTTTAGAATTCAAGGAATAACTATTATCTTATGAGCGAAGGATCAGCTACCTCAGTGAGTGGCGGCGTGAGGCACTGCATGTGGTAGCCAAGGTCGCAGCGGTCGCACAGCAGCATGCTCTCCTCTCCTTCTGTGTTGCCGCACACCTGCAACAGACACGCGTCAAGCTCCACCCACTGCCACAACTCACAAGTTAGACCCGAGGCACTCACCTCACAGAACGTCAGGTCCTCAATCACAAACATGTCCACGGAGGGGCGACGCTCGGCCACTTGCACGGGCTGCGTGCGCAACACCCTGCCGCCCGCGCACGCCCGCACCACTATAGAGTTGAACAACATTCTGTCCACTGGACATGTGTTTACATTTTTCGACCACTCTATGATGCAGTCCAAGCAAAATATGTGTTCGCAACTCTCGGGAGTTCCCACTTGTTGGGTGGTGAAGCGCAGGAGACATATCGAGCACTTGTCCGAGTTGCCTTCAGAGCTGTCGGACGAGAAGCCCGACGCGAGCCTTGCGGCGGGGGCGGGCGGCGGAGAGGAGGCCGCGCGCTCCGTGGCCCAGCCGGAGCTGTCGCTGTCCGCGTCGGAGTCCTGCAGCTTGGGCAGCTTGCGCCTGCGACGCGTGCCTGCGCGGAATACGGAGCTGCCGCTGCTATTGCTTCCTTCGTCATCGCTGAGTATCTGAAACCACGACACTAGTGAACGTTCTCGTCGAACGGGTCGAGCTACAGACTGCAAAGGATAAGACTCGGTAGCAACCCTCAGTTTCTTCCTCCGCGACCCCGCCACGCCGACGTTCTCGTCGCTGTCGGAGTCCGACGATGAGGACATGACAACGACTCGCTTGATTTTTCGCTTCGGCCGCGGCGGGGAGTCATCACCTTCATCACTCATTCTTGAAGTTAAGCGTGCAGGACTCCTAATATGCGCAACTCGCGACACGAAGCTATTCGCAAAGGTGTAAATGACCTTTGCCTATCAACTTTTACAACATTTGAGAAGAAACTTTTAGAACTCATTCAGTTTTTAATAATGAATCATAGATGAAAACTTTAAATAACAAATAAATATGGCATAAGCGTTTATTATAATATTTTTATATTTTGACAGCAAGCCGCTTTGAAATGGTCAATCGGCCATTTTTAACAATTTCAGTAGTCTATGCGTGTTCGTGGTCTCTGGTCTATGCATAGATTACTATAGATACCTACTACGCATATAGGTAGGTACTACGTATAAGTCTATGGTTTATGCCATACTAGGCTTAAGCGCGTGGTACACATGCTAGTAGATGGCATGCTAGGTGCAGGTAAGCTGGCACGCCAGGTACTGGCAAAATGTCAACGCATGGTATACATGCTAGTGAATGGTATACCAGTTTCTAAACACTTCTACGTTCTACGTACGTAACGTTTCTTAAAGATAAAAATAAAGATATTTTTATTTGCTCGAATATGGGTACAAGGTAGATGTTATATGTAATGTCATTTCCAAACATATTCTGCCATTCCGGCGTGCTATACATAAATTAATCTTGTTGTACAAAATTAAAATCAAAAATTTAGTTAAAAAAAAATTCAAAATTAAAATTAAAAAGAAAAATTATTAATTATATGATGTCAATTGAACAACCCTGCTAATATTATAATAATATACATGCAATGTCATACGGATTACTCTATTATTGTTACAATACAACTCGCAATTATATTAGGTAAACAACTGCAAGAAAAAAAAACATTTAAAAAAAAATCTTGACAGATAGTTGAGAGTTGCAATTTACTAGCAACACGTTACGATCTGTTTCACGTACTTGTAACAGGCAATATGAATCTCCCATCCCACTTCCCCTCAAGGGGAACTTACTACTGGCACGTAAGTTACTGGCAGAACGTCGATACACATGCGAGCAGCTCGTTTTTGCTTGTTACTGGCATGCTTTCGTGCGAGTAGCAAACATGTGTATCATGTACTTAGGTCTGTGATAGAGTATAGGTTATTATTTTTATTATTTGTACCTTTTTTTTATGGGAGGGGAAATCCTCATGGACATATCACATACGAGACGACGGATACTGTCGGACTCCTACCGACTAAAACCCACACTAAACCCCTCCTACCTCCAAGCAGCACCTGCCCTTTGGCCTACCAATACTGCCGCGGTTCATTTTACAGTGATTTTACACTTTTCCCCTGCGTTCATCTTTCTTCTTCGTCTCCATTACGGAATCTATGAATTTCTGCACCATGGCCCAATTTTCCTTAGCCTCTAACGTTATTCTAGTGAGACTCTACACTCCTAGGTCACGTCTCAGTTCGCTTATAACTTGGCTTTATACTCCAAGCTCATAACCTTTGTTTCTTCTTCAAACTGCTGCAGACAGTGAAAAAGGGTGTGCTCGGCATAGTCTGTTGTATCTGGGCAATACACGCAACGGCTGCTAGGGCGTTTTTGGACGCACTCTGTGTATTGCATGAATACTCCATGTCCAGTGAATCACTGAATCATTCTGAACGTTAATACACCATGCTTTCAGTTCCTTAAGTTCCCAATCAACGTGCGTCCATCGTCCCTTTGGTTACTACTATCTTTTCATGTCGATAACGTAGTCGATAACGACAAGATACATTCGATTACAAGAGCATTTACGAATTGAAAATATATGTTATCGTACGGTAACAAACCGAATCGATCGATAAATAAGTTATCGGAAGGGTCTGAATCGAGGGGCTGGTCTGTGGTTACTACTCGTTAGGAGAGGGCCCACTCCACTATGCCATCTCACAAGGGTCCGTGGGTCCGTGGGTCCGTTCCCTGACAGCGTTTCTGATAGCTTATTATTTGTGGCTACTCTGAGGTGTCTTGGGTGGCATGCGAGCACAGAGTAGGGTGCATGCGAGGCATAGGTATGTCTGTGGGAGGCATCCACCAATTTTTTTCTGCTCTGTAGTCTGTGGTTTCATGTGTCTCGAAAGAAGGGGATATTTTTATCGTTTTGTTTTTCCTTTATTTTTCTCTTTTGAGAAAATATTATTGTTTTCTTCGTATTAGAAAATGACAGCAGAGAACGAAAGAGAAATATATCACAAATTAGAAGCCATGAAAGAAATCAGGTGAGAATTTGGTTTAGATAAACTGAAAATCGAGTGGTTTCGCAGTTTCGCTCGCACCTGTAGGCTCGCGCTCGACTCTCGACTCGATCAATAAACACTACACGATTATTTTTAATATAATAATATAATGATCAAGTGTAATATAATGTAAATATAAGTAATTAATAAATACTGTTGCCTAAAGCTCGTAAAATTAAAGGGATTCTATAATGCATTAAGCATTTCTTAAAATATATTCATTCTTCATTTATACCACTTCGAAATATAATAAAATTATCGTTTACACTATATTGGATGATCTCCCAATGAACAGAATAAATTGCCTAAGCCCATGGATCTATCCTAAACCGTTAAGATTTACGTCATACGTCTGAAGCGTAGCACTCTTGACGCAGTCCAGCAAGTTGATGCATTGGACTTCACAGATTTGACAGATATTTACTCGAACTTTTTTAAAGAAAATCAGGCAAGCTAAACTTGACAAATGTTCTCATCTCGTCTCAAATAAGTGCTCGTGTTAGAAGTGGCTGGCTACGACATTAGTGTATCAGGCGAGGATTTAACCTGCGACTTATCAGTTTTCAATCCGAACCTTTAACCGTTGGCCTATTGAGGAAAGGAAAGAAAAGGAGAGGAATTATGAAAATGACGCCTGCCCGCCTGTATCCCACCATGTGTTGTAGGAATAAAACTATAACACTGGAGCGTCTGAAGCGCAGCATCCTGAACGAGGTGCGCAGCGGCGACCAGGAGGGGCGCTGCCTGGCGCAGTACAAGCGCGAAATGGAGCTGCTGCAGCAGGAAAAGATGAGCCACGTGGAGGAGCTGCGCCAGATACACGCAGACATCAATGCGGTAAGACACTGACTACTTACAGCAGGCCAGTGGCTCCCAACCATAGTGAGCCATTTTTTAAATTGTAAAAGTAACGGTATCTGTCGGTGTTCTTACCTTTGTCTCCTATTTTGCTGGAGCAACTTCAACAACATTGACAAGGAGGATATTGTTTCATCCTGAAATATCAAGGAGTTGCCATGAGATTTTTAAAACATTATCCATATGATTGTAGTCTTAGGCATCAGCTAGTTTTTATAATTTCATTGCCACCTAAATAAAATAGCAAAATATTATTAAATTATTTCTCATATTTTCCGCCGAAGCGGCGGAGGCGCCCGCTGCTTGCTCTCGGCGCGTAATGTCAGTGCAGTGGAGTACAGGAATAGAGCAGTGAGCGGGATAAACAGCAGGTGTGGTGTGTCGCTGTGTTTGTTGTTGCGCTGAGTGGCGTGGGCCGGCCACTTGTATTGTTTATTTTCACTGTCACTGCTCCACTTTTAGATGAGTTTTTATGGGTATTTCATTTAAATTTATTTTTCTGATCTATTTCACCTAAGTAGGTACAATTTGTTTTGTGTAGTTCTTGGAGACTGATACGATTGATTGAAATTTATATATACTGATGCTATCACTTTATATTATTAGAATGATAATAGTCCCGAACATTATTAGATACATATTCAACCACATCTCTTTTAAACATTAAATTATTTGGCTTGATTTATTGCAAACCAATAAAAAAGAAATAAAATAATTTCAGATGGAGACAGTAATAAAACAGACAGAGGAGAGTATGTCGCGCAAGTTGTCCAACGCGTCCCGCCTGCACGAGGACTACCGGCCGCTCAAGACGGAGGTGGACTTGCTACGGCGGCAGTGCCTCGGCCTCGACCGGCTGCCGGACCTGCACGAGGAGGAAGGCAGTCCCATCACGCCCGAGTGAGTGCCGCACCCCTACACCGTAGCCGTACCGACGCGTCCCGCCTGCACGAGGACTACCGGCCGCTCAAGACGGAGGTGGAACTGCTGCGGCGACAGTGCCTCGGCCTCGACCGACTGCCGGACCTGCACGAGGAGGAAGGCAGTCCCATCACGTCTGAGTGATGGGACTGCCGCCGTCAGCACCGCAGTCGTATAATATCGTAAATGGATGGAGTCGTGAGTTTCAACTAGTAGGTATATCTTTATTCCGTATCGAGTTTGTCATTGTATCCACTTGGTGTTAAATAAAGCATTTAGTTTAAGAAGTAAAAAAAGAATTCAAACAAAAATCACGTCCATCCTTAGCTCTCCAGCGGCGTGATTCAAGGACAAAGCAACGAGCCAACAACCACACAAAGCTTCACATTTATATGTTAGAAGATTTCGTACGCTCACTAGTGAACTCGCTTAAGCCTCGTGGAGGTTGCCCTCGTGAACGCTTTCTACTACAACGCAGGCTCGGCGAGCCCTCAGCTAATATGTGTTATGTAGTTGTACTTGCGAGCCCCGCCCTCCGATAGACCGCTACGTGGAGGGTATCGAGGGCCGGGCTCGGCAGTGCAGCGGCGCGTCTGTTGCAGCCGCTTCCCGGCGGCGGCGCCCGCGCGCGGCGCGTTCCTGGCGCCGGCGCCGCGCAAGCCGCCGCCGCCGCCGCCCGCGTTCAGGTCTGCCATAGAACAAGATTTCCTTACCGTCTCGCTGAGGTTCGATTGTTTCTTGTGTTGCGCCCCGCCCCCGCCCCGCCCCGCCCCCGCCCCCGCCCGGCCGGCCGCGCGCGAGCGGCGCACAAACCGACAGGCTGCCGCGCGCGCGCGGCCGGCTATTCCTGCATCTTCTATTTAATGTCACTTTACATATTATTTCTGCTTGTTCTAGAAATTTTTAGTTTCATCCTTTTTTGTTTTTTATTTTGATAAACTCAACACGACAGGTCGTCGTGCGCATGAAAATTAACACATCGAAAGTAGAATTATTAATGCAAAAATGTAGGAAAGATTTAGCGATCGGTAAAACAGAATGCAAAATCATTACTCGGATTGGTTATATAGACATTTTTTGCTACACATAAATCGACTTTCAATAATTAGATTTTGATTAGATACATAGTTGAAACCGGCCTCGAATGCGCCGCGGCAGGCGCGCCCTCGTACCCGTCGCGGGCGCGATTCTGCCGTTCGCTTTTCGTGTCGCAAACGGCAGAATCGTGCCCTTCGTCTGCGACGTCGATACCTCGCCTCCCCCCGACTCGAAGTGCGTCACGTGCGACGCGCGGGTCGGGTGCGTGTCGGGTGCGGGTCGGGCGCGCCCGCCGAGGCGCGGTGACGTGTACTGCGACGCGCGCGCTGTGTGTGCAGGCAGCAGCCGCCGCCCATGAAGTCGTGCCTGTCGTGCCACCAGCAGATCCACCGCAACGCGCCCATCTGCCCGCTGTGCAAGGCCAAGAGCCGCTCCCGCAACCCCAAGAAGCCCAAGAAGAAATAGGCCGCTCCCCGCCCCGCCGACCGACTCCCCTCCCCCGCGCCAGGGCGCCCGTCCGCATCCCGTGCGTGTATTTAAAATGGATGTCTCTATGGTTGTAAATATTTATCTAACTTAAGTATTACAATAGTGTAGTCGTAAGTGTCGATATTTCAGGAACTGTGTGCACGAGCGAGTCGCTTCAATGAGTATCGTTGGTTCGATCCACTCGCAGTGGTAGTGCGTATAATGTGCTGGCAGCGCGCGGCTGGCGCTGTGGGCGCTCGCACACGAAAATTAAGTAGGTACTAGCGAGACGCACGATCTACTGAAACAATGCTCTCTTCATTTTTATAACAGACTTGTTGTACTCACTATCACATATGGATGCTTCATAACATGTAGGTAGAGTATCTTTCCTGCGGAGAAGCAGCCACGTGACCCAACTGGATGTGCACAGAGTCGCGGATCCGATGTTCGCGGCGAACTCGCGAACTATGGCTTAGCGAATGTTCGTGGATCGAACTAACTGTACCCACCGGCGGCGACGTGCAGGCTTAGCTTTGAGTACGTTACGAGTGAAATGTACCTGACATTCGTTCGTTTGCTGCAACACTGTTTTATCTCAAAAATCCAGATTTTCGTTTTTTTAGTGTTAGAACACTTAAAAGGTTTCTTCAAAATCTTAGTATGTACTTACCTATTTAATTTTACACTAAAGTCTTACTTTTCTTTTGAAATAATGTACTCACTCATAGAGCATGAAATGGCGATTTTTTTTCTCCATCACTAGCGTCGCGCTGTGCTGCAGTATTCGGCCGCACAACTCTACACTGCACAGTAAACATTAGGAGATAGGTGTATAGGGTCTAACTCTACAAGATATGTAGTTTCAATAGGGTATTTGACTGTTGTCAAATGTTGATATTCATTCTTTATAACCTATATAAAATGTAACGTGAAAAATTACATTTGTAAAAACAGAAAATAAATGGGTAAAAAACAAGTTATAAGCTGTTTTAATGACACTTTATCCGTCTCTTTCTAAAGCGGAGAGTGCACGGGGCGCCTTGGTTGCTGCGTCACACGTAAGTAGCACTCTTTTTGTCCAACAGGAAACTATAATTCCGCTCTATATGGCTATATTTCAGGATATTAAAAAAAATGGCATTGCGTTGTAATATTTAATATTTTAAATAAATAAAAAATATCGGTCAAATACCCTATTGCCATAGGCACTTGACAGGATAATAAACAGTATTAATTTAATATAATAATTATTATATCTAGGTAATATGTAATAAGTTACGTAATATTAATGTAAGGGCGGCTGTCCACCAGAGACGGGCGGTGAAGTGACAAATAACAGAGTGATTACATTCTCTTGGCGAGAATATCGAGGAATACGATCGCAACTCCAGAGCTATGTCGTGCAGTGTCCGTTCGGATAATGTTGTCGGTCGCTTCTCGTGTTGGGACCGGCCCGGTGGACGCGCAGCTGCAGGGTGCCGTCAATCCGCCGATTGTAAATACATATTTTAGTCATTGTGAATATCACTTCTTTTTATAATATACAATTTTCAAGTCTTGGCTTTGTTTTATGTTCCCTGTACACAACCTACTCCGTGCTAAGTCGTTAAGGTGCGTACACAGTGCTGCGGCCCGAACGCGCAGCCATTCAACCGCCGAACATCTATTCTTTTTAGATAACAATAAGATTTGATGCCTACGAGGTGACACACCATCTCTGCGACTGATAAACACTGCTCGCTGTAGTATCATGGCGCTTGTGCTTGCTCAACATCACGCCTAAGCGGTTCATAAACGAAACAAAGCATTTCTAAAGCGAATAGGTGGGTACTATTCCTTTCAACTTATTATCAGAATGGCGTACGACCCCCACCGCCCCATGTGCCTCGTGCACTGGCACTTCAGCTTTTCGACTCTATTAACTATGTCGGCAACTCTGGTTCCCCTACGGATGCCCTGACGTGACGGGGTGGCTTGGTCAGTGTAATTACTTGTAAATGAAAGTTAAATGTTTTAATATAACATCTTTATTTGTTAAATTCACTTATTTTATCATAGATTAAATTTATTTAACCTAAAAAGTATCACACGAATTGGTTAATAATTAAAATTAAACATATTAACTGTACATGCTGCGTACACACTGGAGCAGATCCGACACGAGACTCGCTCGCACTCGCCGCTCGCCCGTCGCGAACGTAGAGTTGTTACAATGGAAGCAAACTAACGTACCCTCGTCAACAGCCTAGTGAACGCAGCACTACATTTATTTTACTAATTTATATACAATATTAAATCTTAACGAACAAAAATATCAAATGGCATAAGAAACTCATAAGTTGCGAAGGAATGTGTAACATTGTAGTTCCCGACAGCGGGCGGCGCTCGCGCGGGCGGCGCTCACACGAGCGGGTAGGAGGCGGCGGAGGCGATGCCGCAGCTGTTGTTGCGGTTGCGCGCCATCTTGATGTAGCCGAGCTCGCCCCACGTGCGACCCCACGAGTTCTTCACGAGCCAGTAGTCGCCGCCCGCCTCGTCCGTGCCGTAGCCCACCACCAGCACCTGCCGAGCGACGGATCCGTTACAGACGAGCCTCGTCGCCACTTCAGTGGGGTGTGCCACACCTCGTGGAACACCCCACTTTTCATCAGTAAATAAAAAAAGTTCGCGGAAGTGGCTATTGATAACTGGAGGTTGAAGCACTTTTGCAATCGCCATCGTTGCGCTTATCGCTAACAAAAGCGAGAGCGAAAGTTCAAGAAACCATTGTGAATTGTTATGGCAAATGTCAAATTTAGTTCCCAGTGCCTTCTCGAACTCTCTTGCTCGAACGGTGAATAAAACTAAGCGACGGGATAAACATTTTATCTTTCCTCGTAGATTATATGCCCCCTGCCCGTGCTCGCCGATCGCAGGAGATCCTCCGAGGGGGACACGAGACTTACTGTACCTACTCCATCGCCGCATTCTTTAAAAAATTCGTTCCAATCAAAAATAATTTCAAGACTGCGAACAATACGATAATCCAAATAATTCTAATTGGCTTATGAATTATCCATACGGACATTATAAATGCGAAATTGTGTTTTGATTGTTGATTTGTCTTTCAATATTACGGAACCACATCGGACGATTTTTGCATGGATAATGTTGAAGACTTAGAAAGGGACATAGATAGACTTCCTTTTATCCTGGATAACAGAGCGTTCCCGCTTGAGTTTTATAGACCTAACTCCTAACTAGATTATTTGGAGCCATTCGTCTCACTACATTCTATTTACAGCACCGCCTGCGCACAGCTTTGTTTATGAAATTAATTCGGCATTTCCCAGTGACTTTGTAACCCAGTAAATTCCAGATTGCAGGAAAATCACTTTTTTATTTATGTTATTCGGTATTCTGTAAACATCTAAACCACATAATGAGGAAATTGTTATCATTAATTGTTAAATTAATTGTTTATATTTATTATCCCAGTTAATAGGAAATTGTGCGTGGACCGATAACGCCAGTGTGGCACATTGTTTGCATAATTATGTCAATTAATCGGTTACAGTTCGCAGTTGAACTTTATTGATATCGAGATGACCATTTAATAGCTATGCAGCAGAATAAAGAAATTATTGCAGCTTTGAGTATGTTTGTAATGAAACCGTTTTGCGAATCACATTTGCTTTACTTAGGATTACATTCTGGCGAATGATCTGCGCGGCGCGCTCTACCAGCCCTACCTCCCTAACGATGAATGGGGTAACCCTCTGTGTTTTGTTGTGATTACATTTTCTCCCTATCAAGTTGTAAAATGAGGCAGTTCAATATTTTTTTTAAACATGCTTGGAAATGTGAGCATTATTTTGACAACCTTCCTCGAGATAAATCGAAATTGCTGTACTCCGCCGGCAATTACCATTTTGGGCCGGGTTCGCGGCCAAATAGTGAGTTTACTATGTAATATACAAGTAATATATCTGTCGTGTTATTTAAAGTTGCCATGGCAACCAAGGAGGTAACTTATCAAAGGTTTTATTTAAGTTTCGAACTAGCTTGCAAATCTTGTAGCAAATATAGAAAGCTGCTTTAATTTCCGCGCATTATTTGAGAAAAATACTATACAAGCCTTGGCCACAACTAGGCATTGATGGACTAACGTATGTATGCCTCGGTTCGCATTTTCACGTTCATCCATCAATGCCTCTTTTGCTGGCCGCGGCAGTAATGTACTATTAAACGAAGGCACTCGGAAGGTTGGCGGGTGGGTCGGGTCGGGTCGGGTCACTCACGCCGTGGTCGAGGTTGGCGGAGGAGCAGCCGTCGTCGTAGTACACGCCGGCCGAGTACAGCTGGAAGGACTCCTGGCTCGCGTCGATGGCCACGGACACGGGGCCCACGGTGGCCACGGCCTGCTTCAGCGCCTCCTCGTCACCCTCCGGGATGTCCACGAAGCCCACGTCGTCGGCGCCCGTGTTCTTGGGGTTGTATCTGATCAAATAAATCGAATATAAATTATATTATTATCGAATTTCTATTTTACTTGGAAGTGCAATGGAGTTATCATAAGTAAATAATGGGTATCGCGATGCTTTTCTAACAGTAATTTTTGTTTACATAATCGATATGTTTTTTTCATGAGCATGCTTGTCACGCCGCGATTGCCGCGTGATTCCCGCGGGCGGGTTCGTGCGCGCCTGTGCGGTACCTGCACTTGTCGTCGGTGGCCTCGTAGGGGTAGGTGCGCTCGGTGTCGATGCCGCGGTTGTCCTTGATGTACTTGAAGGCGTTGTCCATGAGGCCGCCGTTGCAGCCGTTGTTGCCGTACGCCGCCGAGCAGTCGATCAGGTTCTGCTCCGACAGCGACACCAGGTACCCGCTCTTGCGGAAGTGCTGCCCCTCCAGCGCGCCCGTCTGCGACAGATCGACAAGTGAAGCGGTATGACGACCGACCGACTCGCTGATCGCTACAGTGTGACGATCGCAATCATCTCTGGATCAGAGGTGACGCAATCGCAATACTAATGCAATCATCTTTAAAGAATCCCACAAAGAACGCGCTCAGCTGTTCGCTAATAAGGCACAGACGCTACCACAAGTAAGAGCCTTAACTGATCCTTCACAGGCCGCTACTAGCAACTCTTTTATTTCTATTCAATTTCTATTATGTATTGAAGTCCACGCAGAGAATAGTGTCCGATCACCATCGGAGGAAAAAGGGATGGAACACATTAAAAAAAATCTCACGCGAAGTAAGTATGTATCTAATGTTTTTGCGTAATAAGGTTTTTGCTCACGTAGTGCAGGCAGCGTGGCTGCGTGACATTGGTGGCGCATCATACCCTAGGTCTTATCATATGTTATGCCGTATTGCCGAGTTATTATTCAACAGCGTCAGCAACTTCCCGCTGTACTGTCGCATCGACCGCGATGTATATGTAGACGGAAGTGACACAAATTATGTTGTGCGACGATTCGAGGTTATTTATATTGTTTACTAGCTGATATCTACCCGTGACTTCGTTCGCATGGATTTAGTTTTTAAAAATCCTATGAAAACTTTTTGATTTTCCGGGATAAAAAGTATCCTATGTCACTCTCTAGGTCGACAACAAAAAAATATCACGTTGATCCGTTGCGGCGTGATTGAAGAACAAACCAACAAACAACACATTTTCGCACGTTAGTTCGTTACTATATTAACATTATATACCTACATATAACATTATTCTAGATTGCTGCTAGATCGTTCGGATACGCCCTGTTCGGGCAGCTGCCGCGGTAATCCGACACGGAATTGTTTATCGATGTGCAGTTATGTACATAACATACAGTAGGTATAGGTACAGCCTCGGATTAATCACGCGCCCAACAGCCGCTGAGTCATCGCGCGCGCTAGATTATGAGTAACAAGCGGGTTCCTATACCTCAATAATTCCGCGAATTGTTCCAAATTATACTTTTGTTTGTTTCAAACAAACTAACTAAACTAAACAAAATATTTCAAATATTTATGGCAAACAAAGAAAAGTAGTAAGGGATAATAGGACGTATGTAATAATTCTCTGATGACATAGTTAAGTTAATAAATAGGTACATTATTACAATTGGGTTATTACGAACACTATTTTTATTATTCGCTGATGCCCGCGACCTCGTACCGGTACTCGTGGATTGAGATTTTTTAATTCCCGCGGTTTTTGTAATAAAATATCATAATGTTTGTTTCTAAAATATATAGAGAGAGCGTTGATGTCTATACTACTGAATCACATCACACTATCACACTAATATTATAAAGCCGAAAGTTTGTATGTGTATGTGTGTGTGTGTGTGTATGTTTGTTACTCCTTCACGCTACAACGAATGAACCGATTTGGCTGAAATTTGAAATGGAGATAGCTCATACCCAGGATTAAAACATAGGCCCCCTGAAAATTACAGAGTTCCCATGGGAATTGAAAACCTTGATCCACGCGGACGAAGTCGCGGGCATTATTTAGTATGTACATAATTTTATTAAGTTTAGATAGGTACATTTGCGCCAGCGCGTTTTTATTTGAATCTGACGTCATAATTTTATACCTAGTCTATCTAATCATCACTGAGAACAGCTCGAACGATTGGGCTGATTTTTTGTTGTGTTCGTAATTGGCGGAACAAGATTCGTATAAAATAATTTTTTTGGACAATCCACCGGAAAAGCCGGTATATGCATGATATTTTTGTATGAAAATCTCAGTTAAAAAAAATTTTGCACTTCTCGCTTTTTCTGCATTATAGCGAATTCTACCCGTGCCAAGCCGGGCGGTTCGCTCGTGAAACATAAATCATAGTTAATGAAGGTCATCGTGCCAAACGAGCTGAGGAAAATCAAGTTAGCATTACGTCAACTTTTGTGAACCAATACATGATCAGATGAATACTCACGGAGCTAAAGGCCCAGCAGGAGCCGCACTTGCCCTGGTCCTTGACGTCGGTGACGGCGCCCAGCGGCCGCCAGTCCACCTGCTCGGGCATCTGCACGTTGGCGGGCCCGAGGAAGCGCGCGCCGCGCTCCGATAAGCCCTTGCCCACCAGCCCCTTGTGGTGCCTGCCGACAGGACACGACGTAATATTTATTGTATTTTATTGGTTTGCCAATGAGCACTCACACAGACACATACAAAAAAAACAAACTAAACGTTTTAAGTTTTTTGACAAATAAAAAACCTCAATGCTTAATATGCTTTTTTTTCATGCGATAAAATTGTATAAATAAATAAATACTCGAGGAATCAGGACCCTATTTGGATTTCTCATGTTAATCACCAATTATAGCCTAGCTCCTACGGGATTTTTAAAACATGAATCCACGGAGACTAAGCCTCGACATCATCGATGTAGAATAGTACTAAATTACCTATACATCGATGCTCGACATTAACTAGGTAGTGGGAAAAATTAAAACATATATGTTACGTCAATATATTATTATTGTCAAATATTCTGGGAATTTGGGAAATCAGCTTATCTCCCACCATAATGACAGTAAAGTCAAAACATTCGACAATCTACCGAGAACACCGTAATCTGTGTCTGTTTTCCTTCAGCGATCATTTGCCTGCTACGTGTTTTGCAAGTCATTATGATACGTAATTATAATAAATACCTACCCACTTATGCCGAGATCAAGTGTTACACGTAATTTCTGAGCTCTTTCGACCGAAACTTGTTCCTTGAGCTTGATTTTTGACGCGCGTCATTAATCATTATGATTGAAAATCCAACATGATGCAAAGTCTGCCGCTATCACAAGCAATACGATTTTGGCTTTGAAAAGTAAGATGTATGCTGACAATTTCTTCGTGTATCTATCTACCAGCTATTACCTATAAAACAATGGGTGGGAGTCTGGTCGAAACGAGTTCCTAAGCGTTCAACTAGAACATAAAACATTATATAGATATCTACTACCTACAATTATAGTCAAAAACAATTGTGTATACTACCAGAGATTCCTAGTAGCCTTATCAGTTTCGATAGTAGATATGGCTGACTGCATATTAACCGAAATTGTTTGGAAGAATACTTTGTTTCGCGCATCCGGCGAGCGCCAGAAGTGGTCTTACGTTCCGGGATATCCTGATGGTTTGTAGGTTCTACAAATACACAATGAATAGACTGAATGAGTGACTGACTTTGTCTGGTGGCAGGCTCTGGCCGTGGTTAGTTACCACCCTACTGTCAAAGACGTGCCGCCAAGCGATTTAGCGTTTAGGCACGATGGCGTGTAGAAAACGATCAAGGGCATGCCCTTTTCAAGTTAGCCCACTACCATCTTAGATCGCTTAAAAGACTTAGAATATCTTGTCATCGAATAAAAAAAAATTAGTCTTAATTTATTGACAAAAATGTTTGATAATTTTAGTGTACACATCAGTAATATTTTCCAGTGAACAGGATAGCACTATAATTGTGTGTCAATGAGCAGTATCGACTCTACGACGCGTCCGACGGCGAGATAGCGACGAGGAAGGAACAGCGGCGAGCAGCCACGAGCACTTTGACCCGACCCGCTGATCTATTTGCGGAGTGCTGGCCGATATCGCAATCATTAGAGACCAGCTTACAGATACGTCGCAGCTTGCAGACCTTTGTCTGCTTATCAAACTAGATAAGCTTTGTTGAGAACTGCCGAATAACGTACTACGATGGTTGCATAATAATATCTTATTATTGGAGAATGAATGGCCACGAAATCATTTCAGATTTAAGACGGATTTACACAACGTTGATTTGAGTCCCTCTAAATTAGTCAAGTTCTTCGAAGATGCAGAGGAGAATCCTCAATGAAATTACAATACGGCCTAACCGCTAAACCGATCTCGATAAGAACAGAGATGGCTAAGATCCCGGAGGCGGATTAAGAATACTTCTTATCACGACGAATCAGAGTTCTCGCAGGATTTCAAGAAAACGCGGACGAAGTGGCGGGCATCGTCTAGTGAAACTATAATAAGGCTAGTTATAATATTACTACACCTAAGATAATATATTCTTATACATATATAAATATTGTAAAAAGCATAAATATGAATGACACGCTAAAAAAAAACAAAGCTGCTCATTCTCGTCCAACAGAACAAGGCAAAAAAAAAAAAAGAAAAATAGCAAGCCATGTCAACTATGAAAAGTCTCCGATCATCATGTCGGACGACAAATAGAGGACATACAATTTAAAAAAAAAATAATATTACTACACCGTTATAGCTACAAATTGATATTGTATTAAGAGCAACTGCTGAGTTTCTTGCCAGCAGCATCTGCTTCCGTAACCAGTAAGTAGTGGCTCCAGTAGTATTAGTTAGCTAGCTTATGATATTTCAAGTTTTGGCTTGCCATAAGAATTGCCTGCACAGGTTGGCCTACATGAAATAAATAATTTTGAATTTTGTTATTTTTCAACTATTTATAGGTGTCATTGACATCGCTTTTGTTTTCGGTACAGTACTTTTTGATCAATGAGCCGTATTATTGTGGCTGTCTGAGTCATTTTTTTGTTTATAATAAGTATTATAATATATAGGTATACTAAATACGTAATACTTAACAGAAAACATACTGGAAAGTAATTTATTATGGTTCGACGATAAGCAAACAGGCAGCAAATGACTCTAAACAATTCGCGCAAACGATAATAGCGCGCATTAACTTAAACAAATAATATTTTGATCAAAATATTATGAGAAAAATATCGATATCGAATGACCTTGTCTCATCACAAGATGAAATCATGTAGTGGAGTATTTTCTTTTTATTAGATTAAATAGCCTTTTAATGCTATCTCACCCGGTGGCTAGTGACGGTGTAGTCTGGGATGGTAGCGGGCCCACTTAGAGGGGTTGTAGCAGCGTACATTAAACCTATACTCATCGGTTTCAAGTTTCAGCGCGCCGGAACGTTAAATCGCTTGGCGACATATCTTGCGTGCGCTTCGCACCCTGAACGTCGTGGCCGAGCGGATCGACCTGTTCTGTTGCACTCTGAGTTAATATGTTACAATAATAATATAGATTAGGTTATTTTTTTAAATAATACATTGGATATATTATGATAGTTTTTAAGGTATATACACTAGTGAATTGGGATTTTTTGTCCTATAAGGCTAATGTAAGAGTTGGTTGATAAATAAATAAATAAATCTTTGCTGGTAGACTGGTTAACGGCCAAATCCTAGGTAATATTGACATTATTGTATTGAACAAATGTTTATACACCAGCCCTGGTAAAATGTATTACAATCGGCAGACAAAATACCTTCTTCACCTGAGACACCTCAGTAACAGCAGATCCTGTGGGATTTTAAAAACCTAACACCATTGGACAAAGTGGCGGGCATTAGCTGGTACGGACTACGGTATGCAGTAGAGTATGGGCACTCACTTGGTGGTGCGGTTGAAGCCGTTCATGGTGTGCACGAACTCGTGGTGCAGCATGTCGGCGTACTTGTTGGGCGCCAGGCGGAAGGTCACGAGCCCCTGCGCGAAGCGCTGGTTGTGGCGCGCCACCTTGTGTCGGTTCTCCGCGAAGATCTTCATACGGAAACGCTCCTCCGTCTCACTCTCGTACGACTTGCCGTGCTCCAGCTGCCCGACAGACATTTCTATATTATATCTATATCTATACACGGCAAGCTCAAATACCTAATAATGCTGGGCTATTGAAGGGTAAAGTTGGAGGAAGGGGAAGGGAATAGGGAATTGAGCCTCGATAGTCCAACGGTTAAAGGTGCGGACTGAAAACAAAAAAAGTTGCAGATTCGAACACCACCTGTTGCTCTATTGTCGTACCCCTACTAGCACAAGCTTTTCACTTATTTGGAGGGGAGACGCGAATATAAGTCAAGTTCATCTTGGCTAATATTCTTTATTTAAAAAAAAACTTCATGTCAAAGAAGCAAAACATTATTACCTTGAAGGCAGTCCACTCTTCACGGATGAGATCTAACAAGTTGACTGCACTCACTGCAGCCACCACCAGGGACAGTAACAGAAGACTCTTCATTTTCATTTACCTGATAAGATAAAACACCATAACAATAAATTTGTAAAAACTTCCTCAAAACACTAATGTCTTGTAGAGTTATAATAAGGCAGTTGATTCCTGTCAGAGCCAATGTTGGGAATCCATAATTTCTAAATTATATCTGGCCTAATCAGGTGGGAGGCTTCAGCAATGGTTAATTCCCACCCTTCTAGCAGCAGATACGATGCCATATAGAAACAAGGGTAATACAAATTGTATCCATATCCTACCCAATCCAGGTACCTGAGTACTGGTACCTTCCATTTCATCATTTAGAGGTTTCTTTATGTTAATAGTTATCGGTAAATTTTATGTGAACATTGCAATCTCTTACTAATATAGCTAGTTACCTCATGAAATATTGTACTATATGCTTGTTTAAAAATTTGCCTAATGCCCAAATTAGACTGTTCACTGTTCACAGTTTATTTTTGCTATTTAAAACAAGATTAATTAAATATATAAGTATTATAATATTTCTCTCGCAACATTGATATATTTATTTTGTATTTATTACTTACCAACCAAGCATAAATAAAACATTGTGCCACTAATTTACGATTTTTCCGTGCTAATCTACCTGTAAAACTTTTGGACCCCACGATACAGGCCTCCTAGTGTGGGTTCCACAGTTAATATTATGCGGATATATGTAATTTTTGTTAAATAAATATTTTTTCATTTTTCATTTTTTTTTTCATTTAAAACAACGTCTAACTAAACGTAAAATAAATTAAAAATCTCTGTACTGATTCACGGAAATAATTAATAAAGTATGTACAAATTATAAGTGTTGTGATCACAATCTCAAGCTTCAACTCACAATTCGATAACAAAGGAACGAACCAACGTCGCACGAAAGATCAATCTTTGAATTTACGCATAGACTTATTATAATATCAATGAATTTACATCTTCTGAATCAAACACAAAGATTGATTAAAATACTAGGTAGATATTATGAATTTTATGAAATGCGTAATATATATTTTCTTACCTTTTGTATAAGTTACTTCTTTAAAAAAACCAGTTTAATTAAGACTATTTCAAGAAACTTGTTATTTTTATTTTATAAGTGTATGCACTCAAGTCGCGTTCGGCGTCAATCTTATTTAATGTTTTGAGCGTTTATGAAGTGAATTTGTTATAGTCTGATTTTTAATTGCGTGGAATTCTGACGTATCTTAATGTTACCAGAGATTTAAAAAATCCCACAAAAAAGATATCAAATTTAAACTTAGAAAAATAAATATCAATTGCCGCACATAGATATTTATGACAAATGCCTGACAGATAGTTTGGGGTAAAATCGAACTACCGGTGGTAATACTGTTTTTCATACAAATAACTCGCTCGATTTATAAAATGACAACTGTCAGAATTCCACCGAATTAAAAATCAGACTATAATTGATTTAGTTTAAGAACAATGAAGTGAACGGAAACTTTGAACTTAATAACTATAATAATAATAATTTTTTTTTTCAACAATTTCTTGCAAGTCAGTTGTCACTTGTCAGTTGTCAGCAATAGGTAGGTAGTAGGTACCTACCTACCTACTTCTTTGGTCATAAAGTATTATAGGTTGAATGCGTAAAAGTTGAATCAATCATTTTAAAAACAGTCTCAATGGGGAAACAAGGCCATTATTTTGGGTTTCTTAGCCATTTCAAAATAGTAAGTACCTACGGGTCCTTAGCTCGAAATACGGCTTGGCTTCTTGGCATGCATGTAGCTTTGGCATATATGACTCAAAAAGTTTGTTTTAAATGTTTTCACGAAAACGATTAAAGCTACGAAAACACTGTCAAAGGCCAAAATGTTCTTGGCACCGTATTTTCTAATTTCTTGACCTAAGAACCTGGGACCCAAGTCTGCTATTGCTATTGTAGTTCAATTGTCTTTCAATGACATCCCAATTGCTACTTTTAGCAATTTGACTTGGGGCCCAGGGGTTCAATTGTCTATCAATGACATGACAATTGCTAAAAATAACAATTGTCATGTCATTGATAGACAATTGAACTACAATTGCAATAGCAGACTTGGGCCCCAGTACTAAAAGTAAAAATTTCATGCAGTTATTTTGCGGATTCCTATGATAATAAAGAACAAACTACATTAAATTTGTTATAATTACTACTGGAGACAATTATGAGTATATTATATGGCAAACTGTATCTTTTTTACATTGATTTAACGATTGATGCAGCTTTTGCTTTTATAGAATAGACTCGCAATAATATTCAATATGTACATTCAATACATTGCTTAAAAATTCAAAATTATTTCTTTCATGTAGGCCAACTTGTACACCGACATGTTAAGAGTGGAACTTGTAGTTCTTATGACGCGTCATGATTCTACCACCGGTGTGGAATGCAGATTCTGCTGAGAAGAGCCGGCAAGAAACTCAGTAGTTGCTCTTTTATTATTATACACATTAGCTTATATTATTATACACATTAGCTTATAATATGGTTTATACCTTATCCTTATACCCCGTTCTCTGTCTACGTTATATCCACTCTGTGGTCGCCGGCTTAATTTGTCACTGTTGTCATTTGACATTTTTTATCATTGTCAAACAAAATGTCAATGATGTCAATTGTCAATGGCACGTGTAGGTACCTACCATGGTGTAACATATAAAAAAAATAATAAAAATACGTACTTTTAATTTTTAAGTTCTCATCATGACGAAAGACGAAATAATACTGAAGAAAAATGAAAAGAAAAAGAAACATAGGCTTTTCAAGCCCAAGAAGAAAAAAAGCGCTGAAGAAGATGCAGCTATTCAATATTTAAAAGCGCAATATGATAAGGTAACTTACTGCAATAGGTACGAGCGACGGCAGTAAAAGGAATACATTTTTGGTTACAGTATGGCACTGGCCTTCGAAACATTTTAATATTATTATGTTTTTCATTGTTCTAGATTGTCCCAGATGAAATAAAAACGTTCAAAGATTTCCCACTATCGCAGAAAACGTTAAAGGGCCTTAAAGAGAACAACTACATTGTCCCAACAGATATTCAGAGGCAGGCCATCGGCTACGCGTTGCAAGGACAAGATATCTTAGGAGCTGCCAAGACAGGGTCCGGAAAAACGCTGGCATTTCTTATACCAATATTAGAAATCTTATTCTGTAAGAAGTGGACAAGGTTGGATGGGGTTGGAGCTCTGGTGATATCGCCGACGAGAGAGCTGGCCTATCAAATATATGAAACCCTAAGAAAAGTCGGCCACCTGCATGACTTCTCGGCTGGCTTAATAATTGGTGGACAAAATCTTAAGTTTGAAAGAAAAAGAATGGATCAAATCAACATCCTCATCAGCACTCCTGGACGTCTTCTGCAGCACATGGATGAGAACCCCCTCTTCGACTGTAGTCAATTGCAAATTCTGATATTAGACGAAGCTGATAGATGTTTGGACTTGGGTTTTGAAACAACTATGAATGCTATCATTGAAAATTTACCCCCAAATCGTCAGACCCTATTGTTTTCAGCCACGCAGACTAAATCAGTCAAGGATTTAGCGAGACTCAGTTTGTCTTTTCCAACATATGTAGCTCCGCACGAGCAGGCAGACACAGTCACACCTGAGGCTCTACAGCAGAGCTACATCGTCTGTGAGATAGAGGACAAGGTTGGTACCCTATGGTCTTTTATAAGAAATCATCTAAAACAGAAAATACTAGTTTTCATGGCCACATGTAAGCAAGTGAAATACATGTATGAGTTATTCTGCAAGCTGAGGCCCGGTGTGAGTCTCCTGGCTTTGTATGGAACGCTTCATCAGGAGAAAAGAGAAAAAATCTACCAGGAGTTTTGTAGAAAATCCAATGTTATTCTCTTTGCTACTGATTTAGCTTCCAGAGGGCTTGACTTTCCCAAAGTGAATTGGGTGATACAGTATGACTGTCCTGAAAATGTTGATACTTACATACATCGAGCAGGTCGCACTGCTCGTGGCATGCTTGGCAAAGGAGAAGGATTACTTATGTTATTACCACATGAAGAATCTTTTGTGACAGAGCTCAAAGAGAGTAAAATTCCAATTAATAAAATATCTGTTGATCCTTCAAAAGTAATGTCACCCCAGAGAAAAATAGAGAGTCTCCTCTCAGACAATACAGATTTGAAACAGTCGGCACAGAGAGCTTTTGTTAGCTATGTGAAATCAATTTCATTAATGAAGAATAAAAATATATTTAATATTCAGCTTTTAGATACAGATGCTTATGCAACATCCTTAGGCCTTATAGTTCCACCAAGAATCAAATTCTTGTACAAGAAAATGAATATGAAAAATGATACAATCAAACTAACAACTGATGATACTATTTACAAACTCAAGTCAAAGGCAGGTGATGATGAAGGATCAGACCTGAGTGGATCTGAAACTGACAACACTTCTGTACTCCAACAAAGTAAGAAGGTTAAGGAAAAGAAAGAACTCCCTAAATTTGATTTTCACAATGAAAATGGAGACAGTGATGAGGATGGCTTCATTAAGGTCAAAAAGAAAAATGTTGAAGTTGATATGACTGCACCAGACGAACAAAACATGCAATCTAAGAAGAAAGCTAAACCATTAACTAAAGCAGCAGTTGCAAAAAAAATACTCAAAAAGAAAATTAAAGTCAATACTACTGTTAAGTTTACTGAAGATGGTGAAGCAATTGAAGACGATAAAAAAGCTGTCAAATCTGAACTAGCTAAACAGTTTATCAATGAAAATGTTGGTGGAATTGACATTGAGAAAGCGAAAGAAGTATTGCGTGAAGAAGATAAATATGACAAAATAAGATTTAGGGAAAAAGTTAAAGCTAAACACAAAGAACAGAAACGTAAACTTAAAAATAAGAAAGATGAGGAAGGAGAGAAAGATGACTTTGGTTCTCAGTCTGAGTCTGATGGTCCAGATCTGTCTTGGCTTCCAGACCCTGATAAGATATATGGCGAAAATGGTACACCTAGAGATTCACCTGTGTCTGATAATCAGGCAGGCTCAATCAGTGGAGATTCTGAAATAGATGAAAAATATCACAGGTAATTTGTTTACCTTTTTTAATGACTAGGAATTTTAAAGACTAACTTTTCTGTTGCCTACATAAGTGAGCAGCTTTATTTTATATTTACTGATTAATTTAGGCACCTCTAAGTTTTCTAAGATATGTGGCTAAAGATTTTAGATTTGTGGCTAATCTGCAACGGACCGAACTTCACTGCATCTCTTTTAAAATAGGTCTTAAGGACCAAAGGCGGTGTACAGCAATACTCCAAAAACGTTAGTGAAATCATGCACGGTGAAGCGTGTGCAGAAACATGGCAATTTGTTTTACAGTTACTATGTTGCAGTACCATACTGTGTTTTAACGTCTTACAGTAGAACACTTTAAAGTTGATGCCAGATGATGATTGATGATATTTTTTACAGGCCACCAAAACGAAAGCTGCTAGAAAGCAGTCGCATACCACAGGAAAGTGTAGCACCTCGCAAAGTGAAGAAGATTGAAGAGGTTTCAGCTACGCTTTCTGTGCAGGAAGCGGAGGCGCTCGCTATGCAGTTACTAAAGTCTAAACGATAGTTTAGTCATGTTTTTTAACAAAAATGTTTGTATTATTAATACAGTGAAGGCATTTCTAAAATATATACTTACTTCTCTTTATTCTTCCATCCATCACAGACTCCTTATTAATATTATTATAAATGCGAAAGTGTGCTTGTTTGTTGGTTTGTCCTTTAATCACGGCGAAACGGATGGACGTAATTTTTTGCAAGGATATAGTGCATAGAACACTAGTGGAGAACTTGGAGAGTGGCTTAAACACATCTTAAACAAATGGCTATTTTTAATCCCGGGCTCCTACGAAATTTTAACCCTGAAGCTTTGCCCTAAAGCACCTTATTCAATATAGGTACCTACCATAGTATTCAATAGTATTAATTCTAGTCTTTGGTACCTACCAGTACCTACTCTGTGCCCCAAGGAACATACCACTCTCTACCCAAAAGCAGGTACTCTGTGTCTCTACCGCTGTGCCCTAGGATCACAAACATATAAGAGTAAGCAGACCTAACATAAGAAAAAATTGGCGTTCCAATTACGCCTACATACAAATCTACTTATCTTACTCTTATATGTTTGTGCCTAGGATACATATATTGATACGTATATAGTATCCGTGGTAATCTATGCCTAAAGGGTAGTTTACACCGAGTGCAGGTGCTTAGTGATTAGTACAAAACACGTGTGGACTGCAGCTGATTAGTGCGAGTGATTAGTAATCAGCGTAATGAACACTAGGAGGATTAAGCTCTGGAGTGGCCATAGGATGCGTACCCCTCTGTAAGTTTTTATTTGACGGGTATGCCCAGCGGTCATACCCGTTATATAAAACTGTTTGACTCGCGTCACGCGCCTGTCAACAACGTATGGTTAGCGGAGGATGAGCTCCGGTATAATATGCCGACTATGAGTGATTTTCCTTCTAAAAAAAATACCAAAAATATCCAGTTTATGAAAGGATAACATTACTTTTCTCCTGATATATTCTTTTATCCAATTAATGCACTATTTAAGGAGAAAACTTAAAAATACTGTTGATCCGAAAATGTTGCTACGGAATCGTACAAGAAATAATTTCGGGAAATTTTAAAAATTAACCAATCTACTTATTACTCGATTGGAGCCCTTTATCATGAACTGCATAATGATTTGATTACATACAATTAAAATTACGATCGAATAGGAAAGGTTGGGGGTTTATGTTTATATTAATTTATAAACTTTAGGCAAACAATTTAATCGGTTATTTTGAAAAGGACGAGTCACACATTTCGTCAAAACTGAGTTAAGTAGTATATAATATAACATTTTATAATCTTTTCTTGTCGTGTGACTGAGATTTTGTTGGTCTTGCATAGTAAAAATATATCATTATCTGTAGTAAACTCTTACTAGTAAACTGAGCTACTATTGTAGCTATGTCACTATAACTACTTTTTAACATTTTAAAATTTAATAGAAATCCGACCAAAATCAGACCAAGTTATTTATACCTTTGCCTTAATCCTTACCAAAATAAATGTTTTTTCAAGCAAGGCTGTTTAAATACCTGCAAATTACTTTTTAGTTTATTAAAATCGGACATTCCATTCGAAAGATATTACGAGTTCATTGATGTAATTTATTCTGTTATCATTTTGTTTTCAATCATCAAGTCCCATACCCAAAGGGAGCCAGCGATACACTATTGCTAAATATATTATTATTTAGGTAAGTATGTCCTGCATTTACTGTGCATTTATGCCAAAATGTTTAAAAAATAAATATCCACCCTTGCGAAGCCGGGACGGGCCGCTAGTATAATATAAGTAACCGATATAATTGCATGCGCAAAAATCATTACAAAGATACACAGATTTGTGATTAAAAAGCCTTATTAATATTCAATCGCCACAATTAAATGCCCTCGTGCCACCTCGGTTTATGAAAAATTAAATTGTAATAGGTATTGTACCCATTCATAAAGTTGGATAAGCTTATCATTAACAGTATTTTTAAGGTAGTTTTTTGTTCAAAAATGAGGATTTTATTTTAAAGAAGTTGGTCACACTGCAAGAAAATTAGGGCTGGAAGCAGAAATTATATCGATATTGATATTTTCGGTGTGTATGGTATAGGTACATCATGTATTTTTTAATTTTCTTATAGAACCAGTTAGTGTTCCAACAAATGTCTACTATCCATTGATAAAACATGGATAAAAGTTTAAAAACTATAAACTCGACTACAAAATTGTATGTGGCATTTCTTAAATTTATTTATTTACTAGCTGATTTCCGTGACTTCGTCCGCGTGGCGTAGTTTAGAGTAACTTGCTACTATCCGCGAGAAGGTATGTCCTCTATCTCCGATAATATTTATTAGATCTTCACCAAAATTGAATAAAATAGTATTTTTCAAAAACTTTCATCCCCTATCGCGGATGAACCTTATTGTTTATTAGGGTAAAAAGTATCCTATATATTAGATTCAGAACATTCGATTTAGATTTATATTCTCATTTTATACAATTCATTAAAAACTTTTTAAGTCTTAGCCAGACCAACGAACAGTAATTGATTGCTAAATTGATTTAACAATATTTTAATTTATACTATTAGTTGAACTTCATTCATTCATTAATTCATTTAGAACTTATCGAAAGTCGATAATCGATAGTGTCGCAGCCCAAAATTGCTTACATAAATGACATGATTGTTTCGTGTAAGGATAGAACGTCCCTGTGTGTGAATTTGGTTGTGTGCGTATACTTTAAGGTTGTGTTTGGTAGTTTTGTCGTGTGCGTGCATAGCGACGTGATTGAAAAATGCACCTGTAGTAAGAAATTGTTTATGTGTGCTACCTCGCCCCGCACCGTAATTGACAGATTTTTTTGCAAAGAAATTAGACGTCAAGGCGTCTCCATCTAAAACACAAAATTTTTTTTCCTCCGAGAATGAACACAAACATATACTTACTCGACTTACTCTTATATGTTTGTGGTTAGCACACACTACACAGTGTGTTAGCATAGCGAAGAAACAAGAAACCGCTCAGAATTATAAATAAAGCATGGCAATTTTAAAATAAATTAAAGAGCAACACCAAACCATTAAAAAAACAAAAACTCAAATGTCAATTGATGTCAATCGCAACTTGAATGTCTTCTTGGACTTGATGTTTCGATTGTCATTTCAGAAAAAGGATCGTTGCATTTCTATCTTATAAAACGCTACATTCTTTAAAATTTAATGCTTTTCTATGGATCTAGTATAATTAAAAACGTTGTACTTATTAATTTTAATTATGTTCTGGAGCGGCAATTATATAGTAGTTAGGGAGTTGAAGTGTCTTTTGAAGGAGGAGGTGCGTACTTTGTTGTTTAGATTGATGGTTAGCAAGGCTTTACCGTCAGCTTTTCGGGGCTAACTGTCGGAAATAAAGCCTACCTTTACTTATTTGATAAGTTTAAAGTAGAAATCGGCTAGAGTTAAAGTACACTTACATGCGTATGGTTTATTTGAAAACGTGGAATTTTATTTTCAGAATGTAACGTTAACGCAAATCCTAGAGGCGGATGACATTCTTCAAGAATGCAAAGCAGACAACAAAGCGTTAATACAATTGTAAGCTCCATAGATTGTTTTTTTGTAGAATTTTATTTACATATTAATTTATTACCAAGTAACAATTTTCATCTGTTCTATGATTAGTCATCATCTATTACTAAAGAGTATGATTTGTCCGAATGCTTGGCTTACAAGATTATCCTATTTCCTATTATCCTATTATTAATAATATAAATGCGAGAGTTGGTATGTTACTCAATCATGCCGCAACAACTGAACCGATTTGGCTGAAATTTGGCACAGAGATAGATTATAGTCTGGAATAGGCCATAGGCTACTTTTTATCCCAGGAAATAAGAGAGTTCCTGCAGGAATAAAAAAATCTTAATCCACCCGAATGAAGGTGTGGGTATCATCTAGTTGTAAATAAATATATTGTTTAGATAAGGTCTAGTTATTTACCCATTTAGCCTAACTTTTGTTGTTGTGAGAATCCTTTGCACAAATGCGCATAAAACTTACCATAAAATTAATTATGATTCTATTCAATTTTGAGACATATTTCAGTGCTAGTTATTGGTAACATCCAATAAATAGTTGACTATGGTAAGTTTATTTTCAGTCTCACACGACCAGACATACTCGCAGAGCTCATAACTCTAATAACGGAGGAGCCACCCAAGAATGTTGAGCTGTCGTCACAGTACCGGCACGCTAACATCGCCAGCGAGGTGCTCACCAGCAACCTGTCCATGTTGCGCGACCGCCTGTCCATGGACGCCACGCAGATGAACAGGTTGTGTGACTTTGTGGACAGGGATCCACCGCTGAACCCCTTGCTGGCTTCTTACTTCAGCAAGACAATAGAGATGTTGCTGGAGAGGAGTCCAAAGCAGGTTTATAACTTTACATTTTTTCTTTAGATTGCAAGCAAATATTTTAAATTAGTCTTCATCTTTTCGTCTTCATCAAAAATGTTTGCATTTGGCAGGTACCAGTGACAATTCAAAAGAACTTTGTAAAAGTTTATTATAATAATAATAATAATTTTTTTTTCCATTTTCACATTAATAGAAATAGAAATAGAAATATTTTTTATTCAAATAAACTTTTACAAGTACTTTTGAATTGTCAATGAATCTACCACTGGTTCAGAATGCCGTTCCTGCCGAGAAGAGCCAGCAATAAACTCGGCGGTTGCTCTTCTCAAAAAAAAATTTTCTTACAATAGATAACAAAACTATGCTATGTATACAGTGTTTCCACAATAAAGTTTCAAAAATGCAAAACAATCCAATGCATGTTAAGACAGGCATGCAAAAGCACACCCATTCCCATTGGTGGCACCCGTTCACGAGCATGACGCATGATCCAGCCATTGCTTCGCTCAACCATATTTGAGGGAACGTAACAACCCACACCACATGACACCACCACAGAAATTTTAAAGAGAGCATGACATACTTAGGCTACCCATGTTAAGGCATCGAATTGAATACTAATATTAAAATACCTACTCATTTTAAGACAAGACATTGATTTTTGTAATTTTCGCAAATATTAATTATGTTGTAATAATGGACCCCAAATTTTGGGTCAAAGCTTCCTCCAGTTCTTTCCATTTTTCTCTGTCTCGGGCAAACCTCGTCTATTCTCTGCGCTACCCTGAAAATATTGTCTGTCCACTGTCAGACTTCGTTAGTGTGGAGTTTTTAAAATTGCTGAAATTTATGTTGAGATATGTAACAACAGGTTAAGGGTCTTCCCCGCAGAGATGGAGCATTGTTGTGATAAAATGTGTAGCACGCCGGAACATAGATTAGTCATAGAGAAATTATGCAAGGACACATCTATCTTGCAGGATGCAGCAAGCTCTAGTTATACGACTTTGAAGCGTAATAAAAAAGGGATATATATTAAAGGATGGAATAAACATGTAACACCGGTGCATACAAAGGCTCGTCTCAGTTTTCAGTCCTGGGTTTGTGCTGGACGACCGACTTGTGGAGCTTTGTATGATGACATGCGAGACTCACGAAAGGCTTTCAAGAAAAAGCTTAAGTGGTGTCTGGACACAAAGCAAATTAAAATGGATATATTAGCAACATGCGAGGCGAAGCACTTCGGAAAGTTTCGGCAGCAAACAAAGGGATTGAATGCTCGGGCGCATCTTCCAGCAGAGGTAGGTGGCATAAGCGGTAGTGAAAACATTGCGAATATGTTCAAGGATCAGTTCAGAGTGAATCCTAGTAAGATAGATTGCAGCGCTGACGAGGTTGGGAACATTGTGAACACGGGAATTAGCCCTTTGCATTTCACTCTCAAGGAAGTTCAAGAAGCATTAAAAAGCATGCAACGTGGCAAGTCACCGGGACACGATGGTCTCAGCGTTGAACACTTGAGATATGCGGGTGTGCACATTACCAGGGTCCTCAAATTGCTCTACAACCTGTGTAAATCATAGTTACCTACCAGATGCTATGATGAAAACAGTGGTTGTGCCCATTATTAAAAACAGGACGGGTGATGCGGCGGACAAATCCAATTACAGGCCTATATCCTTTCATGTTAGGTATCCAATCTCTTTTTTCGACCAATTGTTTGGCTGCTTTCTTGGCACCTCCTGTTCTTTGTATATATTGTTCTAGCTTTTCTAATCTGTATACTTGTCTGACTTTTCGTTATACTCCTTCTTATACTTTTAGTCTTATTTGGTGTGTTAATAAGTTTGATTCTATCTTCTAAGAGAGTCTTTGTTTTGTCGGATAGCCATGTTAGTCTCTTGTCTCCTCTCAAAGCAGTCTTCTTGATATTTTTAGCGGTAAAAAGTTCTAGCATTATATTGTATTTCTCTTGCGTGTTAAGATCTTTAGTAATTTTAATAAAGCTTTCAGTTTTATCTTTTAGTTCTTTAGCGTCTACGAACGTATTATCACTCTTCGTTTTAACTTTAAACGGTCTACATTTGTTTGTATTCAGCTCTAGTTTGGCCCTGAGTGCTCTATGATTACTGTTAAAGTTAAGGTTCTTTATTTATTGTATGTGTGTCCGTTATTAATTGTATTATTAGCTTTCGTGGCCGCTGGTGTGAATGATGTCTTCGTGATATTTGTATTTAATCTGTTTCGTGTTCGGCGAACTAGTGTTTTCCCTCTTCCTCTTTTCACGGCTTGGGTCATTTGGTTTTCTAACTATAAGTTTGTCATGTTTTATATATGCAATGTTTCCTTTCATTGTCTTCTCTTCTACTTTCGGTTGTAGTTGCTTTCGAATTTCTAATACTTTTTTAAAAGCCTGATGTCCAATTTGTATAAGATATTTGCTAAAGTACTTCTAAATCGTATAGAGAAAGTTTTGGACGAAAACCAGCCTAGGGAACAAGCAGGATTTAGAAGCAAATATTCGGCGGTTGATCACGTTCACGTTGTCAAACAGGTGCTGGAAAAATATGAAGAATATGGTCTGCCATTTTACTGTTGCTTTGTAGACTATTACAAAGCCTTCGACTCCTTGGAACACGACAAAAATGGAACGCATTGAAAAAGCAAGGAGTAGAAGGTAAATACATCAGAATAATAAAGAACATTTACACCGGCAGCACAGCAACGGTAAAATTAGAAAGAGAAGGAGAAAGGATATACATAGAACGAGGTGTACGCCAGGGAGACCCCTTGTCGCCTAAACTTGCTACGGCAGTGTTAGAAGAAGTATACAGGCAAATCAAGTAGGAGCAGCATGGTCTTAAAATCAATGGAGAATATTTAACAAATTTAAGATTCGCTGACGACATTATTCTCTTTGCTAAATCCTCACAGAAATTACAAGAAATGCTCACAGATCTAGACACCCAAAGTAAGAAAGTTGGTTTAAAAATGAACATACTAAAAACTAAAGCCATGACAAATAGAGAGAAAGAAACAATTACAGTAAATAATAACGAAATAGAATATGTGAATGAATATGTATACCTTGGCCAATTGATTACAACTAAGAAAATATCAACCTAATTATAAAGGGAAAATTGTTTGACGCCTGCATTCTTCCCATACTAACATACGGCTGACAAACCTGGGCGCTCACCAAGGCTCATTTATCTAAACTCTGAACCTGCCAGCGGAGCATGGAAAAAGCGCCAGACAAGCGCAAGACAAAACACCTCATGCAACAATAAGAAAAGTTACACGAACCCAAGATTTAAGCTGCTTAAATGGCGATAGGCTGGCCACACCATTCGGGGTGGGGATAAATGGAGCAAAGCAATCAGCGTTTGGTATCCTAGAGAGAGAAAGAGAAGACAAGGGCGTCAAACCAAGAGATGGCAAGATAAAATAGAAGCGATAGCCGGGAAAACATGGATGAGACGAGCAGCCATAAGAAAGGATTGGAAAGGATTGGAGGAGGCCTTTGCCAAAGGGCACACAGGCTAGCATTATAAACTAGGAAAATAATAACTAATGAAAAATTGTTAAAACTTGTATTGCTGTCTGACTTAATAAATAAATAAGGTGTTAATATATACATTTGCAGGACTGGTATTTACACCACATAGTGTGCCTGCACGTGCTAGACATCTTCAAGTCGCGGCGGGACTTCCTGCCCAACTTGCTGAGGCACATCTCCACCTCCGCCATCTCCGACACCTTCAAGTGCTTCCTGCACCTCGGCAGCCCCTTCAACAAGATTATACTGGAGGTTAGCCTTGCATCTTATTCATGTTGACTGTTATGCAGGCAAAGGTGTGTGTACACTATAATCAATTTTTCCTTGGTTGTCTTAAACGGTAAACAAGTTTCTTCTCGCAGAAATGCGTAAGCTTTGCGATAAACACAGTGCATAGGATTTCTTTACTGCACACTGACAATGAAACCATGCTACAAATGACAAACCTATCTAAAGACTAAGCACCTGGATGTCAGTTACCAATTTTGCAGCAATGTCTATAATTTGTTCACCTTTTGAGACAGCTAAGGAAAAATAGACTATACTTATCCCTTATCTGAAAAGTTTACAAGAGATTTAGAAGAGATTACAAAAGATTAGAGAGATTTATAAGATTAAGAAATATTTAAGATTAAAAAATATTTCTTATAATTAATTATTTCATCATTAAAATAAAGTATAAATGTTAAAAATGACATTAAAAATGAAATGTTTTATTTTTAAATCAATAAATAATCCTTGTAGCTTTCTTTGAAATAAATAACTAGCATTTTACTTATGAGCCATAAATATTTTTTTTTTAAAAGAAGAAGAAGATAGCTGAAGTTGACTAATATCCTCCTATCCCCTCAAAATAAGCGGAAAGCTTGTGAAGGAGTGGGTACGACAATAGTGCAATGGGTGGGATTCGAACCAGTTTGCAGTTTAACCTTTAACCGTTGGGCTATTGAGGCTTAAATTTTTCCATTGTGCAGTGGCTAGACGAACACCAGTTCCTGGAGAGTCTGATCCAGATAATATGCGGCACGTACGACCCGGAGGAGGCGCTGTCGGCGCCCGCCGCCACCGACGCGCACCACCAGCGCGACAAGCTGGACTCCAATCACAACGCCGAGGCGGACGCCGCGCCCGAGGAAGGTAGCCGCTACTCCAACTAACCAGCCGTGGAATTGTTTAACATGTGTAGATTGAAAATATCACAACACTATATCTGCCGTGAGTTGCTGAGGAGTGGGTATCCCGCCGACTCCTTGATGTTGCAGCAACGGTTCAAGGTTACCATGTCTTGGAAATGATCTGAACAGCTAATAGTACATTAAATTACAAATCAATTGCACATAGTCTAATCAATGTCACGTAGGAAATGAGCTGATATAATCTTCAAACAATGCAATACAACACACCATAAAAACACAACAATAGTTTGACTTAGGAAGGTTCTGTTGCCATTTCTATCGTCTTTTCCATTGGCCCTGGAAAACAATGGAAACTTACTAAGAACTGTCAAACCGACATTTCGTTACGTGTTTGACTGTTTTATTTAGAAACTGAACATTAGCTACCGAGATAGAGAATAGCCCTCCGGATGTATGTCGCAGCGGTCAACAGCAGAACGAAGGTAGCAGAAACGAACGGCGAGACGGACGCGACGGATGCGACGGATGCGACGGACGCGACGGGCGCGACGGACGCGACGGGCGAGCGGGGCACGAGCGGCTCGCGGCGCGCGGGCGGCGCCGGCGGGACGGGCGCCGCGGAGAGCGAGGCGCGGGCGGAGCGCGTGCGCTGCGTGGCCGCCTTCAACGCCGCCGCGCTGCTGTGCGACATCGCCATGGACGCCGCCTCCGTGGACCCCTTCAACAACGAGTGAGGAACTATTTATTTATTTTTATTATTGTACAAAAAAATGGTGTTCAGCATGATTTAAATAAAAAAAGGTGAAGCTTATCTCTAAATTGGACTATAATATGAAGATGTTATGTAAAATTAAGGTAAGAAGTATCCAAGTGGTAGTGGGCTGATCATATTTATCGGAGGACCGATGGCCGCCGGAATCGTAAAATCCTCGAGTGGAAACCGCACCCCGGCGAATGCAATGTAGGGCGCCCGCTAGCCAGTCGGAGCGATGACATCCGAAATGTGGCAGGCATCGACTGGATGCGAAAGGCCGAGGATGGGCAACGTTGTCAGCACGATAGCTAATGGTGGTATAACCATATCCGCAGATGGTACGCGGGCAGGACGATCGCGGCGCGGCTGCGCGGCGAGGAGGCGGTGCGGCGCCTGCTGCAGGGCGTGTTCACGAGCGCGCCGCGCGCGCGCCACCACGCGCTCGTCAACGCGTGCCGGCTGCTGCTGGCGCTGCTGAGCGCGCCGCCCGCGCCGCCCGACCCCGCCGCGCACGACAGGTGACCACGTTGCACAGACGGTACGCGGGCAGGACGATCGCGGCGCGGCTGCGCGGCGAGGAGGCGGTGCGGCGCCTGCTGCAGGGCGTGTTCACGAGCGCGCCGCGCGCGCGCCACCACGCGCTCGTCAACGCGTGCCGGCTGCTGCTGGCGCTGCTGAGCGCGCCGCCCGCGCCGCCCGACCCCGCCGCGCACGACAGGTGACCACGTTGCACAGACGGTACGCGGGCAGGACGATCGCGGCGCGGCTGCGCGGCGAGGAGGCGGTGCGGCGCCTGCTGCAGGGCGTGTTCACGAGCGCGCCGCGCGCGCGCCACCACGCGCTCGTCAACGCGTGCCGGCTGCTGCTGGCGCTGCTGAGCGCGCCGCCCGACCCCGCCGCGCACGACAGGTGACCACGTTGCACAGACGGTACGCGGGCAGGACGATCGCGGCGCGGCTGCGCGGCGAGGAGGCGGTGCGGCGCCTGCTGCAGGGCGTGTTCACGAGCGCGCCGCGCGCGCGCCACCACGCGCTCGTCAACGCGTGCCGGCTGCTGCTGGCGCTGCTGAGCGCGCCGCCCGCGCCGCCCGACCCCGCCGCGCACGACAGGTGACCACGTTGCACAGACGGTACGCGGGCAGGACGATCGCGGCGCGGCTGCGCGGCGAGGAGGCGGTGCGGCGCCTGCTGCAGGGCGTGTTCACGAGCGCGCCGCGCGCGCGCCACCACGCGCTCGTCAACGCGTGCCGGCTGCTGCTGGCGCTGCTGAGCGCGCCGCCCGCGCCGCCCGACCCCGCCGCGCACGACAGGTGACCACGTTGCACAGACGGTACGCGGGCAGGACGATCGCGGCGCGGCTGCGCGGCGAGGAGGCGGTGCGGCGCCTGCTGCAGGGCGTGTTCACGAGCGCGCCGCGCGCGCGCCACCACGCGCTCGTCAACGCGTGCCGGCTGCTGCTGGCGCTGCTGAGCGCGCCGCCCGCGCCGCCCGACCCCGCCGCGCACGACAGGTGACCACGTTGCACAGACGGTACGCGGGCAGGACGATCGCGGCGCGGCTGCGCGGCGAGGAGGCGGTGCGGCGCCTGCTGCAGGGCGTGTTCACGAGCGCGCCGCGCGCGCGCCACCACGCGCTCGTCAACGCGTGCCGGCTGCTGCTGGCGCTGCTGAGCGCGCCGCCCGCGCCGCCCGACCCCGCCGCGCACGACAGGTGACCACGTTGCACAGACGGTACGCGGGCAGGACGATCGCGGCGCGGCTGCGCGGCGAGGAGGCGGTGCGGCGCCTGCTGCAGGGCGTGTTCACGAGCGCGCCGCGCGCGCGCCACCACGCGCTCGTCAACGCGTGCCGGCTGCTGCTGGCGCTGCTGAGCGCGCCGCCCGCGCCGCCCGACCCCGCCGCGCACGACAGGTGACCACGTTGCACAGACGGTACGCGGGCAGGACGATCGCGGCGCGGCTGCGCGGCGAGGAGGCGGTGCGGCGCCTGCTGCAGGGCGTGTTCACGAGCGCGCCGCGCGCGCGCCACCACGCGCTCGTCAACGCGTGCCGGCTGCTGCTGGCGCTGCTGAGCGCGCCGCCCGCGCCGCCCGACCCCGCCGCGCACGACAGGTGACCACGTTGCACAGACGGTACGCGGGCAGGACGATCGCGGCGCGGCTGCGCGGCGAGGAGGCGGTGCGGCGCCTGCTGCAGGGCGTGTTCACGAGCGCGCCGCGCGCGCGCCACCACGCGCTCGTCAACGCGTGCCGGCTGCTGCTGGCGCTGCTGAGCGCGCCGCCCGCGCCGCCCGACCCCGCCGCGCACGACAGGTGACCACGTTGCACAGACGGTACGCGCGCGGTGAAGAGGCGTGTTCAGCCGTAACAAAATGGAGCATATTAAATAAATAAAATAATAAAAAATAATAATATATAGTTTGCATGGAAAAATAAATTCCGCCATCTTGAATATTTTTTTCTGTTCATCAAGTTGATCTTTGGGTACTAATCATCATTTGCCAAAAAACCACTCTTCCATCTTTTATATTCTATAAGATAGACATTGACATTTGTATGACCGCCATCTTGAATCCGCCATTTTGGAGGTTTTTTCGGCTCTCTGTCAACTGGGTGAGGTTTCGAGTGACTTGTTTGAACTCCCCGACGAAGTCGCGGGCATCAGCTAGTCAATTAATAAAAAAACTAGTGTTTCCCCTAGCGCGGAGGCGCACGAGGAGAGCCGCGCGGCGGAGTACGGCGCCGTGGAGCGCGCCGTGGCGCCGCACCTGCCGCTGCTGCACCACGCGCTGCTGCACGACGCGCCGCGCGTGCAGGTACGTTGCGTTGTCAAGTTGCAATATAGTAGTGTTATTTTCTTCATAAACTATGCAAGTTTACCATGAATCTGTTGTTTTTGTTTTGTCAGAGTACGGAGGGTGCGGAGGCGGGCGCGGATGCGGGCGGCGCGGCGTGCGCGGAGCGGGTGGGCGCGGCGCGCGTGTCCGTGGCGGCGCTGGTGGCGCGCCTGGCGCTGTCCGAGGTGGACGACGTGCCCACTGCGCTCATTAGCTTGGGTGAGCGACCCGCACTTAACACAACCTTAAGCCCCAGTAGCCCACAAGTTAAAGGATCGGTCGACGGTTCGATCCCCACCCCTTGCACTTTCGGTCAGAATAAGTGTCGCAACACACTTGCGTAATTTTGGTCGACGAAAGTTCAGCTCAATACGCTCGCGATGTGTTTTAACTACCCTACGACACAGCTGAAATTGCGTCTCGCTCGGCGGAGCGCTGCAGCTGTCGTCGAGCGTGACGTCTCAAGCCGTCGCGTGGTGTTGCAGGCACGGCGGGCGTGCTGGTGGACATGCTGTTCCGGTTCCCGCACAACAACTTCCTGCACGCGCAGGTGTGCGCGCTGGTGCGCAACGCGCGCGCCAACCGCCGCTTCTCGCACCGATACACCGCGCACGTACGTACCCGCACTTCCGACCGATACACCACCGATACACGTCCACCGCTCGACGTGTTTACAAGATACCCTTAACCCTCGACTGCGATCCCACCTTATGATAAGACGACACAGACTAAGATGTAAGGTTAAGTTGGAAGAGGTTTGGCAACGTATTGGCAATGGTGTCAATACCGTCACCCAATTGTGGCAATGTTAAAGACCTCTAATTGGTTTCTACGCGCCACCGTACCGGGAACCCTGCCGATAGTCGAACCCGAGTGTAAACAGATATCCCACACTAATGTTGTAATTATATTGTTGCTATCGCTGAACCGATTACCGAATTTAGTCACAGAAAAGCTGACATCTCCGAGAAGCAACTTTTTATCCCGGAAATCAGCTCAATCGCAATAGAAAACAGTATAAATAATTTATAAAGAAACTATTCTACGCAGATCACGGATGAAGTTGTAAGGGTAAATAATAAACAAAAGCTTTAACACACGCAATAATGTAAACTATTTTATGAATGTGCACTAAGGTTAGACTAAGCAACAACTAAATACTCCACAATAATATTTTAAAGTCTCAGGGTTCAAGTGATTGTTGTACGTAAAAACATGATAAATGTAGTTGATGATGTAAAAAAAAAATGTTAAATCGTAGTTTATTCAAGCAATATATTCTTAAAAGTAAAAAAAGGGGTAAAGTATTTTGTGGGTATAGCTAATATATTATGTTTGTCGATTATAATTATTATTAATTAAGTAATTATCATTATCATTCTAAATGTTGCCTTTTTCAGCTAATAGAAGAATGTAATCTGCTCACCCGGCTGATGGACGCGTTTGAGGAGAATGAGGATAGAAAGTAAGTAATTTATTTAAATTATACAGGCTACAGAATGTGACTGAATCCTGACTTTTCTTTCCTTACTATAATATTGTAAATGCGAAAGTGTGTTCGTTTGTTGATCTGTCCTCCAACCACGCCGTAACAGAGCTACGGCTAGACGTGATTCGCACGGGTATGCGGCCGTCCACAAGCTATAATGCCGTTAACTACCAAGACCATATTTCCTAATATAAACCCAAAAGCATTTAAATTAGGGTTTATATTAGGAAATATGGTTTTGGTAGTTAACGGCGTTATAGCTTGTGGACGGCAGGACGGGTGACGATCTGTAGAATGACAACAAAATTGTTTTGCTTAGATTAGCATCAGGTAAACATCTTCAAATCATGTCGGTGTTGTGGTTCCGCAGGGCGGGCGGCGTGCGCGCCGGCTACATGGGGCACGTGGTGGCGGCGCTGCGCTCGCTGGACGCGGCGCCGCCCGTGCTGTCGTCGGCGCTGCAGCAGCGCTGGGACGCGTTCCGCGAGCACAGGCTGCGGCCGCTGCTGCAGCGGCACGACACACCCCTCGTGAGTCAACACGATATCACACTAATATTACAAACGGTATTTTTATCCGACTAGGGAGGAATAGCCAAAAGCAGTGCTTGTATATACGCGTATTTGCGTATGTTGCCCTAAACTACTGGGCCGATTTTATTGAATGAAGTGTCAATCTACGAATAAATAATAAGACAGGAACTCTAATTCAGAACAAATTCCACACAAAAAATGGCCCCACTTCAAACCAAAATGTCGTAACTAGTGGTTCGCCCCGAACTGAGACCTCGCGATATCCCATAATTCCCAAAAGTTTTAATTATATATTGTAAAATAATTAACTTTTAACATTACACGCAATAAAAAAAATAATAGTTGACATAAAACTGTTTTACTGACACAGCGCCATCTATTAGCATTATAGTGAAGCTATTAGCTTCACAATAATGCTAATAGATGGCGCATTAAAATTAAATAATTTCGTTTCTTTATAACATTTATCTAATTTTAGTATTTGTTGTTCAAGTACAGGATATAACTGAATTTTCAACCAAGTTTCACGTTCTAATATTCAGTAATTCAGAAGTTATAGGGCTCTGACAGACATTTAGACGGACACACTTCTCTGTCTAGTAGGCAAGCGCCCTAGTTGACTCAGAGAACTCGCTTCGCTCGTTCAATAAATGATTCAAAATAGGAATCGCTTAGTAAAGCACTCGCGAAGATTTGACGTGTGCTCGCTTTTGCGACTGGTTACGCGGTACACACCACACGACTTGTTGGGTCATCTTTTGAACGCAGTTACATTTCCTGACTTATTATTTATTCGTAAGTGTCAATCGGCTCAATGTTACGTCCGAGTGACAACAAATCCGATAGGATATTGTATTAAATTTCCTAAACCAACGTAATTTTCAAGTTAAGCACAATTTTGAACTTATTTTTCGATATGGTTTGACACATATTGTGTTGGAAACGTCTCAGTGCAAAAGCTAAAGTAAAGTCCGCGCTTAACTTTCCGTTTTAGTTCAGTTTTTGTCTGGTGGAAGGCTTTCTACCGTTAAACACGTGCCGCCAAGCGATTTAGCGTTCCGGCACGATGGCGCGTAGAAACCGATCAATGGTATGGATTTAATTAAAGCTGCCATATCCTCTTTCATATAAAAAAACGTTAATTTTTTTAAAATAAATGTTTGAACTAAATACTGTACTTTCAGGGTGGCATCTACCCCTGGGAGAATAACATGTACGAGGTGAGGAATTGGATAAATTATACACTTACTTGGTGATAGGGCTTACCTCTACTGGCTACTGACTTAAAATAAATATTACACAACAAAGAAAAGATTCTTAGTTTTTTTTATTGCGAGTTAGGCTTGCGCTTGACGACATTTAATTATGGCCAGCACTACGAGTTCTATTTGGAGCGCGCTTGCTTAGACGCCTATTCACTCGTGCCTTGAAGCTATTCAACGTATTGCATGGCATGACATAGCTATTACACGGCAGGAAATACGGCCGTTAGAAGGGCATTGAATTAAAGAGTTTCGTGCGAGTGTCAGATTTCAACCACGTAAGGATACCAACGCTCACGTTTGTCGCAGTTCTGTGGTAGAAGGTCCTTTTTCTTTATTAACCGTGAGATGTCCACGGCTGGACAAATGTATCTTGCACAGATTTTCACAAGCCTCGGTCGTTCGCCGCTTGTATCAAGCGGCTCCCTGCGATTCGTCTGATGTCGGTCCGCCTAGTGGGAGGTCTGCCAACACTGCACTTCCCAGCGCGGGGTCGCCAATCCAGCACCTTGGGATTCCAACAACTATCAGCTCTTCGAACTATGTTCTTTTGCTTGCCCAACCTCGTATACGTTCTCCCGGTGTCGTATAACTTGCGTACTGAAAGGCACATCGTCAAGGCAAGCGCCCTCCGACCTTCACCTCATAATTTCCGACAGGCATAGTCGTCGAGCGCTAACCTATCTTGCAATAAAAGAAACCGTAGCCATCGTTTGATAGCGTCGTTCTGCCGCAGGTGGGCACCACCATCCAGGTGCTGATGGACAACATGGACCACCTGGCCGACACGCTCGACGACAGCTACGACGTGAGTACAGCGCGAGCGCCTGCCCGCACCCATCCAGGCTCCGACAGCCACGCACACTCGCGCAATGTGCATAAACAACGTAAAGTGGGGGCGGATCTTACCGGGAACGAATGTGAACTGTGTATTTTTTTTATATGAATAGCGGGCAATCGAGTTGGCGGGTCACCTGATGTAAAGTGATTGCCGCCGCCCGTGAACACTTGTAGTACCAGAGGCACCACCGATGCGTTGCCAGCATTTCAGGAACTTATTGGTTCGCCCCTGGAATAACCCCAAATTGTAATTAAGTGGGAACACTGTCGAAGGGAGATGGTTCCACAATTTGGTAGTACGTGGAAAAAAAGATCTGGAGCAACGGGTGGTCGAAGTGCTCCAGGCACCCAGGAAAAATTGTATTGGAATATGTCAAAATTAGTTACCAAGGCCTGTGTTCCTTGCTATACATATATCCTTTCAATCAATATGTACGCCGGACTCTGCTGACGAGCGTCCGTTGACTAGTTTTGTCGCCTGCCTGTTCTCATCGTCTGATGCATTGTTTGCGACAGTTCAACGAAACGGCAGCGAGTTTGGACGAAGGCGCGGAGGCTTGCCAGACGCTCGGCGAGCCGCTCGCCGAGCCGCTCGATGGACTGCGCGAAGATCCAGTGAGTTATTGGCGATACAAATTATTATACATTATTTGTTACTTTGGATTTTATTATTATTTATTTGTTTATACTTAAAAAAGCAAACACAACTTAAAGTATAATTTAATACTTATAGACCAAGAAGATTGAACGTGTATTCAATATTATTATTTATGTATGCATATAAATATGATATGTATATGTTACATATGTATAAATCATTCTGTGTAATATTTAGTTGTTGTGTAATATTTAATTCTCAGAGCATCATATCCGCAACGTAGATGCCACGAAGAGATCATGTGTAAGCGATAAGGTCGCTAGTTTTACTTATTATTTATTTTTGAGTTTATTAATAAGTTTATTTCACTATATTTCCTCTGCTACAGATGGACAGAATGCAACAGAGTACAAAAAACTATTTCCTAGAGCTCGCCAACGAGAGACGCTCCAGCTTCGACGACGAGTGAGTGATCTTATACAATACTGACCGACACCAGTGTCCCCGGCCATTTGTTCTCCGAGAGTTCTTTTCCTGGACGATTGAGTGAGCAGAAACCATCTCCAAGGTGCAAGCTATCTCTGTGTCAAGTTTCATCGAAATCGGATTAATAGTGTAGGAATTAGTAAGGGTCTAAAAAAGAAACATTTATTTTGTGAAACTCCTATTAATATTTTACTATTGTGTGTAGGTTTATAACGAACCTAATGTTGACTTGTTTTGTGGTAATATGAATAGTTTACGTCGAATATTAACAAAGATAATTTCAGTCAGGTGCAACTTAAAAACTTGTAGATTTTTTATTAGCTTTACTGTTCACTCAGGTACTCAAGTTCGTTTAGTTTCTATCTGTGAAAACTTAGCCATTAATCACCTGATTTTAAATGTATTTAGTATGATTAGCTGTTGGTTTTCCAAAATAAATAAAATAAAGTAAGTTTGAAACGTCACGTTCTGAGCCGTCACTTTGTTGTCGCAGGCTGTGGGACGACGCGGAGCCGGCGGCGCGCGCGCAGCTCGACTCCCGTACGTAGCGCGACACACCAACACACACTTGTATACATCAGTGGAAGGGCATCAGGATAACTGTTGAACCAATCAGTTAAAAGAGAGTTCAACTGTTAAAAGTATTTAGATGCAGTTGTTTTAATGGGAAAAAGTCCCGCTAGCTTAGACTTTAGCAGTGTACTTTGTCGGACGAAAATATGCTGTGCCGATAGGTTACGATTTGTGTCAGCTTTATTCGGAATGTATGTATTTTTCTTTAGCCGTCTTAAAAGGTAAACGAATCGCAGAAAATGTAACGCGTAAGCGCGAACGTAGTCGGAAGCTTACGACGTTCTTAAGTTTGACCTTTCCGAGGAGCCACTCGTTTAACTTTTGAAGAATAGGTTATATTCGTGCACGAGCGACAGAGCGAAGTGATTTCGCGCGTGTGCGCGATTTTTTTCTGTTTTTCATGAGCGCTTTAGACGTTGTGTTTGTGACGCCGGTGCGTGTGCTTGCAGCGTGGGAGGGCGCGGGCGGCGGCGGCGGCGCGGACGAGGGCTGGGCGCAGTTCGACGCGTTCGCGGAGCCCGCGCCCGGCCCCGACCCCTTCGCGCCGGCCGACGCGCCCATCATGCAGGCCATGGCCTTTTGGTCCAACTCGGGTACGCGCACACTCTCCCTTGCCTTACCCTCATACTCATTGATAAGGAACCGACGCGGACGAAAGCCGCCCAGACGAGTCGGTCGGCTTTACACCGGTGCGACCGCAATCACTAACGAAGCGCTGGTGCGGAGCCGGCGGCCGACGCCGGTGTACTTTGACTTTCTTTAAAGTTTACTTCTAAAACTGCGAGTTTACAGAGATGTTTAAATGCAGTTTTCATTTTTTCGAGACGTAGATTGAAGTTTTTTAACGTGCGTACGTCTCGATCGTAGAATCGCAGGAGCAAAGGGACTTCAAGCAAAACGCGCAGCAGGGCGGCGCCTTCGAGGACGACGACAAGGACGCGCTGACACTGCTGCTGGCGCAGAAGATGCTCACCGCCTTCCACAGCATGGCGCCCGCGCCGCCCGCGCCGCAGCACGACCCCGGCGCCCGCGACGAAGATATCTTCCAAGACTCCAACCGAAATCTCTCGCACCCTCCACGAGACGTTACCGACGTTCGAAACGTCCGATCGGCCGCCGAGGAGGAAAACCCCGATGTCCAAAATCCCCAATCGACCGACCCTTCGGAAATTCCCTTCGTCGGAGATCCTCCGCCGAGCGCGCAAGAAGAATTTTCCAGTTTTCAATATTCTCAATCGGAAGTATTAGATGAAAGTCGTGGCGTTCAAAATACCTCATCGGATGCCTCCGAGGGAATTGCTAGTGTTCAAAAGTCTCAATCTGCCGGTACCCCCGATAGCCAAAACGATAATATAGAGTCGCTAAACTCCCAAAGTGCGTCGTCGACGAGCGCCCCTCCCGCCCGCAGCGACGCCGCCGCGCCCCCCGCCGCCGCCCCCGCCTCGCCCCCCGCCGCCCCCGCCTCGCCCCCCGCCGCCCCCGCCTCGCCCCCCGCCGCCCCCGCGGCCCCCGCGCGCCCCGCCGACAGGTGATCGTTCCCCCCCGCGCCCGCCGCGCTGCCGCCCCTCCCTCCGTTCCTAATCCGCGATTTTAATATTAACCACTACTACTAAATCTGGTTCTGATGCACGCTCGTGTCGAACTAAACATCGAGTGGAAGTTTTTGGGTAACCGCTGAAGCCTTCCCGGCGGTTAAACCGTCAAAGTGTATCGAATTTTATAACCGGAGCAGGCCAACTACGGGGGCAGGACGGGTATCCAAAAATTTTCTTTCGAGGCCCGGGCTGCTCATTTTTCAGCACCGTACGGATCGAACGCGACGAGCTTTTTGAACGTTTGGAATGTCAAAAAAGATTTAAAAAAAAATCAAAACCAAAATTATTCATTTCGTGCAGGCCAACCGATGACTTACGGCAAGTCAAGACTACCACCCGGTTCGGAAAGCAGATTCTGCTGAGAATTATATTGTGTCGTATGCGCCTTATATCTGGAATATGTCAATTTCTAATATTCTCCGTGCCTGCGGCGGCGGAGGGCGGCGGCGCGTGCGGTCCGTGCGGCGCGTGCGGCCCGTGCTGTGCGTGCGAGTGTGCGAAGCCTTAACTAATTTAGTGCCTGCTTGCGTGCGGTGTGCGCACGATGAGAATATGACGAAGTCCAGTACGTAAGATATTAGACAAACTGACCCATACCTCAGAATGTATCTAAATATTCCAGCGTAGAAGTGATTTTTAAATTTATACATATACACGAGTCGTTTATATGTATTGCAATAATTATGAGTTAAGTCGAAGTATGATCTGTGATTGCGGGAACCTTCATTTTGTTTCCAATTTTATCACAATTTTCATTTTAAAGTTTACTCTATATGTTAGATTTTTACACGTGTCCCGTTTTAAAAGTAGTCTTTTAGTGTAATAATTGCTAAGTAAAATGACGGTCCATTGAAATATTTGTGCTTTTTGAACTTTGTAACGACTATTGTATACTAGGACATCAAAATAACCACAAATTTTAATAAATTATTCATTACCAAAAGTTGGAACTTTTCGCTAAGGTTACATTTCAATAAGAATTTAATAATATGTATCGTGATGGGGTTTCGGAGGGTTCTTATGGACGGAAAGATACTTATGGCATGCGGCCGATGCGCGTTGAGTGAGTCGTAAACGACCGCTGCGTGTTGTGAGACACGACTCCAGCGGGCGTAGCGTGTTGTAAATATGCTTCCGGCCGAATGCGCGAAGAATCATTGGGAACAATGTTGTTCCTACGACAGAAATGAAGTTTTTGTATTACCGAGAGAGCTTACAAGTAATCGTAGGTGTATAGTGACGACATACTGTGATGTCGGTGTGCGCGTGTATATAGCGAGCTTGTGCTGTGTAAATACGCTATTTTACATTCGTACTGGTAGCTGGGGAGCTGGTGGAACGTTTTGCGAAGGTGCTTGAAAAGTTTTCAGGGTTTATGATATGAGTGAATCTACCTTCCCCGATCGTGTCAGTTCTTAGTAAAAAAACTATTAAAAACATGATCTCTTCTCCGGTGACTGTGAAGACTATTCGTGAGTCTGGAACCATTCGTTCGACTTTTCGTCTACGGACAGTTTGACATGTTTCAGGGCGGCAGAAAAACATAAGACGGTCAGCTCTTTGATTAAAAATCAAGCACCTTCATAAAACTAACCACGAGGTCTCATATATTGTATAATTGATACGAAGTCAATATTCAGATTTGATATTGTCAATACAAGAAAATCAATTAAATATTAAATATTCTGGCGCTGTATTGATCGCCTTGTCTTATTTTCAGTGATTTAAAATATGTATAAGTAAATTTTATTCGGTGTTACTTCGGCAAGTCATTTCTAGTGATTTTGTACGTGTTCAATATTCAATGTACCTACCTAGCTATGGTTTGCGTTGATTTGATATATTCGAGTTATTCAGAGTTGTATCAGCTCTCGACAGTTTCTGACGCGGGATTTGTTTCAAAGGAATCATATCGAATATTATATCAAAGAACATATCGATATCGTATTATATCGATACGACGCATGCTTCCGCTCGACACTCGCGGTGTATCGGTATATCGAGTCAGACGCGTTGATGTCGATTAACGGCTGGACACACGTGATTATACGCCACGTCACGCCACCCCACTGCGCCACGCCATGCCACGCCACGCCACACCACCACAACACGACAAGGTATGAGTAGAATCATCTTTGTATTTTGTATGAACAGAACCCTTGCAATCTATTTCTACTAGATAACTTTTCAAAGAAACGTTCTCGGCCACACGCTTAAGACGTTACATTTTCATTGTCACTATCAAATTAACCAATACACTCACAGGCAACAAGCAAAGATAGCCACTCTCTCACATGCTGGACCGGACACGCCTGGCGTGACTTGGAGTGGCGTGGGGTGGCGTGGCGTGCTGCAAGTGTGCTTCAAGCACAGTTATTATGTATTGTTAGAGTATTAAAGTATTATCTCGTGCGTTGATATGTTGTGCATATGCGAATGTTATTTGTTGAAATAAAAGTCGAAATGCGTTCATTTCGACGTATTCGTTTCAAAATTTATGTTACATTCTAATATTTGGTTATAACATTCTAATATTTGGTTATAACCACATGTATTCGAGGGATAGAATGTTATGTGATAATTTAACGATTTTTAAGCGATAGCTTTTAATACCATAATTGCGTCTCCATTTTATTTTATTGATACCTTTTATCATTAATGAAATGCCAAATAATAAATAAATCTAGGTACATGCAGTGCCTGTACAATGAAGGATGATTAATTATTATTATCAAATATTGTACGGTGTACAGGATTCCTGTAAACGTTTGGTCGGCAACAATAATGAATTATCACGGCCACCGCAGGATTGAAATTCCCTTTTTGAAAGAACAAAAATATTTATTTATATGATTTATCATTAATTTTATTGGTTTCATAACGGCGATGGTGACCGCGATTGTTTTAAATAAATAACCAGTGACTATCTAACGCCTATGTTTTATTTATAACGCACTCGCCGATACAGACTTCACGCCAGATCGGGGTGCTGCCGATTTGCTGATACTTGGCCAGTTTGCAGATTAAATGGAGTTTCTGTTTACCGATTTTGGTTATAAATGTGGTTTATTGCACCCACTATACTATCGTCGATTAAGTCTGTAGTGTGCGGGGGCCCTGTAGGGTATTTTAAAAAAACTATAGGTATTTGTGTCGCGACGTGCACAATACGACCTCTTCCTAAACATATTGTAATCCATATCGTAAGTTATGTTTGTTGGTGTCGCGGCGCAGAGCGATGTGCAATTTTCATTTTGGCACTTTTTTTAGGCGACTTGCATCAAACTTTAATCTCGTCGGAGATTAGTGGAGAAGTTAGATTGCTTATGCTGATATTAGAATGGTCACATTAGACAGCTCACTTAAGTATTTATAATTAATTCTTAAAATAAACGGAATATTCTTTTTTGATCTTAGAGCCGTTAATTTCAATAAAAATTTACATTTTCGACCCTATGAGTAGTAACGCCATCTTTGATTTGCGTTAAGAGTTAGCGGTTTTAGGCGAGCGGTCGAAGTGCTACAGGGACTCGAGACCTGCGTAGCACCGAAACAAGAAAAAAATATAGAGTTAGCAATCTATTTCTTATTACTAATCTCCGATTTCGTTTAGTCAAATGTTATAATTCTGTCTCTTTTTGACAACTTTATTTCAGAGTTGACAAGAAAAAGACAGGTATAGAAAATTTAACTTAAATATATTTAGCGTGTTGGTGCAAGTGGACCTAAGATTTGATTATTGTTGTACATGATATCTGAGCATTTACTCGTTGATAGCTGTAAGTACCTGTGTATATCCCGATGTAACTGTTATGACGTGTGACGGTCGGGCGCCGCGCTGTGACGTCATGTATCGACGTCGTGTGCGTGCAACGGCTCCTAACGATACGCGACCCACACAAACTTAATAAAAGGGATCAGTGCAGTACGAGCAGGATTTAGGCCTCAAACAGACGTCGTACGCATTGGTAGCGTGTACATTATTATTTTACGTTTAAAATGATATTTTTACGCACAGACAATATTCAATTCACAAATTCACATGCGAAGTGTTATTAATGAGTGACGTCACAGCGGCGGCGCCCTCAAAAGGTGCTAAATATAAGATTATGTGCGTTGTCATTAGTGTAGTTCCTGTCCTTCGTCTATCGAGCGTCGCGGTCGGAGCGCAACCGCATTTTCTCGCGTTTCCGCTGCGCAACTTCCGTCATGTCACATTTACACGCTTGGTAAGTCTCGACAAGCGTCTAGAAACACAAGCGTGTAAACAGCCCGTTTGGCTTGGCTTGCGTGAGCTTGTCGCCGATCCGGGCTAATGTCGGGCATTTGTAAAGGCTTGGAGCTTGTGGACGCTTGCCAAGCCTCGGCAAGCATGTAAATGTAGCATCTGGAGTCATCATCATTACCTCTCGACCCGTCTCCGGCCCCACTGCAGGGCGCAGGTCTCGAACGAGACATGAACAGGTGTGTTCATTATTGTGGTACCACCCTGTGCACCGCAGGTAGATGTGGTCGCGGCAGATTGTGGTCGCACTGGTTGTTTGGTGCTGGCAGCTCGTCCTGTTAATATCTAGGGGCTGGGCTGAATTTCTCTTCTTTTGTTTGCTGCCTCGATCTAATTTTTTCACTAAGAAAGATTTGATATACTAACCCACCAGACAGCTGATTCTGTAAGGTTTGTGTGTTCAGCGATTCTAACATAACGTCGTCGACTGGGAATTAGCGCAGTCATTGCAATTATCACATTAATTAAAGGGGATTGCAATAATCATCAAATTCTGTTCAAATTACTGGCACGAAAATCTTACAGTTTCTGTAGCGCCATGAGTAAATTTTGTCTACACGTTTACTCGTAATCTCTAAGTGAATCTCTAGAGATTCACGAGTAAAGTAGCCAAAATTTTCTCATGATGCGTATCTGAGCCTTACATGTCCTAAAATGATGTGAAATATTTATTATTCTTGAAGCCTCTTCATAAATCTATTACTTACCATAATGAACTAATATCTGTTAATATTGAACCCGGATTGCAATTCTGATCCAAAAGTTAAGAGTTGACCGGCGATGAGTTGATGATGATGCAACGGAACCGGTTTCGATTATTTTGATGATGATTTATGCCTTCAGTTTGATATAATTGATTTAGCGAGGCTGATTGAAGTCCACAGGATATAGGGCACTAGGACGTGCGTCCCTTGTAGTGTAAAGTATTATAGTTGTTAGTGCTGAGCGGTGAACGCTGTGAATCGTAAACATTTAGTGCAATTAGTTGCCTTCGGTCTCGTTGTTGCGTTTGTATGCCGTTTCGTGTAGGTGTAGGGTTGCCCTTCCTGACGTGGCGCCTGAAGTGGTCGTTCGTTGTACATACCTACTGCGAGAGAGGTCGACACTTGCTGCGCGGCGGCTACGCGATAACATTCAGTCATTTATTTCATGCTGCCCAACCTGTGGCTCTTATGATACCAGACTAGACATAGCCAAAAACTAGCAAGTAGCAACACAGTCGTGTCGTCTGCGCGATTCTTTACGGGGTTTAACGCTATCATAACATGATTCCGAAAGAAATAGTAGATTTACCGCTACACAAATTGAAATAATGTGTAAAAACGCTAATAATAACTATATTGAGGTTTATTACACCATTAACGAATTTCTTAACGAAAAATACGTATAATTTCTGCCCACCGGCTAAGTTGCGAAGGACTCTACCATAATATGTCGACGCTTAAATCCCTATCTGTTACACTGTTGTCGCACCCGCTTCTAACAAAACCTTTACGTTTATTTGGAAAGGAGGGGGAATATAATTTTATTAGAATATCAGTACAATTGAGCATGGCTAGTATTCTTTATAATAAAAATTGTAATAGCTGTTTTGACCGGAGTGACTGCTGAAATTAGTGGCTTTTCTCAGCAGAACCTTCCCGGCTTTTTCCCGGGTTTTGACTTGTCACAAGAGCCATAAGTTGGCCTGCATGAGGGTCATAGCTGTTAAAATAACTTGATTCTACTGGCGGGAGTCTGTGCTTGTCTCCGCGGAAGCGCTTTCCAATTATCGATCACACTAAAATGTATTTTCGTTGATTAGCGTACCTAACGTAGCCGCTCGCCGCAGCCGCACTGCCTCTCGAGCGCCGCCGTCCGTGTTTGATAGCGCTTACATATTCTACCAAATCTTAATATTTTCAGTCCGTTTTGTCATAATATTATAATAATATTGTACCAAATTGTGAACGATCATCATATTTAGAGTAAAGCTTTGTACACACATTAGAAATTGACGTGCGGCGAGCGTATCAATATAACCGTGTGGTTATTGAAGCATGCTCTATGACCTATGCCACTAGTCCCTACCGACGTCTCCCTTTTTCCACTCTTACCCACCAGTAAGGCATCCCCATCTTGGTAGAAACGAGTGGAACAGGCCAATTAAAAGGTAGTTTATTGTCAACTAATTATATGATAATAGATGCATTCGCATGCTTATAACGTTTTAGAAGTGTATTTTATGTGTATAAATATTTTATTGGCTTGCAATGTATTATATGTTATCATTTCATTATTCGCACAGATCTGTGATTTGTCGAACTGTATTCACTTATGAAAATCCTTATATATACCTAAGAATGTAAAAAATATTAGTAAAAAGTTAACTTTAAAGTTAAATTAATGAAATATTAAATTAATTGACTCACTTGTGTAATTAAGTTGCTTATCAATTTTTTTAATACAATAGATTTATTTTTTACAGTATTTTTTATATATGCAAAGGCGTTTGGGTCCACAGAAAATGACAACGAAATACAATTACTCATCAATTTTTTTTCTTACGTTAATCAATTTAAAGCGTGACTAATATAATTTTGCTCGTAGAGCAATTTTTCTCAAAGTCTATGGTACGTTTTTATTTGCAAGCAGTGAGTTGTCACTGGAGCGCTCGCTTCACGGCCGCTGCGTCGCGTCGTGTTGTGTAGACGCGGCCTTGCGGTAGTGTGTGTACAAGGCGTGGACCGCGCTGTAAACACGTTCGCACATCTGTCAGCGCGCGTTGCTATCCGCATTGCTTCATTGCCTTTTCACCGAGGTTTATCAGTTTTTGATGACGCTTATGAGGAATATAGGTAAATATGTCCGGTGCGCGCTGATGGTTTTGCGATCAGTAGGGCTAGTATAAGATTTAATTCGATTGATCGTATTTGTATCCGATAACATTAGTCAGAAATTCAGTACAATCGATTTTAATACATATTCGTAAGCGTATAAGAATGCATACACGAAATTGAGCTCCAGTTCAATAACGTTATGGTTCAATTTACTTTGACGCTAATGTCATCGAATACGAATACGATCAATCGAATTAAAGGTTATGCTAACCCTACAGTATAGTGTCGACGGACGCGCACGTTGCGTCCGTCAGCTAACGAGAACTGTGCCTTCCGGGCGCCGCCGGGCCCGCGGCCGGTCTTACCCCACTCAGGGCTCCACACAAATATCCTCCTGTAGCAAGTAAGACACCATTCGTCTGATGTATGTATATCTGCTACATGCATATTGTCATGAATAATAAATAGTCCAGAGAGGTCAATGCAACGGTATCTGTAGCCCTAGTACGAGTTTGTACATCTCGATAACATTTATAGATTTCAGAGTAAAATGGACCGTCGGTGAAAATTTAATCCGGTAGGTACACCTACCTACATGTATAACATAGTAGTTACCTGCTTCCTAGCGATTCATGATACAAAGTGTCGAAATCTATCAACGTGGTCAAAAAGTGCCAACCTCTAGGGAGTCCATGAATTTCTCTTCATCGATGAATGTTGTAGTGCTTTGAAAGTCAGGGATGTCCAACCCCCTTTCACCCAGACCCCCCACCCCGCCGCGCCCGACCGCCCGAGACATAATAAATGCTCGTAATGTATTCTATTGTATTTATTATATCATAGTTAAAAAGTTTTATTAAAAAAGTTGCTCAATATTATTGTTGTTTTATTTTCACATTGGCATGTCATCTACCCACTACTGAAACCGCCTTACTAGGGATCTTAAAATGGGTAGGTATGTGGAATATAATTATTATGTTTATGTAAGTTCGTAAGAAACAAAAAAATTATGCGTTGATAGCCTAGCCTGGTGGACTCTCCTAGGTGCCTTCTTTTAGACTGCTGCGGGGCTCAATCCCAGAACCGAATTTTGAGAAATGAGATAGGTAGATATCTAAGTAATATCGCTTGCTTTGAAGGTGAAGGAAAACATGGGGGAACATGCTGACCTGAGAGTTCTCAAAGGTGTGTGAAGTCTGCTAATTCGCGCTTGGTCAGCGTGATGAGCTGTTGAAGTATGGCGTAGCCCTTATCATTCGAGAGGAGACCCGACAGTGGACCGGCGATGTCTTGAGATGAATGAATTGATAGAAAAGAGTTAAAAAATTAAAGATAAAGGTAATAATATTCTCCTGACAAACCATTTTTGATGCTACCTAAATAGGTAGGTAGATCTACATCTAGAGTCGATTTCAGTCAATTACAAAAGAAAAGCTCAGAACGTCCAAGTTATTCTTCGGTTAGTTAAACGTCACTCGATATTGATGAAAGCGGCACTTGGTAAGGAACGTTAATATGAATAAAAGAGTCAAGTCGTTTTGATATAATTTTATTTGTATTTTTATATTTATATATAATGACTATAATCATCTACCAAACTAAATAATATAATTCAACAGCATCCTTTATATACAATATGTATAGTTATAGTTTTCGTAACCTCCTTGTTTCCGAACGTTAAAAAAGAATTCTAAATACAAAATAATATTTGAAATGAACTACGGTTATTAAAGATTAACAATCGATAATTTGCCACAAGTTTTGGTAATTATTTATTTATTTACAACCCTTATCATTAATTTAGTCCCTTAATTTCCGAATAAACGCGTTCAATGGGAACCTTTAGAATAGACAGCGCGTAAGGCTTGTGTGAGCGAAGAGGCCGCGCGACAACGATCTGCAGAATTACAAAACTTAACACGAACTAAACGTTACGTTCACATGACACTAATATGTGGCGTCCACAATTCGAGTTACAAAACCAGGCATTCTCACCTAGCCAACATGTGGGGTCTGAGGGATCTCAATGGCTATGGTAAACAATGGGAATTTGCTAAGAACAGGTAAGGTTCGACAGTAATTCTTAGTTAGCCACTTTCGATAGCCACTGAGATATACAGACTGTTGGACCTTACGGACTGTCGGGCGGACAAGGGACCTCGCGCACTACTGTCGGCGTGGGCGCATAGACATTCCTATCTACGATCTACTCTCAGTATATACGCAGGTGTGTTGCGACACATATACGCAGGTATGTCGCGACGACGCACGCAATTTTTTTAACACCTTTAACACATCAGCCGAAATTACGTCGTGTTCAATGTAGCGCCGAACCTTCCGTCAAGCGACCATTTCCGCGAGAACGCGTTCAATGTACCTACTTACGTACCTACGTACATATATTTTGTATAACAAGCGACACATCATGCGACGCCTTGGAGTACCTACTCCAAGTGCGACGCGTTGGGTGACTGAAAGTTCGCGTAGCACGCCGAGGCTGACCGTCGTTGGGCGCGTTCAAGCCCCTCTTTCCCACTGGGCACTCTGGGCACGTGCCCAGGGCCCCACGGTTGATAGTGGCCCCTAGTCCCTGCCAGATAACCGATATCCATTACCGATAATTAATTGATTGATTTGATTGACGACAATATCTGCTTGCTTTGCTGACTCGCGCCTTTGCGAAATAATTTTGCAGATTATTAATTGTTACCGAACTGCTAAACGCTAATGTGGGTTTCGTGTTTGTGCGCATTTGGTGTGTCATGCCAACCGATTACTTACTACGACCGATAATGCAGTCGCTGAAGTATCGGCGACGTACTTTCGGCAAGTGTATCTTTGTATATACTAAAGTAGGTACACAAAGTTAAGTCGCAACGACTAATCTTGACACAATGTGAATTTTTCCTGGACGCTGGGAACGCGTACTATGACCGTGGCCGTGTAGCGCTCGTCGAGGTCCCTGTGTACAGCGCGCGTCACGAAACTTGAAAAAGAGGGCAGTCGCAAAAAACTACCAACTAAAGTTGCGTACCGACGCGCATCACGACATGAGAGGCTACTGAGCGTCTTCAAATCCAACCGCCTTCTGTAGCATGGCGCATCACAACTGTTAGTAACCACCATATTCCCCATGAAACTCCAGCACTCTTCTTTAAATCCCTTTAAATATTGAGCCTCAACAGCCCACCCGTTAAGCGGACTAAAAACTGAAAGGTCGACGGTTCTATTCCCACCCGTTGCACATTGTCGTACCCACCCCTAACACAAGCTTTCCGATTATTTGGAGGAGAGAGGAAAATATTGGTCAAATTTAGCTTGGCTACATCATTCAACTACCTTCAGTTTCAACTTTTGTGACGTGCGACAGTGCAAGAAAATCGAGTCATTTGCCAGATTACAACGAACGGTTTCCTTTATCAATAAACAGACGTGTTTAGCTGTCAAATGAGTCGACGCTCTTCATGGAATTAGGAAGCGCCTGCTGCTAGGAACATTTGGTGCAACTGTTGCTAAAGCGTTTGGGTACAAACAATAGTATATTGTATTAATATTTAATAAGCATGCGTGTTTAAGTACCTACTATTTTAATACATTTAACTAAATTAAAACTTTCAACTTGATAGATAAATTTAAACAAAGGACCTACCTAATTCCGAAATCTTAAAAACTGTTGAAATCGTGAGCACCATACAACTAGAGTACATTAAAAAATAAAGTACTTTACATAATGTATTTTATTAACTTTTGTCATAATATTGCACACTTTTTAGTAAATAGTAGACACATAATAGTTTCTTACTGTTACTTAATAAAAATAATGAAAAATCGCCACATTGTTATAAATACATTTAAACGATTTGGCTTTTTATTTGTAGGTACAAATATAACATTAAAATTATCTGGGAAGTGTTCCCTCACGGCAGGGATAGTATGTCTAACGAACGTCGTTTTGCGATATTAATATAAATTAAACTTGGATATTACATTATAATACAGGGCAGAGGGATGTTAACGAGCTCTACAAATGTTGTTATTTTTAGATAATCGTAGCATGCAAATCCCTAAAATATGCATCCACTAAAACCACTAATTAATATAGGTAAGAAAATATTTTGTTTCTCGAATCAATTCTGTCATCATTGTATACACGTCTAACATACCAAAATAATCTGGTTAAAATATTTAACTTTAGTGATATTCATATCGGAACAGCATTAGTTTCATTCTTTATAATAATATAATTAATTCAATATTCCATCGTTAGTAACGCTACGTTGTCATATTCGCAAATCTCTAAATAAACTATAACATATAATATAACATACAGAACAAAATACAACAAATGTATTTTATAGCATAACAAGGTTATTATTATGTACAAAATGGAGCTTCAAGGTTTCCTTTGGCATCTAACATTTATACAGAGCAGTCGCTATTAAATTATTATATCAATTGGAATTATTGAGGCTTGACTCAACTCAGCGTTCGTGGACAGCGCGTGGACAGTGTGGCGCGGTTCCTTTATGATGACGACTGAAACGCAGCAGCCTTACCGACATATACGCATAGGCGCCGCTGCGGCGATCGCAATTATATCTACCACGAACAATTATTGTTCATGAAAATGTTTGTAATTATTTAATTCAATTCTTATTTCAAAACATACATTTTAAGCTGTCAAATGAATGCGATTTTCTTACAAGAATCGCAGAACAGTACCTTCCTACCATAAATAAATTATGCCAACCACGATAATTGAATGCGATTGAAGCAATGCGTTTATAACAATTATCGTGCAAGTTTCCTATATTTGGCGTCGATATATTTAATTTTACTTGAAAACAAAACACCATGTGTTATTTTCAGTTTACCAATTTTCACCGTACGCCAAAGTAAAAAGAACCGAGCTTCAGTTGTTATCAAAAAGCATGCTGCGCCTCCTCTGATGGTTTCCCGACATTCGTTTTCGCTTGTTGAGTTCACTCAATTTGGAGGTAGTTTCACTACAAACAGCTCGACAAAACATTGCGCTGTGTTTATAGTTTGATTTCGGTTAAGTACCTATGGTCCGTCTTAAGCTAAAGAGAAACTAAGTTAACAGAGTAGCACCCTAGGTGCGCATCGATCAAGATCTGGTTCAGACGCCGAAAAAAACAATTATATGAGTAGGTAGCTACATTATTGTATGTATTTACGTAACAATGTGAATCATAATTAACAGACAGACTAGCGCGAGCGGCCGTCAACTGAAGTCTACACGATCGCCCGATAGTAACATGTTCATTGTGTAAACCTACCCGACTTTTCATTACTTCAGTTTTATAAAATGTTAATATAGTTAGTATGTCTGTTTTTTTTTGTGCGTCATCCACTAGATATTTATACAACAGAACTTGCTTAACTAGCCTGGTTTGATATCTGAAGTATCTACTTCTCACCTATCAGAAACCGCGTATCGGCCGATCAAATTTGGCTTTTAAAACTTTTAGGGACAAAATAATATGGTAACGAGCGACGACAGAGCGCACTACGAGAGAACTACGTCTCGAGCCGGGAGACGCTCCGATACGATTATTGCCATGCGATACACCTGCACCTGCACCTGCACCTGCACCACACTCTTCAGAAAAACCTATTTTTCCTCAGCTGTCTTAAAAGGTAAACAAAATGCAGAAAACGTTTCGCAGAAACGCGTAACCGACGTAACTTGCGAAGGCTTAAGTAGAGTCTGTTCGACAAGTCAGTTGACATGTGTGACTGGAAAAATAGGTTGTAGCGACATTGTTGACATGAATGAAACAGTTTGATAATTTACATAAAAATAGAATCAAAAAGAAAATATGCACACATTAATGTGGAATAAATGGAAAAAGTAACCTACGTCAATCAACTGACTTATTGAACAAACTATACGACGTTCTTAAGTTTAGTTTTCCACTCGTAGCGCGGTTTCATTGTCGGCGCGGCAAGAACGTCCTATGCACAGCGCTTAGCGCGTCGCTTACGCCTTTGTGAGAAATAGCCAATTTGCCTATTAAGACAGCTGGGAAAAAATAAATAATTAATACACGCAGACGCAACTCGCTGCACTACACGATTAGGTACTGGTATGTACAAACACGGTCCTCTGAAGTTCGTCACTTCCGCTGTCGCGACACGCGCTAAGATGGCATCTATTCAGGTTTCCATTATCAGATTGCCTTCTCGCCTATAATTTTGTATGTTTCTAGTGACGTTACAGTAGGGACTTTGTTCTAAGTAACGTCAAGCTATATTTTACTCGGAAGAAAATCATCAAAAATTGAAATTGTATCGTAATTTGTGTGTCGTTGATTGTTACAGCGAGTTCGTCCCGCGCCACTGACATCTTATTCGATACCTACGCAGCGCACTTAGTTATTCAATTATTTTACAATGTAATATTAGTTATCGCTTTATTTAGTAATAGTTATTTATCTAACAACATCGACACGACACCGATTGGTCTGGTCGGCGCCTAGCGCCTGGCTTACCGCCTAGCGGCTACGCAAGCGGCTCGCGCGCTGTATTGCTCAGTGTAGAGTGGTGACCACCCCGACGATCTACTCGCGAACTAACTAAATATTATATTTATACAAAACTAAACACGCACGAGGAGTAGGTTCCTCGAACTAAACATTCATAAAAAGCGAAATAAACATAAACAGATGAAATTATATCGAGTTTATTAAATTATAAATAACACTTATCACATTTAATGGAATTAAAAATACATAGATATATTAGAGAGGATAATAAAGAATGATTCTGAGCACAAATTGGCTAAATTAAAATAAATAACAACGAAGAAATTAACCACCTCGCGGTGTCAAAACAATTCTCCGTCGAAAGAGTAACAAAATTATTGTCATTCAATGCTTAAATTTTCAATCATTTTATTTTATAACATTTATTTATTTATTCAATACTTTATACAGATCAACATCATTCGCATTTACCTATCATAATTAAATTAATTTGTCGCTCATCCGCACCTATCAAAAAGTTACATCTACGTCAGTATTATTAAAATAGCAACAATAAATAATCTCATATTTATTCAATACTATAACGTAACCCCGCGATGACTCCGCAGTAACTCAAATACTATATGCGAATCTCGATAGAGCTGGAGACGGGACATTCTCGTCGCGACCCCGCGCGAATGTCGCGCGACATTACGAGACGACGAGCCGGCGAGCGAACACAGCCGAGTCGCGACATGAATGCCAGCGAGTAAGGGCAAAGGAGCCAACACATTTAAAATAGCACTAATTTATTCCAACAGGTATTATGATATACGCCGGCTCGCGGCCGCGTCCGTGCCGTGTAAAATATAGTGTTAAAACAGGAGAAGACGCGAGACGGGAAGAGTGCGATATAGAGAAATCACTACTTTAGTAATATATAAGGTACACTGTATAAAAAGATTAAGTATATAGTAAGTAATAATATTTACAATATCACATCGCACGAAGGAATGCGAACGTCGAGTGCACGCGGCACCGCGAGCGACGCGCACGCGCACCGGCGGCTACGCGCGGCTACGCGTGCGCACCGATATCGAGCTCGATCTATAACATTTTTATTATGATTCTTCCTCATAATCTCTAACAACTATTGGACTCTAGAAATTAATTTAACGGTAAGACCGAGGGAGCCGCCTCGACCGGGCGACTCGGTGCGGAGCGGACGACTCGCCGACGCCGCGCGAGTCGAGCGCTGGGGGTTCAGTGATACGCGAACGTGTCGAGGCACAGAAATAATTGAACGTTGCAGCGATGAGGCGCCGAGCCCGCGCTCGGCGGGACGTAGGTATGAGACAGTATGAGATTGTGCGTTATTTAAGTCGAGTCACGCCTACGAAGAATTTATTATTTTATTCTAATGTTTTTTTAGTAAAGTTTCGAAGGTAGCTAAGCTCTAATGGGGCGGAGCGCTGCTCCGAGGCGGGACGCGCCGCTGCGGTCCGGAGTCGCCGTGTCGTCCGAATCACAACTACGGAGATACGAATACTGCGACTTCAATCTGACACCTCACAATACGAGAACGTCACAAATTGCGGTCACGAGCGCATCACGATTCTAACGCCATAGCCCACGAGGACCTCAGAATGACTACCGCGAGAACGCTATCTCGGGTATGTCGCGGTCGGTTCTCGGCTTCAGTCCTGCGGCGCGCGGCGGCTACGCCGGCGGGGCCCGCGCGGCTCCGCCGACGCGCCGCGTCGACGCGTCGGCCTCTCACAGCTGGTACCACTTCTTGTCCTTGTACTTGAGCATGAGCTGGTGCGCGGAGGAGGAGAACTCTCCGGCCTGCGCGTGCATGCGCTCCGTCTTGTCCTCCAGCTGCGACAGCTTGTCGCCGCGCTCCAGCACCAGGTGGTGCGCGCGCGACACCTCGCTGGCCGCCGTGCTGGCGCGCGCGCCCAGCGCCTCCAGCGAGGGGCCCGGGATGTGCTTGGCCACTGCGCGGTTCGGCTTGCCGCTGTTCTCGCCGACTGCAAACAGAATGACGCCAATTGATGCTCGCTGCTCCCACACACATGCACGGAACGAAACGACCCCGAAGTGACATTTAATGACTGAATTCTATTTCAAATTCTCCACTCTTTTCCTATGATCTCCATCGACTCGTGTGCGTGTATTTTGTGACCTAACTATAGGAAAGGATCGCCGTCGAGCCGCCGATCGCAGGGACAGTGTATCTACTCACAGAGCTCCTCCCGGTCCAGCGGGCGCGAGCCGCCGCCGAAGAGGCCGCGGAAGAAGCTCTCCTTGGGCGGCTCCGGCATGTCGCGCGGCAGGAACAGCTCGCCGATCATCTCGTTGAGCTGCTGGCTGCAGGGACAGATTCTTTATTAAGTTGTCTTTGTTTTCTGTATCTGTGGTCTATGAACACAGCTTAGTGTATTCGTGGTCTGTGGTTCTGTGGTCAGTGTTTCTTTTAAAACGAAATAAAATATAATTGCGAAGTGATAAACACAAGAGGCAGTGCTACTGGAACACTGAAGCTTCCGCTAAAGCTGAATTCGAGCGGCCAGAGAATTGAATCACATTTCTTTGTAAGAATAGCATGAGCTGTCAATTTACAGTTAGTTTAAAGAATTGTGTGCACCAGAAATCGCCACAATCTCTAACTAAATTGACAGCTCTAAACGCTAGGGTACCCTTTTACGCAGAGAACACTGGGATAAATATTGGGCCCAACCTTGGCCTAACTATATTTTTAACTTATCAATTTAGTATAGAGTTTGCTTGCCGTAGATTCTCGTTGGTCTAGTAGTTGGAACGTTCGACTACGGATGAGGCCCCTGGTTCGATTCCCGGGTCGAGCCAAAAAATTTAGTGAGTTTTTCTATTAAGAAATTTTCAGTAGGTTGGTTAGACCTTCCTACTAGAAACAAGACCAACAAGACCGCAGTTAGGATGTAGGCTGTGAGTCACCGCCGTACCTCGGAGACCACGTAAAGCCGGCAGTCTTGCGCCTAAACTCTGTCCGGTCGTGTTGGATATCCAGATTATGAGAGTGAGGGAGCACTATAATATCTCCCGTGCAGGTGGCTAATCTCTGAGGAGCACGGCGAAGCTGCGCCTTACCAGAACTCGGCGTCGATGGTGAACTTCTGTATCTCGGTGGGCGAGGCGAGGAAGAGGCCGTGGCCGCGGTTGCTGAAGCAGAACGTCTTCGCTATTCTGCAATGTTACCATGGAAACATTTTAATCAACGAGCAATTTGTTCTTATGACTTGTTAAACCGCTATAAATTATATTAATTTGTCTCCGAATAGATATCAATGGATACTCTCGTTTCTAGACGAGGACTTTACAGATTTACTTTTTACCGTTTAATATGTTGCTGAATATTGTTAGGTATTTTACTATATTTTAGATCTTTCGACGGATGGCTATTTTCCTACGGTGGACGCTTCGCTATTTAAACCTTCAGTCCATTAGATACACTCTTCAAGTGGTTAGACGTTATGCTGCTTAAGGCTTCCGGATCGGAAGGACTTGAAGGTTTTAAGTAAATTCCACGCAGCCCAAAACTTTGGAAATGGCCTTAGGAATTGGCCTGAAATATTTTACCCCGACAAGATTTCTCTGTTTCAACGCACTGTACAGCTTGGAGTAGAAGTGTGCAGATTCCTAACTCAATTTTTGTACGTAACTTGTGTAACCTAAAACAACTATTTACACTCTACTTAGTAAATTAATTATTGCGAATATGTGAGTAGACAGCACAATTATTTCTCTAAAATTGTAAAAAAAAACTAAGAATTAAGAATAGAAACATCCTTACCTTTATTCCTCCGGTTCCTCTGTTAAAAATTCTGTGATAGGTTTTAAATTCTATTAGGTATGTAATTAAAAAAGCGAATATACCAAATGAAAATGCCAGTGAGGGAAAACAGTTACAGACTCAGAACAGATCGAGAAAACGTACAAAGCCAGCATGCGCCAAGAGAGAGAATCGCAGACAAACAGGCAGCGAGTAGAACAGTGTACACGGAACTGAAGATGTTGTAAAGTAACATGTAAGAGAGGAAACACTGTGAGTGATATGCCGTGGTCGTGAGCGTGTCGGACGAGGAGTGTCGTTTGCGTGTGACGTGGTGACTGGTGGTGGCGAACGTTACTGAAGCGGAACGCAAGCGACGGACGGACTGGACAGAATTATTGATGATAGCTTTCAAAAGAGATAGGTATTTTTATGAAACGAAACTCTTACTAACTTAAAATTAGATCAATCAGTACTCAATTTACGATAATCAGGTCTCGATAGTAAAAAGACAAAATTTTGAACAAAGAATTCAGATAAAATTACAAACAAATATTATAATAGGTATATACCTACGCTGTAATATTCGTCCGTGTCCGGGAGAGGGGGCGGGGTGTTCGCAGGAGGGGGCGGGGCCAAGCTGTCGGGAACATGAACACTAGTCTAGCGAGGGCGGGGGGCGGGGGGGCGCGGGGCGGGGGCGACACCGCGGGCGGATGGAACATGACTAACGCAACGCCGCTATGATCGACTTACTGATCTGTGTCCTCGTTAACTATCAGTTGCTGGCCCCATATGGAGAGCATTGGGTCTACGATACCCCTCTGTTTGGACTGTGTCTGGAAGCTACCGGGAACACAGGCACCCGTCAGAGGCGGCTCGCGGCGCTGTGGCCGCGCGCGCTCCTCCGGCGGCGAGGAGACTCGCTACGGGCGGGCGAGCGACCGAATACTGCTTTTTAAAATTGCCATTTGGCCCTCCGAGTCTTTTAGCAGGTAAGAGTCTGCACACGCGCCGTTATCTTTTTCAAACGAGCCGGTCGCGTGCGAATCTGCTCGCCGCTGGGTGAGGAGTCGCGAGCGGCGGCGCGGCCACAGCGCTCGCGATCGCACCGGTGACGCTGGGTCAAAGACAGGTTAGATGTCGTCGTGGCATGGGGGTTACACTCGATGAGGTATCATTAGCACTGGTATATCGATGCGGTCGGATGTCGGGCACATTCGTGATCACGGGCGTGTGGGGTCGGTGTGTAGGGCTCGCGCCGGCGCGCGGAGCGGGCGGAGGGTGCGACGTGTGCCCGACTCGGTCGGGTGATGTGTGTCGTGTCCGATCGTCCAACGGAAGAAAAGATGAAGAGTGCCAAATATCCAAAAGCACAGGAGGTGCTCGACAAGTTTGCATAATTTTGTCTACTTCGTGATCGGAAAGAGCGCGGCTAGCTCTAGCGGCTCGGTGCTGGCCGCGCTCGGTGCGGCGCCGCGGGTGCGGGCGTGCGGGCGCGCCGCACCGAGCGCCGCGCATTCCGCTAACATCGATACACACTCGGGACGCGCTCGTCGGCCCCCAAATGATAAATTAGCAGGTGTATACGTGACTGATATCGTGGCTGGCGATGGATTGCGTAAATCGTAAAATGACAAATCTTAAAATCTCCGGTAGCGTAAAAATACAGCATTCTCATGCCGACATTAGCGAAGCTAGTTGGATCTATGGAATAATAAGTAGAAAAAAGCCGTTTATCATTTAGTGCCTCGATCGGGTGCACGGGAATTCCGGGGAGGGCGCGGCCCCTCCACCGCTCGCTCCCTCGTCAAACCGAGGTTCATCATTTAGTAAGATTCGCCGGAAACTGAAACTAGCTAGCGGCGATCGAGATTCTACAAGTGAAAGAAAACAAAGAGCAAAATCACTCTCGCTTGCAATTTCACAGCGTAGCTTAAATTTCCGCGAATCGATTAAAAAGTAGCAAAGAATGTGAGAGGGAGGCGGCGGCGGAGTGCGTTACCTGAGCTCCGACAGCGGCAGGAAGTCGGCGTGCACCAGCGGCCGCAGCGACGGCAGGCTGTAGGCCGCCAGGTGCCCCGTCGACAGGTAGTTCACCAGGCACACGCTGTCTGCAAGCAGCCGGCCATTAGAGCGCCGCACTCGCACCGGCGAGTCTCTCATACCGCACTACTGAGCACAGGCGGCCTCTCAGAGAAGGGTCCTAAGTTCCACTAAGCTGGCCCAACGCAAATTGGCAGAAACCTTACGGGAAACTCTCAGGTATTCAGGATTTCTCACGATGTATTTCTTCACTATTGAAACGAGTGATATATTGTAATCGCTTAAACGCATACAAATCCGAAACGACAGAGATGCGTGCCCGAAGCCCCAAATCACCGCTCTCACTAATTTTACATATTAAGTCTTAATATATGTATACAGTTAACTGAATTGAACTGAAACCTTTCAAGCTGACGATTTCGGACTTGACGACGAAGTCGGTGTCGACGATCTGCTGGCGGTACACGCAGTTCTGGCTGGGCAGCGCCACGACGCGCGCCTGCTTCTCGGACGCGATGACGACGAACTGGCGGTCGGCCGCCGCCTCGGCGCCCGGCGCCGGCGTGGGGCTCGTGTGGCTGCCGCCGGAGCCCTGCTTCGTGGGCGTGCGCTCGCGCCGGTCCCTGCACTGCACAGCGGGCACGATACAAGGACTTCCTAACACGTCTAACTGCGTATTTGCCTACTAATTATGTTTCAGCATTCGACAGATTTTGCAACCGCTTACTGATTTACAGATTATAAAATTATATTATGCAACGGGTATATAAAATGAAAATATGTGAGCTTACGTCTTTACTGTCGTCCTTCCAACTTTCGTACGAGTAAGGGATTAAAGCACCGTTGCAGTCTAAAAATGACATCGCCAAAATTGAACCTTTTAATCTAAAAATTGGGCCACCTGGAATAAATCAAAATCACTAATTAATCTCATGTAGGGGTCGTTTAAAACGATTGCATCAGTGTGACGATGACAATGGCCTCTGATTGGCCGAATTCATGACGTTCTCGTTGCATTTTAACTGGCGAGATGCGATCGTCACAGTGACACAGCATTTTTAGACCTGGCGAGCTGACCAAACTTAGCCAAGGATTACTTTATACCTCATTAGAAAAATCTGAACAGATCGGAAGCGCCCTTTACGTAAGACCGATCAAACCCTTCCGTGTTCTCTTACCGGTGGTGGAGATGACGACCGGCTGCGTGTGGCGCAGCTCCGTCTCGGGCAGGCTGATCATCACGGTGAGCACGGAGCCCAGCGTCGTGCCCACCCACAGCGTCGGCAGCAGCGTCGTGGGGTCTGCGGACAGGCGGAACTTCACACTCCTTCCACACTAATCCAAATAAAAAAACTAGGGACTCCTTCATTACGAGTCTAGCCGTTTCATATTAGCGGCGAGTGGTGAGCCTACCTAGCGGTTTAAACTTCGGTGTTCTTTTCAGACTAGCTTCCAGGTAAGCATTTCTGACTTTTTGGAGTTCTGTGCACTTTAAGCAATTAAATATCACTTGCTATAGCGGTGAAGAAAAACATTGTAAGGAAACTTGTCTTATGAGTTATGATTAGATATTCTCTAAGAGATATCATGAGAAAATGGGTACGCATCTCTTAGATATTCTGTAACGGATATCGCAAAAAAATTGGTACATAAAATTTTCCTGGTGGCGCGCTGTTACTGTGCCCAGTATTAGTCGGCCGGTGATGGATTGAGACTTGAGATGAATGAATTAAAGAATAAAGAATGGGAGTTGATTTTCGAAGTGCACTCACCGGACTTCTTGGTGTAGCTGTCGGCGAAGGCGAGGCACTGGATGCCCTCCTGCGAGATGTTCTCGAGGCTCGACATGCTGCTGGAGCGCGAGCGCGAGAACGAGCTGTCCAGCTTGTCTACGCGGCCGGTTGGTGCAAAATACTGATTATCCCTCCGTCCGCCTCGCTACCCGCCGAGCGCCCGCCGGCGCGGCGCGGGCCGTGCGCGCGTGCCGTGCGCGCGTGCCGTGACGCTATTACACTTTTTATCTCAGAAAATGGAATAAAAATGTTGTTTGTGCAAATACATGTCGAACTTGCTGATATTGATCAGTAAAATGGCCTGCGATGAGACCTGACGGTGCGAGCCGATGCCGCGTTAGCAGCGCGGCTGTCTACAAGTCACTTCGTCACGGAACACGCTGCACGCCCCGCACACCGCGCCTCACGCGGCCCTCAGCCGACACGGAGGTTACACGTCCGGCGGGACATCAGCTCGGTCAGAGCCCTTGGTACCAGTTTGGTGTTAAAATTCACAAGTTTCAATGCTAAAAATGTGAAGTTATTCTCGCAATGAACCGATCCACCCTCGACGTATAACCTCCGACTAAGAGTCGCATAGCACAATTTGCTAAAAGGCCCTTAGTTGGACGGTCAAAACGGTTGTTAATTTCAAAATTAAATTCTTATTTATATTCATGAAGATCTACTTTATTAGCGGTTATTATATATTTATCGATTGGTAGCTGGTATTATCTCTTACAATTGTTTGAATTCAAGCTTAGTTTTTAACCGACTTCCAAAAAAAGTTAAGAATCTTTTTGATTCGGCCGATATCTTTTTTTTCTCTGTATGGGCACCGATATCCCTGAGACTTTAAGGAACATTACAACCGTCTCGACCTCCGTAACTGCGAAGTTGCTACAAAGTTGCACGCTAGAACTAGCTGAGTATGTGCGGTTGTGAAATTAGCTGAAACCATTCATCCAGCTGCATCATACACTTGTGCCGATCAAAAAACAGATCACGATGTTGTAAAAGAATCATGCCAAATGGTCTGTTGCATGCCCGTCCAATCTCAGCTTATTTACACAACGTCGTTATTAGTTCATCACTCATTAGTTTCACATCAAGTAATAGTTGGTTAAGGACACAAGGGTCTCCGAGACAACGAGACTGTGTGAAGGATGAAGATGATGGCCATACAGGTAATGTTCAATACACCGGCGTTAGCGACTCGCTCGCACTCGTAGATACAGACACCGACGGCCGGAATGAAAGCAACAAATGAAGCGGGCAGGAGCGAGCAGTTAAGAGCTGCTTTGGAGATGTCGGGGTTACAAGTAGTGGAGGGTGAGCAGGCGTAAGCAGGGGGGGGGGGGGGGCTTGTGTCTGCAGCGAGGTGGCTCTAAACATTGACACGCTAACTCTATAGTTTCTAGTCAGTGCTACGTCTGGTCTATTCACTACGCTGGGTTACCTCGTTCGTCGGTACGTACATTTTGGTTTCATCCATATCACTAATATGAAGCGTTCATGTGGACGGACAAACAAGTTGAATGCAATAAAAATATAACATCTAAATATACATAAACACAAGGAGCGGAGTGTCTCGTAGCGCGCATGCGTCTAGTGGAGCTTAATAAGATAGTTACTGTAAGCATACATAGACATAAGGACAGCCGTATATAGAGGCAGCCAAAAACGAGCCATATAAACTTTTTGCTTTGTGGTCGAGCTAGAAAAAAAAAGATGTCATGTACTCAACGGCGGTTAGTTACAGTAGAATAACATTACTGGCGATCGATAGGTGATCGCCGGTGACCGATGGAAGTAAAATCTGATCTGCGTTATTAAAATATATAGTAAAATAGAAAAATATGTTGTGGACAGGCAAAGAAACAGATAATGTGACCGCTCGTGATAGTATCGAACGTCTCGATTACAGGACTGAGATCGCAGAAACAAGTCAATGGCGAGGATGTTCCGCGCACGAGACGGCCGGCCTCTGCGGCGCGCGGCTCGCGTCGCAGAGCGCCGCCGCGTGCCGAGCGAGCGATAGAGCGGTATAGTGTAAAGAGATAGTTTTTAGTAGTAAGTCACCTTTTATTATGTCTAAGAGTCATGCCGGAAGTTGTTCGTAAAGTGCGCTGAGGTGCAGTGTAGAGGAACATCGTAAAGTCACAGCCACAATTTCGACTAAGGAATAACCAACCATCTACTGCGTGACACATACAGGACCGCAGCCCGTGACAAGCCACGAAACAAAACAGAACTAAAGAGATACGGATACAATATCGATGCGAATGTCGTCGGGGTACCATTGGGTTGCACTATTTGTAAGTACTCCATAGATGCGAGAGTCTGCGGAATAGGTGGTTCTGTATCGACAAATAAACCACATTGTATTACAAGCGTGATCTCCACACTCCGGCCGGAAGGCCGCTCCGCCGTCCACACTCCCGACGACAGCACTCCCGCAGTAATCCGGTACTGGGATATTAGGTGTGGACAAACTCAGATTAGGAAAGTCATATTGGGACTGTGGGCGGCGAAACGACTGATCTTCCTGTCGCTGGCAAAACAACTATTTGGCTCTCAAGACAGGTACACACGATAGTCGAAGAGCTCAGTCTAAGGCTGGCGATGGTTACGACAGAGGATGACAACACTACTCAAGATGAACAACGAGAAATCATAGTAACGAAGGCGGAACACTGCAATGGTTACCTAGTAAATGATTCCGATCTGAAATTGGAAATTAATCAAAATAAATATGCTGATGCGAACTCGCAATGCACGGTTAACTATTGCCAAAATAAATATAAACATTCTATTCAATTCGAAATACAGCTTCGATGTCGAGTAATGATTTGTTTGCCAATTCACATTAATATTTCAATACAATTTTAACGTTAAAAGTAACATTTCACACGGATCCTGAAATTGAAGATCTCAGATAAAATGGAAATGAATCAAAGCGATTTTTGATCGAAGTATGCGAATCTTCAATTTTGGATAAAATGTACAAAATTTAATAGTTATGGAAGTGAAGTGTAAGAAAAGATTTAAAAACTCAATTAATAAATAAAAAAAGGTCAATCAAGAAAAGAAAACAAAAAAAAAACAAAATGTTAAGATACGGGCAACGTCGCTCGATAGCATCTGCAGCTGTTCGCTCTCTACTGCGGCATCAGCGCTGTATGCACATCGAGTATACTGTAAAGCGGTTACATTCGTTCAATACAAACATCCTCAAAGCGATCGACGCAGCAGCTCACGGCTCATACCTCGCAGCCACAGCCGTGCAAACTGCGAGCCCGGCGCGGCGGGCCGTGCGCACTTCGAGCGACGAGCCGAGAACGAAACAAAACGTAAGGCCGAAGCCCGTCTACGTGGCGCGGCGGCGACGCGGTCTGGCACGACTCTGGCGCGATACACCACACGGCCTCGGAACAACTAGAAGCGAGTCAGTGACATTCGCTCGCCGGAGCTTCACCGGCATCGCTCCGTACGTAGTTTCCGCAGGGAATCGCCGAGCGAGACGCCGCATGCCAGACCACGGCCACGCCACACAGACCGGCAGCGGATGTAAAGAAACGAAATCATAACGAAAGGAGAAATTGCGACTGCTTCAGATCGGAAAGGTCCAAGAGGTCGTATAAAGGTGACTGTACTACCAAAACTGCAATATTGTCGCGTCGTGAGCAGAGAATGCGGGGCGGGGGGCGCGGCGTACACGTCGGACGCGGTGGAGAGGCACTTGTGCAGTTTGCGGGTACCTTGCGAGCGCGAGCGCCGCACCGCGCGGCCGCAGCCGCCGCCCGCCGCGCCGCACGCGCCGCCCCCGCCGGCCCCGCCGCCCGCGCCCGGCCCCTCCACCTACAACACAGCCGCACTCCGCGCTCACACCACCTCACGCCACCCCACGCCACCCCACGTCACCCCGCGCTCCCTCCGAGCTAAACCTTCAACTCTCATCGAGCAGCCAGCGCTATTCACCTACAAGGTACATCTGCAAGGTAGTGATCGTAGGAGGGTTTAAAGGTTGTCGATTCGGTTCGTCCGACGGAGCGATAACGTTTATATTCCGTGCTCTATAGTTAACAATTAGGTATAAAACAATATAATTACATAAAGCTGTACACAAAAGGAATAGAATAAATAAGTAGAAAATAGGACCACAAAATTAATAAACCGCCACCCGATTAACATACATGGATACGATAACGTGAGTGAAGAATGTGTCGGAGTCAGCCGGCGGGAACACGCGCCGGTCGCGGCGGATTAGTCAGGCGAGGGAGTCGTGTCGGCCGCTGTTAGTAGTGTGTCGTGTGCCGGAATCTGAACATCATACCTATCCTGGTGGGCACTCGTATGACTCGCTCTGTCGGTTGTTCCTCGTTACGTTCGTTTCTGTTGCAAAGTCTCGCTACAAACTCTCCTGGGGAAATCAGATCGGTCAGAGGGTCGCCGGCTTCGGTTCGCATGATCTGATGGAAGCTACCAAGCGGGAGAGGTGCACACTAGAGCCCGACTACTGTAGCTCGTTACTTCAAAATCATTTCAAACGGACATCGACAACATAGAGATCTGAACGCCTACTATCGATGCAAATAATAACTCATCTATGTGTGGAATTACCGAAGAGATCACCGAATAGTAATTTTAGGCAGTTCGACTCGTCGTCGGATGAGTCCTTGTCCTTGGGAAGAGAAAAATATGTCCATTACCGACCGAGCTGCGGTACTGGCGGCGGTACTGGCGGGCGTACCGTCCGCGTGGTCGTTGTCATACATACATGTATATACGTGTATACATAGGACGTATATCGATTTATATGCTCTATTTAGGTAGGTACATATTCAATATATTATAATATTACATATTTAAAACAAATAAAAAGCCAAATATCACAAAAAGCGAAAAGCATGATTCACCGACTTTATACTTTTTATAATATCACTCTCTACGGTCACATATTTAGTTATGCGAGTTAAACATTAATCAGTAGATAGTTGAAATATTTTCAAACGTTAAAAAATTCTAACTACTCACCACCTACGAGTGAAACCTCTATTTTATAAAACAGTATCTACAGTATTAGTAAACGATATAAAACTCGCCAAACCATTACCATTCCATACATCCCAGAGCAACGGAACTACGCTATGTTACATGAGGACTAGACTACGTCGAGCCCGACGCCCCGCGCGGCTCCGGCGGATACTTACTGAAGCGCCGCATCAGCGTGCCGGCGAAGGACGGCGCGGGCGGGCCGGCCGCCTGCCTGCGGCGCAGGTCGCGCACCGCCTCCTGCTTCGAGCCCTTCGCGTTGGGCACCGACAGCAGCCGCTGCTCGCGCGCCTCCTCCTTGCGCCTGCGGCAGCGCGGCGGCCGCAGCGGCCTGCCGTCCTCGTCGAACAGCGGCAGGTTGTCCGGCCGCGTCGCCCGCTCCTCGTCCGAGACGTTGGAGGGCGAGATCTCGGGGGAGGCCTCCTCTCTCTCCTGCCACCTCTCCTGCAGCTCTCTGTGCATGCGGTCGTACGCGTCCGAGGCGCGCTTCTCCTGCAGCTCGCGGTGCATCCGCTCGAACACGTCGGAGCTGACCCGCAGCGGCGACGCCGGTCGGTCGCTATCTTCCTCCGCGATTTTTTCGATAACTTCTTCGCTTTCGGGGGATTCGGCGGTGGAGTCGGGCGCCGTCTCGGCCGGTCCCGTTTCGCAGTAAAACTGCGAGTTGCCCTTTTCGACAATCTCCTCGTTCTCCGCGGGGGCGAAGGCGGCTTTGAACTTAAGGTCTACTTTAGAGAGCTGTCGTTTAAGATTGAAGTTCTTCCACGGGGTGGACTTCCGGCGCGAGTCGAGCTTGGGGTCGGGCGGGGCTTCGTCGGCGGGCTCGGGGCTGGCCGGGGACTCCTCCAACTTCGGGGACAGGGAAGACATCATTGTGGGGCGCGGCGCGACGGGCGGCGTGCCCGCGCTGCTAACGCCCCTTTCGAAACGGAATACTGTCGGAGCCGTGTTTCTCGAAAGAGCTGTTACAGCGGAGGGGCGGTCGCGCTACTTTACTCGAATTAGGGTTTGGAGATTCTTAAGAGTCAATTTTGAAAATGCGGACTACGTCACGGCGGTACCGTCGAGCGGCGTTCGCTCTCGGCCGAGTCGGGCGGAGGGGGGGAGGGGGGCGAAGAATAGTCAAGACAGGCCGAGTGTAAGAATGTCTAAATGCCATGCCGGATGTCACTACGGGGCAAGCCAGGGTCGCCGCTAGCGCTACTTACTGTCAAATCATATCAAACCAAACGAAACTAAAATATATCAGGATAAGACCAGCGAGACATGGCGGTGCCAAGCTCTCCCTGACTTTAGCAACTAAAACTGTAAACAAACAAAATCGCAAATAAAACATAATGTGAAAGATTGCCTCAAAACCGTTACCTTCGCACTTGTTGTGACTGAACTAAGTACCTACGCTAGACGATGGAAATTTCAACGCTCGTAGCTATTTGGTATTTTCAACTATTGGTAAAATTTTCCACTCGTATGGTATAGGTTCGAGTGCTTAAATAATTCACTTTTATTTTTTTTAATTAAAAGTGTTCTGTGCAAAAAAAGTTTTTACCGTGGAGCATTTTTCATTGACTCGTTTATTCGATTCCTATTTACAACGCTCATTACTGTTTACCGCAGGACATAATATGCACGGTCTAAGTATGTTTTCGTCACGCTTATGTCGTCTAATCCTACAAACTGCTGGCTAGTTTACGTCATATTCCACTCACTAACTGATAAGCGCACATTACCGACGAGCCGCCCGCGTCTCGAGAATAGCCGTATTGAAAACATTGCTTTGAGTAGGTACATTACCTGGCAGTAAATATTACATTTTGAGCCACAAAAAGAGCCAATCGGACCGCCTCGGCCAGGCCAGGTAGTATATGTTACTTCATGAGATAGAAATACCTAGGTAGGTTAGGTTAGGTTATTTATCTCTCGCTTCTAGTATTCCAACCGAAAAAACTTTCGTCTTCGAAGTTTTTCGATTGAAATGGCATTCCATCCCAGTATACGTTTGATGATTCAAAATTACTTAGTAAAATTTTACTCAGGATAAAACCTTTTCTATTATTTGTCCTGATACTTTAGGTATTGTAAAAGTAAATGACGTCAGTCCGTCAATGAACGAGTCACACGCTAATTACGTTATTTGCATTTTTAGAACCGAAAAATTCAGCGCGTGCGGCTGCGGTTCGTCCGCAATGTGCGATTATCAACAGAGGTCTCAGCATCCATCAAAGCGGAGATGGGTGGAAAAGAGAGGTTACGTTTCGTAAACTACTAATAGGATATCGCCGCACACTTTCAGTGCACACAGTTCGAGCTAAGAGAAGACGCGTCTCATTTTTTTTTTGAGAAGAGACGCGAGTGGCGTGCTTCGTGTACTAGGCGGTCGTCTCTCATCGTGCTAGCGTAGTTCAACTCTAGTGCACTAGAGTAGAGTAGAGTAGAGAGGAAAATAGCAGACAGGGTGCCGCAGCACCCTCCTCTCTTTCTTCTCTCTTCTCCACTTATCTCTGCTTCGGGGGATTCTCGGACTAAAATCCGAAAATTCCAGTAGGATAAGGAAGTGTTCCATCGCGTATTCCTTAGGTCGGCACGCGTCAGTTACCTGTTCGAGGTCGGGCGAGCGCCGCTCGTGGCGCGGCTGGTGCGGCTGGTGCGGCTGGTGCGGCGCGTGCGGCTGGTCGGGGTGCGGCAGGTACAGCGCGTGCGCGGGCAGCGCCGCCACCACGCAGCGGCGCCACACGTCCACCACCACCACGCCGCGCTCGCCTCCCCACGCCATGCTTCACACACGAACTTTACTTCATTACCAGCTTCGCCGATGTATTTTCGATTTTGATCGATTTTCATCCTATTTCATATCCTCCGTCGGAGGCTAACATCTCGTAAGTTAAAGAAAGAAACGCAAAACGCACGGCCGACGCGGTCCGTGTACTCACAGGCCGTACGAGGAGTTGAAGGTGAGCGCGGTGACGGGGTGCGGCGGCCCGTGCTGCAGCGCCACCAGCGCGGCCTGGAAGCCGGGCGCGCGCCGCACGCCGCCCGTGCCCGCGCAGCCGCGCACGCGCAGCGCGCTGCCCGCCCACATGCCCGACTGCAATGAGTGGGCGAGTAGCTTTATCACCGAGGAAGACTGCCATTATTACGATTTCTACGAAGGGAAGTAATATATTCACAATCTACCGACACGAAATGATTTCTTCGCTGCGGGAAAACAACCTTTAAAACTTAGCGTGTAGCGATGTAACAAAATGTCTCACTCTCCGGTTGTCGCCGTCGACGCTGTCGGCCGCTCTGCTGAAGGAGGCCGACCGACTGTTCTCCGCTTCGGGCGACGTTTCCTCCTCCGCCGCGTCCGCGATGACGGGCACTTCGACCACCTGCCACGTGGAGGACATCACTCTTTATACGACCATCCTTAAACAATTTGTGCCAAAAAAGATCCCACATGGCCAGCTCCATTCTCGAGAGCTCCGAAGACACTCTTGCTGAGACCTATAGAGCGTTCTCTGACTCAAGATAAGAGGTTAACGGGGCATTACGCCAAACACGCTCTCTGCTTCCCATAGTTTAACCGAGTAAACAGATATATTTTCAACAAAAAAAAATTTGTTTAGCTATTTCGATAGTTGAAGTTTATTCAACAACTTTATATATGATACAAGTATAATACTTATTGAGAAAAAAAATTTCAAATATCACTAAGAACTCACTTTTACTAGAAAAACTGCTTCTGGAATTTCCATGAGCGTGAAATGTTCTACTGATATAAACCAGAAAAATAATTTATTTTTCAAAAGTAAAGGAATCAAAGTATATTCAGCAATTTTTATTTTAGACTTACATCTTTTCATTATTTAATGAAAAATATAATCATAAAACTCTCTTATAAATTAGTATGGAAAGCGGTATATTCGGCGACGCAAGCGGCCGCAAGTCAATCGCTTTCGGGCTTTCGAGGTGGGAGGACGCTCCTCGGCGCACGCGCCGCAGCTCAGTTTATTTACGCGCGAATTTGTATGTCGATAGTGGAATCCGTACGGAGAGGTATCAAAATCGAGGAAGAAGGTTTGTATTTTTATGTAATTTTGAATTTGTTTTTTTCTTAGGTTTTTATATATACTATTATACTTATATAATGTAGTACCTACCTATAGCGCAGCACTTGTAATGTAGACGAGGTCCCAGGTTCGATTTTCGGGTCGGGTCACAAAATGTACCTACCTATTGGATTTTTTGTCAAGAAATTCGCAGTAGGTAGGTATCTACCTATCAGCCTAGTACTTATACTTATTGGATTTTTCTGTCAAGAAATTCGCAGTAGGTACCTAACTATAAGCCCGGAGTTCTCTGGTCGTATCAGATTTCCGTCCCATCGGGCTATGAGAGTGAGGGAATAGAGATAAGTAGGTTTTATAATTTGCTCAAATGTGTTAACTTTATACCATCAATTTCATACTTTTATTTGATGGTAGTGTGACTAGTACCTACCTAAATTTTAATTAATTTGATTGATCGTGTAAGAATCTGATGACATTAATGTCAAAGTAAAATGAACTTAATTTGTATATACATAAAGTCGCATATTCAGTACAACTGATTTTAATTTGGAGTGCGTCGTAACTCGTATGACGTATAAGAATGCATAGGTAGGTACATGAAATTTTTTTAATCCATGACAAGATAGGTAGTCCTTGATTGCGATCTCACTCGATGGTAAGTGACGATGCAGTCTAAGATGGTAGCGGGCTAACTTGGAAGGGGTATAGGAGTGTAAATTTATCCCATACCCCTAATCGGCTTCTACACGCCGTCGTGCCGGAACGCTAAATCGCTTGGCGGCACGTCTTTGACGGTAGGGTGGTAACTAGCCACGGTCAAAGCCTCCCACCAGACTAGATCAGAGACAATTCAGAAATTATAAATTCTTAGGAATTTATAATTTCTCGGGTTCGATTGCCTCCGCTGGCAATCGAACCCGAGATCTCCCAGTTATAAGACTACACACACACACAGCGCTCACCACTGCGCCAGGGAGGTCGTCAAAATGTAGTAGGTACCTACTATAGTTTATCGTATAAGAATTTGATAACATTAGTGTTATAGTAAAATGAACCTAATTTGTATGGACATAAAGTCACATTTCAGTACAACTGATTTTAATTTGATGTATAAGAATTATTAAATTGAAAGATTGAGCTCTAATGCAATGAAATTAGGGTTCATTTTACTTTGACGCTAATGTCATAGAATATGTAGGTGTACTATACTAGCTGATGCCTGCGTCTTCGTCCGCATGGGAAGTCTTTGATTTTTTGGAATACAAAGTAGCCATCGGTTGGGCTATCATTGGGGGTTCGTCGATTGACTCGGCTACCGACTCACCGCATCAATTCCCCGCCCGCCCTATTAGGTACCTAGGTACTTCGTTTCCACTTAGCATTTCTTTTTTCTCGGCTTTCATAAGAGTCATACCGTGATGTTGATAGTAGCCTATAACCTTTCGCAAGAAAGAAAGTGGCTATCAAATGTAGCATTTTTCATAACCGACTGGTAGTTCCAGGGATTAGCGAATTATATCTGTGTGTGTGTGTGTGTGTGTGTGTGTGTGTGTGTGTGTGTGTGTGTGTGTGTGTGTGTGTGTGTGTGTGTGCGCGCTTATGTGTGTGCGAGTATGTGTCTATTTGTGTGTGTGTATGTTTTTATGTATGTATGTACATATGAATGTATAATTCGTCAGTTCGTCCGCTCAAATAGTTTAGAATACAGCTACAGTATATTTTGTGTAAAAATAAATAAGCATTTTGTACTTACTTCATTTGTTTTAATTTTTGTACTAAATTAAACAACGGAAAATCGAAATTCTTATAGATTTACTCATGTAAATCATCACTTTATATCTGGAACATATCGTCGGGTATAGTGCAAATCCGCGTAACTAGCATTGGTTAATTCCGCGTATCTGACAAATGTAGCCAATTTAAGATTTCACGGGCATGGTACGCAGGATCCCGATTGGCAGCGACCTCTTTCACGCCTGTTTCAAAAACAATACTGCGTATCTACTGCCGGCAAGTGCCGATACCGGATATGTGATCGGCGGTGACATTTTCTTAATTGAATATCATTTAATAGATTTATAAATACATATCAAAAATTCCGGGGCCGGCGGGATTCGAACCCACATCTCTCTGGGAATCGCGCCCGAGTGTGTTATCCGTTACACCACGGCGAACCACACGTCAGCTACGAAATTAGTGATATGTATCTACTTTTTCAATCAGTTTTATAGCAACTGTTAGCGACATCTAGTAGCGACACATTACAGTTGTCGATCTACTTTTTTCCCAAGACACCATATTACAATGGAGCTCTTAAGAAATTATTTCCTTTAAGTGTAGGTTAACACTTCAATAAAAAAAAAATTAAAAAAATTGAATATCATTATTGAATACAGTTTTAATTTATTTTGAGGTTTCTTTTCATCCTAACCTTGCTAATGACTACACTTTTTTCCAAAAAATAACTGAACATTATAAAGCAAGCATGTGTAATTTAAGGTTTTTAGTGTAGCTTGTCCCTGCTGTCTTTCTTCCTTCCCTCCAACGCTAGGCTACTAATGTAGTCTATACTCTATACTTAGTACACTACTCTGCAGTATCAGAATTAAGGAGCTAGGACAACCCAAAACTCCATGATGTAGTTTATGCTTTGTGATAAGCATATCAATTCGTAATCGATAGTTTCTATATCCCCACAATTTGGGTGGAAAGTACCCCTGCAGCATCAGGCTTAAAGAGTTGAAGGTAAAAAAAATTATGGGACCACCTCAAAAGCTTCCTCTATCGATTAAAAAAATCACGCGAATTGGTCCAGAAATCCTGGAGTAATCAGTGGACATACATAGAAAATGAAATGAGTGTTATTGTGAGTAAGTCAGTAATAAAGTGCTGATTTTGCTCTTTCCATAAGAATATGTAACGGGCGTCAGTATGTAGCAAATCCTTGAACGTTAACAGTATAACGTCCGGAATAGTGCAAAACCGCGAATGTGCCATTGGTAAAAGGCGCGTTTCTACACTAGACCAAGTTTAACAGGGGAAGGTTAAAACTTTATAAGTTTCTTATTTCTACGGCTAATGGGCTAATTTTTACACAGAGAGTGTGTTCATTCATGTATTCTATGTATTAATAAAAGTAGATATCTTTTAAAGTGATTAGTTTAGTCGCTACGGCACTTACGCGGTTCTGATTTAACCACAAACGTATGAAAATGGAGTCTAATTCCGCGTTCCGCGGTTTCGTAATCAAACAAGTAATAATGTTACAAAATAAAATTTAATAATCAAAACAAAACATGACATTCCAAATCTACTCAAAAGAATGTATCTCCAAGAGCATAATTAGATAAATAAAACAAAATCAAAAAGCAACTTTTCTCTAATGTCTTTTAGAAATATAAACACTGATAATACGATAATATCAATCGTAGTTTAATTAATTCTTACGTTCTATTCAGCCTGTATCAGTCATTTCAATTGCCTTATTAGAATAGTATTACTCGTAAATATTTAAATTAAAAAAAATCTATATAAAGTAAAAGCACTTCCCCTGCTCAAAAAACTTATTAAATATTTTTGAGGAATAAACATGATCCCAGTTTATAGTTAACCGCCTTCTAAGAAGGAGGAGGTTATCAATTCGGCTGGTATCTTTTTGTTCTATGTATGTCCACCAATTACTCCGGGATTTCTGGACAGATTCACCTGTTTTCTTTTTTAATCGACAGAGGAAGTTTTCGAGGTTGTCCCATATTTTTTTACCTTCAACTCCTTAAGCCTGATGCTGCAGGGGTAATTTAGAGGTACTTTAGGTCTTAGCTCTTTAATGCTGCAGGGTAGTGTCTACCTAAAGTGTGAGAATTTAGAAACTGTCAGTTTCGAATTGATATTGTTGGCTCCAAGCATAGACTACATCATGGAACTCTAGGCCCAAGATCCTCAATCCTGAGACTGCCCACCTAAATTGCGGGGATGTAGGAATTGTGGATTACCGTACCGTAGGTACCAATACCTACGGTACTTATTAACAATCCACAATTCCTAGTCTATACTTGGGTATAGACTACATTAGTGGCGTAGCGTTGGAGGGAAGGGAGAACACAAGGGAACAAAGGGAAGGGAGAGACAGCAGGCACAAGCTACAATAAAAAACTTAAAATAAAAATTCTTTTAAAAAAAAAAGATACCAGCCGAATTGATAACCTCCTCCTTTTTGGAAGTCGGTTAAAAAACCGACTTCTTACGTCACTACAAAGAATAAAAATAATTTTAGTTTGTACACGTTTGTTGAAGTCGGACGGGCTTAAATATAAACGATGAAACCGAAGCGCGGCACTCGCCTTCTGATGGCACATGAGAGGCACGTTTGTTAAAGTCAGGCGAGCATCGTGTATCCGTTTCATTAAACGTATTTATTTGAACTAGGTAATTTGCACATGCTCGCTTTATAATATTTAGTTATTTTTTGTAAAAAAGTGTAGTTATTAGCAAGGTTAGAAATGAAAAAAAAAACTCAAAATAAATTAAAACTGTATTCAATAACGATATTCAATTCGATAAGAAAATGTCACCGCCGATCACATACGTGCCTTCGATACTTGCCGGGAGTAGATACGCAGTATTGTTATTGGGCAGTTCCTTGCTTTCTATTGACCGAATGAAACAGGGGTATAAGACGTAGCTGCCGATCAGGATCCTGCGTACAATGCCCGTGAAATCTTAAATTGGGTATATTTGTCAGATACGCGGAATAAACCAATGCTAGTTACGCGGATTTGTACTATCCCCGACGATAATCAAAATGCAAATGAAATGATTCTTGTTGTGAGTAGTTCTGATTTTGCTCTTTCATTACTAATATGTAACTGGCGTCAATATGTAGCAAACATTTGAAAATTAGCAGTAGGCACCTACAATAAAATACTTTAAATTATTATTTGTATAAGTAGGTATGTCATTTAATTCTAAAAGTGTATGTACAAATCTACAATAAATGGCTTCAATTTATTAGGTGCTTGTTTCATTTACCGAGCATACCTGGACATGAGTAAAAACGGATAAATAGGGCGCCCATCATTTGAACAAACAAGCTTGTATCATCGTACCTACCTACCTACTCTCACTTTTGTGTTTTATAAATTCCCGTGATTTCGTCCGCGATTTATTTTATACTTATCATTATCATAACATTGTCACAATAATACTCGGATGTTGCAGGATCTAAGTCTAATCAGAATCTTAAAATATCCACTGTATAATGAATTCAAAACAGTCATTTTTGCATTAACCTTTGGTAGGTATATATTACAGACAAAAAGACAAATTTCTAAAAATTAATTAGGTACCTACTTATTATTTCAGCGTTTTGCTTTATTCATTATCATCCCATAGAAACCATCAGCACCCATCAAAAGCTCAGTGCAGAGCGCAGCTCTCCTCTCAGGGATGTTTGATTACTCCGACAAGTCAGAAATGCGTGACCGGGATCGAACCCGCGACCCTCCGAATACCTAGGAGACAGCAGTCCTAAACATGGCTGTACTAGCTAGTATACTTATTTCATTACTATAGTATTATAACTTACCTACCTACTAGTTGATGCCATTGCTTTGCTCGCGTGGATTTAGTTATCTCTGATTTTCCGGGATAAAAAGGAGCCTGTGTAACTCTCCCGGTCCTCAACTATACCCATGCAAAAAATCACGTCAATCCGTTGCTCTGTTGTGGCGTATTTGAAGGACTAACCAACAAACAAACAAACACTTTCGCATTTTTTCGCATTTATAATATAAGTAAGGATAGGTAGGTAGTAGGTACCTAGTTTTTCCAAACTTCGAAAAATGATAGTCAAGCGAAAGTTTTGTACGAGTTCACTGCCCACCGTGCAGCATATAGGTGTGCGAGCGAGCGCGCCGATCGGTCTGTGCTGGCGCAAATATACCTAAAACCGACAACGCCTCGCGCCGTATGAAACCCTTAAAACGTAACACAAATATGTTCTGATATAAATCATGTCTCGTATTTCACTGTCTGAGTGAGAGTGCGGTCTATAGATTTCAGCCGTGACATTGAAAGGTGCGGGAGCTAGCTGGCATGCCCGGGAACATGCTGGGACGGAAAGGTATAAGTAGCCATAATACTCACGTGAGTTTCAGCCTGAACTTCTGTTTTCCTAAATTTGAAGAGTATGACGTGTCCGTGCGGCAGCGCCACGCACAGCTTCCTGGACTCCGCGCACAGCGCCGCCTGCTGGATGGCGAGGGGCGTGTCCTCCTCGTAGCTCGTAGCACAGCTGCCGCTGCGCCGCTCGAACACTGGAATATTGCAGTGAAGTGTTCAGTGTTCAGAACCAAAGTCACCGACATAGCTCTGCGAGTTGCGAAACTGAAGTGGAAATGGGCGGGACACATAGTTCGAAGAGCTGATGATCGATGGGGTCCCAAGGTGCTGGAGTGGAGACCCCGCACCGGGAAGCGCACTGTTGACAGACCCCCCACCAGGAGGACCAACGACATCAAACTAGTCGCAGGGAGCCGCTGGCGGCGCAAGATCGAGGCCTGTGGAGGTCCATGCAGGAGACTTATGTCCAGCAGTGGACATCTATTAGTTGAGAGAGAGAGTGTTCAGTCAAGTCTTCGATCAGACACTAGTGTTACTGCCAATCATTTATTCATTAGCTTTTGTCTGCGATTTCGTTCGCGTCAAGTTTTTTTAACACCCTCTGTTTTTCTAGGAGAAAAAGTAACCCATGTCACGCGCCAAGTCCTCAATTATACCGATTCAAAAAATCGCGTCGATCCGTTGCTCTGTTGCTCGAGATTGAAGGAAAAATCAACAAACAAATCGCATTTAGGATAATATAAGTGAAGATTACGTACCCTTAGAACATTTTAATTTGTACAAAATTTGCAACGTGCCCGCACTTGCGTCCCAAAACTTAACACTACCGTCTGCGTGCCTGGAATTGAAATTGAGATCACTGACAATGGTTATCGCTTAATTACAACAACGGCTTAGTTTAGTCTAGTCTAGAGCGCATTGCGTTCTCCAAAAGTTATACAATGCACAATTATCGAAAAAAAAATAATCATACCCCTGTACGGGCTGTACCCTTGTATCGGTTTCTACACATCATCGTATTGCCAGAACGCTAAATTGTTTGGCGATACGTCTTTGAGGATAGATCAGTAACTAGCCACGGCCAGTCTCCCACCGGACAAGACCAGAGACGTTTCCGATATTATTAATTTCGAAATCATGCACATCGGAAATCGAACCGGAGACCGAACATTCTAAGAACACAAAGCTCACTATTGGGCCAGAGAGGTCATGAAAGTATATCCTGTGGCAGAATCAGTCTTTATTTTTTGTTTTTAACTGGATACGTTGAAAGATTTATTTGAATTCTGGCACAAAAATGTTCTTCATTTTGTAAGGTATGGTTTTTAACCCGCTAAGGACGTGAATCATTTCGCCTCGAGGCTAGCGATAGGAACGCATCAACATCCAAACTTCCGAATTTTCATTTAAACGGTAAGCAAAGGATCATCTGCTCAAAACCCTGTAACTCCTGTCCTGTTGATCTCACTTAGTACGTGAATGGTTTTTTTTAATTATTGATATTTATGAATTCATATTGTATATTTCTATAGTTAAGTAAATTCTATATTTAACTAATATTTTCTTTACACACTTCGCTTCTTGTACACCTACACGTGTTTTCACACATCTAAAGGTAGGCTGGCAGAAAACGCTTTGGCATTAAGTCCGTCTTTTCTAGTATTTTTGTGTAATAAAGTGAATTTTAAAAAAGAAGTCTTAATAAGAGCAACAGCTCCCGTACCCAGTGAGTATGATCTCGCTGTAGGAGCAGGAGGCGGGCGCCCACTCGCCGCCGTTGATGGGCCACAGCTTCTCGCTGAAGCCCGCCGGTTTCTTGTTCGCCTGCCGCCCCACCGAGTAGAACGCCGGGATCTGCAACAGCGGTTGAAATAACGACTAACAAAAATTACACAAGAACTAATCGTAGCATTCCAATTCATCTTCTTTTGGCGACGAAACTACTGGATTTCTGGACTGGATGGATGGATGGACTGGAGATTTGGAACCACGGTAGGGGGGCAAAAGGGGAGGGCGACGCATTGGCGGTGTCTCTGGTGCTCCAAATTTTCATGGGCGGCGGAAATCACTTAACATAAGGTAACTCGCCTGCTCATTTATCGCCTGCTTGTCCGCTCTTTTGGCAACGGATCGACGTGATTTTTTGCTTGGGTAAAGTTGAGGACTTGGAGAGTGACATAGATTTTTATCCTGGAAAAACTGAGGGTTTCCATTCAGATAGTGATTAAAAATCTTACCAAATCCGACGGACAATCAGCGAAGTAGCAGCAAAACGTTACTGGAGACTCATGAATGTCCATGGGGTAGGGGTTCTCGAAGCAAGGGTACCCGGGGGACTGCAGGTCGATCACCACCAGGTCATTCTGCAGGAGCACCACTATGGCATACGGTTCTTGGTAATCTGGAATGTGAGACATCGTCATAAAGATACCAATATACCAAGTTATTAAAAAATAATAAGGAATACTATGCTTATGGACATTGTATGTATATTAATTATTTTTGCTTTCCAGACCTAATATGCGAGTCGTGATCCTGAAGTGGAAATGACAGAGATACAATTTGGCACACATGAAATGTATGGAACACTTTGAAGTGATAGTACTTTTTTTACAAGGATGGCACCAGAAAGGATTTTCCACGCAGTTATGACAGCTCGCAATTGCACTTTTGTGATTAAATTACGGTAATTGATTTACGAACGATAATGCGAACAAAATTTATGCAAAACCTATGGTGTAAGCATATTTCTAGCCCAAGCAATATTGCCTGTTGTAATGCAGACATTTGACTATACATCTCTGCCTTTCTTTCACTGCTGGGAAAGAAAGGCAGAGATAAGGCTGGCTATAGTTTCGCGGAGCAGATGATTTTACAACCTACAGGCGAATGCACATTAGGGTAAAATCGACTGGACCTTTAATATGATATGTATATGCTCTTACGAGTATATATATTAAAGAATGTGACAGCTCGTTACAGGTGTCGGATTTTCTAAAAAATGGTTCCTAAGTGTGACCATCGCAATCCTCTGGTTGGCTGGTATTGTCACGCTATTGGTTAAAACTTAAAATACATTGATGCAGCAAGAATGCCGTAAATTCAGCCAATCAGAGGTGATTACAATCGTCACATTTTAGCAATCATTTTTAGAGAATCCCACAGCAGTGTGTCGATTCTCTAACAATGATTGCATCAGTGGCTGCTACCCTCCCGCAATTGGTTAAAATGCATTGATGCAGCAAGAACGCCATAAATTCAGCCAATCAAAGGCAATTGCGATCGTTACACTGATGCAATCATTTTTAGAGGATCGACACACAGGTTAAAAGTATATATGCAAGTGCTTTTACAACAAACCGGCGGCGTGCGGGCTCTCGCAGAGCGTGACGAAGTCCACGACGGCGTGCTCCATCTCCAGCACCGTGGTGCTCTTGCCGTTGAGCACCGTGATGCTGTGCGAGCGGCCCGCCTTGTCCGTCGGCAGCCCGCCCGAGAAGATCACCAGGCTCTCCCTGCGGGAGCCACACGGAACCACTAGCACCAGAGGATACTTCGCGTCGGGGGCATCGATTTCTTTTTGAAGAATTAGCCTATTTGAACCTGACTAGTAATCTCCTCTCCCCTCCAAATAAGCGGAATGCTTGTGTTAGAAGCGGGTACGACAGTAGTGCAACAGATCGTGAGACTGAACGACTTTTTAGTTTTCTATAACTGTTGGGCTAATAAGGGTTTTTTAAGGTTAATTTTATGCACTTTAGCAGACTTTTTTTTTTATGTAAATAAAGAGAAAACTAGCAGGCAGGTTAGTGAAGATTTGCAGAACTTTGAGGGATTTACCTATGCGCCCCTTCAATAACCTCATGTTGTAGTCTGAGAACACAGTGCAGTGGGTCGAACCTGTTTCCAAAATTTCGTGGCCCGTGGCAGAAGTTGGCTTGGTGGCTGGAATAACCAAAGGTAGAATGCCAGGCATCCAGAAGGTGAAGATGAAATTTATTTCTTTGACGTAAGAAGAACAGGGAAGGTGATATACTACGTATTGAAACAAGTCCCCAGAACACTCTCCATCATAGAGTTAGTGGAACACAGAGAGTATTGACGTCTCTCCAGCTTCGCTCGAAGACCTTTTTGATTTGTGTATTGGAATATTAATTGAATTCTAGATCATCACGTACATCAAAAATATACTGCTGTGCTCTTTCACAATTACAATATACTGCTGTGTTTCTTCAAAATTATAATATACTGCTATGTTTCTTCACAATCACAATTTGAGGTTATTTAAGGGACGAATAAACAAATTTCATTAAAGATAAAACGTAAGTACTTATACGTAGTAGTTCTCTGGTGCTATAGACGTAATCACTTCACATCATCAAGACTTGTCTGCTCGTTTGCTCGCTATTTGTACAATACAGGGTTATATGATTCAACTCACCCCGTTCTCGCCGTTTTCCACTCTAGTCTGTGTATAGGTTTGCAAGGTTCAGGTTTGCCGTCTTTGTTTGCTCTTGCTGAAATTGAAAAATACGGGTGTTAGATTTGTCGCACGGAGAAAAGATTGAATTTTTAGATCAGCGGCTCTCTGCGAGTCGTCTTAAGTCGTCCGTCCACCTCGTTGGCAGGCTGCCAACACTGCGCTTTCCGGTGCGGGGTGACCGCGCTGGCACCACTTGAACTTGTTACAATCAATTCTACTATCCCTGTACTGTGTGTGGAGGCTACTGGCTGACGTACCGTGCGGGTAGGAGAGGGAGACGGGCCGGTTCGCGCGCAAGTTCCACGTGGCCAGCGCGCCGTCCACGTGCGCCGTCATCAGCTTGCCGTCGTGCTGCCACGCCGCGGCGCGCACCGCCTCGCCCGCGCCGCCCGTGCCCAGCGAGCCGCGCCACTCGGCCGCGCGCGCGCGCAGGTCCCACACCACCACCAGCCCGGTCTCGAACGCGATCACTAACTGAGGACAACGGACCCACATTCGCAGTCAATAGGCATCTTCTGAGCAAGCGCGCTCCGATGTACCCACACCTGGTCATTGCTTTCCAATTCAAAATGCCTGAATTTAAAAAAATCAAATGCCGTTTCTTATTATTATTAAAATCCAGCGATGTCTGTAGATAAAAACAAACAGAGCAAAAGAAGGTATAATGCAGTTCAAACATTCATGATGTATTCAAAGGAGCAAAAGAAATCGTATCATAAGAATTTTGAACAGTTTATGTTAAAGAACGCTTTTCTCAAGTTTCACGGCACTCGAAGCACAAGAATTAAAGTTTATTTTTCTGGAAAGTCTACTAGGCAATAGACCTTTAACGGATGATAGAAATAATTCCGACCTTGCTAGCATCCAGGGGGTTGTCGCTGACCTCAACCACAGCCCCGGGGTGGTTCGGCCTCGTCCTGTAACAAGTAAAAAAACCCAATTAAAATATACACCACACTAATTAATATAAATGCGAAGTGTATTTTTCTCGAAGCACGCCTTAACGGAGCTGCAATGGATCGACGCGATTTTTCGCATGGATATATGTGAGTGGCATAGGCTTATCCCGGACAAACAAAGGGTTTACGCGAGATTTTTAAAAACCTAGCTGCAAGCGAATAAAGTGACGACAAGACCGCCAAATTGTACGACACACAATTGATATATTTTTTGAGTTGTTTCTGTGTAACAATACCATGTTATGTGTACCTATCGTAAAAATATATTCATTCATTGTCCACGATATAGGTCTCTAGAGATAGTAGTACCTACTGAGTAGTTATACACTATGTTAAGACTTAAGATAAAATAGTGATAAGTACAACTATAAATTTATTCTTTAGTCCAATCAAAAATGTATTATTTCTACCTTTTCTTTTGCTTAAATAAATAAATTTTAATCTATTTCATTTCATTCATTCACTCAAACGAAATATATATTCTTTTTATGAATTCGTGGAATACCGACGACGTAGGGGTGCGCCGCGCGGATAATTTCAATTTCCGACCGGAAAATTATTATGTAAACATTTCAATTTACAGCACCGAGAAACTTTCAATTATGAATAAACTAAATAGCTTTCAATATCTGAGTGTGTTTCAGTAACCGTGAAAGGATTAATCTATGCTAAAACTCTCCGACAAATATAAGTAGGCTTATCTCTCGAGCGCTAATCCAAGCATAACACAAGTTGAAGCATGCATAATTTAGTATCCATTAAGTACCGGTTTCAGTGCAGGTAGTTGGGAGCTAAGGCTCGGACATACACGACGAGTCCGACGAACTTCAAGGTGCAGGAGTGAGTTCTGTGGTCTTGTAGTAAGTGAAATGTCCCGCTTTCGATTTCAGGCAAGGGCATTTTAAAAAATCCAGTGTAACTGTTTAATTTTTCTGGATAAATAGTACCTATTCTGCGGACTACGAGAACTACGGGTATTCTGAAGGCTACTACTTCTCTAGAATGTAAACTACCTCTGTACAAAGTTTTGTCAAGATAGTTAAGTGATAAGAAAAATAACGCCACGACTTGAGAACCTCCTCTTTTTTTTGGTCGGTTGAAATCAAACAGTTAATGCTAAACAGGTAAAACAGAGAAATAAGAGAGGGAGGGAGAGGGAGAGAGAGAGAGAGTTAAAAAGAGCAAACAGAGAGCGTTACTTTTGAATTTAAACACTATAATGGATTCTATGAATATGTCGGCGCACACCGTCTGTACAAGACCTTAGCAATCTGTCGAGATGGAAGAGAAGTGGAGGGGGGGGGGGGGCGAGGGGGTGCAGCGGGCGCCGGAAGCTGACCCGGAGAAGTAATTCAATATCCTCACTTTGTTCCGGCTTTAATTCAGTTTAGTACATTTACTTAGTTTATTTTTGGTTGAGTGAGCGTGCAGCGAGCGGCGTCGCGGTACTCTATGCTTTACTCGTATGAATTCATCAATAGAACAAAACTTAAAAAAAAACCTCTATAGCCCAACGGTTAAAGGTGCGGACTGAAAACTGAAAGGTCGCAGGTTCGAGCCCCACCCCTTGCACTATTGTCGTATCCACTCCTAGCACAAGCTTTTCGCTTATTGTGAGGGGTGAGAGAACATAAGTCAACTTCAGCTTAGTTAATATTCTTTAAAAAAATCTAACTAAAACTAATTTATCTATCTAATTATTTATTTCACATTTAGGTATTCTTATGTTGTTATGTCAAGTCTCTACCTACGGTACATTGTGCTTGAGAGGAGTTGGTAAGAAATTCAGCAGAAAAAGAGTATAGAAAAACAAAGTAATATTTATATAAGTCGGAGGACGAGAAAGTTCCCGCGGGATTTCAAGTCGAGGGCATCGGCTAGTTTTTAATACATATATCCCGTTAGTAAAATAATGCGTGTTAGAGTAACAGTGTCGTGTGTTTAATTAGTGTTCGGCGGTTGAGAGTCGAGGGTGGTCGAGGGTTGGCGGCCGGCGCGTCGCGTCGCCGCAACAAGTGGCGCCGCTCTACACGCCGCCACGGAGACTGGGGTACGGTGACCATGAGGCCTGTTTTTACTTAGACTATTAACATTTTAAGCATCTTGCACTGTTGCTTTTACATAAGGCCCCCTAAGCTAGGGAGGTGCCGGTGCAACCAGTGGCGTGCACAGGATGTAGATACTACAGGGTAGGCAGATGATACAAAATGGAAAAAATCTTCGGTGCGAATTTAAAAAAAACTTAAGGGTAGGCATTGTACAAATTATAAAAAGCCTACCCTTAAGTTTTTATAACTTGTACTGGCAATTTTCTCCATTTTATATCATTTTTCCGCATTATGCCTACCCTGTGTGCACGCCACTGGGTGCAACATCCATTGCGCTCATCCTGGGTACAGCGATCCCCTTGACTCATGCATCTTCCGATTCGGCACGGCACCCTGTGTCCCGGCCAGCTGCCGTCTTCCTGAGGTCGCATACTTACGCATATAAGTTTTTATTCAACCGATGAAAAAAGGAGGTTCTCAAATCGTCGCGTATGTTTTTTTTTTTAAAGTCAAAATCTCGTTCTCATAGCGGAGTCGTAGGTATGCGGAAGGATCTTGGGAGATTATTATTCCAAGAATACTACTACCACTATATGATTAATAATAGAAGGGGTTTCGACCCCCAGGTATAAGGAATACGATGTAGATAGAGCGAGAGAGGAGTCTGAATAGGGTAAAAATAACTAACTACTAGAGCCGGAGCTTGACTCTCGCTACCTATTAAAAGTAATCCGAAGTGCTGATTCTTATTTTATAAAATTAGCAATGTCGATTTTTCGATTTTTTAATCTTTTGGAGATTTCCAATTTTTTTTTTGCTTTATAACCACCGCTGTATTAAGCCGATAAAAAAAAGAAAATGTTCAACTTGGTCAAGCATTTTTTTGTGTTTTTGACTAACGAAAACGACAATTCATTTTTATATAAATATCTACAGATAAGATGAGATAAAATGTTTTCATATTCCTATGAACATAGCCACCCTTCTCCGATGTTTATCGGCGAGGCGTTCGGCGTCAAGTCGTCGACGCGTCGCGGGTCGCGAGCCTTTAGTGTCACTTACATGACGTAGCTCCCTTAAAATATGCATTATTTTACCATTTTTATCTATTTTTTGTGGGGCACGCCAACCCCATCGAAACAAACATTAGTAGTACTTAACTTAATTAACAATAAACTTAACACTAACTTAATTCTAACCAAACTATATTTTACCATTTATTTGCTGATCCTCTCTAACAAACTCTTTTCCGGGGTGTAGGAAGATTATCCACGATCCATCTATAGGATTTAGAATTGGATGGACGATAAACAAAAGTATAAAAAAGAGACGGGCAGATGTTTATTTTTTAAAAGCAGGATACGTGCAAAAAGATAGTATTCCTTACTAATACGTGCCTTTGGCTTGCCTTGAATATGACTTAGTCTATCACCACAACTGAGACTATAGCACGGATTGATGTATCTTTTCGGCAATCGACCATCTCAAGCTATGCATTTGATAGGTTAGGTACTCGGTGAAAGACCACGATCAAGATTATGTCATCTCAGAAACTAACATTCAGATATCATATTGTAAATAAATTAATGCTGAGCTGTAAGAAATCTACAGAACAAAGTCGAGAAGTCTGCCTGGAGAGGCAAATAGGTTTATCATAAGGATGAAGAACATGGATGCCGTAGCAATTCAATAAGAGTTATCGTAGCACTGCGTAGAAGCTGCGTAGACGTAAGTGCATATTCTGTTCAGTTTAGTAAAAGAAATAAATCTAGTAATACGTTTGTAGTAGCGGATGAGATGTGAATATCTAGATTCTAGAATTGAATAGAAAAGTGAGAAACTCAAATAAACCTCTAATTTGTGTTTTTGAATCGTCAAGTGAACTTACCACTTATTCGAAATACCGCGGGCGTTCCAATTTGACATTAACTAGTAAGAAACTTGGCGGTTACTATTCTCATAATGAAATAGCTTAGGAAGTTGGCTTTAAAACCTTTCAGTTCGCCACCACCTAGTAACATCACCGACCGCGTGGCCGCCGTAAGTTTGGTAAGTCTTCTCTTTATTCAATAACCATGGCTGTTAATTGCATATTCCGGGGAGCCGCGCCCGCCCCGCCGGCGACACCATTGTAAACCTCGAACAGAGACTAAACTTCGTTACAAAGGACCCCCCGGCTAGGTACAGAATGCGTCGACGGTTCGAAAAAAGGAACAAAGATTCCGCGCTGCGTTTTAACGAATTTCCGTAAGATTTTTTTTCATCAACCCATGTTGTGTCAGGCTCTGAAGAGAAAGATTCGTCTGTTTGTGAACGTTTACTCTTTTTTTTACTCATTGACTATATTGTATACTTATTCTGAGAGTTCATGAGACGGTAAGTGTTAAGTATTCATCTTTTTTTAAACAGTAACCACCGAGTTTCTTGTTAGTTCTTCACAGTTTGAATGGCATTCCGAACTAATGGTAGATTCACTTGACAAACCAAAAGTTTGACTTTATATTTCCTCACTTCGATGGTGCTTTCTAAAAGCAAATACACAAGTCACTATAAAAAATATCCAAATCGCTTCAAGTGTGCTTATAAAATTTTAAGAGTTCCCTGGATTTCTCCAGTATTCCATCATCAGATCCCGACCTGATGACCATGGAACCACCTGGAAAGTATACTCTTTCAAACGAAAACAGAATTTTCCAAATCAGTCCAGGCGTCTTCGAGTAATCGGGGAACATACCTACATAAAAAATAAAAAGATTCCGACGAATTGAGAACCTCCTCCTTTTTTGAAGTCGGTTATTAAAAATGGGAATCACATTATGCGGTAAACTTTCTTTAGAATATTGTTCCTATGGATATAGATAAGTCAATAGCTTTACTTTTTTAGATAGTGTCAATAGCTTTACTTTTGTGATCGAAGGTCTCTTAGAATTGCATCCGAAGTAATGAAATAAAATATTATTTGCTTCATTGGCAATCAGCTCAGTCCCGAATAACCGAAGACGTTTTATATTCATCGACGGTCGACGCGGACCACTGTAATGGAAATACATTGTAAATGGGCGATGTGACTTGCGTTGTAGTCTACAGCTTTACCACTTTGCACAGTGGTAGAGAAAATATAAATTGATTTTTATGTTACGCTTTATATTTAAGCAATTACATATTACCTACATGCTTCAATGAAGGAAAATATCGTGAGGAAAACTGCACGTCTGAAAGTTCAACATTTTCAAAGGTGTGTGAACTCTGTCAATTCGCACTATGGCCCTTCTCGAGAGGAGTCCTGCGCTCAGTAGTGAGTTGTTGATGGGTTGATGTTGTTGTACATTTTCCTGATGCTCCAATCTTCACGAAGATTAGCCATGTGCGCGAGAGGTATTATAGTGCACAGGTGTGTGCACAAATACAGGTGGACTCTCTATTCCCTCCCTGTCATAGACCGATGGGACGGAAATTCGACACGATCGAAGAGAGATCAGACGCAGGACCGACGGCTTTACGTCCTCTTCGAGGCACGGAGGTGACACACTATCCACTTCGTAACTTTTGTTTGTACTTAAAATAGACTTGACAGAAAATACTTTTTCAGAATATAACTGGTTAGTCTGTGAGTTCACTTAGCACTTAGGTATAGCTTCTAAACTTTTAATGGAATTCAATTCAGTTTTTGGTAGATTCGCTGACGATACAAAAGCACTTTGTAAAGTTTTTATGAATAGAAACTTTCCTATTCTATTTAATCATTTACAAAAGGTTTATGTTACAGTATAACACAAAACATTAATCGAAACAAAGCTCGCCGTTGGGAATCAGTTGGCAAATATGAATCAAATTAAAAAATGACATAATACATTTTATTATGAATATTTACTTAAAACTTTGTTGACGGAATAACGTTAATAGTTTGTTTGTCGAATGTGAATGATTCGCGAGCCGTGTTGCGTCTCTCATCAAATTGTTAATTAGTGCTGCATGCGTCAGTTATTACTAGTTATTAGCAGAATATTCGAATTTTGCATTCATGTATGAAGTGGTTATAACGAATAATAACAAAGTTATTTCGGTGACTAATTTGAAAGAAAGGACAGAAAATATTTTTATTTACTTCATAACACAAGGGATAAAAATTATGAAACAGAAGAAACATAAAAAAAAAAACAATTTCAATGCTAGGGGCCTAAATGAGACTAAAATATCCACAAAATCTCCCAAAAAAATTTAATAATATTTCCCTAACATAACTCACACAAAAGCCATTTTCATGAAAAATGTTAAGAGGTAGGAAGCTCGCTAAATAAAAGCGTTCATTTAATCTCCAATTAGTAAAAAATTGGGTGCCATTTTGGCAAATATTACCGACTCATCACTTCTTGTGACCTTTGTTGGGCTCAGCCTGTATAATTAAGTGGCTTCATAGTACGTTTTTTTTTCACAAAATTGTTGATTTTTTTACAGAAATATTTAATCATCGCGATGTAAGTCTCAATAGCACGAGGGTCAGGTCAGTGGACTTAAAACCGAAAGGTCGGCGGTTCAAACCCCACCCTTTTCATTATTTCCGTATACAAGCAACAAGTAAACAAGTTCCTAGTACAAACATTTAGTTGGGGGTGGAAAAGGGAAAGGGATAATATTCTTTAAAGAATTGTAGCCATTGTTGGTTACAATTAATCTGGTAGGAAGCTTTGACTGTGGCTAGTTACCACCCTACCGTCACAGACGTGCTGCCCAGCGATTTAGCGTTCCGGCACGATGGCGTGTAGAAACAGATTAGGGGTATGGGTATGGAATGTAGGTATACTACCACACCCCTTCCAAGCTTGCCCGCTACCATTTTAGACTGCATCGTCACTTACCATCAAGTGAGATCGCAGTTAAGGACTATCTTGTCATCGAATAAAAAAATAAATAATTGTATTGGAATGTTTTCAATTAGTATTCTGAAACACCTTTTGAATGTCAAAATTGGGAAAAACACTTTCATTAAACATACACGTGTGATAGGAATATGAATTAAATATGAACATAATGTTGAATAATCATGAAGTAATTACTGTAGTAGGTAGATATGTGTATAATAAATTCACGTTAATGAGTTTTCCGGAAGAGCTTTGAGCTGCGAATTATTTGTACTTAATGAATGATATATAATTACTGCATGAAAATTAAAGCCTGGCTGGCCGCACAACGCTATCGACTGTCGCAAGGGTGATAGTCACTCGTGCGACAAGAAATAGCTTATTGAATAGCGATTCTAGTATTATTACTTTATGTTTGTATCACTGTGAAGCGACCTAGAGATCGAAAGAACAACGGTTCAAACCCGAACCGTAGCTATTGTCTTTATTTGTGTTTTTTAATATTAATATACAACGCTTTTACTGGCCTGCCATCTGTCGCTGGGTGGATATGATTCGTAGGTCCCAAAAAGCACACTACAATTATTTTAAACACATCTATACTACCCATCTCATTTTATTGGCATGATTTGATCATCTCATTGCTCGAACGATCGAGTAAACGCTTGGACAAACTACTGTCCTGTCACATAGAGAGTGACATATTGATACAAGTACATTCGGAAAACTTTCGTTCGAGAGTCAGTTGCTATAATGACAAGGTCAATGCGTCTGCCAGTGCGAAGATTGCAAGCAACGACGGCACGTGAGCTTTTTCTAGACCTGACGGTAATTAAGTTAAAATGGGTAAAACAACTCTAATTAATTAATGCTCACGCGACAGTAGGTAGCCAGTTTGCGAGCAGCCTCATACTTATCAAGCATTTAAACGCTGCGAAGGATAATAATCGCAATTACTTTGTGCGTATTTCGCTTTTTCCACCAGTAATTTTCGTGAGCTTCGTAAAGGAAATGAAATGCTGAAGTGATGTTCAGATTTCACAGGTAATGTAACATCATTTTGGCGAAAAATTACAGCCTTATTTGGGAAATTATCCTTTGATGCCAATTATTGTACAAACGCAACTGTAATATCTATAGGTTTTTTTTCAGTAGAGATATCTTGCAACTCTGGAGAGTTTCTTATGATACTTTTGATTCCGGAAAATCAAAGTGTTCCTACGGTAAAAATAATATTATAAACATAAAAACTGTTTTTAAAAAACCGGCTTCAAACGCCACTATAAAGTATATCAAGTGTTCCTATAAAATTTGAAGAGATCCTTCGATTTCCCATCATCGTATCCTCACCTGATGACTATGGGAACGCCTGGGAACTTTACCTACCTTTTCAAACAAAAAAAGAATTTTTCAAATCGGTCTAGGCGTCTATCTATCTAAGCTATCTCGCAGCCATGCATAAAAATACAGAAAAAATAAAACGAAAAAAGTTTGTAGCCGACTCATACATCACATCGCCGGTATAATTATTGTAGATGATAAATTATTTTTTCATGTAATTTCCTTTTATCGTTTCAATAGTTTGTTCGTTGTTCGATTCAATGAGTCAAAGTTTCAATGGACGAGCTGTAATGGGAATTATCGCGTGGTTGAACCCGCTCCGTTGGAATAAATATACGCTTTGTTGGAGGGCCCTTTTACTTGTAACGTGATAAAAACACTATTTAGAAAGCTTACAAACAAACAGTCTCAAAAGCTAGACGTTAGCTGGACGCTGAGCGAAACATACGTCTTTTCTAACAATTGCTAAATAGAACCCGATTTTATGCCTCTTGTTTCCAGGGGCTACCAGCCCCTCCTTTAAGTGGTCTACCTAGGGGTGTCTTCCAACATTGCGCGAGGTCACCGTTCAAGCATCTTGGGACTCAAACAACCTATATTGAGCTGTGTGCTCCGCCCATGGCCACTTCAGCTCGAGATGAGCTACCCTCTCTTACGAGAGGAGGCTTAAATTCATTAATTTTATTCGACATACTATGCTTCGTAACATTTAAATTAAGTGGTAATAACGCCATTTATATTCAACTTTTCACTTAACATTTGCATAATAGCTCTGAAATGTGGCTATGCAGAGTGCTGCTTTAAGCCAAGATGAAATATTGAAATCACATCCACAGCGGTGCTATGTGAAATTCATGAAATTCAATGTGTTTCATAACTCTATACTAAAACTACTCTAGCGTTAAAGCGATGCTACACTGTGTGTTGTGATGACGCTGCGGTACTTCTGCGGCGCCGCTGCGGCGTCGTATATGGAAAAATCCGTGGTATTTCTCATGTTGCGTTGCGTCGCCGATGCGTTGCTTCTGCGGCAACGCTACGGCGTCTCATATACAAAATCCATGGTTTACCACGGTAGGTTGATTTACAACACACTGCGGGGTCTTGTTAAAACATCGCTTAAAACCTCTAACCTAAGCTTTCGGAGCTATTATTACTGTTACTTATTCATGAGCATACTTTTGATTTCCTTGGATTACAACTTCTTAGAGCGTCGTTGGACACGCACCGCGTGCGTGCGTATATAGCGTGCTCTGATTAAGCTCAGACTTGAGATAGAGTTAAAACGGGACACAGATATGCTTTGACATAAACATCTCGTTTTATTTCTGTCTCCATTCTAAGCAGAGTGAGAATGCGGTCTATAGATTTCAGCATGAGTAAAGATCTAAGATATACGAACGAATTCTAGTAAGTTATACCTTTTAACACACAAAGTCGGGGCGTATTGTATGTTATGCATATTATTTTAATGGTATCGTATAATCCAGTATGCCTACGGGCGTGCTATTACAGTTTTGTAGTGAACATTAACATAAAATCAATAGGTATCGCGCGCCAAATGACCCGTTGCTAATATATTACATTCGGACTACAACTCGATAACAGGTCATTAGATCAATCCATCAGCTTTATGTCTATGACTGGTTTAGCTGTGTTCAATTAATAGTAACTTAGCAAGCCGAGACAATGGCAGGAGTAATAGTTCCTTTTTCGATCTTAAGTTAGAGTTAAAAACATGAAAACTCCAAAAGTATTCAAAAGATTTCGAAATACATAGACCTGAGTAGCTTGTTAGTTATAGCTTTCGTAGCTTATTATTCATTTAGGTTTCCTCTAAATCCCGTGGGGACTCCTTAGGTATATGCTGGGATAAAAAATATCCTGGACTTCTTCAGAATGCCAGATATTTCCTTGCTTACATCCTCTGTCCCTGTTAAGACGTGAAAACGCAATCGACAAAGAGGTGGATAGAGACTAGATAAACAGAGTTACTTTGGCATTTGTGATATTAGCATGGTTTAACTACATTTGTACTCGTAGTTGCGTATCACTCGGGTTTTTAACAATTTACTATCCACCCTGATATTTTAGCATCAAATAGAACCTTCACTAACTCCCAATTATACCGCATCATAGAACTGGTATGATGATGGCAGTGGGTAGGTTAAACAGAGGGGCTTAGAAGGACGTGTCTGAACTTTTATCACTGGGTATTAATTTAGGTTTAAATATATTTAACTTCAGCTCTTATCCCAGGCAGATAAATTTCCCACAGCTTTATTATAAACGTGATTTATTTTAAAACAAATCAGATAAAAGCTCACAGAATTCGTGTTGTCCAATGTACAAAATGTATTTTGATGCTCTAAATTAGGTCATGTTAAACAAACGATCACAATAAAATCTGTTGTTGCATGTTATTCCTAGGTCGAACATTTTACTATTAAATAAAATGAAATGTCCCAAATTGTTCAACCACAATTTGATTATTTTCATTATTATTTTTGTTGCATATAAACTTTAGTTTCCGACAAGTGCCTTGAATAATTACACCACTGAACTGTGCATCAGGGAAGTTTCATAACTGTACTTTTCATCTTCAAGACGGCGGCTGAGGTTCTTGGCAAAATAAACTGTGATGAAACGACCGAGCACAATACAAAGGCGCAATAAAGATCCACACAATGCGGGGAGCGACAATACATTAGATAGGCGAAAATGATTGCGTCATATTTTATTAAGTTGGCGATATCGCCTTTAAAATATGACAGTACTAAAAGCTCAACTTTGCAAGTGGACTCTGCTTTAGAAACAAGTGATAGGTTTTGCATAAACCAATTCCATTAATCATGATGATTTGGCATGACATGCCTTTACACAAAAATATAATTGTATTAAAAGTATGCTCTTGAATAAAGCATATTCTTTAACTGAAGATTGCATAAATGATAAATAACCGGTCAAATGCGAGTCGGACTCGCATACCATGGGTTCCGTATCAAAATAGCTCGAAAAAAACACGTTTCTAGTAGGGAAGCCCCCCTTTAATTTTTTTTTTTTTTTTTTTATTATTTCTTGTTATTCTCTGAATATTTCAACTCTACTTATTACGGAACATGAGATACAGCCCGCTGACAGACAGACGGACGAACGGTCAGCGGAGACTTAGTGATAGGATCCCGTTGGTTACCCTTCGGGTAGGAACCCTTAGAAGCGTGAATCTGACTCACTCCAGCAATGCCCGTTCACCATTTATCCGACGTAATGTTTTATTAATTAAATGTTTTTAATGAACAACTGCTGAGTTTTTTGCTTCTTTGTTGGAACCAGCCAGCAGATTCGCTAGAAAATTGTTAATTTTCAAAAGCAATTCATAAAAGTGTATGGGTGTGTAAGTTTATAAAATATTCATTTATGGTGTACATTGTGTATGTGTGTGTCGCCACAAGTTTTTATGAATAAAAAACTTTTCAATTCAATGGTTCTTAACCGAGCGGCCCGGCGGCCAAATCTTCGAGAAAATGAACTGTGATAAAGCACAAAGGCGTGAGATAACGATCGACCCACAATGCAGGCTGAGGAGGCAACAATACATAAGATAAGCGAAAATGATTGCGCGCCTGTTTTATTACGTTGGCAATATCTACAATATTGCACTTTGAAATAAGGTGGAACGGTTCTGTTTTATTGCGACGCGCCTCGCCGACCTCTATCTGATGCGATGAAACTGTGTGTGTGTGGTGGCAGCTCGTAGCGAACTTCTACTTCGCATGAAGGGGACCTAATTTTGCAACAAGAAATAATACTTTACAGTGTTGTTGATGCCCTCAGAATACTTTCGTTCTGAAAAAATCTTGCGCTCTCTTCGCTTGCGCTTGGGACACGTTTCCCGGTAGCAATTAAAGGTGTGCTGAAAAATGAAAGGTCGCAGATTCGACCCCCCCTTGTTGAATTATTGTCGTACCCTCTCTTATATTAAAAAAAGCTTTTGCTAATTGGATGGGAGAGGAGAACGTTAGTCAAGTTAAGCTTAAGTTAAAATATAGACGATCTGTGCTTACAGGTTTCAGCGTACAGATTTTGATACAAGTTAGAGTAAAATTCAAGTGTATATAAGCGGGTATTTTACTTGAACTCATTGGACACGCCATATAAGCCAAAACTACAGGATCTATTAACTATTAAAGCTAATAGACCTTCCAGACAAAGTAATAAATAACACAGAAATTATGTCTCTAGAGACGAACACTTAATTCAGAGTGTAATTAACCGGTCAGCTAGTAAAAAGGCAATTTGGTGTTGCCTTGTAGAACGATAAGTCCATTAGGAGTCAGAAGTAAGACGTATAAACGAGTTAATCGCTTCTCCTCGAGGGATTTTACGATCGGCGCGACCACACTGTCGAATTGGTACGCTAGGTAACTTGGGATTAGTATTTTATTCGGAGCGTGAATACGACAACTGTGGTTTTCACACCAATCTGTCTTGCACATCATTCATTCCTCTCAATTTATCATCACAGGCACAGGTATCCTCTCGCTGGCTAAGACTTCACACAGGTTATATTTACGCACTCGGCAAGTGTGCTGGGCTAAATCCTTCTTATTCAGAGAGGAATAAGCAATGGGTTGAGATAAAGAAAAGAAAATAGTATAGATACATCTTCTTTTTTCTTCTTTTGTTGAAGTTGGTGATTTGTAAGCTATGCCTCGGAGATCACTTAAAGCCATCTCTCTCACAGCCGACCTCTCTTCGGTCGTGGCTTTCAGTTCGGACTATGAGAGTAAGGGAATAGGAACTTCCCCTGTATTTGAGAAAATGTGAACCAACTAAATAAATTACATCATTTGATTTTTTTAAACTTTTTGTATAAACATACGTAGGCGCGTAACATTGTGAGCATTATGTATGAGTGGTTATTTAATTGTATAAAAGGTAGGAATGCCCAATGTGGGTAAACATGAGATTATGTAAATGATTATTGTAATGACACGAGCCTGTCGTAATTCACGAGTGATTGCGCATCGGGCGCCCATTAGCGCACGTATGTCAACACGTTCAATGAAATATCTTTGTTGTAAACCTTGCGTAAACACATGAACGGGTGTGCTGTAGGAAGGTAGGCATAAGTGTAAACTGTAAAGATGACGAGGTGACAGTAACTCTGGGAACGCTTTACCTTTTATATTACTTTCGCTTCGCCTTGTAGTTACTCATTAGAAAGTTGCCATGCGAAATTTTAAGATCGTTTTTGATAAAGTCTATGCCAGCAAAAAACTAAAAACTAGTTATTAATAAAACAAACAAGAATATTCAAATAAGCTTGTTCAAAGAGCTTCAGGAGAGTCAAACTAATCTGCCACAAAATGAAATTTACAAAGCGTTTCCAATTTATGTTACAATTTTTTTCATTCGTTTCAATTGGTTTTCCATGGCTTGTATCCACAAATCTCGCTGTCGGATCGCCGTTGCACATAATTCGTCATCGGGAATAGGCGCTGGTGACTGTAATCCTATAAATTCCTCACTACGCGTCGCACTACGCGAGTGACATGGCGACCAAATTGCTATCGTTCATATTTCATGCGATGCAATAACAAACTGGACCCACCATAATTTCTTTCGTACTATTATTGAGTCAACTGCTGGTTTTGTTTAATAATTGACAATGTGTTGAGAATTTGTCGCGAGGATAACAAGTTTTTTAAAAACTCTAATAGGCCAGTCATTAAAGCCAAAACTCGAAAGTAATTAGTAACTTGATAAAATTTTAGGGGGTTTTTAAAGAAGGTAAAATAACTTACCGTGTGATTTTGCAGTGTTGTGGGGTGTACGGAAAGGGTTGAAAAGGGGTGAAAAGGGTTTTTTGTTAATAACATTGCCAAAAAAAATTAGTAACACGCTGATTTAATGACTGGCCTATAATGTCATTATCGATTTATAATGCGCTCGCCCAGAAATTGTTTATTCACTCTTGCCTTGACTTGCCACGTGTGTTGTGCATTGACGTAGTATTATACCGCAATCGCAAGTATTGGGGAAGGGATCTTTCGCGCGGTGGACAGTGCAGATAAGGAGACAGATGCTGAACTTATGTAAAAGTGCTCGCGCCGGTCGTTAGTCTCGTTTGTATGAGCGCCGCCCTGACTCATGAGATCATGAATCTTCTCGGGAATGGCGCAGGAAATGGCACTTTCCGATTTAATGGCTTTTAAACTGCAACTCCGCAGTTAAACCATTAAAAGGCCATTTCTCGTATGTGTCTCCTCATCCCTCTATATTGTAGAGTCGGTCATGAATGTGGTTCGACATAGTTTTACAGACCGAAATGATTTGACGATTTTATTAATTTATTATATATGGTAGAGTAATGACGTGTGATTAGAGCTACAAATTGGCCGATATGAAATAAATAATTTTGAATTTTTGAATTTTATTACTTTACTTATGATTGTTTTCAAACTTCATTTCGCGTAAAAATAGATGGAAAACCCGCAGTAATTGTTTGTATTTTCGGAACAAAAATAACCTATGTTCTCTCCAGGTTCTCATCTATGACCATGCAAAAAATCACTAAATCCACACACAAACTCAGTTTCGCGTCTATAATATTAGTAGAGATATCTAGCCAATGTTTACTTTCCTCTTGAGGATATAATAAAAAGTAGGCTTTTAGCGACATCTAAGCACCATGCGAATCTTATGCTAAGTTAGCAATTTACCGATTAATATTAAAATGGATATTGGATACGTCTAATAACAAATAACGAATTCATCTTTAGTGTAGTTACACTGAAAGATTGATTACTAACAGATACCTAAATCTTTGATGGTTGAAAGGTAGAGCCTATGAAAGTCTACCCCGATAAAGTTTATTTTGTTGAAACGGTTACAAGAATCATAAACAGTTAAGTGATACTGATAATAATACTATCTATTAAGGTAAGCGAAACAAAACAGCAAAACCTAGTGTAAAACGGTCATGTTCATGGTTCATAAACTTGACCGATCGTAAGCGAACAGCGAAGAGTTTATTGTTTAACTGAAGCGGATATAAAACACTTGTAAAATGTCAAAAACTGTAGTCATAAGCATTTCAAGCACACAATATAATATTATTTTATGAAGACACTAGCTGATGCCCGCGATTTCGTCCGCGTGGATTTAGCTTTTTTAAATCCCGCGGGAACTCTTTGATTTTCCGTGATAAAAAGTTGCCTATGTCACTCCTCACGTCCTCGAGTATACCCATGCAAATCATCATCATCTGTTTCAGCGTTATTGAAGGACAAACCGACAAACACACTTTCGCATTTATAATATTAGTTAGGATTCTGTTATATTATTATGGATTGATGCGCGTCGAAAATGGACTTTCTTAAAAGTTAGTATCCTTGATGTAAGAAGAATTTTGGAAGTAACAGGTAGATATTAAAAGTTCATAAAGTATCGTAGCCAAATCTTAGCTAACTTTAAATACCTAGATCCCTTTTTACAATAATTAACCTCTAGACGAAACGACTCAATTAATTAAACCAATTAATTCAACTTTTTGTAAAGCAGGCCATTTCTTAAATTCCAACACTTGAGATAATCTAAATATAACTTTCCCATTTTATTAATGCGATACGTAAGTAATTAAGTTTGCCTTTTAAAAGTTCGTCAAAGGCAGAAATGAAGCTTTACAACCTAGCTTTTACAAGTATAAAAACAAAATTGGAGAGTTTTTCAATCTATGGATTTTCTTGAGCTTCTAAACGTATGTCAATGAACGCCTTATGAAAAGAGTTTACAAGTTAACTTCAATAGAGGCGGAGACTCAAAAGCAAAGAAATTCTATACTTTAAAAGCTACAGCTCCGCGTACCAACCAGAAAATCAATAATTCCTTACCTCATAGAAGCAACTTGAAATAAATAAATAAATGAAAAAGCCTTTTATTCATGATTCTTAAAATTAAAATTATACATAAATATTTCTTAAGTAACTTTGTTATTAAGAAATTCACTAAACAATACATATAGGTACAATAACCTCTATACTTATTAATGTGTTTTTACACATTGTTTATATTTGTGTTCTATGTAATATTCCTAACCTGTATGTTTGTAGGTTCGGTTCCCCTTAGAGATAAACGAGTCAAACTCGAAATCTTAATAATTATAAATTCGTCTCACGACTCACGAGTGACATTGGCTATATGAATTGAGTGTAGGTATATAAAAAAACAGTAAAGACAGGTTTGAATGTCCAACGATAGGTCATGGTGCCTATAAGACTAATAGAGATTATAAGAGGTTCCCAATCTTTAAATCACGCATCATCAAATTATCATTAGGGGTGATATATTATCAGAAAAGCATTAGACTATAGGTATTATTTATTGGAAAAAAAATAAGAGCGATATCTTTTAGTATCTACGGTAATCGGTAAAAATCTACGTCGAAGAAGAGTTCCTGCAATCTAACAAAATTCCCAAACAGCGTTGGACCCGATAAATTTCGGCTAATAGCCCTTAAATTGCGAGTAAAAAGTTGAAAACATTTAAATCTTTTAAAAACACATCTCTTAATACATTTCTTAAGCTCAGCGCGTGATAAATTGCTGAGAAGGAATTTCTTGAAAAATACGCTTCACGGTGGAAACTGGGAATTTATTGAAAAGCTAAAGAAAAGAGTGGAACAGCCCGCGGAACTGAAAGGTAAAGGCTCATCGATCAAGTTTACAGCCGAGCGAGAAGCTATTTATAGCTTTTAACATACTATAGAATAGCCTAGTGGTGGTAGGAATGCGATTCCCCATTCAGAGACTCACGGCTTCGATCCCAGACCTCTGACTTTTATTATTCAAATCTATCTTTACAAGTAGTACCTAAGCTTAATTCGATAGATAAGTTTAACACAAAACATTAAGTAAAGTTGCTTGCCTAAAGTTAAATTAATATTAATAATAACTAAGTACACCTTATTGACTAATACCTATTTACAAAGTACCTAATATTTACAAGCCTTTGTGAACTCGCCCAGAGAGTAACTTACTTCGAACTTAAGCAATTAAATATTAGCTTCGATGGTAAAGGAAAACATCGTGAGATAACCTGAGAGTTATATGGATATTTCTTCGAAATAGAAATAGAAATATTTTTTATTCAAATAAACTTTTACAAGCACTTTTGAATCGTCAATGAATCTACTACTGGTTCGGAATACCTTTCCTGCCGAGAAGAGCCAGCAAGAAACTCGGCGGTTGCTCTTTTCAAAAAAAATAAAAATTTTACAATAGTTAATGAAACTATGCTATGTATACAGTGCTTCCACGATGAATTAGACATTTCAAGAATTATAAATTACTAAATTTCCCCGCCGGGAATCGAATTTCCCACTTTACGACCATAGAGCTTACCGCTACGCTAGGAGGTTGCCAAAAAGAATACATACTGATTTATTTCAGGTAGGCCAACTTGTCGCTTTCATGATAAGTCAAAAGTCTACCAACGGAATATAACGGAATACGGAACGGATATGGAAAGTAGGTTGTAATGAGAAGAGTCTGCAAGAAGTTCACGTTTTTACTGCAAGCCTTAGTTACAAATCCGTTTTCAACGATTAATCCGAGAAGTTTATCCGATTCCTATCCGTGTAACTTCAAGTCGAGGATAAGAAGGTGTCAATGCGGCGGATAATTGATTCTACTCGTAGCGATAAGCCGGCTTCTATAGAAAGAACTAAGAAAAGTATACACACTATGATTTTTCTAGAACCCATTTTAAACAAAGTGCAAAATCTCTGGTTAAGAGTTTTTATGTAACTTCTACTGCCGAATTCTCTGTTTTTGACATTTCTAGTAGCTATGGAAAAGAATGGTAAGTTGCTAGTCAAGAACTGATTTTGCGGTAAATATTTAAATAAGAATCAAACATAGTTTGTATGGAGAGCTAAAGCACCCGAGGGTGACATCCCTTAACGCTAATCCAGTTAGCTAAGTTAATGCCGTGACTATGTAGATCTTTTTGTAGCACAATATATCTATTCTTTAGTGTGATCTCAGTGATCAGCATAGGCGACTTTAGGCCATAAGTTTCAAGGTACAAAATATCCAGAGCGCTCGAGGCAGCAAGATCTTTGTTGGATGAATTCACAATGCTATTTCAGATATTTCCTAAGCTTTAAGGACTTGTTCTTTGTTTTAAAACTTCCTTCACACAAAAGCATTCCAAGATGTGTTCATTAGTGCCTTGTTTGCCCTCGCTGGGGCAAAGTGGTAATATGTTGGCTGATAAAAGGGGCAGTCGGTAATACCGGTCCGAGGCCGGTGTTGAATAATTAGGCCCCTTATTTAGGGACCCGGGCCGAGCGCTTAGGCCCGCAGTAAATTGTAAGGAAAATACATTTTCTACTTAACCTTTTTCATAAGTAGTATCATGTATTTACGAAGGCAACTTGTTTGGTTGCGTGAAAGCTATCTACGAAATTGGGGTGGACAAATAAAGTGATGTAGGTCATGGGTGTCTTTATTTCGAATTATTTCTTAGCAAAATAAAACCGGTTTTAGACTCACGCCGAGAACACGGAAAATTGTGCGGGGCACACGTGTAAACAATTTGCAAAGGTTGAAGAAACAGGTATATTTCAAAAAGAATATTTTCAAACAACCCATACGGAGGGTCGCGCGCGCGTGCCGTTTTGTGCAGAAATTCTTAGCAAAACAAAGCTAATTGATTAATTTTTGTAGTTTATGAGCCAGTTGTGACACCAGCTGGATAGATAGGAAACCTTGAAACACACAAACATGCAGTTACTCCGTTCTGCTTGGATTTGATGCTAATACTAACTTATTTCAGCATCGATGGGTACTCGTGTAACGACGAGCTAAACACGCTTCAGCCGTGATTGTCGGAGAATTTTGGGTTTAAATTCGGCCGGTAGCACTTTACAACTTTGGATATAATATATTCTACAGGACGGGGAGCCATCGGTATCGATTGTCGCATAGGATAGGTGGCAGTACTCACACTTCGATGGCCTTGTTCCAGTTGATGACGTAGCCGGAGAGCGCGAAGGTCTCGATGTTGACGACGTGCACGTTGCCGCGCTCCGTGCCCACGTGGATCCATTTGGACTGCAGCGGCAGATGCAAGCACGTGATCCTGCCGACAACCGCAAACAAATTACATGTGTAAATCCCGTCCAGCCAATCAGATGGAAGGTATTTCGATCGTGAGAAAGTTGGAAACCGATAACGGGCGACCTGGGTCTTTACCGTGAAAATTGTTATTATCAGCTTCCTTTGATCGCATGGTAAGATTTTCAGATGACATCCCTTGATGATGGAATGGCGAGCGCTGTGGTTTTAAAATGGGAGGTCTCGAGTTTGATTCCCGGCGGGGACAATTTGGATATTTATAATATCTGAAAAGTTTCTGGTTTGGCTAGTTACCCCTTACCGTCAAAGACGTGCCGTCAAACGATTCAAGCTACCATACTCCCTTTCAAATTAGCCCGCTACCATCTTAGACTGTATCGTCACTTAACAACAGGCGAGATCACAGTTGGGCTATCACAAAGTAGCAAATAAAAGTTATTTCAGTTATTATAATTATTAAAAGTTAATAAATAATACATGAGTCACACGCACCAGTTAGCAAGTAGTTTCTGGTGCAAACATTTTCTATTTAGCATAAACGCATTGTGTTATTTTGTATGCTGTTGAGCACGGACGCCGCAGCTCTGGCCTACTTACTAGTTATATAACAGCCATTTGCTCTCACAGTGATTCGAATTGACTGCCAACTTCGGACGGCTATAATAGTACCTACAAGTTATAAGTTGTCGTAGAAAAGCTAGAGCTTTTCTTAAGTCTCCTTTAAGCTTGAATAAACTAGTAAGTTCTTTATACAAACTACGAAAATTTATCTAGATAGGGAGGAAAAATGGGCGGGTTGCGGGAGCTAATAAATTGCAACATATTGTAACAATTTTCAAATAAATAAAAATATTGGATAGAAATAGGCATAACTTTGCGGAAGACAATATAGCATTGTAAAGTCCATATCTCCTGAGGATGCTCTGGTTTCGGGGCGAAACGTGCGTCGAGAGTAGTATAAAAGTCTTTTGTTGTGATGCATGTGAGTGGTGGTGGCATTGCTTGCTTTCTTGCTTGGTTGGGAAGTTAAGCGGCGCTTAGTTTTTTTGACCATACAGATTTTTTTTTCTGTTGGCGGATTATAGCAAAATAATTCTAAATTTTAAATTTTCTTGCTAAAATAAAAATAATAAAATTTTGTTTTTTTCTTGCGTACAATCAAGTTTTTATTTATCTAGCTACCTGTCTATCTATTATTTCGAGTTCATTAATGAAAATGAAATCGAGAAATACTTATAGAAAATTCAGTCTGATTGAAAAAAATAAAGAAGCCATAATGATGTCTCAAAAGCAGAATCAGCACACGCCGACACAGCAGCCCCAATAAGAAGTCAGCACGCGAGGTGCTCGTTGCCGTTGTAAGACCTCCGTTTTTATTACGTTCGATTGCCTACTTCTATAATTTATTTTACTCGTAATAAAGTTCTTTATTGGCTTTCGAATCCATAAATAACTATTTTTGCATAAAATTGTTCTTTTATAGTTTAGCTGGCTCACGTTAAATTCTATTTTTCAAACCCCTATTTTACCGCCCAAGGGATTGTATTTTCAAAAATTCTTTCTTAGCATCCGCTAATCATATTATAATAGCTTTCTGTATTTCGAATTTCAGCCCGATCCGTCTAGTGGTTGAAGCTGTGCGCTAATAGAGCACTCAGTAAGTCAGAAGATGATGAAAAGACACAAAATGTAATGTATGTTTAGATGCTTAAAGTGTACCTAGTAAAAAGTAAAGATATTGTTGGACTTAAAGAGGGACACAATGTCAGTACATTAGCGAGTAGCCGCCACTCAGTGCTCCTCGCTCCGGGTAATGGGGCTGCAAACGGCGCGGCCTCAGCTTACATTACGAATCTGATTTACAACTTCTAGACATTTTGTCCCGGAGAGTGCACGGTTTTTTGGAGACGTAATCCATTCCATTTCGTGAATTTTAACTCAGTAGATCTTCCTAATATTATAAAAATATGTGTTTGTTTGTACGTTTGCCTTTCAATCACGCTGTAACAGATCAACGGATCTGCGTGATTTTTTTTGTATTTTTTTTTTTTGGTTTAGTTGAGGACTTGGAGAGTGACGTAGGCTTCCTTTTTCCCGGATAAAGAGAGTTCCCGCGGGATTTTGAACAACTAAGCGGAAGAATTCTTGGCCAAAGGCTTGCCTAAGGAATGATTCTCTGACACACATTATATTTTTATTTTAAAATATTAGCCAAGCTGAAGTTGACTAATATCCTCCTATCCCCTCCAAATAAGCGGAAACCTTGTGTTAGGAGTGGGTACGACAATAGTGCAACGGGCAGAATTCGAACCTGCGAGCTTTCAGTTTTCAGTCCGCACCATTAACCGTTCGGCTATTGAGGCTTGTAAAATGTAAATATTGGCAGTCGCTGGATACAGGCGGCGCAAGATCGTGTTCTATTGGGATTCTTTCAAGAGACCAATGCAACAAACTAATACTCCTTTCTCACTGTAACTCATTAAAAAAAACTAAGATGCATAGTCAAAAGGCAAATATTTAGTTTTACTTTTTTGTTGTTGCGGCGAAGGGCACTCTTAACCTCTTTCCGCAAGTAATTTCCAAGAGTCCGTTGTGCTAAGCGCGAGGCCTCGTGGCAGTGAAAACAAAACTGTTTTTATTCACTTGTGAACAAGGGCCTCACGTGACCGGGTACTATACCATTCCCAAAAGGACATGAGTGCTGCGTACTTTTCAAAGTTTTCCTTATCTTTGACAGCTACTGGTCTGTTTATACACAAGGAAAAACAAAATTCTTTTGCTATAATCCGCTAAACTAATGTACTGTTACACTGTACACTGCCATTTTTCGAGTAGTAGAATAAGTGCACAAACAACACACCACCAACACGCATCACCACACAAAACCTTCAAAATACAGTCTACATACTACTCTACGAAATACTCACCGTAGCATTTTTTTTTTTTTTAAATATATAGACTAGCGCTTGACTGCGATCACACCTGATGGTAAGTGACGCTTGCCTAGAAGATGCCTATTCACTCTTGATTTGAAGGTACCCAAATTATAGTTAGAGGGAAAAACGGAAGCCGGAAGGGCATTCCAAATCCTAGCGGTGCGTATCAGGAACGAAGAAGCAAGGAACGAAGAAGCCGTACGAAACACCGTAGCATTTTCAGGAGATGTCGACTCCACAATGTACTTATGCAATAATTTGCAAAAGAACTTGATAAATCTTATGAAAAATTTTGAAAATAATGTTACGCGCGCGATCTTACGTGAAGGACAGAGATGTCGCCACGAGTACGGTGTGACGTCACGCGGGCGCGGGGAGTGGTTATACGGCGCCAACGAGACTACAATCATCATGGCGTCTGTCTGCGCGTGTGGATATAAAGTGGGAAATGTGAAACTAACCTAAAATCTGTAGTGTGTTGCGTTGTAACTCTAAGTGATGTGAATTTATAACTGGACAAGTTAATTATTAAACGTGATTGTAAACATATCCAGAGTCTGATTTTCACATTCAGAAGTGGCATTTACGACGAAAATTGGACCCAAATATAGAGAGATCAGTGCCTAATAAAGAAAATGCATTCATGCGGCTACTAAGAAATGCCGATTAACTCCGGCTTCCCTGACAAATGCCAGCACATTTCATGTGGAATCAGTCAATGTCGCTATCGATAAAACTTTTGTATGGAAAACGCGATGTGAACGCGATTTTGTAAGAGTTGAAGAGGATGTCTTTTAAGGATCTCGACAAAGTTACGTAAAACTAGATTTTCATTGAGGCGACTCGAGAGGTGTTAAAGCAGTGACATGAGCGGTTTGCTAAGCGTTTTACAATAAAAAACTTACCGCTGCAGAATGAAACTTCCAGCTGATGTTCATAGATACCTACAGGTCAACCTGTAATCTGCTCGAAGGGATACTCAACAGCTGCTACCCAGAAGTCTGTGATGTTATAAAAAGATGCTTTTTATGAAACTGACTTGTCTGACGTGTGTCTGACACTAAGTGCAAATTGAGTTATACTTGGACGTATGGATTTTACTACAAGAATCAAGTTGTGGGACTGAATATCGTAGAGAATGCAGCTGATCATGATGATGATGATAAATCGACTTTTCTTCCGACATAGTTATTAATGAGGTGCGTAGTTGTTATTTTTATTTATCTGTCTGTTGGTTTTAACCATCTATTTTCTGTCTGATCTGTTCTGTTTTCTGACCGATCTGTTCGGTTATCTGTCTGATCTGTTCAGTTTTCTGTCTGATCTGTTCAGTTCAGTTAATTTGTTAATCTGTTTAATCCGTTTATCCTTTTTATCCGTTTTATCCATTCCACCTGTTTTATGTTTTATCCGTTTATCCGTTTTATCCAGTTTACCGATTTCACCTGTTTTATGTTTTATTCGTTTAACCATTTTACCCGTTTTACCTGTTTTACCTGTTTTATCCGTTTACCCGTTTTATCCGTTTCACCTGTTTCATCCATTTATCCGTTTAATGCGTTTTACCTGTTTTATCCGTTTATCCATCTTATCCGTTTTACCCATTTCACCTGTTTTATGTTTTATCCGTTTTACCGTTTCACCTGTTTATATGTTTTACGCGTTTTATCCGTTTACCCATTTCACCTGGTTTATCCATTAAATCCGTTTTACCTGTTTTATCCGTTATCCGTTTTATCAGTTTTACCCATTTCACCTGTTTATGTTTTAACCGTTTACCTGTTTCACCTGTTTTATCCGTTTATCCGTTTTACCCGTTTTACCTGTTTTATCAGTTTATCCGGTTTATCCGTTTCACCTGTTTTATCCGTTTATCCATTTAACCCGTTTTACCTGTTTTATCCGTTTATCCGTTTTATCCATTTCACCTGTTTAAGTTTTATGCGTTTTACCCATATCATCTGTTTATCTGTTTTATCCATTTTACCTGTTTCACCCGTTTTATCCGTTTTACTTGATTAACTGTTTAACTTGTTTTCCTGTTTATCCGTTTAATCCGTTTTATCCATTCTGCCCGTTCTGTCCGTCCTGTCCATCCTGTACGTCCTGTTCTGTACGTTCTGTACGTTCTGTGCGTTCTGTACGTTTTGCGCGTTCTGTACGTTCTGTACGTTCTGTACGTTCTGTGCGTTCTGTACGTTCTGTACGTTCTGCGCGTTCTGTACGTTCTGTACGTTCTGTACGTTCTGTACGTTCTGTCCGTTCTGTGCGCTCTGTGCGTTCTGTGCGCTTTGTGCGTTCTGTACGTTCTGTCTGTTCTGTCTGTTCTGTCTTCCTGTCTGTTCTGTCTGTTCTGTCTGCTTTATCTGTTAAATCTGTCCATTCTGTTCATTCTGTTTTATCCGTTTAATCTGTGTTATCTGCTATATCTGTTTTATCTGTATTTATTTATTTATTTATTTATTATTTATTTTATTGTAATCAACAGCAATACCATCTGTGCAACAGTAATATCTGTATTAACTGCATTATCTGTATTATCTGTATTACCTGTACTATCTGTATTATCTGTACTATCTGTATTATATCTTTAATCAGTTTTATCCGTTCAATCTGTGTTATCTGCTGTAACTGCTTTATCTCTATTAACTGTATTATCTGTACTATCTGTACGGTCTGTACTGTCTGTACTGTCTGTACTGTCTGTACTGTCTGTACTGTCTGTACTGTCTGTACTGTCTGTACTATCTGTACTATCTGTATTATCTCTTTTATCTCTTTTATCTATGATACTGTACTATCTGTATTATTTCTTTTATCTGTTTATCTGTTAAATTTGTCCATTCTGCTCATTCTGTTCATATTGTTCATTCTGTTTATTCTGTTCATTCTGTTCATTTTGTTTATTCTGTTTAATCTGTTTTAATTTGATTATGATGTTCTGATTTTGAACCCAAGTAGAGTCTGTTCTGATTTCTGTCCTATTCCTATAATTTTTAACCCTCATACGAGTATTATGGGTTTGACGCGGTTACTTTCTGTTTGAAAGCTGACGTGATCAGGATGGTTTTTGGTTAATCAATAGTGAAGATCTGGACAGGTGTTAAATACCGTCAGCTCATTTCCTGCTTAATAAAAGGGTCTTACGGACTTCCGCAGGTCTGTCGATCTGAAAATTGATGATTGGGGTCCCTGGTAGAGAAAATAAAAATATATTTTTTAGAAATTACAATTTTATTTGTTTAAGTGCATGACAAAATCCGATTCTGGTTCACAAAAAATATGTCTTTTGACTCTGGTTCACCTTTTACGAACAATATGGTTAAATTATATTCTGATCTACGAAATTATTATGTGTTCATATTATGTGTATAACTTAATAATGTTTTTTTTTATTTTAATTGACTTTACTTGAGCGGACTGTAGAACGTAGCTGATCAGCGTTAACGGGTTTTTTAGTCAAAGAAAAATGTTGATAGTAGATTGTGTGCGGAGTACAGAGCTTTGAATGTCTTAACAGTCAAGAACAGGTTCCTTTTGCGAAACATTGGTGATGCTAAGTTGGGAAATTACCCGGCAAACACTAGTTTAGACTTAGCACAGTGCTACCACTTAATTATCCTAGCAACGGAGGCTATTAAGATCACACCTGATCTTAAATTCTTCATCTTAACTTTACTATGCCTATCCGGAAGTAGGGGCCGCACCCGAAGAACTGTTTGTTCCTATGTTGTTGTTGAAAATACATATTATAAGAATCTCCTTAAGTGATATTGTTTAAAGTTCCAGATACTTTGACTTTAATAGGGGTAAATACTATCAACTGCTTTAACCGAAATTTGGCTCGTCTCTGATATGTGTGCTCTACCGCCTTAAGATTTGTTAACTGATCTGTTATCTTATGTGCCTCAGGGTCAACTAAAATCCAAGTAACTTAAAAGTGTGCACCAAACATTGGTTGCCTTATATCTGCAACGATTAAGTTCCATCCGAAATCGTAAATTAAGCACACTGATACATTTGACACCTTAAGTATTGATCTCCGATCAGTTTGCAGCAAGTAATTATAATCCCTTAGCAAAATATTTGCTGGACAGTGAAATCACTGATACGTTTACACCAGAAGAACTTAAGTTTTAACTCACATCCGAAAAGCTTAGGTCGTAATTCGTTGAAGAGCCACAATTTCCAGCCCTGTGACCATATTCAGTTTCCGCTTCTTCTCCTCCAGTTCTCCTCCCAGTTGCATGGTTTGATTCCTACGCATTCTATCACGAAATTTGGTGATTTCCGCTATCATATTAGGAGAGTCACTATTGGATTACTTCGTAGAAGTGTTGGGTGTCGATTTTAGTTCTGAGACTAAATGAGTAGTACCTGCTGTTTCATCATCTTATCAGCAATTTTGGCCGAACAGTTGAGGCTCCTGTAGTTTGCAACTATTCTGCATCTATCTCAAAGCTGAGGTTGCTTTTGCTCTCTTAGTTCCATCTTTCTAGGAGGTTCTGGATTTGATGTATTTCCAAATTTCCGATGCCATGGCCTTGGTTCTTACTTAAAGGCCCTAGAACTCATTAGGTTATTGTGATGCCAGTTGGGACCATGTATTGGCATTGACGCCACTCACAGTTGAAAACACTGGTCTGTTTCCTCTTTGCTCTGCGCGCCAGGTGTCAAGCCTTGTGCCGGGACAGGCGCCGGTGGAAGTGCTTTTGGGATGATGTTGGATGGCTGAGTGCTTAATAAGAGGTATACTAGCTTGCTCACTGTGGCATATACATGCAGTTGTTATATGTTTGGTTGGGAGTGCACAGTTGTGTCACTGGTGGACATATTAGCGCTGACTGTTATTCGCTCGCAGGCGTATGGGTAAACATAGTGATCAAAGGCGTGTTGAGGTGCACAGTGCCGACACGTGCAGCGTGCATGTAAGCAGGGTTGTGCGAATTGACGCGGGATCTACCGAATGGTCGATTTAACTTCGCGGTGTAAAGAAATGAAAGGTTGTAGAGTATTGTGGCGGTGGTTGCTGCTGATGGGTGCAACAGAAGTTCACTAAATTACGGCAACTGATTCTGACAAGGACAGTGTTGACGCACAGGATATAATAGATTTTCTAGAAAGTTAAAAACCTACTTCAGTCCGATCTGGTACAGTCAATTTAGGTCTGCATCTGAAAATCGTATTCTCCACTAATGCCTGTGTGTGAATACCTGGTGGTATTCACTTTTCAGGATGGCCGATGTTACGCGCGCGATCTTACGTGAAGGACAGAGATGTCGCCACGAGTACGGTGTGACGTCACGCGGGCGCGGGGAGTGGTTATACGGCGCCAACGAGACTACAATCATCATGGCGTCTGTCTGCGCGTGTGGATATAAAGTGGGAAATGTGAAACTAACCTAAAATCTGTAGTGTGTTGCGTTGTAACTCTAAGTGATGTGAATTTATAACTGGACAAGTTAATTATTAAACGTGATTGTAAACATATCCAGAGTCTGATTTTCACAATAACTTTTGCAATGGTGGTGCGTTGTTATGCCATATATTTAGGCAAGCCAGCCAGCACTGGTTGACCAATATAGTTAGCTAGATGATACCTATGTGATCATCCAGGATATAATCTATCTCCATTGCAAACAGCCAAATCCGTCCAGTAGTTTTTACATGAAAGAATAACAAACATACACGTACGCACGCACGCACACACATACAAACTTTTGCCTTTATAATATTAGTGTGATGTGATTTGTATGATAGGGCCCAAGAAGCCCTGTATACCTACTATTCACCAAGTATTTTGGCTGAGCTTGTCCGCTCTATGTGCTCTTCAAGGTTCGCTACAGATTTGTCAGTGTACAAGTTTGTCTCTAAAAAAGTAGATCTAGGATAAAACGTCCAAGTATTTCAGCCGTTATACAAAACGGGCTTTTTTTTCGTCTCATATTCATTAAAAGTTTGTAAGCGATTCGGCTGAAGCGGCTGAAACAAGAGCAAGCCGCAATCCCTTACATTACGCGGCGCAAAACTTTCACAATCAATTACTATTTTCAGCCAAGTTTTCAGTTTTGCTACAAAATACTTGCTTTCTTTTGAAGCATTCACTATAATAAAACAGCTTGCTTGTAGGGATAAAGGCCGTAACTCACTTACACGACACCGCTCCCGCATGTTGCAAGGAACATTTAAATATTCAAGAAAAGCCGGCAAGAAACTCAGCAGTTGTTTGTTTGTGCTTTTCAAAACAAAACTATTATGATCATAAAAAAAAAATATTAAATTATAAAATTCTATGTCAATGCAAAACACGAAACTACAAACTATCCGTTAAAAATTCCTTATTTAAGTAGTAGCATTTTTTTTGTGGAATATCTTTAATTTTTTAATACGTAAGTAGCACGTAAATGTGCTTGTAGACACCTTTGTAAATATTTTTGGTAAGTGTTTTTGTAGTCGTAAACCCAGAGTAATGGTTTACGAGCTCAAAGCTATAAGTATGAGAACACTTTCGCGCAGGAAATTCAAAAAATGTGATAATCGTAGTGATACTCAGAGTCGTAAGCCATTTCCCCGAGCGGCCCTCGACAGTTGTTTATGATAAACTGCAGCACTGCGAACGTCGACGAGAGGAGCTTTTTATTCTCCCGAGTACACAATGGCCCCATTAGAATAACAAGGTTGTTTCGCGAGAGCGCGGGATACGAGTAACTTGCAGTAACATCAACAGCATTGGATCCGATGCTTTCTAATTAAAAGATATCGTTTTTTTTTTAAAAGGGTTAAAGTGTTAGAAAGGCTTGATTTTTTTTACTGATGACAAGATAGCCCTTGACTGCGATCTCATCTGATCTCTTGTAAGTGAGACGGTCGCAGGCTAACTTGGAAGGGTAACTATGCCAGTGTAACTTAAACTCATACTTCTAATCGATTTCTACACGCCTTTGTACCGGTAAATAGTTTGGCGGTACGTCTTTGTCAGTAGGGTCCTAACTAGCTAATGCTGAAGCTTCCTAGTAGACCAGACCAGAGATAATTTAGAAATTATTAATTCCTAAATTGTCCCTGCAGGGAATCGAACCCAAGAACTCCCACTTATATGTATGTCACATCACCATATCGCTCGCCACTGCGGGATTGTCAGAACAATAAGAATAAAAAATAAGTGATCAAAGTATAATAAAATTAAGTACATAATTCTTGTTCTGAATAACAATTGCTTGTTAATTAAACGTCATTGGTGGAATAGAAAATTTTTTATTAAACTTTTTATGTAGGCATTGTAGGTGCTATACCTGCAATCAAACAAAAAGTTAACGAACGAATAGAACGACGAAATTCCGCGAACGTTCGTAATTTCGTTACTCCTTTGCCCCTGGCCAAAAACTGAATCCACATCAAATATGGTATGAGCATACGCGTAAAATCTCATGTGCGCTGATATTCAGCAGTTTTCACACCGAACAGTCGTTTCGCATGCAAAATAAATGTCGTTAAAAGTTAACGGGAGACGAGTGGTAGCGAGCTATTAAATCTGCTTTCACGGTTACTGTCGTTGTAACGAAAATGTTGTGTGCGGCGATATTGCCCCATTTCTACTTTTCTGTTTATGTTTGAATGGATGTTGAACGTTACTATCGGTTTACAATCTTAATATTTGAAAACAGTGAAAAAGGCTTCAAAATTAAAGCTTATAAATAGAATTTGATATTGATTCATTGCGTTGTATAGCTAGCTATCCTTGTGCGCATCATTTTTACTCTGGATCACGCAACCCGCTAAACTTACAAACTTATGTTACAATCTTATATTTTAGCTCTTCCTCTTTTGCGTTGTATATCATATAGCTTAGGCCCGTGATCTCTTTCATATATCATACTATGTTGGGAGAAAGAAAACCCTTTATTGGGAATTATGGGGTGGTATACGGTGAAAAAGCCGGACATCTATCTAGTAGACATTCGATTGATGTACGCTCTTGCTAGTGTCATAATATATAAAAGCCTTATTTATTCGTTTGTTATTTTTTTATTCGTTTTCACGAACCATATCTAAGTTATCTCCTACGTAGGAGTCCCTTTATCTAGGTAGCCCCTAAATGCAATCCCTTACACAATGTCATTTTCACTTTTAAGTGTTCACTAAAGATCCGTGATAACGAAATTGATAGAAAGCGTCACCTAATTTAGCTTTGGTAGCCCGTAAAAGTTAGGGAACGTTGGTGAAAAAGGATATATCAATACTCTCAATATTATATGATAATGCATTGAATAAAAATGAATGTTTCAGTGTTGCAAGCATTTTTCAGCGATAACTATTTCAGAGATCCCGCGTGAAAGTTCGCTCGGAAAATCCTATTTCCCGCAACACACGGATAAACAAGAGGACGCTGATTGCTTTTTCAAACACAAAGTAACCGTTACCAACAAATCGGTCTTTGGAAAACCCTCAGTATTGAGTTTTTCAAAGCTATTATTGGAGTTGTATTAAAAAGATTTGGCGAGATGAATAGATCTCATCTCAACTTGAAATTGCTGACCATTCATCGCTTGTTCATTTGAGTGCTCACCTGACTATTTAACTGACTATTCATCGATGTATGTGGTGTTTTTCGATTCGGTCGTCGCCCAAAGTGGCTTTGCAGCCGCTTTGAGTACTAATTGTACACCATTCATGTCTCTCAATATTATTTTCAATAGTTCGATATGCGGCCTTTTAAAAAGTTTAACCGAACCTTTTCAGGTCGCGAACATGAAAATTAAGCGTCGGTAAATTTTTAATTTCCATTCGAGGCGATCAAAATTTATTTTGCGCTTTTTATACGAACTTGTTCGGTTGATTAACGAATTGATACTAGCTGAAAGGCAACAAAGTACTCTGCGCTGAATGGTATTTATTTTACTATGGAGATACGTATTCAATGACACCTAATATTACGCCAACAGATATCAAAGTAGACAGATCAGTATTAATAGAGCCTGAGATAGAACCCCATTTTTAATACCTATTCTGTCTACTAAGGTCTACTGTGATAAGTACAGCTATTAATTAAAGTTAGCATTGGTTAATTAAAGTGTGAGGCGCAAACTCGTACTTTGAATCTTCCTTAACCGCAAGGTTATAAACATTTGAAAGGTAAGTGAAGGCACTTTGGTGAAAATTGGCAATCGTTTTGACATTTTCAACATTATCATCTCATCGAATGAAAGGATCGCCACAGAACACGGTCATGAGCCGCTTGAATCCAGCGGTTGCTAAAGAGATCATCCGTCCATCTCGTGGCTGCGCTTGATAGGTTTATTTTGATTATAAGCCCTTTAAAATAAAAAGAAAAGACAAGCTTTCTTATAATAGAATACAAAAGTGCTTTTTAAAAGAATACAAGCCATGTTAAACTTATAACGAATATTCTCTTCTCCTTTCCAAATAAGTCGAAACCTTGTATTAGGATTGGGTACCTTTGGGTACCTTTGGGTACACAGCAGTGCAACGCGGGAGGGTGGGATCGAACCGTCGACTTTACAGTTTTTCAGTCCAAACCTTTAACCGTTAAGCTTTTGTGCTTCAAGCTTTTGTGGCTACAACAGTCAATAAACGATACATTTCATTAGTACAAGGTACGAACGTACTGTACGAGAACAATGGAGGTCGGTACAATAATTCTGTCAAACCCAAACAAAGAATCAATTGTGTCCTCTGATCACCCCCATTCCAGCCATTCCCGCTTAATTAAACCAGGGGACGTATGTAGTGCGAATGTAGGACGAAAATCCACACAAACGGTTGTGGGTACGCACCGTACTATTCAAACCTTTGCGAAACCTTACCCAAATACACATACAAACATAATGGAGCAGTTATAGCCTAGAGGTTAACATTGATGGGGTAGTCCCCTATACCGGGGTTGAGAGCTCTCAACTTCCGACGTTTTGGAGTTATGAGCGTTTTATATGATTAATTAAATATCGCACGCTTCAACGATGAAGGAAAATATCTTGAGGTGAATCTGCATACTCTCAGTATCTATCAAGTTGCATTAGGCCGGGGTAGTGGACAATGGTCATTCTTTGAGAGGAGACCTGCGCTCACTAGTGAGCCGCTGGCATTGGTTGGTTGTTGCTTGTTGTTGATGATTATGATGAGAAATACTTTGTTTTTTTTTTCATTTTTCTTGTGTCTCTGGATATGAAGTTAACAAAGAATACATACATCGTTTTTTTTTATAATAATACAATGTTTTACTTACTACCGGTTTTAAATTAAGTGGACAGGACAAGTTTTTTTAATAAATGCCATGTTAAAATTGACCTCAAATTAATATTATTAGAGTCCGTTTATTAAAGCCTGAATGATTGACACTCGAAGTGCCGTAATTACGAGAGCTTCAATTTGCATTATTGATGATTGAACATTTGGGAAAAGGATTAGCAACATTTGCGTAATTAATGTTAATTTGGTTCTGACAACTGTTTGACAGTCTGTAAGTATAAATCTTTTTTGATATCTATCAATCTATCACGTAGGGAGAATTTTTGCTTCTGAAAATGTTGTAAACGAATAAATTAAAAGTAGCGATAAGAAATTTTCCCTTAAAGTTACCCGATTTTTTACTCACTAACTTGTAAAGCCTACTTAGCTACCTTGAATAAATAATTTTCACATAGATATTCAAAACTTTTCATAGTGGAGGACTCGGAGGACACTACGACAAAGCCGTCGACACGTGACGATCCCTAAAAAATTTCGAGTTCCCGCGAATAGACGGTCGGACTTGGCGAATTTATAACGTTCCTTATTATCTTACCACAGAACCCTAAAAATTACATAGAAAAGAAAAATGTCCATTTAAGCAGACTTGTCATGCAAATTGATAGCCACACACAGTCAAGTCTGACGCAGACTTGCAGGCTTGACGGCAAACTTGATCGTATGTGGTCTTCCCTTAGTGAGACACTGTCTCGCAAAAGATAGGAAAGTAAAGTCAACTCACCTTTCCCTTTGGAACTTTAAGGACTGCACCCTCTGCGGTGGCTTCTGGCGGAAGGTCCACAGGTTGAGCAGGTCGTCGGCCGTGGCCGTGACGAGCGCGCCCTCGTTGATGAGGAACTTGGCGTGCAGCACCGCCTCGCCCGACTCGTGCCGCACGTGCGTGTCCACCCCGGGACCGCCTAGTCTGAGGTTGCGTTCAGGGACATTATCGAATAGAATAGAATATTTTTTTTTTTTCAAAATTCAAGATACATTTATTTCATGTAGGCCAACTCTACTAAAATAAAACCCTACATAAGTCCACGCGGACCAAATCGCTGGCAAAAACCAGCGCAGTATTGTATTACAATATTTAGCTTAGGTAAAACCATAGTTTGAATTTTAAAATAGAAAATAGAGATAAAGACAGATTCCGTAGTTATTTCACAAATCCAGCTAAATGGATTTACGAGTGGATACAGCCAGAGCGGAATTTCAACACCTAATCTAGTAATTTGTATTGCACGAGCAGAGCGGAGTTGTCGCGTTCCATTCCGCAGCAGCAAGTCGTAGCGTCTGTTACATCCATTACTTTAATGTACAGTCAGCGGGAAGCAGCACGGCTATTCACTAACATGCCACTCACTTCGAAAGCAAACTCACTTCGCTTTGCTCTATCGATTACGTCAAATGAAGGATAATTTGACATAATTGGTAAGGGCCAAATTAGACGGTGCACCGTTCATCGTTCATTTTTGCGATAAACGATGCACGATACCAGTGAATCTTTCCACCAACAAAGAGTAACGGAAAAGACTGAGCAAGCAAAAAGAGTTCAAAAAGAGTCAAAATGAGCTAGCTCGGAAGTGACGTTAAGGCGACTTTCAAAACTCTTAGTTGATGGAAGTGTAAACCTATGTATTTGTCTTCAAAGAGTTCGTTCCGCTTAGCCATTTCTTGCTCATTACTTTTTTGCGGATCAACTGACGATGATGATGACTGAATAGTAAAGAAGACTGGAACGGTGATCCGTTGCAGTCTTCTTCCTATTCCGCGATTGGTGAACCAAGGTGAAGTGAGTTTGCTTTCGAGGCGAGTTCGAATTTTAGAGAATAGTCCTGCTGCATCCCGCACATCCCACGTGTTGTCGAGATTCGTACTTGTTTGTTGCGAAGTTCCGCTCGCGATGTTTGTAGCCACATCTCATCCAGAGCGCATTCCGCCGGGCGAATGTATTAAGATTAAATGGGAAAGGGAATGTTTGCTTAATTAAATTTTTTACTGTTGTTTCAAAGCTCTTCATATCTACAAGTATCTTTATTATGAATGAAAATATCACCCTATTTTTAAACACACTGTCTGACTGTTTGTCAGTTTGTATGAATTCGCTATTCACCACAATTTCTTGGTGAATTTTCATGTGGATTTTACAAGTAACTTGAGCATGGCTTGAGACATCATATTATAGACTATTTGATCAAAATAGATTTAAAGATATCTTACGTTGAAGTCTGCTCAGCTTAGTTTAATGCATATGAGTCATATTAAGCTTGTATTAATCACAGATTATATTAATATTCATTTCAATTAAGTGGCCGTAATATAATTCGATAATTAAAAAAAACGTTGGAAAGATTTGGGGAATGCCTAAGCCTGGCAATAGACGTCCGATTTTGTTTCCGATTGTCTGATCAGGCAACCGGATCGTATTTACTCGATACACATCCGATTTTTCCGTCAGGCTTTTTCTGAACTCAGTCGTTCCCGAGCTATCATCCCGAGTGCTTGCGTTTGGAGCAAAGCAGAAGAAAAGAAGATGGATGACGAGTTAATAGAAATAGAAATATTTTTTATTCAAATAAACTTTTACAAGTACTTTTGAATCGTCAATGAATCTACCACTGGTTCGGAATGCCGTTCCTGCCGAGAAGAGCCAGCAATAAACTCGGCGGTCGCTCTTTTCAAAAAAATTTTTTTTTACAATTGGTAACAAAACTATGCTATGTATACAGTGTTTCCACAATAAAGTTTCAAAAATGCAAAACAATCCAATGCATGTTAAGACAGGCAGGCAAAAGCAGACCCATTCCCGTTGGTGGCACCCGTTCACGAGCATGACGCAGGATCCAGCCATTGCTTCGCTCAACCGTATTTGAGGGAACGTAACAACCCGCACCACACGACACCACCACAGTTTTAAAGAGAGGAAAGAGAAAGAAGAAAAAACGTCGCTATTGGATTCATCCAATCAATTTGACAAGACTTACTGAGAGTCATTTCTATTTAAAACATCCAAAATAATTCATAATAATAATAATTTTATTATTATGAATTATTATTTTTTATTATTTTTTTTTTTATTTTTTTTCATAATTTTCGCCCATTATTCGAACCACAACGATGCGTCCACATAGTGTCAGCGCTAGATTTTTTGGGCCCTAAAAAATCCCAATAAGCAAAATTCCGCCCTTTTGGGGCTAAAAGCCCTAAGGTGGGAACCCTGACTGGCAAAATCGGAAGGAGTAACCGGATGTCTATTTTGTCTCATACTAGAAGTATGTAGACCGCGCCTTCAGACAATCGGACCGACAGTAAAATCGGAAACGCCTCGCGCCCGTTTCCGACTCGGACGTCCGATCCGGCCACCGGATCGGACGTGTATTGACTGTTCATACAAAGTAATGGCTTCAATGCCTTCCGGTAGCCTGATCAGGCTACCGGATCAGACAATCGGATGAAAAAACCTGACGTGTATTTCCAGGCTAAGCCGTAGAGGCGACTAATACGTAAATTAAAATATCCTAGGTTTATAATTTTATTATTGCTGGCTGACATAAAAATTGTATTTTTTTTTTTAATGTACACTAAATTGACCTAAGTATTTTATTTTTGACATGATTTATTATTCAAAATAATAATGAAAAAAATATTTAAAATAAATTATTATTTGATGCTACGTAGGAAATGTAATGTTATGTTTTTTTTTTATTATTTGTTACGTATTAGAATAAAGGCTTTTTTATTTATTTATTTAATGTAATTCCATGAGCATTTTTCTTTTTTTCATAATATTATGTCATTTGCTTTGGAAGCTCCATTACTGAGTATTGTGAGATTTTAGAGTAATATCACCACAGATATCACAATTTACGAAATATGCAAGCACTAGCTTTGTAGCGATCTAGTTACAACGTACTTTGAATCGTGAATTTGGTTGGAAATATACAGGGCCCATGTTGTTTGTGCTCGTAGGACCGTTTGTACGTTCGTACTCGCCTTTGATGAAAATGATTCGAAATACGAAAGCTGTTTTCCTACCCCTGATGAAAAACTATAAGCATATTCCGGTTTATCAAAGTATCTTCTTTTAATTTATGGCAGAATAGTCCTTGACCGCGATTTCACCTGTTGGTAGGTGACGATGCAGTCTAAGATGGTAGCGGACCAACTTGGAAGCGGTATGACAGTGTAAATTGAACCCATACCCCTAATCTGTTTCTACACGCCCTCCATCGTGGCGTAAAATACTGGATGGATCGGATTTTATATCGGACCAAAGTGTGGAGCGTTAAAAGAACATAGCTCTCCTGGACGTGCCACTCGACGACCTGCCTCCTGATTCTGTAACTTAGTGTCTATCAACGAGGATAGGCATTTACTATTTCATAGTAAACCTTAAATGGATAAAAAATAAATGTCAGTGGTACATTTTTTGATAGGCTGGTGCAAAATGTTTGATCGCGTCGTTCCGCGAGATCGTGCGGTTACTGCGAATCGCTCATTAGGCCGAGGGCTGTTTGTTTGTTCCCTGATTTTGTTTACCTCGAGCTCAGCCGCCGGTAAATGGAATTTGTAAAAATCGGTTCCGTTATCCCGGGACTATCGCGAGGGTATATACGAGGGTATAGGTAGGTACACTTGCGCTCTATGGCTGTTTGGAAAATTCGGAAATCATTCACAGACATCGATGTAAATGAATATCTATTTGTTTGTGACAGGGGATACAATTCCTCCATCATCATGCTTAATAATTGCGTAGTGTTTTTCTGAAAGAGTACGAAATTTTCCATCATACAATCTCAAAAAATCAATATCTGCAACGATGACAAAACATTAATAACATTTTTTTAAATTTTTTCGGCTTTTTAAATAAACACATACCAAGCTTATTCAATTCGTATAATTTTTAACTATAATTCGTATAAAAAAATTTATAACACTGACAGGGATTTCAGTGTCCGGCTCCTGGACCATTATCATGGATACTTTTACGATCTTTTTATGTCCAAACAACCCTATCTATATCATATGGAATTTAAATATTTTACAAGTTACATGATGAATGGCGGCCATTCCATTTTGATGGGCTCCCGGATTACTATTCATTAATAGTTGAACGGACTATTAATATCATTTTCATGTCTTTTCACATCGAGAGGCTTTTATAGCTGATGTATTCGCGCTTGACTGGGATAATGCCTTCCCTGCATATCACACTTATATTATAAAGGCGAAAGTTTGTGTGTGTGTGTGTGTGTGTGTGTGTTTGTTACGATTTGGCTGAAATTTTGAATGGAGATACCTCATACCCAGGAATAACACATGGTCTACATTTTATCCCGGAAAATTAAAGAGTTTCCGCGGGAATTAAAAAAAATCTTAATCCACGCGGGCGAAGCTGTGGGCATTATCTAGTGACTACTAAAATTATGATTTCAAAATCATACTTTCTGGGGCCGAAGACTAGCTTTTTTCTAAAGCACGTGCAAACAAGCAATTTGTTGCTGCGCGATTGAAGAACAAACAATCACACTTTCGTACTTATAATATTAGTAAGGATTTAGAGTAAATGGTATACTTTAGGATGGCGGTTAATTCAAAATTTATGACGAGAAAGTAAGTGCGAGAGCTACTGGCAGATTACGTAGTACAAAATTAAAACGTGAGTGGTCGTATATCACGCCGGGGGACGGACGGGGTAGGGGGTGGAAGTTACGAGAAAAGTTGCGTTAAACTTTACCCCTCAAAAACGTTGTCGAAGTTGCCTCATTAAAAGTAAAATGATGAATATTTTCATGTTCAGTTTACATTTTACACAGTGTTGAGGTATTTGACGTTGATGTAACTCCTTGATTTACGTTTTCAAATATGTACATAACTTTGAAGCATTAAGTAACGCGGACGACCTCACTTGTCTAAAACAAAGTTATCGATGTATTAATGCTGTCAGACTAAGGCAAACATTTTGATTCAATGCACTTAAGGATTTCTAGTGCGGTGGAAAGGCAATTGCCGAAAATATGCAAAAGGTCGCTTCCAATCGATTGAGCTTACAAAGGGCAAGCTGAAAAAATTTAATAAAAAGGAAAATCGCACAAAAACCTGAATTTGCTAGTCAGAGCCTGAATTGGGCGTAATGTAGGCAAGGGTCCCGTGAGATGGCTGGATTTTCAGATTGTTAGCCAAATATTGGGTTAGGTGAGTTTTATATCCCCTTTACATTTTTTGCTCAATCAGAACTCTGTCGGGTCTGTCGGGAAATGAAATTGGAGGGAAGTACAAAAGAGAAATACCATCAAGGGTTATCTATGGCTGCCATCATATCCTACTAATATTGTAAATGTGAAAGTTTGGATGTATGGATGGATGTTTGTTACTCAGTTACGCTGCAACGACGTGACCGATTTTTCCGATTTGGCTGAAAGGCATAGAGATAGATTATAGTCTGGAATAACATATAATTTCGCCACAAGCACAGCAAATGCAGAATAGATTGTATTTTGGAATCACTATTGAAAGGGTAAGTGTCCTGAAAGAGAAGAGGCGTAGTGAAGGTGGTGTGCAATAAAAAAAGTTCAATTCAATTCAATTCTATTCTTATTACAGTTGAAGCGCTATTCCGGAAGATTTCGGCTTTTGTGTGAACAGCTCAACTTTTTAGGTCAAACGCTAAAAAAGTAATTTTTAAAACGAAAAAGGTCTATTTCAACTTGAATGCTTTTACAAAAGTTGGCAACGCTAGAGCACTATAGAGACAACTAAATGATCACTGAATCATGAAACTTTGAGCAAACACTTGTTATTGTGAACCGGAGATATTGTTTTTTTCGTTTTAAACCGCAATAAACATTGGATAAACTCCAAATTCCCTCATTAGGGGCGGCTTTGTCCGGTAAACCGTGCGCCCCTTACGGCTGACCACATATTTGTTCAAATCATCATCATAAACATAGTATTCCTTAATATAGTTCAAATAGAATAACACAAAATAAATTGACCAATTGCGTATTTGACAATTTTTTTTTATACACCTAAAATATTTCTTTTTTTTTTTTTAAATTTTAACTAGTCTAGAAAATATAGATCTTTTAAGTTTCTTGTTATAAAAACAGAGCTCCATTGCAACATGAATTATAGATGCGATTGAAGTCTCGGGCAAAAGGTTTGCTAACTTAACAATAAGATACGAGTAAATAACGTGATAAAACCTGGCAAAATATTGTTCTCAGTTGACCCCGCGGTCGCCTACATTGTAGGGTCCGCGGTGTAAACAATAAACATAGGCATATACTCGTATAACAACAAAGTGCTATCTTTATAACTTCTTTAAACATTCCATTGCATCAATGAAATGGCATTGCGATTATAATTATTATGATATGATACCTTAATTAGGGAAGAAGAAAAAGTTTTAACCGGATTACGGACAATTGAATCCGTCGGTACCTACTTTTATTACATCAGCATCCGAATCATCTCATCTAATCCCATTTATCTAATTTGACTTATTGTTTTGGTGTTACGAATATGGTACGGGGAATATACATACCTACATACCAAATGGCAAAAAGTATTAAAAATTTTGTTTTAAGGTTAGGTATTGGCCGCCAGGGAGCGCTGTATTATGTCATTTGTTTCTATGTTTTGATGACAGAAAATCTTTAAGCTGATTTTACGTTTAGGAAACGTTCAAATACGTCTTTCTCACGAAATTTAATAACGTTGCTTCGATTGTAAAAGTGAATGGTGAATAACTGGGAAATTTCAATCGTGAATTTCATTAAAAGTTGTATTTAAAGCAGGAATATTTCAATATCGTTCGGTAAATGAGCTGTCGACAACCTGAAAGCCCTTTGAGGCAGCAGAAGGGGACAGCTTGCGACGTAAGGCGTAATACACAGCGCGAAGAAATTATTACGAACTGCAGTCACTGAAACGTCCATCATATTTCCTTCAGAATGAACGCTTTTGCACCGTCTAATAAATTTTAATCCTTACTAATATTATAAAAAAGGGAAAGTGTGTTTGTTTTCTGGTTTGTTGGTTTATCACAATCACGCAGCAACGGAGTAATGGATCAACGTGATTTATTGCATACATCTCTGACATAAATCTGTCTCATTTTAACTCTGTCTTCAGTCTGAGCAGAGTGAGAGTGCGGTCTATAGAGTTCAGCCTCAGAGACGAGATTGGCGATGTAGAGAGAGCATGCGGTACTCCAAGCATTTAGAAAAGTAGGCAACAACTTCAGCTTCCAAATTCTCTGGTTTGTAAAAAGGAAAAAAAAATTTTTTGTAATGTATTTAATAAAGTGATGTTAACTTGTGCTCAATATAAAATATCGAAATCTGACAAGCGGAAAAATTAACGAAGCTCACGCTCGGCCAGGCGGACTAATTACTCGGGAAGAGCGAATTTATTACAAAATATGACGACTTTTAAGAAAATTTTCCTTTCGGAAGGCAATTTTCGTGGATAGCGAAAAATTTCCGCAGAGAAAAAAAATTGCTGCTGTAAGATGGCGGCGACCTAATTTATTTTACGTTTCAAATATTATAATTTATGTTTTCTATGTATATCCCCTAAGTAGGAGTCTGTTTACGTAGGTAGCCTTTAAATATAATCCCTTACCTAAAATGATTTCCTTCTTTAGGTGTTCCCTAAAACTTCGTGAAAACAAAATCGTCAGAAAGCGTCACCTATAACGTAGTTTAGGCAGCCCGTAAAATTTAGGGAACGTTATAAATATAATAATCCCGATTCACACACTGTCTGACTCAACAACGCCCAGCCTTAAACCCTTTGGACTGTTAGAAACTTCGGTACGTAAATTATTATATAGCTATGTCGTAGGCATCCGCTAAGAAAGGATTTTTGACAATTCAAGCCCTAAAATAATGTAAACCTTTCACTTTTAGATCTAAGGAAAATATTCGTAACTAGGTTTTGCCCGCGGCTTCGCTCACGTTAAGTTCGATTTTTAAACCCCTATTTTACCCCTTTAGGGCTTGAACTTTCAAAAATACTTTCTTAGCGGATGCCTACGTCATAATAGCTATCTGTATGCCAAACAGCTCAATCCCTCCAGTGGTTTGAGCTGTGCGTTGATAGATCAACCAGCCCGTCACATATTCCTTTTATATTTAGAAGACAAAACCATCGTCTTCGCCGTACTCAGGTTATGATGTCAGCCCGGATGGGTATACGAGTGGAGTCCCGCGTGGTATATTATTATTATTGGGCGGGCAAGTTGGAGCCGAGCCAGTTCAGTTTGCGCGGTTATGCCACTAAATTAACTTCTTTATTCGCAGGCTTTCATTCCGGTGATTCTGTGAAATTGTTCCGAAAATTGGACGACAACTTTTACTTCCTTCGTCACTAATGAACGTTTATTTCATAAATTTTTCTCATCTCATCAATATTGCAAACTAGATGATGCCCACGATTTCGTCCGCGCGGATAAGGTTTTTTGTGATTCCCGCGGGAACTCTTTCATTTTCTGAGGTAAAATGTAGCCTATGTGATAATCCTGGTTATAAGCTATTTTCATTTCTTTCAGCCAAATTCATCCTGTAGTTTTTGCATGAAAGAAAGAGGTAACAAACACACACACACACAAACTTTCGCCTCAATAATATTATTGTGATGTGATAATAAGTAGATTGTGCGCCGCTTCTTGTCCTCGAATATTCCTTCACACACCATATACGCAAACCAAGCGTAAAAACTCGTTTCTTGCTCAGAATCATCTGCATCTTCTTCTTAAATATATAAAAGGAAATGATGTCTGCCTGACTGACTGATCTATCAACGCAAAGCTCAAACTACTGGACCGATCGGGCTGTTTGGCATACAGATAGCTGTCATGACGTAGGCATCCGCTAAGAAAGTATTTTTGAAAATTCAAGACCTAAAATAATGTAAACCTTCCACCTTTAGACCTAAGGAAAATATTCGTAATTGAGCCCTCTAACTTCTAAGACGCGAGAGTAAAACTCTAAACAAAGCGTTGAACTCTAAACAACGCCGCCCGGAGCTGACTCGGAGTTAATAATCTCGCAGAGTCGCAGCTAATTACATGCCCTAATTGCTTGCTCCTGCCCAGTATTTCCTTGTTTGTGAACTTTTTACGATAACTTAACGGCTATTCAGCACACGCGTTGATTCTGAATCTGCTGAATTTTTTTAGGGTTCAGAAAAAAAACGGAACCCTTAGAGGATTACTTTGCTGTTCGTCTGTCTATGTGTCCTTTTTCACAGAAACGGCTCAAGGTACTTAGATAAAATTTATACTAAATGTCAACGGTCCCTTAATGATGTAAAAATTTCAAGTTTCTAGTTCAACTCAAAAAAGTTACAGTTTTCATACGAAGTTTCCAATGACGCGGACGTAACGTCTCCAGTATAATATATTACAAAATTTCGTCACTGAACTGGCCATCTTGTAATTAATATAATTCTCACAAGGTAAGGAAGTAATGAGCGAGTATGGCTCGAATTTGGCTGTTTTTTTTTGATTGTTTGGCGAAACGTTTAGACTGTAGGGTGATAAGCCACGTCCAAACCTCCCACCAGTCTAGACCTCAGAAATTTCAGAAATTATTTATAAATTTTGAAATTGTCGCTACAGGGATTCGAACCTAAGACCTCTCTTACTTTAAAGCCACAGCTCATCTGCGCCAGGGAGGTGGTAGAAGTTTTCAAAATTTTGTTCGAGGCAACTCTACAGTTACTCTAATTACACAGTTCGTCAACAGTTACTGTACAGTGCTACATTCGGTCTATATCAGCCAGGGGCCGTGCATTGTGTCTCCGTCGGCGCTGACAGCGCCACAAAGGGTGAGTGTTGTGTACTTCGCATGCTACAGCGACAAAGCGACAAAGGATGAAAGGGATCGATGATGTATATTCCGGCTAGCGCTACATACACCGGTTTGTCCATTTTTCATGTACATAAATGACGACGCTGTTTTAGGGTTAATGATGTTTAGGGTTCCGTTCCCGAAGGTTAACCAACGGGATCCTATTACTAAGCCTCCGCTGTCTGCCTCAGTCCGTCTGTCTTTCAGCGCGCAGTATCTCCGTAATAGGTAGAGGTTAATTTGCGCGAGTACTCTCTTATTTTCCGGGATAAAAAGTAGCCTATGTGTCATTCCAGATTATAATCTATCTCTGTGCCAAATTCCAGCCAAATCATTGTTGTTGCGGCGTGATTGAGTAACAATCATCCATCCATCCATCAATCCAAACTTTCTCATTTATAATATTAGTAGGATTCTGCGATGATGAATAATGAATAAGTAGATACTTGTAATTTGAATAATGTTAAAGTTCACTCTAGGATTCTAATTCACGCATTAAGACAGTCAAGGCTCATTAAATTCAGACGAGGCATTCATTGCGGCGAGTGACGAGCCGCAACCGCTAGAGAAGCTTTCAGGATGACGTCACACTTTATTAAACAATTAATTGTAGGAAAATCGGGCCACGGCGTTATCGCGTAAGCGGCAGACTATTGTAGCCCAAGCACGAACATTTTCAACTTTCGAATAGTAAAGGTAAATTTAACGCTAGGAAGAAATTTTGAATGAAAACGACAGAAGCACTGCAGTCGTTTTCAAATAAAATTTCTTGATGGCATTAGATTCTACAGAAAGCGACACGGACGCTGCATTAAACGATAACCGCACTTAGAATCGTGAGCAGCTTCATACGTTTACATGTTACGCGCCCCTTATATACCATACTAAGCTATCGCTCATGATAACTAATATTATAAATAACAAAGTCTGTCTGTTCGTTGCTTTGTACTTCAGTCGCGCGGCAAGGGACAGTAACCAACGTGATTTTTTGCACGGCAAGTTGAGGGCCTGCAGGGTGACGTAGGCTACATTTTATCCTAGAAAACCAAAGAATTCCCGCCGAACTTTTAAAAACTAAATCTACGTGGCAAAAGTCGCGGGCAGCCGCTAATGAAATATAAAATAAATTCCCAATGGAAAGATCGACCGGTCGTGATTAAATTACAGTTAATTTATTGTCATCCTCCTCAGCAGTCGTATAACAATTAATTTTCTGCGCCACTCTCTGCCCACTGAGGACGCGATGGAGACTTTAATTCCATCAGCGCCGGGCCCACGACTCTCTAGGGGCTTAATATTATAAGAATTTTATCTATTCTATGCCAAGATTATCGCTATTTACATTTTTAACCGCGTCCAAATAAAACGGGACATATAAAAATGGACGGTTAACTAATATTATAAATACGAAAGTGTGTTTGTTTGTAGGTTTGTCATTCAATCACGCAGCAACGCAGCAACAGATCGACGAGATTTTTTTCGTGGGCATAGTTGAAGACTTTGAGAGTGACATAAGCTACTTCAATTCTAGAAAATTAAAGAGTTTCCGCGGGACTTTTTCTACTTTACGTGAAATCTGAATACACGCACGCAGTAAAAGTCGCAGGCAAACCTACTCACTTTACCCTCAACCCTTTATTACTATTATTTTCTATATTATATATAATTTAGCAGTTAGGTATTCATTAAAACGAATGGTATATGCACGGTTTATAGTTGGTATATGGTTTTGGTTATGGTATTGAAGTCTTTATCATCGAAATTACGATAAAAGGGCAACAGCTGTTCACGTCGAATGGTTAGCAACAATCAAATTATAATTTAAAAACTACACAATACTTTAATAGATAAAAAAAATAAATGTCAGATGATTTAGAGATTATCAGATGTCATGGTCGAATTTTTATAATTATAATAATATCAACAATTAGCAACATTGTTATAAGTATCGTAATTAAAGATATTTATGTGCTTGTTAACTTTATGCACTAATGAAAGATCTTTCTAGGGATAAGATAATAAAATCAAAACCTCACTATAGCCCAACGGTTCAAGGTGCGGACTGAAAACAGAAAGGTCGCAGGTTCAAATCCCACCCCTTGCACTATTGTCATATCCACTCCTAGCACCAGCTTTTCGCTTATTTGGCGGGGAGAGGAGATAATAAGTCAAGTTCACCTTGGCTAATATTCTTTTTTTTTAAAAAAAAGGGTCGATTCAAAATTTCATTCATTCAATTCAAAATAATAAATTCAAAGGGTCGATTCAAATTGACGCAAAGGTGAAAAGCGCATAGAAACGTCAATCGAAAATTTGACACAGCAAATTGACCTCTAAGGCGTAAGTTCATTACATACAAATTGCGATGAATTATGCCAATTCAGGCGAATTTTTTTCCGGTGGCGAATTACATTTTTTTTTAAATATTTTTAGCGAGCAAACGAGCAGGTCACCTGATGTTAAGTGATTACAGCCGCCCATGAAGATTTGTAGGAGGCGCCACCAATGCGTTGCCGGTTTTTCAGGAATTTGTTGGTCCGCCCCTTGAATAACACCATAGTATATTTACATATATTTTTTTTAATTTCACATGTCGGGGGCGTTTTAAATTTTCAATTTAGACTTGTTACAAACCTTAGTCCATGCGAATGAATAGCAAGCCGGGTGCTAGTGTTTCGCTTCCCGCGCCGTGGAAAAGTACACTACTCGTTTATCACGCCAGAGGTCGTTCACCTGACGGCGTGCGAGCGACCCTCGCACGGTTACTGGTAAAAGTGTGGTAAAGGATACAGCCTGAGGTTGCCGCTCTTGTCGCCGATGGCCAGCAGCTTCTGCACGGGGTCCCATGCCAGCGCCGTCGGCGAGAACGGGAACCCGTGACGAAATGTCTGCAACAATACAGACACGTTGTTATTCCCAAGTTACCATCACATACACTTACACTATAAACTAAATAATTACGGACAGTAGAATTGAAATTGACGACCTCTCGACTTGAAAGCGAAAGTGTGGCTGTTTGTTGGTTTGTTCCTCAATCACGCCGCAACAAAGCCAGTTGCTTTGTTTTGACGTGATTTTTTTGGACGACTTCATTTATGTATGAAGTAGAGTGAATGACCCCGGTCATAGTCAGTGTAGAGTTCAGAAATTTTTTCTACGTTTCATTGATTCCTATGTTTTAAACTTGATGAGGACGTAACTATCACGTTTACGTTAGGTTTACGTTTCGCACGATGGCGTTAGAAACTGATTAAGGGTGATTATGGTTAGTTAACAGTTTTCTACAGTCTAAGATCGTAGCGAATCCGCTACATTTACACTGTCCATCAGGCATCAGATGAGATCGCAGTCAAGTGATAACTTGTCTTGAATAAAAAAAAAACATCGGTAGCAAAATTCAACCTTTCCCAATATCATTTCTTTCAAACCACCTACGGCACCGATAACTCGCGAAGAAAAGGTTATCGGTGAGAGTAGCAACAGGCGATAGCCGGGCTGGTGATAAAAAAAACACAAATAAGTGGAGGGTATATAACGCGGAGGGCCGCTGGATCGGCACATTCGAGGCAGGACTGCTCCAGAGTGTCAACATGAAGTTCCTGGTGTTAGCGGCGATCCTCGCCGCGGCCACCGCCACCGCCATCAAAGATGGACACACCGTGTTCATCGGCAAGGAGACGCTTGGTGAGTTTATTTACAACTAGCTTTAACCCGCGGCTTCGCTCACGTTAGGTTCGATTTTTTAAACCCCTATTTTACTTCATACTAACATTCATCCCCAATTTGATGCTTCTGGGGGTGAATTTTTCAAAATCTGTGAAACACGTGTTTCTTTATTTTTATTTGAAAGCCTAAATACAAAGTTTCATGGATATAACTTGAAAAATGACGGACTTTCACACAAACTTTCACCCCCTATTTAACTAACTTGGGGTTGAAATTTTCAAAAATTCTTTCTTAGCGGACGCCTACGTCCTAATAGCTACCTTTATGCTAAATTTCAGCTCGATCGGTCCAGTGGTTAGAGCTGTGCGTTGATAGATCAGTCAGTCAGTCAGTCACCTTTGAATTTTATATATTTAGATATATATTATCAACTAATTCATGCCCGCAACTTCGTCCGCGTAGATTTAGCTTTTAAAATCCCATGGAAATCCGTTCCGGGATAAAGTAGCCTATGTCACTCTCCAGGTTCTCAACTATACCACGCAAAAAATCACGTCGATCAAGGACATGCAAACGATCAAACACACTTTCGTATTTACAATATTAGGAAGGATTCTCCAATATTTCTTTGCTGTGCGCTTTCACCAATAAAAACTTTTCTATTTTATTCTATTCTTTTAAAATTGATGTTTGGGGTTATGCTCGTGGACCGAGCTGGTCAGTTGGTCTCCACGCTAAACACCAGTCAAGAGGATCATCTTTTTTTTAGAGATTTAGACTCGCAGGCGACTTAAAGTTCTACATTTCTCATTATTTAGTGTACAGTCCCTCTTTCTCAAGGCTTTCAGTAAAAAAAAGTATATTTACGAGTAAAATGTAATAAGCTTCTAAGTTGTAATTTATTGAAATGTTTTGACACAGTAAACGTGGACATCAAAACCAAGGAGATTCTGTGTATGAAACTCCTGAACTTCATCCTACAGCCGACCGTATATGATGACATCCGCGATGTGGCCAGAGACTGGGACCTGGAAGTCAACATGGACAAATACCTGGTAAACATTATTCTCTAACCTGTTGTTATATTGACTGTATTTCTCTTCGACTTCACAAAAAAATCAATTACAACTTGGTAGTTCGTTTTTTGTATTATTCCTTTTCATTTATTTAAGTTGATTTGAAAACTAAGGAGTGACTTAAGAATCCAGTTTAATATACAAAATAATTGCAGAATGTCGACGTTGTAAAGAAGTTCATCGATTTCTACAAGATGGGTTTCCTTCCCCGCGGCGAAGTGTTCGTGCACACCAACGATAAACACATGAAGGAAGCCATCCTGGTGTTCCGCATGTTGTACTTCGCGAAAGACTTCGACACCTTCTTCAGAACCGCCTGCTTCCTCCGCGAGCGCATCAACGGGGGCATGTTCGTGTATGCGTTCACCGCCGCCGTGTTCCACCGGGAGGACTGCCGTGGTATTATCTTACCTGCTCCGTACGAAATCTACCCATACTTCTTCGTCGACAGCCACATCATAAACAAAGCCTTTATGCTCAAGATGACCAAAGCCGCTAAGGACCCTGTCATCTTTGACTACTACGGCATTAAAGTCACCGACAAGAACTTAGTCGTCATCGACTGGCGCAAGGGAGTCCGTCACACGATGAGCGAGCACGACCGTCTCTCCTATTTCACTGAAGATATTGACGTGAACACTTTCTACTATTACCTCCACATGAACTACCCGTACTGGATGGTAGACGAGGTCTACGGTTTGAACAAAGAACGTCGCGGTGAAGTCACCATGTACGCGAACCAGCAACTGCTTGCAAGGTACAGACTCGAGCGTCTGTCCCACGGTATGTGCGACATTAAGATGATCATGTGGAATGAACCTTTCAAGACCGGCTACTGGCCCAAGATCCGCATGCACACCGGTGAAGAGATGCCCGTCCGTCGTAACAACGTGCTCCTACTTAACAAGGATAACCTGAAATACAAATTGTACGTTGATGACATCGAAAGATACATCCGTGAGGGTATCACGACCGGTCGCATCACACGCGTAAGTACTTCAACATATTATTAATAAAATCTAAACAACTCTTTAACAACGTGGTATTGGGCGCCCTAAGCTATTGTAACACTAATTTTTGAGTTACGAGTTCCTGTCCTTATTTTTTTTCTATACCTACCTATCAAAAAAAATCTATCAGATTTACCTCTACAATATTTTTGTGAACACAATAAAATAATAAGTTATATTATATACTTCATATTTCATGGAAATCTGGAGTAGGATCTCCTAAATAATATAAAATTGAATTCAAGACTCCTCCTTTTATAGCGTGATGGCACCACAATCAGCCTGAAGAAGACCGAGGACTTCGAGTACCTCGCCAGGATGCTGCTCGGAGGTCTGGGTATTATGAACGATGACGCCAAGGTGATTCACATCGTCCACTTGTTCAGAAAGCTCGTGTCCTATGGAAACTACAACTTCAACAAGTTAGTATATCCTTAATGATACCCACGTCCAACAAATGGCAGGTCATCGTTAAATATGTTGCTCTTTTGACTAAATCACTTTAACAGGACTTTTTATAGATATATATAAATCAACAAAAAGATAAGTAGCTACATAATGCTATATAGATTATAATTAAATAATGCTCTACCTACTTTCGCTTAACATTAAGATGGTCAGAGAGACGTTGTAGATTTATAAGGAATTTATTTATTTTAACTTAACACTATAACTGTTTAACAAGTGTTGTTCCTGCAGGTACACATATATTCCAACTGCTTTGGATATGTACTCGACTTGCCTGCGCGACCCTCTCTTCTGGAGGATCATGAAGCGCATCACTGAAAACGCTGACCTCTTCAAAAGGTACCTGCCCAAATACACCAGGGACGAGTTTGACTTCCCAGGAGTCAAGGTCGAACGTATCGTCACAGATAAATTGGTGACCTTCATGGACGAGTACGATGTTGATATCACCAACGCTTTGTACCTGGACAGCGCTGAAATGCAAAAGAAGAAGTCCGATTTCACATACGTCGCTAGAATGCACCGTCTCAACGTACAACCCTTCAAGGTCACTGTCGACGTCTTGTCCGACAAAGCGGTCGACGCTGTTGTCAGAATATTCTACGGACCCAAATACGACTGTATGGGACGTCTGCTCAACTTCAATGACAAGCGTTTGGATATGGTTGAAATTGATAGCTTCATATACAAACTAGAGACTGGCAAGAACACCATTGTCCGTAATTCTGTTGAGATGCACGACGTGATTATGGACAGGCCATGGACGCGTCGCATCTTAGACAACTCTATGGAACACAGTCTAGGCGTCGACCGCGTTGTAAACACCTACTGGTACAAGGCTCGTCTGGGAATCCCGCACAGACTGCTCCTGCCCCTCGGTCGTTACGATGGCCTGCCTCTGCAGTTCTTCGTCATCGTCACCCCTGTCCGCACCGGCGGTCTGTTGCCCACCGTCGACATCAACATCATGAAGGAGCATCACACTTGCCGCTGGGCCAGCTGCTACGACACGATGCCACTCGGCTTTCCCTTCGACAGAGAAATCGACATGACACGCTTCTTCACCACCAACATGAAATGGACAGATGTCTTGGTTTACAGGAAGGATCTCGCTACATCTAACACTGTAAAAGACATCGATACCTCCGACATGGTGATGAAACGCGACGATATGACCTACTTAGACAACGACATGTTGGTCAGATGGTCTTACAGAGATGTTATGATGATGAGCTCCGACAAGATGATGCGCCTCTGATTTGCAACTATTTATAAACGTATTTATAACGTATAATGTACAATAAATATCATCAAGTATGAAATTAATCTTTTTATTTTTATCCTTTACGTAAACTTTCAAAAATTTAAAAAATTTCGTATAAGTAAAATTATACAAAAAATTCTTAACTCATGTAATAGGAGCTAATACAAAATCCATAAATAAGAATTTGGTATATACCTACTACATATAGCAGATCTGTCTTACCAAGTTTGTAAAAACATACAAAGCCGTTCGGACCCTCTACCCGTCGACCCTTTCTAAAGGAGTCTATATTCCTCGACATTTAAAGTTACCTTAGTTTGTTTAGAACTTTCGAGTACACTACAATAATATGATTAACTCAATATATAAAATATGTCCACTATACCTCTTATTATTTATGAACCTAAGCCAATATACATTTATTTTTAATTCATAAAAACCTCTGGCTTGTTGCAGTAATCTGCACTTTTTTTCTACTAGCAACAAGCAAGTAGGATAGTTTCGGAAGTTTTCGGAACTGAGTTAGGAAGAGCAATATTACCTCTGCTGTAAATAGACATTACTTTGATTAAATAAGTTTAAAAATAAAATAATAAGTATTTACATTAAGAGAACAAGTTAAGTAAAAAAAAATAAAAAAATACATAAACCAACAAGACAGTGTAAATGTAGTGTATAATACAAACGTAAAAATTATTTTTACAAAACCGACTTCAAACGCCACTAAAACGTATTTCAAATTATATATTTCATATTGTGCCTATAAAAATTGAAGAGTTCCCTCGATTTCTCCATTATCCCATCATCAGATCCTGACCTGATGTCAATAGGACTGGAAAGTATACTCCAGTTCTCAAAGGTGTGTTAGGACCGCCAATCACACTTGGCCAGCGTGGTGTACTCATTCTAAAAGGGTTGCCGCCCATTTGTTGGCCTGCGAATGATTGAGATGATCATGATGAACCTTATATTAGTTTCTTATATCAAATCCTGACAGCACAGAACCCTCAAAGTTGTAATTTCACATGGATATTTTGACTACAGAAATAGTTGTGATCGTATGTCAGCGCGCAGCTGAAGCGGATTGGAATGAAGCACTGGAAAAACAAAGAGGTCGTCGTTAAAGTTATGAAACAACGTTGGATAGTGGAATTTTTAATCAAGTTTGTAGCTCATCGAAAAATGAAAGTATTGAAAATATTCAGCGCACCGGAGCGTTCGTTAGGTGCCTGTTCAGTGTTCGATGTTCATTCTTCGTGCAATGCTCAATGTTGTTACTTTTTTTTTGTTAATACTTGTATCCATGAAATACTTAAATTGATATTTTACTTTTGTTTGAGTTCTTTATATCTAGTTTCTCTTTCTGGCTTTCTTTTTTGAACTTCTACATACTTGAACTCCGTTTCGTTACTCTTTAGTTATACTATTCTCACCTCAATATACTAGGTAGGTCGGAGTACAGGTTCTTAGGTCGGAAATTAATAATAATCCGTGCTGCTGGCAGCTCCGTCTCGGGTTAAATTGACTTAGCACATATACTATATTATATTTAGCAGATTAGATCGGAATGTGTAACTACACTATACAAACTCTACGATATGCATAACGATTCACGTATCGTCAACGAGTTCGTCAACGAGATTTATTGATAACCGCTGTTAAAAGTTTATCACCATTTTTTTTAAAGAATTAGAAGTTTAATATTCCCCTCTCTTACATGAAGCTCGTGTAAGAGGGGGTACGACAATATTGCAACGGGCAACGCACCTTTAATCATTGCATGCTATTGAATTTTTTTATTAATCATTAATTACTATTAAGTATACATTAATACTCGGTATCATATCTAGGGTCGGCAGATTAAAGCACATAAGTCACAAAAACTCATATTTCTTTATTTAACCAGTAATATTCTTTTTTAATTAATCTAAATACATAAAAGGCAAAGGTGACTGACTGATTGACTGACTGATCTATCAACGCACAGCTCAAACCACTGGGCTGATCAGGCTGAAATTTTGCATGTAGATATATTATAACGTAGGTGTCCGCTAAGAAAGGATTTTTGAAAATTCATCCCCTAAAGGGATAAGATAGGGGTTTGAAAAATCGAACTTAACGTAAGCGAAGCCGCGGGAAAAGCTAGTTCATTCATAAAAGGATCGTGTGTTTAAGATTCATTATAATTATTTTCTCTTTATGAAGGCTCAGATGCGGTAGCCAGATAAAACATGTTATGAGTTATGTTTGAACTTGTATCGGACACATTTTCCCCCGTTACTTGAGACAATCCATCAGACCCTTGTCTAGGGTCCTGGGTCTGTAAAAGGCTTTGCCGAGGCTCGGGTTCATCGCCTCGGGGCGGGTGACGGATGGGTTTCATCACGAATCGCTACAGGCGCTACGGGATCAGCTGCTAAGAACGGATCTAAATATGTTGTATTTTTCCGATTGAATACAATACATTGAAGGTCAAATTTTATTTTTGGGTTCATTTGAAAACGGGCATATTGTGTTTTATAGATTTCCTTTGACGTTATGATGATTGCTACCCAAGGAGCATACTACTCTCTACCGAGAGTTGCTGCCATTCAAAATTATTTATTTCATGTTGTGGCTCTCATGTCTTGTCAGACAAATCTCTGCATTTTTTAATATTTCCCCTAGATATATAAACATCGTCAAACCGTATATGTTGTTAGAAAGTAATTTATCGTATTTCCTATTTTATTTCTATTATAATATTATAAATGCGAAAGTTTGGATGTACAGTCTATTTTTCTTTAAATCGTCATTCGAGTAAACAATAATGGCCGAGTGATAACCAAAGACAATTTTTAGGGTTGGAATGTTATCGCATGAACGATTGAACGATTGCGAAAACATACAACTGAATTATTTTTATCATTTAATTACGATCGTTATGGATGTATACCGTTACCGGTTACTACAGTCAATTTTTAAGTGTGTAAAAGATGTCATCTAGATTTCCAAACTGAATGAAGAAAACAAAAAAAATAGATTAAGATTATATATTAAGTATATTTTTTTTAATCATTAAAACATCTTAAATTATTCAAGTTAACTGTTTCAATAATTGTCTGCTGCTGTGATTAACTTTTTAATAACTTTATATTAATTTAATTTACTGATTCAGTATTTTATTCGTTTCTAAAGTTACCCACCTCTACTGTACCGATCATTCAATCCATTTTATTTCATCATTCGCCTTTGCCCATCTCAACGATTCATAGACAATCTAGAGTTTCGAATTGTCATATTCTCGTAATTTGTGCAAATAAGTTCTGATATTATTTCGTTTTTGAGAAAATAAATGTGTTAAAATGGTAAACTCTGAGCATTTTGTGGTAATGGTCGTAACATGTGTGTTTAATGAACAGATCTAGAAACTCATATCTACTTCAAAATGCGTAAGTGATGTGTGATTATGTGATTCTCGTAACAAGAGGTGTTTGTTTACTCGAACGACGATTTAAAGAAAAATAGACTGTATGGATGTTTGTTACTCAATCACACTGCAACTTGCAACGATTGAACCGAATTGGCTGAAATTTGGCACAGCGATAGATTATAGTCTGGAATAACACATAGGCTTACACTTACACTTTTACTTTTTATCCCGGAAAACAAGAGATTTCCCGCGGTAACTAAAAACCTTAATCCATTATTAGTTAAACAAAATAAAAACATAAAAATACGTTGACGTCATTGCAAACGTACATACAATGAGCTCCGCATACCACTGGGTATGTATTAGCATCATACCCAGCGGTTTCAATGCCCCATTCGATTCCACACGACTGGGTCGTCGCTAGCGGCTGGCCGCGGTACAAAAGCGGTTATTTTTATCGTCAATATTATTACAGCCTCGAATAAAACTTGTTCAGGGCTTAACAATTTTTACACTAGAGTAGAACTACCATAGAGTTTATAGAATTGTTTGTTTACTGCCTTGTTCGTCTCTCTAGTAGATATGTTCGACTGCGGATGAAAAGGTCTCGGGTGTAGCCCAAAAATGCATTGGGGTTTTCTGTTCTCCCCGTGCCTCGCAAAGCACGTAAAGTCATTTGAAAGTCCTCAGTCAGTTAGTTTTAGTTAATTGGTCAAAGCGAGAAAATCCATTATATTATTTTAACAGGGTTAAAAATGTATTTAATTTTATAATCTTATCTATACTATTATAATAAAGAGGGAGCGCGAATTTTGTGAGTTTGTATGTATGTCCGGAGCAAACTTTGGAATCACCGCACCTATTTCAAAAATTCTTTTACCAATTCAAAGGTACATTATTCCAGATGGTTATAGGCTATATATTATGCACATAAAGTATTATGGCTAGATATTATGTGCAAATTTGTTAAGGAAGTCGGAAAATTTTTTGAATCTTAAACGTTTTCAAGGCGTGCGCTGGGTCATATACTGCTATTGGATGAAAATGATGTATGGGTGAATTGTTCCTCTTAAAAAGTTCTAAAAAAAAGTCCGCAATAGCATATGTCTATCTTCTAAGAATAACTTACAGTGACCATTTCTATCTTTCAAATTTTGATTAAAAATAATGAATTACTTTCGAAGGTTCTTTAACCGATGCGATGTCAATCTATATCTAAATAAATATGTTTATTATCGTAAGTATTTAGTTTAGAACATATTTGCCCTTTACACTATACAATTTAAATAAATATCATAGGAGTTATCGGAAAATTAAATTAATATGTGTCGGCCGGCGCGGGGGCGGTGCACGGCGGCGGGTTTCGGCGCGGGAGATTCCTCTGGTTCCTGCGGTGATTTTATTTACAATCGTCTCCTATAAGAAGCTCTGTGCGATCAGTCCCGTAAAAACAAATATGTATTTAAATTTTCAACCCGGACGAAGTCGGCGCGGGCTTCTAGTACATATATAAAAGGAAAAGGTGTATGACTGACTGAATGACTGATCTATCAACGTACAGCTCAAGCTGACGATAGGGCTTAAATACATACAGCTATTATGACGTGGGTATCCGCTAAGAAAGGATTTTTCAAAATTCAACCTTTAAGGGGTCGAACTTAGCGTGAGCGAAGCCGTGGGCAAACGTATTCATATGAAATAAGCTTTTATTTTCGAACCTCAACTTTAATTAAACGGTAATGACTGCGTGAGGCCTCATAATAGCTCATAATAGATTAGGAAAATATTTTTTAATTATTTTGCTTTCATACAATTACCCTGAATGGCCGGGAAGGATCATTGTTGTTCTTTTAGGATCACAATGAGTGAGAACAATGCTGAGTGATATTGGAGCGTGAACGCGCTGATTGAACGCTGAACGAATGGAACGAATGAATGCAGTCGAACGAAACTTAATTCCGCTTTGCGCATTCCGGAACACGTACTGTGTGGTTAGTTTAAGTTTTGATAGTATACTTCATCGAATCTTCGACATCGAGCTTCTTCATACATCTACAGCCAGCGCCCCAAGCGGCGAGCGGCGGACCTAAAAGTGATCGAGTATTTCCGAGTATGAGCTTACACGTTACAGACGTGTGACGTCACCATCGAGAATTAAACACGTCTTCGAACAAAGATACGGAAAGTATTGCTATTTGGCAGTATGAGTTACATGTTTGACATCTCACAACCCGAAAATGACGTCATTTTCGAGTTGTGACACGAGACGATACTCGAATTGCAATTCACCGAAAATATTCCGTGAGAGCTTGGTGATATACGAACGAAATGTTGAAAAATAATTAATTTGAAGAGTTCTAGGACCCACGAATACGTGAATAATGATCACAGAGGCTGTGAAAGCTAACCGCCGGGAAGAGGAGGAGAAAAGTTTAGAGGCGTTAATAGTGTTGGTGTTGTGCTTCTCGGACAAAGTGTAGGGCATCAGAAGACGAAGAAAATCACCTATGCGATGGACCCATCAAATAAAGTCTACGATGGGCGGTCAATTGCACAAGTGTACGAGGCTGTCGGCCAGCAGGGAGAAGTGGCGAAAGCTCGTGAGGCGATTCACATCTGCCGCTAAAGACGTCACTTCGTTGAAGACCACCACCTCTCTGGCCAGAGTGTCACGAAGACGAAAAGAATCTCAGATGAAGCATTTTGTGCAAAAACTCCCAACGGATCCCGAAAAGTGCTTATTCAATGGACTAACATAGTTTTTTATTTAAATAAACTTTACAAAGTGATTTAGAATCGTCAAGAGAATCTAGCACTATCTCTAACTCTCACAACCTAATAAAGTTCACAAAAAGTATCACTGGTGAGTGGTGACGAAGATAAGTACCTAAGCCGTAGCCAGTTCCGTTGAGTAACTATATAAATCGCTCAGCCAGTTCATTCAGGATTGTCAGGATAGTTCCACAGATTAATAAATTGTTACTTACTTATTACAGGTTGCAATAATATAATTAATAATTCCTCAGTGCCTGAAGATACATGGTCCCTAACTATGGGCCTCACAAGAAGCCTCAGGGTTATTCAGCGGGCGATGGAGAGAGCTATGCTCGGAGTATCCCTGGGAGATCGAATCAAAAATGAGGAGATCCGTAAAAGAGCCAAAGTCGCCGACATAGCTCAGCGAAACGAATCTAAAGTGGAAATGGGCGGAGCACATAGTTCGAAGAGCTGATGGTCGATGGGGTCCCTAGGAGCTGGAGTGGCGACCCCGCACCGGGGAGCGCAGTGTTGGCGGACCCCCCACTAGGTGAACCGACGATATCAATCGAGTCGCAGGGAGCCGCTGGATTCAGGTGGCGCAAGACCGAAACCCGTGGAAGTCCATGCAAGAGACCTTTGTCCAGCTGTGGACGTCTGTCGGTTGATAAAGAAGAAAAATGCAGGTTGCACCATGTTACTTATTACAGGATCACTATAGACCAATATAAGCTGTCAACTAATACCAAGTATGCAGGTGCTAGGTGGAGCTCGAATCATACTTAAATATTATCAAGATTTTCATAAAAAGATAGGTAGGTTATATATGTATAAGACAATAATTACCAAACCAAATGTAAAAATAAATATAATCTTTATTATTTCAATTTTCCTTTTAACTGCCCAATTCTGTCCTAAAATGTATAATTTATAGCATACCTACTTAGCTTATTTATCTATTAAAAAGAAATAATATATTTGAAACACTAGCTGGAGCCCGCGACTTCGTTCGCATTTTTAATCCCGCCGGGAACTCTTATTTTCCGGGATAAAAAGTAGCCTATGTGTTATCCAGACTAATCTATTTCTGTGCTAAATTTCAGCCAAATCGGTTCAGCCGTTGCGGCGTGATTGAGTAACAAACATCCATCCATAATTTCGCATTTACATTATTAGCAGGATTCTCTGTAATAAATATGTTAGTACTAATATACTAACATGATTGACTAATGTCAATGATAATAAATATAATTAAATCATATTTCTATTCACTAAGTAGATATAGGGTTTTGACTTCATTAATGTGGATTTATATATTGTTTTTAGGAACCTTTCTTGTATGAAAAGTAGCCTAGTAGAAACTTTCATATAAAACTTATAGATAGTCTGGTCAGATGGTCTGCATTAGCAATTAAACTGTATAGCATCCATACTTTACTTGCAGTGCATCTGTCAAAACAGCATTATCAAAGTCGGTTCAGCCCTTTGACCTTTTTTAACCATGACCAACAGACACAAAAATTTAAACTTAAATGTTTAAGACAGTTTATTTATTATAGATAGACTGCCATTTCAAAATAAATGCCTTTGTTCAGCATCAATTTACCTGTATAATATAATTAAGTAGACTTTGTATGTAGGTATAGATAAAAATAACTTGAATGTACATATAAATGAATATAAATGGTTTGTAAATAAATTTATTTATTTATTCATGTAGTAATTAGTATAAATATAAAACAAGAATAGGTCAATTACAGAATATAAACAATTTATTTTATTTATTAAGCAACCATAACAAATTACATTAGATTCTCTGACATGAATTCTCAAAGTAAAAATTACATTCCATCCCATTATAACGCTGGATACTTGCACTAAAATGATTATAAAGTAGGTATAGGTAGGAATGTGCTGTACCCCTGAGTGGTATAACAAGCGGTGAAAATGCAGAAGACCTGGTGACTGCGCTGCTTTTTCCAGCCTAAGGGCCTAAGGGCTATTCCAGCCTAAGAGCTGAATAGAGAGATGCAAATGTATACCCATTCTTCTGGTATAATAGTGTAAGTAGGCACTAGTTGCGTAGGTTATACTGGAAAAAAAGAAAAAAACATATCCCATAAGCTATTTAATCATTAGTAACTAGCTGATGCCAGCAACTTCATCCGTGAGGATTTAGTTTTTCAAATCCCACAGAACTATGATTTTCCAGGATAAAAAGTTTAGCCTTTGTCACTCTCCAGCTCCTCAACTGTACACATGCAAAAATTACATCAATCCGTAGCTCTTTTGCAGCGTAATTGAAGGACAAATCAACAAACAATAACACTTTCACAATTATAAAAAAATTTGTAGGATTGGTACGGAGAATGACATCACAATATATCAAAACAACATAACATTGTTCCTTAGTGTAGGAAATCTTAACATTTTATAGGTCTAATAATAAAATTAAGTATGCTTACTTCAACAAATACAATAGTTTATTTTCTTTACCACACATTCTGAAACCAGTCATTTCTCAACACAGGATGTGTTGAGCTACACAACTGGACAGCCGTGCGTCAGAGTCACAGAATCAAACGAAGTTTAGGGTCTCCTCTCGAAATGAGAGGATTAGGTCATAAAATAGTACAATTACATACCTATTAGTTTACAAGATGATGCTTGATTTTAATTTTTCAATTCCAATTCAGTTGGTCAGTTTGCGTAAGCCCGGACAGTTTTAAACCAGCTAGGGTTATGAAGTTATTAACTTGGTGGCTGGACAGTAGATACTGGATTAGTGCGAAAATAATTGGTGGCGAATTTTGAATTCAAACACAAACTGTTTACAAACACCACTTACAAAACTATTACAAACTCGTCAGAATATTATATTCCTTGATTACAAATTACCACTAAATATATATAACATTTTTCGGTTTTGTATTCCGTTATCTTTATGTTTAGAACTTTTTGTTGATATTTAGGGAGCCACAGACACTTAAATCTGTTTGTGGTTTTTAATGACTTAGGTCATAGAAAAAATATCCTTTAGTATGTAATAGAATCTGCAAAGCGTGGGCACGCAGTGAGAGACAATAAATTGTGACTGTGTCTCATTCTATCTTGTTTGACTTTTCTATACTGCATCTCTTTCGTGTACAACACTTACATCAACTCTTAGGTCTTATGTCAAATTACCATAGACAACCATACCATAGATTGTATGATGTACTGACACTTCCCAGCACATATATAGTCTATGCTGCCACTGTGATGCCGTCAATGACGTCACAAAACGATGCAAAAAATGTCAAATTGGATAAGATGGCAGCGTATACCTGTCTCGCTTTTTTTGCAAATGTGTAAGAGAGACAACAAATGTCAGGATTTTGACCTTGGTATAGTCGTAATAGTTTCCTCATGTATGCTATTTGACAGACTCGTGGTACCAAAGTGACATAAACTATTCACGCAGTGAGTAGTTTGTGAGGAAACTTTACGGAGCTCGAAATTGTAGTAAAAAATCTTAAACTAGGCACACTGAATACCGCACTGTTTGTAGGCGCGCCGGGAACTTGGCATGTTTTTATTGCTCGCGTAACCAAGCTTTTTTTAAAAGATTCTCATTTTTATACTCTATCCGTCCGTCCGTTCGTCCGTCTGTCTGTCAGCGGGCTGTATCTCACGATCCGCAATAGGTATAGAGTTGAAATTTTCAGAGAATGTGTATTTCTATTTCCGCTATAACAACAAATAATAAAAATATATTAAAAATTAAAGCAGTCTTCCCTACTAGAAGTGAGTCCGCATCGCATTTGACCGGTTAGTTTTAAAAGACTATATTTATTTATTTATTTATTGGTAATCAACAGCGTTTACAACACAATTTTACAAGATTATTATAGTCCTTAAATAAAGCCAAAAATGATTACATTATTTGAATTAAACAAAATATATAAAGTTCAACAGAGAATTCATAATACAATAATTTAAGTATAAATAAAATAAGTAATAAAACTAATTTTCAGAAGCGAAAGTAAAAATAAAAAACAATTAAAAATATTCACAACGTGTGTTTGCGTGGATACGTGTGTCTGTGGGTGTGTGTGTAGTGAGTGTATGTGCGTGTGAATGTATGTGTTTGTTTGGTATATCCATGCGAAATATTATTATTGACTATCGACTATTATTCCCCTTTCCCCTCCAACTACGCATAAATCTTGTACAACAATAGTGCAATGGGTGTGGTTCGAAATCAGTCTGCACCTTGGACCATAGCATTATTGAGGTTTTAGTTCTACGATAAGATGGCCCCTGTCTACAATCTAACCTGTGGCAGTGTGAAAATAAAAAACAAAATAAAAATAAAAAAGCCTTTATTACTGAAAAATGAATTACAGTTTTTATAAATGTATTCATAAAACACGTAGAAATTAAACCAAGTTAAAATGTAAACTAAACATAAATAATATCCTTAATTACCTCTTCCGGAAGTCGAACACGGGAACTTGCAGTACAAAGAACACAATGTATTGCACTGTGCCACGGAGTTCTTCAGGGAGGCTTTACATTTTACTTTCTCAAAATTTACGATTCAAGATGTAGCATATTTTTGGTCCGATTGGTTAATCAAACCCTGAGGGTATTTTGTTGAATAGAACAATTTCTTTGGGCAAAAAGTGGCAGTTACTAAGCTTTTAGCGTTTACCGAAAGTCTGAGCAGAATAAACCAAAGATAACAAAAAATTTATGGACCCTATCACCGGTCGCCAAACTTTTCAAATGTCCTGTAGTTTCCGACTTTACAAAGGTAACTTGGTAAGGTACTTAAAAAGTCATGTGACAATATAATTGCGGGAGGAAATCGCAGAAGTCATTGAATTTGTTTGAATCGGCAAAATGACTTCTTTGAATTGCTATTTATATGTTTAATGAACTTCCTGAAAACTAGTAGAAAGTTTTAAAGATTCTTAACCAAAAAAATATTATTGTGTCACTTGACAAAAAAAAAATTTAAGGAAGTAAAATAAGTAGAAATGTAGCTATTCCTAGTTTTAATATTGATACATAGCTACACCTAGATAAGAACTTACGCTAACCTATTTCAACAAATATATGGATTTTGATTTTGAGAAATGCGGTATTAGTCCTTTTTATACCTTTTGTTGATTTTTTTTACAAAATAATTGATTATGATTACCCACTCATATCTTCTATTAAAAATAACATACTGTGTCATATTATAATCATAACATCTACTACTTGAACCGGCACGCGAGCGAATTCGAAAGCAATAATTAGTTGCGGCAATAAAATATATTATGTAGAAAACTTTTAGCTTTAAATGCTCATCAAACAGTAACTAAATATAACCTTATTCGATATAAAAAAGAGCTTTCTAAAAGGGACACAATTTCCGGACCTTTCGAGCCGGAATTCCTGCAATGGCAAATTTTATGGCCATCCTACTCACAACAGTAGGCCCAAGTAGCTAACTGTTGGGGCTATTAAATGCTTTTGAAAGATACCCAATGTTTGACCGCATAAATAAGTCGAAAAGGAAAACTTATGAAGGCATTTTGCGAAGGCAAATTTTCTGCTAAATATTTAAATTAAGCTTATTCGGGAAGAGCAATGAGCTCTTTAAGGTATTTACCAATTTAGATACCTAAGTGCTAACTTAGGATCTATTTCACTGAAAAATAAAATAAACTGGTATGGTGGCAAGTATGGACAAGTCATATTTTATTTTTATTGTGATTATTACATAGCAAAAATAGGAAATTAACAGAGTTAACATAATATTATTATCTATACGTGGCATTTGTCGATAAAACTGTACCATAACACATTCGATAGTGAACCTTTCGAAGGATCTTTTACTCATTTAAATATATAACACTAGTTGATATGAGCGACTTTGTTCGCGTGGATTAAGGTTTTTCAATTCCCGCGGGAACTCTCTTAAATCCGGAATAAAAAGTAGCCTTTGTGTTATTCCAGACTATAATCTATTTCTGTGATTTTCAGCTGCATCGTTGCAGCGTGATTGAGTAACAAACATCCATCCATCCATCCATTGAAAACTAAAAGGTTTTATCTCCACCTACCTACCTGTACCTACCCAAGTAATAACGGAAGCATTCCGCTCTCTATTTGATGAGGGGAGAGGAGAATATAAATCAAGTTCAGTTTCAATAATTATTATTAGGTATTTATCGAAAAAGTGTATTTATAGAATAAAAACGCTTGCCTTCTAATGTATTAAATAGCATACGCACACGCCCCCGAGATAATACGCGATATGAAGTGGAGCCCCGCGGCGGGCTCGTAAATCTGAGGTTCAGGTGGGCGCGGCCGCCAATCTAGCTCAGCCAGCTTGACATATTGTTTTATGCACTATAAATATCTAGCTTACTAGGATTACTAGGCAGTGTGCACAGAAGTTCCAAGCGAAGTGAAATATCTCCGGCGTTTCTTATAAAAATGAAGTTTTATTCCGATTGAGCCTTAATAACCCAACGGTTAGCATCTGGTCGGAGAACGGCTTGGCTTAAAAACTTGGACCAACGGTACGGAAAAAGTACCCGATCCCTATTCCGTGCAACAGCGTCCAAAGTACAAATAGCCCTAACGGTTGCCACTCTTCGATAGAACAACTCTACAAGAAGAGCGTAACGGTTAAAGGTGCAGATTGAAAACTAAAAGGTTTCTCTCTACTCGTTGCACTATTGTCGTACCTACCCCTAAATCAAGCTTTATATTTATTTGGAGGGGAGAGGGGACGCGCCTTGGCGCACGTGAACACGCATATTTTAAATTCATGCGACTCGCATTTCAGAAAGTTATTTCTTAAATTTTACAAAATTTCACAAAATAAGCATGAAAATATGTCGAGACACGTAGACTCATGGAATTTAGGATTCATCATATCAGCGTTTGCATAAAAATTGATATAATGCTGTCTACTGATCTTTTATTAAAAAGAAAGGCTAGAGTCTAGATTCAGTCTAATAAAATTTTCTTCGGTCCGTTCAATACCTCGGGAGTTCAAGACGTAGTCTAACTCTAAGCGTTTAAAAAGTAGAGATCTAAAGTCTATAACTCTTGGCTTGAAAAAGCCGTACCAAAATCAAATTGCAGAACTTATTTACAATAGCTTTACGAACATAAAGCAAACTGGAAATGATTAGAAGAAAAAACTTTTTTATAACGAGAAAATCTCTTCAGGGAAACCTTAAAAACTTTGTAAAGATTACGAAGGACGAGAAAGGCCGGTGGGAAAAATCAAGGCAGGTAAAGTCACGGGCCAACAGACGCGGCTGTCGGTTTAAGAGCTTTTAAATATGTGAGATGGGGAAAACTTTTTGCGAATTGCAAAAAAAATGTGATTGAATGGCCCTTTTAGCAATACTTCAGCGGAGAAGATTTCCCTTTTTATTAATCCTTAGAGACTGATTCAAGTCCACAAAATAACTGATCATAAAAATCTTAGGTGATTAAAAAAATTGAGAACAAAAAAATGTTTTAAAACTGTTACCATATTACGGAAAATTGAATGTGTCATATTTTCGACGTTCGTATAAGGAGTATATTAACAAAAGAGCAGCCTATTGTATTAAAACACAACAAACGAATTGCAGGGCGACGCTGAATTCAGGCAGTGCAAGACCGACACCTGTGGAAGTCCATGCAAGAGACCTTTGTCCAGCTGTGGAAGATGGACATTTGTCTTGATTGATCTGTTTGTTGATAAAGAAGAAGAAGAATAATGTTATAAAATGATATGATAATAATGATTCACCAATTTTCATCTTGTAGACGTATCCCTAAGTATTAATGGATGAAAGGATGTACTTTGTTGCTTTGCCTTTCCATCACGCAACAACGCAGCGACGGATTTGTGTGGGAATAATTGAGGACAGGAAGCGTGACTTTATCCCGGTAAAAAGGCGTCGCGGCATTAAAAAAAATATTCGACGCTGACGAATTCTAGAGCAAAAGCTTATCTACAGAATAAATATAATTTGCTACGTGATGCCCGCGACTTCGTCCGCGTGGATTAAAGTTTTTGATTCCCACATTTTTAATTTCTCATCTTTAATTTTTCAGGATAAAATATATATTTTAATTTAAACAATTATCAATGTTATTTTTTATTGGATCTAAGAATGTATCCACTTATGTTTTAGTCACATCTGGGAGAATACTGGCAACTATCATACGAGTATATACCTACTCAGTTAGTTGCCAGGGTTTCAATTTAATTTTTAAGTATTTATGTACATTCTTTTGTGGCAAACAAATCCTTATTATATTATTATTATTATATGCTATCTCCATTCCTAATTGCAGCCATATCGGTTCAGTCGTTGTGGCGTGAAGGAGTAACAAACCTCCAAATCATCCAAACTTTCCATTTAAGATAAATTCTGACCGAAATGCCCAAGAAATTAGGAACATAAAAATATACTGGTACATTTGGTAGCTTCAGCACAGCCTACATTTCCTTCAGCTCGTATTTGACACGTCCTCGCCCGCGTTACGGCCTCCATTTACAGCCATCCCCAAAAGACAGCCGGGACAATTTCTCAGCGCTAACCGTCTGAGAACAAAAGGCTCGTCAGCAGACCTATTTATCCTCCACTCCCACTACACAGGGGCAGGTCCTAACGACGCGGACGGATAGAAATGAAATCACACTATCACACTTCACACTATGGTGTGTGTGTGTGTGTGTGTGTGTGTGTGTGTGTGTGTGTGTGTGTGTGTGTGTGTGTGTGTGTGTGTGTGTGTGTGTGTGTGTGTGTGTGTGTGTGTGAAAAAAATTAAAGAGTTCCCGCAGGAATCTTTAATCCATGCGAACGAAATCGCGGGCATCATCTAGTGAATCATGAATCAAAATTTATTTCACGTAGGCCATATCTTTTGTATTGTCAACACGGCGCGATTCCGTGGAGATGTGAATTCGATAATTCTCGGCTATTTTTGATATATGTATTCAAAAAAATGTTTTCAGAGCGAAAAACAACTCGCAGCTGAATTTTATTTTCAAAAAGAGAAACTGTTGAGTTTTAGAAAGAGACCGGCTCTTCTTAGAAGAAGACCGGCTTCTTCGGAAATTAGAATCTGTTTTCCGAACCGATGGTAGAGTCTTAACTTGTCATATGAGTCTTAACTTGCATATGTTGGCGGGTAGGTAAAAGTAAGTTAATAGCCAACATAAAGGCAGCCTTTCCGATGGCTTTTCTCGACTCAGTCTAAAATTCTTGTCAATGCAATTACGAGTAATCCTATAATATGTAAAGTGGGATATACAATAACCTTTAGTGGTAGTTGGCTTATAAATAGACGCAAGCCCCATCGGAGTGGGTAATCGCATCACCCGCTTTGTAGAACAAGGCGACGAGCATTTACGACTATAGTGGTGTCACCAACTAATCAAACTAGCATGTCTTTATCAAACTGTGGGAACTTTGAAATAGTCAACTGTGACGTCATAAAGACGCACTTTTTTGTAAATGAAGAGAAAATTATTTTTTATCATCATGTAGAATAGAATTATATCTATACAAGCTGATCACCGCGACTTTGTCCGTGTGGATTTAGTTTTTAAAATCCCGTGAGAACTCTGATTTTCCGGGAAAAAAAGTAGCCTACATCACTCTCCAAGTCTTCAACTATACCCACGCAAAAAATCACGTCAATCCGTAACTCTGTTGCAGCGTTATTGAAGGACAAACCAACAAACAAACACACTTTTGCATTTATAATATTATAGTAAGGATAAGGAAGTAAGGATAGAATCATGCATTTATTTTAACTAATGGAGAAGACATAATGGACAGGAACCCGCAAGTCGATTGCGATAAAGCTGTATCGTTCACTCGTCTCGATTGTGTCGATTGGCTAAAAATAGGATATAAGGGTATTCTTGATCCAAACATTGCCAAATTTTAGCCAATAGCGACAGAGCATCCGTAAATTAGAGGTGACTGAGATCATCACAATGTAGCAATCATTTTTATGAGTAAATTCAAAATTTACTCATAAAAAATCAAAAACTAACTTTTACAATAATGCTTCAGTCTGTTTTCACTATGCCTTATTACCTCGATGATTTCGCAAACGTTAAGCAAATTTCCCCGCGAGCTTGAGCAAAGAACAAGTAATTTAACTCCTCGTAAGAATGCTTTCGACATTAATCGCAGCATAAACATCACGCTCCATTAATTCCTCTCGGCTCCTTTACGCTGCTCCGAATACATAATAATAGCATAGCTCTACGAATTTATTTATAGCGAATTTATAGGGTTGACTAAATGGAAAATCACACTTCACACTAATATATACGAATACGTATACCGAAATGGTGACGCCACCCTTTTGGTTTGTTATTTGGATTGATATATGTCAAATAATTCCCCATCTACCCTCCATTTCCCTTCGTGCACTAAAATGACGTTCGTGGCGTCAAAATTGCGACGCCATGACACATAAGTCAGTACGAATTTTCGTCTCCGCGAGACGCATGCACAAATTGTGTCACCCGTCCTCGTGCTTCAAACCCAACCCAAAAAGTGTGTGTGTGTAACGACTTCGCTGCCCAGCTGACGCCGACGTGTTCCGGAGAGACCGTGATAGTGGAGGTGCGCACCTACCTCCAGTACCGGGGACTTTGCAAGGTTAGTGCACGGAGATCCCGCTATCCCTTCATTCGCCCTTAACCTGGAATGTCTAAATTCTAAATTTGATACAGTCCAAAAGTTTTAGCTGTCGAAGGTGGACAGTGGAGTCCGTTTCTACACCACACACTAATATAATATTAAAAGGCGAAAGTTTCTGTTTGTTAATCTTTCACGCAACAACTACTGGACGGATTTGGCTGTGGAATGGAGATAGCCCATACTCTGGATTAACACATAGGCTACATTTTATCCCAGAAAATTAGAGTTCCCGCAGGAATTAAAAACCTTAACCCACGAAGTCATTCCAGAAGTCAAGCCAGAGCATTATAATTTCCAAAAAAAGTACGGAAAATCTGCGGAATATAGTAATCAAAGGTTATGATTTCGTCGAGTTCGCTTCAGTGGCTAGATGACGGTTAGATATTTCGTCCCTATTTTATTAACAGCTTTGTCATTAATTTTTACGTAGGCAGTCTAATTAATTATTTATTTTTTGGCTAAAACGTTGCCTAGGTCAATCCTTGTATAATCCTCTACCTGAGTGTGTCTAAATCGGCTTAGCCTTATCGGCCCGTATCCCGGACAAAGAGTTTTCAAAGTATTTGAGTCCTTGCTCTAGCCTCGCAAATATTTAAGCAGAATACAGCAATTTAAAGTGCAATACCCATACATTTTTAACTAACTAGTGGTTAGTTTGCAACATTTGCAGGCAGAACATATTTATTTTTGCCTTTTCGTTTGGAGCAAATAGAGTTTGTCATCGAAAGTGCATACGTTTGCGGAACTATTGCACATGACGGAACGGTTTGCGTCCACAGAATGCAATCGTACGTGCCGATTCAAGAATTATAGAAAAAATAAAATTAACTGATAAAAGGCTGCGTTATTTGCGGAATTCCGCGAGTTTAAAGGAACAAAGATAATATCTAACGGAAAGACCCTATTGCAAATATTTTCATACTAAACAGTAGAATATCAAAATCAAAATTCTTTATTTGCATAGATTGAGTGTAGGTAAACATAGGTGTTACATATTTAAATGGTACTGCAATCTGCCTGGCATGCAAAAATAATATTATAATAACTCTTATCCTAAGTTTATTGGCACAAATCTTATAGAGCTTCGAAAACCATAATTTATAAAAAAAATTCAATATCAATCATACATAGCACATAACATGGGTTGAAATTTTATATAACACTCTAATCTAAACTAATATACCTATTAAAAAGAGAAAAGATTTGATTGTTTTTTTGTAAATTCTAGTAATATTGCTTGTACATAAGACATAATTTGTATTGACTCTGGTTCCGTATCCCTCACCATTTCTCTCTTGTCAACTCGGTCTACGCTCGGTCTTTTTGAGCTTACACGGTGATATTTAGACATTTAAAACGATTATCTAACGTATAAAATTCATAATTTTCAACATTTTGATATGTTAAGCGACGATTATTTCAGAAGGATTGTCCTGTAAAACGGTCGTGAGTGTCGTTCGAGGCAATTCTGAGTGGAACGCGCCGCGCTTGCTAATTTGCCGACAATTTCACTTTGGCGGGACACCCGTACCTACGTATTTTGGTGGTGACGTCACGTACGGTACGATTACCTGTAATAAAAAAACCTTGTTGTATAACTAATTAAGAAGGTTAATTGAATAAGAAGGATCTTAAGTTAATTATGGGGGTTCCCTTAAAATAAGGAAGAGGATTTACGAGATTTCTAAAAACAATCCACGCAAATCAAGTCTCAGGCATCAGCTAGTTTTTCATAAAATAATGATCAAAATCAAACACAGGCAACTACCCTAATGAGTAAAAGTTTGTAGTTCTATACCACAGCCGCTACGTACGATCAAGTGTTTCTTTCTGAGAAGAAAACAACAAGCAAACTTAATCAACTCGAAATATTATTCAAGCTTTGATCCTCCCTGCTCCTTTGTGAGCGGGAATCTTAAGGAGTATCATTCAGAAAATCATAAGCCATACAAAAAGGAATATCTAGATATCTAGATAAAATATTATAAAAGCTGATCCAAATAGGAATACATTAGAAACCTTATTTCGTGAACTGAGGGCTTTGTTTCTTTTAAGTACGATTGTAACTAATGGTATTAGGTTTTCCTTTCTATCTTACTAAAGATTTGAAAGGTAATACATACTAGCAAGTTCACATGAATTTTTTTAGGAATACCTCTTCCAGTTTTAAATAACTATCTCGAAGTTTTATGTGGAAAAATAATATTACATACGCATTTCTTGCTTTGTTTTCAGTATTCAGTGTAATAACAATATTAAAAGGCGCCGCTAGATACATTTGTTCAAATCTCACAGGGAATAAGTGAAGTGAGTTAATGTTCCTACAGGCAAATAAAAAGCAAAACGAAAACCTAGACGACTAAATTGAATTCAACGTGCGAGTCCACTGTAAGGGTAAAACATGCCAAAGATGCCTCACTGCGATATCTCGCGGTCGTGGTTTAGCACGCTAACTCGATGTCACCTCCATTTAAACCAAATGTATGCAAACAGACGAGCACGAACATGTCGAAGATACCTCGCTGTACCGCGATGTATCGCAGTGAGGTATCATTCGACATGTTCGTGTTAATAAAGTAAAAACAAAATATGGTGAGAAGACACAGGTAATACCACGAGAGCTAACTAACAAGTAACAAGACAAGAGATGGGAGCCGCGACACAAAGAAAATCTGGCGAGACGAGCCAACAAATCCTCGTGTTAGTGCGGAGTTACGTTCGGTGGTTATTTCTATAACGGATGAGGCGAGGAAAATTACCTCCCACAGGGATGCGAACAAGATCTTGCAGAATGAACAAAACATAGCTTTGCGCAATTCAACTCGACCCAATTTGTAATTTTCTACAAATATAGTAGTAGTCTTTCAGTTGGTTTTATTCGCTAAAATAGTGGGAATCGAAAACCGAAAATGGATTTAAAAATAAATTGATTTCAACAATTTTAATTGAAATGTTCGTGGTTTAGCGACGGCATAATTAAATGAATTATTTCGAAGAACAATCACGGTATTTTGGTTTGGAAGCTCTTTTGTGGTTTTGATGTACATGTTAAATAAATCAAATAATGTAAATGGACAGACCATAAAATTTTACTGGCCATTTTAGTGTTTGTAATTCGGCACACTACATGTACGCAAAACGGAAGCCATAGGACCCTTTTCTATTATATTCTTTGACTAGCGGCCCGCTCCAGCTTCGCACGGGTATAAAATATGTCATTCACTGATAAAATGATTAAAATCGATCAAAACAATTTGATTTATTCATTACTGCCCGTGGCCTGCACGCGTTTTTAGAGTAAGACAATTCTTCTTTCCCTAAACCATGAAGATTTCCTGCTATTTTTTAATATCTAAATTCATACACTACATTCTAACTTATTTACTTTTTACATTTTTACCTATTTATTATATTTATACAACAATTAATATATTACAGATTGTCTTTATATACAACGTTCACAGCTTTCTTGTAAAATAAAATTGAAGTGTCTGTTTGTAGTATCAAAAGAACAGCTTTTTACTAACTGCATACGAAAGTAAATACGATACTTATACCAAGAAAACAATTTTTGTCTGTCTGTCTGTCCGTCTGTTTGTCCGTCTGTCTGTTTGTTACCGCTAATCTCGGGAACGGCTGAACCGATTTTGACGGGATTTTCACTGGTAGATAGCTGATATTATCGGGCAACGTATACTTTTTTAACCGACTTTCGAAAAAGGAGGAGAAGGAGTTGTGTTTTTCTACCTCTGCATATCAATGTCTCCGTGATTTCTTAACCGATTTACGTGAATCTTTTTTTAATCGACATAAAAACTTTGCGAGATGGTCCCATAAAAAGTTCGGGTTCCAACTCGTCAATCCTGATGCTGCAGGGGTACTGCTCCCCTAAACTGTGGGGATTTAGAAACTGTTGATTATGAATAGTTATTTTAGGGACCAAATAAAGACTACATCGTTAAATTCCAGGACCCAACTCCTCAATCCTGATGCTGAAGGGGTTTTGCCAACCTAAACTGTGGTGATGTAGGAACGCGGACGAAATCGCGGGCGTCCGCTAGTTAGACAATATATTTTATAGGCACACTCCCGCCGCCCCGGCCAGCCTGAACCGCCGCAAGCGCTACGTCCCGCAATTTTTAAATCTGTAATATCTTCGAAAATATTCATTTAAATCATATGCTGTAAAGGGCCATATAGATCTATATTAAATCAACAATGTATTTAAGGTATTTAATTAGATAAGGATTAATGCTGTATTGGTTAAAATCGCTTCGAAAATTAGCCATTATTTGTCGTAAAAAGTAAATGACAAAAAAACGTTATTATGGGATATCTATAAGAGGTAGACATATACCATCGCGGAGTTTTCTGTAGACTTTTTCAATGTGTACAATACTTAGTACATTATTTTGATAAATCTCGTAGGGTTCAGCCTGCGTTTGCAACGTAAGCGGAAAAAATGTAATTATTTACGACATCACTTTAGAAAACTCAAAAATAACAGTATTTCTCCACTATTTAAAGGATGTTATTATACATATAAACCTTCCTCTTAAATCACTCTATCTATTAAAAAAAACCGCATCAAAATCCGTTGCGTAGTTTTAAAGATTTAAGCGACCAAGGGGAAATAAGGACAGAAAAAGCGACTTTGTTTTATACTATGTAGTGATGACTAAGTTATCAAGAAACGTACAGGAACAGAATAATTTTATTAATGACTTGCTGCTGCCCGCGACTTCGTCCGCGTAGGTCTAGTTTTTAACAATCCTACGTGTATTTAAAAATCTTTGATTGTCCAGAATGAAAAGTAGCCTTCGGTTCGGCTCTCGTCGGTTGACCGCTCTCGGCCACCACCTCTCATTTCCCTTTTATTAATTCGTTTTCGCTTAGCGTTTTATTACTTTCTCTCTTTTCGCTCGGCTTCTAAGGGTCGTACCGTGATGTTAAATAGACTATAGCCTTCCTCAAGAATTAGGTTAACAAATGCAAAAAGAATTTTTCAAATTATTAGTAGTTCCAGAGATTAGCGCGTTCAAACAAACAAACTCTTGCACTTTATTTTATTTGTATAGATGATATCAGCCATATAACCTTAAAATACAGCTTTAAGGAAACTAAAGGGGAAAGTTTCGTCAGCAGAATCTTGGAAACCGCAAAAACCTTTTACGACTTCAAACCTTCTTCAAACAGAAACGGTTTGGTCGCATCAAACAATAACAGACTGAACTAACAAAGCGCGCCTGACCGAGCTAGAGTGAAAAGTTTTAAGACATTGATATTAAAGAGGGCTTTTTGTTTTATTTCCGAAACTAAGAGACGCCCGCGACTTCGTCGGCTTCTTCAATTCACAATCGACAGTTCCTAAATCCCCACAGTTTAGGTGGGCAGAATCCCTGCAGCAGCAGGATTGAGGAGTTGGAACCCGAAATTTTTATGGGAACATCTCGCGAAGTATTTGATATCGATATACATAGGTAAAAAAACATAACTCCTTCTCCTTTTTCAAAGTCGGTTAAAAAGTAGCTTGTGTTAATCCCGATAACATCAGCCAGTACCAACCAGTGAAAGTCCCGTCAAAATCGGTCCAGTCGTTCCCAAGATTAGCGGCAACAAACAGGCAGACAGACAAAAATTTTAAAAACAGTTTTTTGATATAAGCACCGTATTTACTTACACATGCATTTAGTAAAAAGCTGTTATTTTGATATTACACACAGACACTTCAATTTTATATTTTTGTATAGATGCAAACGATGAACTCTTTTATTTGATTCCAAAGATTAATTTCTTGTATGAAGTTATTTGTTTTGAAATGGTTTATTAACGAGCCCAGTCCCTTGACAGAACTTACTATTCCCTCGGCTCTCAGCATCCATTAACTGGGTAATTGGTTTATAAACTGATATCTTCTGCAGAAATTACAAAGACGGGAGAACCGATGCGTGTAACACGATATTTCCAACCTCCTTCGAGAGAAAGGAAAAAGGAGGCGACCTCATTTCCTTTAATTGGAAATATTATTTTTTACTGAAATCATTGGACAGACGAGTTAGCGTAGACGGAAAATTCACAATATTAAGGTAAAGGCCCGTGTAATATGAAATGGAAATACGCTAAGCTCCAAGAGGTACAAATATTTTTAGAGACATATATACTTTCATATATATGTATACCTCGTATAGTCTTAGCCGCATCTTCACTTACCATCAGGTGTGATCGCAGCCAAGCGCTAGTCTATATATTAAAAAAAAAAGAGACTGGTAAGAACTCTAGTCTTCTCTATCTTCCTCGGATCTGAGGCATGGACGATTCGGCCAGCGGATAGAAAGAGAATTGATGCTTTTGAAATGTGGTGTTGGAGAAGAATGCTTCGAATACCATGGACCGCGATGCGAACCAATATATCAATCCTGAAGCAGCTTCGTGTTGATGTCAGACTATCCACCATAAGTTTCCAAAAAATTCTTGGCTACTTTGGTCATATTGACCGACGCCTACCTAGTAACCTAGAAAAACTTATAGTTGTAGGCAAGGTGGAGGGGAAAAGACCACGTGGCCGATCACCTAGCCACTTACAACCGCAATTAGAAAAGCCGAGGACCGGACAGAGTGGAAGGCTATAGTCACCAACGCCACGAAGGCACTTTCATGTGGACACGACCTTCAGCAATGAAGAGTACGACCAAGAAGATATGTATACCTAATGCTGAAATCTATAGATCGTGCTGCGACTTAGCGAGGAGTTAAGATAGAGTTAAAACGAGACAGAAATATGCTTGGACCTAAATGTGGCATGCAATAGTTGCAAATATATTTTGAAATATATCTTACTCAATTATCTGCCGGCAGGATAAAAATCTCACGATGCTTTTATGCGAATTAAAAATGCTAACAACGAGTTGCATAAAATTTACGAGCGCTATTTCCCCAGAGGGCGCTGTCCATTCGTTTGGACTTAATTCAAAATATTATATCACTAGGTAGTTTATAACTGAATATTTATGTTGGTACACGTAGTTTATGTAGAAAAGTGTAAGTTATGTTGAAATAAACGCGTGCTACTTTCAGCTGTGTGTGTATTGTTTGAAAATAATTACCTACTACAGTGTGACGATCGTAATCACTCCTGAATTATAAATGCGAAAGTGTGTGTGTGTTTGTTGGTTTGTTCTTGAATCGGATCGGATCAGCAACGGATCGTGATTCCTTCCATCACGCATTTGTGTGATTTTTTGGCGACGACCTGGAGAGTGACAAAGTAAGCTTCCTTTTATCCCGAAATACAGAAAGTTCCGGCGGGATTCTGAAAACTTAACTCCACGCGGATGAAGTCGCGAACATATATTAGTTATTTAATATTTGGGAGATAACTTTGAGAGATAACTTTTGAATTTATCTAGGAAGTATGAAGAAATAAGTTCCATTTTTCAAACCCCTATTTTATCTCCTTAGGGGTAATACTAATTCTAAATTAAAACTAAAATACAAAAATATAAAACTAAATTCTAAATTAAAACAATTAAAACTAGTGGTTCGCCCCGAACTGAGACCTCGCGATATCCCAAAACTGTTTTACTGACACAGCGCCATCTATTAGCATTATAGTGAAGCTATTAGCTTCACAATAATGCTAATAGATGGCGCATTAAAATTAAATAATTTCGTTTCTTTATAACATTTATCTAATTTTAGTATTTGTTGTTCAAGTACAGGATATAACTGAATTTTCAACCAAGATTCACGTTCTAATATTCAGTAATTCAGAAGTTATAGGGCTCTGACAGACATTTAGACGGACACACTTCTCTGTCTAGTAGGCAAGCGCCCTAGTTGACTCAGAGAACTCGCTTCGCTCGTTCAATAAGAAACAAAATCTTATAATAAAACATTAAAATAAACTCTAAATATTAGGGGCCATATCGATGCCAGATGGTAATGTCCCCAGAAGGCTGGCTGCATTTCCTCTTTGGATTATACTTATTTTTTGCCCAAAGTAACAGCCAGCCTTGGGGGTTGAATTTTCAAAAATCCTTCCTTAGCGGATGCTTGTGTCATAATAGCTATATGTATCCGGCCTTATTCGTCCAGTGGTTTTAGCTGTGCGTTGATAGATCAGCCAGTCAGTCAGTAAATTTTTCCTTTTATAATATATTCAGATATCGAACTTGATACAGATTGAAAATATTTTCAGTCGCACATTTTCTTTACTCTTCCTTTCAGTAATCAGACAAGCAATTTTCGATTGCATAGTGAATATGTGGTTTGTTTCTACAATTGCATAATGGCAACAAAGTTGCGACAACTCCTTGGCTCACGAACCGTATGTATGTGCAGCTTTAGCATAACGTTAGAAGATGGAGTTAAATTGTGTCTATTCCCACGAGAATCAGATAAAGGAAACATTGTAAAACTTGCAAACAAATTCCGACAATGTTAATGTAGATTTGTTTTCAAACTAGTTCAGCTTCAGTTTAAAAATGAGATTTTAAAATACACAAAGAAGATACCTATTCCTCCCCTACTAATATTAGAAAACGAAAGTGTGTTTGTTTGTTGGTTTGTTCATCAATAATGCATCATGATCTATCTCCGGTCGTGACGGATTTCTGTCCCATTGAACTTCGAGAGTGAAGACTTTTATCTCTTAAAAGTATATAATTACTTTGAATAACAATTTCTTTCCTTAAAATTAGGTGTAAGAGAAATTTTTTCTAGAAAATGATTATTTATCAAGGCATCGTAAATCACTCAATCAAAACTTTTCTCATTTGTTTGCTAAGTTGTAAAAGTTAGTAAGTTTCATTTTAATTAATTGCCCGTCCACAGCTTAACTCAATTAGAAGAGCACTAATTGTAATCATCTCGTTAGAGAGGAGTAATTAAGAGAACATTTCATTTGGAGTTTGGTTTTACTTGTAAGCCAGCCAAATGTAGAGTTTATCGTTGTCTGTATACAAACTTTTTAAAGGCCTGTTGCACTTCCGGCAGTTAAAATAAAATTAAACACTGGTCGCGCCGAAGCGCGAATAGTTTTCGTTTAACCGCTCGAATCCGACCATCCTGTCAAAATTTCCTACCTAATACCGGCCCCCCCTGGCCTGAAGAAGTGTCAGTGCATCGATGACCGTCAATTAACGTAAACGCGCCGCTAAAGCTGGTGCATCGCCGCGCCGCTCCTAGTGATTCAGTGTTGATCTGGACTTGCCAACAAACTTGCCTTCTTGGTTTTCGTCAGTCGAAGAAGTGAGAAAGGAAGAGTGAAGCATCGAAAAGTATCCATGAATGTACGCGCGGCTCGCTGAAGTATCGCGGCGCCGCTCCTAAGGATTCAGGTCAGTGCCTTTACCCTTTTCCTATAGACACTCCCATAACTCCGCGGCCCAAACCCAACCCAGTCGGATTTGAGCAAACCCCGCGAAAATTATACAGTCCACATCGAAACCAAACAATCTAGTTTCTAGCCGTCCCGCGCCGCCATATTTTTATTGGTTCCAATCGAACCGGATTTTACCGCTAATTTTCTCGATAGTTTTACAATTTCCAAGTAGGTAATTGTTTTCCCGCGTCCTAAAATCTTGTTCCCTAAGCGAATTATTATCGTTCGTCCCGCATTGCTTAGGAAATAGGGTTCATTTAGGTATTAACTAGGTACCTACATATAGCTCATATAGGTGATAGATAGGTCATACGTTACTTATTTATCGTAATCCTAATCGTATATCGCATCCCGATCTATCCCAGTATAGATATTAATCGAAATATTAGTTTATTAGTAGTTATTTTAAGTAATTATTTTGTGTAATTACCTACGCGTCATAAACGTATTCGCTTGGCCATCGGTGCATAGTTGCAAGTACTTGTATCTTAGATTACAGCGGTGTGCGTGACCTTCATCGCGGCCGTGACCGCCCGCTCGCTCCCTTTCACTTTTTGCTGAAATTCATAACTTTAAATACTTATACGCCGAATCGAAGTTTCATTCGTGTATTAGGAACTTAGTCTCGACATTTTTGAATCTAGTTTATATTCAAAATGACGAAGACTGAAGATACCGCAGATATACAATTAATTCTATTAGAACAGAGACGCAATTCGATATTTGAGTATCTACAAGAAACATTCGATTTATCGAAAAACATAGGCGTTAACCCGTCGGTCCGGGAAGAATTTCTCGACGCAAGTAGTAATGTCGATACGTTACGCTCTGAATTCAGTAAAATAGTGGAGGATTATAATAATCGTTTATTAGCACTGAACCCGAAAGCGAAGCCGGAGTTCAAATGTTTGTTATCGTTCGAACGCCTATACGGTCGTATCAAGCGCTTAGTCTCGCAGTACGCCGATGATAATAAGGTTGAGAATGAGAATGAGCCGCGAAGACTTAAACCTTATTTGCCCCCGATTCAATTAGTGTCTTTCGATGGATACGATTTAAAATCGTGGAGTCTCTTCTACGCTAACTTTAAAACTGTTATACACGAAAATAAGTCCCTTACGGATGCCGAAAAACTTTATTATCTCTTAGGTAAGCTGTCGGGAAAGGCGAAATTAGCTTGTGCCGGTATTACACCGTGCGCAGAAAACTACGAATTAATTTTTAAAACGTTAGTAGATAAATTTGAAGATAAACGCTATTTGGCTACGTCGTATATGGATCAAATTTATAACATTAAGGCGATGTCAAACGCGACTCCGACCAACCTTGAAAATTTTTTGGACACTTTTGCATCGTCGATCGCCGCGCTTAAAAATTTAAATTTGAGTAATCTGGCTGACTTCATATTTTTATACCTCGCTCAAAAGAAGTTAGATCCGGAGACTGTTCGCCTGTTCGAGTTGAATAAACATAGTTGTGAGATACCCTTGTATGACGATTTCGTTGCTTTCATTCGCGAACATATTAAGGTACTGCAACGCACTTCCGGGAAACAAGAAGTTCCGAAAAGTGCTGAGCGGAAGGTGGATACGGCATCTAAGCCTCACAAACCACCCAAGCCGACGCATACCTATACTAGTACCGCGACTACGTCTGCACAGTCTTTGTGTTCTCTTTGTAACTCACAACACGAACATTTATATAATTGTTCCGCCTTTCATAAGATGTCCGTTGAAGATCGTTTCAAGTTTGTTAAGGCGAATAATCTTTGTATAAATTGCACTGGAAACCACCGGTTGGCCACTTGTTCTAGCAAGTCAAGGTGCCGCTGGTGCTCGTTACCTCATCATAGTATGCTCCACAGGCATTCCGCAACCGCAAATTCCGCAACTTCGAGTGCGGCTTCTAGTGATGCTTCTTGGCAGAAGATGCCCGGTGTTGTTGAGCAGCCTCCTGCTTCTATCAGCACTACCGGCACTAGTAACTCGAAACCTTCAGGTTCACCCGCGCACTCCAAGGAAGTATCGCTTTGTTCCTTATCGAGTTGTAATGTTTCTCGTGCACCGACTACGGTGCTGCTCGCTACCGCACGCGTTATAGTTTTCGACGCCAAAGGCAAGGAGTACTCTGCGCGCGCATTATTGGACAGTGCTTCACAGAGTAACTTCGTCAGTCGGGATTTATGTCAACGCTTAGGTTTAAAGACAAACCAGAATCCAAACTGTTCTGTAGTTAAAGGGATTGGAGGTACAACCAAACCGATCCAAGGCGCAGTTTCTATTAGATTTTTCTCTAGGTTTGATCTCAGCGTTTGTTTTAACATGGACTCGCTCGTGGTAGACAAGGTAACGGAACTCTTGCCCACAGTCCCGATAGATATTTCGAGTTTGATAAATTTCAATAACTTACCTTTGGCTGACGACACTTACTCCACTCCAGGAGACATTGATCTGCTGATTGGAGCTTCAATCTTTCCGCATCTCCTATTATCTCGCAAGGTTCAAGGTCAATCGAATTGTACCTCACCGCTAGCCCTAGAAACGGTGTTGGGCTATGTTATCGTTGGTTCTGCTCCTGTACGTGTTAACAGCTTCGCCACGGTATCATATTGTTGTGCTACAGATCCGCTAGATGATGCTGTGCGAAAATTCTGGCAAATAGAAGAGGTGAACGCACCGAAACAATTAAGTCCAGATGACACGGCGTGTGAAGAAATTTATAGCAGCACGACTACCCGTGAGGCAGACGGACGATATGTAGTCGCACTTCCATTTAAGGGTGATGTATTGTCGTTAGGCGATTCTTTTAAAAAGGCTAAAACTCGCTTCCTTTGCTTAGAGCGTAAAATGTTAGCGTCACCTAAGCTTAAGGAGGCCTACGACAACGTCATTACCGAATACCTAGACAAAGGTTATATCTCTCCCGCACCCCCGGACACGGAGGCAACGCAGAGCTTGCCCTCGTATACGATTTCGCACCATGGGGTCATACGAGATGACAAGTTGACTTCTAAGTTGCGCGTTGTCCTGGACGCCAGTTCCAAGACAACCACTCAAGTTTCCCTCAATGACCTTCTGTATGGCGGTCAGAATCTACAAGGGAATCTATTCAATATTATTGTTAATTTTCGCTTATATCGTACCGCTCTTTCAGCTGACATTCGTCAGATGTTTCTTTGTATTGGAGTTCGTCCATGTGATCGCAGATTCCAACGCATTTTATACCGCTTTTCTCCGCAAGAACCCTTAAGGGTCTATGAATTTAACCGCGTTTGTTTCGGGCTTAAGTCAAGTCCATTTCATGCTCTTCGTACAGTGAAGCAGCTTCTTTCAGACGAAGGTGCTTCTTACCCGCGCGCTAAAGAAACTTTAGATATAGGGCTATACATGGATGACTTTGTCTATAGCATTGACAATGAAGACGATGCTATCTCCACCGCTGCCGAAGTGATTGCTCTGATGAAAGCTGGTCAGTTCGACCTGGTGAAATGGACAAGCAACTCACAAAAGGTGTTAAATTCGATTCCGCTGTCGCATCGACTTTCCGCGATTAAAGAGTTTGAGGACTCTGAGCCACATAAGGTGCTCGGCCTATGTTGGTCTCCCGCAACAGACTATTTCGGTCTCAAAATTAGTGTTCCCGCTGAATCTTGTACAAAACGTACCATTTTGTCATGTGTCGCTAGGATATGGGACGTCATGGGTTTCGTTGCTCCCGTCGTCTTATATGCAAAGCTTCTCATTAAACAACTCTGGTTGTGTGAATGTGATTGGGACGATGTGCCCCCTGGTCACATTGCTGATCAGTGGTCTTGTTTCAAAAGAGAACTACCTTTGCTCAGCGAATTGAAAATTCCACGGCACGTAGGCATCTCGACCGGCGATATCATTACGATCGTGGGGTTTGCAGATGCGAGCGAAAAGGCTTACGGAGGAGTAATTTACTTCCACGTGAAAGACAGCAGAGGTATTCGCAAAAACGCAGTCTTTTTAATAACAGCTAAATCCAAAGTCTCGCCTCGCAAGACTATAACGCTTGCGAGGTTGGAGCTTTGTGCCATTCTGTTGCTGAGCAGCTTAATGACCAAGGTCATTGAAGCCTGCCATAACCGCCTTGTTATTGACCGAGTTCTCGCCTTTTCAGACTCAACGGTGGCGTTGTGTTGGGTATACTCCTCACCTCATCGTTGGGACACTTTTGTGGCCAATCGGGTCACCAAAATTCAAAATGAATTTCCCGCTCAAACTTTTTTCCATGTGCAAGGCACGGAAAATCCCGCTGATTGTTTGTCGCGAGGTCTTACCCCCGCACAAATAACTGATCACCCGCTTTGGTTCTCTGGTCCTAAATGGCTTGAGTTAGATTCAAATCTTTGGCCTGTTACCGCTTTCAATCCTTCCACCGTGTCACAGCCTCCAGAGGAAAAGAAACACGTTTTGCTCACTGCAGAAAGCAGTGAAAGAAATTTAATAATTTCGCTAGCTGATCGCTTTTCGTCATGGTCGAAATTCATACGTTGTGTGGTTTTCGTTTGCCGCTTCGCTAAGCTACTACCGCGTCGTGATACGGTGATTGCATCGGATCTGGATTACGCTGAAAGTTTAATATTGCGTGAACTTCAGCGCTTTCACTTCGCGAACGAGATTGTTAATTTACAAGCAGGTAAACGTTGTAGTCCAATGTTTCAACGTCTCAAACCTTTCCTTCAGGACGGCATCATTAGAGTCGGAGGTCGTCTGAGAAACGCCGATATAAGTTTCGATACAAAACATCCGATTATACTTCCTCGAAAGGATCATATATTAAATCTTTTAGTTGACTATCATCATAAAGTCAATTGTCATGCAGGTCCAGATTTATTGATGTCCATACTCCGTCAGAGGTATTGGATTCTTTCCGCTCGTAATTTAATTCGAAGCCGGGTACACAAATGTCTACCCTGCTTTAGACTCCGCGCTAAACCAAACTTTCCAGAAATGGCAGATCACCGCTCCTGTCGAGTTACGCCGGCCGTGAAACCGTTTATACACACTGGCACTGATTACGCAGGGCCTTTTAAGGTGACTGTTTCTCGCGGTCGTGGAATTCGATCAATGAAGGCATACGTTTGTCTTTTCGTGTGCTTAACCACTCGCGCTGTACACATAGAAGTTGCCAGCGACTTAAGTACAGATAGTTTCCTCGGGGCGTTTAAGCGTTTTTTATCCCGCCGCGGTTTTGTCGCTCGCGTTCATTCCGACAATGCGTCAAATTATGTTTGCGCCAAGCGCACGCTTTCGGAATTGCACGAATTTTTAGCGTCCAAACACTTCAGGTCTGAATTTGGTCACATACTAGCCGAAAATCGCATCGAGTGGTCACTTAATGTTCCAACTGCTTGCCATTTTGGCGGTAATTGGGAGGCCAACATTAAGAGCCTCAAAACTCATCTATATCGCGTGATAGGCGACCAAATTCTTTCCTTGGAAGAGTTCAATACTGTGCTTGCTCAGATCGAGGCAGTAATGAACTCCCGTCCATTGTGCCGCACGCTATCTAATGATCCATCGGAACCTCTCGCGTTGACACCGGCTCATTTTCTCACTCTCACCCCCTTAAAATATCTTCCGGCTAGGGAGATAGAAGATGGTCCGTTACATTTGCTCTCGCGTCAAGAACTTATTGATAAACTTGTTCAGTCATTCTGGAAACGATGGAAGGCTGATTATTTACATACGCTACAGACTCGAAACAAATGGAACACGCCAACCAATCCGATCGCTAAGGGAGATGTGGTAATAATTACCGTCGATAATGCACCGCCTCTTCACTGGCCGTTAGGGCTAGTCGAGGAAGTTTTTCCTGGATCGAATGGTGTCACGCGTGTTGTCCGCGTTCGTACTGCTACAGGTACCTATCTACGTCCTGTAGTGCGTCTTTGTCCCTTACCTAAACAGTAATTAGTTTAACTTCAACTCATCTGCTTAGGTTAGGATTCTTATTTAGTTAGGTTAGCTTATTATACTTAAGTCAATAAATAATTTCGTTTAAACTCTCCGCGTCGTAGTTTCTTTGAAGGTAGCCCTTCAAGCCCGGGGACATGGTCGCGCCGAAGCGCGAATAGTTTTCGTTTAACCGCTCGAATCCGACCATCCTGTCAAAATTTCCTACCTAATACCGGCCCCCCCTGGCCTGAAGAAGTGTCAGTGCATCGATGACCGTCAATTAACGTAAACGCGCCGCTAAAGCTGGTGCATCGCCGCGCCGCTCCTAGTGATTCAGTGTTGATCTGGACTTGCCAACAAACTTGCCTTCTTGGTTTTCGTCAGTCGAAGAAGTGAGAAAGGAAGAGTGAAGCATCGAAAAGTATCCATGAATGTACGCGCGGCTCGCTGAAGTATCGCGGCGCCGCTCCTAAGGATTCAGGTCAGTGCCTTTACCCTTTTCCTATAGACACTCCCATAACTCCGCGGCCCAAACCCAACCCAGTCGGATTTGAGCAAACCCCGCGAAAATTATACAGTCCACATCGAAACCAAACAATCTAGTTTCTAGCCGTCCCGCGCCGCCAAACACCACAAAAAGGCATTTAGGTTTATAATGTAAGAGTTCATTAATCTTAAGCCAAAATGTTAACTTAACCATTGAGGAATAAACGCTGAGATTGTACTTTAAGTAAGATACTTTAGGGTTGACATTGTATGATATGTCAAAACAATTTGAAATAATACTGCTTTAGCGTTTGGTAGTACACATTGAGCATTATTGTGACAAGATATTTTCACAATGCGTTACTGTGATATTTGTTTTTGCATATTAGAACGCCTGGCGTTTTTAATGATTGCGAGAGGCTCTTTCTTGTAGACCAATCAAATCATTGATTAACACATGAGGTAATAATTTTGTCACGCCATCTTTCAATAATGTGTCTGCCGAAAACTTCTTTGCTCCCCTCCACTTAGTGGAAAGGTATCCTAAAGGCAGACAGAACGTTGAGCGACTGTCCGTCGCCATGGTAACCACCAATTAGTGGCGCCACTGTTGCGTGAATTTGATTACGTGTCGCACGTGAATATTGTTGCCGAAATTCGCAATTTTAATGATCAAAAGCGTCCACTCCCGGCACTATATTATGTATATGTATGCTGTATATAATTGAAAATGTGGACGTCATTACAGAGTCTCTCCTCAAAGGAGTAATTCCGCACTGGATTTTCTGTCTGCAGAAATTATTAGGCTACAACCAAAATGAAAACAGTTGCATTTCCTCGTTCAAAATGTGTAGGAACATCTTTTACCTAAAACAAATTAACTTACTAAAGTTTAGCCAAAATAAACGTGTACTAAATTACCGGCATTATTAACGGACCAAAACACTTTGTGCCTATATTGTGAACGGGGCATGCCAGCAAGACAATTTTGTACCACCAAGTTATTGCTGTTGCGCTACTTTCGCAATCTATGGATCGCGTGTATTTAGGCTAATCCGCAGATTAAGTTGGTAATTTTGTCTACGTTCATTTTGGCTTTACTTTAATTGAGTATTAACCGTTTTAACTTAACGTTGAAATGGTTGCGAGCGGTTAAAGACGGGCCATTCAAAGATTGCGAAAATAACGTGATAACGGTGACAATAGATCTCATTTAACAGTAGTTTTTACAGCCACACGACCTTTACAATGTATTTTTTGACAGATAATAAAGTTGTTCGATTGTATTCAGTGAAGTCTGCAGCATCGGTCGCACTGTGAAAATAAATGAGCAGAAGTAGCATCAACTTCTTTATTATGAGGGTATGAGCTTTTGCGACCACTACCATGATCTTTAGTGGTCGTTGTAGTGTAAAAGGTTCCTTATATTTCACGTAGAAGTTTTCACTTAAGTATTTGTTTAACAACGTATAGTATAGGCTATATAAATTGAGTTAAAATAATAATTAATCAACCCAAGCTAAATACCGTCAAACCGGTCTGTTGACGAGGAAATTGAGTTAAAAGTTAACAATTCTGTCCGATTTGAAAGTTCTCCCCTAAGTTTGTCCTTGGCTGAAGTTGGCCTGCGCTTTGACCCTCAAATATAAAAGCTCGAGCGGTCCTCGAGCGATATCATCGGAACTTCAGTCGTCAGTCCCGTAGAGAGGGTGAGATACTGTTTTGTTATGTTGGCTTTGACGCGTTCTTACCAACTATAATTGAGTGCGTAGATCCTTTTAAATAAACTTATTTATGTAATAAATGCGAAAGTATGTTTGTTTGTCGATTTATTCCTCAATCACGCAGCAACGGAGTTAGAGATCGACGTATTTTTTTTACAAGGGTATATAGCTAAGGACTTGGAGAGCGACATAAAATTCCTCTTTATCCCAGAAAGTTCACAATAATGTAATCAATGAAATAATGGAAAGGGTTATCAAGAAGCAATGAGAGTACGACGCAGAGAGATGAAAGAAAATAAAAAATGTAATCTCACTTTAAAAATTACGAGCGTACTTGAAAATCGTCATTGAAGTTGGAAACAAATGGCGCTATAGAATAACTATAAAAACAAATTCATCATTTCACTGCGAAAAAAAAAACGGCAAAGTAGCTTAATTAGCAAAATACAAGAACCGTAACTTGTGTCCCCGGCTAAAGTCATAATAGCAAAAGACGCAGCATCTGAAAAGCAATTTCGAAATGAAAGCGGCATCAAAGCAATGTACCTTAATGGATTTCCGCAAAGTAACTTTTACGAAGAGCATTTTTTTCTGAACCTTGAGCTTAATTGCTATAAAATATTGCCTGGCTCATATTTTAACTTGCTGATAAATGATATTGCTTAAACACGGTTATTTAACGGGAAAATACTTTCCATAAAAAGCGTTCTAAAAATTATATTGTACACACATTTATCTAACTTTCTATACTGGAAGTGGTAACAAAATAACCCTTATATTTTCTTCATATCAAAGCTCATTTTGCGTCATTTTTCTTGAAAGAAAAACGCCACTCATTTTTATGTTTTTCTATCAAGAAATTCTCAGTTCTAGCCCGGAGTTAGTAAATAAGTGATGTGTCACATTCGTGGTTGGTTACTCGAAGCCCCCGTGCCTTGGAGAGCACATGAAGCCTCCGGTCCAGTGCCTGATCTCTCGAACAATCGTGTCAGATTTTTGTCTAACTGGACTATGAGAGTAAGGGAACAAAGTGCACTTGTGTTTGTGCTCACATTCTTGTGCACTAAACTGTTATATTAAAAATATCGAAATGAAGCAAACTGAAAATCAGAGCTGGGCAATGCCCAGCATAAGGCTGGGTTAAATAATATAAAGCAATATAAAAATATTTATAATTATCTCCCACACAGAGGACTAATCTCTGTGGAAGTTGGCCACCGTGGCCAGATTCTGCTGAGAAAACATTTTTTTGGTTAAAGCCATTTTTTATTCTAAGCGTAGGTAACTTAGTTTTGAAGAGAATTTCAGGCTGTAGTTTAATCCAAACAGGAATGTTAAGGAACAGTAGCGTGAGCCGTTGATGATTATCAGCAACTCTTAAAAAAAATTATGAATAAGTAGAATTTTTGTCCGCATTTTTACGTTATATCTGCAGAAAATAAAACACACTAGATAGGTAGAGGCGATCTCGTGACGGCGGGGATACAAAGCCCGTGTTTGCAGACGCGGTAAATATTTACCCGCGCTGTTTGTTCGCGACTTATCTGGGCAATACACGTTCCGGTGGGCGTAGATGACGGTAGGTACTCTAGGTTTTTGCTATTTCACCACTACGCCCGAATCATAATTAACTAATGGCGCAGGTTTTTAGAGTTCATAAAAATGAGAAAAACGGAACTCTTACAGGATCACTCTGTCCGTGTAACAAGGTCCACAAATTCGGTATAATAGGTCAAGTGTTGTCGTATTATTGACTGTGGAATTTTCACGCCCATTCTCAAAAGCAACTTTCGTACTTTCTTGAGGCGTTATTGAAGAACCAGGAGCCAATGTGGATTTCTCATTTGTCGATCGTGTAAACCACCTTCTTTTTGATATATGCGGATATGTTGGTGTCGCCCCTATTAGCACGGTACCCGGTGTCCCCGAGGGCAGCCCGATGCAGGCATTGTGCGAATGTAATTGCATCAGCGCAGCGGGCTGGATTAATTCAGCCTGCAGCCGGACACAGGCTATACAAATGCCTTTACTTCACATGGGTTGGCTATCGGTCTTGTTCAGCTTAGCATGGATATTGGAGTATATTTAAATAGGTCGTAGTTCCGTGCGGCAGTAGCGCGGTTTGTCCTAAAACCACGGCAAAACAGAGCAACAGATCGATTTTATTTTTTACACTAATACAGTTTAGAACCTGGAGCATGACATAGCCTACTTTTGGTACCAGAAAATAAAGGGTTAAACTTGACTCCTCGCGGGTGAAGTCGCGGGCAAAAGCTTGTAATAATTGGCGTTGAGACATCGACGTCAACGATATAAGTTCTACTTTACAATGAAATGAATACTTTATTTATTGTACATCAATTTTATTAAAATGACATACATAAAAACTTTAAAAAAGGTACAACTGGCAACCGTATCGTTGCAGAGGATGTTATAATGATCTAAGGTTTGTTGGTCTGGGGAAGGGTAAGGGTGTACACAAGTTAACGTGAACATTTATATGCATATATTCATACATTTGACATATTTTACATATACAATTTATGTCACGTGGAACAGCGCCGAGCTGGTTAGTTTTAAAACCATTTATTTCGGTCCATCTTCAAAACAATGAAATAATCTAATAACAAGTTAGATTACTTTTGAACGTAGCTTGCTGCTGCGAGTTCGCGTTATATAACTTAAACTTTGAATTTAAGCATCAATTTCGAATTGGTTTGGAAATAATGGAGTTTCTCAATTTCCACCTCGTTTCACCGATATTATGAGGAGCTGACTTAAAGGAGTTTCGAATTGTAAATAACAATTTCTTGGAATTGTCTGGGAAAAGTTTTAAATCATAAAATATTTCTTTTTACTGTTTTATTTTTTATTCTTTTGAAAGTATTTGTCAATCAAGAAAGCTTCAGGATTAGATTTGGTATTCGTCGGTTGAAGTTTATTTGGAGATTAGAAAATATCAGGCGTTTAGGACTCCAAGGTTGATATTTTAGGACTCTGCAACTAACCACAAATATAAGCTAATATTAAAAAAATAAGAGAAATATAGATATTAGCACATTATTTTTCTTAAGGAATAATATCCAACTACCTTATCTTAAAATTCAGCACAATAACACAGATGGCGACATACACAAATTCTATTTAGTTCGTTTATTTCTAGAGGTGAGGTGGTATAGAAGTCTAGTAGAGTAGTAGAGCCTTTTAAAAAGAATGATAAAGAATGCATTAAGATTCAATTCGACTTCAAACGCAGAGGACAAATGATCGTACAAAAATTAAATGCTAGAGCAAGAGTTTAGCTTTAACTAATTAAAGGCACCTTAGTTAAATCGATCACTGATTGTTTAGTCTTTAGTTTTGAACCTCTGTAGTGAGCAGAATACGCTAATAGTATTGAAGTCACGTACGTAGCAGCAGCGCACGTGTATCTATAGCCTCCAAGTTCCAATCAGGGGATTGCCTTTGGAATAATAAAAAGAAAGGCATTCAAACAATAACTTGCGAAGGCACTCGCAATTTATTCTTGTAAAACCTGTGTATCAGAAGAATGAAATTTATTATGTATTGGCAGAGGCAAATAGTTCCTTTTTCATTTTGAAACCATAAAATCATACTTTTATCCTCAATTTCATAGTCGAGGAACATAAGTTCCTAACACACGATAAGTATTGTAATATAGATAGAGGTATTGCTAAACCCTGGTATATATTAAAAATTACCAAAATACGTTAATAGAATGACGACTGCGAGGTTTCGGGTTCGATCCCCAACAGTGGCACTGAGAAGATTTATTTTTGATAGATTTGTTAGATTGTTCTTATACGTAGTTTTTAATAAGTACCTTCCATTACGAATACATAACAATTTATACTCACTTATAATCTAAACCAAACCAAAGTACGTTAATTTGATCTTATTCTAAACAAATCCCAGTCTTTTAATATAACATAAACATATCTTTTAATATACCAGCTCGAGGGTATCTTCACTCTTCAAGTATTCAACACTGTAAAATATTTAGTAAGTAGGTACAATATAATATTGGTAAATACACGAGGCAACTCTTAACGCCGGAGGCTTACTCGTATGTAGGTAAACTTCGTGCATATAATTACTTGCTTCGAGATACTTCGATAAGTTAAACGAAGGTCTCAAAACATATCGATACACTTACCTAAAAGATTAAAATTGAAAGTTTGCTTCTACATAATGACAGCCTGAATTTATTTAGAAATCACATTTACTTTAGACGAAATCCAAACACCTCTACATAGTCTTATCTGCTACAAACAAGGACAAAATCCCATGATTTTGCTTAAGAAACTAATTTTATCATAATCCTGCAAATAATTTATTTATTCATTTAGGTGAACCAAACATTACAATAATTTCTAACCTAAAGTCTTAATTAAATTACAATTAAATCTTATTACAATCCTACAGGAGCGCTCAGCATGAATAAGGTTTAAAAAAAAACAAAAAAATTACACAATTGTATACAAATATACAAAACACATCTACTTAATTATTTTTAATTAAAGAATAACGAAAATCTCGAATCAAAGCCATTTCATTGTATGAGCGACGAATTATTATGATAAGATTATAATATGAAGTGTTATTTAAACTAATATCTAGAGTAAAGGGTTTTGTTCTTGGGCCCATTTGTCTAATAATAATAAATTATTATTTTTCGAAGTGAAATTTTTAAAAAGAAATATAATGTTAACATTGTTTTGATGTACTGCAGCGAACCCTTTGTCCCAAATGAAGCCACAATCTCATTATTTGTGTATTACGAGTGTTCTCGGTGGCCGCGGCGCTTTGAGCTTCCCTCAAAGCGGATTGTGTAACGATTGTCCCCATTGAACAACAGCTCTACTGTCTAGAGCTGGCTCTCCACGCTAATACAGACGCGATAAATCCTTACTAATATTATAAATGTGAAAGTATGTTTGTTTATTTGTTCTTCAATCACGCAGCAATCGAGCAATGGATAAACATGGGTATAGTTGAGGACTTGGAATGGGACACAGGTTACCTTTTATCACGGAAAATCACAGGCTTCCCGCGAGACTTTTAAAAAATCCACGCGGATGAAAACGCGGGCAAAACCTAGTGTGTCATAAATAAAAGTGTTTCAAGATACTTCGAATATTTAGTTGGTTCAATACTCAAAGACAAGGATTCAAATATTTGAAAAAAAAAAAAAAAAAAACAAAAAAAAAATACTGGCTACGGTAAAGCTTCAAAAGACAAACTTAGCGGAAATGCAAATGAGACTTACAATAGAATTAACTAAAAACTCAAACAGCAGACTACACACACTTTTGAGTACATTATAGAGCACTGTCAAGCGTGCAGGTTTCCTCACGATATTTTGCTTCACCGTTGAGACATGTGATATTGGACAGCTTGTTTTTTTTATTCAATGACAAGATAGTCTTTGACTATGATAAATAACGATGCAGTCTAAGATGGTAGTGGACTAACTTGGAAGGGTTATGGCAGTGATAATTCAACCCATACATCTAATCTGTTTCTACACGCCATCGTGTCGGAGGGCTTAAATGGCTTGGCTGCACGTCTTTAACGGTAAAAATGACAAAAAGCTTAAATGCAATAACTCCGAAAAGACATTCCTATGTACATAACATAGATTAGCTATGAGCTAAATCCGAAATAAACGTTGCAGTTGCAAGTCTACTGAATATTAAAAATGGCGTCGCTACAAGTTCGCGTCAAGCAAATGCGGCGGAACGTCGTCGGAAATTGAAAGCGTAAAATGCAATATCTGATGAAAACGGTCCATGTTCCGACGATATACCAATAAAATACGTGTTCCGATTACAATATGCCACGTAACGCTTACATATGTAACGAAACAGCTTGTTCTAATAATGATATTCTTCGTTCTTATATTTGTTAGGGTTTCTTTTTAGGTAGAATAGATTACAGCTGCTCAGATACATTACACATAAAAAGATATCATTTCCAGAGCAGTTAAGACTAAGTACCCTAAACTAGATAAACGTACGAGATAGATAGATAGATAAAAACTTACACACAAAAAAGAAACAAAACTGTATGCAACTTAAAACTACGCATGCAAAGGAGGCCTTATTGCTAACAGAGCAATCTCTACCAGGCAACCATTGGCGAGAGGAGTGAAATTAGGATTACGAGATATACAAAGTTTGTGTAAAACGCATGATTGTGTCATGTTCAATATTACTGAAAACCTCTTTATAAATATTTAACATTTTATAGGTGCCGTTGAAAAGAACTTTTTAAGCAAAGGTTTTTTTATTATTAGATATGCTTGCGCCTGGCGACAATCAATGATGGAAACCACGGATGAGATCTAGGTTGGAGCGCGCTTGCCTTGAAAATGATATTCACTCTCGTCTTGAAGGTACTCAAATTATACGTGGCCGGAAACACTAGGAGAGCGTTTCACACCTTAGCCGGTTCGTTTCAAAAACGTTGAATTAAAGCGTTTCGGTTAAATTGTTAAATTAAAATATTTTTTTAATTATGATGTTACTCGGATACCAGTAAGACAAGACTTGACGATAGAGACGAGAACAGAGGAAGTTTTGTGTTAATTAATTCCGCGATATCACTTACCACAGCGGAACAGTGGAAAAGTGTCGTTTTGCGTCACAATTTCGCTTAATTTAATAAATTTATTGTCAACGAGATAAATTGGAGCAAGGTGTCGCCAGCTGTGTAAATACGCTCAATTTGTTATTTAAATAAGCGAACGGAGACGTGCGGAATAATTGAAATGACACAGACAATTACGAAGGAACACACGGTATGTAAGGAGATTAAAGGAATCGTTGGTGACATTTTATTAATAAGGTGGAAATATAGGCAGAAATATCCCAAATGCCAATAGAACACTCCACCACGTTTACGTTTAAAGATATCTTGTATATATATTATGCTTACTATATATTTATTGTCTTGCTGTATAAAATCTCTGCAAGGGTTTACCATCACAAAATTCACGAATTAGAAATAATTTAGTTACTTAAATGACGTCTGCGCGGCGCTACAAAAATAAAGCATACTTAATACTTGAAATGGAGTGGAGTTTTCTAATAGTCAAAATATAAATAAAACAACCATAGATGAGTAGATATAGTATCAAACAAATAGTATGTCAAATGTTTATTTATAACGCGTGTACACCTACACATAGTTACATCTACATTCGGTGTGCTACATGGATTTATAATATTTGTACTTAGAAAATTAAACTTTAATACACACGAGCGTTCAACTCTGAAATTTGAAGGTAACCTGAATTATGGCCTACATTTTTGGTTCTTGTTTCAACGATATTAAGTAAGCTCTATTTAAACAAAACAATATAATCAAAGTTGGCAGAATTATAAACCAGCGTGCGACATAACTACCTTGCGTACTAGCACGCGAAAACGCAATTTGTAACTTGTAACGTAGTACCTCATTTCTCCTTCTTTTAGGATTCATTATATTTAGAAACAATGTACCGAGAAAACCACAGCTTTCTCGGTTCATTGTTTTGTGACCTAGAAAATAGGTAGGTATGTTGAGTGATGGGATGTCAGCTTAAGAACCGAATAGATAATAACAATTTTTAGAGGATTAAAGGGTTACTATATGAAAAAGAAATTCTACCCGACAGCTGCGAGAAGTCACGTGGTTGACATCCAACATACTCGCACGAAAGGCTTTAGTTCAACGTTTCTAAAATGTCCGCTTAGGTGTGGAACGTTCTTCCGGCGTCGTATTTCTATGTAATAACCTTCCAGGCAAGCGCACCCCCACTTAGGAATCTATAGACCGTGCTTTCACTCTGCTCAGACTCAAGGCAGAGTTAAAACGAGACAGATTTATGCCAGAGCATATTTGTGTCTTTTTTTAACTCTATCTTAAGTCTGAGCACGCTCTATAGATCTCAGCATTAGAGCTCATCATTGCTTTTAGGCATGATTAGCTAGCTAGCGTAAGCCTATCCTTGTATTAAAAAAAAAGTAATATATTGCGAGTGAAAATCTTTTTGGAAGATACGAATATAATAATTCCGAATGAAATTTGTGAAGAATTGTTAAAGTATAAATAGGTATCTATATTTTACACAAGACATTATATAAAATGATCGATGGAATGCCTGTTGAGCGAAATGAAAATGTTTTATCGTATGTGATTTACGGATTTACGTATATTTGAATAAAGTTTGCTTTACAAGCAAGAATTTAGAGATAAGTTTCGAAAGTTGCTACGGAGCTTATTATGTCATTTACGTAGTTTAATATATCATACTGAAAAGAAAGTAAATTGTTTTGTAAAAGTTAAATAAGCAAATATTTTGCTTAGTTTTAATTTCTATGTAAATGTAAACCGACATCCTTCGCTTCCACTATTAGCGCGATAAATGCAAAAGTTTGCATATTTTAATGGTTGTGAATGAAGTAGATAGTTTTGCAAAACGTCAATTTGCATTTTAATGTAAGCTTATTAGTTGAAACTGTTAAGTTTTCGCCGCCACTTCAGCTAAAATAAACAGAAAATAAATAATAATGCTTAAACTTTAACCCGCCTGACAAGCAAATGACACTAAGAATATTAGTCGTGTTTCTGTAGGTGGTCGATTACTATGTGATTCTCATATTAACTTCTTCTTAATCTTTTTTTTTTTTTTTCAGTAATGTAAGTATACACTACAATACAATGTAAGTACTCACTAATATTACAATCTAGCTGAATAATATGGCTAATGAGCAATTTTACTTTAACCTAAACTTATAAAATATCTTATATACTAAGAATTAGTCCACTGACGTAACTTAGTCTTTCTTAATCTTTGAATTTATGTTTCTTATCTATCATTATCGAAAAACATCGGCACAAGTCTACGTTTAGAAGAGTCATAAGCCACAGTCAACCACGCTAGCGCATGGACTGGAGGACTTTACAAAAAGATGTGTGAAGTACACACTTTTTACAGGACATTACGGAGAGCTATTAATTCTTTCACCATTAAAGCAAGTGATAATAATTGCTGCTTTGAAGACCATTTGGGTAAATTTTTTCATCAATGCTACAAGTTTTTTCCGCAACTTCGTCCGCGTGGTTTTAAAACTAACTTTTATTTTTTCGGCAGTAAAAGTAGCCTATGTCACTCTATAGGTCCTCAACTATACCCATGCAAAAAATTATGTTGATCCGTTGCTCCGGGTTAGCATATTTGTGGATCAAACCAACAAACACACCTTATAATATTAATAAGAGATTTCTTCTAATGCTTGTTACCATAGTGTTTGTTTTATTAAAAAAAAAATCTATACGTATCATCACCACTTCGCGTGAGAGAGCCAGTCTTTGAGCGCAGTAACACAAAAGGCTCAAGTCCTCGAACGTCTCGTCTCGTTACGGGAATTAGCAACTACGTTCCCGCGCAGATACTATGCTAAATGCGAATTTGAATTTTCGTTGCATAATAATAATCTCCTTGAACAAGCTTGCTAAATTGTATTCCCGGAATGTTCATCCAGAATAAACAACATTTACACCGTTTACACGTATTAATATGCAAGTTACGTAATACATTTACAAATTAAAACCGCAAATGAGTTTTACAGCCTTTTTGCTCATAATTTCGTAGCACGTGTAATTTACGTGTCTTTTTATTAAGGTTCCGTACCGAGGATAACCAACGGGACCCTATTACTAAGCCTCCGCTGTCCGTCGTTTATCTGTATGTCAGCGGGCTGTATCTCATGACCAGTAATAGCTAGAGAGTTGAAATTTTCAGAAAATGTGTATTTTTTGCCGCTATAACAACAAAGAATAAAAATTAAAAATAATTAAAAATTTTGGTACGGAACCGTTCGTATGCAAGTACGACTCGCATTTGACCGATTATTTTTAAATAATCATGGTGCTTTTTTTAGGAATAATTTCTAAATACCTTATTCGGATTAATTTTATTATTCTAGTTAAATCCATACTAGTCTGCACTAATATAAATCTTCCAATGAAGTGACTCCTGTAATATCGATCGAACTTCACTCGAGAAGTTCGTTTGGTCTAATATTATAAATGCAAAAGTAACTTTATCTGATTGTTTGTTTCTTGTATCAAATCACTGAACCGATTTCGACAATATTTGAAAAAAAAACAAAATTCTTGGATCGTTAATAACATCAGGTGAAATCAGGTGGGACGTAAATATATTATGTATGTACAATGTTTAATAACGGGCTAAACCCTACAAGTTTCATTCTGGAAAGTAATTTATTTTTCTCGCTAACAGCCTCGCTTCCGCCCCAGCATCTTACAAATTAGGTTCGCCTTCCGAGCGCTGGGCGGGCGCCGGGCGCTGGGCGGGCGCCGGGCGCTGGGCGGGCGCCGGACACAAAGCTCCTCGAGGCGGAGAGAGACTGCCCAAGTTTTGAAACTATTCATAATTTACAAACTCCTCACGTTTACACTAAGCTATATTTAACTCACAAACTATTTAAATAAAAAATAACGAATTCAAAAAGATGTATCGCTCTCTAGAAAATCTTAAAATGACTAACTTTGAAAGAAAACATCGTTTTCTTTATTTTTACTATTACATTTTACCACTACCACTAGGTCGCAGCTGATGGGCCTTATAATTAAACAAAATTATTACTTCCAAATTTTCGAAGTTTAAAGGCGTACCGGTTGATTAGAACGTTTTCAGATTATAAACATAAGTATGTTTTTTTAGAAAATTCTATGAAAATTCTCCTCCTCTCTCTCTAAGCGAAGAGGAAGTTTAGGAGCAAGTACGACAAATAGTGTGACAGATGACAATCGAAGTGACGACCTTTTCAGTCCGCACCTTTAACCGTTGGGATATTGAGGCTTCTAAATTTATACCTAACTATGTGGTCTATTAATGAAATAGAAGTAGCAATAGTAAATGTATGAAGCTCCACTCGAAGTAGGTAAATTAACCGCCATATTCTACCTAACACTAAATAATTCACACTGTAAATTCAAATATCAGGTTATATGATTTCATTTATGTTCTGCCACTCAACTTACATCCCATTTTGGTCGAAACTAATTGCATGAAGATACTGTGGTAAATGTAAACTTCGATAATAATCTAATTGGGTATTGGTCTATTGTCAAAATTGTGATATTCATTCATTACAATCGAAAATGTAACGTGTAAGAATAAAACAAAATAAATCGGTCAAAAAATAAGTTATAAGCTTAATTTTTTTTTAAATATCAGCTAAGCTGAACTTAACTTATATTCTCTTCTCCCCTCCAAATAAGCGAAAAGCTTGTGCTAGGAGTGGGTACGACAATAGTGCAACCGGTGGGATTCGAACCTGCGCCCTTTCAGTTTTAAGTTATGCTATCTAGTAGAATATGAAGGTCTTTTAATCATAATCGTTGTGAAACATCATGTACTCATATTAAGCAAATAAATTTTCATTTCATTTGTGTTATAATAATAAGAACCTTTATTTTTAGTAAGTAAATAAAAAAGAATTTAGTGAAATACCCAAATTTAAAACATTCGATAATCTAACTAAGCCAGCTAAGCACATAATAATTAATAGGACAGGAAAACATATCTCATTTTACAGCTCCCTCTGCGCTCTTGTTACACAGAATTGATACTTTACGAACTTAGTAGATATTGATAAGCATTAGGCAGGAACTCACTTTGAAGAATTTCTGTTTCGATTGCTCCTTAATTATTCAGGGAAGTTTTCATTAGAAACCATTACGTTTAATTGAAACTGATTCAAGAAAAGATTTTAAAAATTAATCATCGAATTCAACGAATTTCACCGAATTGATTGTTGCCGCCTCGATGAAAGATTTGGATAAAAATATATGGCCATCCGTACTATAAGTACTTAAGTACTAATACTATAAATGCGATAGTGTGTTTGTTTCTTGTTTTGTCCTTCAATAACGCTGCAAAAGAGGTACGAATCGACGTGATTTTTGCATGGGTATAGTTGGGGATCTGGAGAGTTACATAGGGTAGTTTTTATCCCGGAAAATTAAAGAATTCCCGCGGGATTTTAAAAACTAAATCCACGCGACGAAGTCGAGAGCATCAACTAGTATATTATAACTGCTTACCTTCCATTGTCCGTTAAAAATCAACATCTACTTGGTTTTAATTTTATGTATAAGAGCGCCAGCTCGCTATCAAACTGGCTGTCCAGTTTGGCGAGATATTAATTTTAAGCCTATTTATGTATTTAAATTTAACAATAAATTAAAAAAATACGTTTTTCCATATTTCCTCATCAAAGTTATTCAATTTATTTTACCATATTGTTCGGCGTTGTTCAACGTTCAATTACAGTTTACAAATGCGTTGTTCTGTATTGTTCGCCGCATGTAATCCCCTCGTGAAAGGCTCGCGCACCGACGAGAACATCCCGCCTTAATTAAATATGTAAAATCAACAAATGGAAAATCGAGATGAGTGCGAACGCAATGTCGATAACTCTCGCCGTCCAATAAATAATACCGACGCTACAGTAGTGTGTTTGAAAACTGATCTCGTTCTATATATAACACTAGGTGATGTCCGCGGCTTCGCTCGCGTAGAATTATTTTTTAAAAATCCCGCGGGAACTCTTTGATTTTCGAGGATAAAAAGTAGTCTTTATCACTCTCCTGCCCCCCGATTCAGACCCTTCCGATAACTTATTTATCGATCGATTCGGTTTGTTACCGTACGATAACATATATTTTCAATGCGTAAATGCTCTTGTAATCGAATGTATCTTGTCGATGTCGATAACGTAGTCGATACCGAATCGTATCCTCAAACCAAACGCTCTGAATCACACGTCAAATTTTTTTTATACGAGATCGATATCTAACCGTATCGACACGGTATGTTATCGAACAGGTCTGAATCGCCCCCCAGGTTCCTAATTATATCCATGCAAAAAAATCACGTCGATCCATTGCTTTGTTGTAGCGTGATTGAAGGACAGACCAATAAACCAACAAACTAAGAAACCAACAAACAAACATACTTTCGCATTGATAATATTAGTAAGGATATAATCTCTATTTTATAATCAGTAAATAACAATAAATATTGTAAAGACAATTCTACAAATACTACTTATACTTAAGATGATACTGGATTTGATTTCTCCTCTTGACTCTTGCAATCTTGCATTCTCTTCTGTCATATTGGTGGCGAGTGAGACAGGGAGAGCCGCGTGTGTCTTATGATAGATTGACTTACACACTACCAATAAGATCACACGCCGGGCTCTACCTAGTAACTCTTTTTTTCTTCTTTTCTTTTTTCTGTTTCTTTCTGAATTGAAATTATTACTTTTTCTCTATTTATTCTTCTGTTTCGCGTCACTTAAGGTCACGGAATGTACAGACAATAGTATCACTAAAGCATAAAACCTTAATCCATTTAACACCCGAAGTTCCGTCGGTTCAATCATAAAGTCTTCTAAGATATTTTTAGACTGACACTAAACACTTATACATCTCTCTTAATAAAACATAATTATTATTACTATAGATACAATACATATTATGCTTTATCGTCTTTAACAACTTTTTTAACAATACAATCTAATAAAATCCGATGCACAATATAATTTACAAGTTTTATAATACTAGTACAAACGAGGATACAGTCCGTTCTCTATGACATCGAATATCCGACTAATTAATATGCACCGTTCACTCTGCCGCTTCAATCAACTTTGAGGATCGAGTCAGATTTCCTATCGACGGATTTTCCCCATTCTTCCCAACATTTGAGATAGGTACACGAAATATAAAAAGGCAGCAGTGGTGGAAAATATTCGTATCGAGAACAAAACCAGCGGTGAATTATTCATACAGAGTTTATTCATTGTGGGATCTCCCAGGATATTTATTTGTTTTGTACTTCTTCTGAATATTCTGTGCGTCGTTTGTGCTGCGACTTACATAAGAACTGATGCTGGCGAATTCTTCCGCGTAGATTTTTAAAAATCCTGTGTGAACTCTTTGGTTTTCGAGATAATAATTCAATACGAAAGTTGTTTTTGAAAAATAGTAAACTAGATTCATCCTTTTATTTTAAACCTTATAGAAGTTACATAACTGCATATTCAAATTAATTAAGTAATTAAATATTAATAATTAAGACTTACAGAAGAAAGTCAGCCGTGATGAGGTAACAGACAGACATTTATAATATTATATTAGTACGGATTTGTACAAATTCTCTAGATTAACTCCTGTATGAAGTAACTTTACGGTAGCAAAATTAGATCCGTCCATAGTTGACGATATGTTATACTTTATACTTGCCTCTGTAGAGATGATTGCTTAATGATTCGATTTGACAAGTAATTTCGTTGGCCTTGTATACCTAAACTGTTTTAGTCCAGGATTGAATTAATTAGTTGTAACTATATTTAGGTTTGGATCTGACCTTTCAGAAGGGGTATGACATTGGTCTATCGGGGTGGAGGTCATCTTAATCCAGACTAGCCTTAACTCTATTACACGCGGTTCCTATATTCTTATACTGCAGCTACGTTATCGGGATTCGGCAAATATTCACACTATGGGGACAAGAGTGGCCGAGTAGTTCGTTGAATCGCGACGTATTCGGGCGAACACGATACCTCGCGGCACTGTCGGCAATGTAATTATCAAGTTGACTACTAATGCAGACAAGAATGTCGCATATAATCGAACACGGTAATTTTATTGTGACAATGCGACACGAATTTTCGCACGATAATGTAGCCGCAGCATTAAAGAAACGTAGCGTAACCAACGATCGTAGTTGGGTGCTACGACGTTCATTACTTTACTTGTTCACTCGTAGTATTCGTAGCCTCGTAGCGCATAGGACATATCGTACCGCGTAGATAATGAATTGTCTACGCGGTACGAACGTCCTATGCGCTGTACTTAGCGCATCGCATACACCTTTCTGTGAGAAACCACTTTTTAGGACAGCTAAGAAAATAACCGGTCAAATGCGAGTCGGATTCGCATACGAAGGGTTCCGTACCAAGAAACACCGAAAAAACACGTTTCTAGTAGGGCAGCCCTCCTTCATTTTTAATTTATTTTTATTATTTGTTGTTATAGCAACAACTGAAATACACATTCTCTGAAAATTTCAACTGTCTACGTTAGGGATCATGAGATATAGCCCGCTGACAGACAGACGGACGGGGGGACAGACGGACAGCGGAGGCTTAGTAATAGTGTCCCGTTCGTTCGTTCCCGTTCGGAACCCTAAAAATGATTATAAGTTGAACAAAAACTATCTAAAATAGATAGACCAGGGATAGGACAGATGATGTAAAATACTCCGGCTGTAAAAAATATCGGCGTACTATTAAACGCTGGCGCGCGACATTTACAGGCAGTAAAACATATCTGAATACGGCGATAAGGCCCGGCCCGGCTCCGGACCGTGATTTACGACCGGATCCGGTCAAAAAGCGGCAATCACCGTACTTTAGGCGTAAGAAAACACAGCGACGGTCCTTTGTGCCTCCACTCCCGTCTCAGTTTATGTAAATGGCATGTTATCTTGATTATGGGTGTGATTAAACTCAAGTTCACTTGGCGGGACGTCGGATCTGATTTGGTGATAACATTTATGGACCAATGGTTAGGGAACATCTTATAGAGACTGAAAAATGACGACATAAATGTTGTAAAAAATGAAGTATGTTGTTTTTTATCAAAACAGTCGAGTTATTTACGAAGAATAAGGGTGGCCCAAGCTGTACCCATTAGACACTTCTATCTTAATTTAAACACAGTGTATATATTTTTTTTCTAGCTTATAGTGTTACGAAAAATTCTAGAGCTGCTAATTTTCTTCCTATGAATACCCCGACTATATTATTATATTCTATAAACTTAAGTTCTTGACGTCTAATGCTATTCTATTTTTAAATACCCATTAGACCTTAAAAAACTAACAATATTTATCAACCAACGAATGTTAACGAACATTTTACGAACATTCTACGTGTAGACGGAATAACCTTCCCCTCAACCATTCAATTTTCGATAACTGCCGTTTCGAGATTTCGGAAGTTTTAAAAAATATAGGCCCACCGTTACACAGTCGAGCGTGAAATTTACAGGCGGTAAGAGACATTAAAATCGCGCGCTTCGGATCGGCGGCGGCTCTGATTTATGGTACGATCCGGTCGAGGGCCATTGATATTTATATTTGGACCATGATTTGGTCATAAAAAATTGAGGTACACGGATTTTTTTGATTTATATGCAACCCTTTTTACCTGTAGAAATTATAGATACCTATCAGGAACAAAAGGTAGGTAGAACGTAGGTATTCTATTTCATGAGGGCAAACTTATGTATCTTTTTGAAAGAACATCGTTCATGGACTGCGGTAATCATTTAACATCCCGCCTGCTCGTTCCTCGCTAAAAATATAAGATTTACCTAAATGCAAAAGTGTTTTTGTTTATTGGTTCGTCCGTCAATCACGCAGCAACGGAGAAACGGAGTTGAGAAGTTGCCAAGTGGCACAGGCTACTTTTTACGAAAAACAAACGAAGTGGCGAACAAAAGCTAGTCATCGTCGCTCCTTGCAAAAAAGGATAGCACTATTTTCAGACATTTCAATTGAGATAACAACACAAAGTGAGTACAACACAATTAGTCACATTATCTTAAACAGCACTACCTATCTCCTGTACTAGATATGACATACGAGCAGTCTATGGCATCTATCTAATAGGTACATAGATGCCATAGAATACTTCCACCGGTTGGCGCGCCCACCAACAAAGCCGCCGGACCGGTCATCTCGAGATCATAAAATAACTATTGTGAGGGATCGAGCAGTGAGATAAGCAGGGAATGTCCCTCATCCTTATTCTTTATGAATGCGTGATAAAATCGTGGGAAGATACTTCGATTGTCACCGTCATAATACGATAGGTGATTGCGAAGGATTCGATACGACTGATCTAATCTAGATGTATTTGGGTCACAATGTCATGTTTCCCAATTCCCACCTCTCGATTTTGCTTTTTCATATTTTTAAGCTCAAAAATGTTGTAGTTGTAAAGAAGCGAAGTTCAAAGCTATTCTAAGATGACTCCATTTCACGATCGCTGATGTGGCATTACGAGCTGTTAGTATCATAGTTCGAGAAACTTATGGTCTTTGGGATCACCAAGTGCTAGAGTGGCGACCTTGCACCGGAAAGAAAGGACCGACTGTATAAAGGCGGCGCAAGACCGAGGCAAGTGGAAGTATATGTCCAGCTGTAGACCTCTGTCGGTTGATAAAGAAGATGAACAATGTCACTATAATATAACTTTGGATTATAAACACGGTGTGGCATAAAAATAAATCCATTTTATCAGTCTATAGGTATATGAAGAAGATTGTGAAAGCTATTCAACACTAACAGTAAACTGATATTCAAAGCATGCCTAAGTAAGTAGAACCGAAAGTTATCTGTAAAATTCGCAAATTAATCGCATCGGCGCTCGCAAAGAGATTAGCGCCAGGGTTAGCGCCGCTCATTGTTTTGTTTAGCGGCTCCAAGGATTTTCCTCTGAGACGCGGGAAATGGCGGCGTTTCGTCTTTGTGTAACCCGATCACTGTTCATTTTGATACACCCGCTTCCATCTTTCTTAACAATTCCAATTTTTAATAATTCTTCTCATCAAAAGGGGCTCATCCTCTAACTTTCCACCGTTAGACGTGAAATATTTTGTTCTTTAAATGAGAGAACTCTCAAGATACTATTACTTATATTATAATTGTGAAAATGTATTATATATAGACTATCTTTTATCCCGGAAAACCAGAAGGTTCTTGCGAGAATCTTAAAAACTTAACTTCGCCGGACAAATACGCGACTAAAAATAGACTGCTTCCGATTAGACAAGTGAATAATGCCAATGTTTTGATAAGAAACGTAGCGCTAAATAACAATAGCAAGAAAGTATTTGGAGATTAGTAAATCGAAAGGGAATCACAAAAGGACGACAGTTCATATATCAAATATTGGGTAGACAGGTTAGGAATAGGATAAAGAAGATTTGTATTCAAATAAACTTTTACTAAATGCTTTTAATAGATTTCTTAAGTTCATGGCAATTGTAATTGACTATGGTTCTACATACATTTTTTTATATTATATAAGTTCTAAGTACAACAAACCCAAATTATTTTCGGAGTTTCTTGAGACGTAAAGAAAACACGAGCCTATTTGGATTTCCCATTTGCCTATCGTAAAATCATTCTATGTACCTAAGTGGTAATAACGCAAGTAACAGGAATTTATAGAAGTTTTAGAACCAGATAAATTCAGAAAATTAATAGCACCAAAACGGCGGCCTGAAACGCGATGAGCTTCCATGGTAAGCGATACCCAGTGCTTTGTCTCCAAAGACTTTGTGTTTACAGCGTCGTTAAACGGAGGCTTTAAATCTTTTGTGTAACCGATTACTGAGAATTTTGATATAGCTACTGTGTGCGATCGTTTTGAAAGTACAATTTATCGAATTTTCAACTTTCCGGCGTTCATCTTTCCTGCTTAATGTATTATTTGAGTACCTTCAAGACAAGAGTTAAAAGGCATCTTCTAGGTCTTACTAAGTCTTACTCCTACGCGCTAACCTAGACCTCTTCAATGCTTTACATCATTGATTGTCGTCAAGTTCAAGCCCGTTGCAATAAAAAAAAGAAGTAAAAAAATATTGGGCACAATAAATTCATTAGGCGGATCGATCGGTGAATAGCTTAAAGTTTTTTAGGTAACTGTTACCTCCAATATTATGTCAAAATATTTTCGAAACGACAATAAATAATTTGAAAAAAATAAAATTAATCATTCTATAATTATGTGCCATAACACATTAGCCAACGCATTAGGCAAATTCGCTGAACTTAACTGAGCTGAGCACCCACTTACACGGTAAGTTTCGAAGGTGTAGAGGTTGCTTAGGTAACTTCTTTACCTTCTGCTATCTTACCTGAAAACAAGAGAAATTGATATTAATTTCAATTCACTTAGAATCTACGCCTTTATCGATTTGACAATTAATTATTTATTAGACTTATTGGATCTACCTATAGGTTCAATGTAATGAAATCCATTTTTGTTTGGTGGGAGGCTTCGGCCGCTTCGGTTACCACCCTACCGTCAAAGACGTGCTGCCAAGGGATTTTGCGTTCCAGTGCCAGTGTAGCAAACGATTTATCGTTAGCCCGCTATTATCTTAGACTGCATCGTCACTTTCTATCAGGCGAGATTGCAGTCAACGGATATCTTGTCATGAATAAAAATAAAAACATGGGTTGGAGTGTAAATCGAAGATAACATCTCATCAACATCGGTAGCTCCTTTGAGCTTTGTCTTTACAAGACAGTGACGGGACTCGCAAGATAGGGAGTTGATTTCCCGGCACGCGGGCCCCGACCGGCGAGGTTCCGGTTCGAGTCCGGAAGCGGCAAGCAGCGTGCGATCGACGCCCGGGCTGATTCTATACACTATTGACGTTTCCTTTTCTGTTGCTGTATCTCGAAACAATGATCTACTTGTACCTACTTCGTATAATGTAAATGTAGAAATCATTTTTATTTGTATAGACTAGCTTTTGCCCACAACTTCGTCGACGTGGGGTTAGGCTACATGATGTTTTATGAACCTATATAGTAAGAAATTAGGTATATGAATACAAATGAATAAAAGAGGTGAACTAAGCTAAAAGCCAATAAAAAAACCATAATCCAACAGTGATTACCTGTTAGCCTTCGGCTCTCCATAATTATAGAGTAATAAAAAAAATCTACTGCCCTATTTTGTACCAATTAAACTCTATATATACATATATTATTTTAAATCAGGTCTTTATCATCTTTCATCTTTTACAATCACTTTGTAAGAACCCTGTAGAGAGTTTAAGCTAAGCTTATTTCCCGCGAATAGATTGGCGTCCCGAGATAACACGCTCAACATACTTATCTAGATCAACGTCTCACGGTAATAACCCGATGTTTCTGTGTGCCACACTGTAGCAAACATACAGTAGGGCAATGAATGATTTAAATAAAAATTGCTCTTCTAAGGCTATACCCACACACAACTGTGAAGTGTCAGAGTTTGAACGCCAAATACTAGGCATCCTTGAATGCCTTTCTCCTGACAGAAAACAAACCTGCTCTGTCTAAGCACATTCCGATTTTGTATCACAAGGTACCTACTTATCAACTTCACGCTCCAACTGCTGAAATAATGGCGTTGCATTCTGCTAAGGCATTCGCTATTAAGGCAATCTAACTCTGCACAGATAAACGATCTGTTTCTATTTTTTCCACAGGAGGAGCGCCGGATTCTATGTTTCGAAAACATGTAGTTCCTAGATGTAGAGTTTTTATATATTTTGCCTAACTGTACGATTGCTACGCTTTATCAAAGGAACCAAATAAATTAATACTTATATAAAAGCTTATAAAAAGGAGCATCATTATCAGTTACGTTTACCATGGTTCATGGAGCGCCTCATTCTAAAATATTAAATAAAAGCTTAAAAAACGACTAAAATGTATGAAAATGTAAGAAAAGTAAAAGAAACACTCTCTTTTTGGTTAATATTTTCTGTAACTTACTATTTTTTTTATCACCTAAACTTTATATTAAAATAAAGTTTATATCTTCAAGTATATAAATACATTTACAATTTGTCGAAATCTGGAACTTTTTTTTTCGAGTGTATGAGGGGCGGATTTTGTTGCCTTATCAACCCACCTCCTTTTTTGTGTACATGCTCCCTGAAAAAACCGAGCTGAGATTTCCCCGTAATGCCAATTCCAGCTTTTAGGAAGCCAAGTAATATCGAGATAAGTTTTAACACCCAAAGCGAAGAGATGACACGGCGGGTATCATCTACACGTTTATAAAATCATTATTATAGAAAAAAAAGAAATCGGTTCACATAATTATCTCGGAGAAGTCTTGATAAAATCAGTTAAAACTGAATGAACCCAATTCGGTTCCTACGAGATGTGCCTGGTCGATTGTGTACTTTTAAGGTCGCAGCTGACTTACACAACACCGGCCCACAACGCACCACAAAAAAAAATGCACATTCAAATATGGGTTCTGCTCTGTCTATACACTTTACAGTGACAACATAGAATAACAGCGCGCGGCAAGCAAGCTTACCGCAATCAAGCCACTCGATAGTTGACGCTTATCATGTGTTTCAAGCAAGCGGACCGCGCACTGTAGACGCATGGGTCACTTTCTTGAAGCACGTGGTCATAAGTATGTCTGCAGCAGTGGTTGAGAGGGTACAAGCGACCTCTTCACACAGCGAGCTTCCTGCTAGCTGTCAGCGCGTGGACAGCGAGCTTCGAACTCACTTTGATATGAGGTGAAGCCGTGCGGGTGCCGTGTGGCAGCGGTGCCGTGTAAGTGAGCTATGACCTTAGCATGCGACGTGATCCGATTGAATGTAATCCAATCATAGTATTTTGTCTGTATAAGTAATGTAATGTAAGCTTGAACTGTAGTTCAGTTTGTTTAGTACCCATTTGTCAAGCTTCTTTATTTTGTCAATTTTCCAGCAATTCCAGTTTAAAGAGGACAATTCAACAAAACGGCCATTCATAGGTAAAAACTGCGGATAAAAACCTCATATTTGTGGCCAAATAAAATATATGTCATCCCTTTTGCCACAATCGCGATGTCCCTTTTCATAATTTAAACCCTCTAAGAAATGAAGGTAAAATCTCTATTGAATGAACAAGTACCCTACCCTTGAAATTGAAATTGTGAAATTGCTTAAAATACCAGGAAATTACGTAGTTAACAGCTTTTGTTATTCTGACAAGTTAGTTCTTGACTACGAACTCACGTTAATATGCCAAATTAAATTCAAAATTATTTTATGTCAGGCCAACATTGTGCTCTTATGACAATAATTCAAGATTCTACCACCGTTTCGGAAAGCGAATTCTGCTAAGCAAGTTATGAGTAACGTTTAAATATACAGTCCAAAATGGACTGGCATGGAATGGCATTAACCACAGCCAAAGTCTCCCACCACACCCGAATCGAGATAATAAATGCAATACAAAAAATTGAATCCGCTACCAACTCCATTGTCTCACTCATCGTCAGTATACTACTCGTATATATGTATTTATAAACCTTGTTAACGGTAAACGTATCGACACAGGTTACAACAGAAAGTATCGTTAAACAAAAAACTTGCAGCCACAATTCAAAAGTTCGCAACTTCAAACTTGAACCACGACATAAGCACCTCCACACAGCTGCTCTCGACAACTCCATTACAATTTCTGCAAGGCAGCAAAAAATGATGCAGTAAAACTGCGAAACCTGTTGTTAACTACTTTGACCAGTTTTCAAAGTTTTATATTGCAATATTCGAATAAATACCGGTATTCGATAGAAATAGGCGTTGCGGAATTCCATGATACACATGTATGCTGCAGTACAACATGACTTTGCCATTGTACATTGTGGAGTCAACATCTGAAGATTCTCCGGTATCGGAGCGAAGTGTATGCAGAGTGTATTTCGGAGGTTTTGTGTGTTGAAGAGAAACTAGCTCCTGTATTTATGCTAGTACTGGTATTTATCTATGGTACTGGATGCAATGTACATCGCGAGCTGTAAACTAGTCCCAAGTTCTTGTATTAATAGAGATGAGAAGCGGAAAAGATTCATAATTTCTGCCTGATAAAGGACGCCCTAAGCGTACTTTACAACGATCCTGGCAATCAGATAACGATAGACAACAGACCCTATCAGCTAGGACTACACACATCGGCAACCTCTACACAGTGTCTGCGCCGGTGAAGACGAAGTTTCCGATTTTTAACGTCACCCAGGCGTGGATCCTTACAACAATCTCGGAAGCGTATGGACAAACCTATGTGTGTACACAGTAAAACCAGTTCACCCATTCGCCCCAACGTCATCCTAATCCAAGGTCCGGTCCCTACATTAGGCGCCTTTAGGAAGACGTTGTCCTCGGATGTCTTCGATCCTCAGGCGATACTGTAACGGTCATTCTGGCCAGCAGTTTACACAATCCGAAAAAAAAAAAATTCCCCACGATGTACGTAGATGTTGTTGACAAAGGGCTTTGTATAGCCGTCTGTCAGTGCAGATATACCGGCGACGTACTTTATATCTAGTTCGGAGTAAAACCACGATGATATCAAACTGTCAAGTGAATCCTGATGAATGGATACGGGCATGAATGCGAAGAGATTTCTTTTGTCTGTGCGTTCGAGCGATTTTTTATCTCCATTTAAAATACAGTGTGCATTCAGGTGATTATTTTGACGTCGAAAGTCATTTATTTTATAGAGAACTATTGATGTGAAAGTTAGATAAAAAAGATTACTTAATACATAGACGATTTTCTTATAACCCAGAATAAGTTATATTTATTTTAACCTGGTGTAACCTGGTGACTCTATGTCAAAGTAAATAATGATGATTTTAAGTTGGTATTAAAAAGACGCTATGCCCATTCAAGTAGATGTGCGTTGCGTCAAAATGCTAAATCAAGTTAAAATTCTGATAAAACAGTCCTGATATTGTTTAATCCTAGAACATTCGCAAAGCGCGAAAGTGTCATCGATTTAAAATTTCAACACCGTCTAAGTTTAGATCTAACTGAAGGTCGGCCGTTGAAGCCGAAACACATTTAAAATTAACAACACGATCTCACAAGTTCACGGGTCTTATTCGCTGGCAGTTTTACCAAAAACTAATGCAATAGATACAACCAGATCGTTTGGTACTGTATTAAAATCCCTACTAATATAAACATGCGAAAGATACGGCGCAACAGACTTCTTATCGACGTGATTTTTTGTATAGATACCTATAGATGAGGACCTAGAGAGTTACAGACTACTTTTTATCTCGGAAATAGGTACAAACGCTTCTCGCAGGACTTTTAAAAACTAAATCCACGCGGACAAAGTCGCGGCATCAGCTAGGAAATAAATAATTACTTGTTTGTTTCCAAAAACAAATTTTGAAAAAAAAAAAAAAAGGTTTGACCACGTTTCTGAACCATAAGTCACGTAAACAAGCTTCGTTGAAAATAAATCACTAATCAATAGAGTTTAACTTTGATTTTGATTCAATTAGATATAAATTTAATATAAATCAAATTAGTTCAGGAACTTTGAAATGAAAATATAAATCTAAAGTTCCGTTTAACTCCGTTAGTTTCTCGTAAGGAGCGTTGCCAAGTGGAAATTAGTGGGATACAGCTACTGGCGGCGCGCCAGGACGGCGCCGCACCTGCATTCACGCTGGATGTATTGCTGTCGAGGACAGTAAGCGATATTATGCAGCTTAAGATGCTGGATGCTCCTCCCACGCTCCCCTGATCGAAATATTTCGGCCACGATAGCAAATCTCAATGGGAATAGCCATATACCATGATTCCATATATTTTATCCGACTACTGTTGTTACCAGTCTTTGTATTATACGTATGTATGATTTCTAAGTATTAGCCCGGACTTAGGAAGTTGGCGGTAACTGGTACGAGGTCACCCCGTGCCTAGGAAGGCACGTAAAGCCGTCGGTCCTGCGCCTGATCTCTCTCCGGTTGTCGGATTTCCGTCCCATTGGACTATAAGAGTGAGGGAATAAAGAGAGCCCCTGTGTTTGCGCACACACTTGTGCACTATAATATCTTCCGCGCAGATGGCTAATCCAAGATGGTCCGAGTGACATACATAGGCTACGTATTAAACGAACAAAATCATAATAACGGATGTTTTTAAACTCTTATTCTTGTAATGCTGAAGAGTGTTTTATTTATTGATTTGTCCTCCAATAACGTCGCATACCACGCAACATACACAAAGTAGACCAGGAGAGTAGAATATCTGAATTGAACCCGTTACTTTTTATCTTTATTTTTTTTATATCTTGCCCTATATTTCATTACCGTCGCAATACAAAAAAGCTTTCAAATTTGTTTGAATGCAACTCATTTTGACAAAACCTACGTTCCATTGTTACAATATTGAAAATGTTTATTTCGGCAAAATACTTGTTTTCATTCAGATTCATCCGCACTGATATTTTAATGTTATGCTCTATTCAAATGGACATTGACAAAGTCTTTGAATCGTCAGTAAATAATGGTCTAAACTCGGAATTGTGGTCTTTTCCAGAGCAAAATCAATGCGACAATGCCTTTTGGTGGCTTTTTTATCAACAAAGCTTTGCAAATCGAAGTTTGCAATAGTCTAGGCGAAATTTTATGCTTGTTTACTTCGTTACCGACCAAAACTCTGGAGTACGAATTGCACGAACTGCCACGTTAGCACTGTTTGTATAGGTCCTCTATGCAAATAAACTCAAACACAGTAACGTTAATGTGCAACAACAGTACCTAACCTGCGGTTGTATCGCTTTCCCAACTCTGTAATTACACTTCTACATTGTACAATACAGCTGTTTGCACTCCTATTGCCTGCCTGCCTATTACTCCATACAAGCAAACTGTGCACACACTTGGCAGATGAGAAACAAACACAAGCGCGGATGGAATAATAATATTTGTATTGTATAATAATAATAGTATCATGAGGATGTGCTATACTTCACGTATAATCAAATCAGAAATAAGATTTGCTGTAGGATTGTCTAAAGCCGAACGTCCACCGCGAACTAAACTATGTGAAACCTAAGCTAAGTGGACTAAGCTAAGCTAGCTTGGGAAACACAACTAAGTCAGTTTGATTTAGTTTGACTATTTTATCTAGCTTAGCTGACATAGTTTGGACGCACATGTGTGAAAAACTGAAAAAAAAAAACCGATGGAAGTCACCTTTGATTGGCTGAATTTACGGTGGTTTTGCTGCAGCGATGCATTTTAACCAATGACGAAAGAGTATCAGCCAATAAAAAATGATTGCAATCATCACATGTAGCAATCAATTCTTAACAATCCCAGAGGAATTTATCCGGCATAGCTTACAATGAGTTAGTCATTGAATTCTGTCCCACCTTGAGGTAAATTGTCACGTCACTTACAGGGCATTTTAAAATAGAAGCGGGCTAATCTGGAAAGTAATATTGTAGTCTTTATTTAGTCCATTCTCGGTTTGTACGCAGTATCGTAACGGAACGCTAAATCACTTGGCGGAACACCTTTTGTATGTACTCCCACCGGATAAAGTTGCTGCCGCAAACGGAAGTTACTTCAAAATTATAAAATCGTTATACAGCACAAAACTGTTACGCGGTAAATAAATAAAAGCATCTGCGGCCATAACTCACGTATCAAAACAAGAAAAGTTCATTTAAATTTCACAACCCGCGTCCGGACTGTAGCGAACTGTAGCGATAGGAGGGGTTCCCGGAAACCAGCGGAACCACCCTTATCAGTCACAAACTGGTACGGTTGCCAAAACACATGTGTTGTATAACTGAAATGTGCCTCTATTTGTATTTGAAAGGGTATTAGATTTATTGCCCTAACCCGATTTATATTGCTTTATTGTATTTAGATAATAATATAAAAAAATATTTTAAAAAAACCGACTTCAAACGCCACTTAAAAGTATAAAATAATTTTAGTTTGTACACGTATGTTGAAGTCGGGCCAGCGTCGCGCATCGGTTTCATCGTTTCTATTTAGGCCCATCCGTCGCACGGGCTAATTCAACAAGTATACCGGCCTAATAGTATTTACGATTTAATAATTTTAGTTTGTACACGTATATTGAAGTCGGACGGGCTTAAAATATGGAAACGATAATACCACTGCGCAACGCTGGCCCGACTTCAACATACGTGTACAAACTAAAATTATTTTATACTTTTAAGTGGCGTTTGAAGTCGGTTTTTTTAAAATATTTTTTTATATTATTATTTTAAGCTTTTTAGTGTAGCTTCATGGGACCAATTCACTAGACCATTTGTTTTGCTCCTTAAAAAAAGTATTGAAATATATTATTCCAAATAGAAATTTAGCATATGTATGTATGCTATGAAGTTTGCATGGTTAAAATCCTACACACACTCTGATCACGAGCGATTTGCTCTTATTCAATGAGGAGTTCCATCCTATATCTCCGAAGATATTCATCAGATCTTCACCAAACTTAAATGGGATCAACCAGACGATAAGCTCTTTTAAATAAAAAAAATTTATTGAAATCGGTTCAGATTTGACAGAGTTATAGAGTAACGTCGTCAAAAATTCGGTTAAAAAAAAATTATATTGAAATGCCGAATAGAAAAGCATTATGTATGTATGCTATGAAGAATGCATGGTTAAAATCCGACACACACTCTGATCACGAGCGATTTGCTCTTATTCATTGAGGAGTTCCGTCCTCCATCTCCGAAGATATTCATCAGATCTTCACCAAATTTAAATGGGACCAACCTGACGATACGTCCTTTCAAATATAAAAAAAATTATTAAAATTGGTTCAGATTTGACGGAGTTATGGAGTAACATCGCCAAAAAATAATAATAAAAAAAAAAATAAAAAAAAAAAAGAAAAACATACGCGTCGAATTGAGAACCTCCTCTTTTTTTTGAAGTCGGTTAAAAACCAATAGCTTTTATTATCCTGTTAATATTATAAATGTGAAAGTTTGGATGGATGGATAGACGACTGAACCGATTTGGCTGAAATTCGGCACAGATATAGATTATAGTATACATAGGCTACTTTATATCCCGGAAAATAACAGAGTTTCCGAGGGAATTAAAAAACCTAAAACCAGGCGAACGAAGTCGCGGGCATCAACTAGTACTACATACGCTTTGAATTAGACAACGTAGAGCTAATAACAGGTTTTCGCAAATAGAAATACAAATTAAACGAGGGTACATGCAGGCTGCAGCAAACACCAACTTTACATTTCACTATAGTGTAACAATATTATTCGACGTACACTCATATTGTCCTAAAATAAATCAGCGCCTACTGGATTTCTTTTCAGTTCTGGGTGGATGTTAACTGAATAAAGGTGAAAAGCGCTCCTCCTCCTTGCATCGTCATCCTCATTACTGAGGATCGCGATCCTTGGCACGGATCACCTTCTCCCATACGATGTTTTTCCACTTTGTCCTATTTTCCATGTCATTATGTAGAGCGGCGTGGAAAGATGTTCCGAGTGCAGTGCTGATCTGGTCGGACCAAAAGCGCTAATAATAAATTATTTGGATCTGTAATTGGTTTTAGGTAATCGTATATGTATACGTAAAATGGCCAAAAGCATGAACTGCTCACCGGATGAGACTGTACTGGCCATAACAATTAAAGCCTGCAGTATCAAGTGCACTCGTGGAGTACCGTTTACCGCGAGCACTCGCCCAAATGTATTTTATTACAGCACGTGAAATATGCCCGTGTGCAGGCTCGAGTGAACGCTTGGCTTTATTGTCGGAAAATATTTTTGTATTTTTGAAATATGCTCGATCGTTGCGATACAACTCAATGTAATGTCTCGTGAAACCTGCACTTTATATTCCGCTTCCTTTGCTCAGCGGACCGTGTCGCATTTCTTTGCTGGAGATGGTTTTCAAAAATCTAAATTTAATTGTTTGACCGATCATATTGTTCTGATTTCTGCAAGTTTTATTACTAATGAACACATTAGGTTAACTATAACCAAAAACAATTAATCAGTCAAGTTAGCCGACTTACAGTTTTCATTATTTTGGACAACAACCGAAGTTGCAAGGATAATTTAAATCAAATATATGCAGTTTGAGGAAGTCTGGTACTCCGCCTCAGAAGAAGCAATTATGTAGAACTAGTCACAGCATGTTTGGAATGCACTGTAGGACAGTTACGTCGTAGCACTGCTACGTACCACTACAAACTTGATTCAAAGTGAATGCTACGAGTTGCTAAAGGCTACGAGATTCAACAATGCTACGCCTTGCTACAATGTTCATTGCAACTCGAGTAGGTACGACACACATCCCTGATGCTCCAAAATAGATTAAATTTTATTTATTTTACTAACTTTTGTCTGCGACTTCATTTGCGTACAGTTAAATTTTTTAAAATCCTTTTGTTTTTACGGGATAAAAAGTAGTGTCAATCTCAACAACCTCACCTACATATACCCTTGTGTTATGTGCTGTGCTGTACCCGTGATTTTTTGCATGGGTACAGTTGATATTCTGTGGAATGACATAGTACGTTTTAGAACGAGTTCAAAAAGGGCATTTCTCAATTCGACCCATATATTGTGTGTATGTATGTTTTTACAAACGCCAACCGCCAGAAGGTGACACGCGCGAGCACAGATAAGAAGCAAGCGAGTGTTCATATAAAGCAGGTTATTTTGTACCGTGATACATAATATTTGGCAGCGCCCCAATTTGGGAGCCACATTGTTCGAGCTGTGCAGCAATGCGAACTGCGTTATTGCCATAACTTTGTGGTGACGCTGTATCTCACGCGAGACCGCGCTGATAACGTTGGTATTAGTATACTGAACTGAATTTAAAGGACATCAGTTTAAAATTTTAATTCGTTAAGAAATGACGAAGAAATATAGCGTAAATTAGCATGGAATTATTGTCACGTGTGCATCGTATAATCTATTTTATCTTAGCTGTCTTAAAAGGTTTCTCTTAGAAAGGCGTAAGCGACGCGCTAAGCACAGTTTATAAGACAGTTTTACCGCACACTGACAATAAAACCATGCTATAGGGGAAAAACCAAAGTTAAGAACATGGATTTACGGTTTTTTTTAATCCTGAGGGGAATTTTTTGTTTTTGTTTTTACGGGTTAAAAAATAGAATTATATCCATGCAAAAAATCACATAGAGATGTTGCTCTTGTTCGCGAATAGAATAGAAAAGATTTTTTGTTCGAATAAACTTTTACAAAGTGCTTTTGAATCGTCAAGAAAATCTACCACTCTGGTTCGGAATGCCGTTCCAATCGAGAAGAACCAGAAAGATACTAGGCGGATGTTTTTTTAAATTGAATTGTAATTAAAGGACAAACCAACAAACAAAAATGGATTCTTTAAACAACCAAAATTCAACTGTTTTGCTTATCGCAGGTGGTGGTGAAGCGCAAATCCCATTAAAGATAAAACTGTCACGGTACAGATACCTAAAAGCTTATAAGAATTACCCTTTTCCGGGGAAGCTGTAATGTAACGTTATCTCGAGAGCGGATACCTGAGATTTTATTCGTCTCTTGCTATACTCGTAACAACAGGGGTATAAAATTGACGCCTGTGTTTACTGGACTCGTTTTATAGCCGCCATACGCTCTACCCGTGAAGAGCATACGTTTAATGTATCTTACATATTTCTCTTTACATTTTATTTGTATGATGGAATACTAATTATTGAAAGTCTTTGTTCATCATAAATAAGAAAGAAACTTTGTCTGTCCGTTTGTTACCTTTTCACGGCTAAACCGCACAACAGATTTGGACTTATGGCATACATTTATCACGGAAATCCCGGAACTAAAGTTCTACCTATCAACGGAAAAAAGTCACGGACATCAGTTCGTTTTATATAAAACAATGTGTGACACAAACTTTCGGAGTCCCTTTATGTGAAACTTGATACATTTTTTCCTTTGTTCGTTATTAACTTTCATTGTAACTCCCAAAACACTTATTATATTAAGATTAATGGAGTTTCTTTAGGTTTATCTTAATATTTCGCATGTCATGGACTATATGGCGTTTTCAACACGACAGTTTTGCCAAATACAACACGTTAAGAAAAACTAAGACAAATGAGTTGTAGGTAGTCAAGACAAAAGCGTACAGGAATAACAAGACGAATAAAAAATGAACCGAAATTATTTAAATGGGCTGTGATACATTATGTCCCTACCATATTTTTAACATATATGTATTTAAAAGAGTTAAATAAGTAAATAAACGAATTAGGCACTGTATCTCTTAAAGCTATTTCGGCAGAAAGTCTCAGATGTAACGCTGTAATCATACAAATTGGCGATTGACCTCCAGGGGAACGTTAGGAGAGGGGGTGACATATTTACGGCAAGCCCTTTGCAATCGAACCCTACTTTTGTGTTTTATGTTTAATTCACGTTCCACTGGTTAACATGGAAACTCACTTAAACCTGCGCATTTCCTGCGTAGCGAACAATAAATACAGATGTTCAGAAACTTATGTTTATTGGGATATTATTATCACGAGTATAAAGTGTGTTGGTTTGTGCTTATATAACTGTGGAACTGAACAAAAGAACGACGTGATTTCTTGCTTACGTATCGTTGATTATCTGAAGAGTGACCAACGCTACTTTTATTCTGGAAAAACAAATGACGAATTCCTGCGGGATTTAATAATCTTATTATCCTATTAATATTATACATGCGAAAGTTTGGATGTATGGATGTTTGTTACTGAATCACGTCGCAACGGTTGAACCGATTTGGATGTTTGGCACAAAGATAGATTATAGTCTGGAATAACATATAGGCTACTTTTTAGCCCGGAAAATAAGAGAGTTCCCGTGGGAACGAAGTTGTGGGCATCATCTAGAATAACCTAAGCGGATTAGTATTATTATTATAAAAATTTCGCACCTGTGAAGCCAAAACGTTTCTATGTAGGGTTCAATTCGATTTCCCGTTAGTATGGGTTAAATGGTTTGAATTTCCCAGTATAGCTTAACAGTCATCTTCAGAGTTCAATGGTTAGCTTTGAAAGATATTCCGGAAACATTAAGCTTTATGAGCAACCCTTCCGTTACCTGCTTTATATTGCACGCCGCTTCGCTGCAAGTACGGGCTTTCGTTGCTCTTTAAACACAGGACTCTTTATAGCTTAGTACCCATAAAGGATTCACTGCATAGTGTGGAAAAACTATTTTACTGCAACGTGCATCTCGTTAGCAATTAAATTGTAGGATGAAAGTAACTATCACCATCAAAATAATACTGCAAATGCAACTACACATAAAATATACATAACAATAAAATACATCAAAACTACATGGCTAATGTGGTAAGGCTCTGGAAGGGATATTAGTCGTTTAAAGCATTATTTTAGCGATACTTCTTGCAATTTATGTTGTATTTGTTTATATGAATTTATTTATTTGTAGTTTTTGTTTAATACGCTTGATATCAGTCATATTTAAATACCTTGACAATTTTGTGTGAAGCGATCTTGAAGATGCTGTTAAAAGCGCAAAATGTTACAATACCCAGTGCTCTATACTCGTATAATATAGGTAGCACCTTTGTTCAGTGACTTAGCAACACAGGCGTCGAACTGATAAAGCCTCTACTTAAAATAAGTTATTTAAAATAACCATCAATTTCATGTATGACTAACAAATATGCAATACGGGAAGCAATAATAGCAGGCAAGTATTGAATATTTTTGTGTCAAACCTGCTTAAAACTGTTCAGTTACAAGATATAAGCTAAACATGTAGTCAAACCTATGTAGTATTTGTGTAAGGATTTAAGGTAAATATGTACTTTTACTATGTAAATTTCGTTACTACAGGCAAGTAAATTCTTATAGGTACATAATAATATAGACCGCATAAACTATGCACCTATTGGGTACCTTATGTATTTCATTAAGTTAATGTATGTAATGTAGTTAACTTAATATGTGTACTTAAATGATGAGAATTTCTAATAAGACAACTATACCACGGAGTAAAACAAAGACAACTATACCACGGAGTAAAACAACTCTCATTAATGTGTTGAACTCAATAGAAAACCTAGAGCTCTTTTTGCCAATACGTATATAAGCACCTGCTTGACCACGTGAATGAAATAATAATGTGGCCTAAGGACGCATTTGCCTAGAAGATTTTTTGAGGCGCAAGACATAAGTAATCGAAAAACTTACGTTTACTTTAACATACTTCAAATTAGTACAATGATAACAAAACACGAACTACGCTTCTTTTTGAGCCCAAATCTATCTAAAAATACAATAATAAACTTTTATTATTTAAATTCCAAGCATTATAATAATTCTGCCTTGACAGCTTTTAGAGTCTATGTAAGCTCAGTTGATTAGATAGTAAATAAAGAAGCAACTTCCACTGAATATAACGCAGCAAACTTTGTATAATCAGTCTTATTAAATAACTTGGAGCTCTTGAAAAAATTGAATTTTTTATAAGGGTTCGCCAACCTTAGCTTTACTAAAAACTTCGTTCAAATTATGTTTGATCAAAGCATCTGCGACGATTAACTAAAAACCTGAGATAAAACGTCTGCAAAGTTTATCAAGAAATATTCATGGAATATTTTCCGGTTTTTCTCTCCGGTATGATCCCGGTTTCATATCGGGTAGCTTTTAAACTCGTAAAAAAAGATGATCGGCGGGGCAGCCATTCATTAGATATGTTTTGCATTTATATATTAAAAGATATCTGGGACTTCATTCGCTTGATAAAATTTTGTTAAGGTAGTATTCTTTAACATGATTTTTTTGTTTACTTCAAAACTTCTTTGAAGCCTCAATAGCCCAACGGTTAAAGGTGCGGACTGAAAACTGAAAGGTCGCAGGTTCGAGGCCCACCCGTTACACTATTGTCGTACCCACTCCTAGTAAAAGCTTTTCGCTTCTTTGGTGGGGAGAGGAGAATATAAGTCAAGTTCAGCTTGGCTAATATTCTTTATAAAACAAAAACTTTGATACTGACGACTGTTCCATTCCAAAATCCTCATTATTTATTTTTAAGGTATTGGCATCTTGATTCTTTATACACATAGTCTATGGTATGAAATACCTTACTTCAAACAAGAGAGAATAGCATCTTCCCTTGCCTATGGCATCCTAGGCTACAATATCACTTTTCATCACTTGAGATTGTGCTCAAAAATGTATTTATAATGATTAAATAACTGGTCAAATGCAAGTCGGACTAGCGTACGAAAGGTTCCGTACCAAAAAACGCGGAAAAAACACGTTTCTAGTAGGGGAGTTCCCTTTATTTTTTAATTTATTTTTATTATCTGTTGTTATAGCGGCAACAGAAAAACACATTCTCTGTAAACAACTCTCTTCCTTTTACGGATCATAAGATGCAGTCCGCTGACACAAAAACGGACGGGCGGACGGAGAACGCAGGCTTAGTAATAAGGTCCCTTCGGGTACGGAGCCCTAAAAACAATTAGTTGCCCTGCTAGTCTAGTCTTTTAAGTAACTCCTAAAAAAGGAGAAGGTCCACGTCCGCTATCTTTTTTTTTCGTTCATGTAATATTTAGTGCTAATATTTAGTGTAAGCAAATAAAAAAAAATTACGCGATTGGGAGAACAGTTTTCTGTTTACCCCAACAATCGTAACGAAAAGAAACAAAGATCGTAATATGCATAAAAAGTCGAGTAAAAACTCGATGGGAACAACATTTCGTAGAGCCAATAAAATATTCACGGCCAACAGTCGATGTCGGTTGAGTTCGCCGTCCGAGCGAAACCTGGTTGGTGGAGTGAGTGGCGGGAAACGGCGCCACTCGCGTCGAGCGTGGCCATTGTTCATACCTACTATGATACAGACCTGCTTCTTTGATCAAGTAGCTAGCGTCGCGCATCGATTTCATCGTTTCTATTTAGGCCCGCCCAACTTCAATACAAACTAAAATTATTTTATACTTTTAAGTGCCGTTTGAAGTTGGTTTTTTAAAAAGAGTTTTTTATATTATTATTATTCTTTCAAGAAATTATCAATAGGTGATCTTGACTAATGATCTCCCTTCCCCTCCAAGTAAGTGGAAACCTTGTGTTAAGAGTGGATACGACAATAGCGCAACAGGTTGGGATCGAACCGTGAATCTTTCAGTTTTTAAGTCCACATCTTACACCGTTCGTTGGTCAGTGTTGAAGCTTTATATAGCGTACGAGTATACAGTGCAATAAAACAGTCGCTGAGACTTTTTACAGTGACGACAGTTTCGCGCGTCGGGGGTAGGGTGGGGCGAGAGGGTCCTCCACTTTTGTCTAAAGGGTCATAATAGTTAGCGCGTTGTTTTAATTTCGTTTGAATTTGGATGAAAATATTCATGAGAATGCGCAGTCAACGCGGCGGCGGTGTAGCATTTTCGAGGGTTTTCACTGTTGTGCGTTTTGTTTACTTTGTGAAATTTAATTCATGATATTTAACTAAAAGTGTTTAATTTAAAATTATTATAAGAATTTCGTTTAAGTTAATTTTTGTCTGCAACTTCACCCGCGTCCAGTTAGAGCATGCTCTGACTTAGCTCGGACTTAAGATAGAGTTAAAACGAGACACAAATATGCTCTGGCATAAATCTGTCTCGTTTTAACTCTGTCTTGAGTTTGAGCAGAGTGTGAGTGCGGTCTATATATTTCAGCCTTAGCTAACCATTGTGCGGTTATAATTCATTGAAATAGAGGATACGTCTGTTAAAACCGTCGGTCATTTTATTTATATCTCCAGTATTAGGAAAAATTTTATTTTGCTTCCATGAAGTCCATTTTCATCAGTAAATATAAACTTTGCTAACTTTTAATTCAACTGACTGTCTCCATCCGTTGAACAATAAACCGTTGGCGAACAATGAAAGTTATTTAATAACTCGATTAATCGCTGTAGCTAACTTTGAGCATGGTTAAAGCGTGAACGTCAGGTGCAGAATATGTGCGGCACAGCGAAGTAGAATATGACTATATAATACAATATTTGTGTGCTCATTATTATAATGGAAACTCTTTGTATGTTACTGAGTATATTGAGACATAAATTCATATTTGAGTTGTGTTTTGCCTTCACTTAAATGCATTTCCAAATTGCCCCCGCCGGGAATCGAACCCGAGACCTCCCAGTTATGAGACCACAGTGCTCACCATTGCGCCAGAGAGGTCGTCAAACATTCGCAATTACTTAGGAGTACGCTGGGAGTATGTCTTCCTTGACGCGTGAAAGCCACTGTGTAAGTAGGTAGTAAGATACGAAGCTATATTGTGCGGGAGCAGACAAAGGAACAAGGACGCGTATAAACTGACGCCCGGAGCCCCCGGGGCGGAGTCCTAACGAGCCCCCTCATTATAATACGTAGTTACTGGGTTTATTAAATAAGACGGGGCGCAATTAAAAACTACTTTGAATACGTAGGATATGAATATTTTAAAACACTGCGGTAGAACTTTAATTATACACGGAAACGCAATTCGGTCTCTTTCAGTTGAAAACAGAAGTTCTGACGACTTCCCAGCCGCAGAGGTGAGCACTGTACTCGTAAAATGAGAAGTTAGGATTCGATTCCCGGCAAGGACAATTTTGAAATTTATAATTTCGGCAATATCTCTGTTATTGTCTGAAAGGAGGCTTTAGCTGGAACCACCCTAATGTCAAAGAACAAGTATTACGGCACAATAGCGTATAGAAACCGGTTAGGAGTATGGGTAGATATATACCTAATTAAAAAACAGTCTGATTAGTTTTTTAATACTTAAAAATAACATAATATTATAGCATAGTATGTATTATTTTTGTTAAAAATTTGCAAGTTTTAAAAGAAGTGATCTTTCTGAAGTTCTGAAGAGAAACTTGCATCATACTTTTCGTATTCGCGCAATGAAAACTTTTCAATTATGTTATTTTTTAAAGGCATTGCAGCTTTTATTTATAAAACAAAACTCGACGCCTCAGTAAAATCTCTTATTATAATTTTTAATAGAAGAAAAAAGAAAAATATGATTCTTTCAACATATTACTAGTTGCTTTTAACTAAAAGGAACTCTGTCCTTGAACCTGCCTAGTGACTGATAAAGATCTATTTGATGGTACGAAGTTAGGTTCGAGAGTAGAGGATCTGTGTCGCCGTGCATTTGTTCGTCAGTCAATCTTTCACTTCCTTCAAATGTGGTAGGAGAAAACAGGACACTATTGTATCTCTTATAGCAGACTCTAACCCACTGTACCACGGTAGCGTCTATTTACGTGATTCCAACTGTATATTTACAATTACAATTAAATTAAATAAGAAACTTTTTGAAGTTTATGTGGTCACACCGGGCATAAAGTTGTTTGTGTGATTGCCAGCTCCATAGTCCCTCGGTTCGGTAGTCTCACAGTTTTAAACTGTTTCATAGTTCCATTCCAAACTTGTAACTTTAAGCACAAACCTTTTAGCGCTGGTGTAATTAGAAGCGTTACCTGGAAAATGGAAAGTTACAAGTTAGTTAGGGAGAAGTGAAATTAATACTGTTATACGATTAATCGAAACTTGTCTTAAACTATAAAATTGCTTTAGCAGTAGACAATTTAAAATATTTAGGGTTAAAACGGAAAAGTTCAAAGGTTAAAAGGCATTACTGGGTATTTCTCGAATGAGAAGGGTTAAGGTCTTATAACTGGGAGGTCTCGGGTGCGATTCCCGGCAAGACACTTTGGGAATTTATGATTTCTAAATTGTCTCTGGTCTGTTCTGGAAATCATAACCAATAAGGTTATCACTGCGTTTTTACCAAGAGTATAATATCCCAAAAATAAAGTCACCAAAATGAAAAACACACCAAATCATACAACCAAAAATCACTGCCAATACAAACTCTCTCAAACAAAAAACCTTTGTGTTTACCCACCCGGCTGCCACCGATCTCCGAGCTCTCTGCAAACCTTATTAACGTCATTTCCTCCGCGAAAGCCTCCAGGACGTACGTGTGGGGAAGGCGGGAAGTTTCCTCAATTTCATCAATTTTTCCCGTTACAACAACGTTTCAGTTACGGATGAAATCAAATAACAACTTATTGCTTTAATAACGACAGAAAGTATTGCCATTTTCCCTCATACATAATAGATAAGGCATTCCGTTTTTATTTCACTTCCTTGCTTTGCACAAAAAGGTAAGGTTTTCAACCTGCAATTATAGAACACCACAGAAAAGCATAGTTTTGTAAACTAACTTTTTTTTTATTCGATGACAAGTTATCCCTTAACTGCGATCTCAGCTGTCGGTAAGTGACGATACAGCTTAAGATGGTACCCACATGGTACCCGATGCTTGTGTTTATTCATGACAAGATATCCGTTGACCGATTTCACCTGATGGTAAGTGACGATGCAATATAAGATAATTGTGGACTAACTTGGAACGGGGTATGGCACTTTTAATTAAATCCATATCCTGCCTCTAATCGGTTTCTACACGCAATCGTGCTGGAACGCTAAATACCCTAGCGGAATGTCTTTGTCGGTCAGACGATAACTTATCTCGGCCAAAGCCTCCAACCAAACCACACCAGAGACAATTCAGAAATTATAAAATCGAAAATTGTCCCCACCTGGAATCGAACCCGTAACTTACCACGTAATCACAGTACTCACCATTGCGCTAGTGAGATCGTCATTCCACACTATACACAGAATACAAATGCATCTTTTCATCGTTTTTTGACTGAAATATCCAAGATGAGAGCATTCGATTTCAATGCACATTTACAGGAGCGAAAATCCCCAAAATCTGTCCAACATTGGTTTCATTGTCTAGAAACGTATGCAGTATATTAAATTTACCCTAAAGGGTCCTTTATTTTAATTGTTACGAAAATAGTGTACTGTGTCGGCGGCGAAGGTACTCCTTATCTACCATAATTAGGGAAGTTTCGGCCGAATCACCGTTGTCTTTTACGAGGGCTCATTAAAGTCCTGGGTAGTTAAAGCCTGACCACGTACTTTCTTGCAAGTACTTACCTACTGTTTGAATTCTAACTAAATTAGTGGGTATTTCATCTATACTTATAATAAAACTGTAACGGGACGAAGTCTGTACATTAAATATATTTTGAAAATTTTAATCGGAGGATGCTTTGTTATCGAGACTGAGCCCAAAACATTTTTTTTTGGATTTTTTGTCTGTCTGTCTGTGCGCGCAACACGCGAAAACTACTAAACGGATTTGAATGAATTTTGGTATATCGGTAGCTGATACTCCGGATATAGGGTACTTTTTATCCTGATAAACAATAAAGTTTATCCGGGATAGGGGTTCAAAGTACTGCACTTTCACCATCATTGTAATTTTAACGAGCGAATTGGCAGACTTCACCTTTGCGAACATTATTGAGAACTTTCTGGTATGCAGGTTTCCTCACATTATTCTCCTTTACCATAGAATGAAATATGTTTCAATATTGCGAACGCATGACGCCGGTATTATCACACAACTTCAAGATAATGAAACGACTGACGAGGGCTTTTCAATGTACACGTATTTGGTTGTGTAATAAAATGTGTCCTCCCTCATGTTCTCACGGGAAGTGGAACAAGAAATACGCCCTTTTAAAAGCAATATGTTCCTGTCACACACCGACCTCCCTCCTTCCCTCCCACCGAGTACAAATGTCACCAAAAAAGGATAGTCTCGCATTTTTTGTCAATTCACGTCTTCCTTTAGATACAAATGTCATGAGAGGCGAACTAAGCATTTAGAAACGTACATGAAGATCGCGAATATTATATATGACTAGCTTTTGCCCCCGCGACTTCGTCCGCGTGGAATTAGATTCAAATTTTTCCTGAATTTTCTTTGCTATAAACCTCACGGAGCCCGAGACCTTTCCAACGAATGCAAAACCGTGGAAATCGGTTCGTGCGTTCTGGAGTTATAGCGTCAGGAAGGAAAACCCGACTTATTTTTATATAGTAGAAGATATTCGATGTAAAGTCTTCGATATAAACTCTTACCTACTCGTATTAGACCACATTTGCTTAGTGTTTTCCGGCATGTTTTCGGAATAACGACTAAACATTTAAGACGTTCATGGGCGGCGGTAATCACTTAACATCAGGTGACCCACCTGCTCGTTTTCTCGCTAAAAATAAAAAAAAAATAAAAAAAAAGATTTAAGTATGTCAAGTTTTACAGTACCTAAGTGAAATCCCGAATTCTTGCTTGCGAGCACTTTTTTAGCAATATTTTGCATTTTTATTTGAATAGAGCAATTGCTGAGTTTCTTGAACAGAAAAACTTTTTAACATAATCTGCTTTCTCAATCAGTAGGAAGGTAGGGCCTTGATTTGTTGTAAGAGCCACACAATGAAACGAATGAAATAAAAATTTTGAATTTGGATAAACTTCATACATAATTACATACACGTGTAAAATATCAATTGAAAGTAATGATCCACATAAACATGATGTCTTCTGTTTCTGTCACGGATTTTTATACCAAAAGTAACAAAAGTATCTGTGGATCCTCGTACGACTTCTCGTTTACTTTTACTTGTATCTGATAAAGCTTGTTATACGTTTCAATAACTGTGTCGGTTTTTATAACAAAGGAAAGAAAATGCCATTCTCAATTTACTCTATACAGAAGTATGGATTTATCTCGATTTTCCGTTTTCCAGGAGATTAGCGAGAACGTGTCGAATCGAGTCGCCGCGAGACACCAATCGAGCGATAGGAAGCGGGCCGAGACCGCAATGCGAAATGTCACCTGAAATGTTACCCAAAAAATGGAGGCCAACGTGACATTGATAAAGAGCGCGGAAAAAACGGATGAAAGTATAAAAGACAAGCCTTAATAACGACGGAAGATGTCGTTTGTAATGCGATGTGACTTTATTGCAATCAAATGTTATTATTTAATAAGACCCTTCTTTCATCAGAGAAGAGAGACATCTTTTGGACGTCCACAGTTCGACAGCCCCACTTTAGTGAGCGTTACCGGTCTTCATTCTAGAACTTCCTGCGACACTCTTTGTACATCGTCGGTCCAATATACTGGAGCATGCTATCATGTGAACTCTGCTCTAGGATTTTTCGACTCCAATGAAAATTATGCACTTATGGCTTCGCAACTCTTTGAATTTCTTTATCTCGGTGACTCTGATTCTTCTATGGATCGATTAAGTAATGAGAAACTCTGAGCGTAACTCTCCAAAGTCCTCTGAGTTTAAGCTTTATTAAAACGTCCATATTTAGTTATTGTAAACGAGCTCTGCGTGTATCAATTAAACAGCAAAGTTAAAATCTACCACAGATTAATATGATTAACCAGAAATGTAACATTTTGCAATTCTTTATTTTACTATAAGTAGTAACAAATCTCTCCACGTATTAAACGAAGATATCAATTCAATATCAAAGACTAGACGATGCCCGCGACTTCGTACGCGTGGATAAAGGTTTTTTGATTCCCGCGGGAACTCTTTAATTTTCCGGGATAAAAAGTAGCCTATGTTTCAATCCTGGGTATGAGCTATCTCCATTTCAAATTTCAGCCAAATCGGTTCATTCGTTGTGGCGTGAAGGAGTAACAAACATACACACACACACACACACACACACACACACACACATACAAACTTTCGGCTTTATAATATTAGTGTGATTTCAAGCAACACAAAAGATTCTCTCACGTCATAAATCAAACCTGAAGCGTTCGAACTCTCTTTGAAGAGAGATATTGTTCCTTAGAGTGTAATTCACGATATCATTTTATTTGATTCACCCTGAGCGTAAGCGTTTTGTCAGTCTGTTGGAATGTAAGTGGAGTACCTACATTATGTTGAACTTGTTCACCGCATACTTAGGTAGTATTACGTTGAATTAAGTTAACTCGCTTTTACGTCATAACCCCGCTCCTTGTAAGATTTACGTGTATATTTTCCGTCATCTGAACTGTCGCAAACTGTCTATTTTGACCCTGACTTGAGATTTTTTTTATAACGCAATACTTGCTAAGAATGTCGAATATCTATGGAAAATAATTAAGTTAATAGCAGGTTAATAGATGTTGGTTTACTTACTTGTTTTTAATCTTATTAGGAGATAATTAATATTACATTAATTTCTCAGGGATTGGTTTCACCACGGGTTTTAAGCTTTAAGCTAGAATGTGCAGCCGTGTACTCTACAGCGGGGTAGAGAGCGGGTAAGGGGAGGGGGTTGATTACAACCTCGGCTACGTTCTGCGTTACACACAAAGCTTTGCAGCGGGTCCTGTAATGTCAACTTAAAATGGCTTGATTTTCTTGTTTGTATATTTAACTAGCTTTTGCCCGCGAATTCGTCCGCGTGACTTAGGTTACTGTTTTTCCGGGGTAAAAGGTCACTTTCCTTGCCTTCAAAAAACCCGTTCAATACAAAATGTATGAGAAAATGAAATTTTTTCATAATTTTTTTTTCGTGAATTTTTCCGATATTTTAAAAGTTATTCTGCTATTTGGGACGGAGACAAATACAACAAACCAAAAACCATGAAAATCGGTCTAGCCGTTCTAGAATTGTAAGTTTTCGAACAAACCCGACTTTGTTTTATAATATACGGGATAAAAAGTCCTATGTCCGTCTCCTGGTTTTAAGCTACATTCCCACAAATTTTCAGCCAAACCGGTTCAGCGGTTTTTGAGTTATAAATAGTGTAACTAACACGACTTTCTTTTATATTACTATATATATAGCTACTCGTGCTGATTCACTGACTCACTGACTGACTGACTGACTGACTGACTCATTGATCACCTCTCCTGTAAAATTTTGTATGGAAAAATTTTTTTCCACCCACCGTTTCGTATAGAGGACAAAAATTCATTCGGAACAAAAATATGGAGAGAGCTGATGATTGAGGATTTCGGAGACGGGTGAGGAGCACCGGCCAGGGTATCGGAGATAGGTGGAGAGTGTTCAAGCAAATGTCACTCGAAACCTCATCCAATTGGCAGAGAGCCGAAAAAAAACTCCAAAATGGCGGATTCAAGATGGCGGCCATACAAATTTCGTCGGTGTCTATCTTGGAAACTATAAAAGATGGAAGAGTGGTTTCTTGGAAAAGGATGATCAAGACTCGAAGGTCTACTTGATGAATAGAAAAAAAATTCAAGATGGCGGAATAAAATTTTTTCCATACAAAATATGTGCAAGACTAAAACATAGTTCTTTCTCAAAACTTATGTTGATTTTGTATGGAGGATAAAAATTCATTCACAGAAAAAATATGGAGAGAGCTGATGATTGAAGATTTCGGAGACGGATGAGGAGCATGGTCAGGATATTGAAGATAGGTGAAGGGTGTTCAAACAAAAGTCACTCGAAACCTCATCCAATTGGCAGAGAGCCGAAAAAAACCTTCAAAATGGCGGATCCAAGATGGCGGCCATACAAATTTCGTCGGTGTTTAACTCAGAGACTATAAAAGATGGAAGAGTGGTTCCTTGGAAAAAGATGATTAAGACTCGCAGGTCTACTTGATGAATAGAAAAAAATCAAGATGGCGGAATTTATTTTTTTCATATAAAATGTATGCAAGACTTTGATAGGTTCCTTTTCAAAATTTCTGATGGTTTCGTATACAGGACAAAAATTCATTCGGAGGAAAAATATGTAGGGAGCTGATGATTTAGGATATCGGAGACGGGTGAGGAGCACGGCCAGGATATTAAAGATAGGTGGGGGCTGCTCAAACAAAAGTCACTCAAAACCTCATCCAATTAGCAGTGAGCTGAAAAAAACACCAAAATGGCGGATTCAAGATGGCGGCCGTACAAATTTCGTCCGTGTCTATCTCGGAAACTATAAAAGATGGAAGAGTGGTTCCTTGGAAAAAGATGATCAAGACCCGAAGGTCTACTTGGTGGACAGAAAAACCGCGGTTCGCTTTAGCGAGCCGCGCACCCACGCGCCCTACTAGTATACGTATATAGATGTGTATTTCATTTCATTCTTTCATCTCAACCATCGCATCGCCGGCACACTATTGGGCACAAATCTCTTCTCACATGTGAAGGGTTTAGGCCACCTCGCTAGGCAATTGAGGATTGACAGACTTCATACTCCTTTGAGAACATTATGAGGAACCTTCTGGCATGAAGATTTAATGGCTCAGTTTTTCAATGAATGTTGTCACGATATTTGTCTAGGAATAAGAATAGAGTAAAGGAAAGCAAGACATATTTACCTACTTGCTTAAAACGCATATATCTCTCTTCTCTCTGATATATATAAAATATGAAAGTTTTAAGAGTTCTTAAAACTAAGTACTTCGTAGCAAAAGATGTGTTCTTTTGAAGAATAAACTAAATATTAAAGCTGCTCAAAGAACTTTTGAGCGAATATTCTAGCGAAGATATCTTAGCTTTTTACTCGATCTAGAAGTTACTACTTGATAAAGTATTCCTTTATTCCAACGTTTACTAATAATAATTTTATTTAAGGTAGCCAAATAGAAAACTGGCAAAAATATTCGATACTTTACTAGATTTTCATAATGCTATTTCATACTAGAATCTGAAAAAAATACCTAATGATTGCAATTTTGACAAGTTTTGCAAGAAGTCTTACTAATTTCAACATCGCTAAGATTTAATATTGAATACAAAAACTATCAGAATTCCTTGGTTAAACGTTACACGGCAAATTTTGCCTTTTACGCCACAGATTTAAAGATAAAAATTAAAAATGTTTTGCAATAATTCTCTCCAAAAATGTATATTCCGCCATCGCATTGAACTCGCAAATCCGTACATGGAGGTACATCGCAGTACATTTCAAGCCATTACACTTTTTACGAATCAACGAACAGCCTTGTTCTTTTACGTTCGGAGAAAATAAAAAGTTATCTGTGAAGTCCCTTTTGAAATTTGAAGCATGAATTCTAGCGATTTTCCGGGTAATTACCGAAAAAGCGCCATATAAAGCTGATATCATACTTGCAATACGCCTCACGACAGAAACGTGGTGCGTGTTCTTTTCTTCTTCTGTAAAATAACTGATGCTCACGAACTGAGGTTTTTTAATTCCGGTCGGAATTTTCTTATTTTTCGGGATAAAATGTGCCTATGAGTTATTTCTCTGTGTCAAACAGCCAAATCGGTTCAGTTGTTGCGGCGTGATTGAGTAACAAACATCCATCCATACATCCAAACTTTTACATTTATAATATTAATAGGATAATAGGACAGGATTAGTAAGATATGTTCACAATTATTTATGTTTCAGCTTATGCAAAATAATTAAAAAATAAAAATATGATTTCACGTATTCATTACGGCCTTTGTTCATTGTAGTCGTTCTTGTCGTTGATTCAAAATATTATGAAGGCCAATCTCTTATGCCAGTCAGGATTCCTTGTTAGCAAAATCACAGTGTAAGTTCACGAATCCAGCGAAACGTTTTACATTTAGCAAAATGTGAAAAAAGTTATGTTCTCAATCCTCTGGCCTATGTAATAAGTTTCGTATGGATAGACCTTCACTCGAAATGATAGCAAACCCGCATCGCATGGTATTCCGAATTCGAGGAATGACACCGCAATGCAAAAGTAAGGTGAAAATAAAATAACTGCCAGAAAAAAGTAAAAATGCGGGAAAAGTGACATTGATGTAGCGCTATAGAAAGTGTACGAGTGAAAATAAAATGAAAAGCGAATATCACACCCCGTTCACATTGCGTGGAATCGACAGTTTCTTAATTAGAAATATCACATTAATAAATATTTTTTTTATTGCTCTTGTCTGTGATCTCACGTGATGGTTACTAATGATGCAGTCTTCAAAAGTGTAGACATTCTACATTTGACAAATGCTTGAGAAAAATTCGCTTCATCCCTGGATACAGTAGGGATTCGGCCAACTAGTCAAACCATTTCGTTAAAAACATTTGATGCACTGTTAACACTACGTTTGTTAACTTATTTTTTTGTCAAAGTCGCACAGACGTTATATAAACGGGGTTCAGAGCAATGTTTCGCAAAGCAAGATATCAAACGGTAAGTTGCAAAGATTACGCGAATCAAAGCAGCCCGCTTCGTTTGATAAACGAGTATATACAGCGAGTGATGCCGGTTAAATGCGATGGCGAACGTCATATTTCATATCCTTTATGTCTTTATTGAATTTCGCCTTAGCGAGTTGCCGGCATCGGTTGCCAGGTAGTCTCACTTTTACGAACAATTTGCGATTTTTCCAGAGCAATTTTATATTTAACTAGCTGATGCCCGCGGCTTCATCCACGAGGATCTAGTTTTTTTAATCCCGCGGGAACTCTTTGGTTTTCCGGGATAAATGTGCCTATGTCTGCACTCCCCAGGTTCTCAACTACATATAACCATGCAAAAAAGTTAAACCTTATTTTAACAAAATACTCGTAGTTCAAATTGTTAGTGTATAATACAAAGAGCAATCACCAAGTTTCTCACTCGTTTTCTAAATTAGAAAGGGCATTTTCAAGTAGCGCGAGCGGTACATTCATTTGTCTTTTAAAAACCAATTTTAAAGTTCATTAAAAATTATTCTACCCTCAAATTCTTTATTTAGAGAAGAGAAAAGTCGTGAGCGTTGTTGTTACGTTTACGTATGTTTATGTAATGTGTACACTGTACATGGACGAAATGCTTTAATTCAACGTTTCAGATAAGAGCCGCTAAGGTGTGGAACATTCTTCTAGCATTCGTGATTTCTGCCACCTATAATTTGAGTACCTTCAAAGCAAAAGTGAACAGGCATCTTTTAGGCAAGCGCGCTCCAACGTAGACCTCATGAGTGCTATCCAGTATTGATTGTCGTCAAGCGCAAGCCTATTTTGAATAAAAAAAAAACAAAGACAAAAGCTTAATCGATAAACACTTCTATTTTATGCCAACTAAACAACATAGAAGTTAAATCGAAGCCGATTAATATAATAATTATTTCGTATTTTATGAAGATAAAACTTTACCAAGTTGTTCACGAAAGGTTCTCAATCAAACAACTCGAGCCATACATTCCGAAGTCGAGGGAGACGAAATAATAAGGTTCGAAGTAAGAAGGATGAGGGGGGATCGCTCGCGGCAACAAAATAAGGTTTCAATCGTTGGAAGTTTGTATTGAAGGTGATTTTATTTGACGATTGCTGGCGAAATAGCAGGGAGGAGAAATTACCTGAAATTCTTTTCTCGACCGGTTAAAATGGCATTCTTTTTAGCTTTTGTTACACATACTTACCAATTTCGATATTTAGCGAGGGCTTTGGTATCATAATCTAAAGAGATATATATCTACAACATCATCAATGAAGTACGTAGGCACGTTCGTAACGACAGGTGGTAACTAGCCACGACCAAAGCCGCCCACCAGAGAAAAGGCGAGAGAAATTTTGAATTCCCAAAATTACACCTGCCGGGAATAGAATCCGAAACCTCCGTGAATAAACCCACAGCTACCACCACTGCGTCAGAGATGTCGTTGTATTAATCGTTATTGGAAATTGCTTAATTTTCACGATAAATACCAACAAAGGACTGTCACGTCAGCTCCCGTGGCATTGTGCTGCGCTGTCAATAGTTCATTGTTGTCGTTAAATTACAGGCCAGGGGCAGTTGATAATTTCAAAATATACCCTTTTCATCCTCCAGGTTTTCCAATATGAAAACAATACTAATACACTCACTACTCGATACTTTCAACGAGTTTTCCAGTGGCCGTATACTTGTTGATTAATATCTTGTCTCCGTAGTAAAAAGTAGCCTATATCTATCAAATATGTCTTGGACATCGATTAATGTGTACCCACATTTCATAAGGCAACATGTGAGTTTCAAGCTCTTCGATTACAAACTTTTCTATCCAACACACATCTAAAAATATTTCACAAACAAATACACGAGATATTGTTAAAAATAAAATTACTTAATTATGTGTGTTAAAAATGTGCTAAAAATAAATTATTTCCTACTGATTTTATTAAAAAGAGTGTCTTACAAAATAAGTAAAATACACGCCCAGTTTTAGTTTCTAGTGTGATAAGCATTTTAAATTATAGATTTAAAACAAAAAGTGCGTCAAATGTTATGACATCACAGTTTTTTTTAATCCCTTAATTTTCCTGGGGGACGTCACAGTTTACTATGCGCGCGTTTTGGCTTTTGATAAAGACATGCTGGTTTGGTTAGTTGGCAACGTCCGTATTCAGACTATAGAATTAATCGTATACCTATTTCAACGGAGAATGCTCGCACCAAACGAATGACACGTACCTAACTGCAAGCTCTCAAGTACTAATTGGACCGTTTACTCCTCTACCCGAGGAGATGAGGCAGCGAGCCTCACCCGCCTCATTTGTCTGCCTTCACCTCAATTAATCAGATTCCATGTTAACTCTTCGGAGTTCAAGGTTCGAGCGGTGTCGACATCTATTAGAACGAGCTGTTACTGGTTTGAAACAATTCTTTGGGGCTTGTATGCAAGCTAATTTTTTAACAATTTTTGGATGCATTTTTATAGCTGGTATCATAAATGCGACTGAATGGTCGTTTGCTAGTTGGTTAATTTGTTCTTCAATCACACAGCAACGGAACGAGCTAAAGAGTCAGTTAGGCATCAATGTATTCGATGGAGTTAGAATACTTTTTATCAAGGGTAAATAAAAAAACCTCGTGGAATTTTTAAAACCTACCACGCGGATGAAGGCGCAGGTAAAATCTGGAAATTATTATTAAAAAAGAAAAAAAAAAAGACAATACAATCTTAGTAGTTCTTTTCCAAGACCGATACTAAAAACTGGCATACAAAAGTAGCACACTTCTTGAAACGAAAACCTCATGAAAATCGGTTTCGATGAACAAAACTTTGCCAATAGCAATTATTATTATTTTAGGATACACGATAGACCATGCCCCTCCTCAGTAGATAAACTTCACGCTTATTACTGCTTGATGCTAAATAACTTAAGAACTACTAAACAAAGACCCTCTCTCGAATGGAAATTCAATATTACAAACTCAAAGCAACAACACCATCCAATATCAGTTGTCAACTGCACGGTTACAGTACCAAAGGACAGAAGTGTACAAAGAGCGTGTTCTGGGAACTTGGGAACTTTCCTACCGACTGCCAATCACCGGCATGCCAATTATTCACAGAACTTCAAAATAAGCAACATTAGAATTCACTAGCTAAGGATTTGGGAAACTTTGCCATTCCTTAGAATATATTCCAATTATTACGAACTAGTTATAATGTATCCCTAGTTTCCTACATACTAATAAACTTGTAAATAAATAAATGTATCTGTTATTCAAATTCAAAATACGTATTTCATAAAACGAACTTGTAGGTCTTATGAGAAGTCAAGAAGATTCTGTTTATAAAAGAGCCGGCAAGGAACTCAGCGTGGCTCTTTTCAAAACTAAAAAATTTGTTGTATTGTCCTTCAATCACGCAGCAACGAATTTTTGAAACTTCATTGTGGAAACACTGTATACAGAGCATAGTTTTGTTACCTATTGTAAAAAACTTTTTTTTAAAGAGCAACCGCCGAGTTTATAGCTGGCTCTTCTCGGTAGGAAGGGCCTAAACCAGTGGTAGATTCATCGACGATTCGAAAGCACTTTTAAAAATTTATTTGAAAAAAAAACGAAGTTTTTAAGTAATTTTTGCATGGTTCAAGACCCGAAGAGTGAAAAATGTTACTTTTTATCCCGGAAAAAATAAAGAGGTCGAGCGATAATTTTAAAAACCTAACTCCACGCGGACAAAAGTTAGTGAGCTCATAAACAGAGATTAAAGCTAAAGATAAAGCCAAATAAAAGAAAGTGAAAGCATTCATAAGCTAGAGTTGTTATCTGGCCATGATCTAGACCGATATTGAGTTCGGTTGGCAGAGGAAGCAGGAAACGGGGCCGATAGCGAAAGCCTACTGCCTCACAACAGGTGCTCGATATTTCTTGGCAACGCGTCAAAACACGACAAACTTTTTGACATCAATGATAATATTATGATAATAAAGTTGTGTCTGGGTAAAAAGGTTTTCTAACAAAAGTTTTACGAGGGTACGACAATAGTGCCACGGGGCAGATCGAACCTGCGACCTTTCAGTTTTCAGTTCGCATCTTACCTGTTGGGCTACCGAAGCTTGAATTGAGAAGATTGCTCTAAAGAGTGCGCGATTTTGTTTTTTTTTTATATCCTTACTTACCTTACTAATGTTATAAATGCAAAAGTGTGTTTGTTTGTTGGTTTGTCCTTCAATAACGTTGCAACAGAGCGACGAATCGACGTGATTTTTTGCTTGGGTATAGTTGAGGACACTGAGAGTGACATACGAGTAGGCTACTTTTTATCCCGGAAAATCAAAAAGTTCCCGCGGACGTCTACGCGGACGAAGTTGCGGGCATCGGCTAGTTTTAAATATTTGAACACATTCCATCAACAAAAAGAACATCTTCTTTAACGCCTGGTTAGTCAGGACAGTTGGGAGAGGTAATAACTTTGTTTTCTCGTGAGATAAAAACAAAATGGGATAAAAATTATCCTATGTCGTTTTCTCATCCAAAAGTATTAAGACGATTTGATAATAACAGGTTGCGAACACTGTTGGCCTCGAGCCAACTGGGGATATGAAACATTTTAACTGAAAACTCACTTACTGCAAAACTGAATATTTTGGGCAAGCGATTCTTAGATGCTATTTCATTTTGACTTTATCGTGAATACAGCCACTGTTCAAAGTGCGGAATGCTTGGAAAAAATTATTTAATTTTAGCCTGCCTATTGTGATTGGTTTGATTTGTTGGTTTGCCTATGAATCACGCAATAACGGAGCAACTCTAAAATCAAATCAAAATCCATTTATTTGTTGAAATAGGTTAATAACAGTTCTTATATAGGTAGGCATTGATATAATATCTTATATAGGTATGCATGGATATAAAACAAAGTTCCCACGAGATCAAAACCCAACTCTACCTAACTAGTTATTTATATAGACTGATGAACACATAACCACACCTTTTGGTTGCGCAGCCAGATAAATAGAGGTAATGTCACATATGGCATTGCTTTTAGAGAGAGTCGCTGTAGAGTCTAGGCTAAAATCTATAGACAGCACCGATGTCAGAACATGTTTGTGTCTCATTTTAGCTCTATCTTAAGTCCGAGCTAAGTCACAGCACGCTCTATAGATCTCAGCATTAAAGACGTACATTACTAGGTGTAAAATAATGATTAAAAAATTATAATTTGCTGTAAAGTTGCAATTGCATGGAATCACGAGGGACCTGCTTCTGAGGTACAACAGTAATTGTTGCTAGATAACATTGCAAACAAACTTCTTAATTAAATGAAATCAAAGTTTTATCAAAGTCCTGTTAAACAAGTTCTCTAGTTCTTTGCTAAAGTTGTTGGTATGTCTGCTTTCTACAATTCCATCTAGTTAGTGTATCTCCTTGGAATTCCTTTTGTTTTCCTAGCTTAATAATTCTTTCTAAGAATTTCTTTGTTTATTCTGACTAGTAAAAGAGAATGAATTCTTGAAACTGTGGACAATTAATTAACTGTGACCATACGACGAACTCAAGGACGAAAGGTTTCGTCGTATTTTACCAACGTCTGAAAATAATTGTTGTTTTGCTCTTTGTATAGATAGGTACTTATAAGAAAGAACGAAAGATAGAAAGAAAACTTTTTTTAATTTAACTTAATTTAAACTTATTTATTTCATAACAAATTGTTTTTACAAAGATATTATGTTATAAATTATATGTTACCCGCCAATTCAAATAGACCCATGCAAAAATTTACGTCGATCTGTTACTCTGTTGCCGAGTGATCGAAGGACAGATTAACAATCAAAGATACTTTCGCACTTATAATATTATTCTTAATACTTTTTAATACTTAGTTGTAGAACAAAATTATTGTGTATTTGAGTAAGTTATCCACCAAAATGTACCTTGTACCTAAAATGTTGACAACAATCATCGAAGTAGTTGAAACACATTAGCCTGCGCTCTCGTGCGATTGGCATTCAGTGTAAGTTGAGAGGTGTTCCGTCCGATCGCCCTTCCTGATTGCACCGCGCCGCACGGCCGCCCGCCCGCCCGCCTCGCCGCCCGGAGCCGCCCGGAGCCGCCCGCCCAGCGCTCTGTCAAACAACTTTACACTACCTGAATTATTCATTCCCAATGTCGCTATAAACGTAAACCAGTAAATTAACATTTTCTTTTTCTTTTCATTTTACTTTTCAAAAGTTGAAGTTTTATTTTAGCTAAAAATCAATTTATAATCTACGGATTCTCAATCCTTGTGTTTCATGGATATTGTCCCAACAGCTTCTGAAAGCAATAATATTCTGTGAAGCAGGCGTTTAAATCTGAGAATATTATTAAAAAAAACTGTCTACTTACCAAAAATATTTTTTTTGGGATCCGTACTCAAAGGATGCCGACGGAATTTTATTACTAAGTACCCGCGGGAATTAAAAAAACTTGAGAGGTGTCAAGGGACACCCGGATGGAACGAAGTTCAATGCGAAATAGAAATGAAAATATCTGGCTTGCTTTCTATAAGAGAGAAGAGAGACAGACAGAGAAACATGCGACGCCGCACAGCTTACAATAGCTTACTATAGCAAGAAGTGTCGTGACAACTTTTCGTAAGAATTTTTTCCGTCTAGCCCCCTTTCACAACGCGCGATAAGGAACTTCGTTCCAAAAAAACTCCACGCGAACAAAGTCGCAGACATCAACTAGTGTGTCACTAAAAGCTAAAGATCTAATACCGAGGAAGCAAGTATAATCCTAAATTCGACGTAATATATTACTCAAAAGTGTATGTTGTTACTTAAAAGTTTTTCACATTAGGAACACACCTTGAAAGTCTAGTTTTCAGATTTTTACCATAAATCTTCAATAGTTCAGACTTCGATTCCCGATTGTATATTACAGACATATATATACTGTTCGCTCGTAAAACCGTGAGCAGCTTCAAAGTTTTGATGTCTTCACTGCAACAGCGGCGGTACCACACTGCTTGTTTCCTTGAACTGTTTATGGCCAAAGTTAAATTCGATTTCGGCGGATTTTCGTGATGTAAAGGCTGAATTTTCTTTTTTTATTGTTAGGGCTACTGCGTTCTACTTAACGAAAGCGTTTTATCTTTCCCATCTTGGTGAAAATAAAAAGTATTTAAGTTGAAATGAAGCGCTTAGCTCACAAACTTTTAAAAGTGAAATGTGTTCCAGAATTGGTTCTTATTACTCCTACGTATGTCGTTCTAATTTCTTCGGGTCGTGACCCCGTGAAATTATATCAAAAGGTATTATTAGATTTAAATAGAAAGAAAGCTACATAGGTACAGCAAACCACAGACATCGAAAACCACATAGGGTTTAATTTGACTCTAATTTGATGTTCGATGTTAATTAATAGTGATTCGCGGTTTCCAATAATTTATAATTACAGTTGATGTTATGTTTTTGTTTATTTCAGTATTCTGTGTGTGTAAAAAACTACTCAACCGATATTGTTGCGGCTTGTTCCGTTACACGGGTACCACCTCAAATAAAATATAATACTTACATGTTTTAGGTAATCTGAGTTTAAGTTTTAATAAAATTTTGAATATTAATACGAGTATGTTTCGCTTCATCTCAGTACGTAGTGTTGATCTTCGTAGTGTGTCGTCTTTGTCACACGAAGCGACAAACGTTACACAGGTATGCTTATATTACTCAATTTGTAATTTTTACTGGCATGTACTGTAAAGTAAATAAAGTCATATTAATAAATAAGTTCAACTAAAATCTTGTCTGGTCTCAACCAAAATGTTGTGTATTGTTTATGTTTTTGAAGAATAAATATTTCAAGACTCATTTGAACAAGCGAAACCAGAGAAAAGTCTCGCAATATATTATCACAGTATTTCTCCGTGTATCAAAGAAATTGCTTCATCGCAGTGGAAATAGCTTCAAATTCTATTCTGTCGTGATTTTTCTCAAGGAAAGCAATATCGGAGCTGCGAGGTTTTATGAAACAGTGCAACTTCATTTCGTGCGAAGTCAGTAATTTTGTCGTCTTCATCGCCTTCATGTGTCGACACCAGACACGTAATGAATATGAATTTGAAGTAATGAGGTCTGGGTTCGTTTACAGTTTATACGAATTTCACTGTTTGTTTTGTTTGCTAGAGCAAAAAGATCTTTTATTGAAAGAATAAAATGCGAAAGCCAATACTACAAACTTTGATTAAAGACTACAAAATATTTAAGCGAAAGTACGTTTCATTATAGGTTTTTTGGTTTGTCCTTTAATCACGCTGCAACGGGTCGATGGATCGATGTGATTTTCAGCATGAGTATATAGTTGAGAACATGGAAAGTGACATACTATAGTTCTTTCAATTCACGAGGGCGCGTGGCTCATGGTTGTGTGTTTGTCGTATCTGTATAAGTGTGAGCGAGAGCTTGCTTGCGTCTGACCGCTCTCACCTAGGCTCCTGACAAGCACGCACATTTACGCAATGTGCATGTAGACGACGTAACCAAAGTAAAGCGCCCGTAACTTCGTGAGATACCTTTTATCTCGGAAAACGAGGGCAAAAGCTGGTCAAGAATATTGTATTATTGAAATGTAAATTAGAACGTTCGAATGTCTGTCGATTTGCATTTTTCATTAGATCATCGCGGTGGACTATGACCTACGCTCAGTAGTTTGTAGATTGCTGGTGATGATTCGAATCTCACTCACTAACTTCATCTACGCATTACGCCACTCGTACTACCAAGTATTGGCAAGAATTCTGTAGTCTATGCGATAAAGGATACTGTAAGATGTCAGCCCCCTGCCGGCACGCGGGCGTTATTAAATCAGGCCCTGTCTCCGCTGCGCCGCGTGAATAGCTAACAATGAGCCCATTCATCACATCGCGTCCCGCGCTATCAGTCCCGAGCTCCCGCGAGGAACTAACAGTTTCCAATGGGAACTATCTACTTCATTTATCTTCAAACAGGACTCTGACGTGATCTAGGTGTATGTAGGACTTCTAACAATTTTGTGGGTTCCGTACACAAAGGATGCCAACGATACCCTATTACTAAGCCTCCGCTGTCTGTACGTCTGTCCGTCAGCGAACAGTATCTCAACAACCGTAACAGATACTTGAAATTTTCACAGAATGTATATTATAATAAATAAATCCGCTTTTAAAGCTGAGTCAGTACCTTTAAAACAATGAATAACAATGAAACAATGAATGGGGTTCAAGCATATAAAAAAATTACATTAAAGCGGCGATATACTAGGCTATCGCAGCTTTAATATGATTTTTTTGTAGATTTTTTATAGGCTAAGACTTTTCAAGGCCTTTCAGGGGGTTAGGGGTTGGAGCCCGGGAACGCGTATTTCTTGTGCAACCAACTAAACAGTTGGACTGTAAAAGTATAGTAACAGACACAAAATTGTAGAAGTCGGAAGAGACAGCAACATTTGAATAGCCTACAGCAAATGTGTAAATCCGCCCACTGATAATCTTGCTTAATCGATGGGTACATTAATATTTTATTCGGTATGCAGTAGTGAAAAAATGCCTTCAGTAACTACCGTTGCAACATTATTCTATTCGCGCGGCCAAACGTTTAATTACATCGGCGGGTTCCACTAGTAGATACTAACAATCGATGCGTTTAATAATACTTATTCGGTATCCAGTAGTGAAAAAAATGCCTTCAGTAACTACAGTTGCAAAATTATTCTATTCGCGCGGCCAAACGTTTAATTACCTCGGCGGGTTCCACCGGTACTAACAACAAGCTACGTTTTAACGAGTGTCTACTGTCTATGAAAAACTCTCTCGGTAAATGGAGTGCATTTTTCAGGGCCATTTCTGTCGCATTTCCCATCTTTGTAAGTGTTTTTACCGGTTTCAGCATTTACCTTAAGCGACTGCAGTGTATAACATTATAAATGGGCGAATTAGAAACCGGTCGAGTTGCGCCCCGGGCATTTTCATAATGAAACTGTTTTATCTTTATCGCTTAAGGGCTTGGGCAGACAAATCGCGCAGCATTGCAGAAGATTCTCCTGGATGCGTGTTTCTTGTCACAGAAGTAATTTTGACAAATAAGTGCGTTTACACACCGGACGCCTGCTCGTTTGCTCGCTAAATATATTTAAAAAAAAACCATACTCGTATTGTTAGTTGCCGACTGTGAGCCCCAATGTAAGCATGGAGTCAAACTGCATTTCTCGTTCACACTATGCTCACAAAACACCGTAACGGTGTGCCCAAGCGAATTAACAAATGAGTTTTACAAAAAATTAAAAATTATTTATTTCACGTTAGGCCAGCATGTGGCTCTTACACGTTATGACTCTACAACCGGTTCAGAAAACAAATTCAGCTGAAAAGAGCCTTTAAGAAACTCAGCGCGATGAACTTCGCTACTACAGCTGTGAAAACCTTGTGTACTGTTCCTTGTATTACAAAGTAGTAAAGCAGCAGTGGAACCGTTGCCGCCCTATGCCGCTTCCGTCACGCGTTTATTTCAACCAAACCTTTAGAGTTCCAGTTTTACGTTCAAGGATGCCTTTTCAACTTTATGTTTTTCTTCTAAGCAAGCGACATCGTAAGCTTTTATATCTTAGTTATTTACTCTTCACTCAAGTAACTTACTTAATAATCTCTTTGTTATATTGAATCTCAATTTCAAAACGGGAAAGACTTTATTAATTAGAAGTGTAACACAAACACGACAGGTTTATCTTGGGTGATTTTACTTCTGAAATTATAGAATTATCTTTATCTAAATATATAAAAGGCAAAGGTGACTGACTGACTGACTGACTGACTGACTGATCTATCAACGCACAGGTCTAACCACTGGACTGATCGAGCTGAAATTTGGCATACAGGTAGCTGTTAGGACGTAGACATCCGCTAAGAAAGGATTTTGGAAAATTTCAACCCCAAGAGGGTTAAAAAAGGCGTTAAAAAATCGAACCTAACGTGAGCGAAGCCGCGGGTTAAAGCTAGTTTATTATATTAAAAGTAGCCTTTGCCCGTAATTTCGTCCGCGCGAAGAAGTTGTTAATAATCCCGCGGATTAAGGGTCGAGCAAACAAACACACTTTTGTGTTTAAAATATTAGTTAGAAAAAAGACTAACTAATCTAGCTAGTCTTTTTTCTTTGCAAGACACGACGGCAAAATTATCTGAGAAAGAAATGAAAAGGCCTAGGTCAAAGCGTGACTAACTAATCAAGTTAGTCTTTTTTCTTTGCAAGACACGACGGCAAAATTATCTGAGAAAGAAATGAAAAGGCCTAGGTCAAAGCGTGCTTTCTAATATTTTTTTTATAAAAAAGATAATTAGCCAAACTAAACAAATAATATTCCCCACTGACCCTGAAATCTATAGACAGCACTCTCGTTCAGCTCAGACTCAAGACATAGTTAAAAAGAGACAGATTTATGTCAGAACATATTTGCGTCTCGTTTTAACCTCTATCTCTGGTAATAAAGCCTCAATAGCCCAACGGTTAAAGATGCGGACTGAAAACTGAAAGGTTGCAGGTTCGAGCCCCACTTGTTGCACTATTGTCTTACCCACTCCTAGCACCAGATTTCCGCTTATTTGGAGGGGAGAAGAGAATATAAGTCAAGTTCAGCTTGGCTAATATTCCTTTTTTTATTTAAAAAAAAGGGTATACGAGGGAGTTTCACAGCCGATTGTATCGTAGCAAAGAACAATAAAATTGATAGTTAGTAAAAAAAGCAATATCTATAACTTAAATATATAAACCTTAACTTGTATTAATTAACTTGTTATAACGTATTTTCACTTAAACTTAGCCCCGCTGGCAGCATAACTTTCAGCATACAGCTCTTACAATTTGGAGTTCAATAGCCTGGACTCGGGTTTAAATTTGCTTAAAATTAGTTGTTTAATACCTGTCTTGCTTGTAACATAACTTTAGACGCTGAATTTATGATTCAAAATGTTGTTGTTAGTTTAGTTTGAAATAACCATTTGCAAATATAAACGTAAATACCTAAATTTGAAAAAGGTAACTCTAAAGGTAAGCTATGTAATTCGAATATTAAAAAATAAAAATTATTATTTGCATGGAAGAGAGAGGAAGAAAAAAATATTGCGTGACCGAAAGACCAATAATAAGGACTAATAATAATAATTGTAGCTAATACGCAGTCACAAACTAAACTCACAGCCCTAAATCAAGCCTAAATCTCGTAGGGGTCAATTTCACCCTTCTTTAAAATAGTAATTATCAAACCGTAACTATAACTAGAGCAATTTTCTCCGTCTAAGCCTCAATAGCCCAGCGGTTAAAGGTGAGGTCTGAAAACTGAAAGATCGCAGGTTCGATCTCCCCCCGTTGCACTATTGTCGTATCCACTCCTAACAAGCTTTCTGCTTTTGGAGGGGAGAGGAGAATATAAATCAAGTTCATATTAGCTGATATTCTTAAAAAAAAAAAATTAAAATATTCTAAAAAAAATACTCAAATAGAAAAGTTGGTGAAGCAATCTACCTACACGTAAAGCGTATTTGAAACAAATTGCTTCGTCGCACCTAGATCATTAAAGTTAGAATTGAAAACGTAATTACCTACCCATCCTGAATTCCTTAATGTTCTATATCTGCGAGTCGAATTCCAGATAAGAAATACACGACGATGAGCAGATGTTTCTCCTTAATGTTCCACTTTTGTGGAATTAGCTAAAATTGCTCCAGCGTCGCCGAAAATTTGATTTAATTAAAATGAAAGATACTCCCCGAGTGGTTCTTATACGAACTCATTTCGCCGAGTCCTAAGATGTTTAAACTTATAGGTTTAATATCAGACAGACCAATAAAATTCAAGACAACAAGCATTTTTTTTGCATTACTTTTAGTTTTTTTTACATGTAGAGGATATTTTGCTGGTATAGATAGTTCTATCCACGAAGACTCGCCCACTATTTTTCGTGGGGGTTACTTACATATTTCCAGTTGACTTTGAATTATTATCTTATCTTCATGTGCGTGTGCCTACATCACTACAATAGGTGCAAAACGAAACATTGCATACTTGCACTGTAATCGATCGGGATAAAGAGTGGATCGTGTCATCGTGGGTTGAACTATCTATAATCGCTTTGGCACATTTCAATACCGCATTACAAGTAAATTTTCATAAATGCTCGGATGCCACAACGCTGTTACAACTAGTGGTTCGCCCCGAACTGAGACCTCGCGATATCCCATAATTCCCAAAAGTTTTAATTATGTATTGTAATAATTAACTTTTAACATTAGACGCAATAAAAAAATAATAGTTGACATAAAACTGTTTTACTGACACAGCGCCATCTATTAGCATTATAGTGAAGCTATTAGCTTCACAATAATGCTAATAGATGGCGCATTAAAATTAAATAATTTCGTTTCTTTATAACATTTATCTAATTTTAGTATTTGTTGTTCAAGTACAGGATATAACTGAATTTTCAACCAAGTTTCACGTTCTAATATTCAGTAATTCAGAAGTTATAGGGCTCTGACAGACATTTATACGGACACACTTCTCTGTCTAGTAGGCAAGCGCCCTAGTTGACTCAGAGAACTCGCTTCGCTCGTTCAATTAATTATTACATATGCGAGCTGTTAATATTTAATATAATACTATTGTATTCTAACCTAACTTACATACAAATTAGGTTGGAATTCATAAATGCATTTGCGAACCCAACTGATTATATCGGATACTAACTGTTAATTTTGTTTTGTTTTAGACTCAGAAGCAGGCTGATACGACAATATGTAGATATAAGCCGCTCTACCGTTTAGTTAAATTTCTTGTCCTTGGCGTATAATAAAAGAACCACGAAATCTTAGTTTCTTATTCTTGCGAAAAGTAATTACCGTGCTCTGAATTTATAGGTAAGTGTATTCATTAATTTTAATGGTTCTTAGTGCTCGTATTTAGAACGCTGTTCTCTGAAATGTTCGAGTAATAGGTACGAGATGTATAATCTTTATGAAAGGCGATTAAAGCGCACTATTACATACATGTAGGCGAATTCACGGGAATTAACTGCCTATATACATTATTAGCTTTTACCCCGCGCTTTCGTCTGCACGAAATTTGATTTTGGGGTGGAAGTTTGGAAAACTGTGAAATACGTACTAGTTTATTTTTAATCGAAAGCCAAAATACCAAGTTTTATAATATTATGTAACTTGAAAAATGAAGATCTTTCATAAAAACTTCTAACTATTTAATCCACTTGGGATAGAGTTAAAAAATAATTGTAATTGTTTATTAATCTATTTCATCGAACGCCCGGGTCCCATGTAATCCGTTTGTAATTTTTCAAAATGTAATTTTTTTGTAAAACTACGCTACTAAGCGCCAATTTTACCATCGTCAAATAACATTTAATTAAGGAATAAAATTGATATTCTGATAGTTTTTCTATTGAAAATCTAAAAAGAGATGGAAAAATGAGCTCTAAGTAATAAATCTAGAGATTGAATATAACTATGTAGTAACTAGAGTTTCGAGGAATGGCCTATACTATCAACGCTTAAAACTTGTTTTGACATATACTTCTACCATATTTTTTTGCCACTATATGACATCTCAAAACAAAATTTTAAAATATATGCTTATCAGGGCAGAGATAAATTTTCCGCCTCGCCCTATGTAAATGGCAGTAATTCTTGGTACTTCAGCAACTTTTATAACACCCCGTCTATTCAGCTTTTCGGTGCAATTTGAGCGTAATGTATGGACGCAAGTTCCCCGGAAATGCAGCGTTTGCTTGGTAGCGATAATTTATCAAAAAGTCGCGGAATATTTCAGAACTGGGATTGCCGACAATTTGTCAGGGTTATCTTCCTGCTTGCTCTGCTGTGCGATGCTGATGATTGAATGCATTTCCAAGAAGCATCCAACATTTTTCATAATATTAAAGCGATGACGGAATCGATTCGATACAAGATACGATTCTTGATAAGATAATAAAGAATAATAAGTTAATAAATAGCCATTTATTCCTAAATTGAATAAAGTTAAACAAATTATTTTTGTCAGTTAATCATAGTTTACATAGAAAATCATAGTTCATTTATTTTATATTAGCTGATACCCGCGGTTTCGTTCACTCTCTGATTTCTTTGATTTGATTGATTTGATCTCAACTCTTTTTCCGAGATAAAAAGTCACTTTCTCAGGTTCTCAACCATACCCATGCAAAAAAATCACGTTGATCCATAACTTTGTTAAAGCGTGATAGAACTACAAACCAACACACTTTCGCATTTATAATATTAAAATCAAATAAAAAATAAAACCAATTTTGCAATTAGGTATAAGAGTGAGGCAATAGTAATTTACAACTTAAAACTTAAGTTATTTCAGTATTGAACTCAGTTTAATACTCTGGTAAATACCTGTATTTCTCAGCACTTTGGTGGGTTTCGGTGAGTGACGCTTACCTGAAAAAAGAGGGGGCAAATTATATGGATGTATTGAGGTAATTGAAACTTATCAGAAACGTTGAATTAAAGTGCTTCGTTCGAGTAGGTTGGATCTCTACCACATAAGCACTACCCTACTCTATAAGGCCTTCTTGAATATATCACGAAAGTGCTGAAATTCAAATATAATTTACTCAACAAGTGAGTTAGCTCAACTGAAGTACATAAATTCAGAAATTTATTAACATGAAAGCAAAACAAGGAGAATATTCCTGCGACCACACATTCCACTAAGCCGTAAGCCGACCCTTTTACCCGACTGCAGCGCAAAATAACCGTAGTTTATTCCTCCTGTATACACCTACCTACTTACACCTACCGCTGAATAGTTAATACCGTCGGCTGGCGCACGCAACAAACAACTCCTTTCAGGGATTAAGAAAAGCTGTCTTTAACGGCTAAAGTGGAAGGCTTAAGCTCTATACGTAGCCCTCCCATAGGTATGTGTTGCGAATGCCTTAGGGTGTGGTCAGAGTAACGCTTTGTGGCTCGTTACTAAGTTACTACTCTACGGTACTAAGTATACGGTATCCAAACTTCTGTCCTTTTGTTGTTTGTTTATCGAGTTTTGTAATTTAGCCAAAATAATATAGGTAAATAAGGCTATCATTGCAAGGTAGCTTTACCCTTATTTTGGCACCCCACAGTGCTTAAGATTTAGGATTCCTTTACGGTGAGTGGGGTTGGATATCTGACGTTTCGGAGTTATGTTCGTTTTAAGCAATTCAAGAAAAGTATCTTTAGGAAACCTGTATGCCTGAGAGTTCTTATGTACCCTCTCTTTTATTGCATTAATTGCTATTTAACTTTCGTCATAGAACTGCTATACCTCACCAAGTTTTCATTTAGACGCTCGAAACTAAAGATATGAAAAAGCAACCAAACCAACTGGCCATATTGTGTGTTTAAAACAAACTAAAAATAATATTTTTATGGACATCGTGTAATCAAGTTAGTCTACAACACAATTTGGCCGAATCAAACTGGAACGGAAAAAGAGAAAAACTAATTTTTTCCCAAAAATAACTTTGCAAATATTCGATGCAACATGTCGACAGCGATATTTGCTCGCTGCGCAGGAAAGGCGCGGAATTAAAGTTGTCGACTGAACGAGTTTTTGGAATATACAACTTTTTGAAAAAGTTTTATTATGAAAGCTGTGTACGTACCGCAAATGATTTTTTTAGTTTTTTATAATCAACGTTTTCAACCGGTGGTAGATTAATTATTACTCCAATTCTTTGTCCAAAAAAGCTGTAAAAATAAAGAAAAAATTTATTTTGTCGCGGTCATATTTACTTATGTTATAAAAATGTGAAAGTGTGTTTATTTGTCCTTCAATCATGCAGCAACGGAGCAACGATCGACGCGACGTGTTTTTTGTATGGGTATAGTTGAGGACTTACAGAGTGTAGTGTATACACTATACACTGTCTCGTGTGTTCATGAGCAATGTTGCAACGTCAGTATTACGCGAACCGCCGGTGCGAGTAGACGTGCGACAGGTGCTCGTGTGCATTGCCGAGCCAGTGTCGGGGCGGCGCTATGGGAGATACTACATTGGCGACGAGGAAAAAGGTAAGTGGAAAAAAATATTTTTTATAAGGAAGGAGGGAAAGATATGGCAGGCGTTATTGGTTATAAATTAGTTGATATTTCAGACGGTTAGTTTCGAGAATTGTTATTATAACAACGTAAAGAAACAGAATATAAAATTACAAAGGGAGTAAAGGCAAATCGGTTAGAAAATGTCTTTATTATAAAATAATCTGAGTGAAATTTTTATTTTTCACAATACCATATATTTTATTAATCATAGATAATGGATAATTTTTTAAATGGTCAGAGTTAATGACGTAGAGATAATAAATATCGTTGTTATTACATGATGTGATTTGTATTTCGGGCTATGGTTGACTTAATATGATATCATAGGTAAAATCCTTGTAATAGGAAGTGGGTCAGGTTGGTTAAATAAATAACTTCGTATTTCACTTTAATTTGGTGTATTTAAAAAGCGTGTACTCGCGCCAAGTTTTACAATAGATCTGCTGGTGCCGGTCAGGAATATAGGAACCCCGGCCTCAAGTAACAATAATCAATTGATCATATTTTAATACAAACAAAAGTTACCTTAAGTGACGCCGGAAAAGTCACAAAGGAAATTATTATTTATCAAGCTCCATATTGTTAATACGATCCCCTAACGTTTAAAATAAACAATCTGTAGCTATGCGAGTCGCATGAACAAAGGCCGTTGGTAGGTACCTAATAACTATTCAAAATATCAAAACTAAAACGCACAGTCAGGACATTCATGAGGCTCAGCAATAAGTTACATTAACAAATTCTGTTACACTTTGCAAGTAACCTAATATAAGCCTGTTCTTCGCCTTCGCCAGTTCAGTGGAGAAAATATTAAATTATTTTTCTTATATATATTTATTATATTTATTATTAACAGTTAAGGTAACAGTTTGACAGTTAGTTAGTACTTTTATGCTTTATACTTGTTTGTGGAAGAACATTTTAAAGATCATGGATGTTAATATGGAAGTAAAACTAAATAAGTATATTTTAGTTAGTATGGAATCAGTTTTGCCAAGAGTTGCCCTTAGACAACCAATCATGGAAATGTTGGGTTCTGTGTTTATTACGCAATGGTTACGATATAACCTTACTGCGGGTAGTTATTTTTATCGAGATAGTTGGTGATTTCTTTTATTAGTTGCTCGGTGAGGTGTATCGTCTCCTTCATGAGATAATCACGTTTAATAATGCTCAGTTATAGTCGTATGGTTGTTAGTTTAATTTTTTCCGTTTTGCTTCTGATGTTCGGCCAGAGGTGCCTTTGTCGTCATCAAAAGTGAGATGGTAATTTCATACCCACAGATGTAGCTTCATGCCACGTTAGAATTTTATACCCACATGACTTCATCCCATGGGATATGATTTTATGACCACATTAGTTTCGTTAGCTAGAAACCTCTTCCTAACCTCTTATGAGAAGGGTAACATAGAATCATTGTTGATTATTAAGGTAAATGGGAAACTAAGATTTCTGTGGGGTCAGCTTACGTTCCAGTAGTTTCGTGGAAACTAGGGGTAGTGTGCGATCCCGTGTGTGGATGCACAGTGAATAGTGGCGATTCATTTATTATTTATTGCACCACAACAGAAAAAAAGTAAACTTAACAAGATATATTATGTCGATTGTTGATATAAAAAGGCAGCCTTATCGCTAAAAGGCGAACTCTTCCAAACAACCTTATAGCTAAGGAAAATAAAAAATAAACAAACAGCAGGAGGTGTTGCAATAATAAAAAGATAAACTTACATGCTAATATTTAAATAAACTAAACCAATATAATATTATGTTGACGTGGATGCATGGATCAGAGAGATCCTTTGAGGATGATCGATGCCATGGCGATTCCATAGCCAGTTAGCGTGTAAGATATTTCACGGTTTTACAAGTTACACAAGAATTAAGACGTTGATAAATATTAAAACCCGTTTTACTAAATAAAGCAACCATTTAATTAATTCACAGAACACAGCAGTGTAATAATAACAATTGATATTGACAGCAGACCACAGACTGCAGACAAATATGTATGCACATGGAATATAATAGGAGAGGGTTGAAATTAGGAAAAAGGGGGTTAAGAAGGCACAGCTATTGCGACATTTGTGGAGTCATTCAACAGTAATGTATATCAATGCTATGATTCTTTAAGGGGTTCCGTGTTTATTATTCTTTGTTCAATGATCTTTGAGACTTTTTAGTTAATGAAGTTGAGATTAATGCTGAGTTAAAATGAGATCAAAGTGGGACTGTAACTTGGTTGAGGGCAACATGCTCAGACTAAATGTATTGCGTTGATTATTAGTAGCCGCAGTAGTCATTATAGAAGGTAGTGATCTTAACTAGAGGATATTGCGTTGATGTTCATTGCGAGAACTTATAAATAAAAGAGTAATGCCTAATTTTGTAAGTTGTCGAGAAAACTTATTTCATTGCTAAATTTGTTACTGTTTTGTTGTTTTGCGTTCCCGCTCTGTGAGAACGCCAAATAGAGGTGTTTGGTTTGGTTAAGTCGATGACCAGATGGAGGTTATGGATTGCAGTAACCGGATAGGGGTTACGTGTATTAGTAACTGGATGGAAATTGTATATGTGTTTTGTGACGGAACAGACGTCGCAATAAAGAGTTTACCAAAATAATAAACCTTAATTTGTTTGTTTGGGTTACGCTACGAGTGATTATGTTGAGTACCGTTGACAATAGAGTCCATTAGTTTGAGCTGATGAGATTTAGGTTTTCATTTTTAAATGAAGTTTCCATTTTAAGTTAGATCCAAAGTTTAAAGGTTCTTTAAATTAACAGAAATCTTAGATGAAGACTGACATGTTCTGAAGTCATTGATTAATAAGCGTACTTACAAGTACACTCACGATAGATTTCGAAGGTAGCCTGGATGTGAAGTTCCCTTAAAGTTAGATAACGATAGTGACAATCATGTTGATAAAGATGATTAAACGTACGCATTGGCGGGACGTATCTGCAGACATCGGACGTATCGCTTCCACTTTGTGGTGGTGTAATGAGCGTCCGACTATGCTTTGAAACTCGAGTCTTGAGGAAACTACAGTTTTGGCCTAGGGTGGTTCGGGTTCTGAGAAGACTACAATTGGCAATTTGATGCAACCCGAATACCTGTGGGTATACAAGTGTATTTGATTTTGTTTGGTTAACTTGCGTGACCGATGGTCGCTGTTGTAGTTACGCGCTGCAGGTGGCAGTCGGTCCTAAAATTGTACGACTAAGCAGTTACTGGTCCCTTTAATGGATTCTGTATTGATGTGTGAATGAGATATTGATCAATTTAAATTAGTGGGAACTTTTCATTCGGATAGTTATGATTTCAATTAATTAATGGGTTACAGTTAAATTGAGTTATTTGATTTTAAATAACATGTCAGGTAGTCCGAACCTTATAAGTAGTATATCTCAAATGTTTCCTTTCCCTGTCAACAAGTGCATTGCCACACGGGAACGTGTGATTGTCAGTTCTGGCCGTGTCGGAGATTAAAATTAAAGTGATTATTATTTAAAGTGCCATCTAGTAACGGTAGTCTTATAACGTTGGTATTCATTGAGCATTACACCATTGCTCCTCGCTCGTTCGGTCCATTAAAATGAGACTCGCAACGTGTGTATTGTCAACCGTCAATCGGTATTTCTTGTTTCTATTTGATTTTCTGGTGTAGTGTTGTCAGTTTAAGATTACTTTGGTAATGTGACGATTAAGTTATTGGTTGGACAGTGTTGTGCGATTTTATGATCTGACAAAGCCAGGTAATTCATTCCAGGAGATGAGTTCATAAAATTAATTACAATTAAATCAATATAGGTCGATTTTCTTTTGGTTTCTGTATATAGAAAAAGGTTATAATTTGTTAAAATGGACACATTGAGTGTGATTTTAGTATTTTTATATTGAAGCACTTGTTGAAGATTATTTCCATTAAAATGGGAATTTCAGATATAACAACTTTTATGTTATTGGTAATGTGACCACCAATAAATTGGAAACATCTAGTGGTATTGGAAAAAACCTCCATTAAATTGGGAATTTCAGGTATGAAAATATTTGTATTATTGGTCATGCAACCACCATTAAATTGGAAATATAAAGTGGTGTTGGAAATAAACCTCCATTAAATTGGGAATTTCAAAACCAGAATATTGGTATAACGGGTCACGTGACCACCATTAAATTGGAAACATCTAGTGGTATTGGAAAACCCTCCATTAAATTGGGAATTTCAAGTATAAGAATATTTGTATTATTGGTCATGCAACCACCATTAAATTGGAAATATAAAGTGGTTTTGGAAATAAGCCTCCATTAAATCGGAAATTTTAAATATTGGAAAAATTATATTATTGGTCATGCGACCACCACTAAACTGGAAAATGAATTTATGAGCGCAACCAGGATGAATTCGTAAAGAATAACAAATTTTTTGAGATCGAACTATGCTTTATATTGCTCAGAGGTAACCGGATGGTGATACCTCAGAAGTCGCATAAGAATGTTATAGATGCCATACGCAAAGGCCATTCCGGGATCGTAAGGAAGGGTCGATTATTTTCTAAGGTAAAGTGGCCGCGGAAAAATAGATGACAAAAAATTTAGTGAAATCCTGCAAAAAAAAAAAAAAAAACAATTTATTTTAAACAATTGTGGATAAAATAGATTGATTAGGAATAGACACTGAAGTGAGAAACAGAGATATCATTCAGAAAGAGAAAGGGAAAGAGTACGGAGAGGAACTACAGAATCGACGGGATATCACTCAGAAAGAGAAAGGAAAAGAGTGCGGAGAGGAACTACAGAATCGACGAGATATCACTCAGAAAGAGAAAGGAAAAGAGTGCGGAGAGGAACTACAGAATCGACACTAAATGAAGGTGACTAAGTTAGTTAAGGAATGTAGTTCATCTTAAGGTGACTAAGTTAGTTAAGGAATGTAGTTCATCTTAAAAAGATTGAAGGCCAGTGGACAACAGTACCGGAGAAAGATCAGGATGAGAAGAATAGACAAAGTAATGGAATCAGTGAATAAACTGTAACTGAGGGAAGATTGAATAAGTGATTAGAAAATATTATTATTATTCCGAACCGGTGGTAGATTCTTGACTTGTCATAGGAGCTACAAGTTGGCCTACATGAAATAAGTAATTATGAATTTGAATTTGAGATTTATTATATATGTGCTGATATTCTAAAGCTGTATCGTGCAGATAACTATACCAAAACTTTGGAATAGTCTAACTCATGTCACTACTATGATTTGAGGATTTAGTGATGCCGGAAATTATTATATAGAAGTGAACTCTTGAAATTATCTTAGTTGTTTATTTATTTAACGTGGAAGGGATGTAGTGTATACACTATACACTGTCTCGTGTGTTCATGAGCAATGTTGCAACGTCAGTATTACGCGAACCGCCGGTGCGAGTAGACGTGCGACAGGTGCTCGTGTGCATTGCCGAGCCAGTGTCGGGGCGGCGCTATGGGAGATACTACACAGAGTAACATAGACCACCTTGGATTCCCGCGGAATTTTTAAAAACCTTTCTCCACTTGGACAAAGTCTCGGGCAAAAGCTAGTTATAAAAGAAGGCTCTTAGCTCGTTGGACTGAGGACGCTTTCAGTATAATTGCATTTCAAAATAGATTTACCTTTACAAAGTAACATAAATAAACTAAAAACCAAGGTTCCACGACGCATTACACAGGGAGAGTACCAAAAAAACCGTACACATGTCTGAATTTACATAAAAGCATGCATTAACTTCGCGACTCAGTCGGGAGACGAAACGGGACATTATACAAATAAAACCGGCCAAGTGCGAGTCGGGGTCGCTCAATGAGAGTTCTGTACGTGTGAAAAAGATATTTATTAATAGTTCTTTGATCAAATTATTCCACCGACTTAAAACTTTACCACTTGTTTGAGCGAAGGCTATTAATTATAAATTATTATTAATGATTTAAAAAAACTGTGACAACTTTGAAACCGCGACTTCGGTCTCGTGGTTTTCAAAAATCCTGCGGAAACCCTTTATTTTGCCGGGAAAAAGTAAGTATTACAAAAAATGAGTAAGTAGTAAAAACTATTCCAAATCTCGAGTCGATTAGATGTTGAAATGCGCTGTTATGATAGACGGACAGTCGTGCTTTATTACTGATAAGTTGCACCATACAGTTTCATATTTTACAATTTCAATACGGACCTCTAAAAAGTGTTTGTACTCACTTTAAAATATAATTTTGTCGGTTCCAAAGCGCTCCGGCTACTATCTCACGAACAAGAGACATTCACGAGAAACTGAATATAAATCTAATGCATATATTCACATAAGTTACTTGCAGTAACTTGGCTACGAGTAGATATACATATATTATTGACGAGCTATCTGATGTAGCGATGCAAGATTCAATTAGTCAGTCTGATCAAATGGAACATTTCATATCTCGATTGACTCTAAGGCCTTTTCATCATCACAGGTAATTGTAATGAACTCGTAACTGCAAATTAAGATTTACTGTCGAAGAACCAAACACACACATTTTAGACCACAAGAAAGTCCAATACAATGCTAATTTGGAATACAATGAAAAATAAAGAAACAGAAGAAATTACGTTGAAAAAATCTACATAATTATATAAAAATGCGACATCGTCTGCGTAGGTTTTTGCGAACGTTTTGTTTTCCCGCAAAAAGTACTAAGCATGTCACTGTCTAGACCTTGAAGACTCTCAAATTAAAAATCAAGTCGGTCCGTTGTTCCTTGATTATGATTTTACCATCTTCAAAACGATATAACGACAATATAAAGCAATAAATCTCAGTCCCCACCTCCCCTCCACCCCTAACCTCTGCCCTTAACCACATGTCCAACAACCGGATGGTCGCTCGTATAATTAACGCGGGTTCAAAGAAAAACGCCGAAGGCTATGATAATGATTCATTGCAAATGACCAAATGTCGACCCCTCTGGCCCTCAACTAGGGTTCCCGGAGCTAAAATATATAAAACACATCCTGTCAAAACCCCCTTTTTTTCAGTTTTAATGGTGTTTTATTTGAAAGCATCTAGATTTGCAATGATTAGAGAACTTCTGTTTGTTTTGAATATTTGATGCAAAGTGTTGTTGGTGTATGGCCTAAACCAACCTCATTCTAAGTGAAGAGAGGTAGTAGGCCAACGATGACACATTATGGCAGATTTACCCAAAGTTTAGTTAATTTGAAAATAAACTTACACTGGAAACTTTGATCTTTCCTTTTTCTTTTCAGTCAATCCCAAATAGCAAAATATCATCATATCCATTTAAAGCTTTAACGTACATTTTACTGCACATATTTTCAGCTTAAGCCCCTTCCTTACATCCAAAACTACTCAAAGGCTAAGCCGAATGGACTAAACGTGTCTCCAACTTCCGGGCAGTTCGACGCAAATCGCCGCTGCTCCTTTTTGTCGAGAAAATTCCTGGAATTTTCTAGATTTTACCACAAACGACTACATTTTACGATACTTTTATGTAGTTCGATAAATGGTATGAACGCTCATTTTGGTTCATTCATTGTAGCTGAGGAACCATTTACTGCAAAATTGCAGTTTCAATGGAATCTCAAACTGCTGAGTCTTGACTTGGTCAGAAAACGTTTAAATATCCATTCCGAGGAAAGAATCTAGCGACTCATTTTCTAATGAATAATTATCAAGATAAATGAATGCTTATAAAAATTTCTATTTTATACCTAAAGTAAAGTAAATAATTTAGATAAAAAGGCTTTCAAAATATGTTAAGGGCCTATTTCACCTTCCCCAAATTAAACTTTAACTCACGAACATTTTACTTTCTGATAGATTGCCAATACAAAAATCTGGCAACTCACAGTAATATCCGCTAAGAAAGGACTTTTAAAATACTATTACTAAGTAAAATATGGGTTAAAATATGGTGAAAAACTAAACGTGAGTGAACTAAACCAAAATGGTGCGAGGGTGGATTATCTAATCCGTGGGTGTGAGCAATTTTAGGACATCTCTTGCCAGTTATTAAGCAAAGCAAGTCAAAATACTCCAACTCCGACGGTTAGACGCTTGAGTCCTACGTGACCTGAATACTGTCACCTGTTCAAACATCCCGGCCAACCCTCCCCTTCACGGAGGTGATCGCACATTCTACTGAAAAGAACGAGACTATATACTCAATTTATTATTATTATTATTTAAAATCAAGCACGCGTAGTCTTAACTAATTTTTAAAACCTAGTTCCTATCATAATATTTATTTGATACTGTTACGGATGGTAAAAAAAATATTATTCCTATTTCTATTTTTAAGAAACCTTTGTAAAATCTATTCTGCAATTCGCTTTATACTCGAAGACCTCCTTAGCGCAGTGATGAGCGCTGTAGTTTTCTTAATGAAAGGTTCGATTTACTGCAGGGTTAATTCGAGAGTTTATCATTTTTACCAGCAAACTCGTGCCTCCAAGCAATTTAGCATTCCATTACGATGCCGCCTCGAAAACGATTAGGGGAAAGGATATAATTAAAACGGTCTAATCCCATCCAGGCTATTCCAATTCACATTAGACTGCATCAGTATTAACCACTATTTTGATTTATCACTGTTAACACTAACTTACACTGTTTAACTTAAATTATCCCATCTCAAACTTAATTTAAATATTTCGCTTCCTGCATTCTAAATCGTGATGTGCGCAGCGTTTGGTGCTTACAAATGTGTGTCCATCTTTATGTCAATTTCAGTGGATTTCAGCAATGTTTCAAACTTTGGAAATCATCTAGAGTTTAATAACGTTAACAAAAGTTACTTGACGCTAACTCCTCTCCTAACGATATTATTAGTCCGTTTACCAATATTATTACCAAGTTGACATGTGAAACGCAACTTTGGCTTATCACTTTTGATTGAAAGATTTTAATCGTAAAGACGTAGGTAGTATAATACGTTTACGAGATTAATATGAATATTTGATAAAAAAATTTCCCGTCGCCCCCAGTATACCTACTTAATCAATCATAACTCGCAAGTCACGAATTCCGGAATAAGTTTCACTTATTACACGCAACGTCCGGAATTCCTCAAACCGATTTTGAAATAAATGATTTTAATGCTACAGCTGTTATAATCGAAAAGAATAATAAAGAATGATAGAGTCATCACAATCTGCTAAGGATATCGGAACATCGACGATTCCGGATTTGTGTCGACCTCTCTGAAGCAGTGGTGAGCGCTTTGGTATAAGTGGGAAGTCTCGCGTTTGATTCCCGGCAGGGGCACTTATTATTCCTAAATTATCTCTGGTCTGGTCTGGTGGAAGGTATCGATCGTGGTTAGTTACCTACCCTACCGTGAAAGAAATTTAACATTCCAGCACGATGGCTTATAGAAGCTGATTAAGGGTATGGATCTAATTCTCACTGCCATACACTTTCAAGTTAGCCCGCCACTATCACTTATCATCATGTATAGTAGTATATAAAGGATTATTTAGTCATCAATCTTAAAAAATTGATAAAAGGAAAATTGGATCCTAATCCAGTCGATCAGCGGAGATTCCAAGATCAAACTCAAAATGATTTATTTCATGTAGGCCAACTCGTGGCTCTTATGACAAGTCGAGAATCTACCACCGGTTCGGATGCATGCAAAGTTTCACAAGTACAAAACAAGAATGGCTTTATACGACATTAGTTGAAGTTGATAGTTTTATCAGTTAACAAGATGTCTGACATCTTTGTCGACACGGCATACTATAAGTTTAAACTTCTGTGACGTTTCCGGTACGAGAATTATCTTTCTTAACTAACCTTGTAGCCTAAGCCCTAAGAATCTATAATATCTCGATCAATCGAATAAAATCTTATACCTAGGATCAAGGGCTCACTAGTCTTTACATTTGACTCTTTATAACTTTACCATCCTAACTAAACATTTCGTTCAACCTTTGGTTCATTTATATGAACTAAAACAAACTCAGCTCTAAAATCCACGTTACTCAATATATATAATAGCAATACCGAGGAATTATTAATTACCAGAGGGAATACAGGTATAGACTTAGCCCTCTAGCAAGTCCCGAAACCGCTTTCAGGATTAAATATCTCGTTTGAGAAACGGGCACTTGTTATACCTAACATAGCTTTAGCGAGCAGATGCTAAATGGAACAAGGGTATTAAGAAGACAGACAAATTAATATTCAAGCAGCAACTTTAGAATACAACCTCACTTAGAAAATAGTTGAACGAATAGGTATTTTTAATTTTTATATAAGAAAGAAATGGACGGGAAGTAAAGTTCGAAGAAGTGAAGACAAGCTTTGAAAGGTTGCAGGTTCGAACCCTACCCGTTGTACTATTGTCGTACACATCACAAACTTCCCGCTATTAGATATTAGTCAAGTTCAGCTTGGTTAATATTGTTTTTTATGCTCGTAAAAGTGATGGTCTCTAGGGTCTTAGGCTGACATCTATAGACACTCTCACACAGCTCAGACTCAAGACCGAGTTAAAAAAAGACAGATTTGTGTCTCATTATAACCTCTATCTTAAGTCTGAGTTGAGAGCATGCTCTATAGATCTCACCATCAAGGTGCTGGAGTCAACGTATAAAGACTATTGCATTAACCCTTGCGCCAGAGGGGCAAGAAATTAGATTGAAGGTCGTTGTTCAACAACAACAACAACTTAATTAAACAAATCTCAATACAGACATGGTGTACCTTATCATACGTATAGTCATATAAGCTACAATACCTCCCGAGGATATAGCTCATTACGAATGTGAGCATTAACAATAAACCCTGTCTAAATTTAACTACATCCGAAACATCAACAAAATAATGTGCGTAAAGTTATTATTATGTACCTTATTATGAATTCCATAAGGGAGAGATTTCAACTTTATGTTTTACGGCAGGTTGGCTTATGAAGGGATGATTCTAAGCCGACGTTACGACAGACGTTATATTTTCAGGATAGGGTTACCACACTTTTGATTTTAGCATCTATGAAAATTAAATTGACAAATAGCTGGGTCTAGAATAAACGCGGCACTCTCGCGAAGGATTTTTATACGCAGATTTTGTCTGGACTTGCCTCAAACACTATCTATCAAACAAGACAATCTTCAAAAGTAGCGCATTATATCTATGATCTAATCTACTTTTGAAGATCAGGTTTTCTTATACGGATTCAACTTTAGAGTATACCTTTTTCAATAAAAAATAATCAGTCAAATCTGTATAACGGAAGGAAAGGAAACGACGCGACGATAACAACCACTCGCAAACTCGGCTTTGGATAAGGATAATGAGATCAGATAATAAAATTAAAACCACTTGGAACATAGTTAATAGTGAATCTGGTAAAAGTAAATCTCGTGATGTTAACTTCGAGATCGTTGTTAATGGTAATAAAATAACCGCAGATGGAGAAGTTGCCAATACATTCGAAAACTTCTTCCGAAACATTCCTTTAGTGTTAACAGATTCACTAAACTCCTCCTCTACCGCAGCTCAGAGTTTGCTAAGGGGCAGTGTTAAAGAGTGCAATGTTCTATTTGAATTTCAACATATTACTGCAACAGATATTATTAAAAATTTTAAGTTGTTGAAAATGAAAAATACTGGTGATTTATGGGGTATCTCTGTAAAAGTAATATCTAGTATAATTTATGATATCGCCCCCTACTTAGCTGTAATTTTTAATGAATGTGTGGATTTGGGCACCTTTCCAAATCTAATGAAACATGGGAAACTTATTCCCCTATTTAAATCTGGAAATAGAAACGATCTAAATAATTACAGACCTATTTCTATCTTACCCGTTCTTAGTAAGGTTTTTGAAAAAATTGTGCTTAATCAACTTTTACTCCATTTCAGTATAAATAACTTGCTTCACCCCAAGCAGTATGGCTTCACTAAAGGCCGTAATACTACTGATGCTGGTGCCAAACTGCTAGAACATATTTACGATGCCTGGAAGCATTCGCAGAATGCTATTGGGGTCTTCTGCGACCTTTCCAAGGCATTTGATTGTGTTGATCACCAAACCATGCTAATTAAACTCAACCATTATGGTATTAAAGGCGTTGCACTTGATTTCATTGCCTCTTATCTCAGTGACAGACCTCAAAAAGTGTGCATAGGTGATATGAAGTCCCAGGGTTCATCTGCTGCAATGGGTGTCCCGCAGGGCTCTATCTTGGGTCCCTTTTTATTCTTAGTATATATCAACGATTTGCCTTACCATGTAGGCGATGCCTGCGAGATTGTATTGTTTGCAGATGACACATCTCTTATTTTTAAAACTGACAGAAGAAAAGAAAATTTTGACGATGTGAACAGTGCCTTATCGCATGTATCCCACTGGTTCACTGTTAATAACTTGCTTTTGAATGCTAAAAAAACAAAATGTTTAGAGTTTATTTTACCCAATGTCAAGCAAGTTGATAAAAAAATCATAATAAATGGTGAAACGCTGAAGATGGAGAACTCCACAGTGTTTCTGGGGGTGACCCTTGATAATAAGCTTCAGTGGGGCGCTTATATAGAGACACTGGCGGGTAAACTTAGCGCGGCTGCCTTCGCTGTTAGGAAAATAAGGCAATTTACCGACGTTGAAACAGCTAGGCTCGTTTATTTTGCATACTTCCACAGTGTAATGTCGTACGGAATATTACTGTGGGGGGGAGCTGCTGATATAGAAACTATTTTTAACCGACTTCAAAAAAGGAGGAGGTTATCAATTCGGCCGGTATCTTTTTTTTTTTTTTTTTTTTTCTATGTATGCCCGCCGATTACTCCGAAGTTTCTGGACCGATTCACGAGATTTTTTTTTTAATCGACAGAAGAAGCTCGCGAAATGGTCCCATAAAAATTTTTACCTTCAACTCCTCAAGCCTGATGCTGCAGGGGTATTTCCCCCATAAATTATGGGACTTTAGGAACCGTCGTTTACGAATTAGTATGCTTGGCCTAAGCATATACTAGATCATAGAGCTCCAGGTCCTACTCTTCAATCCTGATGCTGCAGGGCACTGCCCACCAAAATTATAGGGATGTAGGAACTGCTAATCATGAATTGTTATTGTATGTAATAAGCATATACTACACCATCGAGGTCTAGGTTCTAGCTCCTCAATCCTGATGCTGCAGGGTACTGCCCACCTAAATTGTAGAGATTTAGGAACTGCCAATCATGAATTGTTATTGTATGTAATAAGCATATACTACTCCATCGAGGTCTAGGTTCTACCTCCTCAATCCTGATGCTGCAGGGTACTGCCCACTTTAACTGTGAGGATTTAGGAACTTTCGCTTGCGAATTGATATTGTTAGTATCAAGCATATTCTACATCGAAGAATTCAAGGTCCTCGCTCTTCAATACTGATGCTGCAGGGGTACTGCCTACCTAAACTGTGAGGATTTAGGAACTGTCGTTTACGAATTGATATTGTTGGTACCAAGCATATACTACATCATAATGCTCAAGGTTCTAGCTCCTCAATCCTGATGCTGCAGAGTTGGAGGAATTACGAACTGACGCTTTCGAACTGATATTGTTGGTACCAACCATGGACTACATCATGGAGCTCCTAGTCCTAGCTCATGTGTATTGTTAATAAATACTGTAGGTACCAAGTGTAGAACTACATTAGTACCATAGCGTTGGAGGGAGGGGAGAAAGAGAGCAGGGACAAGCTCCACTAAAAAGCTTAAAATAAAAATTCTTTTCAAAAAACCGACTTCAAACGCCACTACAAAGTATAAAAATAATTTTATTTTGTACACGTTTGTTGAAGTCGGGCGGGCTTAACTAGAAACGATGAAATCGATGCGCGACGCTTATCTTATGGTGACATATAAGAGACACGCTTATTGAAATCGGGCGAGCATCGCGTATCGGTTTCATCGTTTCTATTTAAGCCGCCCGACTTCAACAAACGTGTACAAAATAAAATTATTTTTATACTTTGTAGTGGCGTTTGAAGTCGGTTTTTTGAAAAGAATTTTTATTGTATTGCAAAAAAGGGCCATCCGATCAATTTATAAACTCGGTTCGCGAGAATCTCTTCGTGAGAAGTTTAAAGATATTGGTATACTTACGGTGGCTTCACAGTATATTTATAACAATGTAGTTTTTGTGAAACAAAATATTCATCTCTATAAACAGAGAGGTGATTCACATGATCTATTAACTAGAAACCGTCATAAACTAGTTACACCTTACTTTCGTGTGCGTAAAGTGCAGAAGTCCTTTGTGGGGTCGAGTATACGCTTTTATAACTTGATTCCGAAAGACATTGTTGATTTACCATTACATAAATTTAAACAGAGTGTAAAGAAACATTTATTAAGTAGAGGTTATTACACCGTTAATGATTTCCTTAATGACAAAGTTGCTTGGAAGCAATCGGCTTTGCCCCAGCTGTCCACAAGATAGATAAGCTACGTATTGTAACATTCTTTTATTTTTATTTTTTTGTTCTACTGTATTCTGTTCTACAGTGTTTCTACTGTATTTGTGTCTCGGTCATGTCTTAAAATGAGTATTTTAATCTTGATACTCAATTCGATGTCTTAACTCTTAGCATGGGTGGCCTAAGTATGTCATGCTCACTTAAACATTTCTGTGGTGGTGTCGTGTGGTGCGGGTTGTTACGTTCCCTCAAATATGGTTGAGCGAAGCAATGGCTGGATCATGCGTCGTGCTCGTGAACGGGTGCCGCCAACGGGAATGGGTCTGCTTTGACTTCCCATGCTGACATGTGTTAGATTATATTTATTGTATTTTTGAAGCTTCACTGTGGAAGCACTGTATACTTAGCTTAGTTTTATTACTTATTGTAAAATTAGTTTATTTTATTTTTTGAAAAGAGCAACTGCTGAGTTTCTTGCCGGTTCTTCTCAGCAGAATCTGCATTCCGAACCGGTGGTAGATTTTTGACTTATCATAAGTGCTACAGGGTAGCCTACATGAAATAAATAAATTTTGAATTTGAATTTGAATTTTGAATTTGAATTTGAATTTGAATTTTCAATTGTTTACAAAAAAAATTAATAACCGTCGCCCCGAGAAGGTCATAAAAAGTTTATATATTTGGCGATATATGCGATGGTATTTTTTGTACAGAAACTCGCATTTATCTCTCAATTCAAAGGCATTCATAAAGCCTCTCCTTAACCATTCAATTTCACACATGGTTACCCTATTCTCAGCGGATTTTCATAATTTCCATAGCCGAAATTATTTTTCATTTTTGAACTTTTTAAAGCAGCTATTTACTTGCCATGTAAAATTTACTTTGAAACCGTATTTAAAGCTCAACACGACGTAGATACCTATTATGTTTTTCGCAATTAAGGCATATTATATTAATCATGCCAACCCCCCTGTTATAGCTATCTATTCCTATTAGAGAATCTTTTATCTATTAGAGAATACCTATGCATTCTCTAGTGAAACCATTAACTAAATCTGAAAGCGTTTTTTTTTTTAATTTAAATTAAGGAGATCCTAAAGCAGCGACTCTGAAAATCTGAAATCTATAGACCGCACTCTCACTCCGCTCAGACTCAGAACAGACTTAAAACGAGACAGCATATATTTTGTGTCTCGTTTTGACTCTATCTTAAGTCCGAGACAAGTCAGAGCCTCAGCATCATCAGTGCGACAGTAAACTCTAAATAGATGTTTAAGATAAACCTGTTAACTCTTAGAGAGTTAAAAAAACTTGGATTGCGAGTAACACACATCACTATCACATAGCTTTATGTCACAACATAGCTAAGGGTTGTCACTTGTTACATAACTTGATATCATTTCAATGTCTCAACGATGATATCTGACCTTAAAAATTCAGGATATTCGTGTGGAACTGTGAAACGTGTGGTTCGTGCAGGTACAGTAATAAGGCTATTTATGGAAAATGTTCGGACGGGGTTAATGACCTCTCTGCTTTTAAGCCTGTAGTACAGAATACCTAATAGCCTGTAGTCATAAAATTGATAAACCGCCGTGGACTGTTATGATAATGAGCGTGTATGTAAGTACATAGCATGGCACTGACAAAACATGGAGTTTTATCATTTTTGTCGTTTCAGATGTTGTCACCAGCAAGTGACATTAACAGTGCGCGGAATGCCAGAAAAAAATCCCCGCGATAGATGAAATAAAACATATCCGAAACCTCGTGTGAAACGCGACAGATGCCAGCGTGTAGGAGAGTTGGAAGCGCCAAATACATTTTTTTTTTCGGATAGTTAAAACTTGATCTCCTGCTGTAAAAATCAAATTTGCATCTGAAGATTTACCATTACACGCGCTCTATAACTCCGTCCAAAAAGACAGAGAGCCTGAAAACCAAAAATAGCTTTTTGGTTGAAATTGAGTCACTATCTATACCTAAATATCTACCTACACATAATTATGAAAATGAAAACAGACTATTCCTGACTGACATATCTATCAAAGCTTGGCATGTAAACTTAAGAAAGTCACGGGCAGTTGTAAATACATTAAAATGTGGAATACAAAATGGAATCACTTCGATGAGAACTTTAAAACTATCCCGTCTTCAAATAACCATTTTTATTGCGAAAATTGTCCCTGCCAGATAGATTTATTCGCAACTTTGAGACTTATCTTTCGCTATCGAATTGGAAATTGTAAGTGAATCAAACTCGTTCTGGATTCAGTTTTGCTTGTTATAAACTGAAAAATATATTTAAAGCAACACCGAGAAATTAAAATTGCGTTTTTCCTGTATTTTTTTTTGAACATCATATTTTGAAAATGCCACTACCGTGTGTCATTAAGTTTGATTCCGTCGTTTTTTTAGTCGCACCTTTAACTTTGGGCAATTGAGCTTTACTTTTTCATCCTTGTCTTAAATACGGATACGAAATTGTTTTACGACGCTTTTTCTTTTAATTTTATAAATCGGCAAGTTTTTTTATTTGTCTTTATCTTTTACTTTATCTTTACATTTAAACCGGAATAAATGAAAGTTTTCTAATGAGTTTAAAAAATCTTACTCTACGTGGAAGTCAATGTAGCTCAGATAAAGCCCTAGAGGTATTGTTTTTTAAAATCGTATTAGCGAAAGTGAAAACGCAAGGCAGCGTATACCTGACCCAAATAGGCGAGCGCCGACAGCTAATAGTCGTTCGGAAAAGCATTTTTAATTACCTATCAGTAATTGGGAGGCTCGCAGGGCCCTTTGAACACCCCGCCGGAGCTTGTCTCGCATCGTTTCATTTGATTGGACATGTAAATTTGTGTTTGTGATACGACGTATGGGGGTTTAGGTACATTGTTTAAAATGTTTCCCCAACCGCCATTCTGAATTAAGTCTATGTTGATAGGCTGCGGATCGTGGGGGAGGTAGGTAGGATATTCGATTGGAATATTTATTCGAATTAGAAATTCGAATACCGCGAAGGAGCAAAGAGTTATTGGGTTTTGCTTTTAAGAAATTCTTACATAGCAGCCCGGAGTTGAGTTTGAAGTTACCGGGATGAATCTGAGGACGTCAAGCTGACAGTTGGTCCTGCGTCTGATCTTTCCCGATTATTAATGCTGGATTATCATCTCAAGGGACTTTGAGATAATGCCGAGATCTATAGAGCGTGCTCTGACTTAGCTCAGACTCAAGATAAGAGTTAAAAAGAGACACAAATATGCTCCGACATAAATCTGTCTCGTTTTAACTCTGTCTTGAGTCTGAACAGAGTAAGAGTGCGGTCTATAGATTTCAGCTTAAGAGAATAGCGAGTGCACATAAATGTACGCACTTTATCTATATTCGTCTAAAAATATACAAGGTACGATACAAAAATATATGCAGAGTTAACCATGGTACAGCAAAGTGTCTGGCCTCAAAACTAGGATCCCCTGTGCTATCCCGGCCAGTCTTTCCACCGAATATACTATAGTTGTTAAAAGTAGACCAACCAAATCCGGGTGCTTGATCCGTGGGCCGTATGAATGGCGATAAACTGCGATATAATCAAATTATTACAAAAAACCTCTGTCCTGTCATAAAGACAGGTCTGCCTATTTCTGATTAGCCACAGTGACCGAAATCTTCTCATATATCTCCTTTATTGTGATTGTTATATCTCGAAACCTACAGCGATAGGCACGACGTATAAACATAGGCAATATCCTACTTAGAAGGTTCGTACGTGATCACGCCAGTTGTCACGTAAGGGATTAACTGGCTCTGCCAACAAGTTAGTTATAATAACTGATACAGCAACCCTAACTGAGAGGCTTTAACTTTGATGGGTACCTACCTACGTTTATAGTTTTAAACATTTATTCATTTTATTTTTTAGCTTCTGGATAATATTAAGATAAACTGTTGACCTGCGAATTAAGGTCGTTTCATTCCGAGAACATCGTCTTAATTACTCTTAAAAGTAACGAATTATTTAAAAACTTTAAACTTAAAAGCTGGTATATTCCTACTGTTGTTATTATTTTAAAACTGTAAACCTGTAACTGTAAACTGTAGTTGGATTACCATAAAAAGGATCAATGGGGAGTCTATATACAAGAACCTGTCCAACAGTTATTGTCTATCGGTTGATAAATCGGTAGAAAGGTAAGGTTACGCTTATATAATTTGATCCCGAAGGAATTACTGGATTTCCCATTGCACTAATTTAAACAATGCGTAAAAACACGTTTATTAAGTCGAGGTTATTACAAAGTTAGTGACTTTCTTTATGACAAAGTTGCATGCAATCAATCGGCTCGGCATCCAGCTACCCACAAGAGAGTGTAATGAAGATAATAACTTGTTACACTGAACCGGCCGTGATAGAGTCTCGACGTGTCACAAGAGCCACTGGTTGTCGTACATGAAATAAATAATTTTGAATTTTCAAAATTTCAAAAAGAATTTCCTTTGGGCTTTACTATAAGTAATGAATATTGCCCGCTTTCGTAAAATATTTTTTGGCAAAGCAAAAAAATTTACATTGAGTAATCCGATTACCCGAGTCTTTAGTACTTTTAAAAGATAAGTCTTATAACGCCAAAGCTTGAGTAGTTAGCGCGTTAGACCGACGATATAAAGAGGGTGGCGGGAAGTGGCTGGATGGGGAAGAGTTAGAATTAATTTACTTCTAAATTAAAGTTTCAGTGAGGAATCAATTGGATTGAAGTCAGAGCGAATTTCCTCTTCAAGGAAAGCCGCTTCCTGCCAGCGTGCTACATTCAGCGCACAAGAAATTCTGCGAAGGAAATCGAACCCGTCGGCGTGACAGCCTGTCCCGGGGACTTTACTCGAGTAGAGTAAGTCCGTTCCGTGACCCGGGATTAGGTCACGGAATGTTACGTCTAAAAGGTTTTATCTAAGTAGCCCACGTCAACTCACGAACCTGAAATCTTATCTATTTAGATAAGATTCTCTGGTAGGTATAAAATATGGAGTAAGACCTTAGAAATCCTTACTAATATTATAAATGCGAAAGTGTGTTTGTTTGTCGGCTGGACCTTCAATCACGCTTCAACAGCTACGGATTGACGTGATTTTTGCACAGGTATATTTGAGGACCTGGAGACTGACATAGGCTACTTTTCATCCCGGAAAATCAAAGAATTCCCACGGGATTAAAAACCTAAATCAACGCGTACATAATATTTTAAGGACTTCTGGATTCCGCGTTCCCAGCGCCTTTATTTATAAAAGAGCAATATCAAAATATAGCGTATTACATAACACAAAAAAAAAGATACCGGCCGAATTGATAACCTCCTCCTTTTTGGAAGTCGGTTAAAAATAAACTTATTATTGTGATGTGACGCCATTCGGAAAAATATTAGTAATAATAAAATCGGCGGCGTCTGAAGCTCCATACAAGAGACCTATGTCCAGTAATGGTTTTTCCCCCTCTGCACGTAGGTAAGAAGAAAATCTTTTAAAATGTGTATTTCACTTGCAACGCCTGCTTCTATGCACCTATTTTAAAAGGATGCTTTCAGGTTTCAGCGTTACATTTTCAATTTCATCGTAGACGAGTGCTAGTTGTATTGTAGTGGAAGGCAACTTCCTTCGCCCTACATTACGTACATCGCACATCCAACAATGCGCCGCACCGGGAGGAAGGAAATCTCTGTCGCCGTGACAGCTCGATGGGTAAAGAATAGGCGCGGTTGAGGAATGGCGATGGTGAAAGCTGTTCAAAGCTCATTTAATGCAAATCGTCGCAGCTAACATTGGTTATTGTGGCAACAAACTAAATTGACATGTCTTTTTCTTTATTTTTTTATGTCTGCGACTTCGTCCGCGTGGATTTAGTTTTTAAAAAACCCTGCGGGAACCCTTTGGTTTTTCGGGATTAAAAGTCAGTCTCCGGCGTATGTCACTCTTCAGATTTCACAACTATACTCATGCAAATCACGTCGATCCGATGCAGCGTGATTAAAGGACAAACTAACAAATCAACAAACAAACACCTTCGCATTTATAATATTAGTAAGGATTAGCCATGCCGGACTTGACTAATATTCCCCTGTCCTTTCCAAATAAGCGTGAAGCTTGTGTGGGTACGACAATAGTGCAACGGGTGGGGTTTGAAACGACTACCCAGTTTTAAGTCTTTTAACCGTTAGGCTACTGGGGCTGTAAAATCGAAATCAGAGGGGCAAGAAAGGGATGGCAAGAGGTTTAGAGAGATTGTGTGTACAACTGAATTATTATCCACACCGTACCCATAATATCATTTGCATAATGGTTCTGCCACTTAAATGATTATGTGACATAGGCTCCTTATGTCAGTACGGTCGACGATCGTTTATCTTAATTTGGGGGTTAAATCGGGGAAAATATCCTAAGGGAAAGCTGACAAAGCATATCGCAGGTACTCGATACGCAGGCCAACTTTCCTGCGAATTCATCCGTTTAGAAATTTTACAAAAACAATTATTCCGATGGTATCCTGAACATGTTCTGAGGCGTTTCTTCGAATCCAAGAACCTTGTGGATATCTCTTGATAAAGACGATGACATAAACCTAAAATTGTATAAACCTATCGAAAAAAAGAAAATTCTAATGACGCTTCCAAAAATAACCACATTAATGGTTCGTTCCACATTAATGGAATCGAAAAAATGCTCAAAACAAAAACAAACAATTATTTTGAAAAACCTCTTCAACGACACCTCGTACAGTGGAATACACGAGTAAAAAAAATCATCTCTGTTTTACGTCCTAACCAAAAAATTTTTCAAAATTTCACAGCTTTGTAGGCGTGGCTGCATGAGGCTCTATGTATAACCAAACCAAATTACAGCTCCTTAGTATCATTATTCATTAGTTCTGAACTAAACCGCGGATGAACTTGGCGAACCTACGTAAGGGTTCTTTGTTATTTTACTACGGATCCCTAAAAAGCCGTGATTAAGTGAAGATACTGTTTCAAATCTGTCACATATTACATCATACTGGATCATCCCTGGGCCTTATCTCTTCCCTCATTTCTCATGAATAAGCGATTCGCTCGTTTACCGCTCACGGCTAATGAACCAAAAAAGGGATAACGAGAAACCAATCGCTGACCGAAACAGTTTTCCATTTTAGGGACGGAATAAACAACTACATAAAGGTTCTATCTCAAATTTTTAGGGCGTAATAATGGACCTTTGATTTGGTCAAAGAAAATGGCTCTACAGTAATAAAAATCGGACAGCTTTTTGGGAAATATGATGGGAAATGGTTTATTCGTCATAACTTTTCACGTTGGGCTTACACAGGTACCTCCTTTTCAGGAATTCAGAATTCGAATCTGAGGCACACACCTCTACTTTTTTGAGTTATGTAGTGAAAACATCGTGAGGAAACCTGCATACCTAAAAATTCTTCATTATTTTCTCAAAGGTGTGCGAAATCTACTTTCCGCACTTGTTTAGTGCACGGAGATTTAAAAAATCGTTAAGTTTTTGCGTTGTTAAATAACGATGTAGGTAAATAAACAATAAGCCATCGGTACATTCGTATCAATACCGTTAAAGGTTAACATCTAGCAAGGTCAATCACCAAAAGCATCTGCTCAGTGTTTGTTCAACTAGTTAGCAATGTTCATTGAAGGTTTACAAATCATTTTAAAGCCTTTCAATTAAGTATCTTGTACAAAATAAGTTTTAAGTTTAACTAAAACGCGTATTTTAAAACCCGTATTAATAAATTATGTAATTCTTAGCCTACAGATTGAAGATCGAAAATTTAATCTAATACCTTTGCAGTAAATCGTAAATGGTTTACTAATTGGTTACTGATTGCAGTCTCAATACGAGAATTGATTTAATGACACGCTTTATTAGAATACTAGATGATGCCCGCAACTTCGTCCATGTGGATCAAAATTCTTTAATTTCCCGGGATAAAAAGTAGCCTATGTGTTAATCTTGGGTGTGAATCTCTATCTCCATTCCAAATTTTAGTCAAATTTGTTCATTCAATGAGGCGTGAAGAAGTACCAAACACACACACACACAGACACACAAACTCTCGCCTTTACAATTATCTGGATAAAATAAATCTCAAAGATAAAACGTCTTTTAGCAGATTAAAGATACACGTGCACTGAAAATATTGCACTTCAAAGAACAAAGAACACAGGTATGAAGTCCGCATCACTAATGATCGGCAATGGGAAATAGCAACACTTCCTGCCAATATTATAAAAAGATAGAAAAAGATAACGCGCACTCTGCGCGGCACGAGTGACAGCGATTTTCTAAAAATTATACTCCTCTACACATAATAGAATAGTGTTACAGAAATTTTTATTTAGTACCTACTGGCTTTCGCCTGCGACTTAGTCCGCGTGGATTTAGGTCTTTTATAAATCACATGCGAGTCCTTTTGTTTTCCACGATCAGCATTTATGTCTTTCTGCAGGTAACCATGCAAACTGTACCCATGCAAAATATCATGTCAATCCGTCGATCCATGCATGATTGAAGAACAAACCAACAAACAAACACACTTTCGTATTTATAACATGAAGGTAAGGATTTACATAGTCGTAAATATGGCTTTGTTCAGGATATAGTTTATGAACTTATATGCAACAGAAAGTTCAAAACTTAACAGACTTCCTTCTATATTTAGGCCAATTATGTTGTACATAAACATCAGTATCTACAGGAAAGAGGATGTTTTCGTTTATAGAAACAGCTATTATCTAAAATAATGTTAAAGGAAAATTACTTTAAAATAGCTCGACTTTTCTAAAACAACCCGTGAATCTACATAACATTTTCACCCAAAAAAAAACATTGTTTTACAAAAACATTTACACTCAAAACAATAAACAGAGAAACAATTCTTATTTTTAAAACAATAACCGAAAATCCGCCAACGCTGTGAACACGCCCATGCAATATTCTTCTTCGGGTCTTTGTTCTTATTTTCATAACTTCCCTTTTGCATTGTTTGCAATGGCGGGGCAGAGAAAAAAGATAAACGTATTTTTTTTTCTTTTTCTATCTTTTGTCCGAGTGCACATCTGTGCATTAATAAGTGAACCCTACATTTCGCAGTAGAGTAAGTAACTAGCTCATATGGTTCGCTGAAGAAACACTATTATTATTGTAGGAAATGTATTATTCAAGTACCTTTCGGAAAAAATCTTCTTCTACCTATACGACGCATATAACGTTGTAGAAGCACTGTAGAAGTCAAAAAGATATTTACTTTTTTTATTTTAGATACTTTTTTGTACTTTATTATTATGTGGTGTGGTTATCTGTGACATTAATCTAAAATCTGTATTTATAACCAAAACAAGATTTTAGATTTATTTCAAAACTTTGCGACATGCTCCCATAAAAACTTCGGGTTCCAACTCCTCAATTCTGATGTTGCAGGAGTACTACCTCCCAAACCTGTGGGGATTAAGGAACTGTCGATTATGAGTAGGTATTGTAGGTACCAAGTAAAGACTACATCGTTGAATTCCAGGACCCAACTCCTCAATCCTGATGCAGGAGTTCTGCCCACCTAAACTGTGACGATTAAGGAACTGTCGATTATCAAGAAGCGGACGAAGTTGCGGAGTCTGCTAGTCAAAAATAAAACTAAACTATCACTTTGCAGTGCGATTATTTCGAATTCTTGATGGACCGGATTGACCTTTTGGCATAAAACACCGAATTCAGGACGTACTTTTTCACTTTTAATCGGCTTAAAAGCTCACTGTGCTTTTTTAAGGTCAGCTAAAATATAAAATATTTAAAATAAACTGGACAAAGAAATGTTAAATGGACGCCGCACAAATAGGATTACATGTGTTGTACACATGCTATGAAAAAATCTAGCAGGTTTCACCCACAAAATCTTTTGCGTCAAAATACCTTTGCAAAATACTGTCCGAGATGAAAAAAAATATTTCTTAAACTATATCAAAAACCTTTCAAATAAGTTCATTTGAGGTTAAGTCATGAAGTAGACTAGATCGGAATATTAATTAAATTATTATTAATATTGAATTATAGTGTAATATATATTTTTTTTGGAATCTACTCATCATTTTGTAGATGATGATTATTTATTAACCTACTTAATCTTATTTTCGATTTTTTTTTTCAACTTTACTAGTCTATGTGGTGACATAGACTAGTAAAGTTGAAAAAAAAATTCTAATTCTAAAATTTCTATTAATTCGGAATAAGCTAAGGATTCTAACGATACCTCATTCATCAAAATCGGTTAAGGCGTATAGAAGTTATGGTGGAATATACAAACTCACATACATACATGAATCTTGAAAGTAATATACTCCTTTTTTCAGGCAGTCTTATAAAAAGGATAAAGACTCTACATTTATATTATGCTCTATGGTATTGCCGCATAGACTACGTGGTTTATTTTATTTTCCCAGTTTCCTAGAGAATAAATGAGTAGAAGCCTTTGCACCGCTAAAGCAAGGCGGGGCAGAAATAAAATAACCTGTTCCGAAAACGCTTAGTTGGCAATGCGGTGCTTTACAATCTGAATTACCTAACAGAATTTTATATTACCTGTAGGGTTAGAATAAGATTTAATTATTTATCTATCTAATTAACCTTTTCTTTAAACTTGCTGCCCGCGTTTAATTAAAGAGTATCTAGACGTAGTATGGTACACATAAATGAAATACATACTGAAATACACAAAAACACTGTATACATAGCATAGTTTTGTTACCTATTGTAAAAAATTTTTTTTTTGAAAAGAGCAACCGCCGAGTTTATTGCTGGCTCTTCTCGGCAGAAAGGGCATTCCGAACCAGTGGTAGATTCATCGACGATTCAAAAGTACTTATAAAAGTTTATTTGAATAAACATATTTCTATTCTATTCTATTATAATACTCTGGGGAGCCTGGAGGGCTGGCTACCAGAGCGTTAAATGGACTGTTAGACGAAAAAACCTTTTTTTGACGACTTCCCTGGCGCAGTGGTGAGCGCTGTGGTTTTATAATTGGGAGGTCCGGAATTGGATTCCCGGCGGGGTCAGTTTGGGAATTAATCATTTCTGAATTGTCTCTGGTCGTCAAAGGACGTGCCGCCAAGCGATTTAGCGTTCCGGCACGATGGCGTGTAGAAACAGATTAGGGGTATGGGTTGATTGTACACTGCCATACCTCCTCCAAGTTAGCCCGCTACCATCTTACACTGCATCGTCACATACCATCAGGTGAGATCGCTATCAAGGACTAACTTCGAATAAAAAAATAGTGCCTAAATTCTTTCTCTAAAAATATTTAACAATTTATATTCGCTATCGCATTCGCCACACTTCAGCATATTTAGCAAAATTAAGGCGCATGTAACGACCTTAGAAGTCCCATCTTCCCACTCATACTACCCTAACTGCAAATCATATACACTCACAGGGGACTCATAAGACCTTAAAATATAAGGCCCTTATCTCACGGCCTCGTATGCCCGTTTTGCTCTAGCCTTTTCTAATATCACGGAAAATGCTTTTGATCATAATTTGATACACTGCTATTATAATAATGTATTAAATCCCTACTAATATTACAAAAGTCAAGTGTCTTTGTTTGCTGGTTTATTGATTTTTCCTTCAATCATGCAACGTAACAACGCATCGATGTGATTTTTTGTACGGGTATAGTTGACCTCAAAAATGACATTTTTATCCCACACAAGAAAAGCGTTGCCGCTAGATTCTCTTGGAATTTTTAAAAACCTAACTCAACGCGGATAAAGTCGCGGGAAAAAGTACATAGTACAAAAATAGTCACTTTTACTGGTTTATAAATTCCCATAGTACGAGTATTTTATTACGTCCCAAAACCAAATATACTGTAATAAATAGTATGAGACTCCATACTGAGTAATATTATGCTTGTAATATTATAGTGCGCTAGTACATTCATAAGGAAGCAATAACGTCGCCGTGAGTAATGGCGGGGTATCCAAAACATTCCAATTTATAGGATTATGGCGCACTCTGGCAAGATAGTCTCTGCGACAAATATCTGGGTTACAGGTATATAATATCATGGAGATATGGTAATAGTTTATAATCGCAGTATTATAGTAAGAAAATGTTGTTCTAAATTGTAAGCCAAAGGGGCTTACAATTTAGATCAACATTCTCTTACTATAATACTAGCGGACGCCCGCGACTACTTCGTAACTTCGTAGAATTTATGATTTTCTATACTAAGATCAATTTTCCCGCTGCAAAGAGACTATAGACAAAAGTCCTGCTGCTTGTAAAAACCGCGATTTGGCACCCACGGAAATCGCAATTTACATGTATTGTTTTATTTTTGAAAATTTCGACCCCTAAAAATAGTAAAAATCACCCTCAAGGGGTAATTTTTTAAAACGGCTTATACAGATTTTTATGATTTAAAACTAATCCTATTAAACCTATAGTATAAATGCGGAAGTTTGGTTTATTGATGGATGAATTAAATATGGATTTGGATGTAGCTATTGATGGATCGTAAAAGCAAATGATATTTTATTAATTAAAAAGCATATCATTTCAAACATTTTAGAAGAAGATAGCCTCGGATTTAAGCATTAAATTAACATCAATGTATCTACTATATAGAAATATGAAAATATAAAAGAGTATGATGGAAATTAGAAATTTAGCGATACATATTTCTCCTATGGTAGCTACTCCACCTTTGACAGTAGCCTGTGATAACATAAATGATCAATCACAAGTGATTACAATCTGATTACAAGTTCTATTCTCTAGCCGTGATCGATTTCGAGTAGGAATTGTAATAGGGCTTGTACCAAACGATTTATCTCTTGTATGACATGTAATGTAATTGTTGTATTGTATGATACGCGGTTAATTTAATTATTATCTCTTGTACTACTTCCAAGAAATTTCTACCTTTATGCATTTATTTACAAGAGATTTATGCCTGTGGCTTCGTCCCCGGAGACTGAGGTGTTTAAAAATCTCGTGCTTTTTGATCTTCCGAGATAAAAATATTCTTTTTCGTATCGAATTTCGTCAAGATTCTTTTGGTGGAAGGCTTAGACCGTGGCTGGTAACCGCCCTACCGTCAAACACGTGCTGATAGCGAATTAGCTCTCCGAAACGATAGCGTGTAGAACTTTAGGAGTATGGGCTTAATTAAAACTGCCACACCCCTTCCAAGCTAGTCCGCTACAATCTTAGACTGGATCGTCACTTACCATCAGTTGAGATCGCAGTCAAGGGCTAAGAATTCAAAAAATGATCGGTTCAGGAATTGAAGCGCGTAAAGTTAACGCACAAAAAGACATACTTTCTCGTTAATAAAATAGAAGGTAGGTATAATTGGAAGGGGTCATAACCGTCAACAATGAAAATAACACAACTCCTCCGTAGCCGAATAAAACATGGCTTCTCTAGGAATTCTCTCTCTCTTCATTTTATCTCCCAAGCAAATAAATACATATAGAAAGCTCTTTGCCATCTCCCAAGCCCGTGTACACAAAGTTTTCGACTTTGAAACCTTTGCAAGTATCATCCAAAACATTTTCAAGATGCCGGGTATGCCATGAGATCCATAAGATACAATCAAGTAGGGCAAAAAGATGAGAGAGAGAATAAAAAAGTATTCTTCCATTAATACTCATATAAATATGGGTCTCGATTGCGCAACGAAGATCCGTAATCCAAGCTTTTCACGCCTGAAATTTCGCTTACTTTTTTCCATTTATTTATTTTAATTTTAATAATTTTAAGTTTATTGTAATTTACGCGTTAAAAAAGCATTAATGTTCAAGTGAAACAGTTGTCAGTGATTTTCTAACACCACAATCTTTTAATGATTAAAGCTTTTGGGTTTCTTTCGACGTTTTAAAATGTGAGTGTTGAGAGTGTGTCAAAACTCTGTATGGAAGTGTAAACCTACTATTATTCTACATAGAGTCTGTGATAGAGTCCATCTCTATCATTTCCCGCTTAGGGTGCTTGTCTTTTGAAGCGGAGTTGTGTTCGATGGACCAATGATATAACTGAGAGTGACGTGGTAAAATAATCACGTCATCTATCAATAACTGATCAATAGCCTCCGCTTCTTTGTAGTGAAAATCCCGCTTTAGTACTAGTAGAGATTATGACACTACCAGAACGTGTGTTATACATATTTCCAGTCACGTCTGTAACAATTTCATTATAACGTCGGCGCAGGGTACACCATCTGGCGTATACGAGAGTACCAGAGGGCTAGTATGACGTAAAAGTGTAATAAAACAGGATCAATCTATCGCGACACTTTTTATGAGACTTGCGATGCTAAAAATGCCTCAAGTTATTACGACTTCAACATATTTTAGTGTTATTAAGCTGTAAAATAAATATTGTGTACTTTGCTTTGAAAATTTCAAATGAGTTTGTTTTGGTACTCCTATAATCTACAAGATTGAAGGCCTATCTAGGATCTATAGACCGCAATCTCACTCCGCTCGGACTCAAGAAAGAGTTAAAACGAGACAGATTTATGTCAAAGCATATTTGTGTCTCGTTCTAACCTCTATCTTGAGTCAAAGCACGCTCTATAGATCTTAGGATAAGTGTTTTAATAAACACTGGAGTGGAGTGTGTTGAATGGAGTTAGATCTTTGTAAATCCCTCAGGGACTCTTTTCGAGTATTTCACCGAGATAAAACGTAGCCTATGTCAAACTTCAGATCGTTAACTATACCAAAGTTTTTGAATCTTAATACCACACAAACGAAAATGCAATTACCAACTGTACGGAAAATATTTTTTAAAAATATAAAAAGTATGCGAGCTTTTATTATTGACACTGAAATGAATGGAAATTAAACTGAAATTGATTAAGCCGCGCAAATGGAAATGCTACAGTGGACTCGACAAAGGCATCCGTAATATGCAAATATGACACTGTCCACATTTTTTATTTTTATAATTATTGCGCCCATTTTGATGCAAAAGTAATTAAAATTGCGAACAGCAAGCAATTTTCGCTACCTACAGCAAAACTTTAAGGTCTATACAGAAACGACTGAAAATTTGAAGTTTGTATGCAGCTGTGTTGAACGTCCGAATTTATGGAATTTAGTCCGGCTCACTGAAAGCAGTCATTATTTTTGGTGACCTCCCACAGTATTTCTTATTCTTCTCTTTCTTAGAGGTCGCACATTCGATTCCCGTCAAGTACAATCAAAGGGAGATTCTATGGCTTGCTAGTTGCTACCACTCGACCGCCAAACGGATGCCGCCAAACAAAACGTTTTTTTTTACTCGATGACAAGATAGCCCTTGACTGCAATCTCATCTGATGGTAAGTGACGATACAGTCTAAGATGGTAACGGGCTAACTTAGAAGGGGTATGGTAAACTCGCTCTCATCTTAGGCTGAAATCTATAGACCGCACTCTCACTCTACTCAGACTCAAGGCAGAGTTAAAACTAGAAAGATTTATGTCAGGGCATATTTCGACCGTTCCGTAGAACAAAGTCTCATCTGCTAAATTCACAACTTGAAATTTGAGCCTTAAAACTCACATCTGCAAGGCTCAAATCTCAAGTTATGAATTTAGCAGATGAGACTTTGTTCTACGGAACGGTCGATTTGTATCTCGTTTTAACTCTATCTTAAGTTCGAGCTAAGTCAGAGCACGCTCTAAAGAACTCAGCATGAAGGCTGTAGGTTGGAGCGCGCTTTCCTTAATTATGCCCATTCACTCTTGCCTTGAATTGATTGCAGGCGAATGCTTTGACATCGTATAAAAACAGCAATAATGTCGGCTGTCGATTAAAGTTCTTTCCATAGTTTACCTATATAATTTTTATAAAATATTTTTTTTAATTAGCCAGCAAAACTGGATAATTTTTCAGTCTTTCAGTCGCTGGAAATCGATCAATCGAAAATAAATTTGTACCTAATATCTTTTGCAAAATAAAACTAGGTGCTTTACTTTTTGCTTATTTCCACAAAACCACAGCGAAATACCGCACGGGATGTCCCTTGCCTCGAATAATAAATCATTTCCGTCCCCCGGCCACCCCGGCATCGAATACTAATAAACCTTTATCAATTTACCTGCGCTGATAGAGGCTTACCGGCGAGCCTTGGGGGGCTTTCGCTTCACTTATTTTATTTATTGGTATTCTGCTACTTTTTAATGATGTCACGGTAATAAACGTAAAAATTCTTTTTACAAATGTGCCTATAAAATTTGAAGAGTTCCCTCGATTTCTCCAGGATCCTATCATCAGATCCTAACCTGATGACAATGGGACCACCTGGGAAGTATACCCTTTCAAACAAAAAAAGAATTTTCCAAATCGGTCCAGGCATCTTCGAATAATCGAGGAACATACATAAAAAAAAGATCTTTTTTGGATGACGATTAAAAATACTCACTGAGAATTTTCAACAAGCTAAAGCCTGTATTTTAGTGAAGTATTCTGGTAGCCGATAGTTTCCCCATGGATGAGAACAGTGCTGTAGGAATTCATCCGACACGTATTTGTCCGTATTGTGTAGATTTTTAACCTGGCTCTGGCTTGATTCAAAATCCAAAATTATTTATTATGTCAAACTGTCATCGTCGAGACCCTATCCCGGGTTCGGAATGCAAATTTTGCTGTAAACAGTCGGAAAGAAAATCAGCAGTTGTTTAACAAACAGTTTTTGTGAACCCACTCACCCTTGGGGTCAGAAACATATGTGAAAAATATGTGATCCTATAGTGGTGTTTCACACATCCCTCGTTAGTCGCTACACATGCCTACCGGGCATCGGCACATCCTTTTTGCAAAGGCAGCCTAATTAACTTCAGAATTATGCGCTGCGCCGGGCTATAATTACCTTGAGGCTAAATTAAGGCTTTTATCTAGAAGCATAGATCTTTAAAAACTTTGAATTATATATTTTCATTTATTTTTCGCAAGGCTTTGTGAAACCGAATCTCGGCTTCGCTCCACGCATACAGAATAGCAGAAAGGTAACGCAAAAAAATATTTTAAAAGAAGAGGAAGACATAAAGAACATTTCATTTGTAAAAAAAAATAAAAGTCATATATCTTTGGGTTTATTCAAATTTTTCACAAAAAGGAAACCTTGAGGGGAAAAATTGATTTAGGATCACGTCGGTACCTGAGTACCTACTACTTTTTAGGCTTACCTGATGACGAAGGTTCTACGACGGAGGTCAAAATATTCTTACCTGTAACAAAATGATAGTCTTTTAGTATACTTATTCGGGAATTCAACTATGTAACTCTATAATTTCAAGTAAGTACCTATAGTTCTTTCAATTCATGAGGACGCGTGAGCTTTACTTGTGGTTTGTACATGCACATTGCGTAAGTGTGCGTGCCTGTCAGGTACCTAGGGGGGAGCGGTCAGGCGCGACCAAGCTATCGCTCCCACTTATATAAATAAGACACACACACAACCATTCGATTTTGTTCTTACAATTCTCAATTCATATTAGTTTTCAATTTTACTCTTTTTCCATAAATCTAACAGTGTTTTTTCCTATTCCGTGCTAATGAACAAACAAACCTTTTCCTTTATTAATATACAAGCATAGACTTAGAATTTTTTTCGCTACGTACATTCTAAGCCTATGTATACAAGAATGAATTGCTGGTTGACGTTTAGTCTGGCTAAAATACAATCATATTAGTTTACAATGAAACACCCTTGCAAGTTAACTCCCGTCAAAAATTCAAAAAATTAAATTTTTTGAGTTTTTTTGAAAAAGAAAAGTGTTGTTGTTTACATCACCTGTGTAGCATCGATAAAGACTTGCCGATACCAACCCACTGGGGACTGGGGTCATTATTCGTCAGTATCCATGAGTAACGCGCGCCGTGAGTCAGCATGACGTCACGGCCTTGACACGCAACCGATACAGCTGGAAGACGTGCAGCTATCACATCTACCGTAATGTGCCGTAATCTTTACCAAACAAACTTTATCTGTCCGAAGGTCATATACCTGCTTAAATATCAATCGAATTTCTTTTTATCTTGAACACACATAACGCATATTAAATTACTGGCTTGGAAGGCAATGTGGTAATGGTAGTTTAAGTACTAAAACCGAGGAGTAAGGCTTTGCGCGGCATCGTTAAATCTCGAAATGTTTAAAGATGTTTTTAAATTTTTAAATGTTCACATTTAAGCATGACATCTCTTAATAAAGAATCAATTCTCTTTTTAGTCAAGAGTATCGCATAAGGAGTTCTAATATTGTAAATTAACTGACTTTCATACTGACTTCAGTATGAAAACCTTTGAATGCCCTTCCGGCTTCCGTTTTTCCAACTAACTATAACTTGGGTACCTTTAAATCAAGAATTAATAGGCATCTCCTAGCAAGTGCGCTCCATCTTCACTTACCATTAGGCGAGATTGCAGTCAAGCACTAGTCTATATATTAAAAAAACTAGGTACTTACGTTCACAAAGCGTCCTAACTTCCCGACCGTCCACACAGAAAGAGGACAATTTTAACATTTCACACAAGCCATAATTAGTGCAGGAAACAATAAATTAACCTACACCCGTCGTAAAACAACATAATTAACGCTAACAAGTGAAATCATTAAATGGATTTAACCTGATAACGTTCATTTAAAACTCCCTATAATAATATCAAACCAGCACATACCTACTGCCTCTAATCAGAGTTCATTAATTAATGTTTTTCATTTTAATAACAGTGTAATATCATATTTTTAGGGTTCCGAAAAAAACTTCGGAACCCTTATAGGATCACTTCGTTGTCCGTCTGTCTGTCAGTGTGTCACCACCGTTTTTCTCGAAAACGGCTCATGGTACTAAGTCGAAATTTATACTGAATATAAAGTTCAATGGTCTCGTAGTGTTTTAAGAATATCAAGCTTATAGCTTAACTCAGTGAAAAGTTACAGCTTGAAAACCACGGTATTTCATTATTAAAACAAATTAAGACACATCTTCAAAAATCGTTTTTTTCCATACCGAATTTTTAGTTTCATAGTAAGTCCCGTTATATTTTACAAACACCAGCCTTAAAATCTTACAAATGACGGAGATTTTGTTACCTCTAAACCTCATAATAGTATCTAAAACAGCCAAAAAAACAAAAAAAAAACGATATCTTACTGTGAATTACAATCATTGCAATGCTTACTTTAGTGACGCGTCACGTAGACATATTATAAAGGTGCGGCCACGCTATGGTAAACGTCAATTTCGATCATCTCAACTATTATCGCGGTTATTTCCGCCGATATTAAACGCGACAAACTGAGTGCCCATACTTCGTCAACGTCAACGAAAATTTAATTGGCGATAACGCAATAATTCTGTATTAATTTTTTAATGATGTTTTTATTAATTCTGTATTAATTAATTGGCGATAACGCAATGTGAATGTAGCAGCGTCAGCGTCCATCTTGAATCAGGACATTTTATCGTCATTATCGGGCATTGAGGTTGAACGTTCAAGTGTAGCCGCTCAATTTTTCGCGTTAAATATTGGCAGAAGCGGCCGCGTTATTTGTGGCAACGTTAACCCTCTAATGTGGATAGATCCTAAAGGCTACAAAAGCTCCTAGAATAATAAAATGACTAAAGTGAGAAGACATTATATCAAAATATGTATGTAGGAGCAGGACAAGGCATTGTGTTTCTATTTGGCAGGTACCTATCCATTGACGTATAGCATAGCTCCGTCTCTATCTCCGTAGAGAACCATGAAGTAGAAGTCGTAGAAGTCTGGCAACGTCGCAAGTAGGCTACGTGACTCTGTCAAGTTTGTGTTTGGTTTTGTTTCGCGTCTTGTTATTTTGTATTTAAATAATAATTATTTAATAAAAGTTACGGAAATGTACGGTTTCACTCAAGGTGGATAGAAACCTTCTAAAAATACATCAGTTACAACGAGATGAATCCGTTTTCGTGGTTTGGTACTACCTATATGTATATATGGATTACAAAGCTGCAAAGGTATTTAACTAAGTTTATTACTGACTGGCTAATACTGTCAATATAACTATTTTGATGTAACAAATGAAGATATATTCGTTTAAAGATGTTTAGTAACAAGGTACATAGTTCACTCATAATTTAAATAAGTATCTAGGTTTGAAAACATAACCTACAAAACAAATACTTATATTTCATTTTGTTTATGATTATAAAAGTTATTTTAACTGTTTTAGATTCCAAGAAAATGCTGTGTGCCTGAATGCAAATCAAATTACGACAGTGTTATCAGCATTGAAGGAGCTAAAAGTACATATTCTTTCCCGAAAGATGCTCATCTCTCTCAAGCGTGGTTACGTGCGATTCCACGAAAAGACTGGGTACCTACCTACAAAACACTCAGCTGTATGTAGCAACCATTTTTCAACCCATGAAATCCAGACTGAAGAAATAATTATTGGAAGTGATGGATAAGAGCAATTGAAATACCCATGTTTGGTTGAGGGAGCAATACCTCATTTTTCAATAATCTCCCATCATACATGTCGAAGAGCACTCCACCTCCAAGAAGCAAGCCCAAAAAAAGGAGAGAACAAGCTGAATGGAGCAGGTCTCTAAATTTTTAGAGAGTGACATAATAACATCATTCGAAGGCTTAGTGTATAAATTCCAAGAAAAGTTAAGAGACTAAATGGTTATATCAAGTGATACCTAATAAGAGGCTATATTTCTATTTGTTAAATCTTGATATTGAAAGTGATAATGGTGACAGTGACGGCAATGTGAAAATCTAAGCTTTCAGGTATGTCCTTTTACATATATGTAAAAGGACATTTAATGCATCATGAAGATTTAAGCTGAATATTACTAGTGAACTTAAGCTTAGCAGATGGTCACAGCTTGAAAATATACTATATCGTTATTATAACAATAGTTGTGAACCAACAAAGTCATTTGACTATTGTCTTGATAGGTCTATTGTGATAATGAAACACAGGTTAATATCCTATTATTCTTTTATTTCTCTCTTGTTATTACTGGTCTATCAATTTCTGTCTCGGTCGGGTCACTGCATCACTAAAGGCTATGCCTGAAAATCAGCACTGCAGCTATAATACTGTGGCATTATGCTGAGGCAGTAGCCTTTTAAGCTCCAACACGCACCTTTATGTTATAGATTAATGCTGAGATCTATAGAGTGTACTATGGCTCGGCTCAAACTTGGGTTAGAGTTGAAGCGATCCACAGAAATTTGTTCTGACATAAATCTGTCTCGTTTTGGCTCTGACTTGAGTCTGGGTGGAGTGGGGGTGCAGTCACTTAGTATTACTCAAACTTTGTACCTACTTTTAATTTTTGTGTGAGCTGAATAAATGTTTATTTATTTTTATTTTTTATTTTATAAAATTGGCTGTGAACGAAATTGCCGAACGAAATCAACCAAAAAAACGAGAGTATATTATAATCAAAGATATATTGTTGTAGGTATAATCCAACCACACATTTGCATGTTGGGGATGTTTTAAATTTTTCAATTTACATTGGTATGTACTTTTATTTGTTATTCTAAAAATAACAAAATTGTTTCTTTTCAAATGTAATCTATCAGTACATTTTTCTTGAAAGAGACTTCTCTACATTGTACCTGGAGATAAAATACACAGTAAACATAGAATGTTAATATGTGTAACAGGTGTCAGACTCAGACTATGAATATTAGATGGAACTAAGTGTAGTTATTGATTTCTCTGCTTTTACATTAATGCCCAAGTAAAGGAGTGTAATGTTTGTAAGGAGTATAATGTTGAGGATTTATGTATGCATATGAATTTTTTTATTCCACTATAACTTCTAAATGCCTGAACAGATTTGTGATATTAATTATTGTTTCTGCGAGCAGTGTGTGTGATATTTTGAAACATGAAAAAGTCGGGATATAAAGAAGGAAAGGTGTAAAAATAAGAATATCCAGTTTTACATGCCAGTAATAAATAATTATTATTACTTAATAAAAAATAAATAATTAACTTGATAAACGTTTTGTTTTGTTTATGTATCCTTAGTAAATATTAAGTATGTTAATAGCCATTTTAAGCTATAGGAACTCTGCATTAAAACTGCGCGCTTAAGCTGGTCATCTAGTAGATATCTACCTAATTTACATAATGCACACAATGTTCGGAACCCTCAGAACGCGAGTATGACTCGCACTTGACCGGTTATTTTTAATTAAAAAATCTGGATACATCGCTGTTACGTAGCATATTTAAAAGTAGGTACGTTTAATTAAAAAAATCAACAGGATTCCGTCACATACGAGTATACATAATTTTTGATTTATTTTGTACTTTTGTGCGTTTATAGCTGCCAATAAAGATTTTTCTTATTTCGATTCTGTTTCTAATTTTTTCAAAAAAACTATGCTCTAAACTCTGAATCTACTAGCCTCAATAGCTCAACGGGCAAGGGACCTGACGGAAACTCGAAAGGTTCACGATTCAAACCCCTACCTATTGCATTAGTTTCGGGTCCACTAACTAACACAAACGGGGTGCCAGGTGCTTGATTGGCGACCCCGTACCGGAAAGCGCAGTGTTAGCAGTCCCCCACTAGGTGGACAGACAACATCAAACGAGGCGTAGGAAGCCGCTGGAAACAGGCGGCGCAAGACCGCAGCCTGTGGACGTTCATCCAAAAGACCTTTGCCGTCATCGTGGACGTCTTTCGGTTAATAAAGAAAAAATTTTCAAAAGGGTTATTTAATAAAGAATAAAACTCTTCCCTCCAATTAAGCTAAAAGCTTGTGTTAGAAGTGGGACCTTTCAGTTTTCATTCTGCATTTTTAACCGTTGGGCTATTAAAGCTTTATTTCACGAATACCACGACACCAATCTCCATATTTCATGATGAACAACCTATAGACTGGATTCTCCATTGCAAAGTGAAAAATGTTGCATTTTTGCCTGAAGCCTGAAGCCAGGCGGTGCGGAGTATCGACCCAGGCGATGCGCCAACCCATCCTGCGGATTCACCTTTACTTAACGACTTCATTGAACTATCTGTATTATACTAACCAGGCGTTCTGACAGTTTTTGTACTGATAAATAATTATGCCAAAATATCTTTACGATCGGATATTTAGGCTAGCCTTTTCAGCAAGTTTGCAAAATCTATCAAAACTGGCCGAGTACCCATTCATTTAATAAAGAACCCTATTTAAGTATAATCTATTTATTTATTAGTTACACCAAAAAGGCCTTGCAGGACACAGTTGCAGGGAATATAATAATATAACAATTATTTAAAAAAAAAAATCTGTCTAGTTTCTTTACGCAAGTATCATCAGTTTTAGGTTTAAATGGTTTTGTACATTAGGCGGTCATAATAAAAACAAACAATCTTATTAATATTATAAATTCTAAAGTGTGTTTGTTTATTGGTTTGTCCTTTAATCAAGCCGCACCAGACATACGGATTGACATGAAATGATTTTCTACAAGGGCATTGTTAAGGACCTGGAGAGTGAAAAAGGCTATACCTTATATCCTGGAAAACAAGTTTCCTTTTAAAACTAACACCACGCGAACGAAGTGGCGGGCAAAAGCTCGTAAATGATAAGAAAGTGTGAATTTCATTCGCTTCAGTAATTCATAGGACGCCAAACTACCTACACAAAACGATGTTGTTAATTTTTTTTTATAGCAACCGCAGAGTTTCTTGGTTGGTTCTCGATTGGAATTCCATAACCACCGGAAAAAGATCAGGCGCAGAACTGATGGCTTTATGTGCTCTCCGAGGCACGGGGTAACACACTGTCAACTTCCTAACTCCGGGCTAGTACTGGGTTCTTGATAGAAAAAACCCAATACTGTATAGAGCTTCGGTTCGACCCGGGAATCGAACTCAAGAACTCGTTATCCAAAGACAAACATGCTAGCCACTAAACCAACGGGGCAGTTAAACGTTAATGAGCGCTCAAAGCAAATCCTTTAAAGAAGTCGGTTAACTACCCTCTACAGGTCGATAAGACAGTGATAGCTTTGCTCGGATAAAAGTAATAAGTCACGCATCTATTTCCGAGAGAGCCGATGAAAAGATAATACTGACTAACTTTTTATTGGCACAGCTTATGGGTATTGGAATCCGATAAATCGTTTCCAAGAGCGCTTAGGATTATACCACTATACGTGTACTTTTAAAAGAAACCTATCAGTTCTTTTATTTAGTTGTTTAAATAGTTATTTATTGCCGTATTCATTCGACGTAGGTTTTTAGTGGGTTAATCGACGGCCCAAGACTGGCCACGGGTCTCCGCTCGGAATGAGGGGATTCGTGAGATTATATTAACTATGAGAAATCACTAATTTACAGCAATTAAATAGTTTTTAGGGTTTCGTGCCCAAAGGGTGTCAACGGACCCTATTACAAAGCCTCCGCTGTCCGTACTAACTACTTATCATAGGTAGGTACATACAAGAAACGTGTTTTTTTTTTTTTGCCGTTTTTACGCTACTACGATGGTACAGGACCTTTCGTGTGCAGGTCCAACTTGCACTTGGGCAGTTTTTTTCTAACTATGAAGATGTAAGGATTTTTTCAGCAGTTTTTTTTTTTGGAATACGTGGTACTCACAGTGTAGGGTTACAGAGAATTAACAGTACATCAAATGAGCCGGGTACAGCGTCCGGGCCGCGCCGACCCGGCCTTCACCCGGTCGCCGGCTTGGCATTGCTCCATACAACGATTATTACCCGGCCGCCCTATTTATTTTATGCGAGTTTGTTAGCCGGTATACGTCTACGACGAACTGCTGAATGAAAAAAGTATGACGACCGGCCAATCGCCTGCGAGGTCCTGACGTCACGAATGTTTCCATAAAGGAAGATTGGGCTTTTTATTCATGACCAGATAGTCCTTTACTGGAACGCTAAATCGTTTGGAGGCACGTGTCTGCGGTAGGGTGGTACTAACCACAGCCAAAACCGCACATCAGAGAAACTAGACTATTCCTGGGATTCCCACACACACATTAGTAGCTGCGTTTTTGAATCTTTGCATCCTGCTATATATTTGATTTTGTGTTTTTATTTTGCATGGGACCTTTTACCACTGACCTCTATTATTAGTAGAGAGGTCAGTAAATCTTATACGCTGCTACGATCTCGCGCAATGAAGCATTAGTATTTTATAGAACGATAAAAACGCGCCGCTAAAACTCAAGATATTTAAATTCTGCATTGAAAAGGCCCTTAGCCTTAGACGGAAAACAACCAATATGGGAAAACAGTTTGGATTAATTATACTAGTATGTATTATTTTATTAATTAAAAAGTTTAAATAATTAAGTACTCGTATTACAAAATAATTATCGTATTGTTAAAAATGATCATTAACATTATCGCTCCAAAGCAGCGGAAGGATAAAAGTAAATATTTTACAAAAAGCTGCAGAGCGTTCGAGTTTTTTTTTAAAACTACGTGCAAAAGAAAATCTAATTAACAGCTGCATTTTCATTAGCTAAATAGCTGATTTTTCTCTTAAAATGAAATATTATGGAGCATTTTCTAAGACCTCTTTTTAGACATTCATTTTACTTTATTGGTTTTTTGTTAATAATGTTGTACATATGGGGTTTTTAAATAAGTTTTGAAATAAATAAATAATTTAAAAAAAGTTAGCTGTCTAATAACTATACAAATTATGCCCACATGGAATGGTGGGCAACACAACACCACACAATTGCTCCTGTATTTGCGCTACTGCTAGAACAGCGGCACGTTGCACCATACAGTCTGGTTTGGCATGAGTATCGTGGAATTCCATAAAATCATTTATTTACGGAATTCCACGATACCTACTCCTGCTTCTGTCCTACTTCCTACTAATCCTACTTGGTAATATTATAAATGCGAAAGTTTGTGAGGATTGATGGATGGACGAATGTATGTTTGATACCTAAAGGTATTCGTTGAACGACACAACGAATGAACCGGTTTGGCTGTTTGGAATGGAGATAGCTCACACCCAGGATTAATACATAGGTATTTTTATCCCGGAAATTTATAGAGTTCCCACGAAAATTAAAAAAAACCTTAAACGAAGTTGCGGGCATAAACTAGTCCAATAAATCCAAGTCATAATACGTATAAAAGCCTACTGTTTGTTAGCTACTACTTTTACTTCTCTATTTGCTGTATTGTATTTGCACTAAAACCAACCCAACTAAAACTTGTACCTCTGGCGGTCATTGAATAAGAGCTGGCTATTAATTACTTTTCTCGAAATGCAAACTAAGTCCCGAACTGCTTTTGCTTGTTTAGATTTTAGAGTACCTACCGCCCACCCTATGGATTGAATGTTGACTCTTGTCTACTTGAAAATACAGAACAGTTTTAAGAAATTAGTTTAAATCCAAATTTTATCACAGTTGGTCAGACTGTGACAAAATTTGGAATTAAAATAATTTTGAATATACAGTATACACTGTAATTTATTTTATTTATTCATTTTTAACTTGTTTTCAAAGATAAACAAGTTGTTTCACGCAGGAAGGCGTAAGTGACGCGCTAAGCACAGTGCATAAGAGGTTCAGTGGATGATTCTCTGAAAATTATTATAGTTCTTGAAATTCACGAGGGCGCGTGAGCTTTACTTGTGGCCACGTCGTGTATATGCACATTGCGTAAGTGTGCGTGCCTGTCGGGACCCTAGGTGGAAGCGGTCAGGCGCGAGCAAATTCTCGCTCACACTTATACAGATACGACACACACACAACCATGAGCCATGCGCTCGCGTAAATTGCAAAAACTATACAACAGTGCGACGATTGCAATCGCCTCTAATTGGCCGACACTCACTCGCTATTGGCTAAAATGCATTGTTGCAGAAAGACCGCGATAAATTCAGCCAATCATCACAATTGAGACTCTAACAATTGGTAGCTTCTACAGAATTGGCCTGCTGACCGCAAGTCACTAACAATTAAAATTTGTAACAAGTGAAAAAACCCAAGCTAAAGAACGTCGTATGCGCCACCTAATTGGGATGAGCAGTTATCACCGAATTGGGCTTTCCTAAACTTTACAATTGTTAAAATAGATATTACTATGGTTTTCAATTAGGAATCCTTTAAGAAACCCACCCATCAATACAATATTCTATACCCTATGATATTCCCATTGTCTATGCATTGGATAGGAATATTCGGCAGGCGAGGGGTGGGGGCACAAAACCCCTAACGTATTAATTACTCTCCCCCGCTACGCTTCCAAATTGCAAATTGAACGGACTGCGCTTGGAGCTTCAACCATCTAACTCCACCTACCTTACTCTAGCTTCGCCATTTTGCGGTTTTGTTGAAACAAAATTACCGAGCCACTACTCCAAATGGTTCTGACGGAATATTAGTATCACTAGTGTGTGTATTCACCCACGAAGATTCATGTTTTAATTTTCAAGGAAATTCTGATTTTCAGGGATAAAAGTAGACTATGTACCAATATCCCTATCGTTTAGTATCGCCACGAAGTATTAGAATCTAGTCCCGGTCGTAGATTCCTAAACCGTTTCAGCATGAAAATGTATTTCCCTAATTTAATCAAACCGGGAATTTTTCTTCTAAAAATGCTCGCCGACTAGCGTAGCGTTTGTATACCCCTGATTGTTCTTCGCGAGGTGAAAGAGTTCCGCTGCAGTTACTTTTGGTTTCCCGACCACTTCCAGATGTTACCAAGACTTTTTCCACGATCAACGCATTTCTTCCAGCAACTGTTCCCATCATGATGAGTTGTAGGAGTTCGTATCTCTCACCTTATCTATACTGGAGCTTTATAATAGTGAAGTACTTGCAAAGAACTAAAGGGTTCGAGTAAGCGTTACTGGCGTTAATATAGGTACTTTAATAATTACGAATTTCTACTAAATTCATTGTGAGTATGACGTGAAATTAAACACGAAATCTAAGAAAGTACTTACCCACTTTATTCAAATTAAATTGTTCGCACCAAAAGGTATTGTTGACCTTCGCCTACATTTTACCGTTAAAAAGCTAAAAAAGCGTTAAATTCAATTGCGGTGACTATAATTAACGTCCAGCTGACCTCAACCGAAGAGTCGATGCTTTTTGCCGCCTTTTAGGTTAATGCGATAAAAATTCACAAACAAGGCTTGACAAAATGAACACGGGGCAGCGTGCCCAGCTAGTTGAAGATTGAAATTGATATCTGAAATACCGAAACGCATAATCACATGGCAATATGCCTTTGATGGCAGGGTGTGACCAGCAGCAACAAAACCAAACGAATGATTGAAAGACTGACCATAAGAGTTGTTGATGTAAGTTAGAGAGCAATGGAGAGTGTGGGCAAACTAGAAATGAGGAGGTCTGCAACTCTCCTTGGAGAACCAGAGTTACTGACACAGCTCTTCGAATCGCAAAGTTGACTCAATGAGCTATACGTACATTGTACATAGTTCAATAAACCGGTAGTCGCTGTGGTCTCAAGGTTCGCAAAGACCCGTCACTAAGCAATCGCTGGACACAAATGACACAAAATCGTGTTCTGTGGTGATCCGAGCAAGAAGCGTCCAGCTGTGGACTTCATAGTTCGAGACGAATATCCACAACACTAGATGTCTTCACAAATTAAATGGTTAACTTAAAACAGTTCTGGCGTTATAACCGGTAGTAGGATCGCGTGAAGAACGCCATTAGCCCAGTTGGCGCTATGCTAATGTAAAGATACTGTCCAGATACCGCTGCCTGCCTGCCTAGATCCAGGCACATCTAGATTTCTGTATGCTACAAATAATGGGAACCGCAGTCACGAATTACTTTGGTAAAAAAATTAACGAATTAATTATTTATTATTTCAGATTTAGGGCTTTGTAGTAAAACAAGAACCCATTAGGGTTTCTTGTTTTACTTTAAGCCCTGACTTGTTTTACTACAAAGACTGGGCGAAACCATGAGGTTTCGCCCAGTCGTAAACTACGTTAGGTTAGTTTAAAGTAAAATTAAATAAGGTGGTAAGGGCAACAGAATAGGAAAAACTGGGATCCGTGCAAATACCGGGAATATTGTAGGTATAGGTCGTAGATCTCACGAAGAAAGCAAATTGTATCTGCTTTGCAATCCAGGAATCAAAAATATTACGCTTTGGGCAATAATTAGTGATTGGTACCTTTTAGGTTGCAATATTTGATGTGGACCATATTATATTTTACGACTAAGATTATTTCGCTATAAACTGTACTAAATCCTCTATTGTGTTTGTAAACACCAAGTGGTCTTCAACATGTAGTAGACATTCCCAAAAACTAAAAGTGTTCTTGTTAGGGCTTTGTCTTAGATGCCCGCCTCGATTACCCTGCTAACTTAAGACGGCACTCTGTAAAGACGAAATCAACATCGTTCCTTTCTAGAGATCATGTCTTACATTTTTAGCAGGGTTATCTTGTCAACGAGCTAATTAGAGACGTTGCCAGTAACTGTCCTCGCTAATGATCTTAGTGCTTAATTGTTTCCAAACTAATCGCTTTGACTGCCACCAACGGAATGACAATCGTTTTGTTGTTAATGCCTTTTTAAATGTTACTTTTTAAACGTGATAAACGGTGTATCGTACCTAATTCTTACTTGTTTATCTCAATACTAGATGATACCCGCGACTACGTCCGCGTAAAATGTAGCCTGTTAGTCCTGGGCTCTCCAACCCTCAGCCAAATCGGTTCATTCGTTGTGACGTGAAGGAGTGACAAACGTACACACACACATTGACATAATATAAATATATAAAATCCGAGTTATGTTTTTATTTTATTCGATGACAAGATAGTCCTTGACTGCGATCTCACCTGATGGTAAGTGCAGTCTAAGATGGCAGCGGGCTAACTTGGAAGGGGTATGGCAGTGTAGATTCCACCCATACCCCTAATCGGTTTCTACACGCCATCGTGCCAGAACACTGAATCGCTTGACGGTAGGGTAGTAACTAACCAGACCAGAGACAATTTAGAAATTGTAAATTCCCAAATTGCCTCCGCCGGGAATCGAACCCGAGACCTCCCAGTTATAAGACCACAGCGCTCACCATTGCGCCGGGGAGGTCGTCAAAACATAGAGTATAGTCTGATTTTTAATTCGGTGGAATTCTGACAGATGTCATTTTATAAATAGAGCGAGTTATTTGTATGAAAAACAGTATTACCACCTGTAGTTCGATTTTACCCCAAACTATCTGTCAGGTATTTGCAAGGGCATTTGTCATATATCTATGTGCGGCCATTGATTTTTATTTGTATAAGTTTCAATTTATTATCTTTTTTATGGGATTTTTTAAATCTCTGGTAACATTAAGATACGTCAGCATCAAACGCATAATCACATGGCAATATGCCTTTGATGGCAGGGTGTGACCAGCAGCAACAAAACCAAACGAATGATTGAAAGACTGACCATAAGAGTTGTTGATGTAAGTTAGAGAGCAATGGAGAGTGTGGGCAAACTAGAAATGAGGAGGTCTGCAACTCTCCTTGGAGAACCAGAGTTACTGACACAGCTCTTCGAATCGCAAAGTTGACTCAATGAGCTATACGTACATTGTACATAGTTCAATAAACCGGTAGTCGCTGTGGTCTCAAGGTTCGCAAAGACCCGTCACTAAGCAATCGCTGGACACAAATGACACAAAATCGTGTTCTGTGGTGATCCGAGCAAGAAGCGTCCAGCTGTGGACTTCATAGTTCGAGACGAATATCCACAACACTAGATGTCTTCACAAATTAAATGGTTAACTTAAAACAGTTCTGGCGTTATAACCGGTAGTAGGATCGCGTGAAGAACGCCATTAGCCCAGTTGGCGCTATGCTAATGTAAAGATACTGTCCAGATACCGCTGCCTGCCTGCCTAGATCCAGGCACATCTAGATTTCTGTATGCTACAAATAATGGGAACCGCAGTCACGAATTACTTTGGTAAAAAAATTAACGAATTAATTATTTATTATTTCAGATTTAGGGCTTTGTAGTAAAACAAGAACCCATTAGGGTTTCTTGTTTTACTTTAAGCCCTGACTTGTTTTACTACAAAGACTGGGCGAAACCATAAGGTTTCGCCCAGTCGTAAACTACGTTAGGTTAGTTTAAAGTAAAATTAAATAAGGTGGTAAGGGCAACAGAATAGGAAAAACTGGGATCCGTGCAAATACCGGGAATATTGTAGGTATAGGTCGTAGATCTCACGAAGAAAGCAAATTGTATCTGCTTTGCAATCCAGGAATCAAAAATATTACGCTTTGGGCAATAATTAGTGATTGTTACCTTTTAGGTTGCAATATTTGATGTGGACCATATTATATTTTACGACTAAGATTATTTCGCTATAAACTGTACTAAATCCTCTATTGTGTTTGTAAACACCAAGTGGTCTTCAACATGTAGTAGACATTCCCAAAAACTAAAAGTGTTCTTGTTAGGGCTTTGTCTTAGATCCCCGCCTCGATTACCCTGCTAACTTAAGACGGCACTCTGTAAAGACGAAATCAACATCGTTCCTTTCTAGAGATCATGTCTTACATTTTTAGCAGGGTTATCTTGTCAACGAGCTAATTAGAGACGTTGCCAGTAACTGTCCTCGCTAATGATCTTAGTGCTTAATTGTTTCCAAACTAATCGCTTTGACTGCCACCAACGGAATGACAATCGTTTTGTTGTTAATGCCTTTTTAAATGTTACTTTTTAAACGTGATAAACGGTGTATCGTACCTAATTCTTACTTGTTTATCTCAATACTAGATGATACCCGCGACTACGTCCGCGTAAAATGTAGCCTGTTAGTCCTGGGCTCTCCAACCCTCAGCCAAATCGGTTCATTCGTTGTGACGTGAAGGAGTGACAAACGTACACACACACATTGACATAATATAAATATATAAAATCCGAGTTATGTTTTTATTTTATTCGATGACAAGATAGTCCTTGACTGCGATCTCACCTGATGGTAAGTGCAGTCTAAGATGGCAGCGGGCTAACTTGGAAGGGGTATGGCAGTGTAGATTCCACCCATACCCCTAATCGGTTTCTACACGCCATCGTGCCAGAACACTGAATCGCTTGACGGTAGGGTAGTAACTAACCAGACCAGAGACAATTTAGAAATTGTAAATTCCCAAATTGCCTCCGCCGGGAATCGAACCCGAGACCTCCCAGTTATAAGACCACAGCGCTCACCATTGCGCCGGGGAGGTCGTCAAAACATAGAGTATAGTCTGATTTTTAATTCGGTGGAATTCTGACAGATGTCATTTTATAAATAGAGCGAGTTATTTGTATGAAAAACAGTATTACCACCTGTAGTTCGATTTTACCCCAAACTATCTGTCAGGTATTTGCAAGGGCATTTGTCATATATCTATGTGCGGCCATTGATTTTTATTTGTATAAGTTTCAATTTATTATCTTTTTTATGGGATTTTTTAAATCTCTGGTAACATTAAGATACGTCAGAATTCCACGGAATTAAAAATCAGACTATACCTACATTCACGTAGGTAATAATCCTAAACACATAATATTAGGCTAAGTGCTATCTAAACATAGTGGACTGGAAATCACATACAAGTTACAACTAGTTGTAACTACGTTACGGTTAGCAGTAACGTAGGGAAACTCAGTGAAATAGGTGAAATAGAAGGTAAACCTCGTTAAGCCTTTACCGGCCGACGCAAAGTAAAGGTTAAACATAAAACAAAGGTTTACTATTGAAGTGGTGCTCGAGTGAAAACGAGCCTTTTATGCCTTTTATGTACCCACGTGACATAAATAGGAATACCTACAACGCCAGATTCGTTGGCTTAATTTAACCAGAGATTGAATGACAAGTTGGCCTTTGAATGCGATCACACATGATGGTTAGTGACGATGCGATGCAATCTAAAATGATATCGACGTAAGATGATATCAGTATATAGGTATGGTACCCTACCCTGTGCCCTAGCCATATTACAATTTACATTGCCCTGGCCATATTACGTATCGTATCTATTCTCTTTCCATGATCGCTAACGCCACTATAGAGCAGAGAGTCAATAAAAACCATTGAGAGCCCCTGCTTTAGCGTTAGCAATATTAGGAAACGAATAATTGGTAGCCAAGTTGACATAACCAAAGTTTTTTATCACACGTGTTTAAAAAAAAACTTTGGAAACCGCTGCCCTACAGCGTTAACGATCATGGAAAGAGAATAGAAACGACACATTTGTAAAATGGCTAGGGCAAGAGATTATGCCAAGTCCTTGCCTAAGACAAAATTATAAAAATCCGCGGCAGGTTATCTTTTACAAGACTACCTTTTACCCCGGAAAGACAGGAGGTTCGAAGTCGCGGATAAGATAAGCCAGTAACTTTAAAATTTTACTTGTGTGATACTAGACCGGTTTCATCAGCTGATTCGATTAGTTTAATGATATTTGTCACAGTGCTCTAACATAATTCGTAAGTCTCGTCTAAGTCTAATGGGTTTAAAGGGCTTCGTCCGAAGGTCTTGGCTATTCGGCATTAAACTTCTAATCACCTGCATAAGCTCATTGCAAAATCTACACTCTCAAAGATTTAACAATTTATTCTTGAATATAAAAACTGTAAAATATAGTTCTAACTCAGAACTATATTTTACTAGATGATGCCCGCGACTTCGTCCGTGTGGATTAAGGTTTTTCCCGCGGGAACACTTTTCGGGGATAAAATGAAGACTCCTCGGGAAAACTCCTCGTGAAACTGAGCCTTTAATGAGCCTGTTACTAAAATATAGAACTAATCTATATTTTTTGATAAAGTCAAAGAACATGTTTAAATAGTAATATGTTATTTCAATATTTATACAAAATGAGCATAAAATGAAAGAAATATAGACTTTGAAACTATAAAAAGTTGTTTTTCTCTTTTTAATCATCTTTTGACACACACATACACATACAAACTTTGGCCTTTATGATATTAGAGTGATGTGGCGCCAGAACTTCTGACGCTACATAAAATGCATACGCAACACTTATTCTAGTATCCAATACAGATATCTGCGATACGGCCGCAACCTTGGGGACACACTAATCTGATAGCGCGCCCGTCTCTACTGCACACTATCAACTATTAGAGCGGCCCGCCAGAACTTCCTCATTTTCTAATCAATTAAATGTGTTCCATAGCGTTGTATTAGTATCTACTTTGGAGGTGTACATATGTGCCTGCTAGCTTGGGCAAGCGGCCATGTATGTTTGAGAAAATATCTTTAAACACTCATAATCGATGTCGCCAGACACTTTCCGTGGACGGTTTTTTCTGCCAGACGCTCTAAAGTTCGCAAAAAATATCGTAACTTTTCTAAGTCTTCAGTTTTATTATATGATACTTTGAGAACTATTTAAATGGCTATCGAGAAAATCATCTCAGAGAAGCACAGAAGCAATCAGGCGGCTTTATTTGCATTTTCTTTTATGGACCATGTAAATAGTTAGAACAAGTCTAAAAAAAAACTTATTTTGCTTGGAAATCTATCCGCATGTCATGTATCAGTTTCGGAACGCTATACCAATCTCTGTAGGGCCGCCCGGTCGACCAATATATCACGTGGTATTTGCTTTTCTTTACCCAAAATTTGGGTCAGAATCACTTAGCCGTAGGCATTGTCCGGTGCCCAGATTACATTTCTCGACGAAAGTGAACATCATTAATCAACCGATATCTTATTTAACCTTACGATTTCTTCGTCAAGTGTTCCTTTTCTCTAAAAATAAATATCCATGGATAGGTAGTCTGAAATGGAATTAAAGGAAAATTAAGTTATACCCCTAATCGGTTTCTACACGCCATCGTGCCAGAACGCTACATAGCTTGTATGCATGTGTTTGATGGTATGGTACCAGACCAGACTAGAGACAATTCAGAAATTATAAATTCCCAAATTGCACCCGCACGGAATTGAACCTGAGACGGGAGACCTCCCATTAATCCACCACAACACACTCCTCGACGCCAGAGACGTTGTCTGTCCGTATATTATGCTATCGAAGTCTGAAGGGAATTCTGAGCCACTTCCACCAATCACAAATCAATCAAACATCACTATTAACAAGCAATCAATTTCTGCTGGCGATCATGATTCAATTATTCAAAGCAAACATTCACGGCTCGGTCGACAGTCGACGTTAATGCTGGTGTTTACTTTCCAAACCGCGGATTCACTTAGCAAACTTCAACAGAGCGAATGTCATTAATCAAGCAGGTGAACTACCTTACGCCCAGCTTAGGCGGTGTTCACATCGCTCACAGTTTGGGACTGTTCCATAGAATAGAGCATCTTAGCCATATTACAAACGTGTCGTTTCTATTCTCTTTCCATGATCGCTAACGCTGTACAACAGGGTTCCCAAAGATTTTTTATCACGTTTCCCTACTGAAAGGATAGGACGTGTGATCAAAGTGTTGGAGCCCCTGGTAACGTGAAAAGTAGAGATTAATGATGCATAGGTGTGAATTAACGAGGCTGAGAACCTGTTCTCGAGCATAAGTTGTACAGCTCAGAGTGGCTTCAGAGTTGTATATCCCAGAGTGTTTTATCGGTCATTGCAGGATGTTTCCTCGCCCCCACTGCTGTAGAAAATTTGACTTTCTGGAAGTCACTTTGTATGCAGTGAAACAGTGGTTTTATTGGAGCGCTGTACTAAACTCCGTGATTCACCCAGAATGTGTTGGCTGCGACGCAATGCTGTGAGTTTATTGAGGTTCTGGAGAGTTATAAGAGAACTCCTAATTTCCAATGTGAATAGGTATATTATCATGTAAAAGTTGTAGTTATTCGATTCGTTCACTCGCAAGCGCTAACAGCAATTAGTGTTGCAATGTGCTAGCATCAAATAGCAGGTCACGTGCTGTAGGCGTCCGCGGTCACGGTCGACACGATGTTGTCACACGAACGTTGATCAATAGGCGGGTCCCCACCGGACGATCCGTCGCGCTCCGATCGCACGCGGCAGGAGCGCGATCCAAATGTGCAGGCGGTGTGGACGTGCCGCGCGCGATCCATGCGCTCGTATTGGAGCGCGCGCTCCCTGCTGCGCCCGATCCGTAGTTTAGGATCGCAGTTTAAACAAACTGGATCGGCCTAGTACGATCCACGCTCCACGTATCACGATTTTGGATCGCGGATCGCGGGATCGCCGATCCATTTTGGATCGTCTGGTGGGGACCCACCTATTGGAACATCGAGCGTCACGAGCTACGGCCGGACTGATTTGTCCATTTAAACTTATATGTGCTGGGAGGCTGTGGTCACATCATAACGAGAATGGGTCTACTTTATGTCTGCCTGTCTTAACATGTACCTATTGGATTGTATACAGGTATACATTTTTGAAACTTCATTGTGGAAACAAATTTTTTGAAAAGAGCAACCGCCGAGTTTATTGCTGGCTCTTCTCGGCAGGAAGGGCATTCCGAACCAGTGGTAGATTCATCGACGATTCAAAGTACTTGTAAAAGTTTATTTGAATATAAAATATTTCTATTCTATTCTATTCTATAACAGGACGGAAAAGACGGTGGTTAGTTAGTTACTTTATCACCCTATCGTTAAAGACGTGCCGCCAAGCGAGTAAGCGTTCCGGCACGATGGCGAGCAGAAACCGATTACAGGTACAGGTTGAATGTACACTGCCATACCCCTTCCAAGTTAGCCCGCTACCATCTTATACTGCATCGTCATTTACCATCAGGTGAGAGTGCAGTCAAGGACTATCTTGTTATCGAATAAAAAGAAAAACAAAATATTTTTTGGCCCGACCCGGGAACCGAACCCGGTACCTCATAATGCATAGTTTAACATGCTAACGTCTAAATCAATGAGGCTATCACAAAAGCAGGTATCTAGATAGAAAAAAGAGCTAATCTGCCCTCAAGCTGTAACGTCGTTAGCTAACATTTGGCCAAATACGATTTTTAATGCTATCTTCTAAGAAAAAAATTGTCTATCGATCCATCTAATCTGTATTCTCCTTACTGCTGTAGTTTTTGATATAGCAATATGAAATTCTAATTCTATTCTATTTCTATTTCTATAAATACGTCGTTTATTAGTTATCAAATGGCATAATTTGTTTATAAATTGCCGCTTTTTGGAACGTTCGGTACGTATGTAATGTATGGTTTACGTGTATATGTATTTCTACGTCCGTGATCTTGCTCCATTATAAAGAACAATGTGCGAGCATGCTTTATAAAAAATCTACTATAAATAGCAGCATTTCATTACCCATTGTTTCGCTTCTGCCGACTGCGTGACGTCGCACGTTGCATTGCGACTGTCGACCTTATACGCAATACACGTAACGTACACGTAACGGTCACGTAATTAGTGTTTTAATTATAATGCACTTTTATATCATCGCTGTCATATTCTGAACTAGATCTCGTTCACACTACGTTGCTTTGTAACATTACATGGACACCGCCATAAATTCAACCAATCAATGGTGATTACGATGGTCACAAACTCACAATGTAACAATCGTTCTTATCCCACAGCTGATGTTCCCACTATGCCCCAACTTTTCCACATGCCCTCATTTTAAATATTTATTAGGCAGTTAACTACCGTCTCATTTAACAAGTAATTTTGATTCTGTTTTAACGGAGAGATTTCTTATTAACTGTTTTTCTTTCGGCGTATAAATTATTATCGAAAAACAAACATAGAAAGCTACACTATTGCCATGAGTAACACTAATGCCCGCTTGTACCTACCAACGTTCCGTAACTTACGGGTTGCCTAAGCTAAGTAACGCTTAGTTAGTGTCAATTTGGTTTTCACGAACCTTTAGGGAACATCTAAAGCTGGAAATAATATTGGGTAAAGAATATTGTATTTAGGGGCTACCTACGTAAAGATGACGCCTACTTAGAAGATGATTTACGTATGGTTGGTGAAAACGGGCACAAGTGACTTATTAATTTTGCGACGCGTCGCCGAGTGGCGCTAGTGTCGCATGACTCATGAGGTCACGTCTCGCGTCAATCAATTAAACTCGTTTATTATAATTAAGACTGGAGCAGATATGGAGCAGATTTACTCAATTATGATTTATAAGCGTTATTGTGGTCGTTAACTGAATATTATGTACATATTTCTAATTTAATATTTGATAACGAAGTGAATAATGTCTATAGTTAACTAGCTTTTGCCCGCGGCATCGCTCACTTTAAGCTCGATTTTTTGAACCCCTATTTTATCCTGTTAGGGGTTGAAATTTCAAAAATCCTTTCTTAGCGGATGCCTATCTCATAATAGCTATCTCAGCCCGATCCGTCCAGTGGTTTTAGCTGTGCGTTGATAGATAGTTGTGCATTCATTCAGTCTTATAAATATTCAGAAGATAACTCAGAAATTAGAAAAGATTAAAGTTTTGCATAACATCAATTATCCCAAAGAAAAGCTGTAAAATTAACCAATCTAATCTACAGTGCGGTATGCACAAAGCTACAAAGAGTTCGTGTCTATTACTAGATTCATTAATTATTACTATTTCATCACGTTGACCTCATATCTCCATTAACATTTCATTTACGTCTGATTAGGTCGTGGCTTGGATTCAACTGGTATTTGGTTGGGTCAAGTTATAAATAGTAAAGCCACTGGAGTCTTCATCAAATTGGAAACATTAAAGCAGTTTAATATTTATGTTAACTTGTCTTGATTACAGACAACTCATACCAACAGTATGCTTTTTTTAGCGAGCAAACGAGCAGGCAGGTCACCTGATGTTAAGTGATTACCGCTGTCCATGAATATTTGTAGCACCATGAATGCGTTGCCGGCTTTTCAGGAATTTGTTGGTCTGCCCCTTGAATAACCCCATGTTGTAATTTAGTAGAAACACCGTCGCAGGAAGTTGGTTCTAATGGGTTGCTGATGATGATGATGTAGGTAAATCATCTATACCTACCTATCCACTTATAAGTTTCAATATTAAAGGTTAATATCAATAGCTATTTCAATGAAACTTTGGTAGGTTTCTTCCGATCATACAATCGATATTTTCATGAAGTGTTGTATAACCTGCTGAAACCATTGATTAACTTGATATCATGAAATATATTTTCTGTGGAAATTAATACTTACCGTTACCGTGTGTTCGGTACAATAATTATAAGTTACAGATAAATGCTATGCTAATAACTATGATATGGTAAAGTGTCAAGGACTAAAATAGATAAGTGTAGCTCCATTCCTCAATTAAGTATTATTCGGAAGCTAAAACTACATCTGTAACATCGTCTAAAAATTATTGCTAACAGTGTGCGATTGCAATCACCTTTAATTTTTTTCTGAATCTTTCTGTCGCCTGAATTTATGGTGTTCTTGCTGCATCAGTGCATTTTAAACAATGGCGAAAGAGTATCAGCCATTTAAGCAATCCCACAGCTGGTTTTCCGTCAACGATTACACTTGACGAGACGGACAGAGATTAGTAAGACCTTCAGGGTGATTCACCGATGGACTTTTTTGGTTCCTGAATGGAGATCACGTACCAGAAAGAGAAATGTGTGAAGACAACCGACGATGTCGTCAAGCTTTTGGGAAAGATTTGGACGAGACTGCATGAACAAGTTGCCTATGTGACCTATGGACGACATGAAGGGATAGCAAAGAAAAGAGCGCTACATTAAACGTCGCCAATCCTACTATTGCAACTGTGAAGTAAGCAAAATTAAAAATGCCATAATTTAGATTAAATTTTGAACCGCCTTAACTAAAACTACATATTCAAGTTACTTACCGAGAAACTCTTAAGCCATAAACGTAATATCTTTCAAGTCTGCTCTTTCACCCTCATACTTCACGCCCCCGCGATGAAGTTATAAACACGAGCGGGGTCAACCGTAGCAAGCAATATTTTATGCAAAAGGACATTCCAGAAGTCGACTTCTAATGAAAATGTAAATCTTGGTAGAGTGGCTACGTATAATATTATACTACCATCGTAAAGCTAAAGTGTCGTTAACTACCAAAACCATATGAGCTATGATCCAAAAAGGGGTAATTTATAAAGAAACTAGCTTTAACCCGCGGCTTCGCTCACGTTAGGTTCGATTTTTTAACCCCCTATTTAACCCTCTTGGGGTTGAAATTTTCCAAAATCCTTTGTTAGCGGATGTCTACGTCCTAACAGCTACCTGTATGCCAAATTTCAGCTCGATCGGTCCAGTGGTTAGAGCTGTGCGTTGATAGATCAGTCAGTCAGTCAGTCAGTCAGTCAGTCAGTCAGTCAGTCACCTTTGCCTTTTATATATTTAGATGACGCCATTTGATAACTAATAAACGACGTTTTGCATATTGCTATATCAAAAACTACAGCAGTAAGGAGAATACGATTAGATGGATCGATAGAATTTTTTTTCTAAGATGGCATTAAAAACATTAAAAATCTTGTTTGGCCAAATTTTTGTTTCCGACGCACTATATTCAAATTCAGATTCAAACAAACTTGCTAACCACTTGACCAACGAGGCAGTACCAGTACAGTAGGTAACAGTCTAGTAAGAGAATCTGTAAATAGATATTACGAAAATATGTTTTCCAATGTTATGAGAGCGTGTAGAAAATACATAATGCATAAGCAATAAATAATACTGTAATCATTGGCCATTGCATATGTTTATATGTACACATCGAGGATATGGCCCACATATTTATAAATCTAAGAAGAATTTCTGATGAATATAGGTTCTAGCAAGAACATGATCCCACTTAGTTCACTTCGGACTTTAAACAAAATTAAAAAGACACAAAATATGTTCTGAACTTCTGACTTTGAACTATCTTCTTTGCAGTCCGTATTAAGTCTGAGCAGAGTGAGTGTGCGATCGATGGTTTTCAACTGAATAAAGTCAACTATTCAAAGTCAAGAACGTCAAGTCAAGTCAAGAACATCAAATCAAGTCAAGAAGATATCAAGCAGCGTTAGTTGATGGACAAAGTCAAAAGATACGTAGCGAGCCGCTGGCCACAACTCACAAGCGTCGAAATACCCTGAATAAGTACGTGATACGTCCATCGATTGAGACGATGACGAGGGACGAGGGTTAGAGAGTAGATATTGGATATCTGGGTCATAAGGACACTTGCCATAACAATACCCCATGATTATGTAAATATCGCTTATCCTACAACCCTTAATTAACTTCCCACTGTATTCCAACACGTACAAAGCCGTAGGAAAGCCATGACCGAGCATAATATGAGAGCAATATAGGGTGAGGAAGCTATAAAGAGTTTATGGAGTGATGTCATCAATCCAGACATCGGCACAAGGTCTCGACATTCGCACTTATTGTGTCGTGACACGTATTGATCTCGGTTAATGGTCTATTAAATTGAATATTAATTTTATGAGTTAAGTAAGGCCATGTAATATAATAGGTCTGTGTCAAGTCCTATTTCACCATCACTAACTAAGCTTTAAAGGTCAAATAAAGACGTTTTGACAGATTTTGCATGGGCAATCTGTGAAAACGTCAAAATTATTCGTCATTTATATCATATAATCAGGGGTCTCGGTAGAGAGTAGTATGTTCCTTGATCATGGGGTACCAGCGCTTGTTTACGATCACACTGAAGATAAGAACACACAGAAGCGCGCTTACCTAGAAAATGTACATTAACTTGGTTTGAAGCCAAATTGTAGTTACTGGGAAAAACGGAAGCCGAAAGGGCATTCCAAATTTTAGCGGTGCGTATCAGAAACGAAAAAGCAAAGCGCTTAGTGCGCGATGTCGATGGCGACGTCTTACAAGAAACCGATGTCCAGCGGTCGACATCGATCGGTTGAACAGACCACGACTCGACGACTCAAAACTCTATACCAGCTGAGAAAAGAGTTGACAGTCCTTTCACGGCTGGACAGATTTTTATCCACTATTAAACCAGATTTCGAATAAAAAAACAAACCATCCCTTTGAGCGCTACAATGACAAAGAGACTGATATATGAACAGCTTTTTAATAAACTTACAAAACAAAGCACGTTTCAATGGCATTTTAATTAATCACCTTTACTGAATTAATCAAATCAATCCGCAGGCCGAGTAGATTGATGATTCAATTTGACTAAACCTGAATCTAAAAACGATTACAATGATGAACAAAGAAACCACTGCTATAATAGATCATTGTGGAAACTAGATATAGTCTAATAGGCCTGAATGCCTCAGTTACTTTAGGATGTCCTTCCATTAGTGAGCGATGACTACAAGCGAGTTATGTGCGAGATAAACCCATTATATATATATATAGGATATATTTATTCAATACTTAAATATGGTATACTGCTATGGGGGAATTCCACGGACATAAAGAGAGCATTTATTGCACAGAAAAAATGTATCCGCGCAATGACGGGTAAAGCTCCGTACGAGACATGTAGACCTATTTTTAAATCTTTAAGAATCCTCACACTCCCTAGTATCTACATACTGGAATTAGCAGTATTTGTAAAATCAAACATGCATCTTTTCAATAAGACTACTGTACAATTCCCACGAGCCACTAGAAAAAAAGAAAGATTAATACCAAAGAAACTAGCGAGGACTGCCATGTACTCGAAAAATTGTTATGCCATGTGCATAAAAGTATTTAATGCAATTCCATCTCAGATCTCAGAGTTACCCTACAAAAAATTTAAAATTACGCTAAAAAAGTGGCTGGCGCAAAATGTTTTCTATTCGCTAAATGAATTCTTTGAATGCGATAGGTCTAAGTTATGCTTAAACAGTGTGTAATGACATTATATAAGATAAACTTTAATCTTTAGTTTTTAAGCAACTAGAATTTTGTATGTCAGTTATTACCTGACTGAATATGCGGCACCTTTAAGTTTTAAGATCTTATGTATACCCATATTCTTGCAAATAAAATATTTCATTTCATTTCATTTCATTTCATTTCATTTCATTTCATTTCATTAATTGGAAAATCTCTGGCTGGAGAAAGTAAGGCGCAACTTAGTTTTTCTTTTTTCAGTTTCACCGGCTTCTCCTAACGTCTACGGGGAATTCGTAATTTAAGTTAGACTTCAACTATTTAATAACTCCACGAATGCGTACGAAGTAGCGGACAAAAGCTATCAAGTTCAAAATATTTTACAGCCAATTTTGATTGTTTTGAAAAGTTTTTTTCAAGTTTGAGTCAAAAAGTTTTTTTTTAAATAAAGTACTTTGAATTTTGATTGATTTGACTATTTAAAGAATGAGGCGACTCTTGCAGAAGTAGCTAGAATCATACTGTTAACTTTATTTAATTAATATTACTAATAACACTGATCTACCCCTTCTGAATAATTTACAAAAAACCACAACTTTGGACAATTGGAGATATAGAAATTACAGGTGAATCCAGACGCAACTACTCGTAACATTTTTGTATTCTTGTAACCTCTCATATCTGGCATACTGCTTGTCCAACAAAAGCGAGATAATTTATAGGAAAGAAAAATCCAAGCGACGCTGAATTTAAATAAAAAGAAAAAATTGGCGAACTGAATTATGGCCCCGTGAGAAAAAACAAGGCTGCTCGTCTTATGACAAAAAACGACTTTCATCAGATTTAGACAAAGACTAATGTTAGGTATACTCGGTAATCTATCACCTACATATTCATCTTATTACCATAATGTTATATTTTTTACTTGTTTTTGCATATTAAAGTTATTTTGAGTAAGTAAGAATTCAGGTCAATCCAAGTAGCAAATATCAGTATTTCCAGGGTATTTCGCTATAACTTGTACCTAATAAGTTTGCTAATAGACGATCCTAATTTGGAAACTGAAAATGCGAATGAATCTAACTAATAAATTGGCACTGTTACAGGCTTACAGGCGATAAGGTCGTGACAAATTATATTTAACAAAATATACTGTTACAGTTATAATTTATTTTAATTGAGTTTCTCTACGCTTATCAGCTGTGCAGTTATTATAATTGTAATTATGTGCACATAATGCTACATCCGAACATTCATATTGTTTGAGATTACGTTAGATAACATTATATTCTACTAGCCCGTGGCTTTGCTCACGTTACGATTTTTCTAACCCCTATTTTACACCCTTGGGAGTTGAATTTTCAAAAGTTTCTTTCTTAGCGGATACCTATGTCCTTTCATCTTTCGTCGTCGGGTAAAAAATAATGAACATTTCGCATTCTGATGATTTAAATAAATAAAAAGACAGTAGAACTTGCAATGTCATTAACAACTTTAAGTCTATAAGAATAATTAATAGAGCTGATGTGTCCAAAGTTAAGGTTGCCGTAATTATACCTGACCTTTGTAAAAAGAAGCTCTCGAAGAAAGGCCTGTTACGAGAAAATTGGTGAATTGAAGCTAAACAATCTAATTAAGACGGTATATATTGAAAGGAACTGCTGAAAGCTTTCACTGTAAAGAACAAACACTATCTTTCGCTCTTCAAACGAAACGGGATCTAGTTAGATAAGAAAAACAATTCGTCCTTATTGGAAAAAAATGGCGATTCAGATACTGCATATCAGAATGTTTGATCAGAAGTTCAACATCTAAAAGAAAATCAACACTCTTTCTCTCAGATAAATCTCTAATTAAAAAATTTAAAGTTACTTCGTCTCTTATTATTCCTGGATCCATCTTAATTTTGGGAGTGACGTAAAGGGTTTAAAATTTAAGTAAGTATGACATCCGCGAAAAAAGCAATCGGATCTATTTGTTAGTTGATTTTTTTTACGCGATCGAGTTAATTCTTTAATAATTTTCTTGTTTATTGCTCATAGTTCTAGAACAGAGTTAGGACGTGATTGTAGTCTCGACGTGACAAGTTAACTCCCTACCGAGTACCAGATATTAAGCGTTCCTTTACAAAACTGAGAAGGAACAATGGGTTTATTTAAAGCTTCGATACGCTTTCCACTGTATCGTCACTTACCAACTGGTGACTGGTGAGGTTCTGGTCATCATAGACGATCATATTTATTGATGTTGCTATTCGTAGTTCATAGATTGTCGGTGATAGGGCCTCCTTTTCGGATCTGTTACGTAGCTCTACTTTCCGAGCAACGTTTTAGTCTGTGCAGCTTTCTGTATAATAATTTTCCCTGGTTTAATTTTAAATATACACCACACAACAGCTAAACTTTTTCTTACCTTGATCTAATTTTACCTTATCACTTACCTTGACCTAGCTTGTCCACATTTTCTTACAGTGGCGTTTCTATTATCCTTCAGCATATTTTCCGTCTTCTGTTTCTTATTAATATAATTTTCGTTCATTGATTCCGTATAAAGTAGACCGCTAAGATGTCGTTTATTATATTATCTACTGATAACATTTTATTACCGTCAGTTTTGTGATTTTTTTTTCTTCAGTCGAGCTACGCGTAAAATCCTATCATCTAAATATATAAAAGGCAAAGGTGACTGACTGACTGACTGATCTATCAACACACAGCTCTAACCGCTGGACGGATCGGGCTAAAATTTGGCATACAGATAGCTATTATGACGTAGGCATCCGCTAGGAAAGAATTTTTGAAAATTAAGCCCCTAAAGGGGTAAAATAGACATTTGAAAAATCGAACTTAAGTCGCGAGTGAAGCCGCAGGCAAAAGCTAGTCATTTATAAGAAAGTACCTATATAGATACCTATTCTATACCTTCGTATAAATGATGACTATATAGGGACTATTCCGTTATTGTATTCTGTCCTAGTGCCTAAGTATTATCCTCTGAATGTTTTGCCAACTCAGACTATCGAGGTGGATAATCCCAAGGAATCAGGTCGACTCATGTAAAACCTAGATCAGAGCTTCCACGAGGCAATTATGCAAGTTTGCTCAGTTACTGAATATCATGTAGTTAGAGAAATATTTAGCAATAGCAGTAGAATTTAGTAGTTGAAGAAAAGATGACATGGCATTTAGCATTTATGCGACAAAAACGAATGAACAAATTAGTAAAGTGAACAATATTCGAGGAACAAAAGAAACTGAAGGCAATGGAACAATAAATAAAAATGTTTTGTGAAGGCGTCTGAAGAACTTTGTTCTGTTGTTTCCAAGTTTTCTCTCGGGGACGCTTTTTTCAGTCCGTACGCGGTATACTCACTTTGACCTAGTTTCAAAGATCTTACAAATTAATTTTTTATGATATAATTGAACGAGGATGACGGTACATTATCCCTGACCTTGCAGAGAATTCGAAAAAGGTTAGGCATCCATTCCATTTTCATCAATTTTACCCACCCACATTATCAATTGCCAATGAGGATTTCCAATGCCTCCTTGAATTAATGCATCTTTAAAATGAATTCTGATTCATGAAACAAAAAGTCTACGTATTATTGAGTGCAGGGCTTAGATATCTAATCTGTTATCAGCTCAATATCAACGTAATTCTACCACCACAAGGCCTCGGCAATTTACAGTATCTACAGCAACAGACGAACAGACACACGACCATTTAACATCGAAATCTAAATGTATAGGTACCAACTTAAGTAAGTAGGTGAACGAGCGTAAAATTACCGATGGGCAAGCTAAGCAGATTATGTTTACTGCGCTAACAGATGACACGGCCAAGGACGGCTTACGTCAGCGCACGGAACAATGTAAACTTATCGCTCTCGACTAGTAAAATGAATCCCCCACTCGACAATCAGACCCAAGTTCCATCGAAGTATCGTGATAACGTCAATTCTCGACGCGAGTGATGCGAATCTGTGAAATGAGCAATGCGATCGTAATCGTAAACCGAGCGAATGTTTTGATCCGTAGGCATGTCGTGTCAACGGACCGTAGTTTACACAACACGGTGCACGCGAGGCGGAACGCTGGCACTGAGGCGCCGCTCGCTCGTCCCCACCAGTGGGCGCGAGGCCGCGGCCGCCTCGTCTGCTGCGGAGTGCACTGCAGCGCGCGGCGGAGACTCACCTTTTTAATCTGGAAGTGTTCGGGCCGCAGCGTCTCCTGGATCTCCTGCTCGTTCCCGCGCGGCGCGGCCTGCACCGAGCTGCGGAACCCGTCCAGCACCCCCTTGAAAGTGAACTTCTTCATCGCGAACGCGTCTCGCGCGGGTCCTTTGTCCGAAGGCCGCGGCTACATCACAGCCGTCCGCCGCGGACAGCGAGCCGGTTTTGGCAGCGGGAAGGTCGGTCGCTCCCGCGCCGCTCGCCCGTTCTGCGCAGGGCCGCCCGGGTCGTCGCCGACGCCGACACGCGCCCGCCACGCGGACAATCGACGAAAACTAGGCGAGGCACCGCCTCCGCGCCTCGGAATGTACGGCAATGCGGTCTACCGGCAGATCGATACCGGGGATCGGCACACGCGCGCAAAAGCCCCAGTGCTCTGACACGCTCCGTCACACGGATCGCCGCGGACTGGCGCTGGCCGAAAAGAGCGCGACTAGGCCGATCGATCCCACCGCACGTGCTACGGAAAGAGATGAACACATATTGCGCATGTAGGTTTCTCGCGCACGCCACTCGCCAGCTCGGCAGGCGGGCGCGCCTTGCAGAGGAAAATAATTATTATTCTACAGCTGATAAAGCTTCCGGCCGCCGACACTAGGCGGCGCGCAATGCGCAAACAAAACAACAAAAGCGATGTTATCAAAAGTGTCACTTGTCAGATAATGTCAAACAAATGTCAACATAACGTGGAAACTTGTTGAAAGTTGGAAGTGAATTTTCCTCAATTTACTCATCAAAACTTGATCAAAACTACCCGAAGATGTCTTACAAAGTGATTATAAGAAGTTTCAAGACGTTAAGTTATGTCGGAAGTTATAAAAAGATCAGAGATCGCCCAATAACGTGAGTTTTCCGCAGTTTTAATTCTCATTGGAAATACGTGACTGAATTCATGTAAACATCTCGACTCTCGAGGTTTACCTGCGTTTTTGGAAAGTTAAATGAAAATTTATGTAATATAATCTCCACATCACAGACATTCGTAAAACAATATTAGTAGATTCTGGGTTCCTACTTCTCACTTTTGATAGATTATATTTATCACAATCGAAGATAAACCGGCAATTTTTTTAAATCTATTTTTAACACTAGAATGAAATAGTGAGTGCGATAGTTTTAATTTGTTTTATACATCGATGGTTTCAAAGTATTGATATTTAAAACCAGACAATGCCCGCGACTTCTTCCATGTGGATTAAGAATTTTTAATTCCCAAATCATTTTCTTCAATTCATCAATTTTCCGTCCATTCTAAACAGCCAAATTGGTTCATTCTTTGTAGAGTGATCCTTCACGCTTTACAACTTAAATGTTTATTTTAACAATTGATATGATTTCTATACTATATAAAAATGTATGTTGAAGTCTGGGTGAGCCTAAAAAAATTGATGAAACCAATGCTCAACACTAGCCTGACTTGAACATGCACAAACTAAAATAATTATCTCATACTTTGTAGTGGCATTTGAAGTTATTTAAAAAGTTTTTTTTTTAATATTCTTTTTAGTGCACTAAAATCTTTACTAAAATGAAGCTACAGCTTCATAGGATCAATCTACACAATCTCTGATTGTGAGCGATTTGCTCTTATTCATTAAGTAGTTCTGTCCTTCAAATTGAGAACCTGCTCCTTTTTTTAAAGTCAATTTCAGAGGAGCTAAGTATCTAGTTTAATGTCATGTTATGAATTTTTTCATGCTCTTTTAGTTTTCATGGTAATGAAGTTATAACATAATTAGAATTAATTAAATTATTTAATTAATTTGCAATAAAATTAGTTGCATGTTGTCTTTTTAGCCTCTACTGTGCAGCCATAATAGGAGCTGGGTATGCCACATACAATCAATACAAGCAAAATAAAAACGTGGTGGAGGCAAAAGAAATAATGCAACTCAGGAACTACATGGCTGAACCTATCACTCCAATCAGCCAGTTGGAGAAAAACCAGGATGATATGAAGACACAGATGGAGCTGCTCATCATGAGGATACAGGCAGAATTCTGTAGGGCTTTGGAAAAAGAGGAGGATGAGGTTTGTTATTGTATAGGCACTTATTATCTTTTTATCAAGATTTTTATGGTTTTGGTAGTATTTTCTTCACCAATCCTTGTAACCCTAGTTGAATGTTGCCATTCACGTTACAGTAAACAATTGTAATAATATGAATTCCTTCAACTGGCAATCCTTCTGGTGGAGTCGTGTACTTTTTAAGTTCAACCTCATAGATAAGAGCTACAGGGTTTTTATTCTTAGATTAATCAATAAATCCTTACAAATATTATAAATGCATAAATGTGTTTGTTTGTTGGATTATCCTTCAGAGTTTGCTCATGGATATAGTTGAGGACTTACCTTTATTATCCTGGATAAACAAAGTTGCTGTGGATTTGAGTTTAAAAATTACATATAGAGTTCTGGCAATGCCTTAGGGAGCCGCATAAAAATTCCGATTTCGAGATAATTTTTTTTTGTAGGCTTGGGAAGACGAAAAAACAGCTGACGAGTATGATTTTGATAACGACGTATTTTTACCTTCGCCGGTATGAACGAACGTCATTTAATAATTCTTGGTATCTTTATATAACCGATGAGATAAATTACGTCTGTATGTTACAGGAGTCAAAGTTCAAAGTGGACCGGTGGACCCGTAAAGAAGGTGGCGGGGGGATCACTTGTGTATTACAAGATGGTAGAGTGTTTGAAAAGGCTGGTGTCAATATATCAGTTGTGTCAGGGAAACTGCCACCTGCTGCCGTCCAACAGATGAAGAGCAGGTGAATCAACTTATTTTGAATCATCAAACAAGAAACGAACCTGTCCTTTAGAGTTCAACCAAGAATGGCATTTGGGATAGTTTTTCCTTTGAAGAACTAATAAGTACCTAGTGGTGGATATATTATATCATTATATGGATTTTATTAAAGTGAACATGGTCAGAGAGTATTGATATACTGAATGTAATGGGGCCTTGAAAAGTTTTATATTGATAGGATTAAATTATTTTCAGAGGTAAAAACTTCGAAAATAAGGAGTTGCCATTCTTTGCGGCAGGTGTCAGCGCTGTTATCCATCCACGGAACCCTATGGTGCCAACTATTCACTTTAACTACAGATACTTTGAGGTTAAGGATAAGAATGGTGAGCATCCACATGAAAACCAAGTGCAAATCCAAAGCCTGCCTGGTCCTTCTTCAATTAGAGACAATGTTGTAATTTATTTATTTTTTTTATTCTGACAGAGGTCCACTGGTGGTTCGGAGGTGGAACCGACCTGACTCCATACTATCTTAACGAAGAAGATGCAATACATTTTCACATGACACTCAAGCACGCCTGCGATGCACACGACGATAGCTACTATGGAAAGTAAGTTTTCACTCTATGAATACACTCACTTTCATTTTATTTCATTCTCTTTAACTCATGAGTTTAAATTTTTTTGTTTGAATGTTCATTTAACATGGAGGGTTCTTAACGATGATATTTCTGGTCGGAGGAACTTCTTATCTCAAGATTAAAGTCTCCTTATTTGGCTTTGAGATTTTGATTTTATTTAAATAGTCGTTAAAACGAGTGAAAAATTAAGGCCTGATAATCAGGGCCTTGAATCAAATTTTAGAAAATCTATATATTATTTCAAATTGGTATTATGTTAGTAGTGTCAATATTACGTTTAGGATTATTTGATCAAGAGAAAATAAAGATTGACACGATCACAACAGTTAAGATGTAATAGTTGCAAAAATATTATATGATAGAAAGAAATCTTCAGTTTCTTAATCAAATACTTAATCAGTTGATATTTTGAAGTATTTACCTAAGCATTTATTTTCGATAGATTTAAAAAATGGTGTGATGATTATTTCCACATTACCCACCGCGGTGAGCGTCGAGGTGTTGGAGGGATATTCTTTGATGATGTCGACTATCCTGACCAACAGAGAGCATTTGAGTTTGTCACATCGTGCGCTGAAGCAGTCATACCCAGTTATTTACCAATAGGTGACAATGTATAACATATTATTTTATGAATTACATATTTTCACAAACTGCTACCATTTTCTACCAATTTTGTATAAATTTTAATAACTTGCAACACTATTAAGTGCCAGTTTTTATTGCCAGGTTTTTTTATTAATATTTTCCCTACGTTGATTATGATGAATAATTTGTAAAATGTTTTTGAGTCCTTTATGATACGAATATTTTGTTTTAGAATTAAATAATATTTTAATAATTTTCAGTTCAAAAACACAAGGACGATGCCTACGGTTATTACGAACGGCAATGGCAGCTGCTCCGTAGAGGCCGATATGTGGAGTTTAATCTGATATACGATAGAGGCACGAAATTCGGTCTGCACACACCAGAAGCTAGATATGAATCTATACTTATGTCACTTCCTTTAAATGCCGTAAGTATTCGCTGTACCTTTGTCAAAATCTCGATGTAGCACTTAATTTTACATTAAAGAATAATGTAATTCTTGTACATCATTACAGAAATGGGAGTATATGCACGAGCCAAAACCAAACTCACCGGAAGAAAAATTAATGCAAGTTCTTAAGGAGCCAAGAGATTGGCTTTACATACATAAAGCAAAAAGCTCCAATACATAAGTAAAAATTAGTAGTAGAAATGCATACGATGTTTCTTAAATTTTAAAAGAGCTCTCAGTATTTTAATAATGATTGCACTTACCTAATTATATACAATAATTACATACAATAAAAAATAAAACACATCGAGTACTTTATGAGCGTACGTGGTTGAGGGGTAAAATTTTAAGAAAAAATCATTTGTATAATAATATGACAAAATTATTTTTTACATATTAAATTATTTTTAGTGTTTCTTAATGGTTTCATTTAAGCGACATAACACTATATTTGGTGCAAGTAGACCTTAGTATTCTAAAAACTGAAATGCACTTGACTTATGCTTTAAACTGTAATGGAACTGCACGCTGACTGAAAAATGGCTGTTTATATGCTGTTGATATTTACCACGTGATTATCTACAAGTGATTGCTACAGTGTGACGATCGCAATTACCAGTTGGCAGCGAATGAATATGAGCCAGTTGGCCAAAAAACATTGTTGCATCTCGAAGGTATATTATTTATTAAACTACTTCTAGAATAGTAGAATTTCCGCAGTTATAGTTACAGCAACACTAACTGTTAAATGTCAATTCGACAAGGAATGTGTCATTTGTCATGGCCGCAACGCAACATTGTGAATTTTGTGTTTTGTAATGACTGTGTTTAACTGTTTACTTGACATTATTTATAACTTTCCACATAAATCCACCCATCGAGTGTCTTAAAGTAATTTATTGAGATAAACTGTGATTATTCATTAATATTAAATTCTATATTACTTCGGGTTTGTAAAGTGTATAAAAATATGTGGCGCGGGTAACGGATGCATCGTATTCATTTCCCTACATTCTTGTGCCATAAATGTATAACGTAACGTTTGAGTCGGGGCCGGGTAGAATTGAAAGATGCCTTTCAAGCTCAAGTTGAAGAAAACGCGGCAGTACAATGTGGCGTCGAAGAGCCTTTTTGTTATCAGCGTGGAACTGTTAGACGGAGGCGTCGCGGACTGCACGCTGTCCGTGGACAGCACGGGTCAGGAGTGCCTGGACAACGTGTGTCAGAGGCAAGCGATCAACCAGCCCGAGTTCTTCGGGCTCCGTTACGTAAATCGTAGTCAGCAACCACGATGGGTCCAATTGGACAGACCTTTGAAGCTCCAACTTGACAAATTCGCGTCTTCTCACCAGTTATACTTACGTGTGATGTACTACGTTATATCTGGAACGAGTTTAATTACTGATGAAGTCACAAGGTACCATTATTTCTTGCAACTGAAGAATGATTTAGTCGAAGGTCGAATAATTTGCGATTTCCAGCAAGCCGTGGTCTTGGCTTCTTATAGTCGTCAAGCCGAATATGGCAACCACGACAGAGAACGTCACACTGTGGAGTACTTGAAGAATTTACTAATGTTTCCTAAGCAAATGTTGGACAGTGGACAGATTATAGACAGCAGTACATTGGCAGAGACTGGGAGGCTGGAATGGTTGACTGCTGCTGTTATACAGCATCATATGTCTTTGCACAATATGCCTCAGGTAAATATGCATTATGAATTATATTAATTAATAAGTAATTAGAAACATGGTAAATCTTGAATACTATATAGGCAGTATCTACTTATCAAAAGGTACAATATATAACTATTAAATTCATTATCAATAATAATTATTATGGTATCATAGTCTGTGAAAAATTAAATTAAATAATAGTGTTTCTGTGAAATTAGGTCACATATAAAAAATAAAATACATATATGAAAAAATACTAGATATTGTATAACATCCAACATAGTTTAATAAGCCATAAGAAACCTTAGAGTCTGTTAAATCTGAACACTTAGTTCATGAAAAACTGAAACTATGAAATGACTAAATGACTTGAAAAAGTCAACATTACTTATCATTAATCAATAAAACTTAAAAAAAAAATAGTTTAAAATTAATAAAGAATAATGATTAGATAGAAAGTAACATTACACATAATGTTCAACTGACTGCTCCCATTCTCACCATCAGAAAGAAAATATGTCACAACACTTTAATAAAATAATATATATTTCTAATTTAATGAGAAGAAAGTATCGATAAGTATTTATAATGGTACATTCACTTGAAAATTCAAGAGCACTCTTCTAAGTATGTTTGAATACAAAACTATTTTCCTAAATCTATTCTATCAATCCAAAAGTTGAAAGACCTTATTTTCTAGATAGTTACCCTTGTGTCTAATTATTTTATTAATCTTCACTCAAAATTTCAACATTTCATATATTATGTAGTAAGATTTTTATTATGTTAATACTTATAGTGCAAGTAAACTAAACATTGCAACTACACATTATTTGCTATTCCTACTGCATCTGCTTATTGACATTATAATCATTTATCATGTAAATATTACAATGATAAAATTTATTTCACACTAGCTGTGCCCGCGACTTCATTCGCGTGGAATTGTGACTTTTCGGGCAGCATATTTTGAATTACATATACCGTCGACGCTCAGGCGCGAGGGGTGTAGTACGTACTCTGTACATTAAAAATGTTCGTTGTGATTCTTTAAATTGACATAACTTTTTTATTTATGAACCGATTGACATGAAATAAACACTAAATGTTAAGTGAAGTTTACTACAATATATTAGTGAAAACCGTATCTAAATCGAATAACCTGTTTCTGATATTAGCGTGCACAAACACACAGACAAACAGACAAAAAAAAAATTAATTACAATTTCGGGTTCGGCATCGATATAATAACAACCCCTGCTACTTTTTTTTTATATATTTCCATTGTACAGACACCACTTTTCTACAATTTTATTATATGTATAGATTAATTCATTCTGTGATAAAAATCCTGTAGGAGTTCAATGATTTTTCAGGATAAAAAGTACTGTCAGTCTTTAGAATGCAATCTATCTCTATTACAAATTTTGTTAAGATGATTAGTATGAACAATATAGATTAGTATGCATATGTAGTAATTCTGTGATATGACATTAGATAATAGACATACAGGTGAAAGCACATTAGTATTTACGATGGAAACAGTTTTCATATGATTGCTCAATGCAATCATGCAATATTTAGTATGCTTGATGAATATGTATTTAATTAACTTGAGCAACATAGTACTAATACAGCAATAGTATATTGTTAATTTGTTTTGTATTTCTTTCAAGATAACCCATGACTGTAATTTCACTTGATGGTAAGTGATGTTGCAGTTTGAGGTGGTACCTAGTGGGTTAATTTGGAATGGTGTATAGCATTTTTATTTGATTACGAATGTACATCTAATCAGTTTGTACCATCATGGTGGAACACATTTAAAAAAAATTAAATACTCTTGCCAGAAAATATTGCTATTGTTGTTCCCACTCCTAACTTGTGTTTTGAAAAGAATATTAATTATTCGGGCTAAAAAAATTCTCCACTATATCTTGACCCTAAAAACCTTAAGGAGGAGCAGACTACAAAGGTCGCTAATAAAAAGTTGTTCCTCAGGCGCAAGCAGAAGAAGGGTTCATCACAACATGCCAGCTGCTGCGGGGATACGGCCAGGAGATGTTCACAGCGCGGGACAAGCGCGACCAGAGCGAGGTCACTATCGCCATCTCGCTCACCGGCATCCGAGTGTTGACTGACACGAGTGACACACCTCACTTCTATCGGTAAGAGAATCCAAGCCTTCAAAAATCATTGGATTTGATGACAAATCGCTCAAGATGAATCGAAAAACAACTGAATACTAGAAATAAAAAAGGGTCTAAGTGCCGAAAATTTCGTTTCGGTTTTTATTACTTTAATATATAGTGTGTTCCCTCGCCAATGACCTAAAATAAGAACTAAACGACTAGCGTTGTAAAGAATTTTATTGTAATAATAACCATGTGAAAATTAAAATAAAAGAAATATGTTGTTAAAATGATTTATTAATTGAAACAAAAAATGCCTGCTCTTTTTTGTTTTGGCACTTAGACCTTTTTTTATTTCTAGTATTCAACTGTTTTTACAGTTTTTTTTTGTTTGGTGAGAGGCATTAGTTGTGGCTATAGTGCGGTCGCGGAATAGGAAGAATTTCGTACATTAACCTGTTACTACCTGTCTCTGTCACTCCCGCATTAAAATAATGCGTCACGCTCGCACAGATGCAATGACCGCCGTCCTCGGGGATTGTAAACCTTTTTACATGCGAACCTAAGGCTTGTTTTTGTTTGCGTGTGAATTGAATTTAGGTAGTCTAGATCATAGTATAGACAAAATTGTAGATTCTTTCGTTATAACTGTGACAGGTGAGACGTCGTCGGAAAGTAGTTACTCCGATACAGAGAAATCGGATTTTGATTTTTGAATTTTAATTTTTTTATTTCTATGTAATAAGTTAATATAACTCGATTATTATAACTGTTTAAAAATAAATAATTTATTTAATAAGCTACTAATTTTTTTCTCCTTCAAATATTTTATATAAACCGCACTTAATAGAAAAAAGTTTGTGACCACTGTCAGTAGGCAAAGAGGTCATTGTACGAAATTCTTTCTGTTCGGCGACTGGACTATAGTTATCACCCTACGGTCAAAAACGTACCCTTAAACAATTTAGATAGTCTTACATTGTATTGTGTTCTCTAACATCTTAGACTTAACTGTCACTTACTATCGGATGAAATCACTTCAAGGGCTGGATTTTACGACCAAGGGGTATTTCAAATTCAAAATTTATTTCATGTAGACCAACTTGTAGCACGTCTTAAATCTACCACAGTATGACAGTCGCGTGGCGGTTGTTGGGGGAGGCCTTTGCCAGTAGGCAAGCAAACGTGCTTTGAGGCATTTATGTTAAGGAAAAAAAAAAAACAATGTTATTGTATAGTTTAAGTATGTATATTTTTGACGACCTCCCTGGCGCAGTGGTGAGCGCTGTGGTCTTATAATTGGGAGGTCTCGGGTTCGATTCCCGGCGGCGGCAATTTAGGAATTTATAATTTCTAAATTGTCTCTGGTCTGGTCTGGTGGGAGGCTTTGGCCGTGGCTAGTTACCACCCTACCGTCAAAGACGTGCCGCCAAGCGATTTAGCGTTCCGGCACGATGGCGTGTAGAAACCGATTAGGGGTATGGGTTGAATTTACACTGCTATACCCCTTCCAAGTTAGCTCGCTACCATCTTAGACTGCATCGTCACTTACCATCAGGTGAGATCGCAGTCAAGGGCTATCTTGTCATCGAATAAAAAAAAAAAAAAAAAAATGTTTGAATAAAGGCTTTATTTTTTTATTTTATTATGACAGTTTTAATTAATACCCTAAAAGTGCACGTGTCCTGTAGGTGGATGGACATAACCAACGTGATAAACCACAAGCGCACGTTCAGCATCGAGTGCCAGAAGCAGGGCGAGTCGGCGACGTTCACGCTGCCGAGCCCCGACGACGGCAAGTACGTGTGGCGCATGTGCGTGCTGCAGCACACGTTCTACATGCGCCACCAGGGCGCGCTCAACGCGGCCGCCGACGAGCACCGCCCCAAGTTCCAGGTAATTTAAAAAAAAATATAGTAGCGCTTGACTCCGGCACCTAGAGAGAATGGAAGAGGATTGTGCTGTAAGAAGGGCGTACTTGAGTTGCCCAATAGGAAAACTCCCCGTTGGACAGCCCAGGTGTCGCTGGTGGACGAAGTGACAAGCCCTGCAAGCCCTCGATACACCCGTTTGGCGTGACGCGGCGCAGGATAGGTATGAGTGGCAGCTTCTGGTGTCGGAGGCCAATGCTCTTTGGGTCACTGAACCACCAAAGTAAGTGCTTGACAGCAATCACACCAGATGCATAGAATCCATAATAATATAGTTAAAGAAGATTCACTCCACAAAATCATTTAAATAAATAGCGACTCTTGCTACCACACTATAAAGTGCAATTCAGGTCAAGTGCTAACGTACCTGCACTCTTTCAGTGTTATTCACCTAGAAATTAGGCACAGAGATAGACTATATAGTCTGGAATAACACATAGGCTACTTTCATCCCGGAAAATAAGAGAGTTGCAACGGGAATAAAAAAACGTCAATCCACGCGAACGAAGTCGCAGGCATCAGCTAGTAAAGAGTATTTGCTTTATACCTAATATGTAGTGATTTATTAATACTGGAAATTGAAATACATTTCACTTTCCTTTGGGTATTCCATAAATCTGATTAAAGTGTTAGAAACGTTCCGGCCAGTAGTGCGCGTCGCCCGCTAATGCTCATAATTACTAATTAGTGGAACACGACATGACAGTTTGATTTGATAGTTTACTCGTGATTGAAACATTACTTTGTTCCTGTTTACACCACGCGCACGAGACGGGCCGAAAGGGAAGGGTTATTTTAGGAGTCTATGTATGTGACTATTTACAAATCATACTACGTTCCACCGTAGCGAATAAACAACTAAGCTTATTTTGATGAATGAAGTGTCAATCGATTCGCTATTATAAGCCGGCAACGCAATGGTGGTGCCTCTGGTACTACAAGTGTTCACGGGCGGCGGTAACCACTTTACATCAGGTAACCCGCCAGCTCGTTTGCCCGTTATTCATATAAAAAAATATATGATGGTCCAGGTGGCATAGGCTTCATTTTATATGAACAAAGCAATGGACGGATGTTACACTTAATTTTCCGTAGTCTTGTTAGTTTTTATTATACTCTTATCTTTGTGTAATGTTTGTCTGTCTGTTTAAGAGAGCGTGTAATGGTAAATCTTCAGGTACAGATTTCATTTTTACAGCAGTAGATCAATTTTTAACTATCCGAAAAAAAGCCAAAATGACATCCAAGTGACGATACTGAGTAGAAACAAAATAACAAAAGTTCGACAAAAAAATCGCAAAGTTAGGTCTAATTTTTAACATATTTGGCATTTATTTTCAATGTGTTGCATATTACAGAGGCAAAATTTGTATATAAAATTTCTATACATATTAAGAGATGATACAGCAATTTAAAAAATTAATATCTTACGAATTATTAGAATACATGATGTATGAATAGCGACCAAACGAGCAGGCCGATCACCTGATGCTAAGTGATTATCGCCGCCCATGAATTTGTGGCACCAGAGGCACCACCAATGCATTGCCGACTTATTTACATTCATGTTTTTCTACTCACTCATTAGTATGAATTAGTAATGTAGTGATAATGTAATCGCTTATCGGCAGTACTGAAAAATTCGTCGCAGACTTGGGGGAAACGTGTCAAGGGCGTAGATTTCAGTATTTTGTTCTAAATTAGGCACTAAAAAGTAGATTATGCATTTTATTAGCGATCGGCCTCGGAAAAATGAAGTCGAGTGCGAGTCGGACTCGCATACGAAGGGTTCCGCACCAAAAAACGTCGAAAAAATCACGTTTCTAGTAGAGGAGTTCCCTTTAATTTTTAATTTATTTTTAATATTTGTTGTTATAGTGGCAACAGAAATACACATTCTCTGAAAATTTCATCTCTACCTATTATGAGATACAGCCCGCTGACAGACGGACGGACAGCGGAGGCTTAGTAATAGGGTCCCGTTGGTTACCCTTCGTGTACGAAACCCTAAAAAGTCCAGACCAGATCAGAGATAATTTAGACATAAAGAATTACCAAATTACACCGGGACCCCCATTTATTGGACCACAACATAACACTGCGCCGGGCGGGAGGGCAAAATAAAAATTGTTTTTTTTTTTAATTTTTAAACGATTATAAGCTAAAGTTAACTAATATCCTTCTATCCCGTCCAAATAAACAAATAGCTTGTGCTAGGAGTGGGTATGACAATAGTGCAACGGGTGGGGTTCGAACCTGCGACCTTTCAGTTTTCAGCCTATATTGAGGCTTGTTTATTTGCAAGGAAAACTGACAATATAGATTAATGGATCATGGATCAGCGGTTGGCGTTTTTTCAACATGAATTTGTGCCAATCACCTGTTCTGCTTTCTCGTCAGCACAGCGTGTGAAAGGGGTTAAAACAATAAAGTGATTAATCAGTAGATAACCTCACAAGCTACAGGTATATTAGGTAAATAGATACCCACTCGAAGTTTTTCTACGGGTCAAATCAGGAATGAGAAGATCTTAGCATAGCTTTAGGAAGCTGAAGTGGCCATGAGTGGTCTACGTAGTTAGTAGAACTGATAGACGTTGGGGTTCTAAAGTGTTAGAATAGCGACCTCGCATTGAAAAGCGCAGTGTTGGCAGACCCCTAATATTTGGATCAACAACATCACTGCAGTCGCAGGGAGTCATACCATTCGGAAATATATATGTGTGAGATATTATGTACTAGCTTTTGCCCACGACTTTGTCCGCATGGATAGAGTTGGGTTTATAAAAATCCTGCGGAAACCCGGTTTTTCAGGGATAAAATGTAGCTTATGTCACTCTATAGAGTGGAACCATGCAGAGTCACGTCCATCTATAGCTTAATTGAGGCACGGCGATTAAATACCACACCAACAAACATACATCACACTATAATTAATATGCATTATAAAGGCGAAAGTTTGTACATGTGTGTGTCTATGTTACTCCTTCATGCCGCAACAATTGAACCGATTTGGCTGAAATTTGGAATGGAGATAGCTCGTACACAGAATTAGCACATAGGCTACATTTTATCCCGGAAAATTAAAGAGTTCTCGCGGGAATAAAAACCTTAATCCCGGACGAAGTTGCGGGCATCGCCTAGTTATAATATTAGTAAAGATTCGTATCTTTAATGTCTTATAAGTACTTACAATTTGTACAAAGATATTTTTTAAAGACGTAACTTCATATTAATTGGTTAAAAAAACACCGTTAATTGTAAGTAAAGGCGATTCAATTGTTACGAGTTGATTTACAATTATAATTGGCGATCAGTGAGCCGCGCCGTCTCGCCGTGGATGGCATGCGTAATCTTACCAATCGCATATAAAATACACTCTTATGCGATTTTTGTACAAAATATTATATCAAGATTAGCTGATGCCCGCCACTTCATCTCTACAATACAGTAGAGACTTGCGCGAAGACAATCAAGCAATGATGAAGTCAAGGTTGGTGCGTGCTTGCCTAGAAGTTGCCTATTCACTCTTGCCTCGAAGGTACTCAAGGCGGGAAAAATGGACGCCGAGAGAGCGTTCCACACGTTAGCGGTTCGTTTACTAAGCGTCATCGGTGGAAACAAGAATATCGCACCTACTATTCGAATTTGACAGCCTCCCTGGCGCAGTGGTGAGCGCTGCGCTGCTCATAACTGGGAAGTCTAGGGTTCGATTCTCGGTGGGGGCAATTTGGGAAATTAGTATTTCTGAATTGTTTCTGGTCTGGTTTGGTGAGAGGCTTTGGCCGTGGTTAGTTACCACTCTACCGTCAAAAATGTGCCGCCAAGCGATTTAGCGTTCCGGTACCATGGCGTGTAGAAACCGATTAGGGTTATGGTTTGAATGTAGGTACACCGCGTCACTGCCATACTCCTTCCAAGTTAGTCCGCTACCATCTTAGACTACATCGTCACTTACCATCAGGTGAGATCGCAGTCAAGGGCTATCTTGTCATCCAATAAAAAAAAAATGCAACTTTTTGTCGAACGACTGTCGTAAGTGCGCTCTTACACCACGATGCCACATAGTGGAGCGCAAAAACATCTTTATGATAACATCGGAAGCGAAGGTATTCGCATAATGGCTCATCGTGCGAGTTTTAATTGAATTAAGCATGTGTGTAATTTGCGGTGGCGTGCGACTTTTTGTCGAGTTCGTCAAACTGCGTAGTTTAGCGTTTTTGTGTCCGATGACAGGAATGCATTTGATTAATTTACCGTTGAAGAATGTGTGCAGATAACGAATATGGGTGTGGTTTGAATTAGGTTCAAATATTTTTCCTGTAGATAATCTTTATGTACACAAAATATCATCAGATCTAAATCATTCATTTTTAATTTAAGTACTTTAATTGTTACATAATTTAATAATTTATGAACTAAAGCTCAAATTATCACGGGATATTCAAAATCGCGAAAAGCGCACCATTTAACCAATATCCTTCATAGGTACTTATTGAAATATAACGTCTAAAAAACGTAAAACACCAATTGCCCAGTCAATCACGAATGGAAGTACAATTTTAAATAATTATTATCTTTGATGTTGTTTGCGTACACAGTCTCTCGGTTAGTCGGAAAGTCTCTCAGTTAGTCTAGGCTAAAAAGACTTTCTTTTTCAAGACTTTCCGATTGTACCTATGATATCTGCGTGAGTCTGGAACAAGATTTAGGCTCGTACAAAGAGTATAATGACGGATTTTCTGCGAGATAAAACAATCAGACCCAATACTCATCAAAGGGAGTAAGCAATTATTCTTTATTTCGCAGCAAGAACACGGGCTGTCGGAGAGTCGCGAGGAGCTGGACGCGCCCGCGGCCAGCGCCTCGCGCCTCGAGCCGCTGACGGCGGCGCACCGCGCGCACTCCACGTCCTGCCTCGAGCTGGCGGACAACCGCCCTCATCCTAAAAACAGGTATCCGGTTTAGGCGGCGGTTTAACCATGAGGAGATAATTGCCAGATGGACAGTTACCTTTTTTTTTTTTTTTAAATTCAAATTTTATTTATTTCATGTAGGCCAACTTGTAGTTCTTATGACACGTCATAAATCTACCACTGGTTCGGAATGCAGATTCTGCTTAGAAGAGCCGGTAAGAAACTCAGCAGTTGCTCTTTCAAAAAAAAAATTTTTACAATAGGTAACAAAACTATGCTATGTATACAGTGCTTCCACAATGAAGCTTCAAAAATGCATACGTAGGTATACACAATCCATAGTATGTCAAGATGGGCAGCCAAAGCAGACCCATTCCCGTTGGTAGCACCCGTTCACGAGCATGACGCATGACCCAGCCGTTGCTTCGCTCAACCATATTCTAATGAAAATTTCACCCCCAAAAGAGATTTAAAAGCCCATAATCCGGATGATGTATTACAAGTTTTGATCACAGAGCTCTTCTGCCGTCGTACCGGCCGGCGCCCGACTACGAGACGGCCATCCAGCACAAGTACCAGCAGCAACGCGCGGAGGCGCAGCTCCGCTACCAGAACCACCACGCGCACTCGCAGCTGCTCAGCGCCGGCGCGCAGCCGCTCGCGTACGGCTCGCACCCCGACATCCACCGCGTGCACTACCCCGACGTCACGCGCCACACCGTCGCCGTCAACCAGGGGGTGGCCACCACCGACGACTACTACGGCCTCAAGTTCGTCGGCAACTACCCCGTCGCCGTCAACCCCAACGTGCAAGCGGACCACGCGATGCACTACGTCAACGTCTACAAACCTCCCCCACCCTACCCCTCCAACGGCCTAGCCTCCAACTCCACCCCGGACCTAGCGGTCGCCAGCCAAGCTTTAAACTACCACCGAGGCTACATCGACGCGCACGTGTCCGGATCCAGTCCCGACTTGGTCTCCACGCGAACGGCCTTAAACAGACAGTACTTGGGATACGTAAACCCTAGCCACAGCGTGGTCACCTACCCGCGACCGAACATCCTTCCGGCCGCCCACGGAACTTACAACAATCTCAATTCCGTCCCGGAACCGAATCCCCACATCATAATCGACCCCCACCACATTTCGGACAGCATACAGAAAGTTTACGACGAGAGAGGAAACATCATGTACTCGATGCCGATGAGAAGGATATCGTATCAGAGACATTTGGTGCTTCCGCAGATGAAACACAACGAAACCCAGGAGCCGATATACGAAAACGTGCCATTGCCGTGGCAGAACGAAGCCAAGATGAACATGAGGGAGAGGGCTCAGAGCCTCACCACCACGGACGAGATCTCGAGGCTGAACGAACGAAACAGCAGCCATCCGACCATAAACAACTACGGGAACCTGAAACCAAATTTAAACGTGCCAAATTACGTGCCTAAAATCGACAACGACTCGCACTACGTGAACGCGCAAATCATTAAGGGCGTTCGCGAATCGAGCGTGCCCAAAGATTTTAACGTATCTATCGATACGGGTAAGGACAATCTCGGTTTAAGCATAGATCGGATATCGTTAAAAAACGATGAGAAAGATTACGACGAAACGCCGTACCAGAGTTTATCGACACACAAAGTGTCGAACAACAACACGATTAGCAAATCTGTCGACAACGTGACGTCGATCAGCATCCCCGATATCAGAATTCAGTCGGAGAACAACACGTCCCAGGGCAGCGCGACCGAAAGTGCTCTATCGAGTTCGATAATGAATTCGACGTACAGCACTAGCATAGAACTGGAAGGGAGTAAGACTAACATAAGTAAGGAGAAGAAGAGAAGGAGATGGGGCGTGTTTATGGGGCGGGGGAACAAAAATGTGGAGGTGAAAAGTGCAACGTTGGGGCGAGACCGGGCGAAAGCGGGCCAGCCTGCCAACAAGCACAGGTGGTCGACCGGCCTACCCAAGTTCCAACCTCTACCTCCTAGTATTACCAAAGAAACCTTGGTAAGTTATTTGAAATTTTTTTTAATCTATACTAATATATAAAGCTTGTTTGTTTAAACGCGCTAATCTCAGGAACTACTGGTTCGAATTGAAAAATTCTTTTTGTGTTGGATAGTCCATTTATCGAGGAAGGCTTTAGGCTATATAACATCACACTGCGACCAATAGGAGCAAAGCATCAGTGAAAAATGTTGCAAAAACGGGCAAAATTATCCATATTTAAAATATATTCCTTTAAATACTTCTTAATCGCGATCATAATTACAGAAACTGACGCGGACGAAGTCGCGGGCAACAGCTAGTCTTAAATATAAACCGAAATATAAAACCCATAACTGATAACAATGTATGCACTGACGCTTTCGTAACATATATGACATCATGTTTATCAATGAACAGCAATATTGTGCCATCAATGATTCATTCTATATGTATAATGATACAATTTATGCAATTATTATTTATCGTATCACTCAATACAAGCTAATATCCGAGACTTCGTCCGCGTGAATTTAAGTTTTTAAAATGTCATATTTTGGAGTAAAACTCGAACTTAACGTACACGAAACCGCAGGCAAAACCGCAGGCTAATTTTGTATAAGCGTGTAATTGCATATTTTACTGTTGTCGAAATGTGGATATTCATTAATTACAATCGAAAGTGTAACATGTAAGAATAACATTTGCAAAAAAAAGGAAATAAATCAGTCAAAAAACAAATAAGTTATACGCAGTTTTACTGCGACTGTATCCGTCTCGTTCTAAAACGATATTTTGTATGGACAGTGTATGGAGCTACTGAATTTGTGACGCCACATGTCAGTAGTGTTCTCTCTATCTAATGGGATACTTTAAAGCTCTATACTTTCGAGACTAGTTAAGATATTAAAAAAACAATAATGACATTATGTTTTAATTTTAATATTAAAATTTTTTATTTTAAGTATAGAAAATCAAAATCAAAATTGATTTATTTCATGTAGGGCCAACTTGTAGCTCTTATAATAAATCATAAATCTACCACCAGTTCGAAATGCAGATTCTGCTGAGAAGAGCCGGCAAGAAACTCAGCAGTTGCTCTTTTCAAAAAAAAATTTTTTCGTTTTTTACAATAGGCAACAAAACTATGCTATGTATACAGTGTTTCCGCAATGAAGTTTCAAAAATGCAAACGTCGGTACATACAATTCAATACATGTTAAGACGGGCAGGCAAAGCAGACCCATTCCCGTTGGTGGCACCCGTTCACGAGCATGACGCATGATCTAGCCGTTGCTTCGCTCAACCATGTTATTAACCATAATATATAAAAAAAATTAGTGCAATACCCAATTTTCCGTCCTCAGTGCCAGTTGTTAGAGCGCAAGATGTCGGACGAGCAGCTCGCGTTCGCATTCGAGCAGATCCCCAAGGGGCGGGAGGGGGAGGCGGAGTACCGCACGGCGCTGCTGCCGCAGTACGCGGCGCTCAACGGCTTCAGCGCTGACAACCTGCCCTACGAGGACAACCGCGTGCGGCTGCACCCCACGCCTAGCAACCCGCACGGGTACATCAACGCGTCCAACATCACGGTGAGTGAACTGTGAGAACCTTCTAAGTACCTCTTTTTTTTTTTTTAATATATAGACTAGCGCTTGTCTGCGATCTCACCTGATGGTAAGTGAAGATGCAGCCTAAGATGGTACGCGCTTACCTAGAAGATGCCTATTCACTCTTGATTTATAGTTAGTTGGAAAAACGGAAGCCGGAAGGGCATTCCAAATTTTTTTTTGAAAATTTTTATTTGAACTTAACCCACAATGGCGTCGTGACCACGGTCCATGCAACTGGATCGAAATATCGATGATTCTAACTAAAACAATTACCGTGGTACCTACTCGTATTTTATCACAATTATGTCATTTTTACACTATCCTGATTCTACTTCGGTTCTTCCTTTCCAGGGGTTGCCTAGAAGGGATAGCTTCCGTCATAGGAGGCCGCCTTTACACACTTTAATATTTACCTTTTTTTTTGTTAACTTTTTTCTAATTTTTGTTTATCCTGGTGTGCAACCAAGAATTTTCTATTCTATTCGTTCCAGATGACAGTGGGCAGCTCGCAGCGCTTCTACGTGATAATGCAAGCGAGCCAGGCGGAGCACGCGGCGCTGATGTGGGAGTGCATCTGGCAGGTGGGCGCCAGGGTCGTGGCGCTGGTGGGCGGCGAGCCCAAGCACCTGCCGCCGCCCGACAGACCTGCGGAGCTTGGACAGGTATACCTTATCCGGGGGACAGATGACAGCTGTAGGATTGTCTACGAATAATTGCATCAGTGTAACTGTCGTAGTGACCTCTGATTGGCTGAATTTATGGTGTTCATGCACCATCAATGCATTTTAATCAATAACAAGAGAGTGAGCCAATCAAAGGTCATTGCTATCGTTAATAATAATTGTTATAAGACCAATTTTAAACATTGCCTGCCAATACCATTCTTGGCTTTTAGAATTAAACTTTTAAAAGTCCCACCTTAATCAAATAAAAATTCAGATCTGAAGGTCCATGGGTCTAGGCTGTACGTTGTCTTTCGATCTGTGAAGGTACCGTTTCATAGATACAGATATACAAATTCAAAATTACGTTTCATATAGTCTATCACTGGTTCCGAAGCAAGAAAATGAAAGAAAGAATTTCTTTTTGGCTAAATCCTTTATTATGTTAAGTTTCAAGTGGTGTGCGGGCGCTGGTCGCGCGCGGCGTGGGGCGGCTCGGCGCGCGTGCGGCTGCGGCGCGCGGCGCGCTCGCGCAGCCTGTGGCACGTGCACTACAACGCGTGGCCCAGCGCCGCGCACGCGCCCGCCGACGTCGCCGCCTTCCTGGGTGAGGGCCACACGACAACAATTTTACCTGCAAATAGACACAATTTTATCTGCAAAAGGTTGCTTAAATCTCGAGTTCAAAGTCGCTTCGCTAATAGTTAATCCGAAATCCGGTTCGAAGGACCATTATCTAAGAGTATAGAAAACGCTGATTTAATTATGGTTACAAAAAATAGCCTTCCTGGGTAAGGGCCACACGACACGCTCTTACGTCAGTACGCGATAATCTAATCATTTTGTTTCAACACAATTTTATCTGCAAAAGGTTGCTTAATTCTCGAATTCAAAGTCGCTTCGCTAATAGTTGATCCGAAATCCGGCTCGAAGGACCATTATCCAAGACGATAGAAAACACTGATATAATTATAGTTAAAAAAGTAAATAGGCCAACTTTTATAAAATATGTTAATACCTACATGCATTAATAGGAAGTGGTCTAAGTAATCATGGGTTCTTTTCCCAGATTTCATCTCGGAGGTGAACGGTCTCCGGCTGGCGTGCGAGGCGGAGGCGAGCGCGGAGAAGTCGCTCGCCAGGAACGCTCCCATCGTGTTCGGCGGCGCCAAGCCCGGGCCCGCCCTCGCCGCGCATCTGCTGCTGCACGTGCTGGACACCAACCAGGTGAACGAGCGAAGCGAGCGCGGAGAAGTTGATAGAGTATTAGAGTAGAGGAAGAAGTTGATGGAATTTTGGGTTTTCCGTCAAAATATATTTGTAGCATCCCGGAGTTAGGCACTTCCGTTTGTTACATCCCCATGTCTCTAAAAGGTCGTAAATGAACGCAGAAGACATAGTATATCTTCTATAAGTACATAATTGCTTTGTCCCTTTTGATATTGTTAGCTAATACCTAATATAATAATGTTAAAATATATGAAATTCAATGCGAGTTGCGAAACTGAGGTGGAAATGTCTTCTCGTCTAAAATTCCTCAGTGCCTGAAGCCTAAAGTCTTTGAACAGTGAGTGCTGCCAATGATGATTTATGGATCCGAAACATGGTCGCCATCTATGGGCCTCGTAAGAAGGCTCAGGATCACTCAGCGGGTGAAGGAGATCAAATCAGAAATGAAGAGATCCATATGAGAACTAAAGTCAGCGACATTGCTCAGCGAGTTGCTAAACTGAAGTGGAAATGGGCGGGACACGTAGTTCGAAAAGCTGATGGTCGATGGGGTCCCAAGGTGCTGGAGTGGCGACCCCGCACCGGGAAGCGCAGGGTTGGCAGACCCCTCACTAGGTGGACCGACGACATCAAACGAGTAGCAGGGAGCCGCTGGATTCAAGCGGCGCAAGACCGAGGCCTGTGGAGATCCATGCAAGAGACCTACGTCCAGCAGTGGACATATATGTATAAGTTGATAAAGAAGAAGATATGTAATTCAACATTCGCAAGATTTTGGTCGGGCAGTTGCCCTGCCAAGTTTGATTTAACTTCACGAATGAATATAGTACACTTATTTTTTTTATTATTATACTCCAGGAGCTAGACATCCCGCGAACGATCGGGTTGCTGCACCAGCAAAGGGCGAATCTCATAGAGAACGTCCACCAGTACCGGTTCCTGCACCAGGTGCTGCTGCAGTATCTGAAGCAGTCCCGGCTCATCTGATCACGAGTATGAAGCATGATTTATCATTGAAAGTCATTGTGGCTAATCTGTACTGTCACTAAACTGTATTGACTGGTTTATCTCGTGCTATCCCTTTCATAATCCTCCCTGCGAGCAGGATGGCACTAGATTTAGACTTTTCGATTTGGTTTAGTGATTGTGTACGACAAAAGAAATGTAAAAAAAAGTAAAAAAATAATATTTATTATGCTCAAAGAAAATAATACAACGCTTTTAGTACAAAAAAGTTATATGATCCTCACCGCTGGACTTAGGTCTCTTGCATTGACTTCCACATGGCTCGGTCTTGCGCCACCTGTATCCAGCGGGTTCCTACGGCTCTTCTGATGTCGGTCCACCTTGGGGGTCTGGGCCGGTTATTTCAAGTTTATTAAAAAAGTATGCAATGCATGATTTTTATTTATTTCATTGATATTTTTGGCGCTAAAAGCGAAGTATTTTTTGTAAAAAATTTAAAAAAATTATAACTCGATACAAAATAGTCAAGCAGAGTTGCTCAAACAAAACACCACCGTATGTACTATTTATTTTGCACAATCATGTCTTTAAATCGATTTAATTTATTCAATTCATCATTTCAGAACGAAAGTGACCTCGTCAATTTTTAAGAATTTTGAGATACTGTCAAATTAGTTGCCACTCTCCACTTAAATGCGTTAAAGTTAAATATTTTAACTAATTAATTCTAGAATGAGTCAAGATGACTTGAATTTTGCGTTTAACATTAAAGTTTTGCAAAGCATTTTAACTTATATATCGAATTTTGTAATTGCAAATTTTTCGTATTTGTTGAGTTAGGTCATCTCCGGAGGCTACGTCTGAGTTTGTGATGGCCTATTAATATTAGATTGTTTGTATATTTCTGTATTTATTGTTATTTCTCATCGATTTGTATATTTTAGAGTGTTTGTTTATAAACTAAGTAATATTTCATCAAAGTATTAAAACTCTATAAGGGTTAAAGTATGTGCCTAAATACATAATAATTGATTTAAAATATACATGGTTTAATATTTTGTGAATTGAAAAAGATAAACAATTATGAATTTCATTTTGAATTTTACGGGTGAAATTACGCTACTAAAAAAATGAAATTCAATTTGAGAAGTGAAATTCGAAAAAATAATTGATAACACCTCCACCATTACAAGGGTAAAAATTAATTCATCTTCTGAAGAATGAAATTAATTTTACGAGATGAAATTGCCATATCAAGAATCGTGTATATTTTATGTCAAAAGCTTGAATTGATAAAATGTTTTTATAATTAATTGATCTAGTGTTTCCGAAGTATATGGCTAGTGTTCTTATATTATGTTTCAAGTTAGTTTATAAGTGAATTGTGCCTTATATCGGAGATTATGCGATCTGAACATATCACTAACTGCGTGCCTTCTTATTTTATAAGTTCTGTATTATTCGACAATAATAAATTAATACGTGTACTAGCTTTTGCTCGCGACTTCGTCCGCGTGGACTATCGCGCAATGGCAACAATGCATCCGCGATGATTTTTTCGCAACTATTTTCAAAAAACTCTCACAATGTAATCGTTGCATTTGCAACCGAACGCGCTCAACTAAAGAAATGTGTTTATCTTTACATACTTAATGCACAGAAACGCTTTTGACGACAAATACCAAAGACAATCGATAAAAAAAAAGATACCGGCCGAATTGATAATCTCCTCCTTTTTTTGGAAGTCGGTTAAAAAGTACTGCGTGAAAATACAGTTTACGTAAATGTAAACTATTTAGCGTTTACAAATTGTAGTAAAAAAATAATAGTAATTAACAGGTAATTTAAATTCGGCCATGCGCGTTCGGTTTAAAGCAACCAAGATTCCATTGTACCTAATGCTGTTGAAGTGTCAAAATGCCTCGTTTTATTTCCAGTATTCTAATTGTGTCAAAATGAAAACTAAAGGTATACATATTTATTTATATAATATCTCAGAATTATATGTTATAAGTTATGATATAGGTATTTTGTGATTAAGTTTAGAATTTTCTTATAATGCGTGTCTACACTACTATGTAACATATTCATTTAATAATCTTTTAGTCAAAATGAAAAGAATAAGAATAAGTTTTGTGATACATATTATTTATGCCAAACAGGAGAAAAGTGATCTCTGTAGAGATAAATTATCATTAGCAACAATGTAAAATAATAGCAAAAATTACTATCTATCAGTTCTGTCATCTGCGTGGATTTAGCTTTTAAAATCCCGCAGGAACTTTGATATTCCAGGATAAAAAGTAGCCTACTTCCTCAACTATACCCATGCAAAAAGTCGCGTCGATCCGTAGCTTTGTTGCAGCGGGATTGAAGGACAAACCAACAATCAAACACACTTTCTCATTTATAATATTAGTAACGATGCAGCATACAGTTGCGAGGTATGAACTGTATACTGGCAAAAATTATAATGAAAAGTTATACAATGTTTTATATTACACAACATTATGTTACTATTAATTACATGTTATATTATAGTGTAGACTCTCCTTTAGGTGCAGTGTTGTGTTCATACTTTTTTATCGATGTATTTTTATCTAGTCCAAATGCAGCTCCATAGTTTTGTATTATTATAATAAGTATTGCGCAAAATTAATTATTGTTTTCTATTATACACTTTTTTTAGCATCTTTATCGAAAGAAAGGCGTATGGCTGGACTAGGACTCTTGTATCCTGGACTTCCACATGCCTCGGTTTTGTGCCGTATGTATCGCGGCTCCCTGCGACTCGTATGATATCGTCAGTCCACCTACTTTTTTTTAACATGACTGACATTCAATGTAATTTCACTTTTTTTATATTCATATTTTTAGTCCTAATAATTTAGTTAACTAAACTAATATGAATAAAAATCAACCAATAGCACTTTGTATGTATTGAATGGATGTATATGAATAACGTTTTTGATTTTTTATACTTACGTTTTTAATGAATGAGAGTTAATAAATATGAATTAATAATGAAAAAAGTATATGTAATTCTCCCTCCATAACACATTTTGACCCACAACCGATCAAAATTACATTAGGTAAGTCCTTATTAGGTACCTTCCTCATTCCTAGATATTACCTTCAAATATTTATATGTAGTTTTGCACTTCGTGCTTTTACTGATTACCAATTATTACATATTTTGAGTGAAATTAGTGAGAGGTGTCAAGCTTTGCCTATAAGGTTTTGAATATGGTAATAGCCCTGCTTATCACCAAATCAAAATGAAATAAAACTTAAGATCCAGTCTATTCATAATTGTATTTCAGTAAAAAAATTATAATATTATAACCTATTTCTTAGGATTAGCTCTCCGTTACGGCGGGGGATAATAGGGCCGCGGGGGCAGGGGGCCCGGAGGGATAGGGCCCCTCGGCGGCAGGGGCCCTCGCGTAGGCATCGGCGCGAAGTAATTAGGAGGGGGGACGTTCACAGGGGGGAATCTCGAAGGAGGAGCAGGCGGTGGTTCCGCGTACCTTAAAGGTGGAGGGGGTCCTTGGGGTATAGGTAACCGATTTGGTGGGGGTATTGAAGGTGGGGGCGCTGTGTAGACAGGGGGATAAGCTGGCATTGTAGGGTACCCGGGGTATGTGAACCTCATGTCGATTTTGGGGGGTTCCAGCTTGAGGTCCGAGCCGTTTTTAACAGGTGTAACGACAGGCGCGGCCTTAGGTGTGGCGACAGGCGATGCGGAAGTGGGCGGTGTAACGGAGGGCTTGTCGTTTTTTGGCGCGCGCGACGCCGTCGCCTCCGGGGGCGAGTCGCCGCCCGACGGTTGTGTTTGAGGCGAGTACAGATCTAGCACCTGGAAAGAGAAAAATAAATAGGCATTCATCCCAATCACCGGTATCCCAACAGAAAAGGAGATGACTGAAATTCAAAAGGTTGATGATTCACCTTTGAAATTCCACCTTTTTTTTTATTATCATCATACAAACATTCAAACATTTTTTCTTATTAACAAAATATGAGAAACCACTAAGCTTAAAATTTTCTTATTAACATACGAGTAACCACTAAGGTTTAAATTGTATGCTCTAAGCTGATTCCGTTATACACAAATACCTACTTAAAAACTAACATAACACCTTAATATATTATTACGTTGTATAGTCCTAGTTCACTTCCCTGATGAGCTTTGGAAGGGAAGGGGAGTATAAGATTAGTGGATACTGGCAAAAAAAAGTGGCAAAAGCTATAGGAAACTTAGGATAGTTCCAATACAACTTGATTGATGTTAAAACACATCTTTTCAATATTGTAAGCCTATAAAACCCCTCTTGAATTATTTGATCATTTTTTTTCTGGTAGGTGGCTTTTGTTGTGACTGCACAAAAAAGACGTACTTACTGCCAAGACATTCAGTGTTCCAGTATGATGGTGTCTAGAAAGTTGGAATATAGGTTTAATGCCTAATAACTAATAATAGTGTCAATAGTTTTTAACAGTTAAAGATGCAAACTGAAAGGTGGGCAGTTTGAAAAAATGTATCCTGTCCTACTCCTTCCAAGTTAGCTTGCTACTAGGCTAAAAAGTGTGTTACCTGATGGCAAATATCTTCCAGCAGTTCCATGGTGATGTCCTCAACGAACATGTCCCACCAGGCAGTGTGCTTTGGCATCCGTCCGTTCCAGTCCATCACCTCAAACTTGCTCAGCTTCCCCGCCAGGAACATGAGCGCCACCGCTATCACTTCTGGCTCCCATTGCAGGCACAGTGTGGTGCACAAACTGAAATATTATATACTTATATTTGACTAGTGGTGGCTTGGCTGTAACCATACACACCCTCACAGCTTGTCTTTTTGATAGGATAATTATTATTTATAGAAATATGTTTATTGAACTTGCTATTTGATCTAGTCCCAGAACATGAATAAAGTTTAGAAACTAACTCCACTATGGAACATTGGATGTAACACATTGATTTTGTTTATATAAAATGTAACCTATGTTACGTTAAACAAAATTATTGATACCTCATAAAAAGGAGTGTTATAACTTGTATATGTAATCAATGCAAAGATGCTCTATAAAGTTATGATGTAACTACTCCTGGCTTTTTTATCACTAAATTTAACATGCTTAGTAACTATACAGCAATTTGAAAGTTTCACAAACCTGTCATTTACAAAAGTCCACGCCATTTGTACCATTTTCTGTAACTTGGCCTTGTCCCCTTTAAGGCACTTCGCGTACTTCAGCAGGTACCCGTAAGGATGCTCCACCTGCAGGTCGAACTTTATCGTCTGCAGCAGGATCCTCTCCAGCGTCATCACTTCTTCCTTGGGGTCCTCACCGAACGTACTGAACTTCATTTCAGTTAGTAACGACTTGGCAACTTTTATTATATCCTTACACTTCTTTGGCGTCTCCTCCACTTTACCGGCGAGAAACAAACAGCAACACGCGGTAATATACCTCGGGAATGTTCTGAACGAGTGGAACATGTAAAAACGATGGAAATAAACAACACCAGTGGCCACAGTATTATAACCTAAATCCATCTTCGATCCAGTGTCGATGATAAACCTCGCGCCCTCTTTCCTATAACGGTTCTCGGTCTCGTTAGGGATTCCATCGCGAAATGACGGCGTGCTTTGTAAATCTTTCTTGTCGTAATACCAATAGGGCATTATTAGAACTTAATTATAATAAAAATCTATATAATCCGTCACTAATCAACACCGCCATTTATTTGTTACTGAACCATAGAGTATAGACTCATAAATTGAACCAATGACAGTTTTCACAGATTAGTAAACTATATAGACTAAATAAAAATAAGGCTTAAAATGCACCAACGACTTTTATTTGTAGTAAGTATAAGTCGAATAGATTTTAATTGTAATAGGTATTCAGGGAAGTATCTATTAAACCATAGTAGTATTGTAATTATATTAATGAAACGTTATAATTATTATTGTTATCTTAACAGAAATATTTTTAGCAAATTACCAATTAGTAATTTTTTAATTCAAGAGTCAACCATTTTTTTTTAAATTTAAACATCAAACCGACGTGACAAAAACTTATCTAATGCCGGAATCTATGGCGCGTCCAAAGACTACAGTATTAATACGAGTCTTAATGCGTAATTATTATCAGGAATATTTTAAAAACAAATTCCTGAAAATTCGGCAACGCATTGATGGCTTTAGATACCTCCAATGTTCATGGATTGCGATAATCACTTAACATCAGGGGCCCAAGTCTGCTATTGCAATTGTAATTACATTACAGTTACATTGCCTATCAATGACATCCCAATTGCTACTTTTAGCAATTTGACTTGGGGCCCAGGGGTTCAATTGTCTATCAATGACATGACAATTGCTAAAAATAACAATTGTCATGTCATTGATAGACAATGTAACTACAATTGCAGGTGATCCGCCTGCTCGTTTGTTTGCTAAATTATATAAATAAAAAAATACTTTGACAGACATACCTACCTAAGTTCTCGTTTTTATTAAGCCTAACAACCATCGCGCTAAAAACTGATATCTTGTCAGATTAATAAATATGTGGTTTACATACCTACCTACCCATAATATATTTAAAGAGTGGAAGAGTAGGTTTGTTCGTCAACGTAAAATGTACCTAATTTAATTGTGGACAAAATTCATAATAGTTTCCGTGGGCTAACATACCTACTCGTATTTGACGAAGTGTGGGATACGGGGTCTTTAAATTTATAAGCGGATCATGCCGCTGCTGTCAACTCACGAAGGAAATAGGTAATTTGGACATCCAAATTATCTCTTCTTCGGTTTGATAGTAGATATCGACTGCGGCAAATTATCCCTCTAACATCCTACCGCCAAGCGATATAGCGTTCCGGTACGTTTCCGCGTAAAAATAAAAACAGATTATGGAACTGCACGTTCCCAGTAAGTTCCCACTTTAGATGGCTTCGCTGATACCACTATTTAGGATAGATCGCAATCAAAGGCTACCTTATTATAATATAATCTAGATAATTATCACAGAATTATATGTAATACTTACTTATCTCCGATTTAAAAAAATATGATTTGAAATAAACCATTATCTTCTATTTGCATGATAACATTATTTATTGTAAGAACCAATTAAGAACAAAAACAAATGCGGGGAAATTAGCCCACCCTGCAAAACGCCTTGTTTGTTTATTGTGAGTTTGAATTTACGGTAGGTAAACAAAATGTAATTTAGCAGGCAATAGCAACAAAACTTGTAAAGAACGAACGTCAAACACATTATAGTAGGTATTTTTTTAAATAATTTGATAACGAGCATATACATTGACCTCATGCATACGTAGTGAACGAAAAGGCCAACCTTATCTGACTTGCTAATGTAGGTAATGTTTGTGAGTCAATACAACACAACAAATTACATAGTGAATGTGGTGAATAGCTGAATACAGTCAGTTTTACGATGGCGCTCAAAAGCGGAGTTAGTTTTATAAGCCGGAATAGACTCAGCCTCGCAATTAGAGTACGTACTATTTTTACAATTCCTTACTTAAATAATAATATTGCATAGTTCTAGAAAGGATTGAATATTTGAATACTAGAAATAAAAAAGGGTCTAAGTGCCAAAACAAAAAAGAGCAGGCATTTTTTGTTTCAATTAATAAATCTTTTTAACAACATGTTTCTTTTATTTTAAACTTCACATGGTTATTATTACAATAAAATTCTTTACAACGCTAGTCGTTTATTTCTTATTTTAGGTTATTAGCGAGGGAACATACTACATAATAAAGTAATAAAAACCGAAACGAAATTTTCGGCACTTAGACCCTTTTTTATTTTATTTCTAGTATTCATTTTATTTACTAATAGCAGTGTGGTGGTGTCTTTTTATCGTGAATTCCTAAAAATTCAGTTCAGTGCAGTTCCACTGATAGCACATATCAAGTGGAAATTAAAGAAAACAATTGCTGCAAAGCCATCGAGCAATTGCGATAAATACTTAGTTACATCATGGTTCGATATTCTCACTCAAAGAAAATGAGAATTAAGACGTCTTAATTCATTGGTTTTCTCGTTCGGAAGTATCGCTTTCCGTCTTGACAACTTTCAAAGAATCTACGATGATGGTAATGATGAATTGGGGCTAGGAAACATTATTTTGATCTCTGCCAGTCGGCTAATAACTAGCCACCACCGATGCCTCCTACTAGACAATGTTGTATCAATTTGAGAATATTTTTGCTTCTCTATAAATTAACCTGTGCTTAAAGAACCTAAATCCTTGCCAATATTAATCGTTTTTACTATCACTAAACACACTAATTACTTATTATTATAGCCGAAAATTTGTGTGTGTGTGTGTTTGTTACTCCTTCACGCAACTATGAATGAACTAATTTCGCTACAATTGGAGTTCCCGCGGGAATTAAAATATTTTGATCCACGCGGACGAAGTCGCGGACATCGTCTAGTAGATATACTTAATACTAATGCACATAAGGAAAAAAATAGCAATTTCTTATCACTCTTTTTTTAATTTTAGCTACTTTCTACCCATACAAGACCAGAAATATCACAGAATGGCAGCAAGAACGCAGATTTCCCCGGAGCAAAGGCTCCTTACGTGACCGAAATGAAAATACTAAACGAGCATAGTTACGACCCAATCCCTATTTATCGTATTCTGGATAACAATGGAGAAGTTATAGACAGAAGAGAAGAACCTAACATACAGCCTGAAACACTTCTAAACATGTACAAAACAATGGTGCAACTCAACCAAATGGATAAGATACTATACGAATCCCAAAGGTATGATTGTACCTACACAATATCTAAACTAAAATACAGACAGACGTAACAGACAGGTCTAAACCTAGTGTTCTAGTGTTAGTAGTTCAGGGGGTCACATGTGCGTCCCTCTTAGATCTGACTTTTCGGAGTTTTGTGCGTTGAAGCAATTAAATAGACGAACTGCTGTCAATGGTGAGCCGTTTTTTTTATTCAGCCGTTTTAGACAAGATAGTCCTCGACTGCGATCTCACCTGGTGGTAAGTGACGATGCAGTCTAAGAAGGAGTACATTCAGCCCATACCCCTAATCGGTTTCTACACGCCATCATGCCGGAACGCTAAATCGCTTGGCGGCACGTCTTTGACTGTAGGATGGTAACTAGCCACGGCCAAAGCCTCCCACCAGCCGTTGATAAGTTGCTGATGATGAATGTTTCTCTTAACTGTTAATCATAATAACATATTTCAGGCAAGGACGTATATCCTTCTACATGACCAGTTATGGAGAAGAAGGTATCGCTGTTGGCAGTGCAGCGGCACTACTGCCCCGGGATATGGTGTTCGCTCAGTACAGAGAGGTCGGCGTGTTGCTCTATAGGGGAATGACGGTCACCGAAATTATTAACCAGTGCTACGGAAACCACGAGGACGCCGGCAAAGGGAGGCAGATGCCAGTTCATTACGGCAGCAAACAGAGAAATATTATTACACTGTCCAGCCCTCTGGGTAAGAATCTTGACTAGTTTTGTTACTTTCCATTATCAACGTCAGTGTCGTAGCACAGAACATAAATATCCTCTGACTACTATAATTATTATACATTTGTAATTTGTAATAAGAAATGCAGGCATGTTTGCACGTGTGAGTGCTGATAAAATATATATTTTGTAATTTCACATTTACCACATAAGTTAAAACGGCATATAAAGATTAGAAATCAAATTGCAAATGACACGGTGATTTATCGTTATCAGCTGCTAGGGCTAACTCTTACTGACTATTAAAGACTGAATAATTTAGCATGCAGTGGAATTTCGGAAACATTCATTTGAAATTTTGGGTTTAATCTAGTATTTCCATTCGTTTCAAATCCGTCTAATAGTTTTTGCGTGAAAGGGTAACAAACATACCCATCACACACACACACATACATACAAACTTTCGCCTTTATAATATTAGTGTGAAGTGTTTTTTTTATTCGTTGACAAGGTAGTCCTTGAATGCGATTTCACCTAATGATAAGTGACGATGCAGTCTAAGATGGTAGCGGGCTAACTTGGAACGGTATGGCAGTGTAGATTCAACACATACCCCATAATTGGTTTCTACACGCCACCGTGCCGGAACGCTAAATCGCTTGGCGGCACGTCTTTGGTGGTGGTGGTTAGCCACGACTAACTAGCCTCCGACCAGACCAGACCAGTGATAGTTTAGAAATTATGAGTTCCCAAATTGCCTCCGCCTTGACCTCCTAGTTATAAGACTACAGCGCTCACCATTGCGCCGGGGAGGTCGTCAAAAGGGAGGGAGGAAGTGTGATGTGATATTTAGACAATCCGACAACTTGATTCTTCATACATAGTTTTAAATATTTTTTTTTGTAAAGAACAACCGCCGAGTTTATTGCTGGCTCTTCTCGGCAGGAAGGGCATTCCGAACCAGTGGAAGATTCATCGACGATTCAAAAGCACTTATAAAAGTTTATTTGAATAAAAAATATTTCTATTCTATTCTATTCTATTCTTCCAGCGACACAAATGCCGCAAGCAGTGGGCGCGGCGTACGCGTTCAAGCGCGCGCCAGCTAACGACCGCTGCGTCATCTGCTACTTCGGCGAGGGCGCCGCGTCCGAGGGCGACGCGCACGCCGCCTTCAACTTCGCCTCCACGCTGGAATGCCCTGTCATACTGTTCTGGTAAATGAAGTCTCAATAGCCCAACGGTTAAAGGTGCGGACTGAAAACTGAATGCTCGCAGGTTTTAATCCCACCCGTTGCACTATTGTCGTACCCACTCCTAGCACAAGCTTTCCGCTTTTTTGGAGGGGATACGAGAATATTAGTCAACTTCAGCTTGGCTAATATTCTTTTAAAAAAAAAATGATTCCTGAGTTAATTACGTTACGTCACGCTACATGTTTTTTCATATTCTATTAAAAATTCGCTGCTATTGATTCGTAAAAGAGCTCAAATCGTAAATAGGATAGATTTTCTATAGTAACCAACCAAATGCGAGTCGGACTGGCATACGAATTGGGTTCCGTACCAAAAAAACGCCCAAAAAACACGTTCCTAGTAGGGTACCCTCTTTAATTTTAATTTTTATTATTTGTTGTTATAGCGGCAACAGAAATAGACATTCTCTGAAAATGTCAACTCACCTATTACGGATCATGAGATACAGCCCGCTGACAGACAGACGGACAGCGGAGGCTTAGTACCTCCAAGTAGTAGTAGTAGTATTAGGCTTAGTTGGGCTCGTTGGTTACCCTTTAGGTGCAGAACCCTAAAGACTACTAGGTGATGTTTAGACTAGGAATAGAGAAGTCGAGAATTACACAGATCATAAACTGAGGTGTGATCCACTCACATACATAGTTCGCTAAAACTTTTTTCTTCATGATAAGTTAGCGACTGCGATCTCACCTGATGGTAATTAGTGACGTGATGCAGTCTAACTTGGGAGGGGGTGTGGTACCTAGTTACATTTTATCTTTGCCAGTAGAAACAACGGCTACGCGATCTCGACACCCACATCGGAGCAATACCGCGGAGATGGGATCGCAGCGCGCGGCCCAGCGCTGGGACTCAATACCATACGGGTCGATGGGACTGACGCTCTTGCAGTGTACAAGGCTGTTGAAAAGGCGCGAGAGTTGGCGCTACAGAATAAACCTGTTCTTATCGAGGCTATGTCCTATAGGTGAGATGCATTGGAAACCATAACTTCAAGGAGATTTTCAACTTTTTTAAATTGTACCCTAAGCTTAACCTTTACCATTAGCTTTTGGCCACAACTTCGTCTGCGTTCAGTTAGGTTTTAAAAAATCTTGCGGGAACTTTCTTCCATGATAAAAGGAGTATCCCTGCGAGATCAAGTCAGAAATTAGGAGATCCGAAGGAGACTCAGAGCTACCGATATAGCTCATCGAGTCGCGAAGCTGAATTGTCAAAGGCCAAGCATATATAGTTCCAAGAACTGGTAGTTGAGGTCTTAGATGTGGTGACCTCGCACCGGAAGGGCAGTGTTGGCAGACCCCCATTAAGTGGCCAAACGAGTCGCAGGGAGTTATCTACTGGATTCTGGCGGCGCAAGGTCGAGTCAAGTGGAAGTCTACGCGAGAGACCTATGTCCAGCGCTGATATCGTCTAAGAACTCATCGGACTCCGTCTCCGTTGTCTTTTTCTATACGTGCAAAGATAAAAGATATCTTTTTATTTACCAATTTTTGTATCTGACTAACTCACCATCGAATAAAATAAAAAAAACGGAAGGAACTTTAGCTTATGACTGTGCACAGGGTGGGGCACCATTCTACCTCAGACGACAGCAGCGCGTACCGGCCAGTGGAGGAAATACACAAATGGACACAAGAGGAGAACCCTGTCCAAAAGCTGAGACTGTATGTTGAAGGGAAAGGTACCTGAAACCGTTATTTGTATCCCTAGTAAAAGATTCACTTGCTGAACTTCAATGATTTAGATAAGTAAATAGATATAGTAATTAGTAATTCTAAATTCAAAATATAAATTAGCCATACAAATTCAAAATAGCCGTGAAAAATAAGGAAGCCCACTAAGCACGAAGCACGCACAAAGCATGCATGAAGCTACAGCAAGCTGAGTTTGAAGTTTATGGATATTGATAAAAAAATTTTTTTTCCTAGGACTATGGAATTCAGAGTCTGAGAAACAATTTGCCAAAGAAGCTCGCGATTTGGTGTTAAAGACCATGCAAGACGCAGAGAAGAAGAAAAAACCAAATTGGAAGGAGATGCTAGAAGATGTGTACTATGATATGCCCCCTAATTTACAGTAAGTCCCTTATTAAATACCTACTAAGTACTACTTAACTAATTAAGTACCTATATGACTTATTTCATCTTTTAATTAGTCTTGTTTAGTAAAAACAAACATGTACTTACCTACTTATCTTCGTCGAGATTTAAGCATGTATTTTTGTTCCAGAAAACAAATGAATCAAATGGAAAAACATCTGAAGAAATATAAAGACCAATATCCTATGGATCAATTTCAAAGTGAATAATCAAAAATTTTTTTGCTAAATTAATAAATAATTAAATTTTTTGTTTCAAGTTTACTTTTTTAGTATATTACCTACTACCTTCTACTACCTACCTGTTAACTTTAATGCTTGTAACAACTGTATTAGTTGGAAAGCAAAGTTTGAGACTTCAATTACCTACCTACAATTTTTTGTCTTGGTTTGTGATCTGACCCTAAAATAGAATAAGAGAGGTATTTTTAAACTGTTGAGGTTTTTTTGGTTTTCTGTCAAACCACTGTCAAAAAACAAATGACAATTTTAAATAGAGATGTGATTGTTCCAGAAGATTACAATCGAAGAATGATCATTCGAATTAATATTTTCATTTCACCCAACGGAACTGGACGGAACGCACGTTCGGATGTTTTTTTTTCATTTGAATCATTCAAAAGTTTATTCGAATATATCATTATTAAGCTATTGCATAGCTTCTATCGTGGGCCAGCGTGGAGACCAAATCCAGAAATTCCGTAACGAAAATAACTTGACACGGGACTCCTTTACGGTGCACCGCTAGATGGCGTTGATAAAAAATGCTATGCAATAGCTTTACCGCGGCAGTCCCCGAGTGCCACACGTCTTTTTTTAACTTTGAGGCTGCAATCCACAAGTGGAAATCTCTAGATTAGGCTAATATAGTAGTAGGAAGTAGAAACCTCTGGATTGATCCTATGGGATATCGATAACTATTCGAATAGCCCTTTTTTACAATCGAATAATCCGAATAGCAATCCATTCATTGAATGAATCTTTCACTTCACTTTTGCCCATCACTATCACGAAAAAAATAATACATACGATAGATAATAAAAATTAGTTCAAAAAATTAGATTTTACTTTTAATAATGTTTACGTATTTCCTGTGTAAATAAAAATAATGTCGTTATTAACGCGAACTGATGTGACGGCCGTTAAGCTGTATAAATCCTTTATAATTGCAGGTAACTGACTACTATTTTGTTAAGAGATTGAGGTTATAAACGAGTTAAATACTTTGATAAAAGTTCTTTAAAACTAACTAATTATATTTAACGTGTTTCTATTATTTTATAGGCATAGGAAGTAATATAGAAGTGTATGAAAGAGATTCGGGTAAATTTATTCAGAAAAAGTTGGCATTACGTGGTCAGAAAATTTATGGTATAGTTCACTCCAATTTGGACTCAAAGCTTCTTATTTTCGGCGGTAAACAGTTTACAGTTTTAATAATAAAGGATGAGCCGATGAAAACAGATGAGGATTTAGTTATAGAACATGATGTTGAGGCAATAGTGTGTGATGACTGGCTACATTCAGGTGTTTGGATGTCTAAATACAAAGTGGCTTTTCTGACAGCTCATAATGTAGTGCAGGTAAGATTATGAAGTGATTTGGAAACATTACTCAGAAATCCTTACTATAAATGTGAGAGTTTTTGGTTGTAGGTTTTCCTTCAATCATGCAGCAATGGATCGATGTGATTTTTTGCAAAGGTATAATTGAGGATTAGGAGTGTGAAATAGACTAATTTATCCTGGAATAAGGGAACGTTCCCCAAGGATTTTAAAAACCTCACTCCAAACAGATGAAGTCATAGGTAAACGCTAGTACAATATACATGAAATGAGTGTATAATTTCATCAAATATCTACAATTTTAATTCTTGACAAGATAGTCCTCACCTGATAATTTTGGAAGGGCAGTATAGCAGTAAACCCGTAATAAACCATACACATTTTCTACACACCAACTACCAAGCTGGCATGCTAATTAACTTAGTGGCACATCTTTGATGTGTAGTAGTGTAGGGAGATAAATAATTAGCCATGGCCTTAGCCTCTCACCAAATAATTAATCATAACTTTCCCCTTTTTGTCTAACTAAGCATAAGGCTGCCTGTCCTTTAAAGTGGACACAAGTTCAATACATATATTGAAATTCCTTCAAAACTAATACTATATCAATTTATAGATATGGACTGCAGAAAACAAGATGCTAGAGAAACAATATACCAGTCCCGATAACTCTATATTGTACAGTGGGTTGTTGATACAGGTACAAGATGAGCTCTTGGTGTTCAGTGGCACTGTGTTCTCTGAGGTCATTATACAGTGGTGTGGTGATAGTCAGCCACTACATTATTTAAAAGGTCACAAGGTAATTTACAATACAGTAATTTTGAATCTTTTTAAATAAGTATTCTTGAAACTCTTCTGAGGTCGGTTTTGTTTTTTTTTTTCAGGGTGTCATATTCTCTGTGAACTATGACCCAATCAAAGGCATAATAATAACAACGTCTGATGACAGATCACTCAGAATTTGGAACATTAAAAGCCCACCAAGTTATAAATATACATCGAAAATCTACTGGGAAGAAGCAGACATTGTTTGCTCGCATGAATTATATGGTCACAGTGCTAGAGTCATGCGGAATAGTATTACTAGTAATCATATTATTTCTGTAGGGGAAGATTCTGGTATTTGTTTTTGGAATGTTGATGGGAAGCTACTACGGAAAGTAATGTCACATCAAAATGCTTGCATATGGTCTTTAGATGCAAATGATGAGTACCTAGTGACTGGTGGAGGTGACAATAGCGTTATTTTACATCCTATGTCACTATTAACTGAATATTGTTGTAGTGATGTTGTTAATATTGAGGTGGGTTCAGTCAAAAAAGTTGAATTCACTGCTAGAGGTAATATAGTTATTATTAATGAAAATAAAATCATCTACTATGATTTGAAATCAAAAACAAATGAAATTCATAATTTAAATCATAAATCAACATATAAATTACTTAGCTTGTCACTTTGTAAACAAATAATAGCTGTAGTTGATTTGACAGGAAAATTGGATGTTTTTATAGAGAATTGTAGAGGTACTGTTGGTATAAAAAATGCACTTACTAAAGAATTGAATTTAGGTAATATACTATCTATGCAATGGGCAAGTAACAGACATTTAGTTCTTTGTTCTGATGATGGTAGCATTACGGTTTTAGCTCCAAAAGAATTTGATATTGAGGTCATAGCTAACTTCACTTTACCTCCTTGCAAAGAAAGATGGTTGACTTCAAGTACTATAAGCGAAAATAAAGAAATGCTAGTAGTTAGCGACCGAAATGGTCATATACACGTCTATTTACGTGGAAATAAGAATCCTTTTAAAACATTTTACAAAGTTCATGGTCGATATGGTGCAACAAGTATAAAAATACATAATAATCAAATAATCACGACTGGTAGAGACGGTACAATCAAATATTTTTCAATGAATAAAAATACAAATGGAATAAAATACATGAACTCTAGAGATTTAGAGTTCCAATGGATAGAAAAGTTTTTGGATAAAAACGAAAGTTACGTTTGCGGCTTTCAAGAACGAGTTTTTGTTGTATATGATATCAAAAATAATATAAAAATACTCGAAGTGAACTGTGGCGGCGGACATAGATCTTGGGACGCAATACGCTATTTTGAAAAAGTGAATGATAATTTCGAAGAATTCATTAGACTTATGTATCTCAAGAACTCAGAAATACATTTGGAAACTTTTCAACTGAGCAAAATATTATCAAGAAACATTATAAATGGAACACATTCAAAAGAAATAAATTGTTTGAAATCTTTTGCATGTAACAATGTAACAGAAACTATATTTTATATATCAGGAGGTGAAGACACGACTTTAAGAATATCTAAATCAAGTTTAAATTCTAAATTCCGCGACGAAGTTATATTTAAACAATTGTCCAGTATACGAACATTAAAATTATTACCTTTGGAAGAAAATAGAATACTTTTGATATCGGCTGGTGGTAGAGCACAGATTTGCGCAAAAATAATCACTTTTAATGATAATAATGTTTGTTCAGAAGAAATAGTAGATTACTTAATAAAAGGAACAGATAAAGAAAGAAAAGGTAATCGCAACTGGAAGGATTGTTCTATCGATTTTGATCCAGAAACTAGAATAATGGATTTAGACATTTTAAAAATGGATGAACATAACTTTTTGATTATTACTGGATGTTCTGATGGAGTTTTGCGAGTTTTTAAACTCGAAAATAATTCTAATATTGAGTTTAAACTTATAAAAGAAATTATATACCATAAAATGTGTATTTTAAAGACACATATATTTAAGTTTAATAATAAAAATATATTAGTAACGGCCACAACTAGAGGAAACGTCTCTCTTTGGGTTATCAAAGAAAGATATACAGATTTTGATTTAATTTTCGAAATGAAAACTAATAAATCAGGAATAAACAGTATAGATGTAAAAGTAATAAGTGAAACACAATTTTTACTGGCCACTGGCGGAGATGACAATGCAATACATTTAAATGTATTAGAAATCGCAAATGATTCAAACTCAATGGAAATCATTCAAAATTGGTCAAATGATAAATACCACTGTTCCCAAATCACTGGATTAAAGTTAATCGATGATTACATGGTGACAACAGGCATCGATCAGAGGATAACTGTATTTAAATTGATGATTAAAAATAACATTACTTGTGAATTTATTTCGCAAACATTTAGCGATATTGCTGATATACAGGGAATAGATATACTAAGTTTCTCAATGTGAGTAAAACTATTTATGTCAATATAATTTATTTGAATCTTCTTTGTTAAATCTGTATCTGTTTATCGAATAACTTAATTAACTCTCCCCTCCATATAAGCGAAAAGCTTGTGTTAGGAGTGGGTACGACAATAGTGCAACGGGTGGGGCTCAAACCTGCAACCTTTCAGTTTTCAGCCCGTATTTTTAACTATAGAGGCTTAAAACGTATGTATGTACATTTTTGTTATCTCAGTTTAAATTATGTGTGTCGTTTCAGCGATCGGATTAAGGTCTGCGTCTTCGGAAAAGGATTGGAGGTCTTAGAAATATCACACGGGAAAAATAAGAAAATATAAACCTTGGTGAAGGATTAAGATTATATATGCAGTTACTTTGATGAAGATTACAGGCAAAATAATACGTGAGTTTCCAAGTTATTTTTATACGTAAGTTAGCTATTGTTGTGGTTGTACAGGTACGGTGGTCTAGCGGCTAGCCTGTAAGGTGCCGATTGTGGGTTCGAATCCCGGATCACCCTGAAACATTTTTGGGGTTTCCCATCGAAAATTTTCAGTAGTAAATGTTTTGGAGTTGTTTAGTTTTAAGTAATGTTAGTGTAAAACCGTTTGTTTCGTCTGATCTCTGTCGGATTTCCGTCCCATCAGATTATAGAGGAAGGGAGTATATTTGCGTCAATGTACATGTCCAAATATATGTGCACTGTAACATCTCCTGCGTAGTTGACTAGTCTACAGTGGCGTGTGCGTGAGGCGCGGGGAAGAACACTTCCCTGTTCATGTATTTTAAGTCATTTGTTGGCTAAGAGCCCCTAATCCTGGTCAGGTGTCAAAATAAAAAGTCGGGTAATACTCAATGCTCATGTCCTCCTCATTCCAAGACAATCTCACCTGATGGTAAGTGACGATGCCGTCTAAGATGGTAGTGTAACTTCAACCCTTAATCGGTTTCTACACGCCATAGCGCCGGAACGCTAAATAACTTAGCGGCACGTCTATGAAGGTAGGGTGGTAACTAGCCACTAGGCCAAAGCCTCCCACCATACCAGACCAGAGTCAATTCAGAAATTATAAATTCTCAAATTGCCCCCGCCGAGAATCGAACCCCAGACCTCCCAGTTATAAGACCACAGCGCTCACCACTGCGCCAGGGAGGTTGACAACATTTGTCAATCTGCGAGTTGTACTGTACATTGATACATAGTTGGTAGGTACGTCGATAAATAAAGACATATCGACAGGTAAAGATGCAACTATCTTATCTGGTCGTCATGTGACTTGCATCTCGGATAACAAACAGTTGCTTGTGCATAATCTATAAGATTATCGTCCCAGCATCCAATTTTGACAGCTCTGCGATAAACGCAGTGCTTCTGTTTGAGTGTCATTCTTCCAAGGTTCCGAAGCCATCAGGCTGAACCAAGCTCTAAATCAGATTTTTTAATACATATTAAAAACTAGATGGTGCCCGCGACTTTGTTCGCGTGGATTGAGGTTTTTTAATTCCCGCGGGAACTCTTTTATTGTACGGGATAAAAAAGTGTCTATACTATAATCTATCATCAATATCATAATTTCATTTTTCGGTTTTTTAAAATCTTAATTAGTCTCGACAATATAGGGCTTTTAAGTTTCCTGATAGAAAAGGAGAGCGCTACTGCAACATGACGTCACGATTCAGTAACTCCATACACTCGCCATACAAAATTTACGTTTTAGAAAGAGACAGATACAGTCGCAGTAAAACTGTTTATAACTTTTTGTTTTTTTGACCGATTTATTTTCTGTTTTTACAAATGTTATTCTTACATGTTACATTTTCGATTGTAATTAACGAATAGACAACATTCAAATACCTAATTTTTATGTTTAAATTATACACAGTTCTGGTGGTTTTCTTTTCAAAGGCCCACTATAGTTGTCATGTAATCTCAATGTTCGGTAATTCACGCAAATTATCTATATAAAGTGCCATAAATGTAATCTGCGACAATAGAGATGCGATTAGATATTGCAAATTCATGATATATAATATGTAACTGTCATATATTTGATTTAGTGTTGCTAGTCATAGTTTGGAGTGAGGAAGTTTTGCTGTGTGTATTAGAAAATAATATTGTCTAGGTAGGTAAGTAGCATTTAATATAATATAATATAGATACATATTAACAATTAAGTCCCTTAAACGCATATCTTAGGCCTACTGTAGGGATTTGCATTAGGTTTTCACTAATAAACCTAATTCCCGTTTTCACTAACCATACCCAAATCATACCTTAAATAGGAGTCTACGTAGGTAGCCTATAATAATTACAACCCCTTTCCTCTTAAGGTTTGTGAAAACAAAATTGATACAAAGCATTATCTCACTTAGCTTAGATATTCCGTAAAAGTTGGGCACGTAAGTGAAAACTAGCATAAATCAAAAAAAATAATATATAAATATTGACTAAATTACCAAACAAAGCACGCACATACAAACGCGCAGGAACGCACGGAACCTCAATCTTGACTAACTTCTAGTCTTAATTAATTTTTATTACCTAGTTCACAAATGATAATTCTATTCAATTTATTCGAAAACGTTGAGTATACTTTAGTGTTTAGGACCCAAGGTTGTTTATTGAAATAAAAATAGCCCATAGAGTGTATTTTAGAGGCGTGCGTAGCGGTAATGTATTGTCAAGCCGTTCACCTCTTCCCGCGTGGCCTCGAGCTTGCGTCACCTTACGCCGAAGTTTTTTGCACGCTAACATTGAGCAGAATTTGGTATCATTGTACCATCAATCTTATCACATTCGACAAGTGCTAATAAAATTGTATCTTTTTGTCTATTTTCTTGTTCGTTTGCCCCAAAAAAACTGGACTGATTTAGGTGAGAGTTAGATTTAAAAAGAACATAGTGGTTAATTCTGTTGTCTTCTTCTTCCTCTTTATCAACCGATAGACGTCTACTGCTTTACATAGGTCTCTTGCGTGGACTGCCATAGTCCTCGGTCTTGCGCCGTTCGTCTGTTGTACACAATCTGAACTCAATTCAATTCCCAAATAGTGGCTTTTACGTTTTCCGTAGCGACTAAAAATCGCAAAATTGCCGATAGACCGTTCGACGTGCCAAATACACAATCTCTAAACTAAATTGACAGGTGTAAATCTCGCGCTATTCCTTTCATAACATTACACACTAGTGTCAGTTAGCGACGAACCCTTACAGAATCCCTTTATAATTCACGCAGGCGCAGTCGAGTGCGTGTACAAGGTCATTACCAACTCACAAAACAAATGGAAGGTTTACCCTTAGAGTTAAGGCGGAAACAGATTTATAACACTGCCGTCGTCAAGTTATAACGTCGTTAACCAACATTTGGCCAAATACGATTATTTAATTAAAACATTAGCACAAAAGGTGTGATTTAACATCGTTATTATCATTACCGGCCTTTATTGCTTCTTGCTTTAATATGACAATTCTATAAATAATGTGACTATATAAAAAAGTAGGTTTTACCACTGTGTTACTATACTGTGACGCAAGGTTTAGATTTCGTTTACCTAATTTCTTATTAATCGAATTTTATCAACACCAAAACTTATCCTTGATTGTGTCAAGTTCGCGTCGATTGTTATAAGTATGTTTCTGCTCTTACCGTGCGTAGAACTTCTGTCATTCAGTTATCGACCTCACTTATGTCTTAACTTAGTTTCCCTGAACAAGTGATCGTTTCGTTTAGTTTATCTATGAAGCTACCACAAATTAATATGTGCATCCGCCCTAGCCATATAACAAACGTGTCGTCTCTTTCTACGATCGCTCACGCTAAAGCAGCAGGGTCTCCCAAAGTTTTTTTATCGCACGTCCTTTCAGAAGGGCAGCGTGATAAAAAACGTGGGGAGTCCCTGCATTAGCGTGAGCGATCGTAGAAAGAGACGACACGTTTGTAATATGACTAGGGCGACTGGAGTGGTATGCCATTAATTTCTGGGTTTAGTAAAATAACAAGGACTTAAAGTTTCGCTGAGTCCGCTCCTACACATAATGTAATAAAATCTTGAAGAAACCTTTTTTCAAGAAACCTCTACGCGTAAAGCGGGATGATTATTTCGGCTATCAGGAGGCTTGTGCATTAGTTCTTAAGGGTATTGAACGGTGTTCCCGGTGCCGGCAGATGGGCGTGGACGTGGTCGCGGTGACGGAGCCCGTGTGGCTGGGCGAGGGCCCGCACTGGTCGCACCGCCACCAGGCGCTGTTCTTCGTCAGCATCTTCGACAAGTCCATCCACAAGTACGACCCGGCCACCGGCGAGCACACCAGCGCCAAGCTGGGTGAGTGGTGCCTACGCTACAGGCGAGATAATTATAGATTTAAATAAGAGAACGTGATGAAACACAATATTGATCCAATTTCCACGCAGATCAGTCATCTACGCGGGAGATATAGTCTACAAGTGTGTGCGCAAACAGAAGAGTAGAGTAGGTAGATATAGAGAGTAGTTTCTATTTCTTCACACTTGCTAGTTCGATGGGACGGAAATCTGACATGTCCGGAGAGAGATCAGGCGCTGGATCACCGCGTACTTCTTAGGTCTGAGCTAATATTGAAAATTTCTTGACAGAAAACTGCAGTAAATGTTTTAGCTCGATCCGGGAATCCAACGCGGTACCTCTTCATTCGCAGTCGAACATGCTAAGTGCTAGACCAACGAGACAGTTTAATGTAAAAAAAAATGTTTTGAAAAGAGCAACCGCCGAGTTTATTGCTGGCTCTTCTCGGCAGGAAAGGCATTCCGAACCAGTAGTAGATTCATCGACGATTCAAAAGCACTTGTAAAAGTTCATTTGAATAAAAATATTTCTATTCTATTCTAAATGTTGCAGCGGACATGCCAGGGTTCATCATCCCGCTGGAGGGTGCGCTGGACCGCTTCGTGGTGGGGCTGAAGCTGGCCGTGGTGGTGGTGGAGTGGGACGGGCGCGGCGAGGCGCGCGTGCTGCGCACCGTGGCGCACCTCGACGCGCACGAACCGCTCAACAGGATCAACGACGCCAAGGCCGACCCGCGCGGCCGTCTGTTCGTCGGTAACTACTGACTGCACACCTATATTACGACTTCTGAACTTGTCTTAGGCACCTAACAAAACATGGATCATTGTATTTAACAAATGACCTTACTTCATTAAATTTCATTTCACACTGTGCGGAAAGAATCGCTCATTTGCGACAAGAGTGACATAATTCAAAATCGACGATGAGAGAATTCTCTCGTTACAGAGTAATATTTTGTGGATGCTGCGGTCTCGAAACAACACAGCGACCAACAAAGCGACAGAGCATTAAGTCACAATCTCTCTCGCTCTTATTTTTTTGTGCTTAGCGTAATGTTGTTTTTATAGCAAAAAGTATAATTAATGTTCGATACTAAAATTGGTGAATTTTAAGTTATGTCACCCTTGTCGCAAATGAGCGAAATGTCGAAACCCACGGCTTCGTCTAAGTATTTAAAAGGAAAAGATGACTACCTGAATGATTGACTGACTGACTGACTGATATATGAACGAACAACTCAAATCACTGGATAGCTCGGGCTGAAATTTGGCATACAGATAGCTGTTAAAACGTAGGCGTCCGCTAAAAAAGTAGTTTTGCAACCCCTTTAATTCAAGCCCTAGGTTTAAAATATGAAATAATCTTCCCGGCTACCCGCTGGATCACTCCAGAATCCGAGCAGGCCACCCAGGTCGGCGAGGACTTCAAGAAGTGTTGGTAGAATGTCAATGTATTTTTGTTGTTGGTCGGATATGCAAGCATTTAAGCAGGAAGTGTTCCGGTGTCTCGTCGCCTTCCTTGTATACTCTGCATAGAAGGCTGTCGGTGATATATTAAAGGGTTATGACCTTCAGTAGATGAAAAATCCGTGCAATGTTGATTGACTAGGTTGGTAGGCATCTCAGTAGCAAAGGCATTCCACCGTTTTCTTACTGATTCTTCTCGCTTAGAAAGGCATTCCGAACCAGCGGTAGATTCGCTTAACGGTATTACGCTCCCTCAAATATGGTTGAGCAAAGCAACGGCTGGTTCTTGCTTCATGCTCGTGAACGGGTGCCATCAATGGGAATGGGTCTGCTTTGTCTGCCCGTGTTGACATGCGTTGGATTGTGTGTACCTACGTATGCATTTTTGAAGCTTCATTGTGGAAGCACTGTATACATAGCATAGTTTTGTTACCTGTTGTAAAATTTTTTTTTTAAAAGAGCAACTGCTGCGTTTCTTGCCGGCTCTTCTCAGCAGAATCTGCATTCCGAACCGGTGGTAGAGTTATGACGTGTCATAAGAGCAACAAGTTGGCCTACATTGGTGGTGGGAGGCTTTGGCCGTGGCTAGTTACCACCCTACCGTCAAAGACGTGCCGCCAAGGGCTATCTTGTCATCGAATAAAAAAAAAAAAAACATGAAATAAATAAATTTTGAATTTGAATTTGCATTTGATATGAAAGCATCATGATAAAAAAATCGTCAGGTACAATGGGCCACGAGTACGAGCCGGGCAAGTTCCACCGCAAGAAGGGTTCGCTGTACCGCGTCGACCACGACGGCTCCGCGCGCTGCGTGGTGGCGGGCGTCGACATCTCCAACGGGCTGTGCTGGAGCGAGGAGGACGCCGCCTTCTACTACGCCGACTCCTTCGAGTACGCGATACGCCGCTACGACTACGACGTCGACACCGGCGACATCTGTGAGTGAACCGACAGACGTCCAGCGCTGGGCATAGATCTCTCGTCGTATACAATGTTACCCTCTTCATCTGGGTACCTAGAGCATTTCGTCCATCCGCTGTGCCAGATCTTTTTTTTTTTTTTTTTTTTTTCAAAATATGGAATCAACTCCCTGCGTCGGGTTTCCCACTCGATTACAACATGAGGTTATTCAAGACGCGAACCAACAAATTCCTGAAAAGCTGGCAACGTATTAGTAGTGCCTCTTATTACAAATTAATGTTCATGGGCGACGGTAATCACTTACATCAGGTGACCCGCCTATAAAAAAATTCATAATCACTTTGTAAAATTATTTGAATGAAATCTCTATTCTATTAATCATTATCAGTAACCTATCAAACGGTGACCCGTTACGTTATTGTAGGTGCTGCACCAGGTCTACTCCTTTCAGATAAGGGTCATAAACCAAAATCCACCACGCTGGCCCAATGCAAATTGGCAGACACCTTTGAGAACATTATGGTGAACTCTCAAGTGAGCATGTCGTTGAAGCAATAGATGTTTAATTGCTTAAACGCACATAATTCAGAACTAGACTATCATTGAAAAAAAGAGGAATTGCTGAGTCTCTTGTCGACTCTTCTCAGCAGATCTCCTTTCCGAACCTGTAGCCACAGATTGGCTGTTAACATGAAATAAATAATATTGAATTTCAGATTTGACATCACAATCGGCCATTGCCGCTTCCCTTTTGCAATCCAGTTCTTCTTCGGACCTCCTCATTTCTGATTTTTCCAGAAATTCTGGGCACAGCACTTTCTGTTGCTCTTTAAAGTGACTTGGGTTTTTACGAAGCTCATAGCGGCAATGTCTCGGAGTCCGGTATACAAATGACGTTTCTTCTCGTCCGCAGCGAATCCCCGGATAGTGTTCCGGTACGCGGAGCACGGGCTGGACGGCATCGTGGACGGGATGACCATCGACGCGGAGGGGAACCTGTGGGTGGCCAACTTTGACGGCTCTCAGGTACGCGCGCGCTCTAACCGCTGACTGTACGAAGCCGCCATTTTAGGGCTGCCATATTTATGTCTTCTTTAGCTCTTTGAAAAAATAAAATTCAAACAATATTACTGTGTATGCCGTTTACGGTTATTAAGATCTCATGAATTCTTGCATCGATTCAAATCTATTATTTTTTCATGAGCACCCTATTAATATATTTTTTAAACTTATGTAAAGGCAAGTCTTATTGACTGGCAATTTATTATAGAACTTCACACCCATTCCCGTAGAAAAAATTACTCAAGGCTGCAAGGCCTGTAAATAATTGTAAAACAGTTGTTTGATGAAGTATGCGGCCTCTATAAAAGAAAACCACCTTGTCATTCCAATTCCCATATCGCTCATTTGCGACAAGGGTGAGATAATTCAAATTCGACGAAGAGAAAGTATCTCTCGTTAGAGAGTACCTAATGTTCTGTGGATGCTGCGGTCTCGAAACAACGCAGCGGCCAGTGTGGGACAGAGCATAAAGTCACAACCTCTTTTTATAGCAAAGGGTATAAATTTTCGCCACTTAAAGTTGGTGAATTTTGAATTATGTCACCCTTGTCGCAAATGAGCGATATTTCTATAAAATAATTTTAAAGGAATTTCAGGAAAAATCCCTTTACTCTAACAAGTGTATGGTTGTTAAGGTGCTGAAGATCGACCCGCGCAAAGGCGCGCTGCTGCAGAAGGTGGGCATCCCGGCGCTGCAGACCACGTCGTGCACGTTCGGCGGCGCCGCGCTCGACGCGCTGTACGTGACGTCGGCCGCCATGGACCGCGGCGCCGCGCAGCCGCCGCCCGCCGGCGCCACCTTCCGCGTCACCGGCCTCCGCGTCGCCGGCCGCGCCAACCACTGCGTCACGCTGCACCTGCCCGATCAATAAATGTTATACAAAAATATGGTCTATTAATTAAAAAAAAATTTTTTTGTGGGTAGTTTTGTATGTGGTCTTATAACTGGGAGGTCTCGGGTTCGATTCCCGGCGGGGGCAATTTAGGAATTTATTATTTCTAAATTGTCTCTGGTCTGGTCTGGTGGGAGGCTTTGGCCGTGGCTAGTTACCACCCTACCGTCAAAGACGTGCCGCCAAGCGATTTAGCGTTCCGGCACGATGGCGTGTAGAAACCGATTAGGGGTATGGGTTGAATTTACACTGCTATACCCCTTCCAAGTTAGCCCGCTACCATCTTAGACTGCATTGTCACTTACCATCAGGTGAGATCGCAGTCAAGGGCTATCTTGTCATAGAATAAAAAAAAATCTCTACCCTCAAGCTATAACGTCGTTAACCAACATTTGTTAAAACTATCTTACTTTAGAAAAAAATTCTCTATCGACCCATCTAATCAGCATTCTCCTTACTGCTGTAGTTTTCGATATAGCAATATGAAAATCGTCGTTTATAGTTATCAAATTCTCGCTTTTTGGATTCCCGCGACATTTTGGCTTTAGGATGGCTGAATCTTGTATTTATTTGTTTTTTGCATTTTATTTATTTGGCGTCACGAGCCGCTGGATATAGCCGGCGCAAGACCGAGGCCTGCGGAAGTCAATATAGTAGACCTTTGTCCGTGATGTCTATCGGTTTATACAAAAGAAGTTTTGCATAAATACCTTTATATATACAATTACGCTGGATAATCTAAGCCACACCTAATGACATTAAATGGGCTGACTGATTCAAAACTTATGCATAATATTATCACATATAACTAGTCCCACCATCAGTTTCCTGGTTGGTCCCACCGGTGGGACTAACAGCCTGAAATAAAACCTGGTCTTGGGCTTTGCCTTATACATAAGGGGTAGGAATAAAATAGATAGATTTTGGGAATAGGACAAACCGGACCTTCCGGCCCTTACGGGCTATAGATGCTTTAACTCTCGACTAAGTGCTTCTTTAATCTTCATAGGTATACAGGGTGTCCCACGGCTATGCCACATGGAGGGGAAGTACCTTAAATATTGTAGATGGAACATTTTACTGAAAGAAGACTTCATTTTATTTTAAAAAACAATTTAAACTGCATTCATAGATTTTTAAATAATTGCCTGGTTGAACCGGGACTCGAACCCGCTATACGAGAAAAAAAATTAACCTGTATCTTTATCATACCGATCGGAAGGCTTCATCATAAGGATTATTCTTTGTTAAATAACATAGCATGAGAAATAAAAGGAAGACCATGAATTTTAGCCTTTGATGTAAAATTTTATTCAGAAAAATGAAAAGCTGACATTGGCGTATCGACATACAACTGACATAAACTATTACTAATGAGTACCCACTTGAGATACTTCTCAAGTATCATTTCCCGATCCTTACTATCCTTGCTAATCCTTAGTTATATTACCTATAAATGAAACGAAAGTGTGTTTGTTTGTTGATTTATTGGTTTGTCCTTCAATCCCGCTGCAACAGAGCTACGAATTGCAGTTGTATGTCGATACGCCAATGTCAGCTTTTCATTTTTCTGAACAAAATTTTACATCAAAGGCTAAAATTCATGGTCTTCCTTTTATTTCTCATGCTATGTTATTTAACAAAAAATAATCCTTATGATGAAGCCTTCCGATCGGTATGATAAAGATACAGGTTAATTTTTTTTCTCGTATAGCGGGTTCGAGTCCCGGTTCAACCAGGCAATTATTTAAAAATCTATGAATGCAGTTTAAATTGTTTTTTAAATTAAAATGAAGTCTTCTTTCAGTAAAATGTTCCATCTACAATATTTAAGGTACTTCCCCTCCATGTGGCATAGCCGTGGGACGCCCTGTATATACTTTTAAACAAAAAATTTTGGTAAAAATAAAAAAAAACAAAATAAAATCAACCTTTTTATTTAAATGCAAGGTGCTTACGTATCAAAATAAACCGGTTAATAAAATAAAGTAATAGAAATATTTTTTAAAGTATTAACTTGTCCTTACCCTATACATATAAATAAATTGGTTTACCAAACCAGTGTTATAATAATGTGTTGGTATTTAATTAATTAATATCTATTTTGTAAACGGCCCAGTACATAGCTCTAATAGGAAAAATCCATTTTATGCTTATTATTATTGAGTAAACTTGAAATTAACATTCGGTAACCCTTTAACGCCCAATCCTGTCACCATAAAGGTGCACCCACAGGGCGGATCTTGCGCCACACCGCCTATCGGCATCGAGCCTGACGTCACAAACAGGATGTCGTAGTTGGGGCCTCCAAACGTTGCAGATGTAACTTGATGGGCGGGTATATCCACTTTCTGTAGGAGCTTCCCTGTGGTTGGATCGATTTTGATGACGCCGTCGCCATTGAATAGAGCGACCCAGAGATTGCCGTCCGTGTCGATAGTACTGCCATCAGGAAACGCCTCCAAGTTGTTCTTTTTGAAGTCGAAAATGTGTTTCAGATTAGCTGGAACAGAAAATTAAAAAATTGTTACAAAAAATAGTTAAGTACCGACCGACCTATTATGTCGCTGATAACAGAACTAAAATAGTAAAGATAAAAACGATAACATGCATGAAAACAATCGACTCAACATTCATTTGCTCAAGATCAAGAAAATTATTACTTCCTCCTACCTCCTAGCGCAGTGGCAAGCACTGCAGGTTTATGAGTGGTGAGGTTCAAGGGTTCGATTCCCTTCAGAGACAATAGACTATAGTCTGCTGTCTGACATGAAATCTAGTGATGAGATAAAATATATAATATCGAGTTAATTAGGAAAGTACAGTAAGTAAGCAGACTATAATCTTTACTATACTCTTTCTGATGTATAGCGTTATCTCTCTCGATGGAGTGGTAGCTTTTGGGAGCTTTCCTAAGTATCGAACCAAAAATATCGATACTTTTTTCGAATCCCTAAGCTCATGCAAACTTGACGGCAAACTTCTCCCTAAGATTTTTTTTTTCAAGGAAACAAGTTTCAAGATAAAGGTTTCACTTCAATAACTAGGTGGGTACCTACATATTTCGCCCGTCTCCACGTCGTAGTCGTATCTCCTGATGTTGAACTCTAGGCTGTCGGTGTAGTACATGGCCTTCCTCTTCAGGTCCCAGGCCAGCCCGTTGGAGATGCCGATCCCACCGCACAGCTTGGTCGCGCCCCCGGTGTCGAGGCGGAAAAACGAGCCGCTCGCGGGTTTAAAGTTGCCTAGTGGTTCTTCGTGGCCCATTGTACCTTGAATTATAAAATTCAAAATTTATTTATTTCATGTAGGCCAACTTGTAGATCTTATGACACGTCATAAATCTACCACCGGTTCGGAATGCAGATTCTGCTAAGAGCCGGCAAGAAACTCGGCAGTTGCTCTTTTCAAAAAAAAACAATTTTACAAAACTGCTATGTATACAGTGCTTCCACCGCTGTGACAGAACTACCTACGGATCGATGTGATTTTTTTGCATGGGTAGGTAAACTATATGCGAAATAATAATAGTAATCGCCGGTTTCTCAGCCTGTCGCCCTGACCCCGGCCGTTTGATTTCCCCTGCCGGAGCGTAATTCTCCGCCCGCTACAAGTATTTTTTTGTGTAGAGTAAGTTTACTATCTATCTGTATATATAAGTATTTATGTTTATTATATAACTCTTTGGCTTTATATGCATTTTGTACGCGGGAGTGAGAGTCGAAATATATGCGGAATAATAATAATAAGTTTTTAATTCAGACTTTTGGTCCATAAGATACATTAAAAGTTTGTTTGCGTAAAATGATACAAGATGGCGACACCAGTACATTCCATCGCGCTGTTGTAAGTCACCTGCAAAGATCCTCCCCCTCGGATCAGCCTTGCCATCGTTGATCCTGGTGGGAGGCACCACGTCCTGGTCCACCGTGGCCAGCTCGCGCAGCACGGTGGCGGGGCTGCCCTCCGCGCCGTCCCACTGCACCACGGTGAAGGTCCGCTCTAAGCCCACCAGGAACTGGTCCGTGGTCCCCTCCACTGGGACTATGAAACCCACGCGACCTCCTGCAAGTTCAACACATCTTTTTTTTATTCGATGACAAGTTAGTCCTTGACTGTGATCTCACCTCATGATAAGTGACGATACAGTCTAAGATGGTAGCGGGTTAACTTAGAAGGAGCATGGCAGTGTATATTCAACCCAAACCACTAATTGGTTTCTACACGCCATGGTGCCGCTAAATCGCTTGGCGGCACGTCTTTGACGGTAAGGTGGTAACTATAGCAACGGTTAAAGATGCGGACTGAAAAGTCGCAGGTTCGATCCCCACCCGTTGCACTAACGTCGTAACCACTCCTAACACAAACTTTCTGCTTATTAGGAGGGGAGAGGACACTATTATTCAAATCCATCTCCGCAAATATTATTTAAAAAAAAAATAGTCTCCGTTTCTTTCGGGGGATAAAAGGAATATATTTCTCACCAAGTTTAGTTTTGGTGTGCTGCTTGGTGTCGAACGCGTACTTGTGTATGGTGCACTCCAGGATGTCGACGAAGAACAGCGCCTGCTGCCGCTCGTCCCAGTGCGGGCCCTCGCCCAGCTTCAGTGGACCCGTGATCTGCTCCACTTTCACTGACATATTCTGACGAGTAGGTGTACGTACAATATCGTATTACATATCGCTCATTGGCGACAAGGGTGACATAACTCAAAATTCACCAATTTTAGTGTCGAAAATTTATACTTTTTGCTATAAAAACAACATTACGCTAAGCACAAAAAATAAGAGCGAGAGAGATTGACTTAATGCTCTGTCGCTTTGTTGGCCGCTGTGTTGTTTCGAGACCGCAGCATCCACAAAACATTACCCTCTAACGAGAGAATTCTCTCATCGTCGATTTTGAATTATGTCACTCTTGTCGCAAATGAGCGATATATCGACGATTGAAAGGCAATAATTACTAAGCGACAAGTTAACACTAGGGCATTTTAAAGCTTTTTTTTTGGAATGCTGTACTGTAACTACGATAATCCCACTGTAGCAATTGTTTTCAGCCTAGATTCCACAGCAGTTCGATGATGTCACAAGAGCTAAATAAGTTTCAAATTGATACTACAACAATTCTACAAGTTTAAAAAATGTTTCAGTGTGAATAACTGTAATAATTATCCCAGGATAATTTAAAAAAAAAATGTTTTAAGAAGTCGCTTCCATAATTGCATAGCATAACCTCAACCTTTACCTTAGGTAAATATGTATCCAAATATCCGATCTTTATTGTTTATGAGAAATATTGTCGTCGATTTTATAGAAAAACTGCACTAAAAATTCAATTCAATTCATACTAAAGGTACTTAATCTTACTAGTTACTAATCAGGTTTAAATACTTTATTAGTACCTAATTAAATAACTTTTACCTTTGAATACACTGGATCCAACGAGTTTATTCAACTGCTTGAGTAAAATATAGTACCTATTCCTATTATCTGAAAATGTCCCTTATCACCTATTCCTATAGAAGTAAACGATAAACAATTTGTTATTGTGTTATTTAGATAACTCGCACTGAATACGAACAACTGTGAATTGTCTGATAGTGGGTAATAAATAGCAGCGAACCAATCTTCGTTGACACACGTGGTATTTGTGCACAGGAGATCGTTAGACTGACATTAGGCATGCGACTGGTCAGAATTCCTTACATAACTAACTATAACTATGGTCGAAGTAGTTAGTTACGACCAATGACTTCTATGTATACTACTATACATAGAAGTCATTACGACATACGTTATAGGCGACAGTGCTGCGAAAAGTAAAGGAAAATACCTAAGTTCATGCCTACCTACTAACTACTATGAATTATAATACTAACTGATGCTCGCGACTGCGTCCGTGTGGAATTTATTTTTTCTATTTTCCCCTTAGAACTAATTAATCAACGATACTTAGGAATTTTCCAGAATAAAAAGAAGCAAGATATTTCCGTCTGCCAAATGCTAGTTCAAATCAAATCAAAATCGGTTCAGCAAATAATAATTTATAGGGTAACCGTAATGTATAAAATAATATATATTATTTTATTATGGTATTTATTGGAATAAAAAAATATGATATATCGTTAGTGAAGTTCTAACATGTATGGCATTAAAATGCCAAAACGTTACTCACTGTTAGAATAATTTCACTGACGATATAATTTTATTATTTTTATTCCGCTTGTTACTATGAGCGCACTGGCACGGCTATCAGTAACTCAGTAGGTACCCCAAACGGAGTGATTCTATTCTCGTGGGGTACTTATTCCAACTTTGATTGATCGTTCATTGCAGAGACAGCACGGCTTCCGTTATCTCTGGTCCACAGCCGATTCCTTGAGCTTATCTTCTATCCCAGCAACTATTTTACCTCCTATTACAGTCTAACATTAAATTACGTACGTACCTATGTGAAAGTTGTTGCGTTTGTTGTCAGGGGTTCTTCAATCACACTGCGAAGCTGATTGAAGAACCCCTGAACCGGTTTCGACAAAATGTGGCAAGGAGAGAGCTTGACTCCTGGAGAACGTCTTATAATTTAAATTTCCGTCTCCGTCCAAAAGAAAATCTTGGAAAAATCGTTACATACGTTACGTTACATTATCATGAACGAATGCAGTCCCTTAATACAGTGCCGTAAATAGCCTTTTCACCTCTCTAGCTCAAAAAGGGCGCCTTTGCTGCCCAAAACCAGTGAGCAAAAGTCGTTTTTGCTCACTCAGTGAGAAAAAGTGTTTTGAATATAGAACGCATTAGATTGGCGATTCTTCAACTCATCGTCTCAAGAAACGTTCAGAAATTTTGTATATAATATTGCATACCCCATACATTTTATTTCGACAAAATTTTTTAACTCTCTATTTTATTATTTAAACTATAATTTACTTTTCGTAAATGTGTTTTAGACTTTATAATTCTGTAACACAACATGAAACATAAAAGAAAATTAAAATTAATTAATTAATATATTTTATTTTATGAATGACACAATTCCGAACGCAGACAAAAGAGTAATATAAAATGGCGGCAAAAAAAAAAATGATTAACTCTATTCTATATCTTAATTAGGTACTAATTTTTTAGTAGTTATTTGTTGTAAGAATTTTAAAATAACAAAATGAGTGAATCTAGTGATAATTTAACACCTTCAGACACAGATTAGAGAGTAACCTTCAGAATTAAAAGAATTAGTGTCTAACGCTGAATTAAACTTTCTTCCGGAAAAGTCTCGTGAAAAATACTTGAAAGCCTATGAATTATTTAATGATTGGAGACTTTCTAAGGGTGCGAAGTCCTATTCAGAGACTGTGATTTTATCATATTTCATGGAATTGTCTAAAACAAGGTAACCATCTACATTATGGAGTATTTATTCCATGTTAAAAGCTACAATCAAATCGAAATGCGACGTTCACATTGAAACTTATCCTAAACTTATTGCATTTTTGAAAAGACAATCGGAGGGGAACAAATCCAAAAAATCTAAAGTTTTCACCACTCATGATATTGAAAAGTTTTTAAATAAATAAACCTAATTTTTAAAATTTTAAAATATCCTTTATGTTTTAATAAATATTTTTCTTACATCTTGTATTTTTTCGCTATTGAGGTGAAAAGTTGTATGTATCACACGATAGCAAAGTTTTTGCTTCTTGTGCCTTTGAATCCCTCACTACTCTCAGGATTCTAACTTAGAATCACTCGCTACGCTCGTGACTCTATATTAGAATCCTTCGTTCGCTCGGGATTCAAACTAGGCACTCGCAACAAAAATGAACTTTGCTATCTTGTTGAACAAATAACTATTTCTGCGCCCTGTGCGAGTTTCTATAATTTCGCCCTGTGCAAGTTTCTATAACTGCGCCCTTGTTCTTTTTTAGATATTATAGGTACCCTAGCTAGAGCAATGCTATGTATAGGCCTACTTTCTTTATTCAGGTTGATAAAATAAAGCACAAGGACCTTGGGTGTTGGTGGACAAATCATCTAATATTTTGGAAGAAAAATCTATTTTTTTAAAGAACTAGAACTAATGTGGGCAAACGAGCACTAGGGGCGCAGCGGGAACTTATCAGGAGCAAACCGAAAAAATAATAGTCCTGCCTGGTCTGGCCATTCTAGCGCCCCCCAGATTCCACGCCCTGTGCGTGGGCACCGGTGGCACCGCCCTATTTACGGCACTGCCTTAATATGATGACAGGTAGGCCATAAAAGAAAACAACTAGTTGAAAAAAAATCAGCTTACTTTATTCGATGGAATTTTGAAAAAAATACAAATTACACTCCGAAGGCGGACTTTACGCTAGCTTTGAGCTCTGTACAACAACCCTAGAACACCTATTCATTAGTAATTGTATATTCTAGTATATTCACAACACCGTTATTGTATACAATGATATGACAAACAATTTAGATTATAATTATTTACTCAGCAATACGAACACGTACACTGCTGACAATTTAGAGTTAATTTCACTTAAAGCTGGGTTTCCACGGTGTTTGCGTACGAGTAACACGTCTGTAGTATTGTGCGTGTATTTTTAATCAGACGAAGTAAACTAACGTTTCGTGGGTCGCACACACAACTAAAAGATCACAACTCGTTTGAATCACAACTCAAGGATCGTCATAAATTATTATTTAGTTTAAAAATATTAATAGGACATGATTATATTTTTTTATGAACGTTAACATAACTTTAAATAAAATTGAAACTTACTATCTAGATTATGAAGAAATAAATGCGCGGGAAAACCAATGTGTCTTTTGCAATGCATTAAAAAATAAAAAATAAAGGGGAAATAAGATTTAGATTTCTACAGGTTGTTTTAACTTAACTACATCCACTGTCTTCGTTGATTATTTATTATAACAAAACAATACAAAGTAACATCAAATCAATATTTTACAAAATGGCATTAGCACCTATCAGTTTACTTCATCTGATTAAAATGACAGTGTTTTCGTTTTGTGCGCTCCGAAAAATTAGGAACATTCCGAGCGAAGTCGGTTTCGAGCAAACACTGCGTTGAGTAAGGTGTTTGCGTACACACATCGTATAAACATATTTTATTGTAGACAAAATTGTGTAACCTAAATTGACAGGCCTGAAAGTAGTGCTTATCTAAAAGAATTATTGTAAAAAGAGATGTAGAGATTTTTGCAGTCTAACTAGCCCCAATCCAGTTGAGTTGTTCCAGAGTGCAGATGGTTACAGATTCGCTAACATCGTGAAAACCCAGTATAACACACAAGAGATTGCTTAAAAAACTTGGCACAAAACAATTACACACTATCTATTTAAATGACGTTAGAAAAATCACGAATAATCGAATACCCTGCGGATCGCTATGACAAGATCAAAAGTAACTGACGGTACTCTTAAAAAAATAACGCTAAACTATTTATTTTTAGGTAAATATTAATTAACGACTATAACATAAAAATCTAACTCCTAAAGATTTAAAACTAATACTGAGAAAACACCGAATGACTTTACATTTAAACATCACACTACACTTATTTTTTTTTTTAGGTTTTTGTCGTTTAAATATATATATTTAACAACGCACTGTACAAACAATAAAGTTTTTCATAACTTAGTATAGTTATAGTTACATTTAATATATACGTGTACTTATGTAATATATAATAGTTAATTATAATTATTATAATTAAAATAATCGTAAAGTATGGTAGTTTCTCCACTCGTCGCCGCGGTCAGCGGTGTAGTATCGGTATATTCGCTAAACGCGGTACTGAAAGCTTACTTAGTTCTTTCTGATTGGTGCACAATGCGGTGGAGTAGTATTGTTTCGGCATACTGAATTTCAGTTGAAACCCAGTGTCCGGTAGATCCGGATTGCAGGAAACGAAATGGCCGAGAGTCATTCTAAAATATTATACTGTTAGGTGTACAAATGAAAGCACCGCAGTATCCTTGCAATAAGCGAGTTCCCAAGTCGCACCGCTGCTGCACCGACAAATGAAAAATGTCCTAAGGGTCAAAAACAGTGGGCGGATTTTACAGTACAATATTACTTTTTAACTGTTACAAAAATTACTTTTTACAAGAAACACCCACAAAAATAGCGAGCAATAATAGGAAAATATATTAAGTATATAATCGCTGTAAATAGAAAAACTATTGTTAATTTTGAAATCTCAATATAAATACCCCACCCTAGACTAAACACACCTATTTGAACTTGAAAGAAATTTAAAAATTATTGTCTTTGAACGACTGTTGTTGTTATAAATCGACAAAAAAAGAAAAAGTTTTCTGTAATATATGGGATTAAAAGAGAAATCTTTCCAGTTAAGTAAATATTTAAAAAATTCAATATTAAGTGTGTTTAGCCTTCAATATGTCAACACGGCGCCCAATCCTAACTCCAAACCTGCAAAATTACGTCCGAATCACAGCCAAAAACGTTTATAAACATTCCAAAAATATCTTCTGACAATTTAGCATGGCATGCATAATTACAGTGAACGGCGCTCGCACTTAATTAGAGCAATTATATCTAACTGGCTTCTCACGATTCGTAAAGCATGGGTCGGGCTTCAAGATCTTTCCGATATCGACGCGAATCGATCGTCGATTTTTCAACATATTTTTACGAAACAGTACAAATTAGAATTATATTTCGGTTCACATTATCGCGTCCCATGAGAAGCCACCCTAAGATCCAAATAAGTTTTGAAGAAATTTGATAAAAAGTAACCAACTAAAAGTTGAACTTTTATCAAATGAAAGTCGAAATTTTATTTTTAATAAGTTTTCTCGTATCATACAGTAATGCAGGGCATTTACTATTAATATAGTTACCAAAAAACGATACGTATAACAAAGCATAGTGTATTAGAATTATATCGGGAAAGAAGAAAGTCTTTTATAAGGCTGGGCGTACAGTCTTGCTGTCTCAATCTTACGATAAAGGTAGTTGTCCACCAGAGATATAGGAGTTGTAAGCTAGGAAAATGTGAAACAATAAGGTTACTCTTAAAGTAAATGTTCAAACAGTGGATTCGCAGCCTAATATTTTCGTATTTAAACAGAACTTTCTCTTGTGGACAACAAAATATTATAGTAACGTGTACTTAGGTATAAATAAATGCGTAGACTAGGTCGTCGGCCTACAATATGGAACTCTGAATGTTAGTGGTTGATTAATCTTTTAGTCAGATCAAAATTTACTCTAAAAATTAAATTTTTGAGAATTTTATTGATTGGCAAGTTAAGGTGCTGTCAGATCACGAAATTAATAGTTCAAATAACTTTCACATCGGAAAGGTGCGAACAGTGAAATCGACGAAATATGAGAGACATTTCCTCGAGTAATAGTAAAAAAAAAAAAACTAAAATATTGAACTGACAATTTGTGTGGTGTAACTTTATTGTGAAATAAAATTGCAATAAGGAGAAAGTTAAACTGAGAGGTAAGTTTGAATTTAGTCAATGCAAATAATATGTTTAAAAAAAAAAATATGTTTAAAAACAAAAAAATATTGATATACATATTATATATGTTACACATATTTTTTATTTACAAATATTCTAACTTTATAATATGCTATTGTAAATTTTTTATCAATTTCATGAAATGACAGTGCCTTAAAGTCTTAAGTTTACCCGAGCACCAAATAATAACAGATACATGGATGAGATCAATATATAGGACAAAATTACTGGCAGAGATTCAGCAAGGGGCGTTCATAAGCAATAATAATACGAGATCTGTGCTCTAACCTAATAGACATTAAACCTATATTCGCTTAATCCTTAGCTGACTTTTAAGGTTGTCTGTTTAGCAAGGGAACTATCGTGGCAGTAAAGAAAACTAACGTAACGTTAGTTCACTTTATTTAGTTATGAATTAAATGTCGATAAATTTTGAAACTAAACTAAAAGTAATAGTTAAAAGGATCAAAACGGAACAGGCGCGCTATTGTATAGCCCGCTCAGCAAAAAAGGTAATTAAACATAGCTGCACCCTTTTCGAACAGACTCTAAAGAAATCGCAGAAAACTTCTAATTTCGAAAAAGATTAGTTAAATAAATTTAAAATTTAGCCAGATTTTTTTAAATTTTTAAGTCTTTTACGTTTTTCTGCGAAATACGAGTTTACATTTAAAGTCAGCTTAGAAAAAAATAAGGAAGGGGCGAGCAAATAACGCACTTACTGTTATAGTAAAATATGAGCTCACGTAAAACTAGATATTTATTGTACGTTGCAACACGGGACATCCAAATGGTTGAAAAAAAAAATGCATACGCTTTGTAAACTACGGAACAAAAAAGTACTAATATTTATTCAATAATAATATTGTTCCATGGTTATCTTATAAGATATAAGATATATCTTGTAAGATAAAAATAAAAAAGATTTCATACGACTACGACTATATACTAAGTCCACAATTAAATATTCGTGTTTTACAGATTGTTACAGACCAGTGATGTTCGAAGCTGATTAATTATATTTATCGATAAATATATACGATAGGTAATTCAATGTATTGCCCCGGAATAATAATATTTGTACAGTAATAACGTGGATCATACGTGTTGCAACGTAAACGAGAACTTAATGTAAATTATAGTTAAATTTTTTGACGCGTTTCTATACACAGCGGGGCCTCACCTATCTGTCACCTTACCGAGGAATGATTTACAGCGCCTTATCACTAGTGTTACGCTATTACTTCGAAACCCTACAAAAATATCTCGAAAACCCTGTCGACCTCGTCAATTTTGGAGCACCTTTGAACACTTGGGATGAAAAGAAATGTCCCGTGACGTCACACTTACCAACCCCTGAATTATCAAACTGTGTGATGTCATGAATTTATAGGTCATAGCTATACTGTTAACAGAATTACTTCTTATTTGACTTATTCATGTTAAAAAATTGAATTTTTACCTTTCATATTAGTTTTTGACACTATTTTTTTTTCCAACACCATTTTCTCACGTGCAATTATTTTATAACAAATTCTATTAAAATTATTCGAGTCACAAATCGTATATTGTATAATTATAATAAGAAAAATGTTTGTAATATATATTATTTTGTTTTAACACGACATCTAGTAATCATAATAATCAGAGCTTGCATTACAGTTTGTTTTCCATTATTTGTTACAATAAATGGATTTTGATATAAAATCAGTCAATAAGAATGATGGCGACGATCGCTATGCACTCAATCACAAGCTTTTTAATAAAGGGGCTGTTAACTGTAAGATTTATGGAAAATAATACTATATGTACCTATTATATGATAAATATGTGTTCAAATTACATTAATTAATTATTTTTTAAATAGACATGTAGATTTCAGAATACAGTATTTTTATGCGATAGAGTTAAATGACATTTCTGAAATATCGATAAGTACAGAAAGGGATGTTTTTTGAAAAAAAAAAAGTATACATTTCGCTCTTGCTTATATGTACATCCTACACACAAAATATGAATATACTTTCTAATATTAAGTACACAAAGTTTTAGCCGACAACAGTCATATATATATTGTCACTGTACAATAATCAGTTTGAAAATATAACATACTGCGTCAAATGTTTAATCAAATGAGAAACTAACTAAGTATATTTAATTAATTTAAACTAAACGTATAAAACATGCATCCTCAAAACTAAAGCTTGCAAAGTGTTACAGAAAAAATGTGTGCACTTATGTAATATTTTTTTTAATTTCTATTGAAATTTAAAAAAAAATATGACAAAATTTTTAGGTATTCTTACGGGCTATTTCACAATCCCTAAGTGTCTAATCGACAATTTTGACGTTCCGACAGATTGCCAATATAACAACTGTCAAAAAGTCAAATTTTGTTGGTTCATGTATACTTGGCGTTAGTGAAATAGACGGTTAAAATATAAAATCCTAAAAATTGCCTTAGACCGCTTTCGTTTTGAAGATGTTAAGATTTTAATTACAAAGATGAAATTTCGACTTGGTCTTTATTAATATCGAAATTTCAATATAAAATCTATGACTTACAAAATTAATAACTAATTAAAAAAAAATTAACAAGTTATTCTAAAGATACTAAATTACACTCTCAGAGAAAAAGGGGAACTTCCGATCCCACAACCCTTAGAGTTTCCATCCGAATAACTAACCAACGAGTTATTGGGGTTTTTTTTACAAGTAATTGACATTAGGGTAAACTACTTTGTAAAGCTAATCACACACTACAAAATTACGTTCTGCGTTCCTTTGATGCTTTCGACAATGTTATCCGCATGTTCTAAGAGACGTGTAACGTGCTATGCACGCTGTAATGTGCGATCAGGTTTTATACTAAAGGCTTATACACATACTCTTAGGAAGTAATACAAGGAACTGTATAAAGGCGCTATTTGTATAAACCATACGCGGATCTCTCGCGGATTGTGATTTGTGCCTTTCCTAGCCTTCAGGGTGAAATCTCACCTGTCAACGTCGATCTTGGTTGGAACGCGCTTGCCTAGAATATGTCTATTCACTGTCGTGTTGAAGGTACTCAAGATAAACCTGGCAGGAAAAATCACTCTTCATCTTCATACAACATGGCATAGAAATGATGGTGTCAAGTGTGATTTCACCCTAAATATTATGACGCAGTATGTTATATAGACAAATGACATAATTCCTATACAACCTAGTCAGTGCCATTGTTAATTTAAATCGTATACCATTTTTCGATGAGCAAATGTCGTTATAATTTGTATGTAAGAGAGTAAAACAAAATTGTACCCAATTTTATCTTTTGGCAGTTCTTATTTAAGTTTTTTTTTAATTTTTAAAAAGTAACCACCCATCACAAAGGAAGCAATCTTTTAAGTTCTTTAATTGAACTGTAGGATTAGTACAAGTTTCAACAACTCGTCAACGTTGAAAGTTTTCGAATATCGAAATATGTACTTTTATGTTTTTACTATTACGTTAAATTAAAACAGAGCGTAACTCCCTAGTTTTAAAGCCCAAATTCCCACCCCAGTAGTAATTTTTGGAATTAAAAATTGGTAGTATTGAATACACGACTTTAAATCAAAAATCTTTAGGTCAATTTTACTGTGATGATATACTGTCAAAATACTCGAAATCTGTCAATGCTGGCAAATTATGCAATCTTCTACTAATAGTACTGGAAACTACTTTAATGTAAAAGTTGAAAATTAGAATGGGTGATTTGTTTTCATGAATTTTTTATCGTACACTTATACCGTACTGGATTATTGATATATTTGATATATGTATTTAAAAAACTTTAGAAACTATGGATTTTATGTCAATAGGACACATTGTGATTGACAAAGTATGTGTTTTGCGTACTATGCAAAAATGGTCAACAGAAAGCTCCTATGTAAGTAGGCGATCACCTTTACGCCTAAAACACTGAATATCGGTAAAAGCCCGTTCCCTGTTACTAATTTTAGGTCAGTCTTTAAGTTTTCACTTCAGTTTTCTAAACCAAAATAATTTTGCGTCTTTAATTTTTATTCAATTACAAACAACACATAGTAAGTATTAATTTCTGATATGTAGTCTTAATAAAAATTAGTGAGATGGAAGAAAACTCAAAATCGATCAAGATTTTTTTTTTTTAAAGTTAGATTCAGATGTATACATGAAACTTTACTTTAGAGTTGGAACTATGAAAAGCTGAATAGACTAAAAACCAAATTGATTGATATGTAAAAAAATTAATTGAATTGCATTTATTATAAAAATGGAATTTAATTTAAGCTCAAGTCTTTTTGTTTTAATATTCATTATTGACTGAAATGAAAATTCTGAGATTGCTTCTAGGTTTTATGTATAGTTCTTTCAATTTACGAGGGTACGCAGCTCGTGGTTGTGTGTGTGATTTATATAAGTGGGAGCGAGGACTTGCTTGCGCCTGACCGCTCCCAGCTAGGCACCTGACAGACACACACACTTACGCAATGTGCATGTACACAACGTAACCACAAGTAAAGCGCCCGTAACTTCGTGAGATAAACGTACTATAACTATGACATATGAGATTTGAATTGAGTGTTTAACACAACTTATGCTGACACTAGTTTATGACATCGACACTTAGTATTAAATGCTTAAAAAAATCAACTGTGACAGAAAAAATTGGCATCACGAACAATTTTACACGGAATTTTGACAATAAAATCGCTCATTTGAAAATAAATGAAAATCGGTAATTCTTCTTTGATTAATTAAAAGTAAAAAGAGCGATTATGTTGTTAAAATTTCGTATAAATATGTGTTCGATAATCCCATTTTTTTTTTTTTGCTAAACTTCTTTTCCCTGACAGCTATATTCTGAAACACACATATTTGAGTTCGCCTTAAATATTAGTTAATGATTTTTCGAACAACATATCAAAAAAATTATAATTATGTCATTTATAGATATATGATAGATAGATAGATAAATGACATAATTAGTATTTTTTTATTAAAATATTTTTTTTTTACAGTCAACACATACCGCGGCATCGAGGCGTACCATGTTACTGATTAACAATTTAAACAGCTTTATTTATATCTATATAAGGTTGAATTTGGTGTGACAACTTGGTTAGGGTTTTCATTTTGCCAACTGGCAATTTTGAAAACTGTATACTAAAGTAAATGAAGTACTTCGAATTGTTATTAACAGTGATTGGAAAATGCGAGCTAAGATACCAACACTTGTTATTTAATAATTTTCTTTTTATCCTCTTTATTGTCGTTAATAATTGTGTTTTTATCCGGATTTCTATCTGGGATATTATTTCAGTATATTACACATTATCGGAGAAAAAAAAAAATAGTTGAAAAAAAAAAATAGAATACATAAATTAAGACTACACAATCCCTATTTTCAAAATTATAGTAGTTAACAAAAATAAATGCATGTATATCTTTTTCACAAATAATTTTTAGCCTCACTTGTTCCCAATATATTAAAATAATATTTCAGATAAAAATTCAGATAAAAATCCAGATAAAAAAATTATTAATCAATAAACTAAATATTCACTCAAGCAAAAAACCACACTTCAATTTTAAGGCGTACTCAAACGTTAGCGAGTTTATTTTGAACCGTTTTTAAATTTGACATAGAATATTTCCAATACAAATTGTAGTATGTTAGTTAATTTTTTGTGATAAGTTTTGGGAGCTTAAAAATATTGAGTTAACCTATTCCAGAATACCAGATTTGAACGTAACAATGAGCGGCAGACATTGGCGCGTAAGTGAAAGCAGTACCTAATACCGACGGTAGAGGCATTACTTGTGCTCGGGCAGGTGCGGCGGCGGGTAGGGCGGCGGGTAGAAGTGCTGCACGGGGGCGTACTCCACACCCTCCTCGTAATTGACGTAGCTCATTCCGCCCATCATGCCCATCATACCTGGGAACAGATGAATCTAGTCACCAGATGCCCAACATTGTTTTTTTTTAATAGCCTTTGACTGCGATGTCACCTGATGTTAAGTGACGATGTAGTCTAAGATGGTAGCGGGCTAACTTGGAAGGGGTATAACAGTGTAAATTCAACCCATACCCCTAATCGGTTTCTACATGCCATCGTGCCGGAACGCTAAACCACTTGGCGGCACGTCTTTGACGGTAGGGTGGTAACTAGCCACGGCCAAAGCCTCCCACCAGACAGAATTGTATTATAGTTCTTGCAATTCACGAGGGCGCGTGGCTCATGGTTGTGTGTGTGTCGTATGTGTATAAGTGTGAGCGAGAGCTTGCTCGCGCCTGACCGCTCCCACCTAGGCTCCTGACACGCACGCACACTTACGGAATGTGCATGTATACGACGTAATCACAAAACGCCCGTAATATCGTGAGATTAACGTGCTATACAATATAATAGAATTTTTTATTCACATAAACTTTTACGAGTGTTTTCGTCGGCGTTGTGTTATTTCTGTGTTTCTTATATTCTGGAGAAGAGACGGTTTTTCTGTTTGACGGATTAAAGCAAAATATTACTTTTTCTTTCAGTACTATAATGGTATTGGAAAACGCGAAACTGAAGTGGAAATGGGCGTGGTACATAGTTCGAAGAGCTGATGGTCGATGGGGTCCCAAGGTGCTGGAGTGGCGACCCCGCACCGCGCAGTGTTGGCAAACCCCCCACTAGGTGGACCGACGACATCAAACGAGTCGCAGGGAGCCGCTGGATTCAGGCGGCGCAAGACCCGAGGCCTGTGGAGGTCCACGCAGGAGACCTATGTCCAGCAGTGGACGTCTATAAGATGAAAAAGAAGAAGAAGATTGGAAAACGTCTGCTTGTATCCAATATTTGTGAGTATATGTAGCGTAGTGTCCTCACCCGGGTCGGAGTCTATCGGGTAGTAGGGCAGCGGGTAGATGGGCGGCGGGTAGGGGATGTACGGGAAGGTGACGATGGGCGCCTCGAGCGGGCACTCCTCGCCCGCCACGCCGCCCACGTTCACGGCGCCCATGTTCGTGCCGCCCACGAAAGCGTGCGGCGGCCGCATGTCCGTGTGCGAGTTGCGTCTGCAATAAACAATAATCTTTAACTTTTTTAAAACCATATATGTTTCAAATTTCGAACCATTTGTATGCTTGATGTGTCATAAGAGCCACAGGTTGGCCAACATGAAAAAAAAAAATAATTTATAATTTTTTGAAAAGTTGATACTACAAACTATTCTACAGGCTTATAGAAACACCCAAGGAGAATAATATCCTTCTCTAATGTCATGGAAGCGACGTACCGGTTGTTGGGTCCCTTGTTGGCGGTGTTGTTGTGCCCCTTGTTTTGGTTGTGGTTATTGTTCTGGTTGCCATCTTGGTTGTTGCCGCGCTTGAACCTGGAGCAAAGTACATTTAACGCTGATAAGTAACAGGATAGTGTTTTTTTTATTCACTTAATTGCACAACATAGGCTCTAAGCGGCTCGTGCTTGTGGCCGGCGGTTTGTGCTCGTGGCCGGCGACTTGTGCTTGTGGCCCGCGGTTTGTGCTTGTGGCCGGCGGCTTGTGCTTGTGGCCGGCGGTTTGTGCTCGTGGCCGGCGACTTGTGCTTGTGGCCGGCGGTTTGTGCTTGTGGCCGGCGGCTTGTGCTTGTGGCCGGCGGTTTGTGCTTGTGGCCGCCCTCGTGTACTCCACCGCCCCCCGCGCCGCGCTCGTGCAGCGACACCTGCTGCACGTCCTGTTGACGGGTCGCCGTTCATGGTGACGAGTCCTACCTGGGTCCCAGCAGCGGCCGCTGGCCCTGCCCCTTGGGCTGCGTGAGCGGCGGCTTGTCCTGCGGCTTGTGCTTGTGGCCGCCCTCGTGACCTCCACCGCCCCCCGCGCCGCGCTCGTGCAGCGACACCTGCTGCACGTCCTGTTGACGGGTCGCCGTTCATGGTGACGAGTCCTACCTGGGTCCCAGCAGCGGCCGCTGGCCCTGCCCCTTGGGCTGCGTGAGCGGCGGCTTGTCCTGCGGCTTGTGCTTGTGGCCGCCCTCGTGACCTCCACCGCCCCCCGCGCCGCGCTCGTGCAGCGACACCTGCTGCACGTCCTGTTGACGGGTCGCCGTTCATGGTGACGAGTCCTACCTGGGTCCCAGCAGCGGCCGCTGGCCCTGCCCCTTGGGCTGCGTGAGCGGCGGCTTGTCCTGCGGCTTGTGCTTGTGGCCGCCCTCGTGACCTCCACCGCCCCCCGCGCCGCGCTCGTGCAGCGACACCTGCTGCATGTCCTGTTGACGCAGACACAAACATCACTCACTTAACAGTAAGCCTCATAAATAACCCATCGGTTAAAGGTGCAGACTACAAACTGACAGGTTAACAGTTCGATCTCCACCTGTTGCACTTGTATTGTTGTGTTGTAAGACTAAGGATGGATCGGGCTGTTTGGCATACAGATCCACTAAGAATTTTTGAAAATTCAACCCCTAAGGGGTTAAAACAGGGGTTCGAAAAATCGACTTAACGTGAGCGAAGCCGCGGGCCAGAGCTAGTTATTTAAGTATTTTCGTACAAATCGTTATACCTGTGCGAGGTCGCGCGGCAGGTAGTGCCTGGGCGGGATGTGCGGCAGCGCGTGCGGGTGCGGCAGCGGCGCGGGCTGCGGGGCCCCGTATGCGGCCCACATGCAGTCCACGCCCAGATTGAAGTAGAACCTCAACGTTGCGATATCTGCAAAACATCCAATTTGAACAATGAAAACACAGACTTTTGCTAAAACAGGTGTTATTGGACAGAATACGTTAATACAATGTCTAAAAATGAACCGCTACGTTTACATCCTGTACAGTCTACGTAAAGTAGCCTTAACTAATACAGTTCTCATAGCCTACCATAGCTTCGTTTCGTCCATCATTCGCTATGATCTCATTTTATGGGGAACTCGGTTGACATGGGTCGAGCATTCATGCATACAGGTAATAACAGGGACGTCTTTCATGGAATCTTATCAGCCCCACTTTAAAAATGTACGCATTCTGCTTTTCCCGTGCCTTTATATATAGGAAATTTGCGTATTCGTAAAGGGGCATGAAAATTTATTCACAAAGGCCTACGAAGCCGAGATCTCCCAGTTAAGACCACTGCGCCAGGAAGGTCGTCAAAAATGTCAATGTTGTGTATTGACGACCTCCCTGGCGCAGTGGTCTTATAATCTCAGCAACCGAGTCCAAAGAGTATGTGTCAATGATGTAAAATCATCCGGATCAGCCTCAGTAATGGGTGTACCCCAGGGTTCTATTCTAGGTCCATTCATGTTTTTGGTCTACATAAATGATTTACCACATTTTGTCCAAAATACTTGCGATATTGTACTATTTGCTGATGATACGTCCTTAATTTTTAAAGTCGATAGGATGAAAGACAATTTTGACGATGTAAATAATGCATTATCTCAAGTTTCTGAATGGTTTACGGCAAATAATCTCCTTTTAAATGCTAAAAAAACAAAGTGTGTTGAGTTTTTATTACCTAACATGAGAACTGTCAGTAAAAATTTAAAGATAAATAATGAACCTTTGAAAACTGAGGACTCCACAGTGTTTTTGGGGTTAACCCTGGATTCAAAGCTACAATGGGGCACCCATATAGCAACGCTTGCTGGCAAACTTAGCTCTGCTGCTTACGCTGTTAGGAAGATTCGACAGTTGACTGACATAGAAACTGCAAAAATTGTTTATTTTGCATATTTCCATAGTATTATGTCATACGGAATCTTACTATGGGGTAAGGCAGCCGATATTGGAAAAATTTTTGTTTTGCAGAAGAGGGCAATCCGCGCAATCTATAATTTGAGGCCGCGGGATTCCCTTCGAGAAAGATTTAAAGAGATAGGCATTCTTACAGTAGCTTCACAATATATTTATAACAACATAATATTTGTCAGACAAAACATTTTGAGTTACAAAAAAAAGAGTGATTTGTCCGATAGACCAAGTAGAAATCCAAATAGGCTCATGTTTCCTGGGCTGCGCCTCAAGAGGGTCCAAAAGACATTTGTGAGAATGGGCGTGACGTTTTACAATAAAATTCCACAGTCAATCTTAGACTTGCCTCTACACAAGTTTAAGAAATCAATTAAATCTACTCTCATGAAAAAAGCATATTATACAATTGAAGACTATGTAAATGATAAAAAAGCGTGGATATAATTCGCTCCAGTGATTCATAAGACAGTAATAACTATCCTGTGTTCAATAACAATTGTAAAATTTTTATTTTTTTGAAAAGAGCAACCGCCGAGTTTCTTGCTGGCTCTTCTCGGCAGGAAAGGCATTCCGAACCAGTGGTAGATTCATTGACGATTCAAAAGTGCTTGTAAAAGTTTATTTGAATAAAAAATATTTCTATTTCTATTTCTATTACTGGGAGGTCTCGGGTTCGATTCCCGACGGGGGCAATTTAGGAATTTATAATTTCTAAATTGTCTCTGGTCTGGTCTGGTGGGAGGCTTTGGCCGTGGCTAGTTACCACCCTACCATCAAAGACGTGCCGCCAAGCGATTTAGCGTTCCGGCACGATGGCGTGTAGAAACCGATTAGGGGTATGGGTTGAATTTACACTGCTATACCCCTTCCAAGTTAGCCCGCTACCATCTTAGACTGCATCGTCACTTACCATCAGGTGAGATCGCAGTCAAGGGCTATCTTGTCATCGAATAAAAAAAAACTTGAGGGGTGTCAAGGGACACCCGGATGGAACGAAGTTCAATGCGAAATAGAAATGAAAATATCTGGCTTGCTTTCTATAAGAGAGAGAGAGACAGACAGAAACATGCGACGCCGCACAGCTTACAAAAAGTGTCGTGACAACTTTTCGTAAGAATTTTTTCCGTCTAGCCCCCTTTCACAACGCGCGATAAGGAACTTCGTTCCAAAAAAAAAAAATAAGAGTCATAGATACTACAAATGTAAGTCACCGTTCATGGGCAGGTCGGCGCCGCCGGGCTGCACGCTCTTGTAGACGTGCGGGTTGACGCCGGGCGGCGGCGGCGGCGGCGCGTGCGGCGCGTGCGGCCCGCACCACACCACGCCCTTCATGCCGCACGCGTACGGCGCGCAGCCGTAGCCCACGCCCATGGGCGGCGGCGGCGGCGGCGGCGGCGGGTTCATCACGCCTGAGGGAACCACACGACTCACCGAGCTGGGCCCCAAGTCTGCTATTTTACATGGCATTGTCATTGACCCGCAACACAATTACAATTCAATTATCATTGGTCCAAAATTTCGTAGTCTACTAAATTCACAATGGTTGTTCGATTTCTTATAATTGGATTGTAAACTAGTGGTTCGCCCCGAACTGAGACCTCGCGATATCCCATAATTCCCAAAAGTTTTAATTATTTATTGTAATAATTAACTTTTAACATTAGACGCAATAAAAAAAATAATAGTTGACATAAAACTGTTCTACTGACACAGCGCCATCTATTATATTGTGAAGCTATTAGCATTTAAAATTAAATAATTTCGTTTCTTTATAACATTTATCTAATTTTAGTATTTGTTGTTCAAGTACAGGATATAACTGAATTTTCAACCAAGTTTCACGTTCTAATATTCAGTAATTCTGAAGTTATAGAGCTCTGACAGACATTTGGACGTACACACTTCTCTGTCTAGTAGGTAAGCGCCCTAGTTGACTCAAAGAACTCGCTTCGCTCGTTCAATCAATGATATTTCGGTATTGGCAATAGCTTAAAAAGCGTTTGCCGAAATGAGTTTCAAAAAAACTACATATTAAAAACGTTTATTCAAGCTAGATTCAAAGCTAGATGTGTCAGTGGCAAACCATCGGAAAACAATTGTGACGCCATTGAATTAGTAGACTACCAAAATTGCTAAAAGTAGCAATTGGGGTGTCATTGATAGACAATTGAACTACAATTGCAATAGCAGACTTGGGCCCCTGTCTGGTGGCGACAGACGGGTATTGCGCGAAACAGGAGCACAATAAGCGCCAAATACATCTTTTGTTTTAAAACAGCCAAGCTGAAGTTGACTAATATTCTCCTTTCCCGGGTACGACAATAGTGCAATGAGTGGGGTTCGAACCTACGACCTTTCAGTTTTCAGTCCGCACCTTAAACCGTTGAGCTATTGAAGCTATTTAGATCATGTATTCTAATAACTCGTAAGATATTCTTTTTTTTTAAATGACTGTATCATCTCTTAGTAATATGTACCTATAGGAATTTTTTACAAAAATTTTGGTTGTGTAATATGCACCACATTAAAAATAAATGCAAATTGGTTAAAAGTTAGACTTAACTTCGCGATTTTGTTTTGTCGAATAAATCTCATTATTTTATGTTTCTACTCAGTACCGTCCCTTGGAAATATGGTGTAATTTTTTTTTGTCTGTTTTTATTTCGGATATACTGCTCTTAAGTCTGAGGTAAGTCAGAGCACGCTCGATAGACCTCAGCATTAGACCTGAGCACTGAACCCGTGGCTTACCAGCTTTACGTTAAAGATAGCTACGTCTACGGTACGTACCGTTGTAGTTGGCAGAATAGGTGGTGACGACGTTGGTGGTGGCCGGGGTGGAGGCCCGCACGGCCACCGCGCCCGCAGCGGCCCCCGCATGCGGGACCATGTCGCCGCTGCCACCCGCTGCCTGAAGTATACAAATATCATGCATAATTTTTTTTAATCAAGTATTTATTGCACAGTTACTGATGGTAAGTGATGGTACAGTCTAAGATGTTAGCGGGCTAACTTGGAAGGGGTATGGTAGTATACATTCAACCTAAACCCCTAATCGGTTTCGACTCGCCAATGTGGGCCGGTACGCTTAATCGCTTGGCGGCACGTCGTTGACGTTAGGGTGGTAACTAGCCACGGCCAAAACCAGACCAGACCAGAGACAATTCAGAAATTATAAATTCTCAAATTGTCCCCGCCGGGAATCGAACCCGAGACCTCCCGGTTATAAGACCACAGCGCTCACCACTACGCCAGGGAGGTAGGCAAAAAATAAATAGTAAATACCTGGTTTTGATGGTTCTCAGGCGGAGCGCCATTGGGGGGGTGCGCGATCTCGTGGGGCGGAGCGCCCGCCGGCCGACAGTCCACCATTAGGGGCAGTGCTCGAATTTCAACCTGGAACACGCAACCCAACATTTCAGTTAACTAACAACAGCCGCCCTGCCATATTACAAACGCGTTGTCTCTTTCTACGATCGGTAATGCTAAAGCAGGGGCTCACAAAGTGTTTTTTATCACGCTTCCCTTCTAAAAGGTTAGGACTCCCAAAGTGTTTTTTATCACGCTTCCCTTCTAAAAGGTTAGGACTCCCAAAGATTTTTTATCGCACGTCCTAAACTTTCAGAAGGGAAGCGTGATAAAAACACTTTGTGAGCCCCTGCTTTAGCGTAATCGATCGTAGAAAGAGACAACACGTTTGACATATGGCTAGGGCAACGGTAAGAGCAACGACAAGCGAATTTTCTCTAAAAATCTCTTAATTTTGTCAACAATTTGGTTTTCACCAACGTTAAGGGATACTTGAAGAGAAGATGGTGTCTAGATTTAAGTGCTGTTTTACGCCAAGGAATCCTGTGGTGAATTTTGGTTCGTTATTTAAGTCAGTCTGTCTGTGAAGTTTTATTAAGAGCTGTAGGGATGAAATATTTCATTTTTATTTTAAATTACCCAGATAGGTCTTAGGTACCAAAAAGGTATTTTTTTTAATACAGCATTTTTTATCAATACGAACATCTATCTATGTTCGATACATTAAATAAAATTACTTCCTGTACAAATTTCAAAAATAAAACAGTAATTACAATTACATAAGAGAAATAGTGAATAAAACAAAATTACATTTTATTACATAAATTATATTGTATTATTATCTTTTTAAACTAAATTCTAAACTACTTTAATCAAACAAAAAATAAAATAAAAAAAACTACAAAATTCAACACAAAATACATATTAATCTACACAAAACTACAAAAAAAAGAAACTTAAAACTACGAAAAATAAAACTAATCACACACATTCAATCAATCTACTTGTAATCTACTCATCGAAAGCTAGCTACGATATGGATTTGCATTCATAAGCATCCCACTTGTTGTTCTTGTTGGAAACTTAATATTTTATTTTACATGTAACAAAAAATGTACTTATAAAAACATTTATAGACCCATCGGAACCCTGTATTTAGAATATGACATGAATATGGTATTGGTAAAGGTATTTACTTAAGGCCCAAGAGACGGGTCTGCCCGCGAAATTCAAATATAATTTGGTTTTTCGCAATTTGTTAACTAATACGACAAAGTAGGCTTATGGTATTCAAATTGCGCCAATGGCAGTATCATCTTCACAGGTTTATATACTAATCTTAACGTGAAAGTATCCAGTTTAAGAAATTAGTCAAAATAATGAGTTTGACGTGAGCTACTCACAAATTAGTCATTATTTTGATGAATTTCTTAAACTGGATACTTTTACGTAAAGATTAGTATATCAACCTGTGAAGATGATACTGCCCTTGGCGCAATTTGAATACCATACGCCTACTTTGTCGTATTCGTTTATAAATGACGAAAAACCAAATTAAATATGAATTTCGCGGGCAGACCCGTGTCTTGGGCCTTAAGTTGTGATGTATGTATGGGTCAAAAATAAAATTATGTATGATTAGAGTATAGATCAGTGTCTATTCTCACTATTTCGTTGTATCGAGCTAGTCTTAAAACTCTACTTTTCATATTTTATTTTAGCTTATTATTACAAAACATTTTACTAGGAACATAATAATTAAAAAAAAAATAATAATTCATATTTTTTTTAACTTTTCACTAAGTAAATATTCACAATGAATCTTTATCTAGTTAGGTGGAGGAATTTATAAAATTTATTTTATTTTACAATCTTAAAATAAATTAATTTACATACTTTTGGGTCACTTTTGTTAAAGTGGCATGCTTATAAATATCCTTAATAGTAAATACCACTACTGGACCTAACAATAGGCCCTGGTCAGATACAACGCGGGGCGGCAGCTTGCTTGCGACTCTTGTAAAAGTTGAAACTGCGTATAGAAGCGCTGCGCTACCGTTGTGCTTCGCATTTTGTTGCGTATTTTAAACATTTCCTTGTATTCAATAATAATTAGAAAATCAAAAACATATTTAAATTAAAAGATCCACCACGCATAATAAAATTAAACATGGCTGACCTTACGGTATATTGTATGCAATTAAAAAAAGTAATTGGAATCGATTCTGTCAAAAAAAAAACGCGTCAAATCAAACGTCTTTTTGAAGTCAATTAAATCGCGCCACTGCCACTACGCGTCGTATCGACATAAAACTAACGGGCATCGGTTGGAAGTTCATGTAGTCCAGATGGGGGTAGGTGAACGCCTGGCTGTAGCAGGACATGTCCGGGAATCTGTCCACGTCCGTTTTAATTGATGATTTGCAAAGCGCATTCTCCGTTGGCTTAGTTTCTTCACTTTTGACTTTACGTACCTTGTTTAACCCTTGCTTGCGCGTTAAGTTGCCTGATGTGAAAATATAGATGCGGCGTGAATGTTATGAAAAAGTTCTCGCGTTTTTATTTCGAAGCAAAAGCTACTTAACTTTTAAGGGTTGATTTTATTTTATCCAATTGGAATTATTTCATAGTTAAAATGAAATTATTTTATAATTAAAAAAAATATTAAAAGGTTATACACATTATTTAGCCACCGATCATTTAATTTTAGCAGTCGTCAGCTGACAGGCAACATTATGAAGGTACCAGTATTTCCTCGTAAATTGTCAACTGATCATTAGCTTAAGTTGAGTGAGTAAAGTGAGTTGTTGATTTTATCTTAAGGTTCTTTTAAACGTGTTGTGTGACTGTCGTGTGTGAATAAATCTTTAGCATGGCGCATGCGCATCTTATTGGCGAATGACGTTGTAATAGATCCAACATGGCAAAAGTAAAATGAGACTAGAACTGGGAATTGGCTTATGTGAAATAAATAAATAATTTTGATTTTTTTTTTTACGAATACACAACAAGAACCGTTTTACATTTTGGTAGTATTTTTAAGACGAAATGAGTGGCGCAACAATGTGTATCAACCATTATAAATTCAGAAAATATAAAAAGCTAATAAATAAATATATGATACACATATACAAGAAACAAAAAAGCACACCTATTTGTTGTAACATTTGGCTCAAATTCAAGATTTGGGAATTCGCACGCGAATATCTGTATGGAGGTGCCCAGGGTTTGATTTGCTCCACCGGCAAGGCTTCCAACTGGTCAAAGTTCACCTCCCGTTTTTCCCCCAACTCCTCAATGAAGACCAGGCAGGGTCCTCCATCCGGATGCATTTCCTGGATATGGCAGTGGTAAGGCACAGCTTGTTCAGGCTGTAGCTTACAAAGGCACTTGACTCCAACTTGTAAAGTGGTCCCATCGCAATACCTTGCACCATAACGCAGCTCTGCAATATGTAATTTCCCTAATAATTCTGTGTACCCAAAGGTAGTATACTCAGAAGTGATATAATACTTTCATAGCCACAAGGGTAAGCTTTTGAGTATAGAAAACTCGTCACTAGAGTTGATGTTATCTAGTCAGTATGGTAAAGGGTCCAGTCTTATTATATTGAGGCAAGCATTCTATCTATTTTTTTTAAATATAAAGACTAGTGCATGTACAATCACTCCTGATGGTAACTTAAGATGCAGCCTAAGATGTAGGCAAGTGCCTAGAAAATGCATATTCAGTCTTGATTTGAACGTACATAAGTCAGTTGGAAAAATGGAACCAATACCATGACTACTAAAATGTCTTTCTATGTAATAATCCATTGGCTAAAAATACAATTTAAAATGACCCGGGACCTAAGAGTGACGAGTTTTCTCGGAAAAAGTACAGTTGTAGGTTCGGAGTAACGATACCTCGCCTCAGCTCACTCCAAACATCAAATTCAATATTCCGATAAATATCCGGGTCCAAAGCTTTAGCAACCTTGTAAGGAAACGGAGTGATTCCATTGTCAATCAAATCTTTAGCGCTGTTAATGTTCAAGCAGTTCATACAAACATTCTCCAGCTGTATCAAGCTACGGTTGAAAACGAAGATGCTCAAAGATTCCTTGAGTAAACTTGCTCTTTCCAAATCCTCAGTGTGATGCTTGCATTTCAATGCTAGAGCATTATTATTACTATCCTTGTCTTGCTCATTCGGAGCTTCGATGAAGATTTTAGCCCTTTCTTTCTGTTTCTTACGACGTTCAACATTATCAGACATGAAGTATTCGATGTGATGCTGTGGTCCCTTTTCATGAAGCATTTTGTCCACAGCATAGGGTAAATCCTTTAGTTGGTACACACCATCGTACAGTACTTCGTATACTAATGCTATAAAATATATTGACAATTTGAAACACTATACTTGAGTTTGCGATTCTGATTATGCATATTTAGTAAAAGTTATGCATTTGAAACCTTACCATTGTTTGCCGCAGATAATACTTGGTATGCAAGAAAACGATAAGCAAGATTACTATTAGAAATATTCACAAGAATAATAACGGTATAAACTTATGATTTAAGTTTTAAATTTTTGGATTTTAAGTGAACTACAGCAATTTGAGTTACCTCAAGCATACAGGCAGCATGCCAGTATGCTTCAGGTTACTAAGCGATAAATTCAATCAATCACCACAACTGATGTAGCAATGATTGATAGTATTTACAGAATTGACACACAGCGTTGATTCTGTAAAAGCTGCATCAGTCAATGCTAGTCTAAATTTTGGTGATTGGCTGAGTTTAATTATGGCTTTCTTTCTGCAACAATGCATTTTAGTCAATAGTGATTGAGTAACAGCCAATCAGAAGCGATTGCAATCGTTACACTGTAGCAATAATTTTTAGAGAATTTTTAGTGCTGACACTGCACAAAATTAAGAGATTGTAAAACACTATCTCTAAACTTAATTTTTACATGTCAAATTCCAAATTCTTATCCGAGGGGAACATTTCAAAACGGATAGCATAAGATTTAGACCTCTCGATTTTGTTTAGAGATTGTGTACATTTCTCATTTTATTTACTTTTTAAATATTATAATTATAGACTAACGTTCTACTGCAATCTCTCCTGATGGTAAATCAAGATGCAGCCTGTTTAGATGTTGTGTACAACACAATTAGCTACAATTTTAGCAAGAGTGGCATGAATTCAGGCTTCGCAATTATTGCAAAGTTAATAATCACAAGTTCAGTGCTAGGAGGGCAATAGAAAACTTACACTGGCAAAACGATGATGCAGTAATGAAATCTTTGGTATAAACCGCATCAAAGTGCTTAGTATCAGCCGAGTAGAATAGGTGTATGGTCTTTCCGTAGCCGTTACATATTTTTGTTTGTGGGCCCTTATTGGCTTCAAAAATAACAAAATCATGCCTGCAACGTTTAATACATAATGGTGATTCAAATAGTTAAATTTTCGCATTGCTGCCTTGGCAGTAATGTCAATAAATTATGAAGGACACCTGCAATATTATGGGTGGACTACAAAATTTTAGGTTTTCCTAAGTTCAGTCCAATTAAAGATAATTTTAAAAAGTTAAGTTATTTTGCTGAATTGTCAAATAATAATTTGCTTAATGAAAAATACCTATAACATCAATTAAATGTCAAAATTTACAGTAAACTTAAATATGTTGTTTATTTTAATAACCAATATAATTTATGAAATTAAACATACCAGGCTGAATGATCAAAACAAATGCTTAGTTACTTGCTGAGTAGGCCATTCACTATTTACTGAACAAGGCCCACTCACACACTGAGTTACAAGAGGTGAAAATTGATATGCTTTTGTTTTTAAACGACTTCAGAATCAAGTGGCTTAGTAATGTCTTATTACGAATTACCAAGAACCATTGAATTTAAAATAACTTTTTTTGTGTTTTCCCTTTATAGACAGTAATTAAGAATTAGTTAAAAAACATTGTATTTATATACATATAATGAAGTGAGTAAATAGAAAAATTCTGATAGTATTTTATCGAAAACCAATAATTTTAATTGGATAGTCAAATCCTTGTTCTTACCTATAGAGATGGCTCATCGCTGATATTTCAATGACTCCCCCCCATTCAGAAGGATTGGACATCTCCTTAAGGTAATTTTCAAATGGACATTTTAATGACTACAAACAGAAACAGTGTGTTAGGATTGAATTGAGGTTTGTAGTATCTCATCTCAAGTCAAAATAGTTTAAAGGCCTACCCCCTCGAAAAGGTGGCGCTGGGTTGCCATGAACTGGACGCAATCCAAGCGCACTTTATGAAAATACCGCTGCGTATTGTAAATGTTTTCGGACACGACCCTAAACAGGCAGCTGGCGTCTCGGGCCGTATGTTTCCTGAAAAAACCCATCTCATCGAGCCAGCGGTCTGGCTCCGATGGACGCTTGTGTAATTTCCATGGCCCACGGCAATGGATCGGAGAAGGCGACATTGTTTAACACCGCTAACAATCTGTAGGTAAACAAAAACAAATGACGCTACTCTCGGACTGACACTTTCCGATTAAATTATGCAAATATTCATCAAACAAATAGAGTTAACGCCTGAAACACACAGTAAATCCACAAAACCATATCGTAGCTAAACTGAATGGTGAATGCAAATGGTTGTTTTGCTAATTCGATGTAGCACACGTGCACGGAAAATAGCGCATACAATATATGAAAAATAACATCGAATCACTCACCGAAATAATATATGCCAGCAGTCAGCATTAGTGTTAAACTTTTTGACGATGTACAGTATATTATTTCAAGAATCCTTTGAAAAAAATTGCACGTGCCAAAAGCAACCGTCAATAGCCGGCGGGAAGAAAATCAAAATTTTACAATTTACATGAAATGCCAAAAACCAATTGCCATCGCCACAGAGAAGTCACAGAGGCATAGACCACAAAATAAACTCTATATTGTCATTTGTGGACGGCTCACTGACCTCTATTTTTAATCGGTGATAAACACTGGACTTGCTGTTCATATACAAAATAAGGGTTTGTACACAAATTATATGTTTGTGGGTTTGTATCGCACTAGTAGCAGCAGTGTTGCAGAGTTGGTTATTGTTACGTGGGTGAAGGTATACGACCTACGAAAGTAACGCGATTGTATGGCTTCTGAATATCTGCAAAAAGTCGCCGTGAGTTTATCACATTTCGTTAAACAAAATGCGGGTTTGACAGTTCCGGACAATTCTCAGATTATGTTCCTTGGTTCTCAGTAACTTGCGATCAGTATTGTTCATGTGTTGTCAGACGTATGATTTAAAGTCGTGTTCATGTGGTTCATACGACTTTTTAGAAGCTTAAGCATATGTACTACCAACCATAGACACTACTACTTCTCGCTTCTCGACACAGCTAGCTCTGTCATGCAAACCATACATTATAAACGTAGAGAGAGAAGACATAGAGCCAGTGACGATTTCTTTCTCACTCACACTAAAAAGAGAGCAGAAATAAAGTTATTAATGTGATAAACAGAGACGCAGCTACCCAATTTTTTGTCCCTCATCGTGTAACCAGTTTTTTTCAAGGTCGCCACACTTTTGTGCGAAACAAACTGACAGTTAATAAGAAAATTTAGTATCTATGTGTGTTGCCAGCTTTAGGTACCTATACAATGTCCCGATTTTCCCTATCCTACTAATATTATAAATGTGAAAGTTTGGATGTATGTATGGATGGATGTTTATTACTCAATACGCCACACTAAACCGATATGGCTGAAATTTGGCACGGAGATAGGTTTTTTTTAGTAATGTCCTCTGACATACCGTAACAGCGGGTTACTTTGGCTACTTTTTCAATTTTTTTTTTAATTTTTGTCGAAACAAAATAAAGTCGTGATGGAAGAAATGAATATTATGAGAAAAGAAAAGAAAGATGATGGATACTAGAATATAATATATGTCGGCGATGATTAAAGTGTATTTATTCAGTTAGATAGTGTCGGTTACTGTTCTGAATCATCCTGAAGTTTCGTTCGAATGTCCAACGACCAGTCGAGAACTGTTGGCGATCTTAAGAATTATTTTATTTACAAAGTTCTTAATTTTTAAAGCCATTTTTAAATAGCTAGAGGCAGACTTTTAATGTTCTTTTTAAATAATTATTAACTTAAACTATGAAGAGTTGCAGTTTTATACGACTGCCTGAAAAAAGGAATATACTGTTAATTTCATTAATGCTGATTTTGATGACTAATTATACAATTTTTGTTGCTTTTAATTCAATAGCATTACTCGATCGAAGGAAAATTTTAACTGTTCATTACAAATTATTTTGTGTAACATTCTTACTAGTAACGAAAAAAAATTTTCCTTTGTGTTACATACATCTTTTTTCAAAGTGACTCACATATGCTAAATTTCTATTCGGCATTTCAATATTTTTTTTAAGGAGCAAATAATTATCTAGTGAATTGGTCCTATGAAACTACATTAAAAAACTTTAGTATAAAAAAAATATTTTTAAAAAACCGACTTACGTGTACAAACTAAAATTATTTTATACTTTTAAGTGGTGGTTGAAGTTAATATTGTGTGCAATAAAGAATAATAAATTCTTTATTGCACACAATATTAAGATATATGTAAAAAATAGAAGGTTACCCTAATAGGTATGTCTCTCCCAGACAACCTTATATGTGTAGGTATGTTATTTAAAAAATAAAACAGTTCAGCATCTGTTTTGTCGTTTTATTTAAAAATCCTGGGAAGAATTTTCCATCTAATTTGGGGTACTAGGGGAGTGCAGTTATTGTGGCAACATTAAACTCGAACTTGTCATGTGACGTCATCGTTACGTCATGTTATCTCTATTTCAGTCGCGGTTACACAGTACCTTGGTCTATTGCCTTCTCTGTCTACGATTATAAATAAATAGGTAGGTACTGCATCAATCGACACTGATAGGGGATTTCTCTAACATCAAATAAAATTAAAACTCGACCAGTTTACCAAAGACTACAGTATGAATGTTTACCGTATGTTTACGAAGTTCTTTATAACTGCGTAATCGTTACCAACCTAACTAAAAAACGTCGCACGGAACTTAAACGAAATTGATAGTATCGGTAAAGTAAAAGGAGGATATAAAATAAAAAAAAAACTTAATTTTGTTCTATATTTTATTTAGAAAAAGCACCGTCTGTAAAACATACAAAATTTCGATAAAACTGTTTTTATTTTATTTTTATATTGGCATCGTTGGCGTCTTACAAAATTGAAAAAATGAATCAATGGATATATGTAATACGACAGTATAAAAATTTATTGTTCATCTTCATCACAAGAAAATCAATAGCTTAAACAATTTTTATTAGACAATCTTAGTTTTATTATACGCACTTGAGCATTTAGTATTAAATCTACGACTTTCAAACTCGCTTACTTTCGGGTAATACAATGAAAAATTGCCAAATTTTATAAATCAAAAATCTTGGTAACTACCTACACTCCTTATAAATTAAATTGACCAGAGCCATCGCATGACGCGTGCAATCTCATGAAAAAAATAGGTACGTACTTAAAATTTCTAGTTAATAATATTATAGAGAACACAAGCACAAAGCGACATCGTAATATAAGTTTCCGAATCCGGAGTGCAGTGTGTTCCCAACTTAAAATAAATTCAGTACTCAATCTTAAAATTTACTCTCCGTTATAAAATAAATAAAATGCTCGTAAAATAGGTACACTTATCAGATATATATATACTGTTAAAAGTGACATAGAAAATTTGGTTCCTACAATCTAATGATAAAAACCAGTTCACGGAGTCCGCTTATTTTAGATAAAAAGTATTTTTAGGGGATATAATGATAACTTCAAGGCTCATAGCCTTTGTGGGTGATAGGCATAGACAATCGGTGTTGCCACAACCGGACGTCGTAAACTGGCCTTATGGAATCTTACATCGAGTCTAAAATACGGCGATACTAGCGATATATAGTTGCGATAAATAATGGAAGGTAGTTTAGGCCGTCTTCTCCTGCTCGATGATATCCTTGGTTGGCAGGGGATTCTTCTCGCAGGTTTCGGTGTGCTTCAACTTGGTGGGGTCGAAGTTTTCAATGCCGTTCAAGAACTTGTTCTTTTCCTTTTCCGCTTCAATCGCTGTTGGACATACAAATCGATCAATAAGATATGCTGTTAAGGTGTTATCATACGAGTGGAGTCGAAAGAAGAAAATTGAATAAGTCAATTACATAGAGACATATTCAATTTTCTTCTTTATCAACCGGTAGATATCCACTGCTGACATAAGTCTCTTGCATGGATTTCCATATGCCTCGGTCTAGTAAATATTTTTGGTTAATGTCTTCCATATTAAACTGCAAATATCACCATGAGATGAGATTTAGGTCAATCGCAGTTAGGTCACAATTCTATTAGGTACACTGTTGAGAAATTAATGTTTTGCCACAATATACGATAACATTATTACAATATAATTATTATAACGTTTATGTATTTACATGCTAAAGCGTAAAAAAGCGTTAAAAAATAAACCTTCAATGGGCGGCAAGGGATTTTTTTCCTCGGTCGTCGTGTGCTTCATTTGGGTCTTGTCGAAGTGTTCTACTCCATCTAGAAGGTTTTGATGCGCCTTCTCCGCTGCCACAACTGGTTTGAAGCAAAAAATCGTGCACGGCAAACGTAAGTAAAAAAGCATGATAAAATAACAGACGTGAAAATTTTTTATAAAAGCATTTTAACAAATATACATGCTTTACAGTTCAATATTATCACATATAAAAAAGGAAAAGCGTGTCATAAGCTAATAGTGTCAAAATTAATAAATAGTAATTCTTCGCATAACATACTTTTATATGTACCTAGCACGATCAAGTTTTGTTACAAGGATTACCAACGTCTATTCTGAAGCTACTTATGATCAGAAAGTACAGGTACCAAGCCATTTGGATTTATGACTATTATTAATTGTTGACAAATAATCGTTAATTTAATGTTCAAACTTCACATTTCAGTCGGGAATCCTTGTTAATATATTTTAATATTTAATACTTTGACTTATTTGAAATCGCTGCATTTATCAACACTCATCAGCTTTCATGCTTAGGTATTGCATAAAAGTACACAGCACATAAATTTTAATAAACTAATTATTTTACCATCTTTGTCAGGAAGCGGGTTCTTTTCTTGTGTTTCTGTGTGCTTGAGACTGGCGGCGTCGAACTTTTCGATCCCGTCAAATAGGGACTTTTGAGTTTTTTCAGTTGCAACATCTGCGAATCATAGACAACATGTTAACTTATCTTCAAATAAGGCGAAGTGCACAAAAGTGAAAAACTTTGTGAAATCACATCAAAATTAGGGTAGGCAACTCTTCGATTAATTTTATTGGTAACTTAGGGCCGATTTCGCCAACGTAAAATAAGAGTGATTCGAGCATTGTGATATTTTGTCAGATTTTTAGTACAAAAACTGGCAGAGTGCCCAATTTATTCCTCGGTTAAACGTCATTCGAAGTTGGTGCAATCGACACTTAAAAGTTAAAAAAACGGTAGGTATTTACGTTCATGCTATTTGCAAGATAAAATTAAATCACTGTAAAAAACTACAAACTAATGTTAACAAGATTAATTACTATCAGTTGAAAACTCGAAAATCTTTGTTAAAATAGGCGAGACGGAACGAAAGCAGTTTTATTATTTATTTACAGCGCATTTTTCCACCCGGTGAGAATACCTAATGCGTTAGGTAGGACTATTTTTTCGACGGTGTCTGTTTTTCTTAACGACGAAGCCTGAAATTGTTCGACGTCGTGTAGAAGGGCTGTGTGTAGCTTTTCTTGCGCTACGTCTGTTAAAACAATTATTACCCATTATGATAATTTACTTACTTCATGTTCTGGTATACTTAACTAATACAAACAATTTTATTTCTAGTCTGTCGTATTTGTAAGTCCATGTATGTAGTTAGGTGAGTCTTTTATTACAATCTTATCGATCGATAACGTTATTTTTGTTTGCGATTCATATGCCAGATCTTATCTATTTGTAGATATGGCAGTGTATAAAATTTTGCTTCGGTTTTAGATTATAAATTCTTAAACTAGGTAGTAATGTCCTTTCCACAAAAGGGTATCACCAAGGTATCACTATATGCCAGGAATTAAGGGATGACCTTGTGTCTTCCAATAGAGCTTGTTTCATTTTCATAGCTTGGATTCCATGCTTGCTCATCATAAAAGTAATATAAAAAGTTTTCCAGAGCTAAGCTAAAGAAACGAAGCAACTCTATAATAACATTCCTGGTGACGTGTTGAATGAAGCAAAAGCAAATTCTTCATTCAAAGTTGCATACACCTCTGAATAACAATTAGAATTGAACATAGCAAGGTACACATATTTTGATTTTCAACTTTACAAGTAAGTATACCTTTAAGGAATTGAAAATTAATTACAAAAACTTTTAAAACTAAAGCTTTATTTTATTTTATTATTAGTTCCAGAGACACTCATACCGGCTTACAGCGCCAAAATGGCGTCAATCAAGTAGGTCCAAAAAAGAAATCACAGCAGCAAGTCCAGTGTAAATTAATTTTATTATTATAGAGGTCAGTGCAATCATTTTAAGACAATTCCAGAGCTGGGTTTGATTAAATTATTTTTCATTCATTCCAAAATATTAGACGATGCCCGCGACTTCATCCGCTTGGATTAAGGTTTTTTGATTCCCGCGGAAACTCTTTAATTTTCCGGGATAAAAAGTAGTTATGTAGTAATCCAGGGAATATTCCAAACAGCCAAATCCGTCCGGTAGTTTTGCGTGACGTGACTCACACGCGCATACGCACACCCTCACACACACACATACACACATTCAATCTTTCGCCTTTTTATAATATGAGTGTGAATTTACCTTCGGCGGAAGGCAGCACTATCTTCTCGTTGGTGTCGACGTCGCGCAGACAGCTGGGGTTGAAGGCCTCGAGCTGACTCTTGAGGTCCGTGGCCACCTTGGGCAGGTCCTTGAGGGAGGGGGAGTCACTCACGGAGCACGCCATTGTTTGGAGATCTGTGGACGAAACAGTTTCTCTTTATTTTGTTATCTACATACTATTAGCTTTTGCCTGCGCTTTTATAGCCTCAAAAGACCAACGGTTAAAGGTGCGGGCTGAAAACTGAAAGGTCGCAGGTTCGAGCTCCACACGATGTACTATTGCCGTATCCGCTACTAATAAAAGCTTGTCGCCTCTTGTCGCTTATTTTGGAAGAGAGAGGAGAAAATAAGTAAAGTTCAGCTTGGCTAATATTAAAAAAAAAAAAGAAAAAAGTTCGATTTTTCAAGTTCATATTATTTTACCTCTTGTGTTTAAATAAAATTTAATGCATAAAGTCTCTTACAGCCATTTTGATTTTCCTTCGACACAAAGAACCTATGTCCTAGCAACAAGTTGAACGTTATCTGACCAATACTCGCAGTAGTAAACAAATTAAGTATATAAATCTATTAGTGATTTAGGAATTTATCTTTGTTTACATTAAGAACTTTCTTCGTGCGAGGGGGTAGCAAGTAATACACAGTAATACATTATATTGTTGGCAGCTGAAACACATACCTAAGTTTAAATAGATAATTAGGTACTTAAATCTTGTATCTATCCTAACTTAAGTATACCTAACTAAAAACTTATTCCCGTTGCAGAACAGATTATTACCGCTAAACCGGAAAAAAGATTGTTTTTGCTAACTGTACCGGTTAACTCCAATCGCGTTACTTGACTCATTACTTACTAAGGTTACCTACTACATAACAAGCCTCTTACCGTATACCTACACTAGCAACACATTACATGACCGGCGAAAATGTGCTTCGAGTTCGTTTTACCGGTTTGCCGCGATTATGTTTGCTTTTCGATTGAAAAACCAGACATATGTAACGGACAGCTTTATTTTGCTTACAAAAATACTTATTAATATTAATTTTTCATTTCACAAATCGGTAGTCCATCTTCTTATTTTATCAACCTACAGTCCTATGTCCACTTGGACTTTAGGGCTTAGGAAATCTATAGACCGCACTCTCACTCTGCTCGGACTTAAGACAGCGCTAAAACGAGACAGATTTATGTCAAAGCATATTCCTGTCTCGTTTTAACTCTATCTTAAGTCCGAGCTAAATCAGAGCACGGTCTTTAGATCTTAGCATAAGTCTCTTGTATAGATTTCCACATGCCTCAGTCATACTCAAAAGACTATCCAGTAGCTCCCTGCGACTACGACAAAGATTTTTACTGAATAATATAAACATTATAAACGTCAAAATTCTTTTTGCAAAACCGACTTCAAAACTTCAAAAGCCACTACAAAGTATATCAATTGTGCCCATAAAATTTGAAGAATTCCCTCGATTTCTCCAGGATCATCAGATCCTGACCTGATGACAATGGGACCACCTGGGAAGTACCCTTTGAAACAAAAAAAGAATTTTCCAAATCGGTCCAGGCGTCTTCGAGTAATCGGGGAACATACATAAAAAATAGGAACGGGGAACATACCTAAAAAATAAAAATAAAAAAAAAGATTCCGACGAATTGAGAACCTCCTCTTTTTTTAAAGTTGCTTAAAAATTTGCAATGATTTTAAAGCCTTTATGGATCAAAGTAATGTGGTGAGTTCTGACAGACGGTGTCTGTGCACACACGCCAGCACGCTAGACGACACGAATACAGATTCGGTCGGCCATTGTTGGCGCCGATGCACGGTATACCAAGTGAGTATACATCCGGTCGGCGGTTCGCGGGAAACAATCTTTTGTCCGGGAGGAAGTCTCGCCGGGGTGGATTTTACAAAATAATCGCCTATTCAACGTTTTATTCGTACCTAAAATTAGGGTTGGCAATTTATCTCTTCTACGTACCTATATGCGCATACTGCACTGGTAGCATGGGCGGGAGAAATTTTATCCCCGGGAAAAGGATAAAATGTTTATCCCCTCGCTTAGTTTTATCCACCCGTCAAGCATGGACACAGCGGTGGAAATTACACTCAGTGGATGTACTTATAGGAATATACATCGCCTTCTCCTCTGTCGCCATGCTTTAGCATAGGGAAAAGATAATTTTATCCCCTGTCAGTGGATAAAATCGGGGGATAAAATTTTTATCTCCTGCCCATGCTAGCTATGCTGGACGGTCGTACTTCATCATTATAAACCTTTGAATCATAAACCCATCACTGGCTGACTACTGCAAGGTGAGCATGGGCAGGAGACATAAATTGTATCCCCGACTTTATCCACTTACAAGAGATAAGATTATCTCCTCCCTATGGCGATACATATCGCCCTAGCATGGCGACAGGGAAAAGAAAAGTACCTATAAAATTTGAAGAGACCCCTCGATTTCTCCAGGATCTCATCGTCAGATCGTGACCTGATGGCAATGTGACCACCTGGAAAGTATACTCTTTCAAACAAAAAAGAATTTTCCAAATCGGTCCAAGCGCCTTCGAGTAATCGGGGTACATACATAAAAAAAAAGATTCCGACGAATTGAGAACCTCCTCCTTTTTTGGAAGTCGGTTAAAAAAGTGTCAACCCTAAGTCTAGCCATAGTGGCATGATATGGAGACTAAAAAACTGAAACCTAGAATGAGCATTCGACTCTATGTTTTAAACATAAAGCTTTTTAAAAACTGCTGCCCATTAAAGCCTTTCCTACATTTTTTTTAATTTCTAACGAAGTAGTTGAATGAACTACCTATTCAGACTTTAAACAATAGCTGTCGTTTAATGTCCCTAGAGCTACAAGTTCTGTATAAATTAAAACGTTAACCAATTTTTCTTTTATTCGATTGGGATGGTGTTAGATTTAGATCTAACTTGGAAAAAGAGAAACTTTTTTATTCGACAATAAGCACTTGATTACGATCTCATCTGGTGGTTAGTGGCGATGCAGTCTACAATCATAGTCAATACCCCTACTAGGCACGGCTAAAACCTGACACCTGAAAAGCGATGGTAGGTTCCTGAGGTAGGTACTAAATTGACATGACAACATTTTTTTTTTTCAAACTGAACTTGACTTATCTCCTCCTCCTCTCTTCTCCATGTAAGCGGAAAGTTTGTGTTAGGACTGGATACGACAATAGTGCAACGGGTGGAAATCGAACCTGCGCCTTTCAGTTTTCATTCCGCATTTTTAACCGTTGAGCTATTGAGGCTATTTATTATAATTACTCATAATTCGAAAGTACCTAATATTTTGAAAAAGTTTGTATTTTGAATAAAAACTTTTTTATTTCATTCGAACTTATATAGTGGTTGGGCAGCGCGCACATTTTTATCCCTTTATCATAAAGTTTGGTTCATTGTTCTTTCCAATCATTTCAATATAAATGTAGTACACATAATTATCACCCATGCGTCATAAGAACATAATTTAGTGTCATATAAATCATGAAATATAATTAAAATTGACAGGAAGCACTAAATGCGTCCGCTTGGAATATATTACTTCAACTTGAAGATGCGACCGATAATGGTTGATTGACACTAAAATAACAACAAATTGAGACTACTTCAACTAGCTGTAGGTATATATCTCAATTATTTTTAATTGACTTCCTAAACGGAGAAAGTTCTTATTACATTAAAAGTCTACTAAGTAGTATCTGGCCATTTTCTGCCAGGATTTAACCTTTTTAAAATAATTCAAAGTTACTATTATTTAAGTAGATCAATTTGTAGCTCTTATGACAAGTCCAAGATTCTACCAAGACCACCATCCAGTTGGAAAGTAGGTTCTGCTAACTAAGAATAGTTGACAAGAAACTCAGTCTTTTAATTTATAAAAACCGGCCAACTATGAGCTGGACTCGAACACGAGTGTTCCGTACCATCGTAACAGCGATTGTTATAAGGTAGAGCAAAAAACGCCAAAAAACACTCATAATAATCTATATTAACATTAGACACTACACCATGAAAATGGATCAATTTGAAGCGCCACATTTGACATACGAGTGTCTCTGGAACTAATGATATTGCAAATGACGCACCGACCTCTATAATTTAATCTATGATTTCATAGATTATAGAGGTCAATATTATTAGTTCCAGAGACACTCGTATGTCAAAAGTGGCGCTTCAAATTGATCCATAATTAAGCTGTCATTTGGTAGGTGTGCATTTTCGAAACTTCTTTGTGGAAACACTGTGTGCATAGCATAGTTTTGTTACACATTGTAAAAAAAAATATTTTGAAAAGAGCAACTGCTGAGTTTCTTGCCGGCTCTTCTCAGCAGAATCTGCATTCCGAACTGGTGGTCGTTTTATGACGTGTCATAAGAGCTACAAGTTGGCCTACATCTACATGAAATAAATAAAATTATGATTTTTTTATTTTTTAAAGGGTCAGCAAATTCAAAGTTAATTTTAGATCAGTTATAGGGCTCAGCACAGTGGCCAAAAGCCTTCTCATTCAAAAGGAGCCCAGCTGTGCCCAGCTATGGACCGGCGATGGCTTAAGATGAATGGTTTTGAATGATTCGACTTTAAAAGGTTGTGGCGCCACAGAGTAGGTACCTACTGCAGGTAGTGGCGCCAAGATTTTCGCGACATGTCCAAAAAAATCGCAATGTAAAAGTTGAACTGTGAAACGTGAAACGCCAGCGGCCGGCACCCGCTCCCCGCGCCCTCGCCACCAGCAGCGGTATGGCGGCATGCGATAAGATGAAACTTGCGTAACGAGTTGCAAGTTGAATCACTTTATACTTACCTTAACTTAACTTCTATGGTAACTATGCTCTTATGTAATTTATTAGAAGTTTCGTCACAAGATTCTAGGTCTTCAAATTCGAAACTACCTACTTTTTTGATATAGGCCAACTAGTGTGTAGGTATCTAATGATAAGTCAAGACTTTACCACCGGTTCAGAAAGCAGATTCTGCTGAGAAGAGCCTGTGAGAAACTCGACAAATGCTATTTTAAAAATAAAAAGTAATATTATTATTATTTTTAAAGTTGCAACTTTTGGGCAGCTGAATGTAAAATCACTAAGGAATTCATTAATTTTACTTTATAATAACGAAATAAGAATCCACTGAATCGGAAGCTGAATTCAAAATGGCGCGGCGTCAAATTACCATAGACTACCAAATATAAAACAAAATAAGCGTCGTCCCGTATGTAGGTACAGTCTAACGAACTAACAATGGACAGTTAATGCTTCATGTTGGTTATCTGTGTAGATCCTTGCCCAAATAAAATTAAGTGAGCTATTGTCGGTTAATTTAGTTGTGTATAACAGTTTCTGGCGTGTCATGGCTCCTTTCCACTGCCTTTTACGGTATCGAAACGCACGAGAAGGACAAGTACGACCGGCTTTAAAAATATCGCGATAAAAAACATATCACAACACGCACGCCTTCACCGACCATATGGTGGCTTGAAAAGTTGAACATTATTGCTTCGGGGGCGGCTACAGACGTGCCAACTTGTTACTCCAACTTAAGTCGGCAGCAGACGTTTTCACCTCTCTATAACTTGGGTGATAAATCAGCATCTTTTAGCCCCCATTTAAGTTTTGTATAAACAAAGGTAAGACTATAATTCTAGCCACATTGCAGGTATCTATGAGACGGTAGCCCTTGGCGGCTAAGATGGTAGTGGGCTAACTTGGAAACAGGGTAAAAAGATTTTCCTTTATTAGTGTTTATAGCGTAAAACGTGACACGTCCCAAGAGTCAGATTAAGAATAATTGCATCTAGAACTTTGCAATTAAACCGCATTTCATTTCAAAACACGGAAAGAAAATCAGCACAATTCTCGGAGGAAATTACGATGGATTTCTATTTTAGTGGCGGGTCGATATTACACTTAAAAACCTCATGGCCAGAAAGCTCGCTGACTCCACAGATATAGAAACAGCACTAGAAAGGAAGATGCTACGTCGTGTCGGCAATTTTCACCCTTTCATTTCATGTTGGAACATCTGTAAAGACTGTTTAAGCATAGGTTGAGTGTAAGACTCCTTTGATAAGTCAAACAAAAGGGTGCTTGTCGTTGACTCACTTTTTAATGCTTCATGAGTCATTAGTTGTGGCGATACGCTTATGTCCAGAGAAGATTACACACGTTGTGTTTTTGCTTCGATACTATAAACGTACATACTATGCTATATAAACTCTATATAAACAAACTAGAGAGTTCTATTGAAATTTCTAGTTTTTTTTACGTTATTAAGGTGACTTTATAATTACCTACATAACTATTTTAACGAGCTTGCATATGAGCAATAATTTTGTGCATGCTTGACCGTTTTTATCATCGTTTTGTATAAGTGCGTGCAGAAAATCATCAAAAATATATTATAGGTACCCATTGAATAACTATGGACTAACGTGTATACCAGGCTTAATTGTTCTTACTTCTTATTGCTTCTTATAAATCAAGGTAGAGGGCTTAAAAAGCTAAGACCCAGAGGTCTTAGCTTTTTAAGCCCTTAGGTAGAGGGCTTAAAAAGCTAAGACCTCTGGGTCTTAGCTTTTTAAGCCCTCTACCTTTTTTACTTTTTTTTAGGTCTGAGTCAAGAGGCTCTGGCCTCTTGACTCAGACTCAGACTTTGCCTCAAAAAGCAAAAATAAAAAAAAACTTAGGGATTCATGGACGTTAAAATAACTTTCAAGCACATGGTAGGACTCTGTAGGACGTAGGGACATGAACAAATTCGTGAACCGTGTTTCGGCTTTCGAGGAACAAAAAAAATGTGATCGATAGTAGCGAAATTACGTCCCGTCTGTGAGGGGAACCGAGCAGTGAACCGCGCCGTGGCGTGACTCACGCGGCAGCGCGTAGGGTTGCTAGCATATACGATTACCCCCTTATGTGTGGAGAATATTGTGTTAAACATTTTACCACCCGACTGCCACGTGGATTTAGATTTAAGCCTTTCTGTTCAAAGCTGTTTCTTTTAATTCTGGGTCATCGCGCTGAGCGCAAGTTGAACGTTCATTTGTGTTAAACGACAGTGAAAAAATAATAGTTGGTAACTTTGACAGCTATAGTGTGATCGCAATCATCTATCACAAGCTGACATTCTTTGACTTAAAGGCAGGAAGAATACGATAAATCAAGCCAACCTTCCCCTCTTCACCTTTTTACCACTGCATCGAAAGACACAGGGCGCGCTTCCATCCCTATGTCCCATATTAGTTTATGCGCACGACTAGGCTTTGGAATGTTCTTCGTAAATAGATCTCGGAAGTGGGTGGGTATCAGGTATCTTTTTTCTTGAGAACCTATCAGGAAACATTCATTTTAGGTAGGCACTCAAGGAAAAATAATTATGGAATTCCAAATCATGCTTACTGACGGATTGTTCCTATTCCCCACAAATAAAGAGTGTTGACTATTATAAAACTTGTTTGCACCTTATAAAGTTCTAACTCTGCGTCCCTAATAGGTGCATGAATCGTTGGACGGTACTCGGCAGACGGCAGACTGTAGAAAGTTAAGGTTATTAAAATTTCACCGTAAGCATATCGGTAGCCGCGGCCGTCGCTTACACTTACCGTTTTACTGATTTACAACACCTATTCATTAAAGTTTCTAATACTTCTCAACGTGAATGGCAATGGCTTAGTGCTTACATGTCATTACTTAACTACGTCATTACTTACTTACATTGCTATTATTACTTAACATGATATTTTAAGAAATTTCTTATTTTGCAGGAATTTTGTCTGGAAAAGTATAAGTAATTAGATAGATAGTACGTAGGTATGTTTATAACAAAAAACATCTTACTTTACAACTGGAGCAAAAAGGTTATTTTTCTTGTTTCAATTATACTGAAAATATGTTGAAAGACTTTTATGGTAACTTTTATCACGTTTTTTTATTAGATATGTTAAACATATATTCGTTTTTATGCGATATAAACTCATTGATGATATGCTTACCAACAAACATTACTTTTTAAGACAGTACTTTCAAAGGTCTCCCTATCGTTTAGCTTTCTTATAGTCATAAAGTTGAACGATCACATTACTTCACAGTAGGTATTATAATGATCAAAAGAAAATACTGTGGTATCCAACTTCACCCAAAAAGGATAATTTTTACAAAACAAGACAAATGGCTCTTAAAATGGCTCAAATCTCATAAACTCATATAAAATTGATTTATGACCTACTTTAGTAAAATTATCCGTATAACGACTTACAAATAGATGATTCATACGCAAATAGGTACCTAATAATTTACCGGAGCTGTTACAGATATATTTCGAGAAGCCGAAAACGACGCATATTATTTAGTAAATTACCAGAACGCAGATAATTATGTATATATGTAATTAGTACCTACTCTTTAGTAGTAGTGAGGTCGTCGTTAACGAAAATTTTGTTCAACAAAATATTTGGTAGTTTGGAAGCGGTGTGAGTAATTATGTCGCATATACTCATATCCTATGGACAGCCTAGCTAACTACGTCTTTTAGAAGTCTTATGCCAGTTTTCACCAACCACATCTAAATCATCCCCTAAGCAGGAGTCTCTACATAGGTAGCTCCTAAATACATTCCCTTACCTAATATCATTTCCACCTTAAGGTGTTACCTAGAGGTTTGTGAAATCGAAAGCGTCACCTAACTTAGCTTAGGTTGCCTGTAAATAATAGGGATCGTTGGTGAAAATGGGCTTTAGAACATTTAACAAACGACTGACACTTATTCCCCTTTCCCTTCCAACTATGCTTAAGCGAGAAGTAAGTACGACAATAGTAAACGAGTTGAGTTGAGTTCGAAACCTTTCGGTTTTCAGTCCATCGCCTTGAGCATTGTGCTACTGAGGTTTTAGATGTAAGTACATCTCAAAGTTGTTGAACGTTACTTTGATTTTTATTGAGAGTATTGCTCGATAGTCGTATTTTGTCTCTTGCTGACCATTACTTTGACTTTGATTCAGGTTAGGTATTCCTCGATAGTCGTATTTTGTATACAATAAAGTTGCACATTCGAAGTGAATTTAACTAGAGGCGCTACACTACGTCTGTTACCATTCGAACAGACAATAACAAGTAGGACCACAATCCTTCAAAGTAGGACTAAGTACTTAAGCTAGTCAACTAATTTTTTCCTAGCACACCGAAATATCGATATTTTTATAAGCATGCCAAAGAGATGTACAGTTCAAGTATGTTTTATCAGATTGTCGTCGATAAGCTACAGAATAATTTCGAAAATCCGCTATTTATCGCAATTGAAATCCATAACAAGATTCCGCCATTTCAAGAAGATATACACAGAATCACGGACGACCTTGCCATCTATAAATACGGTGCATTCCAGAAGATCGTGCTTCGTGACATACGACTGCTATAAACAGCCTTGCACTGGGATGTAAAGCATCTAGAGACGTGCCAACGTCGAGAATGTCAACTGTTCACTCGTACCAACCTGACCATAAAATAAAAAATCAACGATGAATGGCATGTTGACAGTTGACACAGTGGTAGGTAAGCGCAGGGGGTATAGGATTGTATTCTCGGCAGTGCTCATTTGGGAATTTATAATTATTAAATTGCCTCTAGTCTGGTGGAAGTGGAAAACTAATTACAACTTTACTGTTAGAGACATGCTGCCAAGCGACATGTAAGCGACTTAACGTTCCATCACGAATGGCGTGTTATTTATATTGCCATACCCCTTCTAAGCTGCTATTGCTAATTGCTACCATCTTAGACTACATCATCACTTATAGCAGTAAAGTGCTATCTTGTCATAAAAAAAAGAAGTCCGACGGTGTCGCTCCAACTAGTTAGACTAAGTTTCTGAAGTCAATTTGGCGGTACATCTGTAGATATTTATAAGACAGCCTTGTACAGAGATGTATAAAGGCTAGTACACAAATGAAGCACGCCTTTTCACCATAAATGGCCGCAATGTGTGAAGTAGGTCGCTTTGTATGCCATCTGTATGTGGCCTTCGACGCACGAAGCGTTTAGATGAGATTAGCATTTCTATAAGATTTCTTTATATTGAGTTGTCAATCAATCGTGTGGGTTTTGATTTTGCATGTTATGCAAATACCTAAATAGGTGAATCTTGAATAATTTGATCTATCTATATTCAAAGAATCAACTACGTGTAAATGTTAACGTTATAAAACAAAAAATTTACTTATTTAGTCTCAAAATCTTTAAATCAATTTCTTAACAGACATTTAAAAATCACATAAAACAGATCAGTGATTACAACATTGTTTGCGATAAAAATACAGTAGAGACAATACAGTAGTTAGGTTCTATCAGTTTAGAAGATTATTAATAAAAAAATAAATAAAAAAATCTCGTTAATCTTGTTGTATCTGCATCAGGATCTAAGAACGTAGCTCGTATTTGTGCATGATCGAAAATTGAAAACTTTTACATATACCTAAATAAATATGTACACGAAAATTGCAAAGACAAATCTCCTTCAGACTGACAATAAGATCTGAGGAGTTTCTTTTATTTAAAATCCTGGCAACATTCTTGGAACTCCGGAAGTATACAACCCTAGATCATACTTGAACTTTGGCGGACGTCCGGTAGGTATTTTAAGACGTGCAAGAAATTAATTACCTACTTATGTTATTCATTGATCTATAAAATTATTTAATAATATTACCTACAATATTAATTTTGTAAAATTACTTATTGTTCTCCATAACGTTTTTAGAAAAAAAAAATTGCAGTAGGTACAATTTAAACCACACATAGATATTATTCCCTCTTGTGTGGTGGTGATCTACGCCTCTCCAGCGATGTAGGATGTAGGTGTGCGGAATAAATTCCATGACGATGCAGTCTATTTCCCGCCGGCACTGCTGGCGCGGTTGGCGACTATAAATACAGACGCACAGACCGATGTTTTGTTTGACATTTAAACACTATGTTTAGAATTTCGCGCGTTCAATGTTTACAGAAATTTTGGCGATCGAATCTTGACCGTGATTTGCAATTTTTGAAGGATTTTAACTGCCAATTTTTCTTTATGTGCCACGTGCCTATGACACATTTAAGTGGGACGTGGTGATCTTGTGCCTATAACAGCTAACAAACAGCTAACTTGTTTGTTACCCTTTAATTGTGAAATGCTACAAATAAAACAATTATTTGCTCCTTGCTTGAAGAAAATTTCAGATTAGTCATTTTGGAAATCGCAATTTTTTTTAATCCTTACTAATATTATAAATGCAAGTTTGTCCGTTGGTTTGTTCTTCAATCATGCAGCAAAGGGGCAACGAATCGACGTTACTTTATGCATGGTATAGTTGAGGACTGTAGAGTGACATAGGTTATCTTTAATCCCGGAAAACAGCTGAAGTAGTTGACACATAGTTGACACCATTCTATGCGGGCATGATTTGTATGTAATTAGATTAGTTTAGCTAAGTAAAAGTTTTATTTTAACATTTTAGTAAAAAAATCTGTGGTTAAAAAAACTTATACTGCTTAAACTGTCAAAGATACTTACTTATTTGTATTGTAATAGCCCCAATAGCCCAACGGTTAAAGATGTGGACTGAAAACTGAGAGGTTGCAGGTTCGAACCCCACCCGTTGCACTATTGTCGTACCTACTCCTAGTACAAGCTTTTCGCTTATTTATAGGGGAGAGGTGAATATAAGTCAAGTTCAGCTTGGCTAATATTTTTTGTAAAAAAAAAAATATTGCCTATTTACTAAGCGTGCGAAACTGAGGCTGGTCGCTAGGGTAATATTTACATCCACTAGTTAAGAAACGTTTAAAAAATGGTTTAATTTTCACATTAAAGCGTGGAGGAAGTCATAATAACATACGACGCTAAAGTTAATGACTTCCGTTGAAACTAAGTGCTGAGGCCTGAGGCATCGCCTGTCGTCTGAACACGGCTTTATCTAGCCACTAATCGGATAGATAATTCATTGATAACAGTACAAAAATGTATAATTGTAATTTTATATTGTTTATAAGTAAACATACTGCATTCTAATTCCTCTAACTTCTGCTTCCTCACTCATTCCTCGCTTGAAGTAAATCTGTCACTTGAAGTATTGAAAACAGTCAATGAAAGTTAGAAGTTAGAACCACTTATATAAATAGATTTAGGCTATGTTCAGATGGCTGAATTGCAACGCGCGTTTTCAAATCGCGCGCTTAGACATCCTAATATATACCTAGCAACCGTTCACATGCGCGCGCGTTAACGCGCGTCAGCGAGCGTCAACGCGGCGCTCAGAGAAAAAGTTTCTAGACGCAGACAATCGCGCGTTGACTCGCGCTTTGATATTAATGTAATGTCCGTTTGCTGTTCAGTTGAGCGCGCGCTTTCATCGCGATCGCATGTAATTTTGTTAATTTTCGTAATTATATTTTGTTTTCGCATTTAAAATGAGTGAAATTGAAGATATTGACATCGACTTACTAATCGATAAAGTAGAAAAAAGGCCAGCAATTTGGAATATAGGTTCGGAATCCTATAAAAACAAAATTTTGAAACGAAGTGTTTGGGAGGAATTGGTATTAATTTTTTGCGATGGAAATGACACTCAAGATAAAAAGAAAAATGAAAATTGTCGAATGACTTTGTAGACATTCTAAAGTAATTAAAGAATTTAGATTCATTCGGATATAGTGTCGCAAACAAACTGGGTCTATTTTTCAAAATTGGATGAACCCAATGTGTACGTTTTCTTTTTCTATATTTTTCTTTATAATATAACCACAAAATAATAGCCTCTTCCACGTCCATTTTCTACGTTCTACCGAACTAGACTGACGAGTACTCTCGCAACGCGCATTAGCGCTCATCATCTGAACTCTCTTCAAATTTGATCGCGCGTTGACGCGCGTTAACGCGCGTTACATGTGAACATAGCCTTAAAGGTGCCCAGAGACTGCCAGAGACTAACAAAAAAATAATCAAATAAAAATAATGTATAAAATCGAGCTTTATAAAATTACTAGCGGCCCGCTCCGGCTTCGCACGGGTATAAAATATATAGCCTATGTCATTCACTGATAAAATGATTAAAATCAATCAAAACAATTTGATTTATTCATTACTGCCCGTGGCCTGCACGCGTTTTTAGAGTAAAACAATTCTTCTTTCCCTAAACCATGAAGATTTCCTGCTATTTTTTAATATCTAAATTCATACACTACATTCTTACTTATTTACTTTTTACATTTTTACCTATTTATTCTATTTATACAACAATTAATATCTTTATATACAACGTTCACAGCTTTCTTGTAAAATAAAATTGAAGTGTCTGTTTATACTATCAAAAGAACAGCTTTTTACTAACTGCATACGAAAGTAAATACGATACTTATACCAAGAAAACAATTTTTAAAATTTTTGTCTGTCTGTCTGTCCGTCTGTTTTTCTGTCTGTCTATTTGTTACCGCTAATCTCGGGAACGGCTGGACCGATTTTGACGGGACTTTCACTGGTAGATAGCTGATATTATCGGGCAACGTATACTTTTTTAACCGACTTTCGAAAAAGGAGGAGGAGTTGTGTTTTTCTACCTCTGCATATCAATGTCTCCGTGATTTCTTAACCGATTTGCGTGAATCTTTTTTTAATCGACATAAAAACTTTGCGAGATGGTCCCATAAAAAGTTCGGGTTCCAACTCCTCAATCCTGATGCTGCAGGGGTACTGCTCCCCTAAACTGTGGGGATTTAGAAACTGTTGATTGTGAATAGTTATTGTAGGGACTAAATAAAGACTACATCGTTAAATTCCAGGACCCAACTCCTCAATCCTGATGCTGAAGGGGTTCTGCCAACCTAAACTGTGGTGATGTAGGAACGCGGACGAAGTCGCGGGCGTCCGCTAGTTAGACAATATATTTTACAGCCAGCCGGAACCGCCGCAAGCGCTAAGTCCCACAATTTTTAAATCTGTAATATCTTCGAAAATATTCATTTAAATCATATGCTGTAAAGGGCCATATAGATCTATATTAAATCAACAATGTATTTAAGGTATTTAATTACATAAGGATTAATGCTGTATTCGTTAAAATCGCTTCGAAAATTAGCCATTATTTGTCGTAAAAAGTAAATGACAAAAAAATGTTATTGTGGGATATCCATAAGAGGTAAACATATACCATCGCGGAGTTTTCTGTAGACTTTTTCAATGTGTACAATACTTAGTACATTATTTTGATAAATCTCGTAGGGTTCAGCCTGCGTTTGCAATGTAAGCGGAAAAAAATGTAATTATTTACGACATCACTTTAGAAAACTCAAAAATAACAGTATTTCTCCACTATTTAAAGGATGTTATTATACATATAAACCTTCCTCTTAAATCACTCTATCTATTAAAAAAAACCGCATCAAAATCCGTTGCGTAGTTTTAAAGATTTAAGCGACCAAGGGGAAATAGGGACAGAAAAAGCGACTTTGTTTTATACTATGTAGTGATGAAAACTTTGTACAGTCGCGTGCAAAAATATTAGATAAATAGTTGTAAATTCGAAGATAATAATTACAAAATAAAATAATATATTACTCAGTTTTAACTTTACGTAATTGTAGTTATTGTTTTTATAAAGTATTACGCTTAAGATCAAAAATATTAGTTTTTTCCGGTATTTCCTATATTTAATTTAAATATCTCGAGCAGGCATTCAATTGGTTGCATATTTTCATAAAGTCAAAAAACTTTACTTTTAAATCCTTGCACCTACGACGCTGTACACACGTAGTTGCCTGTTGCTGCAAACAGCAACTCGTAACTAGCCGTTTTTACAATTTTCATGTTATTTTAAGAAACTGCTCAGACGTAGTAACTCTAGTTGCGAGTTTCGGTGATCGCAACTGTTATAAAAACTTTTAAAACTTGACAATTTTGGCAATTGAAGTTGCTCCGTGTGCGCAGCGCCTAACTGTAGGCATTTAGGCACTAAACAGGATAGGTTTGTCAGGCGTGTAATCGGACAATAGCGCATGAAGACAATGCGAGCGATTGTCTAGGTGCCACGTCGCGTGTAATAGACTCTGGCAGAGCAAAGGCACGCGCATATTGTAAATGTAAGACGATTTTCATGCAGTTTGCGTTCAATCTGCGATACTCACATATGCACGTGCCTACATGAAGTTGATTAGAAGTATCAACCATGATGTTTTATATGCAGCTATTTAGATTATATGCTAATAAATACGGTCTGATGGAAAAAGAGGGTTTAATAGATTAACCAATTTGTCTGTTTGTGTCATGGTAACGCTCAAACGTATCATTATCATCATCAAACGTATGTGTCGATTTGAGTGCGTTTTTTTATTCATAGTTGAAATGTCTCGCTATTTCTCTCGCACTCCCGCAAATAAATGCTGATAACATCACTGTAATCTATATGTACGCAACTAAACTTCCCCTTTCTGCACGTGCGGAGTTAAAAAGAATTTAATAAGTTTTGCACATTTAAAGTTCTAACAAACCCTATTCCTTTTATCAAATTTTTGAGTGCAAGTGTACTCACAAATTGTTAACGTTATGTTCTGTCTTTTTTTAAAACAGATTAATTTTTGTGAACGCAGATACTTTTGACAATAAGAGTCGTTAAATTATTCAATAAGTCTCTCGATTGGTTCAAATACACCCAATTTATACATTTGAATAAACATTTAGGATGAAGAGTCGTCATCATTGATGACTGTACATTGTACAATGTAATAAATATAAACGTCGCGGTGTCATTGACCCCGCCGACGTTAGATCGTAATATCAAATCTTACGTTTCAAGTTTTATGGAGCGTCAAGATTGTTGCAATTAAGAGATTTCAAGAGCATAAGCATCACGGATGGTCGCCGCGCGCCGTTGCGTCTCACACAGTTTTTCTAGTCCTCCAAATCTTTGTCGGACTAATTTAATTATGCTGCAATAATTAAAAAGAAAAAGAACAGTAAAAATAACGTTGTAGCATAAATTATATTATCATCTCAAAACGTTCAAAATAATTAATTTTATCTATTGTTCTGCGTTGTTACTGAAAAGTAATTGGATATTTTAACAGAAGTCAAGTCAATTAAGGCTTTTAATACTAAAATCTAACGCCCTTATAATTTGGCTGGTTCGTATTGCAATTCATTTATGTAGGTATAACTTGAAGGTATAATAGTAACTTAAAAAAAACTATTTTTTTAATAAAAACACGATTTTTTTGTGCACGTCAAAAGTGAGATCAATTTTGTTTATTTTATTGAAAGTAAAGAGTTAGAGTTTATTGCTTCAGTCTTTAATACACTTCAAAGTCAACATGAAAATTTTCTCTATAAATTATACATTTTATGGACTAATCCAAATCCAACCTCTCACAGTATTTATATAAATATGTGCAAGTATGTCTGTCTGACTACCTATTACCATTTCACGATTCAACCACTGAAGAACCTTCGATTTTGACCAAATTCACACGCATAACTGGTATCCTGGGGACAGACATTAGATATTTTTTATCCCGCAAAATTAAACAGTTCCCATGGCAGTTTTAAAAAACTTATCTCACACGGGCGAATTCCAGCTACTTTTTATACAATAATACTTTATGAATAAATAAATAGTATGAGTTTTCGTACATTATACAAATGTTACACTTTTATATGGTAGATTTACCTACTTAAATAATTTATAAAATGTATAATGAAAACATACAATCATGCAATAAATAAAAGTAACTATCTCAATCATTTTTATTTCCCCGTGTATGTTTCCATCATCTAATACGAGTATTACGACAAAGGGCTTTATAGTTCACCCTTATTATTATTTCATCCTCTAAACATGGCGGTGCAGATCCCCCGCTTATTGATCGGGCAGCAGACGTAGGGTACCTAGGTCGGCATCGGCAGCATGGGATTGATATAATTTATTGTATCTGCAATACACATATACGCGTATATATCTTTGTCGTAATTCTATCTTGAATTGAAATTTAATTTTGTTATCTATTGCGGTTTTAATGCTATTTTACTATTTATGAATAACGTTTGACTCAGATGATAAATGACGTTAACAGTTTTCTTACTGAAAATCTGGCTAAACATCTTTGATCGTTGTTCAAAGTTTACTTGGCGACGAAGGTGAAATAGGTCCTATGTCTTTGAGGAATGACTAGTGGATCACGGCTATTTTATTTCGTGAATATTTCTTTTGTTATTATAATTGTCACCAACTTTTATGCCTGTCAAAAATAAATATTTATTTCAAATGAAATTAAATGTTCATTTGCAATTTGCAAAGCAATGTAAAATGAGATGGACGTAAAATGTTAAAAATAATGTATATTGAGTCATGATAACATATTATCATGTCTCACAATATATGTCTGTATTGAAAATATATTACTTATAAGTATATTTTTTCAGTAGGTACTTATATTTATTTTCAAAAATAAATTAAACATATGTTACGTATGCGAGGTTCTTGTTTAAAAAATAATAAACCAGAATAATACGAGTATAAGCAGTCATAATATCTCGTAATATTTATACACATTGATAGGTATATTCTGTTCAGAGATACAGGTACAAATAATATATGCTACAGTTTAGATTAGGTTATAAGACTAAGTTATTTTTAATTTATACATTAGACATTGTAATAGTTTTTAAGGTGTACACGAGCGAATTGGGATTTGTCCTGTAAAGCTCATGTAAGATGTGTTGATAAATAAATAAATAAAAAAAATTAAAAATTAATAAATAATATGTACAACGACAAAACATTACAATACTTATATAATTTGTATGAATAATATGCTTCAACTTTCCTGTTTCTTCATAATTCGCTTCAGTATTGCAGTGTGTATTTTAAACGTTCGATTGTAAAGTGGAAATAGAATTTCGCTTTCTCTTCTGAATCACGTGCTAATGCGAATAACTTCCCGGCAGACAAGTACCCTAGAGCATTTAGGTTTAGGTATTGGGGGTTGTTTGGGTCCCCGGCAATCGATTCACGTATTCGGGAAGTTCATCCCTCTCTTTCGCACTAAAGAAATAAACCATTCGTCCTCTCCTTTACTCCCACGCTAGTGTCCGTCTGAGTAAATTTCATTACCATTCATGCCCTATCGTTGATATTGTGATACATAATATGGCACACACATACATATGTATTAGTAACACGAAACACAGCCTTATGTACTCAAAATGTCGCCTACAGTTGGTCGATCAAAATATGGCTTATGATTCATTTTCTGAGAAGGTGGATACAAGGAAAATATTCCATTCATTGTATTTTGTTTCATTTTAAATGCCTGTTAAACTAAACTAAATAATTCTTCATTTAACAATTTGTTTATTATTAAGTAGTAAATAATTGTTAAACGAAGAATTATTTAGAGATGGTCTCCAAACCCATTAGAATTTGTGGCTATGTAAGGAAGCAGATTTCCCAGAGATGATTAATTGTGATAAGTGAAAATAAAGTTATATTCATCTCATTGAGTAAAATTCTGGCAATAAAAGTGAATTTTTGTTTCTACGTTATTGTCAAGCGCTCGAAAGATCGACTTAATATCATATTTTTCCATCAATGTGACACTGGCGAAACAATGCGCAGTAATTAACACACCTAAAAACCACTACATGGGAATTTAATTGAATCATTTTTCACGGTGAATCCGAAATATAACCTCACGCTTTCAAGAAAAGGTCTGCGAACCCCTACACATATCTCATGTTCTTTTAAATGCGCCATGCTGCAGTCGCGACGCTGTAATTGGGCAATTATCAATTATTTTCGTGAACCATTGGCGTTAAAGCGCAATGATGCGTGAAAGCCGGCGAAAGTAGACATGACATCCTAACCGGTTGGTTAAACTCTTTTGTAATTTGTCCCTCCATTGTGGTTTGTATGAACCAGGGGCCCAAGTCTGCTATTGCAATTGTAGTTACATTGTCTATCAATGACATGACAATTGTTATTTTTAGCAATTGTCATGTCATTGATAGACAATTGAACCCCTGGGCCCCAAGTCAAATTGCTAAAAGTAGCAATTGGGATGTCATTGATAGGCAATGTAACTGTAATGTAACTACAATTGCAATAGCAGACTTGGGCCCCAGATTGTATGTCAACAGTCAACACAACAACTAGGCTCCTCAAACCACATAATAATGCGTAGGCAATTCAAAAGTTTACTGCTATAGTATAATTTGATGTAGTTTTACGGTCTCTTTATATTTTAGAAAGAAGACTATCAATACCTAATCAAATTAAATTCCATTCGAAAAATTGTGACTATGTGCTTGTATATCATACAAATAATTTGACTTAAAGCTACCTATTATTAAAGCAATTGAAAGTGTCAAGTAGGTACACAAAACCTAATAATTTTGTCTAAAAAAATTATTGCACTTGCTATGGATATTTTAAACAATTAACACCATTATGAATTTAAGAAGTTAAAACTGACGTTCTAAATATTATGTATATCCAAAAATAATGTAGGTAGGTATAACCTTTACGAGCCCTTAAAGATTTAAATCTTGGTTTAAAATTGTTTACCTAATTGTTTTGTTAACGTTAACGATTAACAGCTATCGGATGTGTCAACCATGTGGTTCGACTTCGAGTCAGAATTCTATTTATAGCTCTGCAGAGATAGGGTTCGTTAACATTATACATGTCCTTGTACGAGAAGGGTCCTTGAATATGTGAGCGCCTTAAATTATTTGAATTTCGAACACCGAAACTGGACCCAGACGTAAAACTCAATTTATAAAGCTGTACGGGTTTATGAACCATGAGCTTTCTTTTTTTTTCTGAAAAAGGATCTTGAAGTTAAAAAGATAACTAAAATTAAAGATCTATTCAATATTATACTAATTAATTCCAAGAGCTTTTAAGTTGAACGACCGCGTTAGCGACTTGCAGTAATTGTATTTATTAGCATAAATTCGCTCGATGGTAAACGAACCATGAAGATACGCGGTTATATGCACAGATCTGTTTTATGTATTTTTTTCATCCAGTCAGTCTTCGCAGGCAGGCAAAAGAACGATGTACGAATGACTTCATATTTCTATTTCGGAACCGAAAATGTGGGTGTAATTTTTTGTGAACGCACTCAGAATATTTACCCTAGTAAATATCAACCCCTTAAATCCGCATGACAAATTAGCAATCATTTATCTTGTCCACTGTATTTTATGTAACATACATACTACATATTGTAATATAATGAAGGATGCTAAAACATTTAGGTAAGACAAAAAGTAACGAAAGTGTGGGTAATATCGTGGACGTCATCTTTGTGCATAAAATCGGGTTTGCCTTCAAGTAATGGAGCCATGGTCGATTATTCTCTTACTCATACACCGAAGAATGCATTTATACGCATATTGATACCGTATACGAAGTACGAACACGCAGAAACAAAAAGAATTTTCGCTTATTGTATGCGGCAGATGGTATAATGCCGTATACGTAGATGAAGTCATGCAACCGCTCCCACCCGTGCCGACTGCCGGCAAAGTGCCGTTATGTTATGCCGTAAAGCAATCAATTCAAAACGATTTAACTCCAAAGTTTCCAATTTAGCCGCAAAACAATTATTTTATCCCATTTCTGTATAATAGTTTTCGATGCAACTGTACTTTCATGCGTATTCGAAAATCAAAATATAATTTCGCAAAATACAGATCAGAACAAGTTAAGCAGTTTTTTTTTTTTAAATGAGTCATTAGATTAGGCAAAGGTTTAAACAGGATTATTGTTAAATTAATTAAAATGAATCACTCACCTAAATTATTTGGTGTCGTTAGGGGTTTACTAAAACACGTTCACTGTATTTGACGGGCAAAACGCGACTGTCGTCTCGATCTGTCTGACTCTGAGTGGGTGTGGGTGTCGTCCGCAAACGTAGTGAAGGTTCAATAGACAGAAGTTGTATGCGAGACGATAAAATCGGGGGTGGCGGACGCGCGGTGTGTACACACGGCATAACTTATTCGACCGGTCATTATAATAGTCTGTATGCATCTTAAATTAAAGTTAATTTTCGAACGTTTTCAATGTTAAGTTTGCGAAGGTTGTACGCATAGCGATCTTTGTGTCGTATGTTCGTCCTCGATGATTCATTCATATAATCCGTAACGATTGTATTGAAAAACAAAAACGCCATTAGTAGGACGATAATGATATTATTATTACAGTAGGAAGTTAGATAGCTGGTAACTACCAACTACCAGCTCGTTAGCATTAATAGTCTCTGCGCAGTGCTGTGGACAGACGGATAGATGGACGGACTTGGCGAAACTATAAGGGTTCCTTGTAGTTTTACTACGGAACCCTAAAAATCGGAAGTATTTACCCGACTACGCCAAAGCCAAAGGAAAGGATTATTTAGCATTCTATGTAGGTATGTAGCGCCTAAACTACTTTACTGAGCCGATTTTGATGAATACTTAAGTGTCAATCGATTCGTTATTATGGGCCGGTTGACATAGGCTACATTTTATATTTCAAACAAAATCAATCCTTACTAATGTTATAAATGCGAAAGTGTGTTTGTTTGTTTGTTTGTCTTTCAATCACGCCGTAACAATGTAACGTATTGACGTGATTTTTTGCATGGGTATTGGGTATACTGGGGTATATTTTTGAGGACCGGGAGAGTGAAAAAGGCTACTTTTTATCCCGGAAAATTAAAGAGTTCCCGCGGGATTTTAAAAATGAAAGCCACTCGAGCGAAGCCGCGGGCATCAACTAGTAGATATCAAATAAAATCATTTATTTCATCAACTATATTCGTTGAGATCTAGGCCGATATTTCACCGTCTGGGCAATTGCAGCTTCACACTTACATTGATCACTTCGCCTATACACCTTCCAACTACCAAGGAACTACTACTAGGGACCTACTCGCGAGACCAATCGTTGGATTGTAGACTGATAGTAGACATTTGTATTGTGCCTAGGAGTAGGTACAAACTACTCGAGTGAAACTACGTTTAGGTACCTAGTTAATAGGGCTGAGTTCCTGAGACCATCTTCCTGTCCAACAGACCTTGGTGATTGTCTATAGGCACTAATTATATTCGTATGTAGGTACCTACAACTGACGTCGTCATCAACTAGGTACCTACTTGAGTTTCTTGTCGACTCATTTCAGCAGAATCAGCATTCCGAACCGGTGGTAGATTCTCGACTTGTCATAAGAGCCACAAGTTGGCCTTCATGAAATAAATAATTTTGAGTTTGAGTTTACTCATCAAATCCAAATGCCCAAACACGACAAATTACTGAAATTTGTGGAAGAGGTTGTTTTTTCTCATAAATATAGTAGTTATTACTTTATTTACTTTAATACTTTTAAGTACCGCAAGGGTTGTCTGTACTGTCTTGCTTAGCACATAGGTACCTATCGATCAGTGGCGTAACTATAGGGTGGCAAGACGGCAAAATGCCACGGGCCCCAGCCTGAAGGGGCCCCCGGTCAGGTATCTCATTGGTTGAGCTTCTTTATATTGGGGGAGTGAGGGCCCCATACGATGAATTTGCCACGGGCCTCAAACGCTGTAGTTACGCCACTGCTATCGATATATATATATAGGTATATATCGATGTGCTATTCTTTATCTCAGTGGCTATAGAAAGTTGCTCACTACCCGCATTTCGTAATAATAAAACTTAGTTAACTTTCCATTGATTTTCATAGCCACTGGAAATGACAAAAATAGAGAATACGACAGGAAAAATTTTGTCCTAAGTCAATGAGTAGAGCAATGCTCTAAAATAATGCCATGGAAGCTTTATCTATTTACCTGAATAGCATGGAAGTACTACCTTACCTGATTCTTAGGTAATGGCTTCCCTGGTCGCGTGCATTTAAGTTTTATTAAACCCAAATCTCAGCATCGTACAGAAATGCTAAAAGTCTAAAACTCACAACAGTCTCAGATTTGCTCTGACAAATCAGTCAGGCGGTCTTACTCCACGGTGCACAAAAACTAAAATTATAAATTAATTGTGCTACTAACAAACTTATTCAAAATGTTAAGATCCTATAGTAGGAAGAGCCTATGTAGCATCGCGCTTAGGCCGAAAGATTATAGAAAACTAGTCAATGCCGGCGACTTCATTCGCGTGGAGTAAGGTTTATTAATCCCGCAGAACTCTAATTAAAAGTATTCCGGGATAAAAAGTAGCCTATGTGTTATTCCAGACTATAATCTAAGTATCTCTCGCTGTGCCACGGTTCAGTCGTTGCGGCGTGATTGAGTAAATAACAAATATCCATCCATCCATACTTTCGTATTTATAAAATTAATAGGATAATATAAGTACAGAGGCGATTTCCAACGTTTTGGTGAAGAATGGAGATAGAAACCTACATTGGATCTAATCATTAAATTCACGAGAAACATTGAAAACTCTGGTCTTTACGAGTTTCTACCGTAGAGACACTGCCATACCCCTTCCAAGTTAACCCGCTACCATGTTAGACTGCATCGTCACTTACCATCAGGTGAGATCGCAGTCAAGGACCATCTTGTCAATGAATTAAAAAAAAGTTTTCTGATAATGCGGCCGGCCATGAAAGCAGATTCCACTTAGTTGCACTCAGCACAATATAAACCGCTGATGATGCATACCCACTTTATCTTTAGCTCGCATAAATAACTTTAATTGACTTACTTATGGTACGAGATACTTACTGAGCATACTTATTTTATTGGGAACAAGTTACTTTCCGTTTTCTTGAATCAGCACGCTGCGAAGACCTACGCGTCACTGTTGACTCACGAGTATTTTTATACCTACTGCATCATTAGTCTTCTTTCTCCCTTCCTGTAGGTATGGTAATATACGAATATTCATATCTACTATAATGATCTGCCACTGAAATACTTACCTTCAAAAACTATAAAGATATTCGCGAATTCGAATATTCGTTGCAACACTAGCAAGTATTTATTAATTTAGATTAAATATTCGACTCTCAATTTCTCGATTTTGGATTACATAGTTGCATGCTCTCGGTAGAGAACTGAAACGTCGCAGGTTCGAATCCACTATTGTCGTACCCATTCCTAGCACAAGCGTTCCGCTGATTTGGAGGGGATAGGAAAATATTAGTCAACTTCAGCTTGGCTAATATTCTTTTTAAAACAAAAGAAAAAAAAGTTGTACATTCCTTGGTTGCATGTTGGTAACAATGGTAACTGATATTCTTTCTGTAACTGACAGCATTTAGGACCTCTACGTCGACTTCTCAAACAATTGAATTCTAGAAATGTTTAAATCCCATAATGTTAGACGATAGCACACAGCTCTGTGGGATCAACTAAAAATGATTGTCACAATGCCAGTGTGACGATTTCAACGGCTGAATGTATGGCTGTTCTTGCTGCATCAAAGCATGTTAACCGCTGACCTCTATAATTAATCTAGGATTAACACTGGACTGGCTGCTGTGATTTCTTTTTTGGACTAACTCGATTGACGCCATTTTGTCGCTGTAAGCCGACTCTTGGCCGGTACGAGTGTCTGTGGAACTAATAATATCGCAAATGGCGCACCGACCTATAAAATTAATCTATGAAATTATAGACTAAATAGTCAGTGCACCATTTCCAATATTATTAGTTCCAGAGACAGTCGTATGTCAAATGTGGGGCTTCAATGTGATCCATAATTAAAATGTCATTTGTATAAGGACAGCAAATCCAGTGTTAATCATAGATTAATTAGTGATGTTACCCAATAGTGAGAGAGTACCAAACAGAGCTGATTGCGATCTCACACACACACATCACACTGTACCAATCATTTTTAGACAATCCCACCACAGCATAAGTAAGTAAAGGTTTTGAAAATAAAATGCGAATTTGCTGAAAAGGAAATTTATTAATGGTAGTATCTGATCTTTTTACAGAAAATCGACTTGATTTTTTTCGATTTTCATAATTTTTTTTTTCGTAAGTATTATGTTACAAGTGTTTGATACTTAACATTACTCTAAGCTATAAACCCGGCATAAGTAAAAATAGATTTAAAGTTACTTTCAAATCGACAACTTGACCGCGCGGTTTAGCAGATATTACAATAAGAATACTTCGTCTAACTAACTTAACTAAGATAAAAATGGACTTATTTTATTTTATTTAAGCGCGATGATAGTATGTATCATCTTATCAAAATTTTTTAAAAACTGAGATACCAAAATAATTATTAAGAAAAACTAGTCTCCGAGTAAAACTAAACTTCATAATCGTTAATACTTACCTACATCAGTTTTTAAAATATTACATGTGGACCCGAATCGTGTACACACTTTTGCTTTTCATTATTATTTCATTTAACATGTGAGCCCTGTATATTTTAATTTTTTATATATTAGTAAAAGTCTATGTATAATTATAAATATTTACGAGCAACCGTGCGAATTCGGGGCTAGTCATTGATTAAAAATATTGTTGAAATGAAAGTATTCATCGCGATAATACTACTAAACCGTACGGCCAAAATATTTATGTGAAAGGGCATAAGAACAAAAATATAATTCTTCACGTTTAAATAATATATTTAGAGAAATTATAAATCTCATTTAACAAAAACGTATAATACGAAGATAGAAACTCTAAATGGCAGAGACTGGTGGGTTCAATGTAAGCAATTATAATATTATGAAGTTACGTTAAAAGAAAATTGGAAGCGTATGAAAAATATGACCAGAAATATATTAAAAAACTCTTAAGAGATATTAATATGATGTATTATCTACATTAATATATATTAATTTACACATTAAAGAACGCTAGTTAATATACAGGATTATTTATAAACCGTTCAGCTAAGCATAACCGTACCGTAAGTTTCAAAAGATTTTAAACTTGCACAATGTTTAATTGAAATCTTTTATGACACATAAATATTTTTTATATACCGTTTTACGTATAGTTTACGCAACATAATTACTACCACCATAGGCCGGTTTCACCGACGTAAATTAATCTGCAAACTGTCATAACGATAAATTTATTCCTTGGTTAAACTATTTTGACATGCCATATTAAAAAAAATTCAAAAAAAAAATAAGCCAGACAAAAAAAATTGTACCCATTAACCAAAAAAATTGTAATTGTACCCAAAAAAATTGTATTGGTACCCATCGCGTTTGCCTGAATTTACCGAAACCTGAAAAACTGAAATAACCTTGTATATTAAGCATAATATTATGAATATATAAATCGTTATTAAGCTCAATATTTTCTAAATTATATTCCTGGTCAGACTAATTAATAAAAATTACTCCGTTTTTCATCCTTAAATTATTATTTAAATAAAAGTACGTCCTCGTTCTATATACTTTAACTTTATATGTATTTAACTGAACATTCGAAGTAAGTGTAAATAGAAAGCGAACTTCTCGTTTCTTAGTTCAATTTTTTAACTAACTTTTAATATTTTCCCGGCATATTTTATGATATTTATACATAACAACACAGGTTTACCCATGTATTATTTCAAATTATAGGTACAAAATATCTTCCTTGTACCTATAAAATAATAGCCCCACAGTTTTCAGTGAAAATATATATACAAATGCCACAAAAACTAAATAATTTTCTTTCCTTTCATATTAAACTAACTAAACTAAGTATAAAATTTTAATTTTACTTCTTTTGGGTGTGGGTATCTATCCCTAAATTATCAATTATTTAATCAAAATATATTAACTCTCTGTTCGGTGGATTAGTTGTATGTACAAGAGGTCACAAGAGGACCTATATATGTATAACATAATATAATCAGATCCACTCTTTTATGTACAGTTTTATATACAAAATTTTAACTCTACTAGAAATCTTTTAAATCTACAGCTTAAAAATTTGATGTAAATATTTTACCATGGAGTAGAATATTTTTTTATTCAAAAATAAGCTTTCGAATATTCAAATAAATCTACCACTGGTTCATTATTTTTATACTGAATTATTATTCCTCTTTAGTTATAGTTATATGTATTTTAATCGGATTGGATGGAGGCATACTTAAAACACGCAACGTTAGGTACCTACTCATTGCAATACGTTGCGTTTTGAATAAAGTATTATATTTTTTCTTTTATTATGTAAAATCTATGGATCACACTGCAAATATCCATAACAATGTCGCGCTGAGTATTTTTAGTATGATTTTATTAATTAGTGTGTTATTGGAAAAAATTATCGATATTTTAATCCAATCTTACGGATTATATAGTTTGTTTCATTATTTCTTACTAATACTATTTAACTGATTAAGATCACAGACTTTCAAATAAAATAACTTGTAGCCCTATAGAAATATTTGTCCAAACGTTTAGAAAATTTAACCTTTTATGTACCTACTAACCTATAAAAACTCAAAACAAATTCTCGAAGGGATCTTGAGAAATAGATTTTTAGAGAATGATAAAAAATATATATAAGTTCTCATTTCGTATTGAGAACCTCCTTTTTTTGCCGGTTGATAAATATACATTCGCGAAAAAACTTTACTAGATGTACCTATGATTTTGAATACATTACAATTAATCGTTTTCAAAAGTAAGTTACTTTAGCATATTTAGCAAAAAATATTTTTAAATATTTTTCTTGCTTTGAATATTTTAATTAACTGTTTAGATACTCTCGATTCAAAATAATAAAATTAATCCCAAGATCCCACGACCGCGACGCAATTTTTAATTATTAATTTCTAACTACCTACATGACAACAGCCTTCAAAACGTTACTAACTTTGCAATTGCACACGGGGCAACGTTTCGCTCTGGACCAAACCTTGACAGCGCATTTATAACAACAACAAATATGCGCTATCGGACCGTGGACGAAAACACCCGATTTTGGTTCCACTAAACAAATTATACACATATTGTCCTTGGATTCAATATCTAACTTTTCTTTTAGAGTATTCATTATAACTTTTTTTGTTAATTTAACATCCGTATTCTCAGTTATCGCGGTATCACTAACCATTTTGACGAGTGGCTTGACTTCCTCGTCGTCTTCTAAAATCGATTTACTTCTATCGATATCAGTTGCAGAGTCGCTGACCGTTTTAACATCGACCAAATCACTGCTAAACGAAATTTCACTCTCGATGTTACAGACAGTTTCAGATATCGAGTTGTTTTTAACGAAATTTGTCGATTTGTAAGTATCTGAATCGGTATCGGTATCGCTATCGGAATCTGAATAATCGAGTTTGATTCTTTTAGCGTACCTATCGGCCGATGCGGCTCGACGTTTCAAATGTGTTTTAATGAGACTATCGCCTGGGGTAGACGTTTGGGAAGTTTTGAATGTAAGACTCTCTGTAATTGAACTTTGGGAGCCGTGTCCCAAATCGTTCTGGCTCAACTCTTGGCTGTTGACCACAGAGCCCACTCCGGAGTCCTGCGAGAGGGTACGTGGAACGGGTTCCGGTTCGATTGTCGTGCTGCGTTTACGTTTACGCTTTCGCTTCGGTCTCGGTGGGAAGAAGTTTTTACGTTCCTAGAATGCATTAGTGGGGAATTTAGAATGTGTTAGATATATCAATTTTAAATTTTCACACTGGAAACTATTAATGAATGGCAATTATTGGCATGCTCACGTTCCATCTCGGAATGCGTCCTAATCAGATGAGGCAAAAATCATAGGCAAGTACATGGCATTGTCTTGTAATCAAGCGCAAATATCAGAAAATACATATTATTACAATGCCAGAAATAGAGGGTATGATGAAAGCATCGATGTTTTTGTAGATAATTACACTCAGCGAAAATTAAATTCCCTCTTAAGTTCGCAATCTAAATCTGTTTTCCCTGCAAATCAAGTGGCCTAGGCCTACCTTAGCAGCTTTCATAGATATGAAAGTCATTCATCTCTTTTTCTTTGAAGGATACAGGATATATTTGATCAAAGCGGTAACCCAGACAACGGTAGTTGAGTGCTCCCCTAATGCTACTAACCGTCAAAAGTGGAGGAGCATCGCGCGGGAGGTGGTGCGATCAAAAAATCTGGAGACCGACGAGAACTAATGAGACAAGAGTGAACGATTGAGAAGAATTAATTTTCCAAGGATTTACCGTATCAAATCATATTACTGAACCCGTTCGGCGGCACACTGCAAGTATTTCCATGCCAAGATCTGTAAACTGACACCGGGACTCACCGTGATGCATTTCTTGCAGTAGCGGTACATGGGGTAGTTGTACTGCGCGCGGCAGTGGACGCACCGCCAGTAGGTAGTCGTGCATACCTTACTATCGCTGCAGGATCCAATGTCTCTCATCCCTTTTCCTTTGAAGGATATAGGACCTTGAAGCATTTCTTGCAGTATCAAGTCAGTAGGATTAACCGTATCAAATCATGTTTCCGTGCGCGGTCGGCGGCACACTGCAGTTTTTCCCTGTAATGGTTTCTAAGACATGTGACAGCGGGACTCACCGTGAAGCATTTCTCGCAGTACCGGTACATGGGGTTGTTGTTGTGCGCGCGGCAGTGCGCGCACAGCCAGTAGTCGTGCAGGTCCATCTCGCTGTCGCTGCTGGACGCCGTCAGCTCCGAGTCCGCCAGCTGCAGCTCCCCGTCATCCCCCACGGACACTTCTATCACTTTCGTCGCTATGATCTCGTTCTGGAAACGGAACAAGAGACAAGTAATTAAAATAGAACAAAAAATCTGACTGCCTTTTTTTATTCAATGACAATATAGTTCTTGACTGCCATCTCAACTGATGGGACGATGCAGTCTAAGGTGGTAGCGGGCTAACTTGGAAGGGGTGTGGCAGTGTAAATTCAACCCATACTTCTAATCCTTACACGCCATCATGCCGGAACGCTAAATTGTTTGGCGCCAAGTTTTTGGCCGAAGACCACCTGGTCGGAGAAGAACATCATGGCTTAAGAATCTGCGCCAGTGGTATGGGAAAAGTTCCCGATCCTTCTTCCGTGCAGCAGCGTCCAAGGTGTAGATAGCCCTAATGATTGCCAACCTCCGATAGGAGACGGCACTACAAGAAGAATATTAGTGTGATGTACAATAGTGCAACACTCACATCGCTGTGGCCGGAAGAGTCCGCGGCGAGCGGGCCGCGGTCGTCGGGCTCCGAGGCGGGCTCGAACTCCAGGCCGGCGTCGCCATCGCTGCCGAACCACTCTGTGTCGCTCGTGTCGCGGACAAAATCTACAAACACCACAACTTTCAACAACATGTCAACCCGAGCATTGCCTGCCATGTTCCCCTTATTTCTGATATCCTCTCCAGCAGCGGTATTGTGACGCACGGCTCGATGAACTTTCCAAATCAATTTTTTTAAATTCTAATGATTCTTTTCTTATACTTTTATTTTTTTGCAAATTTTCCTCAAACAATTTTTTTTCTTTGCAATCTTCAACTTTTTTTCGAATAAACTATTTATCCCCTTCAGTATCTTTTTTTTGTTTTTTTTTTTTGTTAAAAGTTCAAGCAGTTATTTTTATTTATTTTTTTACAAATTTTCCTCAAACTATTATTTTTTTTGCAATCTTCAATTTTTTTTCGAATAAACTATTTATCCCCCTTTTTTTTATTAAAAGTTCAAGCAGTTATTTTTTTTTTTTGCACCTTTTTACTTTTTTTTAATCATGAAAACCATGCACAATCGACTTTTATTTATTAGTCTATTTTTTGTAATTTTTTTTTTTCACTTTTTTATCTTAATTAAGCTAAAACTAATCTAAAGCATGCAAAATCAATGTAATCACAAAAGAAAATTTATGCAATACAACAATTATTCTATCATTAAGTAGTCTAAATTTAATTTAATTCTAAACAATAGTTAGAACTACACATCTATATTCAAAAAATTACAATCAAATAACACAAAAAAATTATTACTTCAAAAGTTATAAAAATGACAAGCAGAAAGGATACATTGAATTTTCCTTAATACATTTTGCTCTAGAAAAAAATTGTAAAAGGAAAATTGAATATAACCGTGTGAAGCATGATTAATGATGATTATGAGAAGCGTATTTTTTTCGTGATCATTCCAATCTTCAGTCCGATTCACACCCAACCTCTGGCTGCACCAGCAGACCGCCAGGGCATCCAACAATCACATCTGACAATATTACCACACAAGGTTAATAATATTCCAAAACAATATCTCCACTCCACATCACTCCAAAAATTTAATCGAACTGCCTCCACATATTGAACACTAATGCCAAAAATACGATTTTATTACTTTTGATATACTTTTTTTACTATTTTTTTTATTTTTTTTAATTCTTTTTTTTAATATTGAAAAATATTTTATTAAAGTGTCCACCTGATGAGTTAATTCAAAAGAATACAAATAAAATCACCTATTTCTGTCTGATCATTGTCAGGTCTAAAATTTATTTACTCTGTGCAAAGTATCGGTACACAGTAACATAATGGGTAGGTTAATAAAAAACAAAGTTTCTGCGCAAATCCCCAAAGAAACTAGACGCGAAAGAATTATTTATGATTAACAATATTTACAAATTCAAGGTCAAATATAACTCCTAATACATGTTGATGACTGGTACAAAGTCCGAGTTGTGAACTTGCTTCAAATAAAATCGTGAACAAATGACGAACAGATTTAAGCCTGCTAGATATTTAAAATGCTGGGGTTTACCTATGGAGTTTGTCTTTGTTCTGGTAACACATTTAGAATTTTGACTATTTATACCTAGGTAATTGAGTACTTTGGCCGTACTATGTTCCGTCAATATGTAGAGACAGTAAAGAAAATATATACATAAATATAAACTGTAAAGTTGTTAACATTGTATTGCTATAGAACATGAAAGGCATCTTTGGCTTACATTAAAGACAAAGGCCGGAAACATACTTATTATGAGCCGCGCTACATAATTATGTATTTGTAATGTTTCTGATCATATACAAGACAAAATTAATAAAATCGATGACAAAATACAACACCCCTTGGTGACCAATTAAACTTAACCATACTAAGAATTGCCTTGAGGTTAGGCCTGTGTAATACAAAAACAGCATCAAAATCCCAGTAGTCATGAAATTCGCATAAATGCGAAAGTTTGTATGTTTGTTACTCAATCACGTCGCAACGACTGAACCGATTTGACTGAAATTCGGCACAGAGATAGATTATAGTCTGGAATAGCACATAGGCTACTTTTTATCCCGGAAAATAAGAGAGTTCCCGCGGGAATAAAAAACCTTAATCTACGCGGAGGGAGTCGCGGGTATCATAAAATTAGCATAAAATTAAAAATACTACTGCAACCCCCTTGTAATATATCGCCAAATAACTTTTTAAGAACCCGCTCGTAAGTGATAAGTGTTGAGGTATTGCAAAAACCACATTAAAATAGGCTCAGTAGTTCTTCAACAAAATTTTTGTTCAAAAAACAAGAAAACAAACGACCTATTATGTTAACCGCTTATACAATCTGGGTTCTGTCGTGGGTAAAAATACTATGATTTGATAAAATCTGATTAGATTAGATTTTATCGCTTTTGTCTAAAAATATAATAAACTTACAACCCCAACCATAGAATATGCTAACAATGTACTTAATTACATTTTTATAATACAACAAGCTTCTTATATGAGAAAGGGAAGTCCCAAAGGTATAAAATAGTATTCTCGGTAATATAATCATATGCCATGGATAAGAAGTATACAGTGCCATCAGCCATGTTACAAAAGCAATTAAAATCAATATTTTTGTATCTATATAACAATAATAATTTTTAATGAAAAATCATTTTCAAGACTTTATCATAAGATAAATAACATGCATCCTAATACCATGAATAGAATAGAACAGAATAATTTTTTATTCAAATAAACTTTTACAAAGGCAAGTGAAACTTCTAATATTCTCTTTTCCCCTCTAAATAAGCGGAAAGCTTGCGTTAGGAGTACGACAATAGTGCAACGGATGGGTATCGAACCTGGGACCTTTCAGTTTTCAGTTTGCAACTTTTTTTTATTGATCTCATAGCCTATCTAGGCTTGCGCTTGACAAATCAATGATAGAAAGCATTGATGAGGTCGAGGTTGGAGCGCGCTTGCCTAGAAAATGCTTATTCACTCGTCTTGAAAGTATTCAAATTATACCTTAACCTTTAACCGTTGGGCTACTTTAGCTTTAAATAAAGTATTCAAATTCAAATTTATTTATTTCATGTAGGCCAACTTGTGGCTTTTATGACAAGTCGAAAATCTACCACCACGAGAAGAGCCGGCAAGAAACTCAGCAGTTGCTCTTTTCAAAACAAAAAATGTTACAATATGTAGCTTATCTATCTTGTGGACAGCTGAAGCAAAGCAGTTTGGTTCCAAGCAACTTTGTGATTAAGGAATTCATTAACTGTGTAATAACTTCTACTTATTAAATGTGTCTTTACAAACTGTTTAAATTTATGTAATGGTAAATCTACCAAGTAAGTATGTAGTAGCTTAAACAAAGCAAGAGCACGGCTTACTGCCCGCGACTAGTTGAAAATCGGCTTCAGTCACGAACTGCGAGCATATTTCTATTTGTAGGTCAATGACAGCTACGTTGCAGCCCGCGCGGCGGCTACCACCACAGAACATGTTCCAACACGTCTGAGGATGTGCATGCTCAATGTTCTGCTTAGCTGACTCACTGAGAGTGCGATTGTGAATAACCCTAAACATACGCTGCACCAAAAAAGGCGGGACTAGGGTAACCATGTTTAGATATTGTCATATTACTATATTTCATGATTCGCTTTAAAAATTTTAAGAAAATTTATCTGCATGAATATTTCTTAACTACAATCAAATCTTTTTCCTTTATTTTATTGGATTTTCCATATATTTTTACTCTCACACCTACATACAAAATAAATATTATTAAGGCCTAATTATTTTTATATAATTTATCTTACTTTATTAACTAAGAAAGCACTTTGTAAAAGTTTATTTGAATAAATTAATTCTATTCTACTCTATTGATTGTAATCGCTTAACTTTACACAATATTATTATATTATTATGATTTCATCTAAATTGTAAATATGTATTAGTTATTAAAATTTAAATGCTATTATTTGCTATATGAGCGCCTCGAATTGCAATGCAGTTTATCCCTAAAATAATAATTTATGAACTCACAGCATTACTTAACTTTAACTTCAATTAATATAGCGTCGCGTTGCAGCGTTTTAATTAGGCGCAAATTACGCTGTCATACTAATTTCAACAAAATATCAATTTGAACCACATAACAAAGTAAATAATTTAAAAACCCCTTTAAACTTACACACCACTTGCCATAATCCATGGAATTTTATTTTTAAATTATATATTTTTTTGTATTCAACTTTTTTAACATGTCCACATATACATATATCGAAATTTGGTCACCCCAATCAGATATTTTTTTAAATTCCAACTTCGGAAGTAGTATGAACCTGAACATGTATTTACATACTTAATGACGTTTATAAGAAGAAGCTTATTTGGTATACACCTACCTACTAATAATAATCTTGTACTTATCCTATAAATGAATATTATGTTTCAGGTACATATTAATATTTAAAAAAAATCTACTTTTCTACAAACAAATATGACATTCATTAATAATTACTAAACTAAAATCAGGTAATGTAACAGGTACCAAATATAAAATATTACCATCTACAAATTTATTAAAATAAACAAATAAACAGATTAGAGTTTTCAAGCAGTGTGAACAAAATAGAAGAAATAAACAGAAGCAAAGGAAAGTTTTATACTTAACATGCAAGAAAAAAAGGAATACAAATCACTACATCAATAAAAAGTGCTTCTTACCAGTTTCCTGTCCCTGGATACTGAATATGGTCTCTGTTGAACAGCGCCTGCTCCATGAAGGTTCTGCAATTTTTAATTTTATACATTTATAAAATAAAATAGATTGAATAGATTGTTGTCTCAAACCGATAAACTTCTACAGCTGGACAGTTATGTCCAGCTGTAGAAGTTTATCGGTTATTCGGTCGGTGCAAGTTATTGCACAGATTTGTATACACCAGGACCTTCCACTGTTTGTATTATCTTTAATTATAAGAATATCTGTGATAGCAATTTGTTGATGTAATCACATTCTCAGGTCAATTAGTAACAAGTGTGTGTTGAAAATTTTTAGCTGAACTATGTACTACTTGACCTTGATTACATTAGCTTTCAAAATGAAAAAAACCACATCAAAATCGGTCTGTTCGTTAAGGACGAGGGAACAGACATACACACAGATACACAGGTCAAACATACTCTTCTTTTTTCGTCAGGGTAAAAAAAATTGCAATCTTCCGACCAACCGATTTTCATCTAACATAGCTAAGAACATTTCCGACTAATTCACCTTTCAGACAAAAAAAAAAACAAAATCAAAATCGGTTCATCCATTCAGGAGTTACGATGCCTCAAACACTCACAGACGTCAAACTTGCAATGCAAACACCCCATTGTGTTTGCATTGGAGGTTAAAAAGACCCAACATGAAGTTAACAATCTACTTTTTAAGATTCGCTACCCTAAAGGCTCCTACACACTATGCCGGCGGCACAGCCGGCGGGCTTTTGCCGCACGCGGCTTACCGCCGGCATGATCAGGCCGCCGGCACTTGCCGTTGGCAGCCGCAGAGCGTCATTTCAGTTGTGACAGCCGGGTTAAACGCGTTCAAATACCCGCCGGGCTTGTTGGCGGCATGCCGCCGGGCTTGTTGGCGACATACCCGCCGGCCGGGCCGCCGGCATAGTGTGTAGGAGCCAAAAGGGTGACAAAGGGACCCTATTACTAAGCCACAGCTGTCCATACGTCTATCTGTCAGCAGACTTTATCTCATAAACCATAATAGGTAAATCTTGAAATTTTCACAGATTGCCACTATGACAACGAATAATAAAAGATTTGAATATTAAAAATCATAAAAAAGCTCATGTAAATTTTTTTATGATGGTATGGATCTCTTCATGTACACACACAACTTGCACTTGAGCAGTTTTGGATATTTAAAAATATTTTTTTTATTCAAATTGACATTCACTTCTTTTTTATGTAAATTTACATCAAGGTCTCTAAATACTCATATTTAGTTACAAACTTATGTTTTACTTATAATATATTAGATATATCAAGACATGTTTAAACAAAAACAAGTTCCATTCCAATCTGCAGCAATAAAAATAAAAATGCTCACGCTACAACCTACGCTACCTTACATTAATTGATACTATGGCATTCTTGTGAATGAGAACAACACACACTTGTAAAATAAACTTCCCTACTGTCTGCATAAGGACTATATTTTGTTATCAAAAATATGTGCATAAAAAATCAGCTGACTTTCACTTACCGCCAAAAAGGATAATTAGAATAATGTGAAATTCATTCTATAGCCTAAAATTCATAGTTATACTCTTTAATTTATTATTTAAAACCTACAACGTAGAATTTACGAAATGATATAAAAAACAGATGCTACTTACAAGTATGTACTTTATAACAAACTATGACAAAAGGCTTTTACAGTTTCTGTAAGCTTATCATGTACTCTACTGTTAAACAGTTCTACTATTATCGCGTTTTATGTGGTTAGAAACGGTACGAGGAAATCCCCACACAAACCTTTGGCTTGGCATTTGCAAACGGGCGATGCTTTTGCAATTATTTTGGTAAGCAAACACTAAAATTATCAAATTGATCGCACACTCGTTATCACAAGATAAAACAGCTAATGTACCTGAAGAAAATGATGCTGTTGTATTCATAATACGACAACTGCCCACAAGAAATACGTTCGGAGCACACAATTTATACTCCTTCGTTTCGTTTTATAACCACTTTTGAAGCTAAAGGCGAACTCGTTTGGACTCGTTTTGGGTTTTGTTTGAAGCCACTTTGAAGCAGGGTTGCCAACTCCTAAAAAAAATTAGCCCTAACATCAACATGAAATACCCCTAAATAACCCTAAATGCAATATTCAAAAGCCCCAAAAAAATCCCTGTATCTTGTTACCATTCAAGACTAATGTTTAAATGAGTTTCCCGTTTTATTGAGGTAACTAAAAATAATATAACTTAATTTTAATTACATTATTCGGCAGAGGCGTAACTATACCGTTTGAGGCCCGTGGCAAATTCATCGGATGGGGTCCTCCCTCCCCCAATATAAAGAAGCTCAACCAATGAGATAACATTTTTTTATTTTATAATAAATCACTACGTGAAGTAGGTACATACAATTGCAACGTTAAAGTGACATTTTCCCGAGCGAAGTAAGCGTGAAATTTTTTATGATTGCATTAAGGCTCTTAGTAGTCCATACTTGGTACCTACAATAGAAATGTAAAAGTGATATTTTCGCGAGCGAAGCAAGCGCGAAATTTTTTATTATTGCATTACGGCACTTAGTAGTCCATACTTGGCACCTACAATAGAAATGTAAAAGTGACATTTTCGCGAGCGAAGCGAGCGCGAAATTTTTTATGATTGCATTACGGCACTTTGTAGTCCATACTTGGGACCTACAATAGAAAAGTAAAAGTGTCATTTTCGCGAGCGAAGCAAGCGCGAAATTTTTTATGATTGCATTACGGCACTTAGTAGTCTACACTTGGCACCTACAATAGAAAAGTAAAAGTGACATTTGCGCAAAATTTTTTATAATTACATTACGGTACTTAGTTGTCCATTATTGGCATCTACAATACCAACGTAAAAGCGACATTTCGCGAGCGAAGCGACCTCTAAAATTTTTATGATTACATTACGGCACTTAGTAGTCCATACTTGGCACCTACGAGTACAATCGAAACGTTAAAGCGACATTTTCCAAAGCGAAGCGAGCTTGAAATTTTTTATGATTGCATTACGGCACTTAGTAGTCCATACTTGGCACCTACAATAGCAACGTTTTTTATTTTGCACTACGCCATATCTACTACATAGTCCTGTACTTTTGGCGCTTGAAACCCTGCGCTAGTATGCGCCGCAAAATTTTGGCCCCAAATCTACCGCCCCTAAAATCTGCTGCCCTAGGCTCCAGTCAACTCAGCCTTTTGGTAAATCAATTTACTGTGCGTTACCTGTCTTGTCCCAAAGAATTTAGTTTATATCAATTTTAATTTTGAAAATGATCGCTCGGCACTAGTGCCGACTACGGCTAGCCAGCATAGGAATGGCTATAAATGTTAGGATCATCTTGTGCTTCTGGCTCTCTCTGACCGGGGCCCCTTCCGGCTGGGGCCCGTGGCATTTTGCCGAAATGCCACCCTATAGTTACGCCTCTGTTATTTGGAATGCTTATAGTCATACAATATGTTTACATTATAAGTGTAACATTTTTTGGAGATGGAGTAAAAGTAACTCAAGATCCACCATCACGTTTTAAAATGAAAAGGGAAATCGGTTTCGTAATTTGTTTTTCACTATATTATATATCGAAAAAGCGTGTTCAACGCCTAATGTATTGAAATATTTTCAAAACGCTTTAGCTAAAACGATTTTAAGCATATTATTCCGAAATATCATAGGTGTTTTGCTTTATTTACTCGTTTTGGTCAGTCAATTATGTGACGCTTGAAAATTTATTTATGCCCCTAAAAATAGCCCTAAATTTTTTTGGGCCCTAAAAAAATCCCAATAAGCAAAATTCCGCCCTAAATTTGGGGCTAAAAGCCCTAAGTTGGGAACCCTGCTTTGAAGTTTGATTTGAAGCCGTAGAGAGAGAAGACATAGAGCCAGTGACGATTTCTTTCTCACTCACACTAAAAAGAGAGCAGAAATAAAGTTATTAATGTGATAAACAGAGACGCAGCTACCCAATTTTTTGTCCCTCATCGTGTAACCAGTTTTTTCAAGGTCGACACACTTTTGTGCGAAACAAACTGACAGTTAATAAGAAAATTTAGTATCTATGTGTGTTGCCAGCTTTAGGTACCTATACAATGTCCCGATTTTCCCTATCCTACTTATATTATAAATGTGAAAGTTTGAATGTATGTATGGCCATCCATACATACATCCAAATTTCAGCCATATCGGTTTAGTGTGGCGTGATTGAGTAACAAACATATGGATGTTTGTTACTCACGCCACACTAAACCGATATGGCTGAAATTTGGCACGGAGATAGGTTTTTTTAGTAATGTCCTCTGACATACCGTAACGGCGGGTTACTTTGGCTACTTTTTCAATTTTTTTTTTAATTTTTGTTGAAACAAAATAAAGTCGTGATGGAAGAAATGAATATTATGAGAAAAGAAAAGAAAGATGATGGATACTAGAATATAATATATGTCGGCGATGATTAAAGTGTATTCAGTTAGATAGTGTCGGTTACTGTTCTGAATCATCCTGAAGTTTCGTTCGAGTGTCCAACGACCAGTCGAGAACTGTTGGCGATCTTAAGAATTATTTTATTTACAAAGTTCTTAATTTTTAAAGCCATTTTTAAATAGCTAGAGGCAGACTTTTAATGTTTTTTTAAATAATTATTAACTTAAACTATGAAGAGTTGCAGTTTTATACGACTGCCTGAAAAAAGGAATATACTGTTAATTTCATTAATGATGATTTTGATGACTAAATATACAATTTTTGTTGCTTTTAATTCAATAGCATTACTCGATCGAAGGAAAATTTTAACTGTTCATTAAAAATTATTTTGTGTAACATTCTTACTAGTAACGAAAAAAAATTTTCCTTTGTGTTACATACATCTTTTTTCAAAGTGACTCACATATGCTAAATTTCTATTCGGCATTTCAATATTTTTTTTAAGGAGCAAATAATTATCTAGTGAATTGGTCCTATGAAACTACATTAAAAAACTTTAGTATAAAAAAAAATATTTTTAAAAAACCGACTTACGTGTACAAACTAAAATTATTTTATACTTTTAAGTGGTGGTTGAAGTTAATATTGTGTGCAATAAAGAATAATAAATTCTTTATTGCACACAATATTAAGATATATGTAAAAAAATAGGAGCTTACCCTAATAGGTATGTCTCTCCCAGACAACCTTATATGTGTAGGTATGTTATTTAAAAAATAAAACAGTTCAGCATCTGTTTTGTCGTTTTATTTAAAAATCCTGGGAAGAATTTTCCATCTAATTTGGGGTAACAGGGGAGTGCAGTTATTGTGGCAACATTAAACTCGAACTTGTCATGTGACGTCATCGTTACGTCATGTTATCTCTATTTCAGTCGCGGTTACACAGTACCTTGGTCTATTGCCTTCTCTGTCTACGTTTGAAGCCCAAAGTGAGTGGCCCACGGGCCCAGAGGAATAATGAAGACAATTAGACTTGACGTTTGACAGCAGTCTTCTATTGGTCTTTATAGATTAATGTCCAGATTTTAGCCAATTGAAGTTAAGTAACGATTAGTGTGGGCCAATGAAAATCACATCCTATCTCTCATCGTGGCAGTATGACATGTTGGAATCAAACCATAGACAAGTTAAAGCTTGCCATTACAAAAATTATTTGAAGTTTTTTATAGTTTGTAGTTTGTACAATTTTTAACAGTTTTTGTTGAAATTACTTTAATAAAAGCAATTTCATCTTTTTGTACTAATACTTTGCCTAAAGTAGGTATCAATAAAACAACATATTAGTTTTAAAAAATCGTGTTTATTAAAAATCTACCACCATTTAATAAACTTCTACTGTGCTTCTACTATCTATGCTCCTGTCAATCTTCCTTTTCCTTTTCCGTGTGGCATGGTGACGGCATAAGGTGAGTTTATCAATTTTAAGAAATAATTCATTTTTAGTTGCGTATTAATGTGAAATATTATTTGATATAGTTTGTGATTACTTGAAAATAACGTAAGTGGAACTTTTTATACAAATTTCGCTGAATACGTTAGAAATTGAATCATTTTTAAAGCACGTGGAGGTTATGTCCAATTTGACTCACGTTTATTGAAGAGTTAGTGCGAATTGTACTATTGTGCATTATTTTTAAAGTAATCGGAACGCAGTTTACAACGGAACCAACTAGGATTATTAGAGAAAACGTGAAAATTAATAAAACTGAAGAGGTTAGTTACAAGTGAAAACCCATACAACTAAAATATAAGGTGGTAATTTTGTTATAGTTGCCGTTTAAGCAACCAAAATGCCGCAGAACGAATATATTGAACGCCATCAAAAGCTATACGGTAGGAGGCTCGACTATGAGGAGAGGAAGAGGAAACGCGAGGCGCGCGAACCTCACAAGAGGGCAGAGAAAGCACGCAAACTGAGAGGCATCAAGGCCAAGATCTATAACAAAGAACGACGCAATGAAAAGATTCAGATGAAAAAGAAAATCAAAGCACATGAAGAGAAAAATGTTCGGCAGAACACGGAAAAAGTGGCTGAGGGTGCTGTACCAGTTTATCTACTTGACAGAGATGTCCAATCGCGAGCGAAGGTCCTTTCTAACATGATCAAACAGAAACGTAAAGAAAAGGCAGGAAAATGGGATGTTCCAATACCCAAAGTCAGAGCGCAGGCTGATGCTGAGGTGTTCAAAGTTCTGAAGTCTGGTAAATCTAAGCGGAAAGCTTGGAAACGCATGGTCACTAAAGTTACATTTGTTGGGGAGAACTTTACCCGTAAACCACCAAAGTTTGAGCGTTTCATCCGCCCAATGGCTTTAAGGTTTAAGAAGGCACATGTAACTCATCCAGAGTTGAAAGCAACCTTTTGCTTGCCTATTATTGGTGTGAAGAAGAACCCCAGCTCACAGATGTACACCAGTTTAGGAGTTATCACCAAAGGGACAGTCATTGAGGTGAACATTTCAGAACTCGGTCTGGTGACGCAGGCTGGTAAAGTTGTTTGGGGCAAGTATGCTCAGGTGACTAATAATCCGGAGAATGATGGTGTTATTAATGCTGTACTGTTGGTATAATTTGTTTGTGTGATGTACTTGACATATGATTTTGCCACAATAAACTTGAATAGCACTCATAATTTTGTTTTATTTTAGTTGTGTAAGCCTGTCTTGATATTTTAGGTTCTTTATTTAATGTTTAAAAAGTAAATACTGTTTGGTGAACTCTAACCTCCAATCACAAAAAATAAGACTTAACCCTGAATGGGATGTAGTTAAGTACTGAATCCTCAATGTATACAAATTGTTTATGTATGGTTAATTTTTTGTATGTAATGATAGGTTAAAGCTTAAACTATAGCCATGGATTTATATTTCAACAATTAGATTTTTCGATACTTATCCACTCTTAAGTAGCACAAGCTTTGCATTTTGAAGGGGAACTTACCATAGGTAATCATTAAAATCATTAATAATATTGAATAATAATAACAAACCTAATGCTGCAACCATGCATCTATTACTGTGTTCCTCTATTGATGCTAGCCTAACTACAGTACAATAAATTAAACAATTGTTAGTTATCATAATGAAGTTTCGCAGCAGGTACTCAAGACTGAATAGTGTTGATAAAGTATCAGAGATCTAGTAATAAAAAATAATAATTTGGCTCTGGGTAAATCACACCTGTCATTGTGGTGTCAAGCGGCGGATACAAAAGTACCTATACTATTAAGAGAATTGCAAATAAAAAGGTGCTGTTTCATGGCTTCAAAGTAAACAATTAGTTGGCAATTTTTTTTTCTGGTAGATGCCCACACAATGTATATCAAATGAAGACTTAGGCTGAAATATATAGACCGCACTTTCACTCTGCTCAGACTCAAGATAGAGATAAAATGAGACAGATTTATGTTGGAGCATATTTGTGTCTCGTTTTAACTTTTGAGTCCAAGCTAAGTCAGAGCACTCTCTATAGATCTCAGCATTAGATTCTTATCAGAGCCTTGTCAATTGCATCAAATCGAGTTAAATCCATAAACACCATTGCTGCAGGAAGCCAAGATGCAGATTTTCGTGAAGACCCTCACGGGCAAGACCATCACTCTCGAGGTGGAGCCCTCCGACACCATCGAGAATGTCAAGGCCAAGATCCAGGACAAGGAGGGCATCCCTCCCGACCAGCAGAGGTAAAACATTGCAGTTTTTATTGTGTTTTTATTGATGATGATGACACATAAAGCTCACATTTTCAATGTTAATTTTATTCTTCTCGTGTCACAACTCTCAGATAAAATGCTGTGTTAATTCAATCTTATAAGCTGAGAATTAGCATTGTCTCTTCACATTTTCAAAATTATTTCTTTCATGTAGACCAATCAGCTTGGATTGTTCCTATACAAGTTTCATGAGAAAGAATTGTGTCATTATGAATTTATATTTTTGTATCAGCACAAGGGGGTGAGAATCTTGAAATCTTGAATACAAACACCGCAACCATTTGCCTCGCGTCGCCCTTTGACGAAGCTCCCCTCTTCGCCTTCAGAAAGATTGAATCGAACGATAAAATCGAAAGTTTTTTTAGTTTGGAGTTCATTCCTTATGAATGACTCTTGTTTGAGGAATGTCTGAAGAAACCATGAAGGTTTTCCTCAATTTGTCCAATAAATTTGTTTCTATCTTCTGTCATTAAAAAAGAGTGTCTTATGTGGCTTTTGAGTAATTGTAATAATCATCTTCTTAACTTCAATTCAAGCCTCATTAGGCCAACGGTTAAAGATGCGGACTGAAAACTAAGGTCGCAAGGTCGAATCCCACCCATTGGACTATTGTCGTAACCACTCCTAACACAAGCTTTCCGCTTATTTGGAGGGGATAGGAGAATATTAGTCAACTTCAGGTTGGCTAATATTCTTTTTAAAAAAATAGAAATAAAAAAAAAAAAAACTTGATATTCAGATTGATCTTCGCCGGCAAGCAGCTAGAGGATGGCCGCACCCTCTCAGACTACAACATCCAGAAGGAGTCCACACTCCACCTGGTGCTGCGGCTTCGCGGAGGAGCCAAGAAACGGAAGAAGAAGAATTACTCCACTCCCAAGAAGATCAAGCACAAGAAGAAGAAGGTCAAGCTGGCCGTACTTAGGTTTTACAAGGTCAGTACATGATCTTTTATAGGTATGTGTGTTCTTACTGAATCCTGTTGGTGGAAAAAAGATCAGAGCCTTACCACTAACTGAGAGCAGCAGCATGTAGCTTTTTAGCACCAATAATAAATTTATTGTATGTACTTAATCATTATCATTTGTACACAAAAATGCACGTAAAGGTTTTACAAAGAATCGAATCTTATGAATTTTAGCAGTATTGGCGTATGACTATTTTTTAATTTTTTTTAATTTGATGTCCCCAGAATCATTAAATTTCATTATTATTCATTACTTCTCTTAAAACTATTTATTGATAAGTAGATCATTAAGAGGACAGAAACAATAGTACTCATTGTTTACACTTGTGAGATAAGTAGGTGCACATACAAAGTTGATTCATTTTAATTGCACACTTTACAAAGCTTGAAAACTGGCCAATTCATACTATACTTGGTACTAAATCTTGCAAGTTGCAACATGCCTCTGAATAAGTACTGGCTATGTTTGTCATCTAATTCAACTAATGATTAGGTAATGACAAAATGAATGACAAGAACACGTCTTGTATGGACGATTTCGGTTTGTTATGAATTTTCCACGTGATGACGTCAATGATGTCATCAGAATCTAAAAGCATGTCTCGACTTGTCGCGATTCTGTCACTGTTCGATGGTTTGCACGCGCCACACTGTCGTAGGAACAAGTTTGGTCATTGCTTTTATTTGTGCATTGTGCAATGCGTAGGCAGTAGGTAGGTACACGGTTCACGGACGGCATTCCTTGAATTATTTATTCCACTCTTTTCCTTATGTTTACAGGAAGGGGTTTTGTTCCTGTTTTCAACATACCAGTCTTGTTATTTAGGAGTTTTTTGGTCTCCTTTTATAAATATGGAGTCACAATGTCTGTTTTTGTAGAATTTTTCCTTTTCATCGATGTAATTCAAAGACTAATTAATTAAGATTTTGGAACTTTTTGGGGCCCCTGGAGGTCGAATCCCAGGCCTCTTAATTCTTATGTGCATACATATCGAAGGATACCTCACTGCGATACATCGCGGTACAGTGAGGCATCTTCGACATGTTCGCGCTCGTCTGTTTGCATACATTTGTTTTAAATGGAGGTGACATCGAGGTAGCGAGCTAAACCGCGACCGTGAGGTGTCGCAGTGAGGCATCTTCGGCATGTTTTTACCCTAATATTGTTTAACAGTGAAACTGTCCTTGCTTGCAGGTGGACGAGAACGGCAAGATCCACCGGCTGCGGCGCGAGTGCACGGGCGAGCAGTGCGGCGCGGGCGTGTTCATGGCCGTCATGGAGGACCGCCACTACTGCGGCAAGTGCCACTCCACCATGGTGTTCAAGGACGACGACAAATAGGTTAAGGCTCTACCGATAGTTGAACGCGCTCCGACCGCTGTGTATGATGGATTTTTAAATAAATCTTGACACAGTGTCAGAGTACTTTTTGTTTTTCATTTCTCTATTTTCTCACTCTAACGTCAGGTAAAGTATTGGTAAGTGTTTTCACCTACTGCAAAGTGAACAGGGTTATTATTTTAGCAGTGGAACTACGTATTATACGTACGTATTTCTTTTTGTATTTACATTCACGTCTATCATAGCGCCAAAACTACTGAGTCGATTTAATTGAATAAGATGTCAATTGATTAGGCATTATGGTCTGGGTGACATAGGCTACTTATATACGAGAAAAATCAATATGACGAATGTCAGTTTGAAGCCTCAATAGCCCAACGGTTAAAGGTGCGAAGTGAAAACTGAAAGGTCGCAGGTTCGAATACTTAGGTCAAAAATATAATGACTTACAATAATTGAAAATATTAGAATATGCGAGGGAGAGGGATGCAAAAGGTTAACTGGCTTTTGAACCTGTCTGTGTGATAAAGACGAAGCTGTACAAAGTTGAAGCTGGCTCTCTTTCTGGGGCCTATAACTAATTTACACTAATTAAAGTTTTACTTGCTTTATGATTTACGCAGAGGGTCAGAGACCATTTCCTTCGCATTCTTTCATGGTAAGTAGGTGGCCCTGAACTAATTTTGACGAAATTTATTTCTACAGTCAATTTTTCAATGGAATTTTAAGATACTTAATCTGGTCTATATACTTTTAATTTTATACATTTTTTTTTTCAAACGTTTCCTAAATAAATAAAAATCTTAATTACCAGGCTTGGTTACTTAAAAACAGGTAAGGTATTGCATTATCCAATTTTGAATGCATTGGTAAGTACATTTTTTCAATAAATAAAATATTGATTCTGCACAGTTGTTTCATTTCAATCCAACCTTCCAAACTATCTGTAGGATACTCAAACTCACGTATATAGTAGTCAAGTATATACTAACATACAGTACTTCAGGCATACGTGTGCTACACCACCGATGTGCTGCTCGACCCGTGGTCCTAGTACGACTGACTAGAGACTCAAATGCATCCGTATTCACGATGTTTCCTCTAATATTCACGAACTACCCTCTATATGCTACACTATCCTTTGAGACAAATCTATAGAGCGTTCTTGAACTTGGCTCAAAACAGAGCTATGTATTCGTGTATGGGACAAATCAAGGTCTGAGACAAGTTACGAGGGCCCGTACACGGTCAAACACGTAAAATTTTTACGTGTTTTTGATACGGTTTTGTTTGAACAAGGTCATCAAACACCAGCGCACCGAATCAAACACCTCCGTTTCAGTTTGTTAAATTCAATTCAAATTTTATTTATTTCATGTAGGCTAACTTGTAGCTCTTAACATAAATCTACCACCGGTTCGGAATGCAGATTCTGCTGAGAAGAGCCGTCAAGAAACTCAGCAGTTGCTCTTTTCAAAAAAAATTTTTTTTTACAAAGCTATGCTATGCAGTGGCGAACCCTCCTTACAAGCCCAAAAGCCCGGCTTGCCTTAATAATTTTAAAAAGCGGTCGAGTTAAATTACGTATTTAAATTACGCGCCAGGCGCGTGCGCGCATCGATGTATTGCTAAAACAATGACCTTCTATACTGAGAGAACTTCGCCGGACGCCGACCGCGACCGAGCATCGCCGATCGTGTCCGAATATTATAGTCGAGTGTGAGCGAGAGGACTCTGGCTTTGGGTCACACTGCTCTAACCCATGCAAATCGCGCTGTATATACCTATAAATAGTATTGCGATTTCACCGATTTAGTGGGAAAAATAAAGCCAGCTTTGCGTAAACCGTCTAAGTTAAGAAGTCCGCGGGAATTACTGGATTATAATATTGCAATGTCATGAGACTTTCTTTCGGGTTGGATAATAAAATTATTTAGTTGTTTGCTAAGTTTGCTTCCGGCGTGATTATATGTAACTTGGTGTATGGTTTCGAGGCTATTTATTGAATCGAAATTATATTATTTGTGAATTTTTGTATAAAATGAGTTCAGATATAATTAATATTGTTCCTTGTGACAATTTAAAGTGTGTGCAAATGTTTGTGGCGGAAATAAAGTTAGTAAATCTATCAGTCAAATGCAGTCAAAGTAAGGTAAATCTATCAATCATCCCTATCGAAAAACTAAAACGTTTAGCGACATTTTATTCCGATTAAGTTAGACGTTTTGATTTGGAATATAAATAATTAAGTGCTGCTCGCGACTTCGTTCGCGTGGAATTAGTTTTCAAGATCCCGCGGGAACTATAATTTTTTTCGGGATAAAAAAAAACAAACATACACACAAAAATACAAATCTTTCCTCTTTATAATGTATATAGTGTAGATTTGTTTTTAATATTAGGTACTTAGTTTGTTTTGATACTTTTATAAAACAGCACACTTTTAGAGATACTCAAGAAGCGAACAACTTTTTTCACAGCCACAGTAGGTATGCCTTTGCTGAGATATCTTAATTCTATCTAATAATAGTACCTATGCCTTCTGTGTGCTTTATTGAGCTCCCCAAGACAACATAAATAAAAGAAGATGAAAGCGCCTGGCTTGCCTATCTTTGAACCCTACGGCACGCCACTGATGCTATGTATACAGTGCTTCCACAATAAAGCTTCAAAAATGCATACGTAGGTACACCAATCCAACGCATGTCAAGACGGGCAGTCAAAGCAGACTCATTCCCGTTGGTGGCATCCGTTCACGAGCATGACGCACGATCCAGCCATTTCTTCGCTCAACCATATTTGAGGGAACGTAACAAACACGACCACAGACTATCAAATACACGTAAAAATGTTACGTATTTGACCGTGTACGGGCCCTCTTAGAGGACGCTATATTCGATAGCGCTTCGAACTTTTCGCACATCTATAGATAGAAAAGGTTAAAACTTTGAAATAATCATTTGAACTGAAACTTCTTATTGCCTAAACTATGTCAATTATATACCCTACTTAAAAATACCCTATTGCTAATTCGTGGATCGATGAATATCTCTTATACTTGGTGGCTAGTATAAGAGATATAAATAGAAGAGTATAAGAATATACTTGATTGCAAGAAAAATAAAACTGCAAGTTATGTACATTAAAATATTTAATTCAATACTGAGAAATAGAATTGTCTAACTTAAATAATAATATCCTGGTTGAATTGTCTACTGAATTTGTGCACCTACGGTGACCACTCACCACGCTACAGCATCACATCACACTTTGGCAAGATCTCACACGATCTACATTGCACCGATTAATCTAATAGGAATTTATACAGTATTTCAAACAAACTCACGAATCTTGAATCCCTAGTGTAAATTCTTAAATAAACACCCTTAGGGTCAGCTCACACCGAGACGCGACGCGACCATGCCCGTACTTTTGTCGATAGCGATATCAATATAGAACCTTCACAGTATAAATTTCAGTGAGGGCGGCGTAATGAGTTACTTCGATATGTATTTAAGTCGCTTTCGCGCTCTCACTGAAATTTGTGCCTTATTGTGTAGTACAGAGATTCTATATTGATCGCTATCGACAAAAGTACGGGCATGGTCGCGTCTCATTATGAACTGACCCTTAGGCTCAAATCTATAGACCACACTCACTTAGCTCAGACTCAAGACAGAGTTAAAACGAGACAGATTTATATCAGCATATTTGTGTCTCGTTTTAACCTCTATCTCGAGTCAGCTGAGTTCTGACTTACTCTATAGTCTGCGCAGACGAGGGAAAATCTTCGGCGTAGATTTTGTCCATCAAGATATATAGCGCTTACAACTGCAATGAATAACGTATATGCACGAGGGACTAATAAGTTGGGCGGCGACTCTAAAGCAGTAATGGGACGATGGAGTACTGGGTTACTACAATAGTTCCCTCGTCTTTGCAAATCCTTAAGGTGTGATCTATCGAACGTGCTTTGACTTATGCAGGGACATATTTGTCGCGTTTTAACTATCTTAAATCCAAGCTAAGGCAAATCGATAGATTCACTCACTTATGTGACGATTTCGTTTATCAAAAACTTACACTAAGGATATGTACGCATCACGGAAGTAAGATTTTATAATTTGTAAAGTTTTTTATAATATCTTCCCGACCGATTTCACGCCACGACGGCAAGTCAAGCCAACTTACGCAGCAGATATTGTAGTGCACAAGTATTTGTGCAAACATAAATGCACTCTTCTATTCCTTCACCCTCATAACACGATGGAACGGCAATACGGTCGAAAGTCGGTTAGAAAGGTAGTCTTACTTACTATCGATAACATCAGCTATCTACCAGTGAAAGTCCCGTCAAAATCGGTCTAGCCATTCCCGAGATTAGCCGGAACAAACAAACAGACAGACCACATTTGCACCTTTCGTGATGCGTAGGCACTGGACCAACGTCTCGCCACTTAATAGCAATTTTACAGCTTGGTCTTGTTCGCTAAACTTGGTTTTAACAAACCACACACTCAAAGCGAATTCTCTCTGCGCTGCATTTTCAAATACAAATATATATTGTGTTCATACGAAAATAGGCTTGAACTGAGAAAGATTTCTAGTTATTTATCTATTCATTATCTATGCCAGTCAACAATAGTTATATTATAGTAAAACGTTAATTATTTTGAAACTTAAAATCTTTGAAAAATGCCAATAAATAAGGTAACTTAGTGATCAAAAAAATTAAAACATTGCAAAACTAATACTGCATTGTAAGTAATATTAATCACTAGTTAATGCCCGCGACTTCGTTCGCGTGGATTGAGTTTTTTTTGGATTCCCGTAGGAACTCTTATTTTCCGGGATAAAAAGAAGCCTATGTGTTATTCCAGTCTATAAATAATCTATCTCTGTGCCAAATTGTAATTTTATCCGTAGAAATATTGTAATTATTTATGTGAATAAAAAAGGAATATTTATTTCTGCCGCTTGACGCTGGCACTTGCAGCGCAGCGCGAATTCGCTTGGAAAGTTGAATTTCGTAGTCCGAAAATTAGAAAACGAATATTGGCCCTATTTCTGTACACAACCAACGTTTCACTAGTTCCCGACTTGTGGAATGAACAATAAACATTACTTAAACATACACAACAGAATTTCATTCATAAAATCGCATAATTTTACGTTTTTAGTTATTTCATACTTAAAATACCGAACTTTGTACAAAAACTAATAAATAACCAATACTTAATTAATTATTATACAAACGCATAAGTTTTTTAAAAAACTGAAAACATAAAATAAACAGCACCAATATAATTTTAAAAAAATCACTTAAAAATTCTTAATTTTATTCTTATGAATAGATATTTATATTTTTGAAACATTATACTTATATATTTTTTGGTTTTTCCTAATAAGATTTACATATATAACACTTGATATTTTTTAATTAGAATTTGATTTAACATTTCATAATAATGTAATTGGTGATTTTAAATTCATCAGTTTCATTTATAATTTAAGTACTTATACCTAAAGGAAAACATTTTGCAAGGGTAGCTAATTAATGGATACTAATTTTTTCTAATTTATTTACTACCTACTATTTATTTCACTATAACCACATGAGTAAATAGTCGAACAGAGGCAACACTTCATACAACCGAGCTGTGATAGGTACAATACTACAAGTAGGTACATACTGACGTGTCCACTGGCGGTTGGTCGCATACGTGCTGTGAGTAGACAATACGTCATACGCTTTAATATGTAGCTTGACCAGTAGACAAGCACAAGATCTGTGCGATATGTAAAATGGAATAACTTTCGTTTATTTAATAAAAGTATTTTTAAAGCCTGATATACGTATTCTAGTCATACATAAACTATAAAAAAATTAATCACCACTTTTCTCTGAACTCCACTTTTTTTCTTTTTCTTATTCTTTCATAAATCTCACTGCCTAGGATCACTGGTAGAAGACCTCTTATATTGATAAGTATTAACTGGTCCACCATTTTCTACTTTTGTTTTATATACGTTCTTTGGTACAAAATGAATAAATATTTTGCTGTCCTATCTTACCCTCCTGTAGGCTGTAACACTACCAAAGTAGGTATAAATTTCGCACGATATTAAAAGTCTCGACTCTGTCCGATTATTCACTCATATGCAATCAGTGCCGAGAATATTATTAAAGGCGCAAAATACTTCTAACATGTTAAAGTTGTATGCTCCTGCCTTAAGTAAAATAAGTTTTTCGTACTTCGTACTTTAATATAAAACTCTGGAGTGGACAATAAAGTACGATTCAGACTTGACAGAGCGCGAACCGTAGTGACAAAGCAATAAGTATGATTGCAAAGTTTAATTTGATAATATAGACTATAGTTCTTATTCATGTGACATTTAACGGATCGCGTTCCGAGGAAGTCGCGGCTCGCGAGCAATTTTATTTTATTTTTTGTCGTACATATTTCAATTTTCTTATAATCTAACTTTCTTAAAATATGATTGTATTTATTGCATTGTCACAGCGGTCCAACCAGCTGTGAGATTGTCTAAAAATTATTGCTAGTGTAAACATTGCAATCATCTCTGATTGGCTGAATTTATGGCTTTCTTGCTGCATCAATGGATCCTAACCAATAAGCCTCAATAGCCCAACGGTTAAGTTGCGGACTCAAAACTGAAAGGTCGCAGGTTCGAGCCCCAACCGTTGCACTATTTTCGTATCCCGCCTAGCACAAGCTTTCCGCTTATTTGGAGGGGAGAGGAGAATATAAGTTAAGTTCAGCTTGGCTAATATTCTTTAAAAAAAAAAAATGAGGTGGTTAGCACGGATGCAATCATTTTTACACAATGCCATATCTGCGTCGTTAAGTCTGAATCCTACTTTACATGTTCGAATCCCACAAACTCTCTCTTCTAACTTTTCTTATTAGTCAAATTGCTATGGATACTCACACATAAATTAATTTATTAATATTTTTTCTCTCGGCACTGTATCAGGTCCTGCCTTACCGTTGATTTATTTATCGCTAGTTTAATATCATTATATTAAATTTTTAAAGTAATTAAATGCGTCCCCTTTTACGTATTTTCCATATGGACATCAAGACCACGCCCCTCAGCGTGTCTCATACAAATAATTAAATGTAAATTATTGCATTGAATTATTACAATATGGTACAGTGCCACAAACTTACGTCGGGCCATGGCCGTTGACTTATCGTAAGCGACATTTTTTACCTAAATTGCGTTCTTTATTAAAACCGATATTTTAAACTATAAAGGATATTCACGGAAAAGTTCGACGTGCCCTAGTTCTTTATAGTTTAAAATATCATTAGTAATAAACTAGTGTAAATCGAAAATTTCACTTATTTAAGGCCCATATTACACTATACTAATTATATAGGATCCTATGTTGTACCATAGATTATCATCCTAGGAAATATACATGATGATCTATATAGAATATAATCTATGGTACGACATAGGATCCTATATATAGTATAGTGTAATATGGGCCTTAGTAAGTGAAATTTTCGATTTAGAAAAAAAAAGTTGAAACAAACCATAGAGTTTGGTATAAATTGAAGGGTCAACTCATGCTATCTCTGTCATAATGCTCGCTGCAGAAAAGGACAACTCTAGGTCGTCCAGTTCAGTTTAGAGATTGTGTAACGGAGTAAGCCACACTATGTGGATTCGGAATCCAAACCAAACATATTTTATTTATAAATTAAAATTAAAATTAAATATAGATTTGATGGTCTTCTTTAGCATTTGAACATTATTAACAAGGGCCTATGAATTAAAAAATATATAATACTCTTGGTACTGGCATTATAGAAGTGAATTCCAAATTTTTGTCGACCTGATGTTACAAGCATTAATTCTATCTATCAGAGATCTTTCTGTTTCGCGCATCCGGCGAGCGTCAGAAGGGGACGGGTATAGTGCTAAATTTTTACGGCATGCTTTGGATTTTCTGACAGACTATTGGGATGTTGCCTATGTTAAAAATTAATTATTTCTTACTGATTCCATATAGATCCACAAACTTATCTTTTTAGGTGACGGTAGTTTAACCGACAGCAGCAAAGACCATGAATACTCGGACTGCGGAATTTAGCGGAATGATATTTTAAAATACCGGCCTTAGTTCCAATTTAGTTCACCCGAACAGATAAATTGGTGGTATTGTACAATGCCAGCGCTTTGCGATTTGATAAGGAGTCGCTAGTTTGCTGGCAACATCCATTTAAGCGTATACGCGAAACTGTCTAATCTTAACCTAGCGTATCGCTACGTACAGGGAGAGTACACTCACCACCGATCACAGAAACAATTCAATACCTAAATGATATTGACACGAATAACATAGCCGCGGAATCTTCTGGAAGATTCCTGAGTCCCGCGCAGTTCACAGGTCTTCCCGCGGCTCCGCGTCCTGCTCCGCCTTTTCCAGCGCTGGCTTGATTGTTTCTAGAAGCTTTGTCAGCGCCTGCTCTGTCTGTGAAGATGATAAGATGAGATGTAGAAGTCTTCTCAGCGGAATCTGCTTTCAAAACCAGTGGAATTTTGACTTATCAAAAGAGCCACGAGGCTTTCTTATCCTTCTTTATAATATGACAGGTGTCTTGCAGACTTCCACGTGCCTCGGTTTTACACCGCCTGTATCCAGCGACACTGTGCGAGACGTCTTATAACGTTGGACCACTTAAAGTGTATCTGCGAGAGAAGAGTATAGAGAAAAGAAAGAAGGAAGAAGTGGAACAGTGAGCGGTCGGATTGAAGAAATGCAAGCGGTTGCGTGCCGATCTGGGAGACACGGGAAAATTGTTTTAGTCCGTACGAATCCGGCACGCCCTGCCAACAGCAGAAATTGAAAGGTCGCCATTACTCCAGCACCTTTGGACCCCAACAACCATCATTTCTTCGAATTGCATGCCTCCTCAGCCTCGCGACTCGTATCTCTGGTTCTTCCACGGATGTCCTCATTCCTGATCCGTTGGCGTACCTGAACGAGATGCGCCACGGTGCGGTCCAGCGCGTCCCGCCACGCGATGAGCTGGCCGCGCTGCCGGTGCGAGTGCCGCTCCAGCGCGCGCGCCCACTCCGCCGCCTGCGCCTCGCTCAGCGTGCTCATCCTGACAGAAAAACACTTGCTTTAACGACCGAGGATATCTGCATCCCTGGGAGTTTTCCGTAGTGTTCTCAAATGTGTGTGGTCTCCTAATCCGCACTTGACCAGCTCATGGAGACCCAATACTGGGCGTGTTGGGCCGGCGATCAATGAACGAGAATAAAAGCTATCAGCGACGAAACTGCGAGCACTTCCAGCTAGATAATGCGTCGTGCTCGTGAACGGATGCCACCAATGGGAATAGGTCTACTTTATGGCTGCCCGTCTTAACATGGATTGTAACATGCAAATGTAGGTCTTATGCATTTTTGAAACTTCATTGTGGAAGCACTGCGTACATAGCATAGTTTTGTTACCTATTGTAACAAAAATTTTTTTGAAAAGAGCAAGTTTATTGCTGACCGAGTTTATTGCTGACCATTCCGAACCAGTCTGAACCAGTGGTAGATTCATCGACGATTCAAAAGCACTTAAAAAAGTTTATTTGAATAAAAAATATTTCTATTCTATTCACTGTATGTTGTCGGATTTGAAAAGTTCCGAAAAAGCAGTCGTCAACAAAAAGTGGTATATAGGTAGTCGCACCTCGTGTGCAAGTGGTCGAGGTCCACGCTCCGGGTGTGGTCGGTGTGGTAGAGCCGCCAGTACAGCACGGCGTTGACGGCCAGCAGCAGCAGCAGCGCGAGCGCGAGCCACGTGGAGGAGCGCGCGGGCGGCGCGGCCGGCAGGCGCGGCGACAGCACCGTGGTGCTGGGCAGCGACACCGCCGCCGCCGCCACCGGGCCCAGCGGCGACACTGCCGGGTGTCGTCAACTCGACTCACCTCGTGTGCAAGTGGTCGAGGTCCACGCTCCTGGTGTGGTCGGTGTGGTAGAGCCGCCAGTACAGCACGGCGTTGACGGCCAGCAGCAGCAGCAGCGCGAGCGCGAGCCACGTGGAGGAGCGCGCGGGCGGCGCGGCCGGCAGGCGCGGCGACAGCACCGTGGTGCTGGGCAGCGACACCGCCGCCGCCGCCACCGGGCCCAGCGGCGACACTGCCGGGTGTCGTCAACTCGACTCACCTCGTGTGCAAGTGGTCGAGGTCCACGCTCCTGGTGTGGTCGGTGTGGTAGAGCCGCCAGTACAGCACGGCGTTGACGGCCAGCAGCAGCAGCAGCGCGAGCGCGAGCCACGTGGAGGAGCGCGCGGGCGGCGCGGCCGGCAGGCGCGGCGACAGCACCGTGGTGCTGGGCAGCGACACCGCCGCCGCCGCCACCGGGCCCAGCGGCGACACTGCCGGGTGTCGTCAACTCGACTCACCTCGTGTGCAAGTGGTCGAGGTCCACGCTCCTGGTGTGGTCGGTGTGGTAGAGCCGCCAGTACAGCACGGCGTTGACGGCCAGCAGCAGCAGCAGCGCGAGCGCGAGCCACGTGGAGGAGCGCGCGGGCGGCGCGGCCGGCAGGCGCGGCGACAGCACCGTGGTGCTGGGCAGCGACACCGCCGCCGCCGCCACCGGGCCCAGCGGCGACACTGCCGGGTGTCGTCAACTCGACTCACCTCGTGTGCAAGTGGTCGAGGTCCACGCTCCTGGTGTGGTCGGTGTGGTAGAGCCGCCAGTACAGCACGGCGTTGACGGCCAGCAGCAGCAGCAGCGCGAGCGCGAGCCACGTGGAGGAGCGCGCGGGCGGCGCGGCCGGCAGGCGCGGCGACAGCACCGTGGTGCTGGGCAGCGACACCGCCGCCGCCGCCACCGGGCCCAGCGGCGACACTGCCGGGAACCGAAGTGTGCCATTACTGGCTGACACTCAGAGGACATATCAACCGTTCCGTAGAACAAAGTCTCATCTGCTAAATTCACAACTTGAAAGAGCCTTAAAAGTCGCTGCAAGGCTCGAATCTCAAGTTATGGATTTAACAGATGAGACTTTGTTCTACGGAACGGTCGATATATGGCTTTTTCCCGGCGCATGGGATCACGCTGTATGATGACCGGGCGACGAGGATAGTTACACTGTGTGGACTTCCACTATGAGGTTGTTGGTGTTGGACTGAATTGGAAGCAGGACCAGCCTTCATGGACCTAACCACGATCGGATACAGTTCAGGCGCCAATAGATAAAAGAGGAAAAGAGACTCGAATCAATCGAGGATCAGGCTAGTTTTCGATTTTTGCCCATCAGCAGATAGTTGAATGTACGGGAGCGTGTTTTTGGGCTGGACCTGAATAATGGGAAGATTTTTCTTCAGGCTAGTGTGGCTGGTCCACTCGATTATGTGGTCATCTGGGATTATTATTTTGCGATATAGATGTTAGCTCTGTTACAGTGCATGCTCTGGACGTTATTGTGGATCGTAAAGTGCTATCTACTTCCATCATAGTCTTGTTTTCGATTTCTGAAATTGATTGAAGTCTGTTCAATTTGTCATGGTCTTACATCACCATCTTCCATTTATTCCACCTTTCCCACATTAATCTAATATATAAAAATGAATCGCTTAATGTGTTGGTAAGCGCATCACGCGTGAACGGCTGGACCGATTTCGCTAATTCTTTTTTTATTGTGTTTGTTATTGTTAGGAGAAGGTTCTTATGAAAGAAAAAATTAAGAAAATTGCGCGGAAAATTAGAAAATGTAAGAAATATTAACCACCATATTAAATTATTTCTAATGTAACCGCTTTTACAATTCAAACTTTTTTGATGTAACCTTATGGCGTTTGACATAACATTGACAGAATGCGTGCTGCCAATTTCGTCAAAGAGGATGTAAAAAAACTTAAGACAGGACAACGTCTGTCGGGTCCGCTAGTACATAATAAATATAAAATTACTCATAGATCGAGTTACATGTGGAGTTCGCCAGGAAAGCATCTTGGGGCCTCTGCTGTTTCTGCTCTATATCAATGACTTATCAGACATTGTTAATAATGACACGTTTCTCTTTGCTGATTATATTACTCTAATAGTTGAAAGTAAAATAAAAAGAAAAATGAATTTGAACAGGACATTCGTATTAATGCATTAAATGAAATCATTAATTGGCTCGACAAATAATCTTTCTGTAAACTTACAGAAACAATAGAAATAATTATGATATACACAACATGCGCGTGTGTGTGCGTCCGTGCGTGTGTCTGTGTGTGTCCGTGCGTGTGTGTGTGTGCGTCCGTGTGTCTATTTTTTTATAGTTAACAAATCTGTATGAAGTACCGTCTCGGCGGCGCCGGCGGCGCGGGCGCGCGGCGGGCGGCGGCGCGGGGCGCGCGGCGCCGTGCAGTCGCGCTTCCAGCAGCCGCGCGAACTCCTCCATGCCGCCCATCGCACTTTTTTCCAAGAACGCTGTGCAAAGTATTTAGAATAACCTCATAAATAATGGAATAAATGATAGGTATTGGGATTGACCTCATTGATCAAGAAATAAACACTATTGTACATAGAAAACGGAGGAACTGCGTAGGAGTCAGTAATTGCTTGGTAGCACGTCGTTCACGGTGGGGTATAGAATAACCTAAACCGCTGCAACGACTAAACCGATTTTTCTGAAATTTGGCACAGAGTTAGATTATACACTAGAATAGCACATAGGCTATGGCATATGGCTTTTTATCCTAAAAATAAGAGTTCTCGCGGGACACCAAGAAAACCTCAATCCACGCGTACCAAGTTTGGGTATCAGCTAGTAATGAAATAAATTATAGGTATTTGAATTTACCTCATATATTGAGAAATAAGCATTATTGTACATAGAAAACGGAGGAACTGTTATTAAACGCGTGTAATAACGTAGAAGTCAGTAAGACAGATCTACCCTACCGTGAATGACGTGCCGCCAAGCGATTTAGCGTTCCAGCACGATGACGTGTAGAAACCGATTAGGGGTATGGGTTGAATCCTTTGCCATACCCAAGTTAGCCCGCTACCATCTTAGACTGCAACGTCACTTACTCAGGTGAGACCGCAGTCAAGGACTAACTTGTCATCTACTATATAAAAATAAGTCCTGTTTTCCTTCCTGACGCTATAACTCCAGAACGCACGAACCGATTTCCACGGTTTTGCATTCGTTGGAAAGGTCTCGGGCTCCGTGAGGTTTATAGCACAGAAAATTCAGGAAAAATTTCAACAGAAAAGCGGGAAAATCTTTTTTCACATACAGCGCCATCTCCGATACATAGCATATACTACAAACCAATATTTTAAGTAGATGGCGCCGGTGCCATCTGGTGGCGAAACGGAGTTCGCCGGGTTTGCTAGTCGAATATAAAACAGTGAAAACTTTTAATTTCTTATGCTTTTTTATATTACGCTTTCTTTTTTTGTTTAATTTTTTGGCAAACGTTGTGACACCGTCAATAGTTGTGCATTTTAATTATAATTCTCTGTGTAATTTTTAAGTACTTTAAGAAATGTAACAATTTTGGTTGTCCAAATCTAAATATAATAAAAGGCAAAGGTGACTGACTGACTGATCTATCAACGCACAGCTCTAACCACTGGACCGATCGAGCTGAAATTTGGTATACAGGTAGCTGTTAGGACGTAGGCAACCGCTAAGAAAGGATTTTGGAAAATTTCAACCCCAAGAGGGTTAAATAGGGGGTTAAAGTTTGTATGAAAGTTCGTCATTTTTCAAGTTATATCCATAAAACTTTGTATTTAGGCTTTCGAATAAAAATAAAGAAATACGTGTTTCACAGATTTTGAAAAATCCACCCCCAAAGGCATCAAATAGGGGATGAAATTTTGAATGAAAGTTTTTCATTTTAAAATTTTTCAAAATTCAACCCCGATGGAGGTAAAATAGGAGTTTAAAAAATCGAACCTAACGTAAGCGAAGCCGCGGGTTAAAGCTAGTAAAAAAAAAAATGAGCTACCTTTAACAAGCGGCCACATGGTCTTCTTGTACTTGACGTGTCCGTAGAGCGCGAGGCTGGTGTGCTCGCCCTGCCTCGCGAGGCAGTAGTGCGCCTCGACGCTGAAATAGTCCGCGTAGGGAATGCCCGCGTTCTCGCTGGTGCAGTCGATGGAGTACAGCGCGCCCGCTTTGCTGCATTTGTTCATCACCTGGCGTTGAACAAACTTATTTTCACCTCAACTAGTTTAAAAAAGGCGCCTTTGTTGTCTAAAATCAGTGAACAAGTCATTTTTGATCGTAATCAGTGAGAAAAAGTGTTGAACTTTTCTTGAGACAACACTTTTTCTCGCTGAGTGAGCAAAAACGTCTTTTGCTCACTGGTTTTTGACAGTAAGGGCGCCCTTTTTGAGCTAGTGAGGTGAAAAATATGTTATTTTTAAGGTCATCAAAATAACGAATGAAAAATTTCAACGTTTTTTTATCAAAATCTGAACATACGATATTCAAATTGATCACTAGCTTTTGCCCGCGACTCCGTCCGCGTGGAGTAAGATTTTAGAATCCCTCGGGAAACCCTTTGATTTTCCGGACTAAAAGGTACCCGTGCAAAAAAATCACGTCCGTTGCTCCGTTGCTGCTCGACTGAAGGACAAACCGACAAACGAAAATACTTTATAATGTGTATTTGTAAAAACTTCAAACGACTTGTTATACGCCAACCTGTGGCTCTTATAGCTCGTTAAGACTCGAAATCGAACTTTACGTGAGCAAAGCTGCGGGTCAAAGCTAGTATTAATATATTAGGTGTTGACTCGCCTGCGTCTCGGTGACGTGCACCTCCTTGGGCCCCATGGGGCCGGACGTGAGGCCGAGCGTGTAGCTCACCTGCCGGCACTTCAGCCCGTTCTGCGGCTGCCACGGCGCCTGCCGACACACACGTCACACATGCTCATTACTACACAAGATCAACAATACCAGAAGATACGGGCGTCAAGGCAAGCGAATAATTGGATACTTAGTTGAATTTTTTTTCGGACGCCATATTTAATTTTTCGTTTCCAAAATTTAGACGAAATTAGTCTTAATTGCTACAAGATAGAACTGTTAGCGATATCTAGTAGACTCCATATTATAAAGGAATTTTTCGAGGTGCTTCGGAGAGCACCTAAAGCCGTCCTGCACCAGATATCTCGCCGGTCGAATCGGACTTTCATTCCAATCGGACTATGAGATGAGGGAATAGAGAGCGCACCAGTGTTTGCACGCGCACACACACGCACGCACGCACGCACGCACGCACGCACGCACGCACACACACACACACACACACACACACACACCTGCACGCGCACAAACGGCCAACCTGCTGTAGGTATACGAACTGCAGCATCTAGCGGTGTGACAGTAGCATGCACCAACCTGCACGTAGTCGGTGGTGCCGCGCGCCGCCAGCAGCTCCAGGTTGAACTTGGAGTTGGTGAAGATCATGGTGAACAGCTGGTCGATGTTGAAGGGGAACTCCTGGCTGAGGAGCAGCTTGCCCTCGTGCGACGCCGTGCACTTCTCCGCCTCCGCGGTGCTGGACAAGTTAAGCTACTTGTTAATAAATCTACTATTTTTTAATAGAATACTAGCCAAGTTGAACTTGACTTATATACTACTTTAAAAAATAGATATAAATTTTTATCCCGACTTTGTAGCATGTCCCCCGCCTCCTCGTCCCGCTCGCGGAACTCCGCGTCGCCGTTCGTCACTGACGCCTCAGAGAGGCAGATGTCGACTCACTTGTGGTGCTTGTCGGGCTCGCTGTCGCTGGTGTCGGACATGTCGGTGGGCAGCGTGTCCCCCGCCTCCTCGTCCCGCTCGCGGCACTCTGTGTCGCCGTTCGTCACTGACGCCTCAGCGAGGCAGATGTCGACTCACTTGTGGTGCTTGTCGGGCTCGCTGTCGCTGGTGTCGGACATGTCGGTGGGCAGCGTGTCCCCCGCCTCCTCGTCCCGCTCGCGGAACTCCGCGTCGCCGTTCGTCACTGACGCCTCAGCGAGGCAGATGTCGACTCACTTGTGGTGCTTGTCGGGCTCGCTGTCGCTGGTGTCGGACATGTCGGTGGGCAGCGTGTCCCCCGCCTCCTCGTCCCGCTCGCGGAACTCCGCGTCGCCGTTCGTCACTGACGCCTCAGCGAGGCAGATGTCGACTCACTTGTGGTGCTTGTCGGGCTCGCTGTCGCTGGTGTCGGACATGTCGGTGGGCAGCGTGTCCCCCGCCTCCTCGTCCCGCTCGCGGAACTCCGCGTCGCCGTTCGTCACTGACGCCTCAGCGAGGCAGATGTCGACTCACTTGTGGTGCTTGTCGGGCTCGCTGTCGCTGGTGTCGGACATGTCGGTGGGCAGCGTGTCCCCCGCCTCCTCGTCCCGCTCGCGGAACTCCGCGTCGCCGTTCGTCACTGACGCCTCAGCGAGGCAGATGTCGACTCACTTGTGGTGCTTGTCGGGCTCGCTGTCGCTGGTGTCGGACATGTCGGTGGGCAGCGTGTCCCCCGCCTCCTCGTCCCGCTCGCGGAACTCCGCGTCGCCGTTCGTCACTGACGCCTCAGCGAGGCAGATGTCGACTCACTTGTGGTGCTTGTCGGGCTCGCTGTCGCTGGTGTCGGACATGTCGGTGGGCAGCGTGTCCCCCGCCTCCTCGTCCCGCTCGCGGAACTCCGCGTCGCCGTTCGTCACTGACGCCTCAGCGAGGCAGATGTCGACTCACTTGTGGTGCTTGTCGGGCTCGCTGTCGCTGGTGTCGGACATGTCGGTGGGCAGCGTGTCCCCCGCCTCCTCGTCCCGCTCGCGGAACTCCGCGTCGCCGTTCGTCACTGACGCCTCAGCGAGGCAGATGTCGACTCACTTGTGGTGCTTGTCGGGCTCGCTGTCGCTGGTGTCGGACATGTCGGTGGGCAGCGTGTCCCCCGCCTCCTCGTCCCGCTCGCGGAACTCCGCGTCGCCGTTCGTCACTGACGCCTCAGCGAGGCAGATGTCGACTCACTTGTGGTGCTTGTCGGGCTCGCTGTCGCTGGTGTCGGACATGTCGGTGGGCAGCGTGTCCCCCGCCTCCTCGTCCCGCTCGCGGAACTCCGCGTCGCCGTTCGTCACTGACGCCTCAGCGAGGCAGATGTCGACTCACTTGTGGTGCTTGTCGGGCTCGCTGTCGCTGGTGTCGGACATGTCGGTGGGCAGCGTGTCCCCCGCCTCCTCGTCCCGCTCGCGGAACTCCGCGTCGCCGTTCGTCACTGACGCCTCAGCGAGGCAGATGTCGACTCACTTGTGGTGCTTGTCGGGCTCGCTGTCGCTGGTGTCGGACATGTCGGTGGGCAGCGTGTCCCCCGCCTCCTCGTCCCGCTCGCGGAACTCCGCGTCGCCGTTCGTCACTGACGCCTCAGCGAGGCAGATGTCGACTCACTTGTGGTGCTTGTCGGGCTCGCTGTCGCTGGTGTCGGACATGTCGGTGGGCAGCGTGTCCCCCGCCTCCTCGTCCCGCTCGCGGAACTCCGCGTCGCCGTTCGTCACTGACGCCTCAGCGAGGCAGATGTCGACTCACTTGTGGTGCTTGTCGGGCTCGCTGTCGCTGGTGTCGGACATGTCGGTGGGCAGCGTGTCCCCCGCCTCCTCGTCCCGCTCGCGGAACTCCGCGTCGCCGTTCGTCACTGACGCCTCAGCGAGGCAGATGTCGACTCACTTGTGGTGCTTGTCGGGCTCGCTGTCGCTGGTGTCGGACATGTCGGTGGGCAGCGTGTCCCCCGCCTCCTCGTCCCGCTCGCGGAACTCCGCGTCGCCGTTCGTCACTGACGCCTCAGCGAGGCAGATGTCGACTCACTTGTGGTGCTTGTCGGGCTCGCTGTCGCTGGTGTCGGACATGTCGGTGGGCAGCGTGTCCCCCGCCTCCTCGTCCCGCTCGCGGAACTCCGCGTCGCCGTTCGTCACTGACGCCTCAGCGAGGCAGATGTCGACTCACTTGTGGTGCTTGTCGGGCTCGCTGTCGCTGGTGTCGGACATGTCGGTGGGCAGCGTGTCCCCCGCCTCCTCGTCCCGCTCGCGGAACTCCGCGTCGCCGTTCGTCACTGACGCCTCAGCGAGGCAGATGTCGACTCACTTGTGGTGCTTGTCGGGCTCGCTGTCGCTGGTGTCGGACATGTCGGTGGGCAGCGTGTCCCCCGCCTCCTCGTCCCGCTCGCGGAACTCCGCGTCGCCGTTCGTCACTGACGCCTCAGCGAGGCAGATGTCGACTCACTTGTGGTGCTTGTCGGGCTCGCTGTCGCTGGTGTCGGACATGTCGGTGGGCAGCGTGTCCCCCGCCTCCTCGTCCCGCTCGCGGAACTTCGCGTCGCCGTTCGTCACTGACGCCTCAGCGAGGCAGATGTCGACTCACTTGTGGTGCTTGTCGGGCTCGCTGTCGCTGGTGTCGGACATGTCGGTGGGCAGCGTGTCCCCCGCCTCCTCGTCCCGCTCGCGGAACTCCGCGTCGCCGTTCGTCACTGACGCCTCAGCGAGGCAGATGTCGACTCACTTGTGGTGCTTGTCGGGCTCGCTGTCGCTGGTGTCGGACATGTCGGTGGGCAGCGTGTCCCCCGCCTCCTCGTCCCGCTCGCGGAACTCCGCGTCGCCGTTCGTCACTGACGCCTCAGCGAGGCAGATGTCGACTCACTTGTGGTGCTTGTCGGGCTCGCTGTCGCTGGTGTCGGACATGTCGGTGGGCAGCGTGTCCCCCGCCTCCTCGTCCCGCTCGCGGAACTCCGCGTCGCCGTTCGTCACTGACATTACAATTACACGGTTATTGTAAAATCAACATTATGACATTTAAAAAAAAATACCTTTGCGAAAACGACGTTGCGAGGTTACTTTTCTATTCTTTTTGCATATTATTTTTATATTACGATGGCAACACTGCTTGCTATTTATGTATTTAGAAAACAGTTTATCTACAGTACTTTGGCAAATGAAGGATTTATTTCAAAATACACCGTTGTTCGACCTTACGACTTAACCTGCCCCAATCCGACATGACTTGACTCGATTTGACCCAATCCGACACGACTTGATCCAATCTTTTATCACCTAAAATAAAGTAAAGTAACTCACTGAGCGGCGGTGTGGTGTTGTTGCGGCTGACGGAGCGGTACTCCCCTCCCCCGCCGCCGCCGCCGCCGCCCCCTCCCCCGCCGGCCTCCATCGACGATGAGTCTATCGCCTCCTGAGAAAGACATGCAACATTATACTAACACATAGCATCGGAATAAAAAAACAACCAACTCTTAATATGCTGTGCAAATAATTTTTTTATTCGATGACAAGATCACTGACTGTCTCACTTGATGGTAAGTGATGATGCGGTCTAACTGGTAGCCGATCAACTTGGAAGCAGTAGATAGTACAAATTTGTCTCATATCTAAACCCTATCGTACCAGAATTAGTAGGGTAGTAACTAGCTGCAGCCAAAGCCTTCCATCACATGAGAAAGATATCAATCAAAAATTATAAATTCCCAGATTGGCCTTACGATTCCCGGCAAGGCCAACCTGGGAATTTACTCTTTCGAATGCGAGGTCCATTATAAAAACACAAAGTGTTGTATTCGCACATTTTTCGCACTATTATATACATATATTGAACGATGCACTTAGTAGAGAGCAAAATTGGGTATTTGAAAATTTTTTTTCCATTCCAATTAATGAATATTTACATTTTGACAACAGCCAAATACCCAATTACAACAACAATATCACAAAGTCACAATACTACCTCCTTCATATAAAAGGAACGGCCAAACAACTACAATATGATTCCAATACTGACCCGAGTTGTTTGTTACAAAACAACTAATTAGTGGACGTACAGTAATTATAACGCGAACGCTATGGAACTGCTCTTGTAGTGTATGGAAAACCGGAACAACTTATCTATTTCCTAATCGATTCGATTATTCTAATTACAAAATAAAGATACATATACAAGTTTAAACAAAATATCATTTAAACTTGTGGACAAATTGTTTAAATCATTATTCTCAAAACAACATGCAATATTCGTTATAATTTGACTTTATTAATTGTAAAACTTTCTTTTTCCATTATTTTTTGTTTGGTAATATTTTCTATATATTAGTTGCATTAGCTTTCATTTTTTTTTAATCATTGTCGTGTGGTGCGGGTTGTTACGTTCCCTCAAATATGGTTGAGCGAAGCAATGGCTGGATCATGCGTCGTGCTCGTGAACGGGTGCCGCCAACGGGAATGGGTCTGCTTTGACTTCCCATGCTGATATGTGTTAGATTATAATATGTATTGTATTTTTGAAGCTTCACTGTGGAAGCACTGTATACTTAGCTTACTTTTATTACTTATTGTAAAATTAGTTTATTTTATTTTTTGAAAAGAGCAACTGCTGAGTTTCTTGCCGGTTCTTCTCAGCAGAATCTGCATTCCGAACCGGTGGTAGATTTGTGACATATCATAAGTGCTACAGGGTAGCCTACATGAAATAAATAAATGAATTTTTTTTTTTTCATTTTTATTAATACTTAGTATCTATCATTATCATTATTGTTTGCATGACAATCGGCGAATGTTATGTACACTTGTAACTGATATACATATCAGTGAATATTAAAATTTTTGTAAATGTTTTTGTGAATGTCATATATTATGTATATTGTAAGTGTATTTTAGTAAATAAATAAACAACACACTTAGGTAACTTAGGAAACTAAATCAAATCGTTAATTTGAAGTAACGAAGTTTAAGTTCTTACAAGTGTACTTCATAAATTCAGTAAAGCTAGGATTAACCTTAGAGTTTCAGAACTACATCGCAAAAGAGAAGAAATTTCTAAAAAAACTGAACAGTTTTTTTGGAAATTGAAAAGTTTCTTTTGAAATAAACTTGTATAAAGTCTTTTCGAATCTACCAGCTCGAAATGCTCCTCTAACCGATTTTAGAAATTTTCGATTGTAATTAATGAATAACCACATTATAACAACAATCAAATATGTATGATATTCCAATATTAATTCAATTGATATTCGCGATGCCGAGTTTCTTGCTGGTTCTTCCCGGTTGGAACAGCATTCCGAACCAGTGGTAGATTCATTTGACGATTCGAAAGCACTTTGTAAAAGTTTATTTGAATAAAAAAAATTCTATTCTATTCTATAAAATAGATAGGAAATCGACCATAATATAAATATAAACAAAATGCCTACCTTTCTCGATCTCAGTAACAGCCTAACCATCGCAAACAAGCACTATCACCTACTGGCGGGAACATTTGCCATTTATCGAAGATACGCGCCCGGTATTTATATCTATATATCTTATTTTATCTATTATATCTGTCGCTAATCAAATATTATTCAACAGTGCGTTTCGCGTAAAAGATAGTATTGTTTTAGCGATATGAAATTGTGAACTCTACTACTTTGAACTTTCGAGTACTTCTTATACAGTATACTAACTTTTGCCCGGGATATCGTTCACGTAGTTAGGTTTTTGAAAATCCCGCGGGAACCCTCTGTTTTTCCGGGATACAACTAGACTATATCAATCTCGAGGTTCTCAACTATACCCATGCAAAAAAATCACGTCGATCCGTATCTCTAATGCAGCGTGATTGAAGAACAAATTAATAAACAAACACACCTTTGCATTTATAATACATATTAGTAAGATTTACCTTACACTGTAACTTGCAAAATTATCAAGATAATTCGATTGATCGTGTAAGAATTGGATAACATTAGCGTCAAAGTAAAATGAACCTTTAACGCATTGGATTAAAGTCACAAATTCAGCACAACCGATTTTAATTTGAAGCGTATCACATACGTAAACTTACACTTACGAAATTGAGCTCTAATGTAATGCAGTTATGGTTCCTTTTACTTTGGTCTTTTTTTATTATAATCGAAGACTAACTCTACTTTTTGTAGACGGATACATCCTTTATTTTTAAAACTAGGGCTGAAGTATACAGACCGCACTCTCACTCGGCTCAGACTCAAGACAGAATTAAAACGAGATAGATATATGTCAGAGCATATTTGTCTCGTTTTAACCTCGATCTTCAGTCTGAGCTGAGTCAGACGCTCTATAGATCTCTGCATTAGAGATTGAGACTGGAGATTCCCAAACAAGTTACCTCAGAGCAGTCTTGCAGCACGTCGATGGGCACCAGCGCGTCGGCCGCATCCGGCGCGCCGCTCTCCTCGTCCAGGTCGAAGCCCAGCTCCTCGCCGTAGCACGTGTGCACCTGCCGACACGCACACGTCTTTAAAACTTGGCAACTTCACCATCACCATCATCATCAGCAGCAGTAGCAGCAACAGCAGCAGCAGATCTCTCCACAAATTTTGCCCTTTGCAAATTGGCAGACTTCACACACTTTGAAAACATTTTTTTTTTTTTTTTTCACATTATGAAGATCACTCAGGCGCGCAGGTTTGCTCGTGATATTTTCCTTCATTGTTAACGCCAAAAATACATAAAATAAACTCAGTGACAAGTATCAAATCATCATCACTACCGAACACAATTTCACCCTCACCACCTGGGTGCCTGGAGCACTTCGACCATCCGATGTGCCAGATCTTTTTTTCCAGGTACTTTGAAACTGTGGAACCAACTTCCTGCGACGGTGTTCCCACTAAATTACAACATGGGGTTATTCAAGGGGCGGACCAACAAATTCTTAAAAAGCCGGAAACGCATTGGTGGTGCCTCAGGTGCTACAAATGTTCATGGGCGGTGGTAATCACTTAACATCAGGTGACCCGCCTGCCCGTTTGCTCGCTAAATATATTTAAAAAAATATATCAAACTGCTATTACAATAGTATTTACAGTTTAACAATATTCCATAAGAAAAAGTATCGCACATCGCATTATTTACTTTTCTTACTGATTAAATTAAATATATATAATTAGTTTTAGTAACTCATTAACATTTAGCACGCCTAAATTGAGGTAAAACATGTTTGGAACTATTTTAATTATACCATATTACTTATATTTAAGCAAATCAATTTCATGTCATTGCGTACTTCCGTTTTTGTAAGTAAGTTTTTGGGAACTGTCTGTACAACTAATTTACAATGAGCACAAAAAAAAATTACCGTTGATTTTCCAATGTTCTCGTCTTTATAAAAACCTTTTTTCTTTTGACTATTATGCTTTGCACATCTTGTATGAAGAAAACTAATTCCACAGTAAAATATTAAAAATAGCAGAACTATTCTGTCTGCGAGCTCGTCACATACTGCGCCGAATTATGCCAATCTTGATCCCAAAACTCACGTACCTACTAACGACACCTTTACATGGAGTGATGAAACCTTTTTTTAGTATCATAAACCAAATAAATAAATAAATAAATAAATAAATAGTCGGAGACCAGAGATATTTTATTTCATGCCAATCTTGACACCAAACTCATGTACTAAGGACACCTCTAACATTGACAGACGCAAGTGACTTGTACCACGAACAGTCGAGGACCAAAAAGAATGTATGAATATACGTTTATTGTACACCACCCACGTTAAAATAGCTAACAAAACAATGAGCTATATAACAAAAAATGATAGAATTATTTTGCTGTAATCCGCCAACAGAAAAAAATCTGTATGGTCAAACATGCAATTATAAGCTAAGCACCGCTTACCTTCCCAACCAAGCAATAAAGCAAAGTTCCCAAGCAAGCAATGCAATGCAAGAGTAGTATAAAAGTCTCGTGTGGTGGTGCATGTGAGTGGTGGTGGCATTGCTTGCTTGGGAACTTTGCTTTATTGCTTGGTTGGGAAGGTAAGCGGTGCTTAGCTTATAATTGCATGTTTGACCATACAGATTTTTTTCTGTTGGCGGATTACAGCAAAATAATTCAAACATTTTTTATTAATCATGAACTTCCGCAAAGTAACGCCTGATTCTATCCAATAATGAGCTATATATTTTTTATTCGATGATAAGATAGTCCTTGACTGCGATCTCACCTGATGGTAAGTGATGATGCCATCGATATGGCAGTGTACATTCAACCCATACACCCTTAATCGGTTTCTTCACGCCATCGTGCTGGAACGCTAAATCGTTTGGCGGCAAGTTTTTGACGGTAGGTTTATTATCCTCCCCTCCCCTCCAATTAAGGGTGGTAATTAGCCACGGCCAAAGCCTTCCATCAAACTATTTTATATATTTTATTTTATCTTTTTATTTAAGGTTCTTTCTATTTTAGTTCTTCCACATTTTGACAACATACAAATACCCAATTGCACATTTCGGAAATGCCTATCGGTTTCATAGAAATAGAAATAGAAATATTTTTTATTCAAATAAACTTTTACAAGCACTTTTGAATGGTCAATGAATCTACCACTGGTTCGGAATGCCTTTCCTGCCGAGAAGAGCCAGTAAGAAACTCGGCGGTTGCTCTTTTCAAAAAAATAAAAATTTTACAATTGTTATTGAAACTATGCTATGTATTCAGTGCTTCCACGATGAATTTTCCTGAGTACAATACAAGTAAAAATAAATACAATACAAATACAAATAAATACAATTCAATACATGTTAACACAGGCAGGCAAAAGCAGACCCATTCCCGTTGGTGGCACCCGTTCACGAGCATGACGCATGATCCAGCCATTGCTTCGCTCAACCATATTTGAGGGAACGTAACAACCCGCACCACACGACACCACCACAGAAACTTTAAAGAGAGCATGACATACTTAGGCTAACAACTGCCATACTCCTTCTCAGTTAGCCGCTTCCATCTTAGACTACACATATTCACTTTCTGTGATTATCGAAAACAAAAAACTGTCTCGTCAAAGTTAGTTCGCTCGTACCTCCTTGTCGCAATTGATTTGGCCGATTTTGAATTTCTAATGCCTGCGCGTGACCGACATCCCAGTTCCACTCTTTCGAGCGGAAATATGCGCATAATTTTTGTACACCATCCCATCAATACCATCAATAAACGTTGTGCCTCAGTGCAATGTATTCGAATTTAGAATCTATCGCTCGTTCGCTGAAACACTGTTTTATCACAAAAACTCCATTTTTTTTTTTGTAAAAAATGTATGCGTAGAAAGTTTTCGTTTAATAAAGAAACAGTAATATTAAAAAAATATATATATATCTTAAATAAATTAAAACTAATACTAATTATATTTACAAAAAATACACACCATCCTTTATGAGCATTTTTTTTAAATATTTTAAAAAATCTTCTCCGTTGTGAGTCGGTGCCTGCAGTTTTTGTTTAATTTTTGAGATTATTTTTGGGATATGTCTGTTTTAATTAGTATAATTGGAGGTTTCCGCACTAATTAAATAAATAAATAATAAATGAGGGTTGTCGCAGGAGCGATGGCCGCTGGAGCCGGAAAGTTCTGGAGTGGAGATCGCGAACAAGAGAGCGTAGTGTGGGGCGCCGTCCAGCAAGATGGACCGATGACATAAAGCGAGTGGCGGGAAGTGGCTGGATGAGAAAGGCTGAGGACCGGGTGTGGTGGCGCTATTTAGAAAAGACCTATGTTCAGCAGTGGACATCCGCAGGCTGAAATGATGATGATGAAATGAGGGTTATGGATGACGTACCCACTGCCAGATCTCCTGGCTGGACATGGGCTGGTCCATGAGCGCGTTCTGCCAGATGCGGAACAGCATCAGGTAGGCCTTGTCGCGCCCAGAGAAGGAAGTCAGGAAGTTCTTCTCACCCAGCGTGCAGACGAGGATTGCGTTGGGAATTACCTGCAACAATAGAATGCTACTAATTCTATCGAAGGTTGTACATAATCTCTAAACTAAACTACATTGATGGGTCTAAAAATATTGCTATCTTTATCACAATCATCTATATATATAAAATTCAAAGTCCTGACTGATTGACTGAGATACCAACGCACAGCCTAAACAAGTAAAGTTAGAAACTTGAAATTTTACAGTTTTTACAGTTGGTTCCTTTTATGATGTAGGCGCACACTAAGGAAGGATTTTGTAAAATTCAACCCCTAAGGGGGTAAAATAGGGGTTTGAAAAATCGAACTCAACGTGAGCAAAGCCGCGAGCAAAAGCTAGTATACAATAGTTTAAGGAACACCATAGCGAAAACTTTGAATAATGATTTCATATGACAGATTAGTCTAGTCTAGACAATACAGCATTGTAAAGACGATATCTCCTGAGGATGCTCCGGTGTCGGGGCGAAACGTGCGTCGAGAGTAGTATAAGTCTTGTGTGGTGGTGCATGTGAGTGGTGGTGCTGCATTGCTTGCTTGGGAACAATGCTTTCTTGCTTGGTTAGGGAGGTAAGCGGTGCTTAGCTTGTAACTGCATGTTTGATTATACAAATTTTTTCTGTTGGCGGATTATAGCAAAATAATTATAACCTTTTCTTGCTTTTAGGAATTTGTTGGTGCATGAATAACTCCATGTTGTAATTTAGTGGGAATACCGTCGCAGGAAGTTGGTTCCACAGTTTCAAAGTTCGTGAAAAAAAGATCTGGCACAAGGGATGGTCGAAGTGCTCCAGGCACCCAGGTGGTGAGGGTGAAATTGTGTTCGGTGGCGAGCGGTGTGGTTGTAGAAGGTTGTGTTAATCATAGATTAAAGATACAGGTCAGTGATTTTGAAGAAGCAATCTATCTAGTGTAATTAAAAAAAAAAAAAGAATCTAAGCTGAACTTAACTTGAGGAGAATATATCTCCTCTCCCCACCAAATAGGTGAAAAGCTTGTGCTAGAAGTAGGACGACAATTGTACAACGACCTTTCAGTTTTCAGCCCAAACCTTTAACAATTGGGCTATTGAGGCTTTTTGAGGGGGAGTTGGGACTCACCAAGGCGGTTTTGAGGAGTTGCGACTCACCAAGGCGGTTTTGAGGAGTTGCGACTCACCAAGGCGGTTTTCTCCTTAGTGATGGCGGTGACGTCCTTCCATTGCAGCATCAGGTTGGTCTCCCAGCCGAAGATGTTGGCGTAGAAGCACAGGTAGTTCTGCGACGCGTACAGGCGGCCGTGCGCCAGGATGTCCCGCTGCAGCGCGCACGAGTAGTCTGCCAATAACGAACACTGCGGCTCTTGTGAACATGCTTCTTCCACTACACATCATCACACAGCATCCTCAAACACAAAATCTGCCGTCCCAAAGCTAAAGTGACGCTAACTACCAAAACCATAGTTCGAGCTATGGTCCAAAAAGCGGTAACTTATAAAGAAATGACGCCATTTACCTAATCCTATTATACATAAATAGGAATTCCAATATAAATGCGAAAGTTTGGATGTTTGTCACTCAATCACGTCGCAACGATTGAACCGATTTGGCTGAAATTTGGCTGAACTTTGGTTTTTCATACTGCTATATCAAAAACTAGTACAGTAAAGAGAATACCGATTAAATGGCTCCATAGCGATTTTTTTTCTAATTAAGAATGCTTTAAAAATAGTATTTTACCAAATATTGGTTAACGACGTCATAGCTTGAGGAGGGCAGGAATAAACTCGTGGTTCCTCAAGTACTTCGAAACTACGAAAGTCGTTTGTGGGAATGGGAGTGACGTTCTATGATAAGATTTCACAGTCGATTTTAAACTAGTCTTTACACAAGCTTAAGAAATCTATCGAAAGTATGCTTATGAAATTCGTACTTTGCAATCGGAAAAGTATGGAAAATAATCTATACTATGGTAGTATCGTAAAAAAAATCATCATAATATTCACTTAAATAAAACTTAAAGGCTCAAAGGTCAAACTTATAACACCCCTGTTTTTCCGTGGGTGGTTAAAAACGTCGTTTAACTAGGTAAAAAGTCTAAATTATTAAGTATTCAACTAAAAATTACAATGCGCGGCGCGCTTTGACGAGGCGCGGGTTATGACTGAGATTTAAATAGGCCTGACGACTAATTCGATCTTCATTACTAACACAGTTGTATGGCTTCCCATCTGTTTTCTTGTGCTTAGTGCCGCGCGCACTGTACTGTACAGTTACATGACAATGTTACATCGATGCAGAAATACTTTTCCATCGAGTTAAGTAGTCAGATTTCATCTAAATATATAAAAGGCAAAGGTGACTGACTGACTGACTGATCTATCAACGCACAGCTCTAACCACTGGACCGATCGAGCTGAAATTTGGTATACAGGTAGCTGTTAGGACGTAGACATCCGCTAAGAAAGGATTTTGGAAAATTTCAACCCCAAGAGGGTTAAATAGGGGGTTAAAAAATCGAACCTAACGTGAGCGAAGCCGCGGGTTAAAGCTAGTGCTAAATAAACTTTAATGTAGGACCTCGTTAAGTCGAAAACCTTTGAAACACGAAAAAATGTTTTGTTCCCTTCCCTTTAACCTCAAAAACCACCATTACACAAAATCTCAACCCTCTAGGTTGAAATAATCAGTAAGCCCCTTCAAGCTTCTTTATTACATATTTTCCCTCTGTAACTCGAAAAAATGAATCGAATCTCGAACATAGTAATATTTGATTTCACAACCTCTACATCTCGAACTTTTTTTTAGCGTTTCACTTGAAGTTCAACTTACAAAGGTTCTACTGTAATAAAAAACTTAGTGAAGACTTATGCATCTGAAACCTGGTCGACTATGGGCCTCATAAGTATGGGTTGAGGATCACTCAGCGGGCGATGGAGAGGGCTATAGGGTCGTAGGGTAGTTGGGGTCCCAAGGTGTAAAAGTGGCGACCCCCACCACTAGGTGTCTGTGGGAGGCTTTGGCCGTGGCTAATTGTCACACTACCGTCACCGTATGGCACGTTCTGGCTCGAAAGCACGTAGAAACCGATTAGGGATATTGGTTCAATTTAAACTGCCGTATGCCTTTGCAATAACCATCAAGTGGGAATCGAGCGGCTTTCCTAAAATACGGTAAAAAAATAATAGAAAAAGTTATAAAACGAAATAAAACATAAAAATTGGAACACACTCAATATAAGGAAAGAAAAAAGAACGGTCGAAAGACAATAGAAGGCTGCAAAATACTATAAATCATGTTATAATATTCTTGCAGGAGCAGAAGTTATAGAAAGAAAATATTGAATGTGTGCCAATCCAGATAAAATTCTAACTGAAAACCTTTAAAGGTATAAGCGAAATAATCAAAAACAGGACCAAAAAAATGAAACGCAAATAAAAGCTTTGACGATGTCAGTGGGCATTTCGATAAAAACAAAAAAAAAAAAAAATAACCATCAAGTGAGATAGCAGTGAAGGGCTATCTAAGCTATTAACACAGTGAGTATCCTGCTTCCTCGAGGATGGATGACACCCCCCCCCCCCCCCTCTCCCGCCCGCCCCCAAGGCGAAGCTGGTCCGATTTCGATGGTTCACACGGCGTCGCACCTACCGACGATGAGGCGTTCGTCCTCGGGCAGCTCCTTGAACAGGCGCTTGAAGTCCTCGCACTTGCTCTTGTAGGTCGGGTACAGCGACGTGTACCAGCTCTTCTTCTTCACGCGCACCGAGCCCGCGCCGTCCACGCCGCGCAGCGCGCTCGGGGATATCTGTGGCGAACACATGTTTTCACCTTACTAGCACAAAAAGGCCTTTGCTGTCTAAAACCAGTGAGCAAAAGTAGTTTTTGCTCACTCAGTGAGAAAAAGGTTGTCTGAAGAAAAGTTCACCACAACGCGCACTGGTCTAAGATAACAAAGGCGCCCTTTTTTGAACTAGTGAGGTGAAAAGTTGTATGTATCACACGATAGCAAAACTTTTGTTTCTTTTGCCTTTGAATCCTTCACTACACTCAGGATTCTAATTTAGTATCCAGTAGTAGATTCTATTATAGAATCCTTCGCCCGCTCGGGATTCAAACTAGGCACTCGCAACAAAAATGAACTTTGCTATCTTGTTGACCAAATAACTATTCCAGACTATTAATAACTTTAACGAATGACTTTTGTCAAGCGGAAAAACAATAAAGAATTATCCCTTTAGACTTTCAAAATATCAGTACCATGAAAAATACAATGATTTTCTTGTCAACGGTACGGTCTACAACGGCCAAATTAACGTGGACGGGTAGTAAGTCCATTATCCACGAATAGAAGTAAAGGGAAATCTGCGCACGGACTCCCGCAACAATGTACATATTAAGTAAAAAATGCTAAATTTATTCTTGGCCTTAAAAGTAGACTATTGCAGTTGCCATAACGCAAGTTGTCTCTTAGTTTCACTGCATGGAATGTCAATAAAAACTTAAACCGGTGCCAAAGTTTCGGAAGCAACGTTAAAGCAATTCATTGTACTCTGAATATTCGGGGTCTACTTGGCAAGTATTGTGTCCTATTTTCTTGCATGTTTGTACACCCAATATTAATAATATTTTCGTATTTTTTTTAAATCGACATTCTACTCGAAAAAGAAAGTATTTTTTTTTGCAATGTTCACATTTCCCGTTCGGGAACTACCTACCTCGATTTATTTTTTCAAAATTTGATAAAACAGTCCTGGAACGGTAATCTACCACCGGTTCTCGACTTGTCATAAGAGCCACAAGTTGGCCTACGTGAAATAAATAATTTTGAATTTTTGAATTTTAGTTGCTGACAAGTACTGGCAAGAAACTCAACAGTTTCTTCTTTCAAAACAAAAATATTACCTACCAAATGTAGCTTATCTATCTTGTGAACAGCTGAATCAGACGATTTTTTTTAAAGAGTATCAGCCAAGCTGTAATCGTCTGATATCCTCCTCTCCCCTCCAAATGAGCGGAAAGCTTGTTCTAGGAGTGGGTACGACACTAGTGCGACGGGTGTTCGAACCTGCGACCTCTCATTTTTCAGCACCTATAACCGTTGGGCTATTGTGGCTTCAATTGTTTCCAAGCAACTTTGTCATTTACTAAATTCACTAAAGAACTTTTGCTACGGAACTCTAAAAAAGAAGTATTGGAGTTCCTCACCTTATAGAGGTCTTTACCACCCTGAAAGTGTACCACGTCAATGCCGATTGATATGTCGTTGGGAAGCGACGAGCCCTGCAGCGAAGAGTCGCTTTTATCGCTCCTCTGCAAATGAAAACATTTCATTAATTCATTCATTCATTCATCACAACCTATCGCCGGCCCACTTGTGGACACAGGTCTCCTCTCGAAAGATAAGGGCTTAGGCCTTAGTCCACGATGCTGACCGAATGCGTATGTCTGACTTCACACACCTTTCAAAATATATTGAGAATATTTAATGACTTCTTCCTTTTTTAACGTAGGCACTAATAAGGAGGTAGGAGGTTTAATAATTTCTTCCTTGTTTAACTTTGCCTACGTTAAAAAAGGAAGAAATCATTAAATACGGAGTTTTAGAAATTCCAGCCGAAAGGGCGTTAATAGGGGATTAAAGTTGGTATGAATATTCATCATTTTTCAAGTTATATTCATAAAAATTGGTATTCGGGCTTTTGGTCAAAAATGAAGCAATACCTGTTTAAAGATTTTTGGAAATTCCACCCTCTCAGTCATTTTCAAAACTTCCACTCGAGCGATACCAGAGCGGATCATCTAGTATGCATATGTATGTGTAAATGAACAAAACAAGGTGTAGGTACAGTAGTCATTTCCGGTAATTTTTGTTATCATTGATATAGTTGGTGATAAAATAAAGGCGATAAAATAAATTAATTATAATCAAATTAGTATTATACTATATGATAATACCCGAATGTACCTACTTATACGTTCACGTCAAGTTGGCCGCTCTCTCGCCCCGCGCTTCCCCGCACCGCCACTCAAGTCAGACCCGCTTAGTACAAATAGCAACGTACCGCTCGCAATTGTCAATAATAAATTTTTTCAAAGTTTTGTTATTGTTACGTTTTGAATGTTTTTATTAACTTTAAATTAGTTATTTATTTTTGTTTGGTTGGTTACTATTGTTGCTATTGTTTTCTATGATAAGGAAAAAAGGAAAAGTTTTGCATTGCGCAGACTATTTTTTAACCCGCTTGAAAAAGTCATTAATTAATAATGATTTTTTTCAAGCAGGGAAAAATAAAACATTAAAAATTAGACATTAAAGGTGTCATATTGCCATGAAAAGTATTGCCAGAGAAGAAAACTACCGTCATAGTCGTGGTTACAGTAAAAAATATACTTTTTATTTCCTTGTCAACGGTACGGTGTGACGTCATTTTGTAACAGTCGACGACGGCCAACTTGACGTGGACAGGTAGTATATACCTATATACTCACTTTGTCATTGTCGATGTCCAACGCGCCGTCCGTGTGTCGAAGCGAAGGGGAGGGGGACCGCGAGGAACTTCTGAAAAAATATACAGTTTCTGTATCAATATAACACTATATAACATATCACGTCTGTGGACACATGGGGTTCCCTTAAAAACCAGCATTACATCGTGTCTGTAGCTTCGTGATCAATTTATTCAATACTATCTATACTATCTATACTATTATAATAAAGAGGGAGCGCGAATTTTGTGAGTTTGTATGTATGTCCGGAGCAAACTTTGGAACCACCGCACCTATTTCAAAAATTCTTTTACCAATTCAAAGGTACATTATTCCAGATGGTTATAGGCTATATATTATGCACATAAAGTATTATGGCTAGATATTATGTGCAAATTTGTTAAGGAAGTCGGAAATTTTTTTGAATCTTAAACGTTTTCAAGGCGTGTGTGGGTCATATACTGCTATTGGATTAAAATGATGTATGGGTGAATTGTTCCTCTTAAAAAGTTCTAAAAAAAAGTCCGCGATAGCATATGTCTATCTTCTAAGAATAACTTACAGTGACCATTTCTATCTTTCAAATTTTGATTAAAAATAATGAATTATTTTCGAAGGTTCTTTAACCGATGCGATGTCAATCTATATCTAAATAAATATGTTTATTATCGTAAGTATTTAGTTTAGAACATATTTGCCTTTTACACTATACAATTTAAATAAATATCATAGGAGTTATCGGAAAATTAAATTAATGTGTCGGCCGGCGCGGGGGCGGTGCACGGCGGCGGGTTTCGGCGCGGGAGATTCCTCTGGTTCCTGCGGTGATTTTATTTACAATCGTCTCCTATAAGAAGCTCTGTGCGATCAGTCCCGTAAAAACAAATATGTATTTAAATTTTCAACCCGGACGAAGTCGGCGCGGGCTTCTAGTTAATATTATAAATGCGAAAGTTTAGATGTATGCAATCACGCCGCAACGACTGAACCGATTTGGCTGAAATTTAGACCATAGGCTACTTTTTATCCAAAAAGTCTCAATCCACGCGAACTAAGTCGCGGGCATCGTCTAGTTTTAGACATGAATCCGACATGTGAGACATGACTTATGATGATAGACATGACTTATGATGATAGGCATGACTTATGATGATTATAACGCAATTTTTGTGTCACCACGGGCCACGCCCATACTTTGCCTAAATTAAATGAGTAGGTACTTATTCTATAGGTTTTTAATCTTTATTGTCTTCGGTAATCAAGGTGCAATAAAGTATTGTTTATTAACAGGTTACATTGTTTAACAAAAGAGCACACAAAGCGACTTATTATTATCTTTGTTTTAATGCGTATACATTGATAAATTACTCATTTTAATTATATTATTTACCTATGCAATATGATTTAATGTTTAATCGTCAGAACGTTCAAATTCAAACACTGATCGTAGATATATTTGGACGCACACATGCAATAAAGAGTCAACCGACACAACTTATCAATTGAAAAATTAACTTTATTCCTTTACATTATGTACGTATTTAATTCGACAAAGGTTTATGGGTTGAAACGTTATTGCGTATGTACGTCCATTTAAGACTTCGGTTTGTTACAGATAGGTAACAATTATTTGTGTTACAAGGGGCCAAAGTGATATTTTGTTTCTCGAGGGCGTTATTTTGAACTAAGAGCGAAGCGAAGGATTCTGAAGTAGAATCTTGAGCGTAGCGAAAAAATTCAATATACGCCACCCAAGAACAAAATATTTTGGCCCTTTGTTGACCTCTGAGAAAAAAAACTTACAAAAACTTACTAGCTAGAAGACTAGCGTGAAAATTTCTCACAAAAAAAAAATGAAATAACCGGCCGAATGCGAGTCGGACTCGCATACGAAGGGTTCCGTATCAAAAAACGCCGGGAAAAAAACACTTTTCTAATAAGCGGGCATTGCCGCCAAAACATAACCGGGCCAGTGGCTTCTTCATACATTCCACGTTCGACCTCTTCGGTTAACTAGGACGCACGAACACGGACCAATGAGAAGAGAGAAAGCTCAAACTCCTATAAGAACAAAGTTGAATTTTGCTCTCGCTATCCTCTAAAGCCAATTTGTGTAGCCCGCAGGCCAATTAATACGGACACAGCCTCGATTCCTCTTTTATTTATCTAGAACCTTCAACTCTAAACTTATCAAGTTTTCAAGAGACCTTATAGACACAAGAGCGGCCGGAGATGAATACCGCAACCCGCAGGGGTGTTAGCACTGACCTCTATATTTAATCTATGATTAACACTGGACTTTCTGCTGAGTTATTTTTTTGTATCTACATGATTGAGGCCATTTTGGCGCTGTTAATAGCTGTACGAGTGTCCCTGGAACTAATATGTAATATTGTAAATGGCGCTCGAATCTCTATAAAATTAATCTATGATTTCATAGACTAGATAAATGTAGAGGTGTTATTTCACAGATTAATAATAAAGGTCGGTGCGCCATTTAAAATATAATTATTAGTTCTAGAGAGACTCGTATATAACTGGCGGTTCAAATTGGTCCATAATTTAGGCTGTCATTTGTATAGGGACAGGTGTTAGTCCAAGTCCAGCGTTAACCATAGATTATAAATATAGAAGTCAGTGGGCGCTAGTTTATTTCTAGCCCCACAACAAAAACAAAAGCATCGCGGAACAGTGTCAAGGTCGAGTTTTGTCTAGCGTACAGACGTGCGAACCCTCGGGTGAACAGCGCGATCAAATGCTCAGATAAAATTAATATGCAAAGTATAGTTTTTAACCCCCGCGACGCAAAAATGACGGGGTGTTATAAGTGTCTGTCTGTGGCATCGTAGCTGCCGAACGGATGAAACGATTTTGATTTTGTTTTTTTTTTGTTTGAAAGGTGAATTAGTCGGGAGTGTTCTTAGCCACGTTTGATGAAAATCGAAGCTGGCCGCCACCACAAAATGGCGGTATACATATTTTTTCACAGCTCTCTCAATATGGTTATCAAATGAAAGGGCTTGACTAGTAGAATACTATACACAATGATAAATTTCAAATCTAAGATGGCCGCCACCACAAGATGGCGAATTGTATATTTTATTTAATTTCACATGTCGGGGTTGTTTTAATTTTAAAATCTCGCTATTGGCTAAAATGCATCGTTGCAGAAAGAACGCGATAAATTCAGCCAACCTGTAAGATCCAAAATTATTATGCGCGAAATATGAAGACATTGGACAAAGGAAGATGCTGTAGAGTACAGAACGTGTAAAGTAAAGAGTGGATAGGCATCTTCTAGGCAAGCGCGCTCCAACCTAGACCTCATCAGTGCTATTCAGTATTGATTGTCAACAAGCCCCTATTTAGAATTTAAAAAAAAATAGAAGAGACAAAGCAGGAAAGCGGACTCTGGGTTAAGCAGGGTAAAATGCTGGGAAGATGAGAAATTGTGGTTAACGAGTATTCATTAACAGTTATCAGCCACCTACATTAGCGTAAATCGCAACTGTACGTGTTAAAGCAATTATTCCGCTGAAATAAAATCGATAAGGCTCGATAGCAGCGATAACACTATCGTTGCAAAAAAGTCGAAACACTTCACATTTCCTCTTGTTCACTAAATAAAAATAACAAATAAAATAGGCCAACGAATGGAACAGGTTGCAATTTACTACTACTACTCTCATCGGCGGCCTACGGTACTAATTTTTATTCTTCTTATAGTATGTCTGTCTGTTCCCCCGTAGCTCACAAACGAATGGGCCGATTTGGATGCGGTTTTTTTTCTGTTTGATAGTTGACGTGATTGAGATGCTCCTCAGCTATAATTTATGAAGACCTATTCAGGCGTTTGAAGACCTTCAGCTCATTTCCTATTTGATTAAAGGGTCTTACAAAATTTCACACAACTTAGAGCAGATATAGCGCGTTGGGGTTCATTAGAATGATCTTAATGAGAAGATGTAAGTGAGATGATTATTGAGGGTCGAGAAGGAGGATCTGATGATAGAGCAGAAAACTGGAGAACAAGAGTTCGGATATATTATAGTACAATACATAGACCGGCCATAGATTTCACATCTCTGAGGGTTACACTTGTTCTTTCTGTCATGGGCCTCTCGCATCCAAATGTTGCGGTTCATTGTCTTCCAAATTAGGCCACTACCATCTTAGACAGCATCGTCACTTAACATCAGGTAAAATCGTAGTCAAGGGCTATCTTATCATCGAATAAAAATGCAATACCAAACTGTTGGGTAAACTAAAAATTGTATATTGTAGCATAGGGTCTTTGCATAGCACAGGGGATCTTAGTTTGGGCAATGGGAAGGCCTGGCGCACGTACGTCTTCCAAGGGCCTAAATTAAGAGAATGCGAAGAGATAAGAGTTACGTGATCGAAAGAGAGAAAAGTCTAGGTGAATAAGGCGGTAGGTAAGTAGCGCTGTGGCAACCTGAATTGCACTTTATTGTGTGGTATCAAGAGTCGCTATTTATTTAAATCATTTTGCGGAGTGAATCTTCTGTACCTTTAGGTACTATTAGGTATTCTGTGGTTTGGGGGACACGGACAGGCAAGCTGTACCGTGGTAATTGGTATGGTATGTATTACTTTGCATACATTTTTATTGTATATACTGTTTTAAACAATAAAAAATTATTATTGAAAGCTAGCTTTCCAAGAGCCCTCTAAAATATTGTAGATGAAATAAAAAAACAGCGTGTTAATTGTAACTGAATAGAACCTGAGCAAACTCGACCGTCACGCCTGGCCGGAGCCAGCCATAAAAACGCGATACCGAAATCCAACGCGACTCTCTTGCAAAACGTCGATCTCTGATTGCGCTCGCTTTGCTTTGGACATTTTCTCGTCCACCTCAAGGAAACTTATGCTGAGATCTCTTTTCTAACATAAATTGTCTTTTTCTGCCAATAGTATAATTGAACGAGCGAAGCGAGTTCTCTGAGTCAACTAGGGCGCTTGTCTGTACTGGACAGAGAAGTGTGTACGTCCAAATGTCTGTCAGAGCCCTATCACTTCAGAATTACTGAATATTAGAACGTGAAACTTGGTTGAAAATTCAGTTATATCCTGTACTTGAACAACAAATACTAAAATTAGATAAATGTTATAAAGAAACGAAATTATTTAATTTAAATGCTAATAGCTTCACAATAATGCTAATAGATGGCGCTGTGTCAGTAAAACAGTTTTATGTCAACTATTTTTTTTTATTGCGTCTAATGTTAAAAGTTAATTATTACAATAAATAATTAAAACTTTTGGGAATTATGGGATATCGCGAGGTCTCAGTTCGGGGCGAACCACTAGTAATATTATGTTTTTGGCAGAAAATCATAATTATTAAGACCACTGCCGTTCGCATTTGAAGGTTGTCACTGAAAATCAGCGTTGGGGCACCTGGCACCCACAGATACGAAACTTGGTGGCATCGTCTGTTTTAAGTCTGTGGGACTAGGAGCCCAAACACAAGCTGAGTGACTAACCTTTTGGTAGTGTTGCACTGCTGTTCAAAGTAACCATATCCAATACCTATTGGATAGAATCAGGCGTTACTTTGCGGAAGTTCATGATTAACAAAAAAATGTTAGAATTATTTTGCTGTAATCCGCCAACAGAAAAAATCTGTATGGTCAAACATGCAGTTATAAGCTAAGCACCGCTTACCTCCCCAACCAAGCAATAAAGCAAAGTTCCCAAGCAAGCAACGCCACCACCACTCACATGCACCACCACACAAGACTTTTATACTACTCTCGACGCACGTTTCGCCCCGACACCGGAGCATCCTCAGGAGATATCGACTTTACAATGCAGTATTGTGTTTTAATTCTGTCTTGAGTCTGAAGTAAGTGGCAGTGCAGTCTATATAGATTTCAATTTTAGACTAGTGGTGACTAGCAGATCGATTTACGCTTAATATGGTGTCTAGACATTGGATCTATTGCAATATCAAAGTCCTTCCTGGCCTAAGATCGATGGTTCGCTCTATTCTTACTCTCTTTTCTCTATACTTTTCTAATTCCTAATATTATAAATGTGGAGTTCTGTCTGTCTGTTACCTTATCACGCCGCTTTACCGCTTTCGGCAAAATTTGGCAAGGACATAGGACATATCCCGGATTTTATAAAAACTTAACCCCACTAGAACGAAGTCGCGGGCATCAACTAGTAAATACATTGTTTCTAAAATCTAGTTATTTCTAATAGGTACGTATCTAGTACCAAATGTACTGTTTTTAAGCGGAAAACAGAGAGTTTATTTAGAGACCTTTTTCATTAACTTTATTAAAGTTTAGTGTGCCACAGAATTAGCTAAAGTAATTGGTGCCAAACGTCAATTAAAACCAGCTCAAATTAATCCTTGCAGTTCAACGCACCTCCGTTCCGTAATATTTTAGCAGGGAGAGGAACATTTTTGTAGACAATTAATTATTATCTAACTAGTTGATGCTTGCGAATTCAATTGCTGTGATTTAGTTTTCAATATCCCGCGGAAATTCTTCGATTTTCAGGGATAATTTTTTTTTTTTTAGTAAAGAATATCAGCCAAGCTGAACTTGACTGATGTTCTCCTCTCCCCTCCAAATAAGTGAAAAATTGTGTTAGGAGTGGGTAGGTACGACAATAGTGCAACGGCTGGGATTCGAACCTGCGACCTTCCAGTTTTCAGTCCGCACCTTTAACTGTTGGGCTATTGAGGCTTATAAAAAAGTAGCCTATGACACTCTCCCATCAACTATACCCATGCAAAAATCACGTCGAGCAACGTATCGAAATCGAGATCGGAGCAAATGCTCCGTTGCCTGCGTAATTAAAGGACAAACCAACAAAGAAACACACTTTCGCATTTTTTTTATTCGATGACAAGATAGTCCTTGTCTGCGACCTCACTTGATGGTAAGTGAAGATGTAGCCTAAGATGGTAACGGGCTAAATTGGAAAGGGTATCGCAGTGTAGATTCAACCCATACCTCTAATCAGTTTCTACACGCCATCGTACAGGAACGCTAAATCGCTTACGGGCACGTCTTTGACGGTAGGGTGGTAACTAGCCACGGCTAAAGCCTCCCACCAGAACAGACCAGAGACAATTCAGAAATTATAAATTCCCAAATTGCCCCCGTCGGGAATCGAACCCGAGACCTCCCAGTTATCAAACTGCAGCGCGTATATTATTGCATTAAAATTAAATCGCTTGCTCTTGAAAAACATCGTATCAGCGGCAGTGCTTCTGTTTGCTTCTGCATTCGACTATTAATTTCGAAATTACGTAACCCACTGCAGCAGTTCTCGACAGTCTCTTCATTCGTAGATAGTTTCGCAGTCATATAGTATTTTGGGTACGAAAAAGATACAAGAACAAGTCACGATTTATTTTTTATTAGCTGATGCCCGTGACTTCGACCGCGTGAAGATAATTTTTCTAAAACCCCTCGTGACGCCTTTGTTTTTTTTCGGGATAAAAATTCGCTAATCCTTATTTTTATAAATGCGAAAGTGTGTTTATTTATTGATTTGTCCTTCAATCACGCCGCAACGGAGCAATCAATCGACGTAATTTTTTGCATGGGTATAGTTGAGGACCCGCAGAGTGACAAAGGCTACTTTTTATCCCGGAAAACCAGAGTTCCCGCGGGATTTTCAAAACTAAATCCACGCGGACGAAGTCGCGGGCATTAGCGAATCATATAATATATCCTTACTAATATTATAAAGGAGAAAGTGTGTTTGTTTATTGGTTTGTCCTTCAATCACGGAGCAACGGGACAACGAATCTGCGTAATTTTTTCAGGGGTATCCTTGAGGTCTTGGAGAGTGATATAGGTTACCTTTTATTATTAAAAAACCAGATGGTTCCAGAGGGAAGAAGTCGCGGGTAAAAGCTAGTAGGTACGAGATACAATTTTAAGTTTAGTTTGTATACGCTTCGGTTTCATGTGCATATTATAACTCCCTATCAGTAGGTAGAGTAAGTGGAACACAAAATCACGCATGGATGGTCATTATGCACAACCTTGCCAGCTGAACCAGCCAGCACATCGTAGAGCCCATCTAGTTTAACAACACTCGAAACACACCCAGTGAGACCTTGCACGCTATTATTCCACGAATAGGTTTTTTACTACACAAAAGAATAATTTAGCACCTAAATATCCGTACTAATAACCGTACTAATATTATAAATGCGAAAATGTGTTTGTCTGTGGGTTTGTCCTTCAATCATGCCTCAACAGAGCTTAGGATCGACGTGATTTGGGTGGTTATAGTTGAGGACGGGAGAGTGACATAGGCTACTTTTTATCCCGGAAAACCAAACGGTTCCCGCGGGATTTCAAAACTAAATCCAACTAAAAAACTGATCTTGGTTTAAGCACAGCCTAAACCACTTGGAGTTAAAAATTTGAAATTTTTAGTAGGTTCCTTCTATGACATATGATAAGGGGGGGTTAGATAGGGGATGAAGTAGTAAGTAGTAGAGTAGAAGACGAAGCCTCCTGTGAACATGAAAAATGAAAAGCTAATACCTTGCAGCTTCTTTCCTCGACTCAGCTTTCAGCGTCTGCAGGTAGGTGTCATACCCGTACTTTTGGTTCTCCTCCAACATCATCGTGACACTGTCCTTGCTATACTTTATAGACATATGCATGACTAGATTGTGACCAGGCATTATCGTTAAGAAAGGGACGCGTTTGCCTGGGAGCATTGATATAAAACGTTGAAAGAAAAAGAAAGACATTTAATTTGTGTGGCAATGACGCGACGGTCGCCTAGTCGTCCTTCTGTCACGCACACACAGTTACTGACTTTACACAGGCTTTACGCACACATGGCGCCGCGCGCCAAGATGAGTTGAACTATCTATGTTCTATAACTTAACTGAGGGTACATAAAAGAATACAAACAGGACAGTAACCATCCCATCAACAGCTCACTATTGAACGTCTCAGGTCTTATCTCAAAGAAGGGTAGGTATAGTCCATAGTCCTTCACGCTCGCCCAATGCCATTTGACAGACTTAATAATAACCGTAAAAGGAAAAGTAAAAAAAAGAAAGGTTTTTAACCGATCATGTCCTATTTCAGAAATAACTCACTTTTAGAAGACAGTTTGGGAACGAAGACGAAGAGAAAATAATTACTTAATCAGAACATTAATTATTATGGATCGAAACACTTATTTTTTTACAGGCACGGTAAAGGCAGGTTCGCATTGATCCAATGACTGTCGGCAGGCTGTGTGTTCATTTACAAACACCATATTTAAGGATAGAAAGAGTAAATATTTGTTTCACGAAAGCGAACCTCGCGCTCTTATGACAAGTCAAGACTCTACCACTGGTTGGGAAAGCACATTCTTCTGCAGTAGGTAAGCGGAGGACAGCCAGGGAAGTCATATAATATTATTGAACTTTTTGTAAACAAGAGAAAGAGTCAAATCATCGGTTAAACGAATTATCTACAATATTCTAAAGAACTGCATATCTTGGGGTTTTATATCAATGCTTAGTCTAATTCACTTCACCTAAGGTATTGATGGCACTTTTGAAAATACTATTTCACTAAATTGCACTAAAAAATCACAAACTAAGTACAATGCGTCGGCAACGTTCGTTATATATGACAGATAAAAACTAATTTCATTGAGGAGCTTAACTCCATGCAGTTCGAAAGACGATAAGAGGAGGATAAGAAATATAGGTATAAAAATTTTTGCAATATCGTATTAAACATGAGGACATTAATTTACTCATTAGGAATATTCGTTCGTTTAGTTCGTACTTCGTACGAACGTATTATTGAATAAAATATTAAAAATATTACAACAATATTATTTATGGCCATTATTTCAAAAAATATTCTTATAGATGTTATTAAAAACTATGTTTGTTACTAACCTTTGTTAAGTTTATTTGAATAAAAAACATTTCTAGAATAGAATTTAGCTAAGCTATTCTATTCTATACTAGCTGATATCCGCGACTTCATACGCGTGGATTGAGGTTTTTTGGAGTCCCACGGGAACATTCATTTTTTTCGGGCTAAAAAGTAGCCTATGTTTTAATCGAAGGTATAGTCTATCTCCATTTTAAATTTCAGCCAAATCGGTCCAGTACTTTCTGAGCCAATTCGTTACAAACATACTTATATACAAATCTTTCAAAAAAAAAAATATAAATATGCGACGACTTCTAAACCTCCTCCTTTTTTCTTTCGACGTTCGAAAAGAAGTACGTATGAACTATCAACTCGCGGTTAACTTTAACTTTGTATATTAAACTTGACATTGATTCGTCACGCTCCACGCTGTATCGTTGTTTATTCATAACAAACGTTTATGCCCGGCTTACGAGTTACACTCACGATCTTCATACAACTGACTGGCTGGATTACTTGTAACTTCGGTCAAGTTAGCAGGTAAGTACACACAACAGTTACCATTGTACATGTATTAGTTATATCAAGCGAATCAAAGGCCAAAGGAAGGAATTAGTTTAATCACTAATCCCAGGTTAATACGCGTATTTGCGTCGATAGCCTTATTAATAATAATAAAATTAGTATATATAGCACTGTATATTATACATAGCTTAGTTTGGTTACTTATTGTAAAAGTATTTTATTTTTTTGATAGAATAGAAATATTTTTTATTCAAATAAACTTTTACAAGCACTTTTGAATGGTCAATGAATCTACCACTGGTTCGGAATGCCTTTCCTGCCGAGAAGAGCCAGTAAGAAACTCGGCGGTTGCTCTTTTCAAAAAAAAAAAATTTTACAATTGTTATTGAAACTATGCTATGTATTCAGTGCTTCCACGATGAATTTTCCTGAGTACAATACAAGTAAAAATAAATACAATACAAATACAAATAAATACAATTCAATACATGTTAACACAGGCAGGCAAAAGCAGACCCATTCCCGTTGGTGGCACCCGTTCACGAGCATGACGCATGATCCAGCCATTGCTTCGCTCAACCATATTTGAGGGAACGTAACAAAGTTGAAAAGAGCAACTGCTGAGTTTCTTACCGGTTCTTCTCGGCAGAATCTGCATTCCGAACCGGTGGTAGATTTATGACGTGTCATAAGAGCTACAAGGTAGCCTACATGAAATAAATAATTTTTTTTGAATTTGAATATAAAGTTATTAAAGTACTCTTTTATCTACAGGAAGTTTTAACGGGTTTTTGTTGTAGCTACCAACAGATCGAACACAGAAAGGTCGACCGTTCAAACCTCACTTGTGGTGTTATTGTCGCTCCTATTACAAGAATTACGCTTATTTGGAGGTGAAAGGGGAATAAGTCATGTTTAACATGGCTACTAATCTTTAAAAAAAGGTATCAGCTCGAGTAAATAGGTAATAATACGACATTATTGCAATGCGTTACAGCGATATCTGTTTTTAGTACATAAATACTTGAATATTGTCAATAATCTGATTACACTATTGTACCTATGCAATGATGAGATAACAAAGTTTACCTACTTTACATAGAATCTCTATGAATGTATATAAATATGAAAGATAGGTCTTTCTCTTCTCTTTGTGTCGTTAAATTTAATGTTGACAGACACTCGAGGATACTTCTTCTTCTTTTTCAACTTATAGACGTCCACTGCTGGACATAAGTCTCTTGCATGGACCTCCACAGACCTCGGTCTTGCGCCGCCTGAATCCAGCGACTCCCTGCGACTCGTTTGATGTCATCGGTCCACCTAGTGGAGTGGCGACCCCGCACTGGGAAGCGCAGTGTTGACAGACTCGAGGATACAAAAAAAAACTTATTTTGCTTTAATATCTACCAATCCAGCCATGCTTTGGGGTTTGACAAATATTAGTTTATTGTTTCTAATTCTAGTGAAGCCACGGAAGTACGAACAAGACAACATAGCAATGAGTAAGTGTTAGGTACGATGGGTCCTTTTTCCCTTGGTCCAAGACAGTCACACTTTCACAGTTGTGACGAGAGTATCTGTGTATCTATCTGTGTTTCTGTCTGTTTATCTGTGTGTCTGTGTTCCCTCTTAGCTCCCTAAACGAATGGACCGATTTGAATCAATGGAATCCTAAAAGGCTTAGTGGCGTCTTTGTTGACGCGACCAAGCTAACTAATTAATTTTAATATATATATTCACATTTATTATATGAACTAAGGCCATTATCAACTTTTTTATTCGGTTAAAAATAGCACACAGCCAGTTTGGTTGTACTAGCTAAATTAGAATAGAATAGAATAATTTTTTATTCAAATAAACTTTTACAAAGTTCTTTCGAACTAAATTCAACAGTACAAAGTCTCATTTTAAGTAATTGCAGAATATTATTAACTTGTGAGTCATACAATGTTTCTTATTTATAATGGTCACTTAAAGTAGGAATTTTTTACTGAACTAGTAGTTAGGGCTTATTAACTGTAACTGTGGGAAAATCTGATAGAGCATTTGAATTCTACATTTATATATTTATCCAACTACAACTACAACTAAATCAAAGCTGAGAGGGTTATGCTTTAAGTGATCTATGTGTGTATGTAATTACGTATGTTCCACCATAGCTCCTAAACTACTGAGCCAGTTATGATGCTCCAATTGACATAGGCTACATTTTATATGAACAAAATCAAGGTGATATATCTTACATCCATCCAATTTTTCTTAGTTAGTTGGGTTTTTAAACTTTTATAAATTAAGGAAAAAATTAATCACACTGGAAATCCTATCTAATATTATAAATGCGAAAGTGTGTTTGTTTATTGGTTAGTCCTATAAATCACACAGCAATAATGGATTGATGTGATTTTTTGTATGAGGATAGTGAAGAGAATTAAGTCAAAACACAACTCATGTGGACTCACTTGTTCTCCTGTGTGAGCTGATTGGGCTGTGTGATCACCCCCGAAAAGGTGAGTGCATGGCTGATGCTCTGCCCGATGGCATCCTGGGATGACATCACCAGGTTCTCCACCGATTTTCGCCTGCAAATCCAGAATCGGGAGTTATTATACCCCAGAAAGGACAACCTGATCCGTAATGCTGGGGTTACGATTTTCTAGGATAAGTTATGTATAAGAAAAGTGAAGTGGATGTTAATTAGGATCATGAATGCAAATAAATAAATGAAATGAAATCAATTAATATTAGTAAAAGGAAATAGTACTAATGTTATTTTAGTATATAAGAGATCAGAGAATAAAGGCTATATTTTTTTTTATAACCTAGAAAATCAAATAAATCCATGAGGACAAAGCCACAGGCATCAGCTAGTATAATAGTGAAAGTTTATTTGTTGGTTGGTTGACACCCGTCCTTCAACAGAATAACGGGTCACATGATTTTTTGCATGGATATAGTTGGACTTGGATTGTGATATAGGTTACTTTTAAACAAGTTAAGCTAGTTATATCATAAATTAATGGAAGTTAATTTTGAATAAGAGAAAGCATTATGCCACACATGCACACACCACTTTGCACAAAAATGTATGCAAACTATGTACTAGATCACTATACTGTGATTGATTTCTTAAGTTGCTTAAGACTTTATTTGCCCACTTAACACACTCAGAAACAGAACTCATTTTATATGTGAAGACTGGCTCAAATAGAAGGAAATAAGAAAGTGGTTGAGTGGCACTGAAGTGTTGCATGCCTGTATCTCACACCTCAGCCTACCTAGAGGTACTCTGTTAGTTTTTCACAGCTCCATTGATGGATACAGATATAGCATCCTTCCTGAAGGACTCAGGATACTTTTGTCCCCGGAAAACAAAGAGTTCCCACAAATTTTTCTATAAAACTCAAACTCTGTTAATACGGGTGGACAAGGAAGGCATTGGCTTGAATTCTTAAGAAAGATGTGGAGTATTTAAAACCCCAGAAAATCAATGAGTTCCTACTGGATCTCTAAAAAATTTAAATAAAAACAAAGTCATGGGCATGAACTAGTATGTTATGTTTTATAGCCACCTGAAACTGCAGTCAACTACTAGACTCATTTTTATTGGCCTTTTATCATTGAGCTTCCCAACTTTTTTAACAATTTAAATAATTTGGTTACCTATAATTAGGCAAAAGGATCTCGGACCTAACACATTACTATCCTAAGGGAAACTATTCTAAATTACTTAGCTATTTACAAATTATTTATGAATAATTGTAATATTCATAGAAACTTGATCATAATATTATTATATGACTGTTTACAAACTCCAATAAAATTTAAAACAAACTATAATTTAGTGCAGATTTAAATCGACCGTAGCAATTAACATAGTCGCATGTGAAAAACCACTACTCCAGGGCACGGCCGCTCAAAGCTTCAAATATGTGAAAAGTGAAAAACAGTCAACATATCCAACCCTTGCACTTGCAAAAACCAAAGATGGTTGGTTGATTCCAAAAGTTTCACAATTGGTGGGGGCATTGCTATCCCCATTCTAAGACCCTTAATGCAACAAAACGAAAATCGCCAAAATGTAGATCCGACACTGTTAATTGCTACGGTCGAAATACTTAAAAGAAACCCTTAGTCAAATATTTTCCTTCCCAAATTCCCAGTTACAAAGTGAGCCATTGAAAATCGACTAAGAACATCGCAATTTAACTGCTGTTCTTTGTTTATGCAACTTTGTAATGACACAAAATTATTCGTATAATTTAGAGCATTGTAGGGCCTAGTTATAGCCAAGATTGATGACCTTTAACTAAACTAACATCTCACGGAACAGTGATGAACTATCGCGAGTGTAAATATCAGATAACTTGCTTGGCGCTACGCAAATGTGGAGCAATAAATAAATCATTAAATATACTAACATGGATAGAGCGACGTTACGGCTCTCCACCTCCGAAGTAGTCATAGTAACAAGTAAATGCAACGTTTTTAATTCACTATTGTTTCACTCTTTCGTGGCAGTCAATAAGAGCTGCGCTTTTTGCTTTCATTATCCAAATACTTTACTTTTTTCACAAAAACACAATCAAAGCATTGATTCGCGGTGCTTCACTGACAAGTTGACAACGACCAGTGTTGTTCTTGACAAATTTAGAGTTGCCGTATTCTAACTCTAAAATTGCCGTATTTTCAGGGAAAATTAAGAAAATTGCCGTATTGTACAAAATATAATTATTTAGAAGGTTAAAATTTAAAAAAAAAACATGAAATACATGTAGTTTACAAATATTGCACTAATTTTCAATTCAAACTTAAAAAATATTCGTAAATTAGCTTTCACTGATAGATCGTACCAGAGACTACGAACACTAGGTACTGGATCGTACATAAAGCAAAACAAATCATTAATGATTAAATGACAGAACCACAAAAGTTTACCTATAATAATATTATATTATATAGTGCACAGGCGCTTCTACTTTATCTGTGGCGAAAGTACTCGTCGATCTATGATTCACAAGTTGGTGCGTTCCATTATACGAAATATTTTTTTTTGTTTACTTTAGTCAATTGCCGTATATTTCAATACGGTAATCAAGTAGCTGCCGTATACCGTATTTTTGCTGCCCAAGAGACCTGATTGCCGTATATTACGGCAATTGCCGTATCAAGAACAACACTGACAACGACAACCACAGAGTCACAGACCAATCTAGTGGTTTGCACCGGAGCAGTGATCACCGGTGATTCTCCGGAGAAAGTAATCGGTGAAAACACCGGAGAAAAACCGGTTTTTCACCGGTTATTATTGAATCATACCTCAAGTAATTTTATTTAAATAAAAAGAAGTTTTTTGATCAACATTGTTCATTATTTAATAACATTTTTTCAAATATGATTACTTTATCATTATTTCCTCCCTCCTTAAATAATAATTACTATAATAAAGTAAAATATTTTTTTCTTAATATTTTTAAGCTATTGCATAGCTTCTATCGCGGGCCTTGAGCGATGAAACCGAATCCAGAAATTCCGTAACGAAAATAACCTGACACGGGACTCCTCTCACCGCTAGATGGCGTTGATAAAAAATGCTATGCAATAGCTTTACCGCGGCAGTCCCCGAGTGCCACACGTCATTTTTTTTTTTTAATTTAAAACCTTTACATTTAATATTATTTGTAGTTCACACAATATCGAATGCGCTTAAAATTCCATTGCATTGTACTAGAACAGTAACAGTTAAAAACATTTTAATTGATGCTAAATCTATGTTCGAATTCACCGGAGATCTCCGGTGAATCTCCGGAGAATGGCAAATCACCGGTGATTTTCACCGGTGCTCGAAATAGAACAACCGACCGACGGAGTGACATTTATGGGACGATGTTGCCATAAAACTTAAGTAGGTAGGTACCAGTTTACTCTTCAAACTTTTTGATTGGTTGCGGACCTATTTTTTATTTTTGACATTTTTCAGTGTTGTTCAATGGAAAGTTGCCAATACAAATCTATACATAATGGGGCCCATACACGGTCAAACAGGTTCCTTTGTCAAATACGTTTTTGTTAGGTAGGTACCTACGGTTTTGTTTGAACAAGGTCATCAAACACCAGTACACACGATCAAACACTGTTCAAACTCCGTTCGTTTCCGTTTGCCAAACACGTACAGTCAAACACAACCACAGACTATCAAATAATTTGACAAACATGTTTGACCGTTTACGGACTCCTTAATATTCCGTGTTTGACAGTTTATTGTCAATAGAAAACACAGATAGAAAATGACAATTGTACATTTGAACAACACGTGAATCTAAGCTAAAAGTTTTGATATAAAACTTAGTTAAATAGGAGTGACTGATGGCCGATGAAGCGGTATTTGATAAGAAGAAAGCTCACCGAGCAAAACATGCCGGCAGAAAAGCGGAGAAGAAGAAAAAGAAAAACCAAATTGATCAATCTAACCTAAGCGCGCGACAACGAAATCCCAAAGCTTTTGCTATACAATCGGCTGTACGGGCGGAAAGGCAGTTTCGACGACGAGAAGATGTTATTGCCAAGAAGCAGCACATCCCACAAGTGGACAAAACACCTCTGGAGCCTCCGCCGATCGTCGTCGCAGTGGTCGGGCCGCCGCGAGTCGGTAAAACGACTTTGATAAATAACTTGATTAAAAGTTTCATCAAGACAAACGTTACCAGCACTAAGGGACCCATAACAATCGTTACATCCAAGAAACGACGTATTACTTTAATAGAATGTAATAATGACATAAATTCTATGATAGACATAGCAAAGTGTGCGGATCTCGTACTGTTACTGTGCGATGCCAGCTTCGGTTTCGAAATGGAAATATTCGAGTTTTTGAACATCTGCCAAGTGCACGGTATGCCTAAAATCATGGGGGTCCTCACACATTTAGATATGATTAAAAATGCCAAGAAGTTGAAAATGACTAAGAAAACTTTGAAACATCGTTTCTGGACAGAGGTCTACTCTGGGGCTAAGCTGTTTTACCTATCTGGTATCATTCATGGGGAGTATTTGAGGAATGAAATAAAGAATTTGTCCAGATTCATATCAGTGATGAAATTCAGACCGTTGAGTTGGCGCATGACCCATGCATACATGTTGGCGGACCGGCTGGAAGATATCACCAACCAGGAGAATATTAGGAAGGATCCCAAAGTGAGCAGGGATGTTGTGTTGTATGGATACGTCAGAGGTGTGCCACTGATGAAGGATTCTGTGGTACATATTGCAGGTAAAAAAGAATTTAGATTAGGCATTAAAAATTATTTTTAGCGATTATATTAGATTGCATGTAAATTGTATGGACAGATTGAGTTAATTTTTAAGTTTAGGTACTTCTAAATTATTGCATTACTAGCTGATGCCCAGGGCTTTACTTGCATGGATTTAGTTTTTAAAAATCCTATGGGAACTCTTTAATTTTCTGGAATAAAAAGCAGCCTATGTCACTCTCCCTGTCTTCAATTATACCCATGCAAAAAATCATGTCAATCCTTTGTTTTGTGGCATGCTTGAAGTACAAACACTTGCATTTATAATATGATGTGTGAGTTATGTTAATATGAGAATAATATCTTATCAGGAATTCACTTCTTTATTACATTAAATAGCTACAGTGCCAACTATTTTGGTGCTAGCACTAGCTAGTGAATTTGCTGCTGTTTTGATTTTGACAACAATTTTATTGTTCTACCACAATCTAGCTAAGCAAAAACCTTTAATTAGTTTTGATTGAATAATTATATGTATGAGAAAAGTAATGCATGGTTTTTTAAATTTTTAGGTGTTGGTGACATGAAAATAAGTGAGCTGTCATATCTCCCAGATCCGTGTCCTTTGCCTAGCAATGAGAAAAAACGTCACCTAATGGAGAGAGAAAGGCAGATTTATGCACCTTTCTCGGGAGTTGGAGGCATTGTTTATGACAAAGATGCTGTTTACATTGAGCTGAAAGGATCCCACTCTCACAAAGTTGAAGACGAAGAGACAAATGAGAAAAAAACATTGCTCAAAAATGTTGTAGAAACTAAGGAAACACTTGATGAACAGATGCAAGAAACTGGCTTCAAACTCTTCAGTGGGGGAGCTGTAATATACCCAGATATGTTAAAGAATGATGAATATTTACAACATGGAAGTAATAAAGAAGGAACAATTGAAAGTTCTGATGAATCCATCTTAGGAGAGGAGAGTGATTCGGATAATGATAGTGGTATAGATCAAAGTGAAAAAGATACAAATGCTAGATTACCTTGGAATAATAATTTTGACTCAGAACAGGATGATAAAGATGATGAAATGCACATGGGAAAACAACTTGCAGAATCCAAAGCAGATGGGGAAAATAGTTCTGAAGATGAAAACGAAGATTTTAGTACAAAATGGAAAGAAAAGTTGACTGAAAAAGCAACTATGGCATACTTTGAAAGACAAAAAACATCCAAGAATATAATGAAACTTGTATATGGTGAATTTGAAATAGGAAACAAAACAAAAGAACAAGGTGAAAGTGAAACCGAAAGTGATGAAGAAGAAATTGGTGGACTCTTCAAAAAAGTTACAAGCATTCAAAAGAAAAAACACAGGGAAAAAGAACAATTAGATCTTGATGAGTGTTCATTTTTCTATTCCTTAGATAAACCTAAATTGAGAGATTGGCTAAGTGACGCAAATAAGCAATTAATTATAAATAGTTTTGTTACTGGAAAAAGATCTGCTGATGAAGATGCTGCAGAGCTTTTAAAGTTAGATGATGCAAGTGATGGTGATGATGAAATGTATGGTGACTTTGAAGATTTAGAAACAGGCGAAAAACATATAGGTGATCAAAAACAAGAAGAATCTAAAGAGGAAGTAAGTTCCAAAAGAAAGGCTGATTCAACTAAATCAGAAATTCTTAACAAGAAATTAAAATTAAAAGCAAAATTTGATGCAGAATACGACAATCCAGATGACCACAGAATCAAGGGTGATCATTCTTATTATGAAAATTTAAAAGCAGAAGCTTTAAAACAGTCTGAGTTAAACAAATCTGTTTTCGAAAACCTAGATAATGGTTTAAGAATTGAAGTAGAAGGGTTTAGACCTGGGTTGTACGTAAGAATGTTATTTAAAAATATGCCTTCAGAGTTTGTGACGAATTTTGATTCAAGTTATCCTTTACTGATTGGAGCTTTAAATATGGCAGAACAGAATATTGGTTTTGTATCATGTAAAGTTAAGAAACATAGATGGTATAAGAAAATTTTAAAAACAAATGACCCATTGATAATTTCATTAGGATGGCGAAGATTCCAAACTTTACCTATCTATTCTAAAATAGAAGATGATCTCAAGTGCAGATATTTAAAATACACTCCTGAACATGTCACCTGTAACATGCATTTCTATGGTCCAATAACTCCTCAAAATACAGGTTTTTTGGCACTACAGACTGTTATCAATAACTCAAATGACATTAAACAGTTAGGGTTCAGAATAGCTGCAACAGGTAGCGTAAATGAAATCAATAAATCTACACAAATAATGAAAAAATTAAAACTAGTAGGTACTCCACTGAAGATTTATAAGAAAACCGCTTTTATTAAAGATATGTTTACAAGTACTTTGGAGGTAGCTAAATTCGAAGGTGCTAGAGTTAAAACCGTTTCGGGAATCAGAGGTCAAATTAAAAAAGCATTAAACAAGCCTGAAGGTGCTTTCAGAGCCACTTTTGAAGACAAGATTTTAATGAGCGATATAGTTTTTTGTAGAACTTGGTTCAAAGTAGATGTTACTAAATTTTACGCTCCAGTAGTAAATCTACTACTTCCTATCGGTAATAAGAATGCTTGGGAAGGAATGAAGACCAAAGGTCAATTGAAAAGGGAGAGAAATATTATGAATGACGCTAATACAGATTCAATGTACACAGATATTGTAAGACAACCCAAAGTATTCAAACCTTTAGTCATACCTAAAGAATTACAAAAGGGTTTGCCTTACAAATTGAAACCCAAAGTTAAAGTTACAACATTAACTAAAAAGAATACGAAACCGACAATTTTAGCAAATAAAGTAGCAGTTGTAAAGAGCCCACATGAACAAAAGGTTTCAAATGTTATGAAAATGTTAAAAACCAACTTTGAAAAGAAGAAGGAAGTTCAGAAGGAAATGACGTCAGAGAGAATTAAAAAGCATAAGAAACAGCAGGAAGCCGAAGAGTGGCAGAAAATTAAGAGGCAGAAGGAATTAAAAAAGAAAATTTGTAGACATTTAAGTAAAATTTCGAATAAGAAACAAAAGCAAATGTAAAGTTTTAGGTACCTATACAAATATTTTACTTAATTTCTTAATTAAATATTTTATTTAATTTCATTTTTTATTTTGGTCTCAAATTTGCCACCCTAGGCTCCAGCCTATTCAGCCTTTTGGTAAATCCACTGCTTGGCGAGTAACTTAAAATTGTAGATAGTGGAATCATGCTAATCTGAAACGAGTGCTTTTTAACCTATATAGGAATACCAGTTGTCTCAAAAATATAGTAGTTCCTTACTATTCTTGAAATCAGACATGCTGGAACGTTGTTGTGAAAATTTTAGCTCCCGGCTGAATCCACCAGACCTCCGACCAGATCAGAACAGAGAGAAGAAACTATATAAACTGGAATTGCTGCCTGGTATCTCCCCAGGACCTTCCAATCATTAGATTACTCACCTCTGCAGGGTGAGCATGGGCAGGAGATAGATTATTTACGGGGAAAGGATAAAATGTTTATCACCTCGCTCAGTTTTATCCACTCGTATGGGCAAAATGGTGGAAATAATATCCACAGTGGATGTACTTATAGGAATATACTTCTCCTTTCCCCTGTCGCCATGCTTTAATATATGGAGAAGATAGGGAGAATAATATTATCTCTTGTCAGTGGATAAAATTTTTATCTCCTGCCCATGCTCACCCTGCTGGGCTATCGATGGCATTAAATAGTGTGTGAGGGTAGTAAGAATTTATAAATGAAACACATTCGCATAGTATCGTGTAAATTGTATTTACCTCTTATCATTATGCACACCGCATATCGTCGCGAGCTCACAGTATTTTTTTACAAATCCCACGTTCCACATATACAACTAATGTAATGCGCCTGTTTTACGGCCGGTATTAATGACCCATCTAATCAAAAATCCAAAAATATAAGGTCGAAAATAAAAACCAGATATTAGGTATGTAGTAAAAGAGCTAAGTTTTAGCAAGTGGTAAAACAATTCGTGCTTTGATGTGATTTTATTGTTTTAAAAGTTTTATTATACATCCGAATTAAATTGCGACGTAATAGATAGCTTATTATTAATACCGGCCCTCAGTGGTAGAAGTTTACCTGTAACAACATCAGGTCTACGCCCACTGTATCGAACCGCGACGTCCGCAAAAAACGTGTATATTACCTACCTACTCCATAAGATAAATAATCACGTGGAAAGTTAAATTGTCGAAAACTATATAGACTGGGTGATGCTAATTAGTCAAGGCACGTCACGTCAAAGAATGAGAAGTTCTTACAAAGAAATAAGAATACTGACCAAAAGAGCGCCCGCTAACATTGTTAGGCGTCAGTTAGTATGTACAGGTTTAGAAAAAGATCATCTTAATTATATATTATTTTGTTCAACATTTTTTAACTTAGCAAGTATCCCATAAATGCATCAAGTTTCAGAAAATGCTCCTAGTATGTTTAATATCTTTTCGTGATTTATCGTCCTTTTATTTTTCTTTTTTTTATGTAATGCGGTCCGATATAGTGCGTGCAGACCTCTAGGCGAGGCCGAAAGCGATAACCGTTACACGAAAGCCTGGAATGTGACCGCCGGCGTCAGTCCGACATGGCATACACAGGACCGACATAGGAGCGTAGCGCCGACGGTCCAAACAAGTAAATACTCTTCACTTCACTATACGAAGCTAACTATATAACACATATGCAAAAATTATATACAATTCGACAATTTTTCACTAGATTCTATAATACATAAACACCCTAGACCACATAGAAATTTCCAATTATATAAATAAAGACGCATATTTTCTCAGAAAATACTTATGTACATTTACGACTTTTACAAATGGTCAGAATAAAGCTGATTGCACATCTATAACAAATACGAGCCGCACGCTTCGAACGTAACGCATTCCTTAGTAAATACAGCATAATACTCAAAATTCGAACGCAAACTCGCGCCAATTTTTACATTCACTTTTGTGATGTCATATCACATACGCATTTAAACGTAAAGCTGCTCTTACATCTTGCGCAGAACGATGAACACTCGATATCTCTAAAATCAAATACAAGTAGTTACGTATTGTCTCTTATGATTAAATTCGAATCAGGCATGTGGACGATGCAAACTGGTCATTCAAACTTTGAGTAAAAAGGAGTGCGCGATTATCTTAAGGTTACCTATATTTACGGCTAATCTTTCAATTGCCAAATAATTTTTAACGGAACCTAGTTTTGACACTTTGGGATACCATCTTAGGTATTGGATATCTGCCAAAATGTCTAACATATTCGCCAATCAAAAAATCAACCTAAGTTAAATTAACAATCATTGCAATAAATTAAACATCCAGCTATTTAGCCTTGTGGTCTATTTTTTTATAATCGGAAATTTCCATTACAGAAATGATTTAGAGTAATTCCTTAATGTGAAGGTAACTTTTAACTCTTTGGTTGCGCGAGCCACTGGGACTTGAGTGCTTGGATACACGAGTGGAATGTTCTGGAAATGTCACGCGAGCCGCGAGCCGCGAGCCGCGAGCCACGAGCCGCGAGCCAACGTTCGCGTACGTTCCTTTCAGGGTTGGCACTTGTGGAGTTTTGGATAGGGTGCTCCCACACAACAGTTATACAGTGTTAAATAACAATTGTCACATAGCACTTTATATCACATATCACGAAGTTATAAATAGTTATGAAGTTCGTTATATAACAGGAAATATAGATTACATTAAGAATGGTAAATGGTAGCAAGTAAGTAGATATAAACCTTAAAAAATTGCAAAAAAAAATATGATATATTGTATTAGGTGCGGTTAATATAGTCGAAAGCGCCGCCACTTCAAATAGGTATATAACTATGAAGCTGCTCTTATGGAACTTTACAATATCCATACAACTCCTCCTCAGAGAATTTTATCATGTTATATAACGTTACATAACCGGTGTGCGGGAGCGCCAATGGTACACGAATCTAAACTGACCGCTATTGGAACTTTCGGGATAGCCCTACGCTCTGATTCTACACTAACGGGACGATAATACGCGTTTCAGATGAGTTTAGAGACTTCACACATAACCCTGCAGTGCCATGAACGTAGCTGATGAGCGATTTGTCAAATAATATCAATTACTAATAGTATGCTCTTATTTCATTGTACAGTCGAGGAAATAAAGAATGCACCTTCGTGCTTCCTTCTTTTGTACAAATATTTCTTGTCTATGGTAAAGTGTTGCCAGCATGGAAGTAGGACTAAAGCATGGAACCCTGACTAAAATAAAAAGAGTTTAGGTACCTATACCTTGTCCAATTTTTGTTTATTACCATCACGTAAGTGTGATTGAAACAAAACATTGCCGTTTGTGTTCATTCGATTATATTAACTGGTCACTAAGTTCAAATTGTCTATTGACACCAAATTAAACCGTCTTTTCTACTGACAAAATACCATATTCCTGGGGCCCAAGTCTGCTATTGCAATTGTAGTTTTATTGTCCATCAATGACAACCCAATTGCATTTTTGGTAGTCTACTAATTCAATGGCGTCACAATTGTTTTCCGATGGTTTGCCACTGACACATCTAGCTTTGAATCTAGCTTAAATAAACGTTTTTAATATGTAGTTTGAAACTCATTTCGGCAAACACTTTTTAAGCTAATTGCAATACCGAGGTATCATTGAATTACAATCTTATTATAAGACCACCACCGACCATTGTGAATTTAGTAGACTACGAAATTTTGGACCAATGATAATAGAATTGTAATTGTAATGCGGTACAATGACAATGACATGTAAAATAGCAGACTTGGGGCCCTGGACAAACTACACGTGTCGTTCCATAGACATTAATTTTGTCGCATTTTGAATTTTAGTGACAAACTACATAGACAATCTTACTTCCATGCTTTAACCAGGCACAAGGATTAAGCTAGTTTCTTATTTTTGTAGGTTTTTTTATGAATGACCGTCACTAGGACACTTACGTTACGTGTGAAGAATCAGAAAGACACATTCGAACCGACCGACGAACGAAATATCTCCCATCCCACAATTCCACTGCTGGACGGGCTGACTGGCGCGAGAATAGCGGTCATTTTGCCGCGTGTTACTGTCAAAAGTTATTCCGATGTATGCCAAAATGGCCGCCATTTTGGCGCGTGTTACTATCAAAATGTTATTCCGATGTATGCCAAAATGGCCGCCATTTTGGCGTGTGTTACTATCAAATGTTATTCCGAAGTATGCCAAAATGGCCGCCATTTTGGCGCCAGTCAGCCCGTCCAGCAGTGGGATTCTGGGATGGGAGCTATTTCGTTCGTCGGTCGGTTCGGATGCGTCGTTATAAACCATCTCCGAGTCAATTTATACACTGCAGCTACACCGAGAAGCTATTATATAGGAGCCTTTGTACGCGACGACAAATCCATGCGTAGATTAAGAACGTCAGACGCAATCGTTAACTACTATTGCTGTCTAATGTCAAGACTTTGAAAGTAAGGTAATGTGATACAATTTAAAGTAACATCAACACAGTTGTAGTGTTGAACGACTTTTTGACACGCAACAAAATGTCGTCGAGTACAAATGCTCTGCAAGTTTTAACTTAATATATCATGTTACAATTTCGCATATAAACTTTATGAAGTTTTTCATACTTATATTTTTTTAAATTTCATAATACAATTATAATAATTTTGTCAGGTTGCATGTATAGACGTTGCCACCTGTGATTTTTTTTTCGTATGTGTATCTTAAGTTATTAGGTAATAGGCTCTAGTATAAACATGTTTTTAAACGGGGAGAGTTATGAACTGAAAAATGCGCGTTTGGTTTTATTCCAAAAAGGAAATCCATATCATATTCTAACAGCAAGGATTGATGACTTTTAATAGTCAGAAAAAATACCAAGAGCAAATGCAAAGTTTCTGGTCGGCCCTTGAAAATGTATGTAGGCCAATGTGTGGCCTATGACAAGTCAAGACTTATGCTGAGATCTATAGAGCGAGTTCTGACTTAGCTCAAACTCAAGAGTTACAATGAGCCTCTCAAGAGATTACACCGTTTTCACTAACGCCAAACAAGGCAGCGCCTAGGCTAAGAAGATCTGGTTTACATTTACCTTACACCAAAACGATTTTCACTAGGCAACTCCTAAGCTATGCGATTTAGTTGCCCAACTTGAAATAGTCTGCGGGCACTCTTACACTTCTCAGCAGAATCTGCTTTCGCAACCGGTCGTAGACTTGACTTGTCATTAGAGCCAAAAATTAACCTACACGAAATAAATCGCTCATTTGCAACAAGAGTGACATAATTCAAAATCGACGATGAGAGAATTCTCTCGTTAGAGAGTAATGTTTTGTGGATGCTGCGGTCTCGAAATAACACAGCGGCCAACAAAGCGACAGAGCATTAAGTCACAATCTCTCTCGCTTTTATTTTTTTGTGCTTAGCGTAATGATGTTTTTATAGCAAAAAGTATAAATTGGTGAATTTTGAGTTTTGTCACCCTTGTCGCAAATGAGCGAAATGATGTTTAATCCAAATTATTTGAATATACTGTAAAACATTCATTTTGCCTAGACACACACTCATTTTAGTAGTTCGAAGATTTGGCAATTTCTATACAGTCAGTCCTTCATACAATGAAACAAATGATGTGTACCAGTGATATCGAGACGCCGTGCGCCCAAAGGTTTCTACCCCCCCTTTCCCCACCTCTAGTGGGGCAAATATTACAATTTACTAACATTTTATTCCTCTCCAATAATAAATGAGTGATTTCCACAAGACAATCAAGACTTTTCATAACAATAAGTATAGCTTTTGCATAAATTAACATACGAAAATATTTGTATATAATAATAAAGAGTGAGTTTATGGAAATAAAATAAATAAATAAATAAGATTGTTAGCTCGATAGTTTCTTTTATGAATGCCTAGTTATAAGTCGAATTTTAATTCAATGGGTATATACATAGATGCTTTTCCAGATAGATGCCTCTACCTGATTCTGCTAATAAATATCGATTATTTTTAAAGCAGTAAACCAATTGATAAATTTTTGAAAATCGAATGTTTTTAATTCAGATTAAAAACTCGACTCGCATCTATGATCATTAATCCTAATATCATCCCATAGACAAAGCTTCCGGCCGCCTCGACTAAGGGCTCATGCACGCTATTAGACATTTTTATAAGACACCACTTCTTCAGAAAACAGTAGTCGAAATACAAAATGTGGTATACTCGTATGTCCTGATTTTGATTTATAACAATAGCAAAGAATAAAATTTAGTTCTCTCCATATAATAAATTAATCAATAAAATCGGTTACTTTTAAAAACTTCAATCAATCCTACTATCAATACAAATAATCCACACTATATTATACATGCGAAATTTTGTGTCTATTTATCTATCAGTATGTTACCTTTTAACGTGTCAATTGCTAAACCAATCTTCATAAAACTTGGCATAGAAATGGTCAAACTGGAGACGAATATGTAGGATACTTTTTATACTAGAAAGTATTTCACTTCCAAGGACTTTTTCAGAAACCTAACTCCAGTCATATATAGACTAGTAGGTAACTTATAAGTTACTTAAATAATAATCTAAGCATGAGAAGAATGATGTCTTATTAGACGTCCTTATGTTGTGAAGGAGCCCTAACTTTGTAATATATAGTACTATAATACTGTCTCAAATATATACAAGTCATTTGAATCCCTGGCCGGAATATGTTGCGGGTCTAAACCTTCACGATAGCATATCTACTAAAATAGTCATTTTGACAATTATACTAACATTTATTATACTTGCACGATAGACTATTTTGGCTCTAATCGAATCAATAGTCCAAATGAGACTGTTAATGGTCCAACCAGTGTTACATATCATAGCTAAACAATAATAATTAATAATCGAACACTAACATATATAACTTTTGTTAACAAAAAATGCTCAAGATAAAAACCACGACTGGATCAAGCCTTCGATGTCATATTTATGAATTTCCAAAAAGTTTTATGGCATGCTTTGTTGGGCTCAAGATAATAAATTATTACTTCGTTAGTGTGAGTGTTTTAAAAATACATCGGTGAAATATTATTTAATATTTTTTTTAATAATTGAAGGACAACCCGACATATAAACACACTTTTTCGCATTTATAATTTTAGTAAAAGATTTTGTATTGTTAAGCTCTACAAAACTGCCAACGTTGCTTCCTAGATTTTATTTTGTTAGTAGTATCCGACCGAAGATCGATTTTTGTCCGAAGCCGATTAATGGGCTATAATAAACAATATAACGAGAAAAGTTACCTTAACTTAAAAACTTTTGTCAGAAGTGCCACCCCCCCAAGCGTCGCCTTTTCTAGCATCCTCTCACACATTCGTCACAATTAATTCAATTTCAGCGCACGCTAGAAACCTTAGATTTCGGCCAAAACTTCAGCCCATTTTGGCCGATGAATGCTTGATTCTCATCGAATACAAAGCCTTTTATAGAAGCCCATCGTACCAGTATAATAAAAGTTAGTTTAAGAGGTATTCGTTAAAAAAAGAGAGGTGTAGCTTCGTCAAGTGTTGCCAGACAGCAAAACTCAAAAATATCCTATTTTTTTTAAGTTAATATATAAATAGTTAAGCATAAAATTAATATAAAACAAAAACTTCTAATAAAACGTTTTCGTTTGAACACATCCTAGCTAAATATTGCTACATTTCATACCTACCTCGATATAAACGCTATAGAAAACCATATTTACACCGTAATGATAATAATTTATTGGTTACTAATAATAAAAGATTCCCTTCAAATTAAAAATCGGTTAGCTATACAATTATATACTTTATTCCATTAGTTATTGAGCTTAAAATCCAGCAGGGGAGATTAACGCTTAAATAATAATAAAAATTATTTACATTGTGATTTTATTTCATTTTGGTTTTGGAAATAAATAATATGTATTTTTTTTAAATAAAATAAAAGAAAAACTGAACTCTGGCGCGATTGTAAAGTCTTATCAAAAGTTTACTGTTTGCCTCAAATTGAGGCAAATCTGAGGTTGTACGAACTGAAACATGCCTGCTCGACCGATAAATGCACGGTTCTGGGGGGCGATTCAGACCTGTTCGATAACATACCGTGTCGATACGGTTAGATATCGATCTCGTATAAAAATTTTTTGTCGTGTGATTCAGAGCGTTTGGTTTGAGGATACGATTCGGTATCGACTACGTTATCGACATCGACAAGATACATTCGATTACAAGAGCATTTAAGAACTGAAAATATATGTTATCGTACGGTAACAAACCGAATCGATCGATAAATAAGTTATCGGAAGGGTCTGAATCGGGGGGCTGACTGCTATACAAAACCGACATGAGTCAAACATACAGTAGCTCGGCGCGTTGCGTGTGTGCCTCGACTTGAGGCAGCGGTTGAAGTTTCAAAGTAGCATTCACTTAAGCTGTGTCATAACTTTTGATATCCAGCACGCAAGGAAACAAACATATCGTCCCAACCCACCACATATTAGGTAAAAGAACACGGTAACAGGCACACACACACACACATGAATCGCAACGGCAAGGTCAACCTAATTAGAGTTTAGGAAGAATAGATTGCTACCTCGGTATGTAGATAACCAATCACTTTTTCTACATTCGTGAAAATTAATATTTTATTGACCTACCCGCATTTATTATTATTGACCTACCCGCACTTTATTTCAATAAAACTAAGTTACCCTCCCTCACTGGACTTAAGTGGCGGACTACACTTTAGTAAACGCTTAACAAAATACAGCATGACTACCAATCGCTACAAGGTATTTGGTGCTAATTCAGTTGTACATAATTGTCGAGTTAAATTACCTATTATTGACAGGGGTACAAATGGTATCGAGCCATCTTTTTGTTCGATTCTGCGTATTCAAGTAAGAGCTATCACTTTAGCCATCTATGGTAGTAAGTATAGAAAGTTCGTACGTAAGTTCATCTATTTCCTCTTAAGTTCTAAACTAGGTACTCATACAATTTAAAATAGTGAGGCTTTGTCTTTTGTTCTACACGTTTTATGACGTCATGAAAGATCCAAGATGGCGAATAAGCTTAAATAATGTACGCAAAAGATTACATAAAAGTGAGAGTAAAGTATAAAGTTTCATCCATATTGGGAAACTATGATCATCGTATAGGTTAAATTATTAAATGGTTAAATTATTTATGTAATTAAAAATTATTTATAAACACGAAAAAACATTTAGTTTACTTTTAGTTGTGCAACTGAATTAGTCCATAGATAAAATAGAAGATTACAAACGATGCAGTAACACTGTACACGAGACTAGTTTTGTGTGTGCTCTTGTTTAATCGCAACTACACACTTGCGACATTTTCGTCTTAACGTGTTCCGACACGGTTATTGGGACGACACGACAGAGAAAAATGATTGTTTAATGGATAACAGGCAATGGGGAAGAAAACGTAAAGCAGATGGCGCTGCGTTGGATTGGACTCATAACAAAAATCGAACATATTGTATAATTTTATGGTGAACGGGACAGAAAAAAAAAATGTACTTGTGTTTTTTTTGGAAATCGGTTAAAAATTAAAGGTCAGTGTAGACCTAGTGTACAAGCAAGCTCAAACACTTCTCTCACGAATAAGTATGAGTAAATATTATAGTTTTTAACAAGGAGGATAACATTGGAATCATGTGGTTAAATTATTTACTGGTCTTTGGACCAAAAAGAAAATTTCCATAATGTATAGAGTAGAGGTGGCTGAGCTAATTTTAATGTTACTCACTTTGTATGAAAGAATTTGGGCTTGTCTATGAGTGGGAAAGATAATAGTCGTATGAGGTTTCAGTAATGTCTCTTAAAATTTCAGTCCAGCCTTTTTATCGTAGAGACTATGTTTTTTTGATTAATGGTAAATAATAACTATCTCGAGCACAACACACCCCAGAGCCTTTTCAATTCAATTCTATAATATTATCAATAGGTATCTTTATTAATAAATACATTGGAATACACGTTTAAGTACATTTTGTAAAACTACCCTTCGGAGCACTTTCATTAATTATTTATTATTATTAAATACAGTATTAATATAAAGCATTACGCTACAACGATTTTATTCAATTATTATACACAGATGAGAGTTTATTATCGTAATAATAACAACACTTGGTCTTTTAATAAATGTGGCAACAATCTTAGTTTGAAAATTTCCGGCGTATGAAATTGACTAGAAGAAAATATTATTTTAATTTGTAACTTTTTTTATTGTCTTTGAATATAAAAGACCGGAGGTACAACTGGCACCTTATCGTGATATCTTCCGAATACTAATAGACAATTAATTTCGACAGACAGGTTTTTGACGTTCTGTCAAAATATCAATTGTCTGTCTTGTCTTTGAGCTGTCATTAAAAATTAATTGGCGTTTCAGTATTCGGCCATAATATGATAATCGAATAACTAGTGAGTGTAATCTAATACGTCAGTTTTGTCAGTTCCAATGTGAAATGTCTTTGACGCAAAAAACAATACATTTAGCGCGAATTGCCCTGATTGTGTATGGGCAGATCTAAGAATGTTGCCATATTAAAAAAAGACAATCAGACCATAGACCATAAATAGTAAAATTCTCATACATTAGAATTATTTTGCGGTACATTTTTCCCTATTAAATGATACACATTTCTAATAAAGTTAAATAAATTACATTAAAATAAATAAAACCAAATATTTACAATTTTATTAAACGGCAGCGCCGTTATAATTGTTTTCTGTAAAAATATTATAACTTATAAAATGTGATTCACTTCGTTCAGGTCAAATTATGAGAAAAATTAAATCTGCTCTATGACAAGTGGAATAGTTGAAAATTTTAGTCATGAATGCATTATTACCCCAATCATAGACAAAAATGTTTATCATTAAACCTTTTTGTCGATGATTGAGTTATTATTCATACTTAAATTTTCAACTAACTTTTGTAGACATACAGGTAAATAGCGATTCATATTGTAGTGCTTACCTTCGGGTTTTTCATTCAAAGTTATCCCAAAAAGGAACAAAAAGATTTCTCAAAAAGATGTCCGTTATTTTGCATAGTGAAAAGCCACTTTAGTATTCTTTCTTGTATTTATTTGAATTACTATTTAGAAGGGTACAGCTTCTTTTTTCATAGTTCAATGTTTTGTATGAATGAGGGTATTTAGAATTATTTTAAACTGAGGGTATTTTGATATTTTAACGCTGACCTACAATATTTTTACGTCGGCCTCATATTAGAAAATTTCCGTTAGAAAACTTTCCGAAATGCACTGGAATTCCTGTGGAATGCCATGCAAGAGACTTTTGTCCAGCATTGAATGTCTATCGGTTTATAAAGAGGAAGAAACTGGTCTAAAGTATGCCCCTTTTAGGATTTTTAGTAAACCATTAAACGAGATTGGCACTACAACACAAATCGTATTCATTAACACAGCGTTTCGTATAACAAATAATAATAATCGGCGAGTACAGTCCCGTAATATTTGTGTAACACAAAATGTAACGTCCAACACACAACAGTCTGTCGTCCAACAGCGCGATGCGTGACGCAGCGTCACGTGTGCGTTGCGGCGGCGGCTAGACGCGGCTAGGGCGGCGCCTAGTTGATGGTGTGGTGTCAGGAGGGCGGCGCGTGGTCGTGAGGCGCGCGCGGCTTGCGCTCCGTCCCCACCGCCAGTAGGTTGTTGTACTCCACTTCCAGGATTTGTCGCGCCTGGGGGAACCCGTTATAAATTCATAATTCAACAGTAAAGACTTATTTCATGGTTTGAAGACCTAATTATCACACATTTATACGAGTATATACCACGATATTGTTTTAGTTGGAGCTGTCTACATTTCGATCCAGTTGCAAGGTAGTCCATTTAAAATTCTGCATGAGTGGATTTATCGTGGTACGTAATACATTATACATTACGACTCGGATGACATTTTGAACCAGTGGTAGATTAACACTTTGTTTACGTTCTCTACGATTTGTTCACCGTTTTAGACGGCTAAGGAAAAATAAACGGTATACAGTTAACGTTGGTCCTCACCTGCGTGTTCTGCGTGGGTATCTGCAACGCCAACGCCATGCTGTTGGCGTCGAAGTTCTCGTCCAACGCGATGAGCGCGCCGTGCACGCCGCTCTCCGACAGATTGTTTGCATACTCCTGGAAATGTTAATTTACATGGTGATATTACAAAAGACATTCTTTCCACCAAGTTTGTCTCTTCGTGTACGTTAATTTCAGAAACTACCGAAGGCATTTTCACTCAATTGATTTCAACGTAAAGAGTGATTTAGCCAACATGTTTGGGTTGGTTTATTTTGTAATAATAAAGATGTCCGACACGTATCGAGCCATGTTTGGATCATATTTGTGCAAAAATTTACCCAAAGAAGTTAGTCAATGCTAATTGCTTTTAGATACCATGTTAGCGTTCCGACACGATGGCGTGTAGAAACCGATTAGGGGTATGGGTTGAATTTACACTGCTATATCCCTTCCAAGTTAACCCGCTACCATCTTAGACTGCATCGTCACTTACCATCAGGTGAGATCGCAGACAAGGACTATCTTGTCATCGAATAATAAAAAAAAACTATGTAAGAAAAATTGGCACCAAATTTTCAAATTCAAAATTATTTTATTTTTATTAAGAATTACTGCTAAGAAGAGCCAGAAGAGCCTTTTAAAAATATATGGTCCGGGAGGTAGCGTTGCAAATACAAAAGTCATAGTATTCCGGCTGATATTGACGTCGATAGTAGATCTTATATGACTAATAAGCAAACCGACCGTCAGCTGCCCAAGTAGTGGGGCTGGTGGTTGTGGGACAACTCCAATTAAGCTAGACCTCTAAATTGTATGAGCGCCCATACAGCTCAGAGGTCTATCTTAATTGGCGTTTACTATGAATGCCCTTACATACATAGTAAACGCCAATTAAGATAGACCTCTGAGCTGTATGGGCGCTCATACAATTTAGAGTTCTAGTTTAATTGGAGTTGTCCCACAATCACTAGCCCCGCGGGTGCGTCAGCTGACGGTCGGTTCACTTGAGAGTCAGTCGAGATCTATTGAAAATGATGGCAATCGATCGGAATAAAATCACTAGCTAAAATGCAACGCTACCTCCCGGACCAATAGCGTTCACGCTCGTCACCTTGAGGTTGATGGAGACGAGCCACCGCTGCAACCGCTCGTTGGTCCACACGAGCACGTCGCGCACGCACAGCTCGGCCGCGCGGCGCCGCTCCTCCAGCGCGCGCACGGAGTACCCCACCCGCTTGAGGCACGCCACGCCGAAGTGCAGCGACGTTCTGTGGACGATACGAGCAATGCGTACAATTCTGGCCAAATGTGGTACATTAAGTGCATTGATAAAACTTAACAAAGGGTAAAAAGAGAGAGGAGAACCAAAATCTCCAACGTAGCTCACGAGTCGCGAAACTGAAGTGGAAATATAGTGGGCACATAGTTCGAAGAGCTGGGGTCTCAAGGTTATGGAGTGGTGACCACGCACCGGGAAGCGCAGTGCTGGCAGACCCCCCACTAGGTGGACCGACATCAAAGGAGTCGTAGGGAACCTGAATTCAGCTCTTGCATGGCCTCTCACAGGCCTCGGTCAAGATCGAGGCCATGCAAGAGACCTTTGTCCAGCAATGGACGTCTATCGGTTTATAAAGGAGAAGAAAAATTTATTAAAGCTCATCGCTAACTATGGACCCGGTACACGCCCAAATAACATGTTGTCTATATCCCAATCATAGCGCTGACCTGTGAAAGCTGTCGACCATCTTGAGCTGCGTGCGCAGATCTCTCTTGGTGAGGTGCTCCAGCATCCGCGCGTCCACCAGGCACTCCATGAACGTCGTCCTATATTGAGGTAAGCCTGCAACAAGCTCATTTTTAATTTAGTACCTTTTTCCCGGGAATTTTTGTTTTCCCAGAGCGAGATGTCTTTATTTAAGTATATATATGTACCAAAAACCACAAACAAATATACAAACACACTTTTGAGTTTATAAAAATAGAGATGCGAATGTATCTCTGTCTACTCCTGGCTGGTTTGGTGGATACCTTTTCGTGAAGCCGTTGAACCAATTTCGACATAATTGTATAAGGAAATAAGTTGTTCCCAAAAACGAGTTTCTTGGAAATGTCATTGGGTATAATTTCCTTCAACCTTTAGGTGTTCCATAAAGGTTCATTTAAACGAAATTGACAGCGTCACCTAACGTAGGTTAGGTAGTCCGTAAAAGTTAGAGAACGTTGATGAAAACGGGAATAAGTTGCCTAAGGAAGATTCTCTAAAGGTTCGTAAAAACAAAATTGACAGAAAACTTCACCTAACTACCTAACTTAGATTTAGGCAAAAGTTAGGGAACGTTGGTGAAGAGGCATAAGTTACCTAATGAGGGTAGCCACACGTTGCCGATCCACTCGTGGTTCATGTCGCCGAACGCGAGCGCGGCGCACGCCGTGCCGCGCGGCGCCGACGGTGACGTCAGTGACACCATCTCCTGGATCGCCAGCCGAAGCTTCAGCCGGTGCAGAGGGTTGCTGATACCTGCGGACAGTTTCAGCGAAGATTAGCTCAGGCATTGCCATGTCTTTCATCATCATCATCGAAGCATCAACGGCTCACTACTAAGCTCCTCAGATCTCCTCTCACAAAAGGGTTATAGGGCATATATACGATGGCCCAATGCAAATTGACTAATATTCTCGTATTCCTTCCCAATAAGCGTTCTGGAAAAGGATAAAGTTTGTTCTGGAAGTGGGTATGACAACGGGCGGGGTTCGAATCTGCAAAAATCAGTTTTCAGTCCGCACCTTTAACCGTTGGGCTATTGAGAGTTTGATCCCTCTAGTCACTCACCGATCTCTCTCTGTATCTCCTGGTCGGAGAGTGCTGACATGATCGCTCCAGACTTGACGTTGGCCCGACACGCGGCGACGTACCACGCCGGCATGCCGACCCACAGCTCCAGCCACGCTACCACCGTGGGGCCGTTCCATAACGCGAACGGCGTACCGGCACGCATCGCCTCGCCCAGCAACTCGTGTCGGTAGTCCCGTTCCCTGGAAACAATGGCAGCCTTAAAACAAGGCTCGTAGTGCTTGCACTGTGATGCGCACATTCACCGCAATGCTATTTTAGAATACTCAAAAGGTTAATCGACATGTTACTATGAAATACTTTACACCACTCCATAGTGTAGGAGTGTATGATGACTTTTGTTACATATATGACAGAACATTGTTAATGAGCATTGGTGATTCGAATGCCCTGGAATTATACAGTTAAAGCACAATTAATCTCACTTACTTGCTTTTAGTCCTAGCATAGTCCTGATGCTGTAAGGGAGCAGGCCCATGTGATGAGAGCGCATCTGTGGATTCATCCGCTAAGGACGATAGGCCTAATGAAGATGCTGAAGCTAAAGACCGAGGGCTTTGGCCTTGTTGGAGCTGAAACCATAATTTCATTACTGTAATATTTAACTACTCGTATTTAGGGATTTATTTAAAACAAAGACATAATGATATAAAAAATAAAAAGACGTCAATTTTTTTCCACACTTTCATCCTTTTGAACTTACCGGCATACCGGCCTTCTCTTTCTTGCTAAAGAACCTTCCTAAAGAACTCTTGATTCCTCTTTTCTTCTGTTGGTGCATCGAGGCGATGGACACGGCTGAAGCCGCGGCCGCAACCCCCCGTGGCAGCCCCGGGGAGGCACCGCCCCACGCCGCACTTGGGCCCGTACTACTCGCTACACCCCCTAGCGACTCTTGACTCGAGCTGTTGCATGGAAAATTGGGATTTAGCAACATTATTCATAAATATTCAAAAAAATTCTATTATTATGTACAAATGTTAAGATAACTAGCCACATTTAAATGAAATTTATGATTATTTATGTTAGCATTGGGTTTTGGAGTCTGTTAATTTATTTTAATCAAGAGATTGTTTACAACAAAATTAATAATATTGTAAGACATTTATAAACAAAATGGAGAAGCTTTGAGTTTTAGTTTGACTGAAATTCCGATAAACGGTTGGAAATATAAATTAGATTGAAAAAGCAATATGTGTATTTTGTACTAGCTTTCATGGAATTATTACGGACGAATTTAAAATGAGCTAAGTACTACAGAAAATCGCACACGATGATAATAACATTTAGGATTCATAAAACATACCATGAATAAAATTTTAGAGCTCCGAAAAAATCCGTGGAAATATAGAAACAGTCCTTAGTAATTCCATTACTTTATTTGAAAATTCAATATAAAAATAGCACTTTCACATACCAGCGTATTTATAAACTATTTCTAAATAAATTTTACACATTTAAAAAGTTATTAAAAAAATACTTCATCATTTCATATCTTTTTTTACTTTTTCTACAGCACAGTTCAATAAAAAGTTCCAAAATACACAATACCAGTTTAATAAATTGTTTACTTGATAAATTCATCATGTAAATACAGTCTTAAAAGTGTTCAAAGTACTGATACTTTTATTTCCTTATTTATGTAAAGTATTTTTTCAATATTTGTCATATGTAACTTTCCGAATTGCACGGATGAAACAGCAAATAATTATTCAAAATACTGTACAATTTCGACTTTAAACAAATTCTGTGAGGGACATAATTAAACAAAGTATCTGGACAATCGCACGTTATATTCGCCAAGATATCAGATTGACTAAGTCTTGTGAAACTAGGTTCGAGTATAGGCAATCTAATTATATTGTTATGTGTGAAGTTAGGAACGGATGAACACCTGTGTATCGGGATCCGGGCGAGGCTTCCTGACATTATCGACGTCCTGAGCGGCGTGAAAAAAGACATGTCGATATTAAATGTTAGTCTGGATACCAAGGATTGAAGTTTAAAACTATTGTCCGTTGATCAAAGGATTCAAGGATTCTTAAAAAGTCTTTATTATTTGTTTCGTCACAATATCCGGAATCCATCTTGAGTCAAGCACCAGTCTTTCTGCCAGAAGTCAGCGTTTTCCGCCTCCTCTCCGATAGCGGCGCCCCCTATATGCACCTAAGGAACCAGCTTGAGCACCGGGTGACGTTTCGTCATTATGTCATTATAGCGTCGTTTTTCGCGCCGTTCAAGTCGGCGTTTATATTCCGCCGCGAAAAATATTTTTTCATATTACATAGTTTTTATATAAAAACTTTTAATTTTAATTTAATTATTACAACTATAATTAAGTGCTTAATTAAAAGTAAAATCCTCTCCGAAAATGGTGAACTAAGTGTTTTTTGTGGAAGTATATTCTCAAACTGCACGTTGTTCATCATCACCGAGTTCCAGTGGCAGATTCTACGAGTGTAGAGGTCCGAGAAAGGAAAGCAGAATATGGGAAGTATCACAAACCGTGAGTTATGTACATTTGAATTTTTTGTGCCGACACGTGGCATTTTAACATATCTGCAAGTGAAAGTGTAAACATTAAATTCAAATATCTTCATTTAAGGCGCCCCGAGGGTGAGATAAAGATATTAATCAATTGTTTATTTCATCCGGAATTGATTCATTGAAACATTAAAAATTCCTTTTACATTTTAACCTATTTATTTAAAATGTGGGTACTTAGCCAACTTTTTAATCGCAACGATAATACTGGTACGCCGTTTAATTTTACTACCGCCTAAAATAAATTCTTCGCTAACCTCAGATTCGTTGAACTAATAACGATAACCTCTTGTATTTGCTTTATTTGCCAATTTTATACAATACTTTGTCAAATTTCAAAAACGTTACAAGCATTATAGACCAGTGTAGATAATTTTTAAAACGAAACAAAATAGTAGTAGGATGAAACCCATTAGAAAAGGAGGGGAATATTATAAAGATGAAAGGAAAAATAATTTACGGGCGATCTGAGGTCGGGAAGGGGTGGGGGTGAGTTTTTAAGGGGGAAAAACGGTTTTTCTCGATTTCCGGCAAAACTAAAAGTCCTATCGAAAAAAGTCAAATGGCAAAGTTGTAGGTAATAAAAAGATCTAAAACTTTTGTATTTACACTTTTTTCACATAACCTCAAAATTTATGTGAAAAATTCAAAAAACCAAGTTTTTGGTTTTTTATTTTTATCTTTTACAAAAATTATTTTTTTTTTAACGAAATTTGGTGAAAACTTACCTTTTTATGTCCCAAATACGCTGTAATTTATTTGATTAAAAATATTTATTTTTTCACCTTATTTTGAATTAATATCGAAAAAAACACCCTAATTTTCAATCGAAAAGTCACCCGTCAAAATATCAGCTTTTTTCAAAAAGTTAGTATGTTTTCTGTTCGTTGAAATCTCTACTTTCCGATGGTGAAAAAAAAAAATATATGTTACTACAGTAAATCTTCTCAGAAAATAATTTCAATCTTTAGGTTATGTTACGTTAAGCATACTATTTTTTAAAGAAAATATTAGATTTTAATGTTTGAGTTGATTTTCTTGAAGATAATTGTGACAAGTTTACTTAAAAAAATAAAACAAAAATTTTTATCTGTATCAATCAACTCAAACATTAAAATCTAATATTTTCTTTAAAAAATAGTATGCTTAACGTAACATAACCTAAAGATTGAAATTATTTTCTGAGAAGATTTACTGTAGTAACATATATTTTTTTTTTCACCATCGGAAAGTAGAGATTTCAACGAACAGAAAACATACTAACTTTTTGAAAAAAGCTGATATTTTGACGGGTGACTTTTCGATTGAAAATTAGGGTGTTTTTTTCGATATTAATTCAAAATAAGGTGAAAAAATAAATATTTTTAATCAAATAAATTACAGCGTATTTGGGACATAAAAAGGTAAGTTTTCACCAAATTTCGTTAAAAAAAAAATAATTTTTGTAAAAGATAAAAATAAAAAACCAAAAACTTGGTTTTTTGAATTTTTCACATAAATTTTGAGGTTATGTGAAAAAAGTGTAAATACAAAAGTTTTAGATCTTTTTATTACCTACAACTTTGCCATTTGACTTTTTTCGATAGGACTTTTAGTTTTGCCGGAAATCGAGAAAAACCGTTTTTCCCCCTTAAAAACTCACCCCCACCCCTTCCCGACCTCAGATCGCCCGTAAATTATTTTTCCTTTCATTTTTATAATATTCCCCTCCTTTTCTAATGGGTTTCATCCTACTACTATTTTTTTTCACTTTTTATTATTTTTACAGGGATCTACCCTGGTCTATTAGTGGATTTGGCTAATATTTTCAAATCCAAATGTTTTTTTTGCTGGGCCATGTAGGTCCTGGTTTTGATGAAATGAAATGAATACAGTTTATTGTACACCACATTGCAATGTGTTGTATTTTGTTTCAAGTGTGTTTTTAATTAGTCTTCGAAATATAAAAATTTTACTAACAAATCTGTGGCATGAACATCTAAATTTTTCTGTTAATTCGTGGCGAGAAGTTTTATTACGTCACATTTGTCGGAGTTTTTCGTCAAGATATTTTGCATAAAATCTCTCCTAGTTCACATTCCTTATTTAGTGAACAGTCAACCCTTAAAAGGGGGAGGGTGGCGGATAAACTAATCGTAACTTCATTGTTATTAGCCCAGTCATTAAAGCCAAAACTCGAAAGTAATTAGTAACTTGATAAAAATTTTAGGGGGTTTTTAAAGAAGGTAAAATATCTTACCGTGTGATTTTGCAGTGTTGTGGGGTGTACGGAAAGGGTTGAAAAGGGGTGAAAAGGGTTTTTTGTTTATAACATTGCCAAAAAAATTAGTAACACGCTGCAAATTTATAATAAGGTTGTTCTTACCGTTTTGTAACGTTTATTAAATTTGCAGCGTTTTGCAACATACGGAACATTGTTTATTATTAAAAAACAATGAAATTTGTTATTAACAAGGGTAAAAAAATAGTAACACGCTGCAAATTTATAATTAGGTTGTTCTTACCGTTTTGTAACGTGTATTAAATTTGCAGCGTTTTGCAACATACGGAACATTGTTTATTATTAAAAAAACAATGAAATTTGTTAATAACAGGGGTAAAAAAAATTAGTAACTCGGTGTAAATTTATAATGACGTTGTTCTTACTGTTTTCAAACGTTTGTTAAATTTGCAGCGTTTTGCAACATACGGAACATTGTTAATTACTAAAACGCTGCAAATTTAATATACGTTACAAAAGAGTAAAAACAGCTTAATTATAAATTTGCAGCGTGTTACTACTTTTTTTACCCCTGTTATTAACAAATTTCATTGTTTTTTAATAATAAACAATGTTCCGTATGTTGCGAAACGCTGCAAATTTAATACACGTTACAAAACGGTAAGAACAACCTAATTATAAATTTGCAGCGTGTTACTATTTTTTTTACCCTTGTTAATAACAAATTTCATTGTTTTTTAATAATAAACAATGTTCCGTATGTTGCAAAACGCTGCAAATTTAATAAACGTTACAAAACGGTAAAAACAACCTTATTATAAATTTGCAGCGTGTTACTAATTTTTTTGGCAATGTTATTAACAAAAAACCCTTTTCACCCCTTTTCAACCCTTTCCGTACACCCCACAACACTGCAAAATCACACGGTAAGTTATTTTACCTTCTTTAAAAACCCCCTAAAATTTTTATCAAGTTACTAATTACTTTCGGGTTTTGGCTTTAATGACTGGGCTATATAGCCAGTTTCCGCATTAAATTATTTCATTTATATCTCATTCCATAATCATGATCTAATAGAAGTCCGAAATATTATTTTGTTTTTCGGCGTGATAGCTACTTACCTTAACGATCAAGGATAAACAGTTCATTTTCAGTACCTACCTGCATCGATGTTTTCAGTTAAATTACGAGCAAAACAACAAAAAATTGTGATAAACCTAAGCGCAAGAAACTTTCTCTACCCTACCTTTAAAAAGTTTATGCGTATGCGAATAACTTCCAGACATTTCAGAGCCGTGGTTGTCTGGCGTTTAATGTACATAATATTTGGGAAAATAAGCTATTGAATCGTGAACATTCCATTTATATTAGAGCGACCGCTTTTATTTTCGAGGTTATGCAATATTTCAGAATTGACTTTTCAGATTGGAAATATAGACAGAGTAAATACAGTCCAAGCTATGGTATCTCGTTCCTTTATTGGTTCCCAATCCGGGCCAGACATTCCGCCCTATTTTAAACTTTAGACTACTGAACAACTTATCAGCAAAACCAGTTCGGCTGTTCATCAGATTCTTGTTCCAAACTTCCTTCACGATCAGAGCTAATCGGAATAATGGTAAAGTTGAATCTGAACCAAGCGTATTTCCGCATACCCATAGCTTCATCGGAAACTCATAGCGAAGAACATAGAAAGACTCATCTATGGTCATAGTAGAAAATAGTAGGAAAGCCCTGTCTGCTATTTGGTCTTTAACCATTGCCCAAAGCAATCATGTCTATAACGAATTAGATGGCGTTATTCCTACGAAATCACGAGATCAGTGACATTGAGCTGTCAAAACATTTCTTTTTTATGTGTCACATCGATCTTTTATAGACCAAGTATATATATAATATCAAAGACGTACTGCAGAAACTATACCTTGACATTGATGCAGTGATTTAACGATTGATGCAGCAATTCCACAATCTCCCTGCTGGTTCCGACGCGATGCCTCGAGTTTCTCGGCATTAATGGACACAAAACGCAACGCAAAGTCCTGGTCGGAGCCGAAGTGCTAAACGCTACGCAATGCACTTCAGAGCAGCTGGAGATGATACGAGAGTATAATAATAATAATAAGAAGAACAAAAACAACGCGAAGTTCTTGTTGGTGCCAAAGTGCATAACGCTACGCAATGCACTTAGAGCTGGAGAAGATGTCTCGTACATTTTTATTTTCACAATCTAAAATATGTGGTTATTAATAGCACCTAAAAGTTTTGATGTATCAAAAGAGCGGCAGGTTGGCCAGTGGTCTACTTATATTGATTGACATTTTAAATAAGTATGCCATTGAATAGTATTAGATGAAATTTTAAATATTTGCATGCTGATTATTAGGCAAAACATTGTTCTAATTTATAACGAAATGTAACACCTGTATCTCACATGTTTTATGCAAATAAATTGAATTGAAGTAAATAATTTGGAATTGGGCTGATCCGTCAATTAAGGCAAGGCTGTGCTGGCTCCGACACGATGCCTCGAGTTTCTCGGCATAATATGGACAAAACGCAACGCAAAGTCCTTGTCGGAGCCGAAGTGTCTAACGCTACGCAAGGCACTTCAGCAACAGCTGGTCTCTATAGCAATACCAATACCTATCGAGGAGACCGAACTTGCGATATTCGTAACTCGAAGAGTCGTCGTCGCTGTCACTGCATATTATAGCCGACATACCTACCTTTACAGCGCGATCACAAATGAGAGCATTGGGTCCATAGGAAGGTCCATGCCTATACTAGCCCGGGGATCTATTTATTATCGACGGAAACACCTGACATAGGTTGGGAAGCGCAGCTTGACTACGCGCACGAAGCGATTTAAGTACTCATTTCCCATTCGCACGGCTTACATCTGAAATGCTATTCTGAGATCTTGTTTCTCGAGGCTAACAATCTTTGTATCTTTAAAAGCAAAGAGTGAATAAGAACCTTCAAGGCAAACGCTTTCTCTTTTAGGGACATCATCACTTTCCATCAAGTATAACAGTGGCCAAGTGTGTGTGTGCCTGTACCTTCGGGTCTTGGGCGATATTTTCTGGGCCGATACAGAGGAGATACGGAAAGAGTTTACTTAAAATCATTTTAAATTGGCAGCAACAGCCAAAATTTTTTCATATATCAGGCACACCAGAGATAAACCTCTTTACTTCGAAACGGCTCGTGTAGTTCTGAGAGGTACTGCTCATTAAATGGGTAAGAATAAAAGGCTCAACATCAAAACGCAGTCTTCCGCATATGACACTATAGTGTTCTAGCAAGCGGGTTTAAAAACACAAGCTTATCAATCCCCGCATGCATTTTTTAAATCTAGCGCACACTGTTAAACACTGGAACAGGCGCTCACCTGCTGGAGATTATAAATCTGCGGTTAGTAGTCTGGCTGGTTTCAGTTAGTAAGAGATGTTGGCAAGTTGATATCAAGCTGATAGTTCTATAGTACAAATACTGGTAGAGAATAGAGTGGAAACTAACTAATTAGCTACTGCACTGCTGAACAAGTTGCTTGCTTTCTATCTCGTCTTTACAGGCATATTGCTCTCGCTGCCTTTCGAGTCTCTCCCGCATAAACAAAGTTTCGAAATGTAAGCTGAATTTTGGCTATTAGCTTCCGCTCCTAGTGTTAGCTATCTCAGATCGGTAAAATAGGGGAAAGCCATGATTTCATTTATGAAAACACGTCTTGTACAGTTCTGTGGCCAATGTTAAAATTGACAATTTTAAGCCGAAATATTCTGGATGCGGAGTTAGAACACAATACGATAATAATACTGGAATTTACATTCAAAATCATAAAAAATTGTTTTTCAATGCTGTAACTGAAAGGAAGCCTTTAACCAAAACAAGGTACATGTAATAAGGTACATTTTTTATAGGATTCAGGTTGGAAGCTGCTACAGTTTCAGTTTAAACCGATTTATGCAGTAAGTACCTGCATAGAAAATTCCCCAGTTTCCCTTCCAAGTAAAGGAAAATAATTGGAACATTTTTCATATTTACTTTCCAATAATATTATTATTATAAGAATTGGTCTCGTCATTTATTTTTTGACCCCGTTGTGGACATATAATAATATTAATTGATATCTATTTGGATGAATAAAAAATTTAAATTATTGGATCAGAATGGTAACTATTTTTAATGTGGGGATTTACTGCAAAGCAACCAATACTAAATTACTAATTTGCATCACATATATGCACACATTATAGCGTCACCAGCACCAGGTGATAACAAACACATCACTCAAGATGGATTCCGGATATTGTGACGAAACAAATAATAGAGAGTTTTAACTACCAATAAAATGTTAAGCACGCGATGTTACGTGAAGGACAGAGATGTCGCCACGAGTACGGTGTGACGTCACGCGGGCGCGGTGAGCGGATATACGGCGCCAGCGGGACTACAATCATCATGGCGTCTGTCTGCGCGTGTGGATATAAAGTGGGAAATGTGAAACTAACCTAAAATCTGTAGTGTGTTGCGTTGTAACTCTAAGTGATGTGAATTTATAACTGGACAAGTTAATTATTAAACGTGATTTGTAAACATATCCAGAGTCTGATTTTCACATTCAGAAGTGGCATTTACGACGAAAATTGGACCCAAATATAGAGAGATCAGTGCCTAATAAAGAAAATGCATTCATGCGGCTACTAAGAAATGCCGATTAACTCCGGCTTCCCTGACAAATGCCAGCACATTTCATGTGGAATCAGTCAATGTCGCTATTGATAAAACTTTTGTATGGAAAACGCGATGTGAACGCGATTTTGTAAGAGTTGAAGAGGATGTCTTTTAAGGATCTCGACAAAGTTACGTAAAACTAGATTTTCATTGAGGCGACTCGAGAGGTGTTAATGCAGTGACATGAGCGGTTTGCTAAGCGTTTTACAATAAAAAACGAGCCGCTGCAGAATGAAACTTCCAGCTGATGTTCATAGATACCTACAGGTCAACCTGTAATCTGCTCGAAGGGATACTCAACAGTTGCTACCCAGAAGTCTGTGATGTTATAAAAAGATGCTTTTCATGAAACTGACTTGTCTGACGTGTGTCTGACACTAAGTGCAAATTGAGTTATACTTGGACGTATGGATTTTACTACAAGAATCAAGTTTGTGGGACTGAATATCGTAGAGAATGCAGCTGATCATGATGATGATGATAAATCGACTTTTCTTCCGACACAGTTATTACTGAGGTGCGTAGTTTTTATTTTTATTTATCTGTCTGTTGGTTTTAACCATCTATTTTCTGTCTGATCTGTTCTGTTTTCTGACCGATCTGTTCAGTTCAGTTAATTTGTTAATCTGTTTAATCCGTTTATCCTTTTTATCCGTTTTATCCGGTTTACCGATTTCACCTGTTTTATGCTTTATCCGTTTAACCATTTTACCCGTTTCACTTGTTTATTTGTTTTATCCGTTTTTACTGTTTTACCCGTTTATCCGTTTACCCGTTTTATCCGTTTACTCGGGTTATCTGTTTTATCCGTTTATCTGTTTTACCCATGTCACATGTTTTATGTTTTATCCGTTTATCTGTTTTACCCATTTCACCTGTTTTATGTTTTATCCGTTTATCCGTTTTACCCGTTTTACCTGTTTTACCTGTTTTATCCATTTACCCGTTTTATCCGTTTCACCTGTTTCATCCATTTATCCGTTTAATGCGTTTAACCTGTTTTATCCGTTTATTCGTCTTATCCGTTTTGCCCATTTCACCTGTTTTTTGGTTTATCCGTTTTACCGTTTCACCTGTTTATTTATTTTACGCGTTTTATCCGTTTACCCATTTCACCTGGTTTATCCATTAAATCCGTTTTACCTGTTTTATCCGTTATCAGTTTTACCCATTTCACCTGTTTATGTTTTAACCGTTTACCTGTTTCACCTGTTTTATCCGTTTATCCGTTTTACCCGTTTTACCTGTTTTCCAGTTTATCCGGTTTATCCGTTTCACCTGTTTTATCCGTTTATCCATTTAACCCGTTTTACCTGTTATATCCGTTTATCCGTTTTATCCATTTCACCTGTTTAAGTTTTATGCGTTTTACCCATATCATCTGTTTATCTGTTTTATCCATTTTACCTGTTTCACCCGTTTTATCCGTTTTACTTGATTAACTGTTTAAATTTTTTTTCCTGTTTATCCGTTTAATCCGTTTTATCCATTCTGCCCGTTCTGTCCGTCCTGTCCATCCTGTACGTCCTGTCCTGTTCGTTCTGTACGTTCTGCGCGTTCTGTACGTTCTGTACGTTCTGTACGTTCTGTACGTTCTGTACGTTCTGTACGTTCTGTACGTTCTGTACGTTCTGTACGTTCTGTACGTTCTGTACGTTCTGCACGTTCTGCACGTTCTGCACGTTCTGTACGTTCTGTACGTTCTGTGCGTTCTGTGCGTTCTGTGCGTTCTGTACGTTCTGTACGTTCTGTACGTTCTGTACGTTCTGTACGTTCTGTGCGTTCTGTACGTTCTGTACGCTCTGCGCGTTCTGTACGTTCTGTGCATTCTGTAGGTTCTGTACGTTCTGCGCGTTCTGCGCGTTCTGTACGTTCTGTACGCTCTGTCCTTTCTGTGCGCTCTGTGCGTTCTGTGCGCTCTGTGCGTTCTGTCCGTTCTGTGCGCTCTGTGCGTTCTGTGCACTCTGTGCGTTCTGTACGTTCTGTCTGTTCTGTCTTCCTGTCTGTTCTGTCTGCTTTATCTGTTAAATCTGTCCATTCTGTTCATTCTGTTTTATCCGTTTAATCTGTGTTATCTGCTATATCTGTTTTATCTGTATTTATTTATTTATTTATTATTTATTTTATTGTAATCAACAGCGATACCATCTGTGCAACAGTATTATCTGTATTACCTGTACTATCTGTATTATCTGTACTATCTGTATTATCTGTATTATTTGTATTATCTGTTTTATCTGTACTATCTGTATTATATCTTTTATCAGTTTTATCCGTTCAATCTGTGTTATCTGCTGTAACTGCTTTATCTCTATTAACTGTATTATCTGTACTATCTGTACTGTCTGTGCTGTATGTGCTGTATGTACTGTCTGTACTGTCTGTACTGTCTGTATTGTCTGTAATGTCTGTACTGTCTGTACTGTCTGTACTGTCTGTACTATCTGTACTATCTGTACTCTATCTGTATTATCTCTTTTATCTCTTTTATCTATGATACTGTACTATCTGTATTATTTCTTTTATCTGTTTATCTGTTAAATTTGTCCATTCTGCTCATTCTGTTCATATTGTTCATTCTGTTTATTCTGTTCATTATGTTCATTCTGTTCATTTTGTTTATTCTGTTTAATCTGTTTTAATTTTTATTTTTTTATTTTTTTTATTTTTGATTATGATGTTCTGATTTTGAACCCAAGTAGAGACTGTTCTGACTTCTGTCCTATTCCTATAATTTTTAACCCTCATACGAGTATTATGGGTTTGACGCGGTTACTTTCTGTTTGAAAGCTGACGTGATCAGGATGGTTTTCGATTAATCAATAGTGAAGATCTGAACAGGCGTTAAATATCATCAGCTCATTTCCTGCTTGATAAAAGGGTCTTACAGACTTCCGCAGGTCCGTCGATCTAAAAATTGATGATTGGGGCCCCTGGTAGAGAAAATAAAAATATATTTTTTAAAAAAATTACAATTTTATTTGTTTAAGTGCATGACAAAATCCGATTCTGGTTCAGAATAATATGTCTTTTGACTCTGGTTCACCTTTTACGAACAATATGGTTAAATTATATTCTGATCTACGAAATTATTATGTGTTCATATTATGTGTATAACTTAATAATGTTTTTATTTTAATTGACTTTACTAGAGCGGACTGTAGAACGTAGCTGATCAGCGTTAACGGTTTTTTAGTCAAAGAAAATGTTGATAGTAGATTGTGTGCGGAGTACAGAGCTTTGAATGTCTTAACAGTCAAGAACAGGTTCCTTTTGCCAAACATTGGTGATGCTAAGTTGAGAAATTACCCGGCAAACACTAGTTTAGACTTAGCACAGTGCTACCACTTAATTATCCTAGCAACGGAGGCTATTAAGATCACACCTGATTTAAATTCTTCATCTTAACTTTACTATGTCTATCCGGAAGTAGGGGCCGCACCCGAAGAACTGTTTGTTCCTATGTTGTTGTTGAAAATATTATAAGAACCTCCTTAAGTGATATTGTTTAAAGTTCCAGATACTTTGACTTTAATATGGGTAAATACTATCAACTGCTTAAACCGAAATTTGGCTCGTCTCTGATATGTGTGCTCTACCGCCTTAAGTTTTGTTAACTGATCTGTTATCTTATGTGCCTCAGGGTCAACTAAAATCCAAGTAAGTTAAGTGTGCACCAAACATTGGTTGCCTTATATCTGCAACGATTAAGTTCCATCCGAAATCGTAAATTAAGCACACTGATACATTTGACACCTTAAGTATTGATCTCCGATCAGTTTGCAGCAAGTAATTATAATCCCTTAGCAAAATATTTGCTGGACAGTGAAATCACTGATACGTTCACACCAGAAGAACTTAAGTTTCAACTCACATCCGAAAAGTAATTCTAAAAAAAAATAATTAGTCGTAATTCGTTGAAGAGCCACAACTTCCGGCCTTGTGACCATATTCAGTTTCCGCTTCTTCTCCTCCAGTTCTCCTCCCAGTTGCATGGTTTGATTCCTACGCATTCTATCACGAAATTTGGTGATTTCCGCTATCATATTAGGAGAGTCACTATTGAATTACTTCGTAGAAGTGTTGGGTGTCAATTTTAGTTCTGAGACTAAATGAGTAGTACCTGCTGTTTCATCATCTTATCAGCAATTTTGGCCGAACAGTTGAGGCGCCTGTAGTTTGCAACTATTCTGCATCTATCTCAAAGTTGAGGTTGCTTTTGCTCTCTTAGTTCCATCTTTCTAGGAGGTTCTGGATTTGATGTATTCCCAAATTTCCGATGCCATGGCCTAGGTTCTTACTTAAAGGCCCTAGAAATCATTAGGTTATTGTGATGCCAGTTGGGACCATGTATTGGCATTGACGCCACTCACAGTTGAAAACACTGGTCTGTTTCCTCTTTGCTCTGCGCGCCAGGTGTCAAGCCTTGTGCCGGGACAGGCGCCGGTGGAAGTGCTTTTGGGATGATGTTGAATGGCTGAGTGCTTAATAAGAGGTATACTAGCTTGCTCACTGTGGCATATACATGCAGTTGTTATATGTTTGGTTGGGAGTGCACAGTTGTGACACTGGTGGACATATTAGCGTTGACTGTTATTCGCTTGCAGGCGAATGGGTAAACATAGTGATCAAAGGCGTGTTGAGGTGCACAGTGCCGACACGTGCAGCGTGCATGTAAGCAGGGTTGTGCGAATTGACGCGGGATCTACCGAATGGTCGATTTAACTTCGCGGTGTAAAGAAATGAAAGGTTGTAGAGTATTGTGGCGGTGGTTGCTGCTGATGGGTGCAACCGAAGTTCACTAAATTACGGCAACTGATTCTGACAAGGACAGTGTTGACGCACAGGATATAATAGATTTTCTAGAAAGTTAAAAACCTACTTCAGTCCGATCTGGTTCAGTCAATTTAGGTCTGCATCTGAAAATCTTATTCTCCACTAATGCCTGTGTGTGAATACCTGGTGGTATTCACTTTTCAGGATGGCCGATGTTAAGCACGCGATGTTACGTGAAGGACAGAGATGTCGCCACGAGTACGGTGTGACGTCACGCGGGCGCGGTGAGCGGATATACGGCGCCAGCGGGACTACAATCATCATGGCGTCTGTCTGCGCGTGTGGATATAAAGTGGGAAATGTGAAACTAACCTAAAATCTGTAGTGTGTTGCGTTGTAACTCTAAGTGATGTGAATTTATAACTGGACAAGTTAATTATTAAACGTGATTTGTAAACATATCCAGAGTCTGATTTTCACAAAAACTTACCTATTATTTTTTCAACAATATCCGGAATCCAGGTAAGGTCTACCTGGTGCATCATGAGTTCTATAATGACATAATGACGAAACGTCACCCGGTGCTCAAGCTGGTTCCTTAGGTGCATATAGGGGGCGCCGCTATCGGAGAGGAGGCGGAAAACGCTGACTTCTGGCAGAAAGACTGGTGCTTGACTCAAGATGGATTCCGGATATTGTTGAAAAAATAATAGGTAAGTTTTATTGGTAGTTAAAACTCTCTATAATTTTCAATATTCACTTTATAAAAAACTTGTGCAGCATAAAAAACGTGTAGAATTCTTACGTGTGACTTTGATAAAATGTACAATTTATAAATCGAAATAGTCGAATAAAACAACCCATGTTTTTGGCATAGCGAAATGATTTAACAATGTTGCTTGTTAAAAGCAAGGAAATGAGAGGGACGTGTAAACTAGTTGCAAATTAGAAAAATATTAGTCGATTGGTTTACGTTGATCCAAGATTGTCTAAGTAGTTGGTTGATCGATTGACTAACTTTTTCATATAACACTAAGTCCAACCTGACACCAGGTGCCGGACGAATCCGCAAGGCATGTCTGCGCATGATAAGAGCCGAAATCCTTTATTTAATCAACTTGTGTAATGTAAAATGCCAATAAACTAGCAACCTTCCTTAGTTTAAAAAAAACGTACAATTTTTGACAAATAACAAGGTAACTTATCTGCAGATTACAGATAGATTGAATTACATGAACCGGGTGTTAGTTGAGTCACGACCGTCAGCACTGGTAGCATGGGCAGGAGATAAAAGATTTATCCCCCGATTTTATCCACTGACAGGGGATAAAATTATCTTTTCCCTATGCTAAAGCATGGCAACAGAGATGGCGATGTATATTTCTATAAGTATATCCACTGAGTGTTATTTCCACCGCTGTGCCCATGCTCGACGGGTGGATAAAGCTAAGTGAGGGGATAAACGTTTTATCCTTTTCCCGGGGATAAAATTTCTCCCGCCCATGCTACCAGGGCAGGAGAGTACATTGTATGGATTATATTTAACTGAGATGGAACAAAACAACTCACGAGTCATAGGGCGTGGGGTAGTGTGACCTCAGTCTGTCTCGCTCGGCGTGCAGCGCGCGCGCCGCTCGCTCCAGCCGCAGAGCTCTGGCGCCCGCGCCCACGCCGACCGGGGACTCCGCCCCCTCGCCCGGGACCACGCCCTGAACGTCCTCGCACAGCTGTAACTGAATACGTTGATACGTCGCAATGGGGTGGGAGGTCAGGCACTTTAGACTACACTTATATTGTTGATTAGGACTATTGGGATTGATTAAGACTATATAAGTGAATACGTTGACACGTGGCAATGGGGTGGAAGGTCAGGCACTTTAGACTTTACATTATAATGTCCTATTATTGTACCAAAAAGGGATATATTTAAACTTGGATTGACATTATAATAGTTTTTATGGACCGAGAAAAATAGGTGTCTCTGGGACGAATTTTGGATAGTATCAAAAATTTATCCAATATTTTTTCTGACGTTGTATCCAATATCCAAAGGGTTCTATTTTATTAACATTTTAGCGACAACTTCAATAACTAGCGGCATTAGACCCAGATCCGTATTCCTTTTTTTTTTGACTTCATACAATATGATAATAGAAAGAAAAATGTAAGTAAGCTACATTATTTAAATGAGAGCTATAATGATTAAAAACACAAAAAATCTAATAGTTAATATTTCTACATTAATAACAAAAGGAGGGGAATGTTGATTTTATTAACAATTTTTGATAATTTATTTAATAATAATATCAAAATAAATCTATCGGCCTTACTACAAAAACCTTAAAAGCATGTTTTTTCTTGGATTTTTTTTTGGCTTTTCTTAGAGTTATAGTTCGACAGATTGCAAATGCAAAACTTTCAAACATCATTCTTCTGTCAAACATGAATTAAAACCGTTTTTAAATTTTAGTAATAAGACCTTATATTTACAATACCTACCTACATTCAAATACTTTAATCGCTAAAGTACGACGTAATTATCCCAAAATAAAAGTGCTATAGTGGACAAGAAAAATATAAATTCAATATGCTGTACTGCAATCCAATTTAACTACAAAACTGTTAAAGCCGATAGATACTGCAAAAAAGCTCGTGGAAACGATCCAAATATAGGGTGGGAGAGTGGGGGGTAAGAAAAGCTCGCTTTCGGGTCAAGGTGGGTGTTTTAAGGTCACTTTTAGGCTGAAGTGGACTTTTTTGAAAAACTACCGTCATGACTGCTTTGGATGTATTTTTTCGATCAACAACCGTAATGTGTCGCTATTAGATATCGCTAATAATTTAAACTGATTGATAGGCAAGCTTTGATACAATTTTCTGATAAGCTTACGTTGGCAAGGACATCGGAAATAGATATTCTTATACAGGTGGAATTGTCTAGCCGTTAGCATGTGAGGGTTGCTCAAGCTCAACACGATATAATCTACTGATCAGCGGGGGTAAGCTGCATAAAGTAGCATTACACGACATTTTGTAGGGGGTAGGTTGGGGTGAAGGCTGCAAACGTGTAGCAGTGTAGGCGTGGGAACGGGGGTGGCACAGTGTATTCTTTTGCCCCAGCAAACTGACATCCTGTATTTATTAAAATTTCTATCAATGGTTCATTGCAAATGCAAGCGTACGTCATCCTGGTGTCAATTTCAATATTTTATTTAAAAAACCTCAAAGTTCTCTTCTCTTTTTTAAAAATAGCACAAAAACAGTGTAAAAAATAATAATTAATATTAAAACACTTTCAAGTGAAATTGAAAAAAAGGATGAAAATCTGTCCTATGAATACCTGCCAATTAATTATATAGTTTTTCCGAATTTCCGAATTTTGATTGTAAGGATTGAATTTCAGAATTTTGATTTTAAGGTTAAGAAAAAACTGACACCCGGGTGGTTCTGCTCGTGCATTTGTAATGAGCTATTGATTAGAAATAATCCATAAAAAGAGGATGTCACTTTTTTGGGGCAAAAAATACACTGTGGGATTGGCGTGTGGGGGTGGGACTGGGGTGCGGGGGTGGGACCGACCTGGCTGGAGGGCAGGCTCTCGGAGGCGGGCGCGGCGCGGTAATGGTGCGCGGGCGACATCGACGCCGGCGCCTGCGCACGTATCAAGCCCAAAATAATTGACGTCACAACTCAAAATAGACTCCATACTAACTCTCTTTTCACGTTTAGAAACGCTCTCTTTTTTTTCTAATGTTTTGAATTAAATTATATTTGAATCAAAAAGTTTATCTTCGTTTAATCAAAGAAAACTTTTTCAAGTCTTTTTAATGTTGGATGACATTTATCAATAAAGAACCATGGTCTCGTTCTGATCATAGACAAGATCTGTCATAACTCTTTTATAGGATCGTATACTGTTTCTGCAGGCCCTTTACATGTTTAGTGATTTTATATTGTAGCCTCTTATTAACGGAAACTACTTTTGAAAAAAAAAAAAAAAGAGTTTGAGGCAGCCCAATGGTTTTTGTGGATACGACAATATTGCAACGGGATACCCACAGGTTGCACTATTGCAGCACCTACTCCTAACATAAGTTTTCCGTTTATTTGGAGGGGAGGGGAGAATATTAACGAAGTTCAGCTTGGTTAATAAACGTAGCGTTTAGCGTAGATTTAGCGTTCCAGCACGATAGCGCGTAGAAACAGATTAGGGGTATGGGTTGAATGTACACTGCCATACCCCTTCCAAGTTAGACCCGCTACCATCTTAGACTGCATCGTCACGTACCATCAGGCAAGATCGCAGTCAAGGACTAAAAAAAGTAATCGAATAAAAAAAAAAGTTTAGAATTAACAAGAAAAGGGCAGGTATAGAAAATTTAACTTAAATATGTTTAAAGTACTTTGTTGAATATGTATTAAAGTGATGTAGTTGTATAGTCTGTCCTCCTCAAGCTATAACGTGGGTAAATACGATTTTTAATGCTATCTTAGTTACAATAAAATTCTTCTATCGATCCATCTAATCGGTGTTCTCCTTACTGCTGTAGGTTTTGATATGGCAATTTGAAAAACGTCACCTATTAGTTATCAAATGGCGTCATTATTGTATTTATTTGTATTTGTATTGTATTGGACTTAGGAATCTTCATCGTGAAGGCACTGTATACATAGCATAGTTTCATTAACTATTGTAATTTTTTTTTTTTAAAGAGCAACCGCCGAGTTTCTTGCTGGCTCTTCTCGGCAGGAAAGGCATTCCGAACCAGTGGTAGATTCATTGACGATTCAAAAGTGCTTGTAAAAGTTTATTTGAAAAAAAAAAAAAAATTCTATTTCTATTTCTTTATAAGTTGCCGCTTTTTGGATCATAGTTCGAAATATGGTTTTTTTTTATTCGATGACAAGATAGCCCTTGACTGCGATCTCACCTGATGGTAAATGACGTTGCAGTCTAAGATGGTAGCGGACTAACTTGGAAGGAGTATAGCAGCGTAAATTCAACCCATACTCCTAATCGGTTTCTACACGCCATCGTGCCGGAACGCTAAATCGCTTGGCGGCACGTCTTTGACGGTAGGGTGGTAACTAGTCACGGCCAAAGCCTCCCACCAGACCAGACCAGAGACAATTTAGAAATAATAAATTCCTAAATTGCCCCCGCCGGGAATCGAACCCGAGACCTCCCAGTTATAAGACCACAGCGCTCACCACTGCGCCAGGGAGGTCGTCAAAACTGACGGTTCTGGTAGATAACGACAATGTAGGTTCAGGACGGCAGGAACACTTACGGTGTGGTATTTGTGGTGGTTGGGGCGCGAGGGCGAGGCGGCCGGCGGGGGCGACTCGCCGCGCCGCGACACCACGTTCATATGCTCGTAGCTGCCCACCTGGATTCACAGCAAAATACATTATTTATTTCTTTACTAGCTGTGCCCACGACTTCGTTCGCGTGGAATAGTGACTTTTCGGGCAGCATATTTTGAATTACATATACCGTCGACGCTCAGGCGCGAGGCGTGTAGTATGTACTCTGTACGTTAAAAATGTTCGCCGTGATTCTTTAAATTGACATAACTTTTTTATTTATGAACCGATTGACATGAAATAAATACTAAATGTTAAGTGAAGCTTACTACAATATATTAGTGAAAACCGTATCTAAATCGAATAAGCCGTTTCTGATATTAGCGTGCACAAACAAACAGACAAACAGACAAAAAAAAAATTAATTACAATTTCGGGTTCGGCATCGATATATTAACAACCCCTGCTACTTTTTTTTTATATATTTCCATTGTACAGACACCACTTTTCTACAATTTTATTATATGTATAGATTAAGCCTAATATCAGACAGTATACACGTTTTAACAATTATATACTAGATGTTATTATTTTTCTTAGTTTGTATTGCTAGCCTGTGTGCCCTTTGGCAAAGGCCTCCTCCAGTCCTTTCCAGTCCTTTTTTATGGCAGCAAAATATATAACAGTGTGAAATCACGTATAATCTGAGTACCTTCAAGATAAAGAGTAAATAGGCATTTTCCAGGCAAGCGCACTCCAACCTAGACCGCGTCAGTATTTTCCATCATTGATTGTCGTCAAGTGCAAGCCTATCTCATAATAAAAAAAAAAAAAATTAGAATTTAAAACACCCCCGACATGTGAATTAAAAAAAAAATGTAATTCGACATTTTGTGGTGGCGGCCATCTTAGATTTGAAATTTATCATAGTGTTTAGTATTCTACTAGTCAAGCCTAGGGATGTAAAGCGGTAATATTACTTTCGTAAAATTCGGTAATTTACCATATTTTACGTAAAATATAAATAAATTACGTAAATTACGGTAAAATTGGGTAAAATACGATTTATCTCTCTAACAAAACTATTGTGACTAGGGTTGCCAGACGTCCCGTATTTCCCGGGACATCCCGTATTTTAGACATAGTTTAAAATGTCCCGGCGGGACTGACTCTGTCCCGTATTTGAACCGTACTTCGTTTTTCATTATGAAATCGATTTTAATTACGATTATAATTACACAGTCCTACAACGAAATTCCTTTTTGAAGTTCAAGTAACGTTTCTCCTAGATTTTTGTGAGTTGAGGAAATATTTTTTTTTATTTTGCAAAATTTTTCTACATGAATATAGCATGACGGTGATTTTCATTTAGTTAAACTTATAATTATGATATAAAATGAAGTTTGTCTGATCGGATGGATAATTGCCCTGTTTATTTATTAAAAAAATATATAGATTTCTTTGAGTTCTTAGAAAATCTTCAACAAAACGCAGCTACTATGCGCGTATACGTGCTAGTAGTAAGCATAATTAGGTAATGAAGGTATTTAAGTTTTTTTAACTTTTAAAAAGAAAAAGTTCCTCAAGTTGCACTAGTATTTTAAAATGTTCCTCTTGACTAACTATTCGGATACTAAAAATAATACTAACTATCCAGCTATTTCTTTACTTCTGGTTGTTTTTTTTTTCTTGAATACCCCAATACATTCTTGATTTTTATAAATGTGTATTGTGAAAAATTCTGATGTATTCTGATGTGATAGAGCCAAACTGACTTCAGATTCGTCATTAGGAGATTCCAAAACCCAAGAAATCAGCACTGACATCAAAAAAGGAAAAAATAATAATTTGTAGGTGTGTTATTGTATTGACGTTTACAGATACCCATGTTCAAACAAATAAAAATATGTTAAAACTGACTCGATCCTCGGAAAAATATTAAAAAAAATGACACTAAATAATTTTGTTTTTTTATTTGTCCCGGGTATAAAACTGAAATCCCGTATTTTTTTGCCCATTTGACCATTTGTCCCTTATAGGCTGAAAAAAAATCTGGCACCCTAATTGTGACCCACACTTTTGCTTGATTTCGTGGCATAATTTACTAAATGCACGTATAGTGCAGTCAGTCAAAACAATTCAACTGATCGCCGATCGGCTTGCCGAATGCTCACTGTTCAGTCGGAATGGCAACAGCGCAAAACATAAAGGCAAACTGCACTAAACGGCAACGTCGCATCGTGCGAGTCGCGCCGCGCGACTCGCAGTACGTATGTTTCAACTACACGCTCGTCTCACCCCCCCGCCATACTTTTCAGCATACATACGTAGCCGGTAATTTTACCGTAATATATATAAATTACCGTAAAATATCCGTATTTTACAAGCTTTTTCGGTAAAATTACGTAATTTTGCAACCGTAGTCAAGCCCTTTCATTTGATACCCGTATTGAGGGAGTTGTGTAAAAATATGTACTTAATCCGCCATTTTGTGGCGGCGGCCATCTTGGTCCAACTTTCACCAAACATAGCTAAGAACACTCCCGATTAATTCACCTTTCAAACAAAAAGAACAAGATCAAAATCGGTTCATCCGTTCGGCTGCTACAATGTCACAGACACACACACACACACGCACGTACGCACGCACGCACACATACCAAACTATAAAAAAACCATAGGTTTCCCCGAGTTTATTAAAAACACCAAGCGAACGAAGTCGCGGTCACAAGCTAGTCGAATCTATAGAAAAGGTCTAGTTCTACAAAAACAAATTACACTAATGTATGGTGGTGATCGCACATTACACCAGCGTTTAGCGCTAGCAGTGATGCGCGATTCACTAGAGGCGGATGAAGGTGCTCTAAGAGAAGAAGAAGAGAAGATAGACTCACAATACTCACTCTGGACTCCAGCTCCTCGGCCCGCGCCTCCGTGCTCTGCTTCTCCTCCTGTATGAGTCGTATCTCGGTGTTGATGGCATCCAGCTGTTCCTGCAGCATCAGCGCCAGCGCGGCCGCGTCCGTGTGACCGCCTTCCGCACCTTCCGATTCATCGTTCTGGAAACAAAAATAGTTGCCAATGTTCAACAGTGGATGCCTATGGCCAAATACCAATTTTCATGAATATAACTTAAAAAAAAAAAAAATGACGAACTTTCATACAAACTTTCAGCCCTATTTAACCCCTTTATTCGGGCTGACATGAAGGTCACCTTCAAAAGTCCCTTATTAAAAATGAGAATTTAAAAAAAAAAACCCCTTTATTAGTGGGTCTACTGTCAAAGGAGATGGTCCATTTTGGGATCACTATAAGAACTATAAGTATATTAAAAAACGCATTAAAATAGTGGAACTATATTAAAAATAAAAATATTTAGTAATTTATTGTAAACTAGACGATGCCCGCGACTTCGTTCGCGTGGAATTAGTTTTCAAAATCCCGCGTGAACTATAATTTTTTTCGGGATAAAAAGTAGCCTATGTTTTAATCCAAGGTGTAATCTATCTCCATTTTAAATTTCAGCCAAATCGGTCCAGTAGTTTTTGCGTGAAAGAGTAACAAACATACATACACATACAAACTTTCGGCTTTATAATATTAATGTGATGTGATAAGACTCACAAAAAATTTTAAAAATACTGTTCGACAAGTTCTTTCATATGGCCACATGTTATTATTAATTGCTGTTGGATTGATTTCTCATGATCAGTCAGTCAGTCAGGATAAGTCTTTGTAGATAGGCCCCTACCTCCGCGTCGCTGGACACGTCGAACGCCTGCTGCACGTTCGCGAGGTGGTGAGCCTGTTGTAACTTCTCCCACGAGCCGTCCAGCTGCAAACACAAACGTACGAAATATTACGCAGAAATCCATTAAATGTTTTGTGGAATATAACTGGGACCCAAGTCTGCTATTGCAATTGTAGTTCAATTGTCTATCAATGACATCCCAATTGCTATTTTTAGCAATTTTGGTAGTCTACTAATTCAATGGCGTCACAATTGTTTTCCGATGATTTGCCACTGACACATCTAGCTTTGAATCTAGCTTAAATAAACGTTTTTAATATCTAGTTTTTTTTTGAAACTCATTTCGGCAAACGCTTTTTAAGCTAATGGCAATACCGAGGTATCATTGATTTACAATCCAATTATAAGAAATCGAACGATCATTGTGAATTTAGTAGACTACAAAATTTAGGACCAATGATACTTGAATTGTAAATATATTGCGGTTCAATGACAATGACATGTAAAATAGCAGACTTGGGACCCAGATCAACATAATGTTTTGCATAGATAAATAATGGTTGACGTTACCTTGGGCTGGAAGAGCGCGACGGGCGGCGGGTGCGGCGGGTGCGGCGCGTGCGGCGGCTGCGGCGCGGCGGGCGACAGCGAGCGGGTGAGCGCGTCCGTTTGTTGGATGTTGAATGCGATCTCTGCTTGGAGCATTTGACGTTTCAGCTGCGGGAAATAGACCATATTGTTTACTGCGAACTTCTGACAGACAGAAAAACCCAAATCAATTTTTTTGCCGCCTATTTTTTCAAATTTCAAATTCAAAATTAATTTATTTCATGTAGGCTAACTTGTAGCTCTTATGACACGTCATAAATCTACCACCGGTTCGGAATGCAGATTCTGCTGAGAAGAGCCGGTAAGAAACTCAGCAGTTGCTCTTTTCAAAAAATTTTTTTTTATATATATACATAGCTTTGTATGCTATGTATACAGTGCTTCCACAATAAAGCTTCAAAAATGCAAAAATGCATACGTAGGTACACCAATCCAACGAATATCAAGATGGGCAGTCAAAGCAGACCCATTCCCGTTGATGGCACCCATATTATACTACCCATACTACTCGTATTATACTCTGTTTTTGTTTAATTATTAAGTTGTTTATGTTTTTTCGTTATTCGGTGTACAATAAATAATATTTCATTAATTCATTCAAGAATTTCACAGTACTAGACGTTGGGTTCACTCTCGTGGTCGGACTAATAGAGTAAGGGAATAGAGACTGCGCTTGTGTACTACAATATCTCCCTTGCAGTTCATACCTGTTCCGTCTCCATCCTCCACTTGGCCAGCTCCTTCAGTATCTCGGCCTTCTCCGACAGCAGCTCGTCCGCGTACTTCCTCGTCTTCTCCAGCTCTTGTGTTAGTGCGTTCTTCTCGTCCAGCGAGTGCATTCTCTCCTTGAGGTGTACCTGTAATCTGTGGGCAGAGAAATACAAGGGATATATAAATGTAAGGGCCAGTTACTACATCCTAGCTACTGGCTAGTTCCGGAAACAACTAGAACTCTAGAACTGTTTATATGTTGAATGCCTGTCATTCAGGAATTTTGAATAATGGCCCCTCGATTAGTTTCCCATGGTAGTTTACAATTTACAGGACGAAAATTGACTTTCATATCAAAGCCGTATAAAAACGGGGGGGGGGGGGGGGGGGGGTCTGAAGGAAGTCAGTTAGTCAGCGGAATGAATTCGAAGCGATTTAGTACAAAATAGTGAGTGGGAATAAGTGACTTTGGTGATTTGTGATTAGTTAATACACGTCCTTTTGTTTGCAACTGGCATTTTATTCGAATTCTAAGTCCGGACGCGTAAAAATTTAATCTGTTCGTAATCTTTCGTTCAGTAACACAGCAAAGTTGAAAATATCATTTCTGCAAAATCATTTTGCAAAAGATTTTGTAAGGGTATGGAAATTTGTATGTAAATGGTCAAAGACTGTTTAAATTTTATTAACAAAATAACGATGTTGTTAGGTAACTCATCTTAAAATTACTGATAGATTGAAAGTAGCAACCGGGTGCTAATGTGTGTGTTTCCTTGTTATACTGACCGTCGACCGACCGAGTCTCAACTTCTCTCACTTCTCATCGGAATACATGGCGCAGTTGGAAGGATTTGTTATTAAACAACGTGTAACAAAAGTGTGACTTAATCCTGAAGGAGGTATCGACCCCTTAAAGTGTCCCACGCGAGTATCCTATTTTAGAAATCTAGGTTTTATCAATCGTATTACCCTGCCCTTAGATCAGATACATTTTTTCTAACTACCTTCCGCCACCAGTTTAACTATATCAAAGCGCATGAAACTGAACAACTTTCCCCAAGGAACATAGGTCGAAATGTGAAAAAAAAAATGTGGACCTCCCATACAAAATTGACGATCAGCTGATCAGTCGATAGTAAGTCTACTATGGGAGGTAAAATTTTTTTTTTTCATATTTCGACCTATGTTCCTTGGGGAAAGTTGTTCAGTTTCATGAGCACACTCACCACCTTCAGCGTTAACTCATACTTTTGTCACACGTTGTATATTACCTGTCGTTGGATTCAGACAGCAGCTTGTCGACGGTGGCGGAGAGCCTTGTGTTGTGCTCCTCGTTCATCCTGAGCCGCTGGTTGAGCCGCATCAGCTCCGCGTTCTTCTCCTCCACGCTGGCCTCCAGCCTCTGGATGCGGTCCTCCGCGGAACCGTGCCTCTCTTGAGCCTGCAAATACGGAAAGGAGACGTTGAATCTTGTGTTCCATTTTTTTAATGAACATTAGCCGTGAAGTCTAGTCTACATATCTAATCATCCTGTATCACATTTATGCTCGATCTTACGCTCTTCGTAAAAGTTTGTTACCTACCTACATGGAAAATGTATATTATTACTATAAATAATATATATTTTCCATGTATTATCCATTATATATTATTATTATTAAGTTCCATCCTATATTATTACTATAAAGTTGTACATTTAGATTAATGTTTAGTATATTTAGATTAATGTTTCAATGTCGACGATGGTGTACAGAAAAACTCGAATGAGTTTATGTTTACACCAAGCTGTAAAACTTGTAAAAATTTGTTAATAAATGAATAATAAAAAAAAAAAAAAAAAAAGAACAACATAGCCCTTTCCCCGCCACATAAATGTAAAGCTTGTTAGGATTAGGCACGACATAAGTCAACCGTTCCTTAGAACAAAGTCTCATCTGCTAAATTCACAACTTGAAATTTGAGCCTTAAAAGTCACATCTGAAGGCTCAAATCTCAAGTTATGAAATTAGCAATTGAGACTTTGTTCTACGGAACAGTCGAAGTATAAGGGTTAGAATTCAACCTTTCGGTTTCAGTCTGCCGCCTTGACCGCTCATCTTTTTGGGAAACATTTGAAACCCTTTGGGAAAGATATGAAAAACATAATCAGAAATAATGAGAACATCTGTAGGAAAACTAGAGTTGTCGACACAGCTCATCGAATCCATATCGTTATGGTAAAATTTTGGGCTGAACAAGGTAAAGATTTCTTAAAACTTTTTAACTACGTTATTCTCCATCTTAACCATCGAGGTAGATATTCTTTAGAATAAATTCTTGACTTGTTCAACCCACTTGGATAGGTTTTTGCGACAATTTTACCCTTAAAGTAATAGTTGCAACTTAACAACTTAACCTTGCAACTTAAAACTGTTACTCATTTGTATCGACCCCTTGAAGTGTCCCACGCAAATATCCTATTTTAGAAATCTAGGTTTTATCAATCGTATTACCCTTAGATCAGATACATTTTTTCTAACTACCTTCCGCCACCAGTTTAACTACATCAAAGCGCATGACAAATGGACGTGAGTCTAAAACAACTTTTGCTCTGATACTACTTGTTTTAGGAATTGCCAACTATACCATCAGGAAAAATGGTTCATGGTTCAACATAATTGGCAATTTCTTGGGTCTATAATTCGCACCACAAAAGTTGAACTAAACGGCACTTGAGAAACTGACATTTCAGTGTTCTTACACTGCCACAGGGTAATGGCGGCTTTTCTAGAAGGAGTTTTGGTCAACGACAGGTATAGGTTTAACTAGCCGACCACAATTTTTACTAGACTAGAAATCAGTTAATCTATGATTGCTTTGTGGCCTGGTAATAACAAGCAGAAACCTTCCAGCAGACCAAAACTGAGCTGACTGATCCGTCGTAGAAATTAAAAAAATACGTTTATTGTTTTGTTTATATGTATTTTTAGTGTATTGACGCATTTTCTTTCTATTATTGTTTTAAGACCGCGATGTTTGATTAAATAAATTTGATTTTACCATTTTCGCGGTTAGGCATAAAAAATCAAGGAATCCAGCTTAGATTAGCGATATTTACCTTTAAATTTAGATTAAATTGCAGAACAAAAAAAAATTTTTTTTGTAAAAAAAAAACTATTAGGAATGAAAAAGCAACTGATTTTATTGCCGGCTCTTCTCAATATCTGCATTCCGAACCGTTGGTAGAGTCATGACGTGTCATAAGAGCTACAAGTTGACCAACATGAAGTAAATAATTTTGAATTTTGAATTCGAATGAGAACGACAATAGCGTAAGTAACGAATTCGACTGGAGCTCTGAGCTTCGTGACCCTTGGATAGACTGGACTAGTCATCCTCCTTATCCTCAGCAACCCAGCAACTTCTAACCGCAGTGTGGGATTGTCTAAAAATGATAGCAACAGCGTGACAATCGTCATCACATTACAGCAAAAACGCCATTAATTCAGACAACCAGAGAAGGGTTTGGACTTGGGGGAGGGACTGGAGTAGTGCTCGAGTTCAACTGTCGTGGTCTGAAAGCTTACCTGGCTGAGAGCCTCCATCCTGGCCTTGAGCTGCTCCTCCATCTCGGGCAGCGAGGACATCTGCGCCAGCTTCTGTGTGGACAGCTCCAGCTTCTCCTCGATGGCCGCGATCTTCTCTTCTTGCAGCTGGAATGTCATGACGGTGGGATGGGTTACGTGCTGTGTGTATGGGTTGCGGCTACTTGACTTTTACACTAAGCTATTAACATAGGTTACGACGACGATATTCGTTAGTCTAAAAAGGAATTATCTCGATTGTAAGCCATTAAGGATTTAGAATTGAGATGCCCGTGTACTAGACGTCTATGTGGATGCGGAAAAAAAAACTACCCAATTTGGAGAAACTTCAGGCAATTTTTTTATACAAAAAGGTTAAACTTTTTGTATTTTTCATACATATTTTGTATACTAAAACTACTCGAAATTAATTGCATTAGATACAAGTTGCTGTTAAATTATTTATCAGTTAAGGGGGGGGTAAGGTATTAAAATTTATTTTTTTCGATTTTTTTTTTATTTTTCTAATTGAATGCATAATATCTCAAGAAGATTGTGTTAAAATTTCAAGTCGATCGGGGCAAAATTGACGAAGTTATGAGTATTTCAGCGTCCGTTGCCAGCCTGAGGTTTTACAGCCCCACCCGCCCCAAACGGGTCTGTTCAGGTAAAGTCGAGTATATTCGAGGCATGATCTATGCATCAGTTAAACGCTGTATGCTGTGCTGAGCAGTAACAAGTGACGGACCTGGCATCGACGACTCTGTGTGAGTATAAAAAAATTGTCGAATTTTATCTTGAATACTTCAGTACGCGAACTTTAAAGCGCTTTTCTGAGACTTGTCATTTTTGAAGTCCGTGTCCACCATAACTAAAAATCTACTGGACCAATCGTTTTGAAATTTTGCACAGTGTTTCTTCACATAATTCCCCAGGTATTGTCGAGAGCTTTTTTTTTTGCAATAATTATCAATTTTTTTACAACAGCTAATTAGCCGTTTTTTTTAGCGAAAATCTGGTTTTTGGCTTCCAAGTGCTACGAAAAATCGAAAAATCGAAAAAAAATAAAATCCTCTCGTGAATACCTCAACAAACATCTCCTTTAACGAATGCATTTTGATTTTTTTGTTTCAGATGATTTGGTTGCGAGTTATGATGGACACCGCAAAACAACTTTTTCTCGAGGCGCCTCCGGAAATTCACTGTCACTCGCTCAATTTTTGATATTTTGCAATGAAAATTTAGGAGAATATTGTTCTAATGTTACATTATCATGTATGGATCGACTGATTAAACTAACACCATCTGTATTGCCAAAAAAAAATCTTGAAAACATGCCTTTTTTTTACCGAATTAACCTTACCCTCCCCTTAATGCTGTGGCGTGTAAGTTAACTATAATAGGTTAATAAAAGGCAGAGTAGATATACAACGTTGTTAACAGTGTTTTTAGTCACGTCGGCAGAAAAACACAAAATTAATGGTCTAGAAGACAATCATGCCATTTATAGGATTGTTAATTTTAGACAGCAGTTTAACGCCACAAATCATTATAAAATATTATTTTCTGTTTGTATATCGTAAAAATACACATCGCCAGTTTGATCCAACACTGTTTTATCACAAAAATCGTGACGTGATTTTAATTAAAATTACATGTTTTATCTAAGTTTTCAAAATCTTATGTTGAGATTTATAGTGCGAGCTCTGAATTAGCGCGGACTTAAGATAGTGTTAAAACGAGACACTAATATGCTCTGAAATAAATCTGTCTCGATTTAACTCTGTCTTGAGTCTGAGCAGAGTGAGAGTGCGCTCTATAGATCTCAGCGTTAGATTTTCTTTTTATTTTAGATTTTTGACGTGTCATAAGAGCTACAAGCCAGCCTACATGAACTAAATTTTTTTTTTTTTTTTTGTAGTTTTCAAAGAGCATAGTTAAAATAACTTTTACTTTAACATTTTTACAGTGAGTGAGCATTATCCACGATGCAATATTTGACAATAAACTGCCCAATGATCAGTGAATTCGCGCGTTGCATGTTTGTCTTCTAGGCCGCCCTGCAATGGTTACGTCACACACCTTCAGCTGTGCCTGCTTGTGCTGCAGCTCCTGTTCCAGCTTCTCGTTGAGGTCGTGCAGCGAGGTGGACTCTCTCTGAGCGTTCAGGTACCTCTTCTCGAGGGTTGCTATCCTTTCCTCCTGAAATAGCAAAATTAGATATTGACATTTTTGATTCAAGATTTTCATTATTTTTCAATAAATTAAGTAAAATAATTAAATAGTTTAGGAAATTTTGTAGATTATGAATGTGAATACTTCGCGCGCCTCATTTCAAAATCTTAGTCATGCCGTGTGACCCTGTAGGATTACAATAAGATTGAAATGTGGATTTGGATTGTCAAATAAATAAATAAATAAACCAAGCACCAAGCGTTTCGCTTCCTCGTTCCTAATACGTACCGCAAAATTTTGGAATGCCCTTCCGGCTTACGTTTTTCCAACTAACTATAATGTCTTTAAGTCAAACTATAATGTGGGTGTCTTATCAAGAGTGAATAGGCATCTTCTAGGACAACGCGCACCATCTTAGGCGGCATCTTCACTTACCATCAGGTGAGATCGCAGTCAAGCGCTAATCCATATATTTAAAAAAAAAAACAACGTTCACGATCGTTACAATACAAATGGGCGATGACGAAGAGACGGTGTACATAGTTCGAAGAACTGATGGGCGTTGGAGTTAATAATGTCCTCCGACTGAATCGGCCACGGCAGTCAATCTCCATAGAGATTATACATATAGTGTACAAACACAGGAGCACTCTCTATTCCCTCACTCTCATAGTCCAATGAGACGGAAATCCGCAGCTATCGGAGAGAGCTCAGGCGCAAGACCGACAGCTTTACGTGCTCTCCGAGGCACGGAGGTAACTCACCGCTACATTCCTGACTGTGGGCTAGTAACTATTGAGAATTACTTGACAGAAAAACTAATACTTAGGATCTATAGCTGGATCACAAACCTGATCTTCCTTCTGCGCGACGTTTTCCCTCAAATCTCGCTGTAACTTGGCGCACTCCTCCTGTTTCTTGACGAGTTCCTTTTCACCTTTACCCAGTCTCTCTTCTAGCTCTGTAACTTTATTGTTCAGCTCCGCGACCCGCCGCTGCCATGAACTTAACTCTGCTGACTGAGGAATCAAAGCATGTTTAAATTTGTTGGCATCTTATTGTATTCGAATGCTTATATAGTTGTGGAAACTTGTACTAACGATTTTCAATTTATATGTTGGTGAACTAACGATAAACTGTAGGTTTTATGATACTATCATGTTGACAACTAATGTGTGGAATCGTGGATCTTTGCTTCTAGGCTTTAAGTCATGTTTTTTTTGCTACATGAATGTCTCTTACTGGTTTGAGTATGTTATCTGATGTGTTTAAAAGATGCAAGTTAAAAACTAAGTACTACGATGCATGCAGAACATATTAGCTACCGATATGTCTCAGATATGTCATCTAAGGTGATGCCTAGAAAGCCACGGTGTACTTCTTGATATTCTGTGATAATAAGTACCCTTTGTCCTTCCTGAGGACGCAAGTTATGTCCAAGTTAAATTTTATCAAAATCGGTTCACCGTTTTATCCGTGAAAAGTGACAGATAGAGTTACTACTTATCACATTTTTTAAAAAGAATATCAGCCAAGCTAAAGTTGACTAATAACCTGCTATCAGTTCCAAATAAATGGAAAGCTTGCACTAGGATTATTAATATCGGTACCTACGCATAATACTAGTAAATTGAAAGCCACGTATTTCTAGGTCTTAGCTTTAGTACATCGATAAGGAAAAAGTATTACGAGATGTAAAATAGACAGTAAATAAGTCATGCGCAGCAATCTTAAAACAATCTGAAAATTTGTTGCCACTCACATTTCTAAAATTGAGTAGGTACAGGTCGGGTTAGGCTTGGGGTGTTATTTACAACAAAAACTATGCTAGGCACATTCGCAGGCGATGTGTTAGTAGGTATTTAGTGAATGCATCACAAATATTACAAACAACAGCTCTCTGCACGACATCGATGAAAGTAAAAGAAAAATTTTGAATAGGAAGCTATTGTTTTGGGATCATTTTAACTGTCGATTCAATCGTTGTAAATTACCCTTATACAATTTAAGCTGTTCGAATGTGGGGCGTATGGTTATCAGCCAATATATTTTATCCTTTTTTATCGTATTGAAAGCGTTGCATAATCATTATTAAAATTAGAGCACACTGAGGTTATAAAGTCTCTAGTCGTCTTAGTTACTTTTTGTGATGCCAAAACAAACGCAGTGTATGTAGAACTTTGAAATGCTATTAGAATGTATGTGAGTCTCAGTAAAGAACGTAAAATATAACTCACAATAAGCATCACAGAAATTATTCAAAGCATAAATAGAACTGATTACAAGATAATTTAGTAGACTTCGGTTGTAGTCGGTCAATTCATAGCTTAGTTAAACTAAAAGCAAAGTTAAAAAATTACATGCTTATTACAGCTTTCTTTATTTTGAAAAGAGTTTCTTTCAATTTTGATAAGAGCAATTGCGAAGTTTCTTGTTATCGATGCCTTGACTTGTTATAAGAGCCACAGGTTGGCTACACGAATTTCATATTTTGCGTCTGTTGGAAATCACAAAACATTTCTAGAACAACTCGAGAAATTACACCTCAGTATGCCTTAACCTTTGGACGTGTCAAAATACTCAGCAGCTCAAATGCAGGTATATAATCTGTGTCCAGTGTGGCGCTGACCTGTTTAGCGATCGTGTTTTGGAGCTCAGTGAGTTTCTTGTTCTCGGAATCGCCGTTAACACTACTTTGTTCCTGCGACGACGACCAAAATAATATAAATAAATAATTGCAAACGTTCCTCCGCACTAAGGATTGCTCTATTTCATTTTGTAGTGCAGCCAAATAAATATGAGTGTTTATCTGGCTAGTAGCAGTAATAATTATTATATCACCATGTTCCTGAACTGTATTATTCAGATGATCGACTATTCCATCTTCATTATTGTAAGTATTACTGTCGACATTATCCCAAGCAGCAGCATTCTGATAAACTATTTCATACGGAAGTACTTCATTACAGTTCAGTACAGAGTCGATAAGATTCATCTCATCGACTCTGTTTCTGAATAAACATAACTGTGGAAAAGTTCAAGTATACCAATTTCGTAATTTAGAAGCAGTTTTAGATACTACTGTTTCATTAGTATTTACTAAGAGACCAAAGGAAAAAGTAATCAAAAATCCTGTAGTGCGAGAAGACGTTAAAAATCATGCCAACTAAATTAGTTATCGTTTCGCTAGACAAAACTTTCTAATAGCCTCTTTTGTTTTACCCAATCCGTTTTTCCAGAATGTCTTGGTGGCTTTATTTTAGATATTAAATTTATGAATAAAATACATTTTAGAATTGAGTAAAATAGCACCATTCAATCTAAAACATCACTTACTACACAATCATTCAAGAAGCACCTATAAAATTAAGTAAGTTTTAAGATATGTATAAGTAAAAAAAAATATCTGTTACTCCTCGATATTGTTGTGTGAATGTTTTGTGTATTTAAATATAGCTTATTAAAATGAGCTTTATTACCAGCTTGCTTTATGTGCTTATGAATTAGTTTTCCCAATAAAATTGGGTGAAAAAGCACTCGCTATCAGGTATATTCGTATTAACGATTGCAAGTAAATGTAGCAACTTCGCTAAGCTTTGTGTGTCTATGGGTTTCTTCTCTACAGTAGGTATACTTCAATTTCGAATAGTATCATACCAAATTTTAATATCAGTAGTATTGTTATATTTCTATCAGCTTTTGCAATTTTTTCAAACCTTTCAGTATTATTTATATTATATTAGCAGATCGATACTGCTTAAAAATATTCATTTAAAGATTTCTGATAACTTTTTTCTATGTTTAGTGTTATTGTGTATTGTTCGTTCTGTATTGGTGTGCTGAAAGTTCATGTGTAACCATATAGAAAGCCTCAGCCAAATCCATACGCACCTTTGGTTGTATCTGCTCGCCGTTCTGTTCAGGCGAGCCGGTTGATACGGCGCCATTTTCCTTTGGCTTTTCTGATTCTTGCGTACCAGACGCTTTGTATTGTTGTAACTGGTGAAAAACAACAACAAAGTGATATGCGAGTGTTATCTTCACTTTTTATATTTATCATTTCACTTATACATCAAATTCTTTCTTGATTTTTAGAATATACCAAAAAAATTTAAGACTGATTTTATTATCGTCATTCTGATGGAGCAGCTGCATGAATGTTTTAAGAACTTGAAAAATCGAACTTACTTCTTCTTTGGTTAACGCCAATTCTTCTTCTAACGCTGTGTTTCTTTCTAACGCAACTCTTAATCTTTCTCGAACCTGAAAAAACATAAAGAAAAAAACTATTTTTTTAAAGAATCATTAGGTTCCTGTCCATATTTAAATAGTTCTAACGGAACTGGAATTTGAGTTTCAAAACCAAAAATATTTAGAATGGTTTAACGACAATTTAAAGTTATCAACTGGCCACTAAATATTGAAGCTATGGTTCGAAGTTTGAATCTTAGGCGCATACTTCTTTTCAGAGTTAAATGCATTTTAAATAATTAAATAAAACTTCCTTTAACCGTGAAGGAAAACCTCGTGAGGAAACCTGCATGGCCGGAATGTTTTCATAATGTTCTCAAAGGTGTGTGAAGTCTGTTCAGGCGCACTTGGTCAAAGTGACTCACCCGTCAGGGTGAGTCACTTTGACCCTTCTCATTCTAAGAGGATATATTATACTCATTAGTGGCCGGCGATGGTTTATTAATAATGATTAAAGAATAAAGTACTGTCTCCATTAACACAGGCAGAAATAATATACCTTCTCGTCTAAAGCCTTGTGGTGCTCGAAGAGGCTCTTGAGCGCTTTCAGCACTTCCACCTCCGAAGAGACGCCGGACTGCGCGGCCGCCTGCCGCTTCACCACTGTCATGCGCAGCGAGCGCTCGTGCCTTGACACTAGGCATTCTAAATGTTCTAGAAGTAACTGGAAACGAAAGGAAAATAAAGCTATTATAAATAATTAACACATTCACAACAATCATTGAATAGTGTTTCCCCGACGAATAAAGTTTTGTATGGGCAATCTGTCAGTCAGTCTGTCGTTTCACTGAAGTGAAAACACGTCATGCTCATAAGCTACTATATAAGATGTTAACATTAGCATATATGTATAAGATATACTGTTAACATTAGCATATATGTGACAAGAACCTATAACATTTTCCCTTACAAAAATCGCTCAACGCTCTTAGAAAACCGTTTAACCACCACTTAGACCATCTGATTTTTGACATTACAATGGTTATCTTATACAACAAAGATAGTTCAGGCATATTTAAATCCAAGAGTTTGTCTAAAATGAAATTCTGTTTTTGATTTAGAAAAGATTTATCAAGTTTGAAATGAACTTTACAAATCTTGACTCAAGTAATGTTGCTTATTAAAATTTATGTAACCGAGAAGCTACCAACAAAGTTCCAAAAACTTGTGACAGCGTAATCTCCGCAATTATCCAAGTGATGGTGAATTGTGTGCCAGTTGCCAACGGATATGATATAAATGCCCCCCCGGTGACGCTCGTTGTGACATTTGTGGGCGTTTATTGCGGAACTCGAATTGGGAATTGCGGCTTACGGCTCGTATTGGGAAAGAATAAAAGGAGCGGTGACGAAATATTGCCTGTGTATAATAAAATTTTACGAGCCATAAATGATAAGGACGATATTTAAAACAATAACTGAGTTCGGCTTTCACGTATTTATTCTAACGAATTAATGAAGCAAAAGATGAGATTAATTAAATATTTGGTGCACGAAATGTGGAATCGTTGATTAATTAACTTATAAAACATTACAAAACAATAATAGAAATTGAATTAAAAATCACAACAATAAGCGCTTTGAAGTTCTAACCTCTGCTGCGGCTGTGAATATTAAGTAAGTTAAGTGTATCGAAAGATATACTTACGCTGAACTTAATTGCACACATAATGCAAATAAATTAACACAAAAACATGCAAATTTTTAAAACAGTACAGAAACAATACGTACAGTTTATACCAAACATATTTAAGAAAATAAACTTCAAATAAGTCGTCGGTAAAGTCATTCAGAATTCAAGAAGGAAATCATCAAGTTTGAAAGGAACGCTTAAACTTTTCGGATCTAGGCGGGAATGCTTCGTGAATTATTTACGTAGGTGAGCGAAACTTTCTTGCAAGTGACAAAAACTTATGATACCAACTTTGCGATTATCTGGAGTGTTGAGTTGGATGGTACAATACAATTTTTACGGATACGAAGGCATGAACATGTATGGTCCCAGTGGACTTCCTTGTCACGTTTTAGAGACCGTTAAGTTACGCACTTAAAAGTTATAAAGAATAAAGCTCAAAGTCTAGCAAATATTTTTAAAAATTAGACTAAGAAAAGGCTTACTCTGGTATTGTTCCTTTCTGCTTTGAGTTCTGATATCTCCTCCTCTCTTTCTAAGAGCTGCTCCCGTGCCTGGTTGAGCTCCTTTGTAAGCGTCGCAAATTCCTGGTGACAAAAGAAAAATATATCATAACAAGCATTATATTTTATTTATATAAGTATCATCAAAGACGCAATTTTTTTCAAGAGTTCAAAAGACAAAAATTAAATTAAATTGATGTTATTTGAATTTTTTTAAGTTCAGCAGGGCATACTTTGATGAGAATAACATAAGTTTTAAATAACTGTCATTTATTTAATTTAAAGGAATCTGTTACGTCGAATAGGTACCAATATTTACCAAAAATGTTACAACGTATTTTTATGTTAGCTAGCGTTCTCGGATTTTGTCGAAGCGAGTTCAGATTAAAATTCTGAATGAACCGATAAAATCCGTAAGAAAAATAACTACCTGACACTAATCTTTGGAGAGTCCTTTGAAAATAAAAGTAAGAGAATCCATAGAACAGTCTTGAAATCCTTGACCCACATACCACAAACTAAATTTCTCGTTAAAATCAATAAACGATTGTGAAGAAATTCCGAGTTCAGCTCAGACGAAAAAATATCAAAGGGAAAAATGGGAACAGAAGGAATCGGCAAATGTTGCTGAATACTGAGTGCGTCGTTGGGTAGCTTTGATTTACGGCTGCTTGAAGACCATTGATAGGTCACAGACACTGGAAAAAAATCTCAAATATTTCTTCTCGATAATTCATTTTTTATAACACCGCCACTTTAAGCCATTCTAGTGATTTACTGTAGTACGCAGATTTTAAAATTACAATTGCATGTCTCACTCCTTTTCTTCAGTATTACGCCATCATCACAGCTGTAGAATTGCACTACGTCTACGTAATGCAAATACAGAACGCACTAATAGCTAATACTCGTACATGTTTCTCGCTAAGAGATAAGAGAATACTACTACTGTACAGAGTAATCTGCAAACCATTACAAATACATGTACTAAATAAAAAAATTTGGAGGTTACGTATTACAAAATTATAGAAGAAGTAAGAAAGAGAGAGAGGAAACTTGGAACACACATAAAAAAAAAGAATAATAAATGCTGAGCTTGACTAATGTTCTTCTTTCCTCTTCAAATGAACGCAAAGCTTGTGTTAAGAGTGAGTACGACAATAGTGGGGATTGAACTGTCGACCTTTTAGTATTTAGTTTAACGGTTGGGCTGTTGAAGCTTCAAGAACATTGAAATTTGAAGCACATACAAAAAAAACATTAATAGTGGAGCATAAATATGGAAGAGTAACATTTATTGTACAAAAAGTGTAGGAAACATTCAGATATACTGCCAATAAAAGGCTTCCATGCCTCCATGCTTCCCAACCGGTGAAACAATACGACATCGCCGGGCAGGTTTAGTATCTACGCACACGCGACGCTTGATGAAACTTAAACGTATACGACGTTACGAGTTACGATCCTCTATTAACGGCAGGATCTCCGAAAACAGCCTGTTTTTGATTCAATAGTAAACAATCAAATATTCTTTGTTTTGATAGGTTAAAAATATATGTTGTAGTTTAATACACGTTCTAAATTATTTTACCGTTCAAAAGTCCATATTTTGAACTTCACTCGATCAAATAATATTCCGAAAACAGTGTAGTATTTTAATCGGATTCAGGTTGTATTTATAGTATATCAAAGTTAAACTAAAAAAAAAAATGTCAAAAAATAGGCAAAAGTTTTTAGAAGAATATTTTACCGTTAATTTTTCTCTAAAAAGTTTACTTTTTTTTTATCATGACTGTTTTACTTTTTTTATAACAAATTGGCTCGTGCACCTCACTTCAATTGCTTGCAAGTTACTGCGGCCGAAGATCGTGCCCTTAATGCCAAAGGTAACTCAAAGCTTAACTAAGAATCCGTTTTTGTTCGGGGTTTTTGTTGGGAAAGCACTTTCGGCGTTTGCTTTTAAACCCACAAATAACATGAGTACAGTATCCGACGGTTAATTTCACCCATCGAACCCTGGATAGAGTCATTCGGTCAGCCTCAGCTTCGTAGAGCGTAATTACTTTAATTAATGGCTCTATTTTAAGTGGAAAAAATAAGCAATTATTAAAAATTACGCCTTTTAGACTTTCAAGATGTCATTGCCATGAAACGCATTGCCAGAGAAGAAAACTTCCGTCATAGTTGAAGCAAAAACAGCAAAAAAAAAACAATTATTATTTTCTTGTAAACGGTACAGTATGACGTCAGTTTGTAAGGGTCGACGACGGCCAACTTGACGTGGACGGTTACGTATATATTTGTTATGGAACAGTGTGAATGAAATTTAAAAAAATGGGTATTCTTAGAGTATACTTAGACTTCTCGGGCGAGACGAATGTGGAGCCTAGAGTCAGCACTTGGCCGAGTGACCGGATTTTAATTTTAACCGTGTTATTTTTAAACCACAACATTTTGAGCTTGAATTGAATCTCGCCAATCTTCTTGAACTTTCAAGAATCCTTTACTTAATTGCGAAAGTGTGTCTGTTTGTTAACTTAGCCTTTAATCACGCAGCAACGAACCAACGCATTAACATGATTTTTTCAAGGTTTAGTTGAATACTTGGCGAGAGACGTAGAAAATCTTATTTTCCGGAAATACAGAGTTAGGTTAGTTAGGTTTTTAAAATCCCTCGGCAACCCTTTGTTTTTCCGGGATAAAAAGAAGTTCCGCTGCTACGTGATTGAAGAACAAACCAACAAACGCATCCATAATATTAGTAAGGATACTAGATATGAGAAGGAACTAGATACGCCGGGGGCATCAAACGATCGCCCAAACAATTTCATTTTCAGGAGAAAAAAGTTAACTATTTTTGCTGTAACTTTCATTTCCTTCCAAAGTTTGTACGTGTATAGAATGGATCATTTACTTTCTCGGTCCTTGGATAATATTCTTGATAAGATATTGTCTTTCGTGTTGGAAATTCCTTTAGGGCTTTTTCCGCTATTGATAAAGGATTTTTATAAAACAATATTCCTCATACAATTTAGTTGGTATCCTTTGTAGACTTACATTTCATACGATGTTATTCAAGCTATAGCATTTAATGATTCGCCTAAAATATTTTTCGTGTGTTGAGTCATCTCAATTGGGGTCGATATTGGGAATTCAGAGCATATTTTAATAAAATCAAACTGAAGAACCTTAAGAGGGTCGTGTGGATTTTGTGATATCTAAATATTATTAATAACGATAAAAAAGAGAGGGCAGGGATCAAGGAAAGTAATAGTATCGATATACTTAAATATTTTCAATGCAAAATTCAAGGATGAAAACGGGATAAGAGGCGGTTTAATTAATAAAATTAATGAGATCATTAGTAGAAGTATCGCAAATCTAAAATTCAAAAAGGATCAAAATTGGTTTGCTCCAATCCAATAACACTGGAAAACTAAACATACATATATTGTAGAAAAAAATCGTACAAATTCTAGGACCAATGACTTGGTAAGTTAGGAAAGTAGAACAGATTTACATATTAGGTATGTGAATATTTATAATTAATTTTTTCGCTCCAAATTAATTATAAATATTCACATACCTAATATGTATAACCATATTAATTTGAATATAGAAAAGGAGTCTGGCATGAAATTATAATTAAAACATATATACGAGTATTACTACCATAAACAGAAACGTGTATTTACTTTAATTCCCTAATCCCCACTCTACAGGGGTAGGTATTTACACAACTAGCATCCCGTGGAGATCTAAATAGGTTGTATTGATAACATTATAGGTCGTATGTAATTTATCAAACGTTTATTATACTTTCATCCTCTGTCTTCGTGCAGTACAAATGCAGGCCATCTATCTATAAATCTTGAAGTTTTTCTAAAGAACTGCACGGTTCAGTAACCGACCAATGAACCAACTTTTTACATAATCAATAGGATTGCTTGAAATATTGAAATTTTTTGGCGTAGACCGGAAATTGACTTGGCTTATAACTGACGGTGTTGCGTTCCCGCTAATTGAAATTGCTCTCACTATTTCTATTCAGTACGCAATGCAAATATAGGCTTTATGTGTGTCATAAATACGGGTGATTTTACTAAAATAATCGCCTACTGTTTGCATTTCAAATGATCCAATCACTATGAGTTTGATATTCAAATGTCTGGTTTTGCATTATGAAAATGTGAAACTGTTTTTACTGCTATACATTTTGACACCGAGTGTGCTATATGTGCTATACACAATGCACTAGCAATTAGCATAACTATAATTTAGACGGGTGAATATAAGGCTGAAATCTATAAACCGCAATCTCACTCGCCTCAGACTCAAGACAGAGTTAAAATGAGATAGATTTATGTCAGAGCATATTTGTGTTTCGTTTTAATCTCTATCTTAAGTCTGAGCTGAGTCAGAGCACGCTCTATGAATCTCAGCATAAGAGGAAGTACCGAATTTCTTACTGGTTCTCCTCGGCAGAATCTGCTTTCCCAATCAATGGTAGTTAGTCTTAACTTGAATAAATGCGCTAAGGTCTTAAAAGATAAGGGTGACTACAAAAACTCACCATTCCATACACGAAGCGTTTTGCGGACAGGAAATTGTATAAAGCAAAAAGGCTTTCAATTCAACCAAAGAAAATAAAATCTGTCATTCAAATTGTAATTACATTCTCATTTTCAACCGGGGACATGAAATTTCTTTTGAAATAGAAAACCTTGATTTTCCACACCCAAGGTTCACTTTTTGTTTTGGTCACGAATAGTTTAATTATGTGTACACAAATATGAGAAAAACCTTGCGATTGCTTGTGTAAAGAATTCTAAAAAGCATACTGGTGTTGACCCCGCCTTGACTTTGGCTGAGTGGCATTCACTGGAGTCTGTTACTCTGAGTAGCAGGTGGAGTATAGAGCTCACTCGCAAGGACGCTTTGACGACTTGCGGCCTAATGTTGACTCGACCCCGCCGTTGGCGAATGACGACGACCGAAGCTTCAAATGAGCCGGAATACATCCAAGGTTTTGAGTGAATGAGGTGTTCTTGACACTTGTGAACAGCGTTGATTGAGGTAAAATAGATTTTAACGATAGCGTCTGACCTACTTAATTTGACAGGCATCCTATAGGTCAGTAGGTCTAATCCGTAATGCACAAGGAAAACGAAAGTCTTTTCTACAATCCGAATAAATCAAAAAATCTGTATGGTACCAAACAAACCCTGCAAAATAGACGAAACGTACGTATCGGCTTAGTTAAAACTGCCTACCTTCCCTCACTGCCATTTTAGACTGCAATCTCACTTCTTACTATCATGTAAGATCGCAGTCGAGGGTTATCTAGTCAAGAATTTGAAAAAGGTAACCAGTCACGCTACTTACATAGTTTAGTGAGTCGCGAAACTGTGGAAATGGGCGGGGCACATGCCTACATAGTTCGAGTAGCTGCTGAGGTCGCACCGGGAAGCGCAGTATTGGCAGACCCCTACTAGGTCGAACGACGACATCAAACGAGTCGCAGGGAGCCGCTGGATTCAGGCGGCGCAAGACCCGAGCCCTTTGGAAGTCTATGCAAGAGACCTTTGTCCAACAGTGGATGTGGACCGGTTGATAAAGATAAAGAAGAAGAAGCTCGCGCTACATGCCATCCATACCACGTGAATACAAACAAAGATTTCCAAAACGAAATGGGATTTTTAAAATCGGATAACACGATTCGTAGGTATTCAAAACTGGTATTGAAGCTTCCAAGAATATTGAATATCAATTTAAATTGTTTTTCTTTGATGAAATTCCGTTTCTGTTTGCGGCCGTCAAATTGAGCATCTTGATCTATATTAGCTAGGATATCTCTTATTGCTTTTCAAATATAATTTGATCTGTAAATACGGCGCGGTGTTTGGCGAAGGCTTTGTTTGAGCTGGCATTTTGTGAAATTGTCACAACGCCCCACAAGGAGCTCAATTTTGTTAATACTTCTTTGAAAAGTAATAAAATTAGATTCATATTTTTATATTTGTTTCTTATCTATCTACATTTTATTCAATTACTCCTACTAAAGCGAATAGTATGTGGATTGGGGTATGAATTTTATTTCCATGCTAATCCATCTTACTAATATTCTCCTTACTGCTGTAGTTTTTGATATCGCAATATGAAAAACGTTGTTTATTTGTTATCAAATGGCGTCATTTCTTTATAAATTCCCGCTTTTTGGATTCCCGCGTTTTGGTAGTTAACGACATTTTAGCTTTAGGACAGCAGCATAAGTTTTCACCTTTTATCCCGGAAAAACCGGTTATACCTAACTTCACGAGGACGAAGTGGTGGGCAAGACCTGTAAGTCCCGCCACTTCTTCTATCTTGGAAGATCATGTGAGTTCCAAATTACGTCTCCTTAATCGTAATGCTGTACTCGTACAAATGAATATTTTGTGAATTAATATAGTGGGTACCGAGAACATAGACTCATTGAACTGCCAGTTCCATGCTCCCAATAGCTACAAATACCGTGAGTTTATATTAGGACTCAAGATAGTTGAACAAACTTAGCTCCTATCATTCAAATTCAAAATTATTTATTTCATGTAGGCCAACTTGTAGCTCTTAAGAAACGTCGAGATTACCACCGGTTCGAAAAAAACTCAGCAAGAAACTCAGCAGTTGCTCTTTTCATAACAAAATATTACTTTATTCATTTATAGCTAATCCTTATCCTAATTCCTATTCCTAATCCTAATAATAAAATTATAAATGTGAAAGTGTGGATGTTTGGATGTTTTTTACTCAATCACGCCACAATCAATATCATGTAATAAATTATTACACTATCCTGTGGGCAGCTGGATGCCAAGCCGATTGACTCCATGGAACTTTGTCATTAAATTAAATCTGTGCAACGGAAAATCCAGTAAAACCTTATGGAATCCTATAATGGCATTCGTATGCGGGCGTTATGCCCGGATGCTTAGAATAAAGAAAATACAAATTACTCAATTCAGATTGTATTTTCTGTTGAGATGGCATTCGTAATATTGTTGTTCCCGCAGCCATCGGATTGAACATCGCATCCTGTCTTGACTCTTGCGATCGGAATTTTCTTATTACCCTCACTTCAAACAAAAATACGATTGCCACGTTGGATTACATTGGTTTGATTTGTTCAAAGTGAAATCCGTTAATTCTTTATTTCTTTTTGTTTAATCTACGATGGGTTCTGTCTTAGTGTCAATTTTATCATCGAACTATAACTTAGAACAGAAGTGTCTAACAAAGTTCGCTCCAAACGTCGTCTCAAAACAACCAATTAATGTGTGAGTGCCATGCACCTAATTATTTTCTGTACTGGTCATTTTTTAATAATTTTCTGCGAGCTCGTCGTACTACGCGACGACACTGCATAGTCGGCCTTTCAATGCTAACTATAAATGGCTTATCACGACGTCGACTATTGCGCTTCTAGAAGCGTTATAGTTCGATGCGTTTAACCGAAGAATACTGTTTCACACATCCATATGTCTAAAGCGAAAAAGCAACTCTATTAAGTATGCATAATAGAAATATAGAATCTTTATATAGAATACTACTATAGAATACTAGTCCGTGTGGAGTTAGGTCTTTTTTTAACTTCTACGTGAACTCTTTATTTTTGCTGGTATGAAGGACAAATCAACAAACACATGTTAACATTTACAATTTTAGTGCTTCGGTTCTTTAGGAACTTATAATCCTCACAGCAAGTGTCGCTGTCATTAAGGACGCGAATGTCGGGATTAATCTAAGAAGCCCTCCCGGCTATTAAAGCCGTGCCTTAAACAATAAGGTCTCGTGGAAATTTATCGCGTCCCCGGGGAGTCTCGCGGGATGCTGCGACACGGCCGACGCGACGTCCCGCCAAGCTAAATAAGCTGTATTGGTAACGCATTATTAAAGTTCAACAACTACAAGCATAGTGTACATATAAGCGATTGCTTGTATAAATCCAATTATCGCCGCAACGACTGAATCGATTTAGCTGAAATTTAGAAAAGAGATAGATATAGTCGTAGACTTTTTATCCTGTTTTATCCTGGGAAATCAGAGTTCCAGGAATTAAAAAACCTTTATTCACGCGAACGAAGTCGCGGGCATCATCTAGTAAATAAATAAAGAATTGAAGTTTTGCTGACTACACACCAACTCGTCGCCTGCTCACTGTTGAGATGAGAGCACAACCCTTAGCAATGTCTGTAAAAAATGTAAAAATGATTTTGTCCCCTCGGTAGTAGTCACATTGTTATTCTCACGAGTGAATACCCAAAATAAAAACTAACTCAAACACGGCACCGTACCTATTGACCGGTCAAGTTTTTGATATTAATTTTGAAAGCAATATGAGATATCGAAATTCGAAAGCCAAGACTGAACAAGAGGCTCAATTTCACGACAAAAAAATAAAATTGAGAATTCCCATACAGCCTTCATTGATAAGGAATTCAAATTGATTTTCAACGCCCTTCGAGCTTCAATAATAAATAATTCAACTTATTCGATGTTTGTGCCCTTCAACATGATTCTACTAAGGCTAAGTGATGAGAGATGCCGATATTCGTGCCGATATTAGTTCACTACGCTCCGAAATCTACTTTGACGTTCGTTCATAAGTCAATACCCAAAATAATAAGTCACCAGTATAAAAGCAATACCTACGGCGCGTTGAGATATCGAGTAGTTCTTTTTTTTCTTATTGCATGACAAGATAGTCCTTGACTGCGATCTCACCGGTAAGTGACGATGCAGTCTAAGATGGTAGCGGGCTAACTTGAAAGGGGTATGACAGTTTGCATTCAACTCATTTGAACCCCCAATTTGTTTCTACACGTCACTGTGCGGGAACGCTAAATCGCTTGGCGGTACGTCTTGACGTTAGGGTGGTAACTAGCCACGACCAGACCAGACCAGAGACAATTCAGAAATAATAAATTCCCAAATCGAACCCGAGATCTCCCAGTTATGAGACCACAGTGCTCACCACTGCGCTGGAAAGGTCATGCTTTCAGCTTTAAATAAAAGTTGTTCATTATGTCAAGAACACTTCATTGACTTAAAACCTTGGGTGCGTTTCGGCTCATTTGAAGCGGCCAAGCAATCATGGCGAGGTGTCGTTCGCCCGCGGCGGGGTCAAGTCACATTTGGCCGCACCTCGTCAAAGTGTCGCGTCAAAGTGTGATCTCTATACTCCACGTACTGCTGTAATAGTCTCCGGCGAATGCCACTCAGCCAAAGTCAAGGCGGGGTCGACCGCAGTACGGTTTTAGAAATCTTTACACAAGCAATCGCAAGGTTCTTCTAATATTTGTTCGTTTGGAACTTTTCAGGTGAGAAATTTTTCTAGTTTAAAAACTGGAACTGCTTTGTAAAGCATCAAGTTATTTTATCCGAAGTTAGATTGCTTGACAAAAACAGATTGCCCAGATTTCCTACGGTCAATGTTTTGACACTTCTCATTGATCAAATCGTTTTATTTTGGACTATTAACTGCATGGCACATTTTATACTTATTGAAATGGCTTTGATCTTTGGCGACCTTTCTTACTAAAAGCCTTCGATTTCTCAAGTCGATAGAATTTGAGCATCAATAGTCCAACGGTTACAGGTGCGAATTGAAAACTGAAAGGTTTACAATTCAATCCCCAACCGTTGCACTGCGTACCTACATAGTTACTTTTAGCACAAGCGTTACGCTTATTTGGAGTGGAGAGGGCAGTTAGCTGCGCTCTACCATCAGGCGTTTCCCATGCGTATTTCTCAAGGATGTGACTAGCCTAACAGAGGAATGGCGTGCACATGAGGATGCCTATGTCCAACGATGGACGAAGAGCAGGCAAAGAAGATTTTATCTGGTCATTGCGGCTATTAGCGGTGGTTGTAGTCGAGTAGTGAGCACAATTTTTCTTACTTTTTTTTATTCGATGAAAAAATAGTCCCTGACTGGATCTCACCCAATGGATGCGATGCAGTCGAAGATGGTAGGGGGGTAACTTGGAAGGGGTATGGCAGTGTAGATTCAACCCATACCCCTATTACGTATTACTGTTTTCTCGTAATTCATGTTTGACAGAGCAACTTGAACGTGTTCAAAGGTAGAGTCACAACTTATACCTACGGGTATGTTGTCAGAGTTTCCACTGGCTAGTTTTCAATTTCCGTAACCCTTTCCACAAATCAAATGGAAAACATGAAATGGGATTTTTTGGCTCCACATTGAAATCGATTCGGCTTACGGTTTTGCGTTACCGCTAATTCAAATTGCTTTGATTTCTAAATGTTCTGTAGGATTTACCTGTGACTCTCCTTAACCCTAGATGTTAAATGTAATTACAAACAGCCAAATCGGTTCATTCGTTGAGGCATGAAGGAGTAACAAACTTACACACATACAAACTTTCGCCTTTATTGTAATATTACTGTGATTAACGCCTAGACTACTGAGCCCATTTTGATGAATGCGGTGTGAACGGATTCGTTATCATAGTCCGGGTGACATATTAGGATGCAAAAACTGACCAAATCAATAAGACGAGTATTATATCAAATTTTCCGTAGTCGCGAAGTTTTTAAAGTTTTTTCTTGTTGAAAAATAAGCTTTTCATTACTTATTCTCTTACTCCTTTATCTTTTGAAGTCATTAGACAAAACTTGTCTAAACATAATATCTCTAAACATGTCAAGCTTTGTAAATTGCTGCCACAATAAAACCCTTTATAAAGGTATACAAAATTTATGGTACTAATATTTCGCGGTTCACCTGATCCAATTAACGGGATAATTTGTATATTTGATTGTGATGTTTGGTTTAGATTGTTTGTTCGGGAGCGCTTTTTAATTCTGTGTTATGTTTTCGTTAATTAATAGCAATCTGATTTTGATTTAAACGATTAATAATTCTATCGCGATCGGGATAAAGTAAATTTTTGAATAGTCAAGCAAGTGAAAGTGGAGCTGAAGGAAATAATGTGTTGTTGCTTGTCTAATTAGAGACAATGAATACAGGATAACAATAAAGTTCATGGCAGACAATTTAATACGTTCTTTTTCTATTTGAGTACCTTCGTGTATCAACGCTGAATACTAATTTAGTATGGGTTACAATTGTTTTCTAAAAAAAGAACATTAGCCAAGCTGAAGTTGACTAATATCCTCTTATCCCCTCCAAGAAAGCTCGTGCTAGGAGTGGGTACGACATTAGTGCAACCGTTGGGGTACTGAGGCTGTAATTTGCACGTTAGGTCGGTGTTTTTCTGAGCCGATATTATCTGGTAAGTAATTCTACAGTCTGACATACGTACCTAGGTACTTATGATGTATGGCGTTAATAGTCACAAAAATTCAAAATGGAAAACCTTTTTGCGACTTAGCCAGTGTTATAAAATTACTAGTTAGTAGAACTGTAATCAAAGTGAGTGTCTCTGGAACTAATAACTTCTATAATTTATCTGTGATTTCATAATATGATTTAATTTTTCATATGTAATCATAGATTAATAGAGGTTGGTGCGCCATTTGCAGTATTGTTAGTTCCCAGAAACACTCAAATGTGGCGCGTCAAATTGATCCATTGTTAAGCTGTCATTTGTATAGGGACAGCCGATCCAGTGTTAATTATATTATGTAATAATAATAATGTATAATCCTATGTCTTTATTGCGATCCCCGTCTCTCACTTGCATTAAGTTCTCTCGTACAGGGTGCCTGGAAGAGATCACTACTGGTGATAAGGTCACCTTTTGTGTTACACTGTTTATTTACATATATATTTTGATCTTGTTTTTTCATGCAATAAAGTTGTATAAATAAATAAATAAAGGTCAGTGAGAGCAAGGTATACCTGCAGCAGAGCCGTGTGCACGCGGCAGGTGCACACGGCGCCGTTCTTGCGCGAGCACGGCGCGCCCAGTAGCGAGCACGCGCCCACCACGCCGCGATGCATGTCCCGCGCGCGCCCTCCTCATCCCCGCGCACGCTCCGCCATCTTGGAAACACCGGCACCACACTCTCACACTTTATAATCCTTTGCATCTTCGAGTTTTGTTCGTCACTTTAGTATGTATAAAAAACGCAAAATACACCGCCACAGCTCTTGACTTGCTCATCTTTACATATACATAAGTTCTTATTGTCCTTCTATTTGTCGGTTGTAATTCTGAGATATGCTATTTTTATCTCCAGCTTTTATAAGAAAACATTTTGGCACAGTCCTTCAGTTCATACCTGCATCGTTCTATTATTTCATTTATTAATGTATGATCAGTGTTCTTGGAAATATGAAGTTTTAGAAATCCCTATTAAACGATATGGTGTTTATTGGTTTGTTCTTGAATCACGCAGCAACAGCGTATTAGATCGACGTGATTTTTCATCATGGGTAGGTAAAGTTGAAGACCAAAAGCGCTAGGCATGCGCGCCACGACAAAATTTTGTCTACCCCTTTACTAGTAAAATCTCATACATGCCAAGGGCGATAACATCAGCCAAGTCGGGAGTGGGCATAAAGTCGGGGTGCATCCACAGATCCACGCCTATCCCGCTGTAGAGCTTATGATAAGAGCAACGCAAAACTTATTACTCTGATAAGAACAACACAATAAAAATATAAGCAAAATATGGTAAGGACTTTGAATCACTCTTTATGTTGGGAACTCTTTATCTTTTGAGATAAAAATGAACGTCATAATTTAACAATGTAGGTATTCCCTATAACCATACTACAACCTACAACAAGGAAAGCTATCTTTATGGAATTCCCAGTAAGAATTTAGATTCACATTAAAAACCTGAACCAGAAAAAATGGAAATGGAATACCTGTCCAAGGGCTAACAAGCATTTTCTTTCGTGGGGATAATCGTTAAATATTTCCCCAAAGAAATATTAAAGCACGAGTCGTAACTGAAAGGTGAGTTGGGATGCGCCTTTGTCGGGCCTCGTTTAAACCACCTTATTCCGTGTTGCCTCTTTTATTTTCTATTCCGCTATACAACTTTCTTTTCACTCAATGCCTGTTGACGGCGTGAAATGGAATTTACGGCAAACTAACGCTACATCTTCGCTTCTGTAATTTATTTATTTATGTAGATTGTAGGTATAACTAGATGATACCCGCCTGGATTAAGGTTTTTTTTTATTTCAAACCGGAACTCTTAAATTTTTCGGGATAAAATGCCTATTTGTTAATCCTGTCTATCTCCTCCTCGTTTGAAAGGAGGCATGTGCTCAGTTGGACCGGCGATTGGTTGAGATGGATTAACGGATGGATGAATGAATGAATGATTGGTGAAAAGGGAGTAATTTCTGGATTTGGAGAACTGAACTGAATACTAGAAATAAAAAAGGGTCTAAGTGCCAAAACAAAAAAGAGCAGGCATTTTTTGTTTCAATTATTAAATCATTTTAACAACATGTTTCATTTATTTTAAACTTCACATGGTTATTATTACAATAAAATTCTTTACAACGCTAGTCGTCTAGTTCTTATTTTAGGTTATTGGCGAGGGAACATACTACATAATAAAGTAATAAAAACCGAAACGAAATTTTTGGCACTTAGACCCTTTTTTATTTCTAGTATTCATTACTAACCTACGTGTTTTGACCACTAGGCAAGCAATCTTAGCTTGGTCTACTAGTTATCTAGCTTTTTCTTCTCAGGCAATAGCGAGGTACTTCTGTAGAAGTGTAATGAAAGCCATTCTCCGCGCGGCCCCGCGGGAGGGCGGCGCGTAATTGGCGCGGTTTACGAGCTCTTCCTACGCCGCCCTTGAGATATAGCCCTGGCTGAGATGAGGGCGATCGCTAATGTGGCGGTTGATGCGTCTTCCCAATTACCAACACTACAGAGTAACTACCTATCCCTTTTTACACGACTACCGCGAAGCCAAAACTAAGGGTTGTACTTTTAGAAGTCTATGCATGTAATGTTCCACCACAGCGCCTAAGCTACTCAACCGATTTTGATGAATGAGCTGTCAATCGATTATTTATAGGTATTAGTCCGGATGACATCGATCTCCGTTTGTTCTGCTCCGACGCCGGAGCATCATCAGGAATTGTCGACTCCACAATACACAATTGCAAAATTTTGGAGTCAACATATTGCCATACAGGTTTTTTCTGGTTTGGCGGATTATAGTAAAATATTGCTTTTTCATTTAGTAAAAGGTTCGTGAACATCTAAATATATAAAAGGCAAAGGTGACTGACTGACTGATCTATCAACGCACAGCTGAAACCACTGGATGGATCAGGCTGAAATTTTGCATGTAGATAGCTATTATAACGTAGGTGTCCGCTAAAAAAGGATTCTTGAAAATTCAACCCCTAAAGGGATAAAATAGGGGTTGGAATAATCGAACTTAACGTGAGCGAAGCCGCAGGTTAAAGCTAGTTTTTTAATAAATCGCAAGGTCGCATAATAATAATCTAAGAATTAGATACTACACTATGAGGTGGTTTCAACTTTCAATGAAACTCAACAAACGTCCGGTCTCCTCATAATAATTTCTCATTCACCAACGATGCGATGCGATAGGACGGGATGGGAGGATACAATTTGTAACAGGAATTGTTCAGTTGTTCCGCCTAAGTTCCGACTTCATTATTCAACGTCTGTCCGTCCGTCTGTCGCGAGTCCGCGCGCAGCTAACGTAGCCGCTGCATCTGGTCGGATTAATTCAAAATTGTTGGTTAGATGTAGGTACTAATACCTACTTATATGCGACGTTTATGGTTATTATACAGTTAGAGAATTTCGTTCTACTATCGGGTTTGCTTCAGCTGTCCACAAGATACACTACACGTAGCAAAACCTGTTTCTTCCGAATTAGTGGTAGAGTCTTGACTTTTCATAAGAGCCACGAGTACATGAAATAAAGAGTTATGAATTTTTTTTATGGCGCAGTGGTAAACTCTGTGGTCTTTGTAGGGCGTTAAAAGTCAAATTCTTTTTTCGGAGTTGGAACAACGGTGGAACCAGTGGTAGTCTTAACTAGTCAAAACAAGTACAAGTTGGCCTCCATGAAAAAAATAATTTTGAATTTTGAAAATTATGAATTTCACAAAGTTTAAGTTTGACAAACAAAAATAATACGTTACCGCTTATACCACTTTGTATGTTCACATTGTATTTACAGAATCGATTTCACCGAAGAGACCGCAAAAAATCATAAAGTATTCAACGCACGTCCACAAAATGCTGATTCAACTTACATCTGTGTCTAGATCGCTGTCAAGCAGTCGGTACAAAACTATGTTATTAAGTATTCTGGGGCTTGTTATGAATAAAATAGGGCAGGAGAGCGCGCAAAGAAATTGAATCAATCGATTATGCATAAATCAAAAGGAGGCACGGTGAAGAAACTTAAAAGAAAGGATGATTACATCTTATTACATCGAGGCGCTATAGGGTAACTTTTGAAGTTACTACTACAAAAATTAAAGTGACTAAAATCAGTTGACATAGTATCAATGGTATACAGCAACTTTTTTAAGACTTACTGGCGTTTAAATTCCCAAATCGGCCCCGCCGGGAGTCGAACCTGATACCTCCAGATATAAGACGGTGTTTCCACTGAATTACAACATGGGGTTATTCAAGGGGCGGACCAACAAATTCCTGAAAGGCCGGCAACGCATTGGTGGTGCCTCTGGTGCTACAAGTGTTCATGGGCGGCGGTAATCACTAACATCAGGTGACCCGCCTGCTCATCCGCTCGCTAAAAATACCTATATAAAAAAAAAAGCGTCGGTCACTGCGCCAGGGAGGTCGTCAATATGATGAAGATCGAAACCGGCAGTTCATCAATTAGGTTTTCAAACCAATTAGAGTAGCTGCTCCAGAGATTCCATGTGATGCCATGTCATGATTATAATATCTACTCACTACCAATGCGAGGAAGCTTTTCGCCATTAAAAAGCTATTAATTATATATTTTCAAGAATAATTATTTCAGGCGCAACGCTGGCGCGATGTGAAAGATATAATTAGTCGTGTAGCCGCGGGCAGCAGTAAAGTACTGTTATCATTGTGAGCGAGCACAAAAGCAACGTGCATTCTTATCGCCAGTGATACTCTTTAGATAACGCTGAAAGCTACATAGTGGACTTTAACGTTTCATTTATCTAGATTTGCACAAACCGAAATCTACATGTTTAACTCAAATTGGGATTTTGGCACACAATACATAATAGTACAGCTACAGATGATTAAATAAATAGCCACTTTTGCTACCACACAATTAAGCGCAATTCAGGACGCACAGCGCTAAATTATCTAGTTATATTCATCTAAAAGTTGCTTCTCTTTCTATCGCGTAACACTGATCCCTTCGGTTTACGTTAGTTCACTGAATTGGCCAGAAAAATCGAGCCGGCCGGGTACTTATAGTTTTATACCTAAAATGTGAAATGCGCCCGGTTTTGGCTTAGTACTTGTTTAAAATTGTAAAAAAAACGTGTGTAAAATCACTATAATACTGTGAATTATACTTTCAATAGTCTGCCTACTTGCCAAGGGGCGGCTTTTAAGTTAGCTCACGTACCATAGATCAGGCCATAATCCACCACGCTCATCAAATTCGGATCGACGAACTTGTCAGCAAAATCTGCATTCCAAACAGGTGGTAAAGTTTCGACAGGTCATAAGAGCCAAAGGTTGGCCTACATTAAATTGAAGCCTCAATAGCCCAACGGTTAAAGGTGTGTACTGAAAACCGAAAGGTCGCAGGTTCGAACTCCACCTGTTGCGCTATTATCGTACCCACTCCTATCACAAATTTGGAGGGGATAGGAGGATATTAGTCAACTTCAGCTTGGCTAATATTCTTAAAAAAAAATTATGAATTACTTAAATATTATTTAACATTAGATATACAGGGTTCCTCATGAAGTTTTCCTTCAACGTTAGACCGTTTCGCAGCCAATACAGTCAAAAATCACAATATTCCGTTGGAAATTTCATAATGCTAAGCATTTGCCTAACAATATGATGACTTGTCTGCTAATGGAAAGCTTGCACTGTCATTTTAAAACTTGCATTACTATAGGACACAAATTGTACAACGCGTATTTACGCAAGTGCAAAACATCCTGCTGCAAGTTATAAACGTTTCATGTTAAAGTTTTTCATTTAGAAAAACGCAGTAGTGGAAATCATAAAGGCTAGTACACACAACACATGCCCGTAAGTGAAGACTACTGATGCTCTTATATCATCAGAACACGAGTGTATGAACCGTGAACTCACAAGCTCGAGGCTGGAGGCGAGTAGATAGGTGAGTATCACTATCTCAAGTGGCGAGGATGCTTTTAGACGAAACCGGAGTAAAGTGCCGGTAAAAGGTATCCCGTCAAGTGTTTTCTACCTATTCCACTGGATGAGAAAACCTTTGTCTAGTATTTTTACCGTAAAAACTTTGAAATAGTTTAGTACCGTTGTATTATATACGAAACATTTCATTGTATGTAGTTCGAGCATTTGTAGATTATGAATTACAATAATGCTCAGATACATTGTATCTAGATAAATGTTGCAGGTACTCGTGTATTTATTAAACACTATTGTTTATGCTCGCGAATTCGTCCGCGTGGTTGCGTACATTTATTTTTTGAAAACTTTGATTTTAAAAGTAGCCTATGTCACTCTCTTCTACTATACCCATGCAAAGAATCACGTCGATCAGACAAACCACCAAACCAGCAAGATACACACTTTTGCATTTATAATCTTAGCAAGATATTTAATTACTGGCTATAACCAAGATCCTCATAAATATATGGTAGACATGTATTTTATTGATTCTCTAGTTGCAAATACGATCAATGTTTATGTACTTCTTTTAAAAATCACAAACGATTATCCTCACGTAACGAATGCTTGTTAGTCGGCGCAAAAAAGAAGGAATTTTCCGAAAGTTTCTGATGGTTTTAACGCGATACTAAATGAAAACAAGTGGTTCGATGTTGGTGGTGTAATTTGAATAATTCCATTCTAGGAAAATACACAAACTCGTTTTAAAAAAATATGTCTATAGCGGTTTGAAAGGTTGGAACAAAGTTGCTTCGATAATAATTATAAACTTAGAATGTATTAAAGTAAAGAGTGTCACTGACAAGTAGTTTTGTTTTTGTTCACTTTTGGTGATACCCCGAAAATAGGAGACTAGATGGTACATTGGTGTCGTAAGGCAGCCAGATATATCTTGATTGATTGAAGAGATTGCTCTGTTAACAATAAGGCCGCCTTTGCATGCGTCGTTTTACGTTGTTTATTCTTGTTCTTTCTTGAATGCAATTTAAAAGTTTTTGTGTTTGTGTCATCTTGAATCTTTATTAAAAGTAAAAGATTTTTGTTTTACCCTATCCTCGAAACAATGAATTTTTATGTACCTTTATACTTTTGGAGTTTCAAAAGCCTATTAGATTATAAAAGGGGGGGATTGATCATCGGAGTGAATTTCTTTGTATAAGGTACTGACCTGTTTTTGTGTAAGTTTGAAAATAAAATGTCTGCGTCTATTTCTAATCCTCTATTTGAACTCTGTTTTCTAAGCCCTAATTTAAGTCCAAGAACCACCGAAGAACGATAAATTCTCTCAAGAGTTGAAAACTACAGCGTCTTTCCTATGCAAACATTGTCGGTTATACCCGGTTTACATTATACTAGCTTCTGGATCCAGTAAGTACATTTAAGCGCTGCGCGCTGATAAGAGACCGTCTACTCTAACTTGTATGAATTCTGTTATAGATCTAGTTGCGATGTTGTTCCAATCATTAACTATATCAAAAATAGTGTGAACTGTGCAGTGGATTTGGGCCCGATAAGACTAATTAAGAGGCGCCAGATGGAGCGTGACTCAAAAGAAAAAAAAAATTAGTTAAAATTTTACAAAGTGCCTTCGAAATTGAATCTAACCAGTGTCACTCCTAAATTCCGACGCAATATCATCCCAGTTAAACCTCTACTATTATTGGAAAGGATCACGTCTTTCAGGAATGAGGAATATGCCGAGAAAGAGTCCACCACAGGACTGGAGTCATCATCATCAGTTTATGGGCCTGCTCCAGAAGCTTCCTCCATCAATTTCTATCTTCCGGGATCGTTGTCCAGCTTCCTACACCAATCCGCTTTGCATCTAATCTGACTCCATCCGCTCACCGAAGAATTGGGCGACCGATACTTCTACGACCGTGGGGTATAACAATATTAATTTCTTTCGAGGTCAAGTATCATCCGTTCGATGTATATGTCCATAGTTCATTGCAATCTTGCAATTTTAATGTGCTGGACAATGTTTGGCTTATTAAAGAGGTCATAAAGCTCAAAGTTGAATCTAATGCGCCAGCACTAGCTCGCAACTGGCATAATATGAACCAGTCGTTAAGTAGCGAAGGTAGATATTAGCGAGTTCTTTATTTGTTTTAACTTAGACTGAGATTGTCTCGGGCGCGCTTGAAATTGCCCGCGGCGCAATGCGGCACTGTGAAATTCTTGGGCAGGCTTTCTAGTACAATTATCATATAAAATTCAGCGACAATCAGATTTCAGCTTTTCGGGTAATGCGTATTTGCCTTGCCGTGCAAACGTTCTTTTCCACACATTAAAAAACTATCAATTCAAAATGTATTAGTAGTTCGCCACCTTCTTCGCCACGAACTAAAATATCGCGTCCTAGAAGTTTGTATTCGCGAATACCTCGAATTACACTTAAAGTTTTGGCATAGAGAACTATTCTGCGAAAAAAAGAGTATTAATTTTATATACGTTCGGTAATTTATTGATTTTAGTATTTGTTGTTTAGCTACAGAACGTGACTGGAATCTGCTCTCGTAAATCGGCTTGATAGACAGACAGATGAACAAGTGGTTTTTTTTTTTAATTTATAGACTAGCGCTTGACTGCGATCTCACCTGATGGTAAATAAAATTCGGGCCATGAATATAATAAAGTGGAATTCGGCCAAGTAAACTCAGACCTCACTTCCCTGGGTCGAGTATAGAGTAGTGTTTGATATTGATCATTACTAGTATGAAAGAAGAACGTAGAGTTCTAACGTGAAAAGAGGTTATTATATATCTTCGTAGCGTTCTAACGTCCGAAGTGGGATTTGACCCTCTACACGTCGAGCTTGCTAAAATTTAAAGGATGAGGTGCCTTTAGTAATTAAACACTCATCAACAACACCCAACAACTGCTAAAACGTGTACTGTAGCCGCGTGGAGTTTTGTGGCTCATTCGGCGGGGAATCAGGGCGGTTGCACAATGTTTCCGCGCAATTAACTCCGCCGACGGGCCTCCCGTGTGCCTGCATCGACGCCCTCTGATTACACACTGGGTTTAAGTTAACATCTCACTTAAATTACACGTGGAGTCCAATTGCTTGGCACTTCAAAGACTGAGAATGTTCTTATATGAGAATCACAGGTGCTGCTGCGTGAGTGATTTGAATGTGCCCATACCTAGTAGCGGTATAATATCTGATCTCTTTCCGACCCATCGGATTAAGATCGGGATCGGGAATAGAGAGTGCACCTGTGTTTGCTCACACACTTGTTCACTATACTGTCTTTAACGCAAATGGCTAATGTCTGTAGAGATTGGCCGCCATAACCGGATTCGGTCGGGGAAACATTTTATAATATCAGAAGTGGAATTTCAGGCTTAGAACTAACTTAAAGTGAGAGGCGTTTGCCTGAAATTCGAACCTTCGGACTTCTGAAAGCTACACCAGGCTACTGGTGAGTAGTGTAATATGAATACACATTATAGCACGGATAAAAAAAGGTCAAGACAAGTTTGACCGTCCATCTAGCTATAACTAGCGGAATAAAACTCTGTAATCTATCATCTAACACCAAGTTATACAACAGGTGGGGGCGCGCGAGAAACTTTGCTAACTCACTTAGCGCCTAAGTTGTTTCTGGGATCGTCCAAGTTATTTTAACACAATTTAGCAATTTGTGGCGTTCCTTTGGTCGACGAATTCCGAACTTATCTAAATACAATACGAAGTTATAGGATAAATTAATTAAGGGAAAGGGTTTAATTAATTTCCACTTTTAATTTTCCATAATACACATATTGTTTGTAAGTATCACTTTCCTTGTTACAGAACCAACGTTATAAAAATTTTCAACTTTTTTTGCCCTCAAAAACGTGAAAGAAACGTGACAACAGTGTCAGCAGATTTGGCTTAGTAATACACAGCAGCCACAACACGACAATGTAGGCACGATGTGGTTCTCAGAAAATAAAGGAAAGATTGTTTTGAAATACCTTCTTTGCCATGTTACATACCTACTCGTATATCTAATACTAAATTATTTAGAGAACATTTAGCTTAAAATGTTTTGAAGGTCACACGATAAATTCTGAAATTCATACACTAAGTAATTAGTGATACAGTCAGTACGTTGTTTTGAACAAACATGTTTTACTACTACTAGCGCACAGGACATTTATGTACCTACATGCCACCAAAAAAATTGAAAGGAAACAAGCAGTAAAAGACAGTGGAGTGTTGGTGTTCTTACAATAAATGAAGACTGAAACCTATGTTGACACGACTTCATCGATTAAAGATTCAAGAACGTTTATCCAGAGACGGTTAATACAACAAACAAATCAGAAAAAACAGTACAAACAAAATGGGCGAAGACAAAGATGTAGGCAACGGTAGCACAAAACTAACAAAGAAGTGATTACTTCGATTCATTCGAGAAAATATTGTTTTTGCTCTATTTACATTGAATCTTCGATGGTGACTTGCGAACACTGACCGTGAAGTTCGCAAAACGAAATTGCTTTGTAAAGGAAATGTAACTAAAATATGTAGCATGACATAAGAATACTTCAAAAATACAAAAAATAAAAAATACCACGAAATAAAATGAACAAGGTTGAAATAAAAAATAACTGGTCAAATGCGACTCGGACTCGCATACGAAGGGCTCCGTAGCAAAAAACGCCGAAAAAAGTACTCGTTTCTAGTATGGGAGCTTCCCTTCCCTTTAATTTATATATTTTTTTTCTTATTTATTGTTATAGCGGCAACAGAAACACAATGTGTGTTTCTCTGAAAAGGAGGTGGGTTGATAAGGCAACAAAATCCGCCCCTCATACACTCGAAAAAAAAAGTTCCAGATTTCGACAAATTGTAAATCTATAATTATATAAAAAGGCTTGTCCTGACTGACTGACTGACTGACTGACTGACTGACGATCAACGCACAGCCTAAACCACTGAAGTTAGAAACTTGAAATTTTGACAGTAGGTTCCTTTTATGACGTAGGCGAGCACTAAGAAAGGATTTTTCGAAATTCGTTCCCCAAGGGGGTAAAAAGGGGGGTTAAAGTTTGTATGAAACTCCGTCATTTTTCGAGTTATACTCATGAAATTCGGTATTTAGGCTTTAAATTGAAAACAAAAAAGTACGTGTTTCACAGTTTTTAAAAATTCTACCCCCTAAGGGGTTAAATAGGGGTTGAATGTTTGTATGATAGTCCTTCGTTCTTCAAGTTATTTTTCAAGTTATGTTTATGAAACTTGATATTTTGGCTCTTGATCAAAAATAAAGAATTACGTATTTTACATTTTTTGAAAATTCTCTCCCCAAGGGGGTAAAAAGGGGAGTTTCAATATTCATAGTTAAGACAGGACAACGTCTGTCGGGTCCGCTAGTGTATTTATATACTTGAAGATATAAACTTTATTTTAATATAAAGTTTAGGTTATAAAAAAAATAGTAAGTTACAGAAAATATTACCCAAAAAGAGAGTGTTTCTGGTACTTTTCTTACATTTTCATACATTTTAGTCGTTTTTTAAGCTTTGATTTAATATTTTAGAATGAGGCGCTCCATGAACCATGGTAAACGTAACTGATAATGATGCTCCTTTTTATAAGCTTTTATATGAGTATTAATTTATTTTGGTTCATGGAGCGCCTCATTCTAAAATATTAAATCAAAGCTTAAAAAACGACTAAAATGTATGAAAATGTAAGAAAAGTACCAGAAACACTCTCTTTTTGGGTAATATTTTCTGTAACTTACTATATTTTTTATCACCTAAACTTTATATTAACATAAAGTTTATATCTTCAAGTATATAAATACATTTACAATTTGTCGGAATCTGGAACTTTTTTTTTCGAGTGTATGAGGGGCGGATTTTGGGCCTTATCAACCCACCTCCTTTTATACAGCTCGCTGACAGACCCACAGACGGTCCGTCCGTCGGAGTCTAAGTAATAGGGCCCGTTGGTTACCCTTCGGGTACGGAACCCTAGAAGTGAGGTGTCGAGGGGGATCCTATATAAAGCGAAGCTTCTAATTGCATTGAATATAAAAGACTTGGACTCATAATATAGACAACGATAAACGTTGTCCAAGTAATGAGATGCATTCGTTTGTTAATACCTGTATAGTTTCAATGCTAACGGTCTGTTAATGTAAACAAACAATCCACACGCACTTGTAATTTTAGCAGTTCCAACATGGTATTGAGTAAATAGATCCAGGATTAGGCAATACCTAAATATTTATTTTGAAACATGATCGATCAAAACTATCTAGGCGGAATTGTATCGTAGGGGTTTATCTCACGCCTCTAGCAGAAATCACATACAGCAAATGACTCGTGTGTCGACTCTATTTGCAATACATCCCGGAGTCGGCCCGTCCGTGCGTGAAGATCAATGCCTAGATATTCACGCAGCCTCACGCAGTTTTGTTCCTTGTTACAGTGGAACTAAAGACTGTTTTGCAATATCAAAGAAGTTGTGAAAAGGGGGGCAAGTTAAGATCTGTATCGAGGTAAAACAACATCGAAGAGTGCAAAAAAGTTCCAAATGCTTTAGCTATTGGATTTAGCCCAGTAATAAGGTATCCGTGATTCATGATTACCTAACTAGAATGCCTAATACAATTTAAAATAAGGTGCAAACAATAAAGTAGACTAAATTGCAGCGCCAGTACAATGCAGTCAATCGCGCAGTCGGTAGGACTGGAAGTTGTGTCTCTCTATAAGTCCTTAACCTTTGATTATATACTCCATAACTATACTTACGCATGCAAAACATTACGTAATTCCGTTGCTGTATGATTGAAGGACAAACCAACAACAAACACTTTCGCATTCACAATATTACAGAAAGGATTCTTTATTTTTTCGTATAAAATGTCTGCAAAAGAACAAGTGAGGTGGATGTGTGACTGTCAAACTTGTAGTGGAAATTGGTACAACCCGTGTGTAAGTGTGTAACACGGGGCGGTTTCATCAAACGGTGTTGCGGGAAATCTCGTAAAACACGCCACGTGACCTCGTCAACTTATTGGATACGCCGCAGCGCCGCTTTGAACGTCGAACTCAAAGGATAGGAGCCTGATATTAATGTCGAAAAAATTTGTGCACAAGTTGCTTGCTATTAGCCAGAGAGATGTCACTCTAAGAGCCAGTTTACCTTCTGCATCCCTCGCTCTCGCACATTCTAATATTTTTAATTATTATAAAAATCTCATTATATTTTTGACCAAAGTGGTTCATTACTTGAGAGTAAAATTACGGATATTTTATACATATTTCTAATGTCTCATGCTTAAGCGTTTTTTTTTGGGTAGCGATTTATTAAATCCTTCAAATTATTAACTAAGACCAAACAAGGATACTGTGTGGTTTTAAAATCCATTTTTCGATATTGTGAAAATGTCTTTATCATAATGTAATACACAAATCTTACATTATTTAAAAGAAGACTAAAGGTAATAATAATAATATGCCGACTTTGAAATAGTAGATGTGAAAGTTCAAAGCGCCTCACCGGAGATACTAGGAACTAAATTAGACATTTCTCAATGCAATTTATCATAATTCATATTACTTCTGTGGAACTGTCACTTTTGTTAGCAAATATTTTTGCTTTAATTGAAGTTTCTTTGATTGGACGTCGCCTTCAGCCTGTCCAGCGCAGTAGTGTCATAGAGGTCAGGAGGTCTGCTCCTCTAGTAATGTGAGAACTCTCTGCTACTAGTACACCAGTTGCCTCTTTGGCAACTAGTGACTAACCGCAAATTAGTTTACCACAAGCCTGGGCTCACATGTCAAGGGAAAATCGTGTCATATCATATACAAAGTTTGAGTATAGGGATTTAATAAACGTTAGACGATAATCTCTATAACATAGTTTGAAAAGCTAATAATATTCAAGTTTGTAATGCTCAACATCGTCACAAGTTTATAATAAGTAATAACCTTAACGCCGGTGTATTTCGTATTCAATACCTTGCGAAACTCAATATTATAATAAATGCTAAAGTAACTCTGTCTGTTTATTACGCTTTCACAATTAAACTGCTGAATCAATTTTGATAAATTTTAGTAGAGATAGATTGGTGAAGGACATAGGGTAAATTTTGTTACAATTTATAGAATAGAATAGAAATATTTTTTTATTCAAATAAACTTTTACAAGTGCTTTTGAATCGTCGATAATAATATAAGGTTGTCTAGAGGAGATCGCTTATAGTGATAAGACCGCCCTTGCGTACTTATGTACATTAATTATAAGATTTGAATGTAAACATTATTTCTTGTGCGTAGCAATAAAGAATTTTCTATTTATCTATCTATAGTTGGATTAAAAATAGGTAGCTACGACTGAGTGTCGGCAAGTATCTACCTACCCATCCACTGATATTGTCTCCACCTTCTCACGTATTCGACGGCGCGTCATGTTTCATATCACGATGATACTTGTATTTACCTTACGTCTGCTCCGCTGGCTTTAAATGAAATCGACTATCCATGCGCGATGATACTGATCTATAAGTATATAACCTGTAGAATACAGTTTCTTTCTCCGATCAATAGTAATACAAGATATGCAGGACCGTACAAAATCTAATTGGAGAAGTGTTCGTGAAGAATTCGATTAAAAATAAGTTCTTACAATAACGGGACGCCTAGTGATTTAGCGTTTCAGCACGGCGTGCAGAAACCGATTAGGGGTGTGGGTTCAATTAAAACTGCCATATCCTCTTCCAAGTTAGCCCACTGCCATCTGAGACTGCATCGTCACTTATCCTCAGGTGATTTCGCAGTCAAGGGCTATCTTGTCATCGAATAAGAATAAAAAATAAATTATAATGTACGAAACGGGTACATCCAAAGATAAAAACTGTTTCGGCATGACTTGGGTCCATGTGTGATCCATATCTTTTTTATATTTTACTAAGTACGTTTAAGAACAGTTTCATTCAGTTCACAGATGTACATTTATTCAAAATTTCACAGAATTGCATATCGTCGGGGATAGTGCAAATCCGCGTAACTAGCATTAAGTAAGTAAGTGTCGTAGCGACTAAATTAATCACTTTAAAGATATCTATTTTTATTATCAATACAATAGAACACATGAATTATTACGCTCTGTGTAAAAATTAGCCCAATAGCCGTAAAAATAAGTTTAAAAATGTCACTAGTGTAGATCCGCGGTTTTTACCAATGTTACATACGCGGTTTTGCACTATCCCCGACGATATTTTAAAAGCATTAAGGACAACAATGGCGATTTTAAGGCAATCTATTTAAAATGACGGTTTTACCCGAAAACGTTTGCTTGTGGATGGGAAAACAAAAACAGTTCGTTACCAGGATTAATTAAGAACCTTTTGTTGAAACAACGCGAGCTCTACATTACAGAAAAACAACGTTCCTACTACAAACGTGTTACATACAAAGGATACAAAGGACATAACACAATGTAATATTTATTCATTACAAATGTGTTCCTTAACTGAGTCTTTAACATAACAAGCACTGTGACTATAATGCATATAGATCATAGCAAAATTATAGGTTTTATTAATGACAAGACATTAGACAGCCCTTGACTGCGATCTCACCTCACGGTAAGTGACGATGTAGTAGATAGTAGCGGGCTAATTTGGTAGGGGATATAATTCGTACACTTAAGCGGTTTCTACACTTTGCCTTGTCGTCGTGCCAGAACGCTAAATCCCTTGACGGCACGTTTTTGACGATAACTTACCGCAATCAGAGCTTCCCACCAGACTAAACACCAGATACTTCAAGGCTTTAACTTGATAATATAATTACATATTTTAATTAAAAAACTTTCTTAATAGAGAACTTCAGAAATATTATTTTTCGTCCAAAAAGAAAAGTAACAGTAGAAAAACTTATATAATCTAGAATTCTAGAGGTAAAAATGTAATGAACAAGATACTATCAAAAGTTGAAAAACTTAGTTAAATTACAATCGATCCTGGTAATTACATTTTATGGTTCCATTAACTACAAGCAACGGTGAACGGTTTTCGAGTTTTATTTATGTAGAATATGGTAACAAAAAAATCCCCTCTATAGCCTCCCCACTACCTCCACATAGCACCTTGTTGGCGGCTTCTTTGTCATTTTGCTCATAGATGTGTCCTTGCAAAAATAGGTGTTGTATGGTGATGGGTGAGTAGGTATGTTTAATATAGATAATATGTAATTACAGAATGACTAGTACCTAGTAGTATCTGTTTTAGTCTTTGAGCATTTAACCAACCAAACCTTTAGCCAAAATATTCACAGTCGAATACAAACTTTATTAATGAAATTTTATTTATTTTTATAGATAAAACCAAAATGTCAGACTAAGATGTCCAAATATTGGACAGAATTTCCTGGCGGAATTCATGATATTGAAGGAACAATTTGCTTTAATCCGCTAAACATGAAAAATCCAAGATAAGATGTCCAATCTGTCCAATCTGTCAAAGCTTAAAAAGAAAACTAAGCTTTCACTAGAGTTTCAATTCAATTTTCTCACATATTTACGCTAAACTAAACCCGTGCGTTGAACTAATTTGCGGGTAGTTGCAACTTTTACAGCAAAGTTGCGCTTTGATTAATACCTACCGCGCCACATCCTTTGATGGCGAGCGAAATTCATTATATGGAAAGCCAGGGAGGAATATATAAGCGATTTGAGATTACATTAAAAGTCTATGTAGAGCTTGATGTAGAGATATTCTTAATTGGAACTGCGTGCGTGCGCGTTTTTTTTTATGATTTTTTCCTTAGGAGATTAAAAATGAGCATAGTGTAGGTATGTATTGTCTTCTTACGTTGAAGAAATGAGACTCAGACGCGTGCTGATAAATGTGATATCAGTTTTAAGGTATCCATTCTATTATGGATTAAATACTTTAAATCTAATTATATCAATAACAGAACTAAATAAACTAGTCGAAAAGTAATGTATTCTTTCACAATGTTCCGTAAAGAAGACTTTCAAAAGATCTTTTCAGAAACAGCCAGAAGGCCTGTTGATAAATATTTATTCTTCCTCATAAACCATAAAATACATAAAGTTCGATTTATCTGAATAAATATTTTATAGGTTTCCGCTCGGAAATCGACCGAGATTTTTAAGAGTTCAGGTATTGAAATTTGAAACGCCACAATTAAAATAACAATAGAGTTTTACGTACACTACTATACAGCTATAGAAAGGGTTTATCTATACCTAATGTTTTTGATTTTTATTGAATGTTTCAACGTTAATATGGATAATTATAGAATGCCTACTAGTATTTCCTTAACGGGAAGCAACCAGATAGAATTGAGCAAGAATAAGGTTGCCTCTAGACAGGTGTAATCAAAGCTTGTTGAAAATCCATACGATGCATGTACTAGGGGCTAATTGATACGACTTGCAATACCGCATTTTAGTTCAATGTTTACGACTGAACTATTTTTGAGTTCCTTTTAGCACCTAGTTACTGAAGCTTAGATACTCGTAAGGATTACTGTACTATCGTTGTACTTAAGAGCTTTTAAGGGTAGCAGGGACCTCAATAAAACTAAGATGGTGCATTTACATAAACGTAAATAAAATAAATTGTCACCGCTGGAACTACTGTCCTTGTATTCTAAGGCAAAGTGAATGGACAAATTCAATTGCAATTTAGAGTGCTCTGCTATAAACCGGTTTAAATTGTAAAGTGTGCTGTGTGGTTACAGCGAGTAGATACAATATTAATATTGCAACGGTTTAGATTCTAAGGACCTCTAGGAGTTTCAGAGGAGATCAGTACAGTTCAAAAACCTTTTTACATTTAGGTTACGTAATCCTTAGTAATACATGTATTATAAATGCGCATTTAGTGTTTGGTGCAAGTAATCACGTCGACTTGGAGAGTGACACCTAGGCTACCTTTTATCCCAGAAAAAACAGGGTTCCCGCGGGATTTTTAAAAACTTTCATTGAGTACCACGCGAAAAATACTGAAGTATTGTATTGTTGAGTGTGTCTATGGGGTTTTTCTTTCTTGTCTAATTTTCTTTGTATAAATTGTTATTTACCATTTATTTGTAACATCTTTATTGTAACTTACAATCATGCAATAAATAAATGAATGAAATGAAATCGCGAGCATCAGCTAGATTACAATAATGATAGACTCTAACGACGTCCTGGAGTTTCAGAAAAGGACATTTATGCAATTAAATTTTCGGTTATTTCACATCGGTAAATAAAGATTAAATTCTGTTTAAGGTCCACGACTACTGAGGTCGGCGACTCAAAGCCGCAAGAGCAACAATGCGTCCCTGGGGCACAAAGCCTCGCTATCTGGGAGTCATTGTTTTACGGCCAGACTTTGTCGTACCCCGGGGGGATGCGTAGAGCCTGGCTTTCAACCCCTAAGACAGTCAACTGTATTTAAAAATTAAAAGCAATGGTAAATTGCTAAATAAAATAGGTAGAGATTGTATACCGCTATTGAGACACTACTATTCATTTAGTGGGCCCTCAAATATATGCGTGTGTATGATGGTGCTATTCTGTGTAAAATGCACATGTAAGTCATACTTATTCTAACAAAAATTATATACATCATGTAGGCCAAATTGCGACAAATCAAGAGACTCTACCACCGGTTTGAAAAGCAAATTCTGCTGACAAGGACCGGAAAGAAACTCACATAATTATCCTCTTTCAAAATAAAAGCGTTCAAATATTTATAACATCTTGAGGACATAATATATCATTCTAAAGTGACATTCAACGAATTACTACATAAAAATAACCAATCTAATTAAAGTCCATGAGACCAATCGTTTAATTAGAGATGGCTTTTAACATAGCCTGTGTTGAATCACTAGAAAAACTTTTATTAATTTTCACTCACCGCACACCGAGTTGGTTCGAATTCGCCATTTTTTCTTCTGCGTCGCTCGGCCAATCAGCGTTGCGTTGACGGTGGCGCCACCGCGCGGTACGCGGACCGAGCGCGAGTTAATTTCTCGCGGATCGACCAATCGGGTCGATCTTTGGCGAATAGTGGCGGGCGGCGGGAGTTTTAAAACCCAACATTTCCCCCCACCGAAATCCGACAGGATTTCACCAGTTACGATACCAATTGAAAATATTGAATAGTTAGTACATAACTGTTAGTAAATGTTTGAATACTTTATTTCTGAGCGTGTGGACTGTATAATATAAATTATTACATATAGATAATTATATTGAATATAAGTTGAATATACTTAATATAAGAAATTAATAAAAATAATAATATTGAAGCTAAATTGAAAGAATAATAAACTAAAATACTACTAGGGAACAACATGGCTAAGCTGAATCCTGCTCCAAAGGTAGAGGACTGAGCTTAACTATGGGTCGTGTAAATTCCGAGTTTTTAGTTCGAACACTGGCCACGCGAACTATACCATCAGGGCCAGGATAAACTTTGGTGACCCGAGCGAGACTCCATTCCAGAGGTGCAAGGTTATGAGAATTTAACAGAACAAGATCACCTACTTTAATATTAGTCTGAGTTTTATCAAACCACTTTTGACGCTGCTGAAGCAAATGCAAGTAATCTTGCTTCCATCTTTTCCAAAATTGTTGGGAAATCTGTTGGACAAGTTGCCAACGATTTAAACGATTGTTTGAAATTTCGGTAACATCATATTCTGGTACAGATAGTAACTCGCGACCTATCAAAAAATGCGCTGGGGTCAACATTTCAAATTCATTAGGATCACTAGATAAGGCACATAATGGCCTTGAATTGAGCACTGCTTCTACACGCGTAAAGACAGTAGTAAGTTCTTCAAATGTTAAAGCACGTGTGCCAACTGCCCTTTTTAAATGTAATTTAGCCATTTTAATAGCAGCCTCGTAGATGCCACCAAAATGGCTTCCTGCTGGAGGGTTAAATTTCCATTGAATATTACGCTTAGCAAATTCATTTGATAAATCTTTGAAATTTGACTTCCAAAACTCTGACACTTCAGCGATGTGTCTACTAGCAGACACGAAATTCGTTCCTTGATCTGAGATCACCGAAGAACACAAACCGCGCCGGGCCGTGAAGCGGTCAAAACAATTTAAAAAACTTTCTGTATTCAAGGACGAAACTACTTCTAAATGCACTGCTCGAGTTGCACAGCAAACAAAAAGACACAAATATGCCTTAGAAATACGAGCGTTTTTACGTGTAGACTCTTTGATGTAAAATGGTCCACCCATATCTACGCCGACCGTATGAAAAACATGAAGGTCTTGTAATCGATATTTAGGGAGCTCACCCATAACAGGTTGCCTAGTCGATGGTGTAACCCGAAAACAAGCGATACATTTAGTAGTACGCGAGCGTATGGCTCTGCGGGCTGAAATGATCCAGTACTTTTGACTGAGAATACTTTGTAGTGTACGTGGACCTACATGCAGATGCAATTTATGATAATGGTCAATTAAGACTTTGGTAAAGTTAGACTTCTTAGGAAGAAGTAAAGGATGTTTTTTGTCGAAAGGTAAGTCTGATTGAGACAGCCTACCCCCCACCCTGAGGAAATTATCTGAATCAATAAAAGGATTCAGCTTCCGAAGGGTTGAACTACATTTCTCACCTTTGGACAAGGCAGCAAAATCATCTGAGAAATGTTGTTGTTGAACACATTTGATTATTAAATCATGAGCTTTTCGCATTTCTACAACAGAGAGATCCTTTCGTTTATTAGGCTCAGATTTACAGTTATCTAGAAATAGGTAACAGCGAGCCACAATATTAATTATTTTAGAATAACTAGAAAACTTTTCTGTTAATTCGTAAATCAAATTAGACTCAGGAGTTTGAGTCGTTATTAGACTGGGAGCTGGGACAGGTTTGAGCTCTGGTGGAGTCTCATCCCTGAACTCCTCAATTGATTTAATGGGCCAGGTGGACTTGTCACCGTACAGCCACTGAGGTCCATGCAACCATTCTGGCGTCTCAAGGAGGGTTGATGGCAAAGCACCACGAGAACACACATCAGCTGGATTGCATTCACCTGAGACGTGATTCCAACATGAGCTGGGTACCGCGTCATTAATTTTGGCAACACGAGTGGCCACAAAAGTTTTAAGTATGTGACTAGGCGTGTTGAGCCAATTAAGGACCACTGATGAGTCTGTAAACAGAAGCAATTCAGACACTTGCTGTCTGTCTGCCACAATCTTGTATACATAATTAATTAATTTCGATAATAAGTGCGCAGCCATTAGCTCCAGACGTGGAATGGACACTGTCTTTAAAGGAGCGACCTTTGACTTAGCAATCAGCAGACTAACTTTTGTGTCAGTCTTCTCAGTGCGTAGATAGACTACCGCAGCATAGCCTTTAGAAGAAGCGTCACAAAATCCTACAACTTGAAGTTGAGTAGGATTTTTAATAATAGCATGTCGATCATGCTTGAAATCAGATAGTAGGTGTAACTCATTGACATAAGTTTGCCACTGAGTCTCAAGATCAGCAGGCAAGCTCTCGTCCCAACCTAGCTGTAATGACCAAAGCTTCTGCATTAAACACTTAGCATAGAAGATACAGGGGGCTGCAAACCCGAGTGGATCAAATTGACGACCGATTTGAGATAATATAGTTCTCTTTGTCACCACAGGGTTTGGAGGCACTGTTGAAAATGTGAAAGAATCAGAAGCTGGTAACCACTGCAGACCCAGAACCTTGATGGCAAAACTGTTTTCATCATCAAACGCTAGTGGAGTTTCTCTGTGGTCGTCCGGTAGATGCTCGAGAACTGGCAACGAGTTACTAGACCACTTGCGCAATAGAAACCCACCAAGCCTCAAGAGTGCGATTAAGTCACCCTGAAGCTGAATAGCTTCTTCATCGGTATCTACAGACCACAAAAAATCATCCATAAAGAATGCTGTTTTGAGTATCTCGGCTGCTTGGGGATATGTTTCAACTTCATCATCCGCTAAAGTGTACAGAACTTTAATAGCTAAATACGGGCTACTGGCAACACCATATGTGACTGTGTTGAGTTCAAAAACTTGAATAGGTTGATCAAGAGAAGAACGCCATAGAATATGTTGATACGGCCGTTGATCTTTCTCTATTTCTATCTGTCTGTACATTTTACAAATGTCAGCAGACAAGCAAATTTCTTTAAGTCTGAAATTTATAATCAGCTGATTGAGGTCAGCTTGAAGTTTAGGACCTGGCAAAACAATCGAATTGAGAGAATTAGAATTTGAGGTCCGACAAGACGCATCGAACACCACTCGATGAGCTGTGGTCGTACTTGAAGGCTTGACAATACAAAAATGCGGGATGATATATTTCGAATCCACGTCTTGTACTGAACCTAGACAAGTCATGTGTCCGAGCGACTCATATTCGCGCATAAATTTATGGTATTCAGCTTTGAGATCCTTTTCGCGCTCGAGTCTCGACTCCAAATTGATAAGCCGGCGAGTAGCAATTTGACGCGAGTCACCAAGCTGAGAACCCTGTCGCATGGGGTACTTGACTATATACCTACCGCTACTGTCACGTCTATGTTCTTGAGCGAACAGCTGTTCCGCTAAGACATCATCGGGATCTTGAGGTATCTCAATGGGTATATTTTCAATGTCCCAAAAGGAACTCATTATTTGATCTAAGTTAGATGAAATACCACAAAAGGCACTAAGAGTGCTTTGCTGATTAGGAGGTTGAACGAAAGAGGGTGCAGACTGATTCGAATGTTGAGATAGCACAGTCTGGCCCGCTATGACGTACCCGAAAATCGAGCGCAAAGCAACTGGCATACCACTTTCTTGTGGTAGAATTCTTTCACCGTCGTATATATAGGGGAATAAATCACCCGCTATTAAAATGTCGATAGGACCCGGTTTATAGAAAGAGGGATCGGCTAGACAAAGATTTTTGAAATTTTTAATAACCCTATCAGATAAAGGCATGGTAGGCAGAGCACCAGTTATCTTCGAAACAATGACTGTGTCAGTCGACAAGATAGGACCGACTTGATTTGTAGGCTTGACTGTACACGTGGCTAACCCGAAATCTTGGACCGCATTGCCACCTAACCCTAGTGGTTGAAAGTGACATTTACGTCGAGCTAAGCCTAACCGGGAGGCTAATTCTTGAGTAATGTAGCCAGTCATAGCCCCACTGTCAATTAGACAACGTACGGAGTGGTACTTGCCCCAACGATCTGCAACGTGGATAATAGCTGTACCAAGCAAAACAGTCAAAGACGCTGAACACGTTAACGCAACGGTACTGTTTGCAGCATCCTTATCTGATGCAGGGTGCAAAGTCACGTGATGCATTTGTTTACAGATAATACACCTGATAGTTGAGCTGCAGCTAGAATTTTTTTCATGCGAACGGAGACAATTTACGCACAGCTGCAACTTCTTAATCGCATCTAAACGTTGAGCTGGTGAGAGTTCAAAATATTCTGGACACCGATAAATAGAATGCAATTTTTTACAATACAAACAGTCCCTTGATTTAGACTGTGTGTGATCACCCTTAGCTGTACTAGTACTTGAAACTTCGGATGAAAGGGTAGGCTTCATCAGTTTTAATTTATTAAAATTATTATTTTGTTTTTGAAAAATATTTGACGATTGACTAATTTTCTTTGGACCCTGTTTATCCACAGAAACCGGTTTTGATTTAATTTGAGATTCAGACCTCTCAATTACTCGTATATGATTTTCGAGAAAAGAAATTAATTCATTAAAAGTTGGTACTATATTCTGTGATATTGATTGTTCAAACTCCCGACGAGTACAAGGGTCCAGGTTTCGAATCCCGATATAAAACAAAATAAATTGGGCTAAGTCGCTTATATTTAATAACTGAAGCGCTTTAACACTTTCTTGAAATGTTTGTAAAAATATATTTAGGCTGGCCGCAGACTCATTTTGCAAAGGTTTAAAATTAAATAATTTTTCTAAATAATTAGTAGCTAGTTATGATGACTCGGCCGTCCGCACTAGATTAACATGTACTTCTGAGAAATCTAAGCCAACGTTGCAGTTTTGACCGTCGAGACATCATCTTTCCCGTGGGACCGTTTTACAATGATTAAATCCAGGGCCTCCGAATCGGCCAGACGTAAAAAGGTTTTTTATTTTTTATTTAATACGCTCCCGAAATCAAAAGTGGCGCAGCCTAGGAGGATAATTTTTAATTATTATCCTGAACCAAATAAATAACTTTTTTTTTGGAGTGAGTAAAATAATAAAAAAAAAAGGAGTATGGTGGCAGCGGTTCGGTGAGTAAATCTTTTCGCCATTCCTTTGTCCATCCTCCCTATACCTTTAATTATTTAATAAGTAAAGTGTTACAAGTGAGATTAAACTTAGCTCTGTGTAACTTTTAGATATATAAGTGATAGGAGCCATATGAAATTATATGGGCTTATCTATATTAGATTCTAAGAATTTTTATAATAGAGTAATGAAGAACTAGAAACATTTATTAATTGAACAAAAAAAAATATATTTAAATAATTGAAAAATTAAAAAATAAATTCTTTTAATCTCTAAATTGATTAAAGAATTATTTTATAACAAACTTATATTTTATTAAAATTTAATAATAATTGTGAATTAAATTCTTTTAATCTATAAATTGATTAAAGAATTATTTTATTACAACTTTATATTTTATTAAAATTAAGTAATAAATGTGAATTAAATTCATTTAATCTATAAATTGATTAAATAATTATTTGCTTAAACATAATTATATTGCGATAAATTTTCGTATTATAAAAAAAAAAAAAAAAAATATTTCTCTACATTTTACAACTTTTATTTACAAATTTTCTTTTTCATTTTACATTTTATTTTATATTTTACATTGTGCTTTTATTCTTTATTTTATTGTCTTTGTGTTTTATGTGTGTGTTTTTAAGTGTTTTTTACTAAAGCCAGTTGCATCCTCTGTGCATTTCATTACTCTATCATCATGACAACCACAACCGTTGAATCGATACCTAAAGAAGTTATACAATTAATTCCTCTATATAGTGGTGATAAAAGACAGTTAAATCTTTATTTGCGAAAATGTCAGTATGTGATTGATCGGTTTAAGGGTAATGATGAACAAAATCTTTACGTTTTTAATGTTTTAACGAGTCGATTAAGAGATGATGCAGCTGCGCTCTTGTCTGAACGAGAAGACGTTGTTACATGGTCCACATTGAAAGAATTGTTAATCCAACATTTCGGAGATCCTCGCAGTGAGGCGTGCATCAATATCGAATTGGAATCTTTGAAAATTCATCACGGGGAAAGTTACCTAGATTTTTGTAACAGAATCCAATGTGTGCGTTCGTTGCTAATGTCCAAAGTAAATGCAATTGACGACCCACAATTAAAACATGCAAAGTCGGTTATTTACACTAATACAGCTTTAAATGTATTTCTATATAATCTTCCTGAGAGTATGGTCCGCATCGTAAGGCTGAAATCACCCACGACTTTGGAAGCGGCTTTAAGTATCGTACTCGAAGAAGTAAATTTCTTAGATCAATATAATATGCGAAATCGTGTACATGGTAATAGCCAAACTATGGGTTTAGGTTCAAGGCCGTCGATGAACCAGCCGTTTGGGTACAAACCCAACTTGCCAACTATTCATCCTAAATTTAATTTTAATAATTCACAAAGTAGGATGCCTCAAATTCAGGGTCAGGTTCAACCACCAAAACCAATGTTCGGGTACAGGCCCCCACAACCATTAGGGTACAGGCCCCCGCAACAGTTCGGGTACAGGCCCCCTCAACAATTCGGGTATAGGCCCCCTCAACAATTCGGGTATAGGCCCCCGCAACAATTTGGATACAGGCCCCCTCAACAATTCGGGTACAGGCCCCCTCAACAATTCGGGTATAGGCCCCCGCAACCATTTGGTTACAAGCCACCACAGGTTGGACTTAATCCAACTCAAAGGCCCCAACAACATACTGATGTATCCATGAGGACAGCACAACCTAAGATGCAACAAGGTTTTAAGTTAAACGAACTGACTATGACCGATTATGAAGACAATACCCTCTATGACAATTATTACTATGATGAGAATGACTACTCGAATGACATTAACTACTGCTATGACGCTGACGTGAATTATATGGAAACCCCTAACGAACCCTGTAACGAATTGGAACCAGCAAATGATAGTCAAAACCCACTTCCGGATTTTTCAGGAAATAGCCTCGAGTATAGACAAGAAATCTTAGAAATAAATTGCGATCCTAATCTAAAACTGCCTTACATTTATTTAGAAGAGATAGACGCAAAAATGATGATCGATACAGGCAGTATGCGATCATTCCTCAGTCCTCGAAAAGCTTATGAGTATTTTAGAGACTCTATCAGGAAAGAGCAATTTCAGGTAGTTAGCACACATGCTTCTAGTATACACGATGAGGTGATAGAGATTCCACTTTTACCTTCTTTTGTTAGCGAAAATTGGCATAAATTCTATTTATATGACGTGGACGCCCGTTATGACGGACTTATCGGTAATGATCTATTACAACAATTAGGTGCAGTTATAGATTTAAAAGAACGATTATTAAGAACAAGCTCCACTTGTATTCCGATTATTAATAACAACCTAAATTATACAATTAATATACCCGCTAGGTCAGAACAACGAGTTAGATTACCCATTGATCAATATTCAGGAGATGCTATACTTGATTTTCAAGAATTTGAGACTGGATTGCGTATGCCTACCGCTATCGTAAATTGCGTGAATGGATATGCATATACAGTAGTCCAGAATATTACAGATAGCCCAAAACAACTTACTATTAGACACCCATTTACAGTGACTGAGTACAGGAATGCAGAATGTGATATAAATCTTACGAAAGATGATACTGACATAGAGACTGACAAACTACTGGAAGAAAATTTAAATAAACTTAGACTTGACCATACCAATGACGAAGAGCGAGGAAAAATTTACAGACTTTGCCACGAATATAGAGACATATTTTACTGTGACCAAATACCTTTGACGTTTACCAATTTAGTCAAACATCAGATTAGGACTAAAAATGAAGACCCAATATATGTTAAACCTTATAGACAGTCACCGTTCGTTCAAAATGAAATTAATAGACAAGTTGACAAATTAATGAAAGATAATGTAATACAGGAATCCCATTCTCCTTGGTGTGCCCCCGTACACCTCGTACCAAAAAAGATGGATGCTTCAGGAGAAGTCAAATACAGAATGGTCGTTGATTACAGAAAACTTAATGATATTACTTTTGATGATAAATACCCCTTGCCAAACATAAATGATCTTTTCGACAAATTAGGGAAGAGTACTTATTTCACTACACTTGATTTAGCAAGCGGATACCATCAGATAGAAGTAGACGAGAAAGATAGACAGAAAACAGCGTTCTCCACGCAAAATGGACACTTTGAATTTCTGAGAATGCCGTTTGGGCTTAAAACCGCCCCAGCTACATTCCAGAGAACTATGGATAACGTTTTACGTGGATTACATGGATTGCACTGTATGGTATACTTGGATGATATCATAATTTTCGGGAAAAGCCTCGACGATATGATATATAACTTACGAACTGTGTTTGATAGAATTAGGGCAAGTAACATGAAAATTCAATTAGACAAATCAGAATTTTTGAGAAAAGAAGTGCTCTACCTTGGACATACGATTACAAAAGACGGACTCAAACCTAATGATGACAAAACTACTGCTATACTTAATTACCCTCTACCAAAAACTACGACTGAGATTAAAAGTTTCCTAGGACTCGTAGGTTACTACCGACGTTTCATCAAAGATTTTGCTAAAATCACCCAACCAATGACAAATTGTTTGAAAAAGCGTAACCGAATTATAATAGATCAGAAATACATTGACGCATTTAACCAGTGTAAGGAGCTCTTGACGCATGCCCCTCTTTTACAATATCCTGACTATGACAAACCTTTTATACTTACGACTGATGCTTCAAACGTAGCTCTAGGCGCAGTTCTATCGCAAGGACAGATCGGAAGTGACAAACCTGTCGCTTATGCTAGCCGTACCCTCAGCGATACGGAATCACGTTATAGCACAATTGAACGAGAATTGCTCGCCATCATCTGGTCTGTAAAGCACTTTAGGCCATACTTGTATGGTCGCAAATTTTACATATACACTGATCATCGTCCTTTAGTGTGGCTTCAATCATTGAAAGACCCTAGCAGTAAACTTACCCGTTGGAGATTACGATTACAAGATTATGACTTTGAATTAATTTACAAAAAGGGCAAACAGAATACCAATGCTGACGCTCTGTCGCGAATTAAAATTAACGCTTTAGACTCTGATGACGAAAATCCATCAGCATCACTGATAGTTAATATTGATGAAAATGAAGGAAATCGTAAGAAAGATCTAAATAGTAAGGTTATCGATACAGAAAAGGTAGGAACTAGGAAATTAAATCGCAGTGACTCATCGACTATAACTATATCAGATTCGAGTCGAACTGCAACTGCTAGTTCTATAGAGTTTATCGATAAAAATATTGATGATTATCCTATACCATCGGAATCTAGTAAAACAAATACAAGCCAGTCAGCTCTAAATCCAGAGTCGACGGGAATACCAATTTTGAATGAGGCTATAGACACCAAGCCTAATCAAATTTTAGTTTTTTCATGGTTCAAAAACGAAATACAAGTAAGAGATCTCTCGCGAGATAAACAGAAAGTATTAGAAGTTTTCTTACCAGTAGATAATCCTGAATTGATAAAAGAATTTTTAAAACAGCATATAAAACCAAAAATTAAATATTTCATTTATTTTGAAGAGCAGGAACATCGCAGATTATTCAATAATATAATAATTCAGCTTTTTAAGGAAGGCGTGGTTAATTTTTATGAATGCACGGAACGAGTAGTATATGTAGAAGATGAAGGAGAACAGAAAGCTCTAATAAAGAAATATCATACAGGAAAGACATGCCATCGCGGCATTAAAGAGACATTAGTTAGGATTCGTAGAAATTATTATTGGGATAGGATGCAGGAAACGGTTACAGCAGTTATAAATAGTTGCGAAGCATGCCAGCAAATGAAGTATGATAGAAAACCCATAAAACCTGTCTTACAGTTGACACAAACCCAGAATGCCCCGTTCCAGGAATTATTTATAGATCTTTTTAGCATTGAAGGGAAAACTTACTTAACTCTCATTGATGCGTTTAGCAAACTAGGTCAGGCTATCGAAATTCAAAACAAGTCAACCCCAGAGGTTGTCCGTGCCTTGATGAAATACTTTTCATATTACGGCATACCTAAAAAAATAAGCGCTGACTCAGGTACTGAGTTTAACAACGAATTGATTAAAGAATTTCTAAGTTTACATAAGGTTGAACTTCATATTGGCACCCCCAATAACCCGAACTCAATGGGTCTAATAGAGCGTTTTCACTCTACAATAATCGAAATATACAGATTGGCCAAATATGAACAGCGATGTACCGATGCGGCATCCGTGATGACCTATTCGGTTATGGCATACAATCATTCCATTCACTCTGTTACCGAACTTACCCCATTTGAAGTTGTTTTTGGACATACGGACACAAGTAGCCCATATAGTGTAGAGTTAGGAAAACAATATTTTCAGAAAATGGTTAAGGATCATGCAAAACGAATCGGAGTATTATACAAACACTTGACTGACAAGATGGTAGCGATAAAAGAAAAGATTAGGAAAAAGAGAGGTGGTGAAGCTGATATTAGGTTTCCAGAAGGAAAAGTTATTTTTGCAAAAGATGTTAACAAGCGTAAAAGTAAAGACAAACCAAGATATGTTAAAGCAAAAGTCATAGGCCGACCTGAAAGAAATGTTTTACCCATGCAAGTAGGTGAGAGAAACACCAAAACTCCTATTAAAAATGTAAAACGCCCTCCGCAGGTTGTTCTGCGTGCTGCTAGTAGCGATGCAGTCGCAGGCCCTTCATCTGCAAAAACTTGAAATTGACGATCGTCTCCAAAATGTTTGATAGTTTTATTAATGCAACTGAAACGATGTATCAGAACTCTGTTCATTTTCATAATCGTCTAACAAGGGTTGATATATATTACTAAAAGATTTAGCTTCCAAGCAAATGATTGGATTTTCTTAATGTATCTTACAGGATTGTTTAGTGTATTTATAAGTAGTTTTCGTACTATCTTTGTTAGACTGAGTGAAATCGAAACAGCACTAGCCTTAAGTAGAGTCTCTATTTTACATCAGTCAATTGTAAACTCTACAGAATTATTATATCATTTAGAATTAATTTCTAAATCTGAAAGCCTGGTGTATCCACCAACAGGTACAAATTTATTAAAAATAGAAGAGACTATTTGTGTAAAATCATTTATTAAGAATAATCAGATAACATTTGTAATGGAAATACCACTTACTGACAATTCCACTTATAACTATTTTAAGATATATTCCCTGCCAATTTTCCATGAATCTGTAAATAAAACCTTAGCCATTATCCCAAAATATCCTTACCTTCTGGCGAAAGGAGTAAAATACTTACCGCTTGTAAAACCATGTCGTTCGATCTCTACCGGCGATCAGTTCCTGTGTACTGCAGAAAATCAAGCCTTACATTATGAACTTACATGTATAGAGCAGCTTATGAAATTTGAGGATGATCTTACTCCTTGTAAGCAGCATGAAGTCCAGGTTGAAAAGGTCAAGGTCCAGCAAGTCAACGCAGATAGCTGGCTCCTCTACAGTAGACTGAGGTCCACACTGACGAAACAATGTGGTCACGAGGTCAGTAAGCAGCTTGTATTTGGTACTTACCTGATGACGATCGACGAACCTTGTGAACTCCAAATTCACGGAATTCGCCTCAACCACCGCACCTTCATAGAATCAGATGACGTAAAGAAAATTCCAGTTATTACACTACCCCAATTAAAGGCAAATGCGACTCCCGGTGCAAGTGTAGTTAATTTGAAAGGAATAAGCTTAGATGAAGTGAAATACATGGCCTTTTCGTTGAAACACAGTGCGATTGTTGAAAGTGTTTTTAAAGATAAGAAAGACTATAACTTCAGTGAAACTTTAGGTTACGTAACATTAGGATTAATAATTTTGTGTATTTTCATGTTTTTATTTTATATAATCTGGCTAAAATCGCCAAAATGTTTAAAGGTTAAGCAAAATTATCGGAACACGTCTCAAATTGATCCTTCCGATAATTTTCCTCTTAGGGATGGAGGAGTTATGATGACTCGGCCGTCCGCACTAGATTAACATGTACTTCTGAGAAATCTAAGCCAACGTTGCAGTTTTGACCGTCGAGACATCATCTTTCCCGTGGGACCGTTTTACAATGATTAAATCCAGGGCCTCCGAATCGGCCAGACGTAAAAAGGTTTTTTATTTTTTATTTAATACGCTCCCGAAATCAAAAGTAGCTAATGCCCGTTTATTCTCGTACCGCTTATACAACGCACTCCATACAATAGCATAATTTTCAGAAGTGACAGGCATCGACTTCACGATAGTTAAGGCTGAACCACTCACAGATGACAACAAATAATAAAATTTCTCGATATCAGTCAAATCGCTATTGTTTCCTATCAAAGTGGTAAACGTATCGCGAAACGTAGGCCAATTTTCTAACTCGCTATTAAAATGGAAAATTTCTAACTTAGGCAACTTTGCTTTCGAGCATGCAGATTTCGATTTCACAGGTTGACTCTGAATGTCATTATTTGATATATTTAAAGATGACGCAATCGCTTTGATCGAGTAAAACAAAGTGTCAAAGTTTTGAAATTCACTATATGTAGGTACATACTCGGGATCAAATTTTTTATTCAAAGTATAAATTTCATGAACCGCCTCTTCAAACAATGCTTTCCATGTTTCAACATCTTTATACTTTGAAATAAACAATTCTTTCGACTCGGAATTAACATTCACTTCCTTTGCTAAATCATGCAAGGAATTCATACGCATAAAATATAATTCCTTGGTAATAACATGCGGTTGTAATAACCTAAATAAATCTTGTTCCGTTTTAGGATTCTTAGACATATTGAAAAATGATTAATTACGAATTAACTTTGCAATGCAAAATAACAATTACAGCTAACACCAATGGAAAATGGCGTCGTCACCGGCGCCCTTTTGTTTGAAACTCTCAACGTTATGAAATAGGTATCTTACGTTACGAACTTGAAAACTTGAATATCTTTGTGATTATTGAATAATATGTTGAAATAATTGTTACACAGTTAGTTTTATTGAATAAATACTTGAAATTAATGTGTAACACGTGTGTACAGTGAGTAGATATACAGGGAAAATACACTTTGAAATTACGTAAATTGAAGTAAATTGAAAATATACGTGAAATACAAAGTAAATATGATAATTATTGATATCGTACCTGGATAATCCGTGATCGAATGGACCAAAAATATGTTGAATCACTAGAAAAACTTTTATTAATTTTCACTCACCGCACACCGAGTTGGTTCGAATTCGCCATTTTTTCTTCTGCGTCGCTCGGCCAATCAGCGTTGCGTTGACGGTGGCGCCACCGCGCGGTACGCGGACCGAGCGCGAGTTAATTTCTCGCGGATCGACCAATCGGGTCGATCTTTGGCGAATAGTGGCGGGCGGCGGGAGTTTTAAAACCCAACAGCCTGTAAGTTTCATTTAAGTGAATATGTATATTCTTTATGGAACAGTAAATATCTTAAACCCAAAATATTAAAAATCAATTTCGTCCACTTTAAAACATTTACATAAACATCATACCTAATACCTTTCTAAGACCTTATGGGTTGATATTTTAATGGACCCTCTTGCAAGTTTTACTTGCTTTCGAAGAGTTCCTCCTTCCTCTGCTCTTGAAATGTTATTAATGACTTTTAACTTGTCAACTTGAGATCGCAGAGTTCTAAACTTATTTAAATTATTTTCTTTCACTTATTTCTAATTGGCAGAGTTTGTGGTGACTTTTCTTTATCCTTATTAGTTTTTCAGGAGTCTGTACGTAAAACAAAATTAAGAGAACACATCGTTGCCCTAATGTCAAGGCTTGTTTGTCTCACAATCTGTGCGCCGTAGAAACTATTTGATATTTTTTTGTTGGTGCTGAGAATCCACACTTGGCCTGCGTGGTGGACTAGGGCCTAAACCCTTTCAATTTTAGAATAGAATAGAAATCTTTTTTATTCAAATAAACTTTTACAAGTGCTTTTGAATCACCGATGAATCTTTTGAGACGAGACCCGTGCCGAACAGGTCACCAATGGATTGTGATAATAATGATTTTTACCCAAAAGTTTTTGTTATTTGAATTCATGTTATTCGCAAAGATTGAGTATACAAGGTCTGAAACAATCTATAATGCTTCAATCTGCCACACAGAGGCAGCATACGAAATTTTACATAACAACAATGTCCAATACAATTATTTACATTACTACAAAAAAAAATCTAAATAATAATTAATTCCAAATTCATACAATGTCACACTTATCTATATAAGTTCATAAATAATTATTATTGCTACAAATGATGTCAATGGAAAAATTAGCAATCGGTGCCAAAATAACGATATTAAAGTTCCTTCATTTTCAGGTGAATTCAAAAACTTTCCAGGTGAATTCAAAAACTGAGTTGAGTGCGCACGGAGTTAGAGTAACTTTACTAAAATAGGTTAGTGGGGGTTTTAGCGAAAAGAGATCAACTGTTTTCTCAATGAACAGAGAGGACAAAAGGCCGTACGCACCCCCGCCGGCGCGGCGCTCCCCTCTGTGTGGGACGTCATTGTTCCTGCATCCCTGGCGACTGCAGACATTCGTTAGTGCGGAATATTATATTGTAACTTTTTATTTTATTTTGTTATTTCAAGAGAATAAGAATTAATTTTTAACAGAGTTAGTGCACGCCATCGTTGAATAAGGTTTAACGGTGGAATGAAGACGTTCTGATATATGTAGTTTTGGTGAGATGAAATTTAGTAAATTTTACTAACAACTCAAGTGCGTGATATTGTAAAAACACTTATAATTCAACTACTTTTTTTATTCAATTACAAGATAGCCCTTGACTGCGATTTCACCTGATGGAAAGTGACGGTAGGGTGGTAACTAGCCACGGCGAAAGCCTCCCACCAGACAAGACCAGACAATTCAGAAATTATAAACTCCCAAATTGCCCCCGCCGGGAATCGAACCCGAGACCACTCCCAGTTATATGACTACAGCGCTCACCACTGCGCCGGGGAAGACGTCAAACAATTTATTAAAATTGTTCAAACAAGAGCTACCGAATGCGAATGATAAAATAAATATGGAGTTTTTATATTATTTAAGGGAAAAGGTATTGCGATTTCGAATGAACTAAATAAAGTCAGGTTGAAATTTAAAGGCTTGGCTAAAATTAAAGGTCAAAGCGGTTTCGGACTTTGTAGATTGGCTGAGATGAGGGACTGTGACGGTCTGCGAAAGGTCAACGTAACAAAAGTGTGTCGCCGCGAAACCGGATTCCTGAAAGGAAAAGGGTCTAAAAAGGAGCCTTTTACAAAAACTTTGGATTCGCTTTTTAAAAGAATACTTTATTAGAATGTATTGTGATAATGATAACATACTTCAAGTTTTAATGATTTGAAGCCTTAGCCCAACGGTTTAAAGGTGCAGACCGAAAACTGAAAAGTCGCAGGTTCGATCCCCACCATTGCACTATTGTCGTACTCACTCCTAACACAAGTTTTCGCTTATTTGGAGGGGAGAGGAGAATATCAGTCAAGTTAGGCTTGGCTGATATCCTTTAAAAAAATAAAAAAATTAAGTTTTAATAAATATTCTGCTAATCGAATTTTTGCCACGGTTAATCTCAACGAAGACTATAGAGCACAAGAAGCCCCACTTCTCCCACCAATAAAGAACAAAATCCTCATGCTCTATGGTTGTATCAATAACAATAGGGTGCGACAATAGTGCAACAGATGGGGGTTCGAATCTGCGACCTTTCAGTTTTCAGTCCACACTTTTAACCGTTTGGCTATAGAGGCTTCGGTATGTTATATCCAATATATACGTATTATTTATAATTTAGTAGCAATCCAGTCCATTGATCCAATGAAGCCTCTCTAAGGTTTAACAGAACTTACTGGATCCAGCCACTCACTAGATGAAAACTAGCCATTTATACAGGCAAGGAATTCGTAAAGTTACGGCAAGTTACTATAAAGTACCAGGTTGACATAAATTCCGTAGTGGTCTTACAAGTCGCATCTGGAGGCTTTGCACTTTGAACCTTCTAGTTAAAGGCATTGTCTGAATAATTTGGAATAGGGTCAACAGTGACTCAACTAATTGCACGGGAGCTCTCACTCCTGACTACCAACTACCATTTGTCATGATTATGGGAAACACACACGTAATACCCCACCCCATATGTGTAGATTTAAATCTTATTAAATGTTTTAGTGGAACAGTGGTTGGAATGCATGAATCTGCTAAGAGATCTGTCTCCCATGTTGAAATCCTGGTCAGGTATTCTTTAAACTCTAAGCAAAAAAAATATACAACGTATTATAATACAAAAATTATGCAAGTAAAACCATGGTACCAAATATACAATGGGTATTGACAGCGGATTTAAATACAAAAAGATAATAATGAACCTAGTATTCCTAGTATTAAAATGATACATTTTTTTTTTAAATCTTAACTCCTTAATTTCTTGAGATTTTTTATTAAAATAATCACGTGATCTACGATCATTGTAAAAATTGTGCTATAGGGTACGAGTATGTATGCTGGGGTTGGTACCTACTCGCAAATTCACATTAGAGCAGGTTGGTAATTCTCAGCTGCATATCCTCTTCTGAGTCTGAGCTTAAGCAATAGTATTAAGATTATGACCCATTGGAATGGTCTGTGTAAGGAGAAGGTTATAAAGCGATATCAAACCAGCAGAGACTTAGAAGATATATAAATGCAGAAAAAAGCGAATCTATGTAAATCAAAAATCCTTGCGACATGTAAACTACATCTACAGGGTGTCCCACGGCTATGCCACATGGAGGGGAAGTACCTTAAATATTGTAGATGGAACATTTTACTGAAAGAAGACTTCATTTTAATTTAAAAGACAATTTAAACTGCATTCATAGATTTTTAAATAATTGCCTGGTTGAACCGGGACTCGAACCTGCTATACGAGAAAAAAAATTAACCTGTATCTTTATCATACCGATCGGAAGGCTTCATCATAAGGATTACAGAGCTACGAATTGCAGCGGGATTGAAGGAAAAACCAATAAATCAACAAACAAACACACTTTCGTATTTATAGGTAATATAAGTAAGGATTAGTAAGGATAGTAAGGATCGGGAAATGATGCGTACTTCTCAAGTGGGTACTCATTAGTAATAGTTCATGTCAGTTGTATGTCGATACGCCAATGTCAGCTTTTCATTTTTCTGAACAAAATTTTACATCAAAGGCTAAAATTCACGGTCTTCCTTTTATTTCTCATGCTATGTTATTTAACAAAAAATAATCCTTATGATGAAGCCTTCCGATCGGTATGATAAAGATACAGGTTAATTTTTTTTCTCGTATAGCGGGTTCGAGTCCCGGTTCAACCAGGCAATTATTTAAAAATCTATGAATGCAGTTTAAATTGTTTTTTAAATTAAAATGAAGTCTTCTTTCAGTAAAATGTTCCATCTACAATATTTAAGGTACTTCCCCTCCATGTGGCATAGCCGTGGGACGCCCTGTATATCTCTTCAGGCACGTTCATACTTTCTGCATACATTGCTAATGGTGCTGGGTTTGCATTTTAGAAGAGGAGTGTGTGAGGTAGCATCGTGTATGCGATTTATTACACCATGATGCAAAACTCAAAAGCCTTTGAATAGCTCTTTCCCGATAATACTGTGAAAACTAATTGATAATTGCATTTTACAAATGGTAAAGGGTTGGGATTTTCTGATTGGTATAGGTCCAGTGACATTTCAAAAATCTCTATCACTATGTGCTCCTATGCTCTTGTCATACTAAAATAAGAAAAAAATTCAATTTGAGTTAACAAGTAAAGACAACACTTCTACATATAAATTCCTAGTATTAAACTAAGGTAGAACCTGCAAAATTTAACCCAGTTTCCACGGACCATCGGTTTTTACGTACACGGTACGATTGCATTCGACTTTATTCGGCTGAATCAACATTAGAATTTAGGAACTAGAATCGCTTCAGTTGATTAAGGTATGTTATTTTTTTTTAATATTTCAATTGTATTGATCGAATAAATAGTTTTCTTTCTTCTTTCTTTCTTTCCAATTTTGAGTTAACTCTTCCATCCTAGATGTTAAAAGAAAAACCGCCCGAATGTAACGCTTACGCGTTAAGAGTTCAACCGTCACAACAGGCCAATTAATAACAAAAAAAAATACTTAATTTTACAAACCCTTTGCAATAATTCGTTTAAGATATGTTGTATTCAAGTAATGGCTATCATATACCTCCGCCGGGACTCGAACCTGAGACCTCCCAGTTATAAAACCACAGCGCTCTACACTGCGCCAGGGAGGTCGTCATTTTCTACAAACTTGAGTGAACAAAATTACATTATTCATAGTACTAGGCTATCACGAATCCTGCAGAGTTTTGCATCGTCGGCAATTATGAAATCTTTCCACCCGCTTCAGGTTCCTCGTCCGTGTAATTCAGTTGCCTACAGTGGACAGAATAATTGGTTTAGTTACGCCGATCATAAACAAATACGATCTATACAGAAGACGAAAACTTAAGTGAAATACAATCGGAGTTAGAGAAGGGAATTAAAATTCTAAGTTACAAGATGTGATCTCACTTGGCGATAAGTGAAATGAAATTTACAAATTAATTCTGCAGGTAATAGAACTTGAAATCTTTTATTTTAGCCACAGCGCTTTACACTACGCCAAAGAGTTCAGCTACGTAGAGCACAAACGAGATCCAATATCGATAAACGACGAGTATATAAACTCGTATGTGAGACTTATATCATTTCTATAATAATTGGAATTGTTGTTATTTGTTGATATCATTGTTATCTGTCTCTTGCTACAACTGTGTATCGTAGCCGTTCGTAGAAGGGAAGAGTTTTTCACATTTGTAGCTTTCGCACGAGTTCGATGCTACGATTACAAAATATCGTAGAGGGCTACGAGTACTACGCTACGTAGTCAAAATCGTAGCTTTATTCACATATTACATATTATTTTCTTTGATGAGGTCCATTGAAAAGTTGATTGCGAAAAAAGAATTCTGACAAAAATTTTAGAGAACAAAGACATGTAGAAAAGGATAGGAAAAGGGATCTACCGCTTTCCGCATCCACTCACAAACGAACTTAAGTAAATAAATGAGAGTGTAAAAGTAACATAAATGAAGTGAAAACAGTTTTAGCTGATATTGATTCAAGCGTAGACGACTCGCCATTCACGGGCGGGACTAAATAAAACCGTGCAAATTAAAACCCAACGTGAGGTACGTTGATTATTTACTGTGAAGTGCTTTAGTCTAAGAGCTAAGAATCCATTTGTTAATTGGGCGACCCAAGTTCGTTGGTTGATTAAAGTTGGGCCTGATTGACGCCATGAATGGCTTCTTGCGTTGGATACTAACACATACATATTAAGGTATAGGGTAGTATATTAAGGTTTTTTTTTTAATATTTTTTTTTATATATTTTTAGCGAGCAAACGAGCAGGCGGGTCACCTGATGTTAAGTGATTACCGCCGCCCATGAACACTTGTAGCACCAGAGGCACCACCAATGCGTTGCCGGCCTTTCAGGAATTTGTTGGTCCGCCCCTTGAATAACCCCATGTTGTAATTCAGGTTAATAAAGCATAGAAGTAAATGAACTAATAATAATCTAAAATAAATAAAATAAAAGGTAAAATTAAAATACATAACTTATTACAAGTATTTAAAATCAATACTCCTTACTAATATTATTATAAATTGTGTTTGTTTGTTTGTAATTAAATCACACAGCAACGGAGCAGCGGATCGATGTCATTTTTGTGCACGGTTGTAGTATAATGTTTACTAATCCTTACTAATATTATAAATGCGAAAGTGTGTTTATTCGTTGGTTTGTCCTTCAATCACGCTGCAACAGACGACGATGGCGTGTAGAAACCGATCAGGGGTATGGGTTGAATTTACACTGCTATACCCCTTCCAAGTTAGCCCGCTACCATCGTAGACTGCATCGTCACTTACCATCAGGTGAGATCGCAGTCAAGGGCTATCTTGTCATCGAATAAAAAATAAAAAATAAACAGAGCTACAGATCGACGTGATTTTTTTGCGTGGCTATAGTTGGGGAGAGTTAGGCTACTTTTTATTCCGGAAAATGTAAAAGTTCCCGCGTATTTTGAAAACTAAATCCAGACCGAGGAAGTCGCGGGTATCAGCTAGTAAGTAAATATTTAGAACTTCACCTTGATAAGTGTGCAAATCTGTCAGATCTCGTCTCACAGGTCAGCATAGACGAATGGCTATTGATAGAAGCCGTCGGGACCGAAATCCATTCGACGACGCTACGCATCTAATAGACTCCTAAATGGATTCCAAATCGACGCCTACCGAAGCGACGGTTCAGATAAATTCAATTCCTTTTACACAGTAGTACTAAAACTCAACGGGAAATCGAGCCGCAGTCTCTGTTAGTTGCAAGTTGAGCGGTTATTCATTTTATTTATCTCATTCATCTCATTCGTCTTTGGGCACAGGTTTCGAATAGAAGAAGGATTAGGCTGCTTCTTGATTTTGCATCTTGGATTTGAAATTTCCAAATCCAAGATGCCCGCGATCAAAATCGGTTCATCCACACACACACACATACACAGAGACACGTCAAACTTATGACGCTCCGTCGTTTTTGCCCCGGGGGTTAAAAATAATATCTGAAATAGTTGGCCTTGTACAATTTTGATTAAAATATGTAGCTGTATATTGTATCGGTTCCATCGAAAATTGAGTTTATATTCTCAGTGTATATAGCACGTATAATGTATATATATAAAATAAATAAAATATTAATACATATGGATATTTTATCTTTATTAAATAAGTCATTAAATGAATTATTAAATAAGTGATTTTTAACGATAACATCGCTACTAATATTAAAGAAGTGAAAGTGTGTTTATTTCTTGGTTTGTCTTTCAATCAAAACTACGGACAGATGTGATTTTTTGCATGGTAAAGACCTGGCGAGTGTAATAGGCTCACGACGTGCTGCCAAGCGATTTAGCGTGTAGAAACCGATTAGGGGTATGGGTTAAATTAAAACTGCCATACCCTTTTCCATGTTAGCCCGTAAGCCTCTTAGGCTGCATTGTCCCATAAGATGAGATAGTCAAGGGCTACCTTGTCATTAATAAAAAAAACATACGATACCCAACACATCGCAACTTTCCATAGGTACGCAGGCACAGCTTGTGCAGAGCTACCCCCCATAACTTCTCCTGAAAGCCTACATAACCGTAAATAACAATGGTATCCGTTTCAACATTTATGTAGCCAGTCTTACGGAGAGATCTAATGTATCGAGAGAACTCTGACTTTAGAAAAGAGATTAAAAACCCCGACTGCTGAAAGGATATCAACTGAAAATTTACAACTTTAACTTTAAATTGTCATAGATCGTAAATGGTTATTCAAAATGAAAAATGATCAAAGAAACCTAACAATGATTTACAAATAACTACTCAATGATACCCCACTTAATATAGTTTGTCTTTAATTGACTGATGACTTTAATTTTTTTTTTCACAATATGGTGTCTCGTGGTCGCCATATTGAATTTTGATTGCCGTCATGCCTTTAGTGACACTTCCAAGATAAACACAAATCGATTGTCGTAATAATCATAAAAAATCGGCCCACGCGTTTGGTCTCCAGAGCGCCACATACATACATACATACATAGACTGATAAACACATTACCCTCCTTTGCGTGCCGCAGTCGAGTAATTACCCCTTTACACGAAACAAAAAAAAAACCGACAGTATTTGTGAATACTCGATTAGTCCAGTCATTTCGTCCGAAAAAAAGGCAAATAAAAGAAAATGAATTTGCGCTTCTAATTTTTTAATATGTTGTAGGGGATACCTAGAAAAGCTTAACTTGAGATTGTCGACCAAGCTTTCCTAGGAGCTTTCGCCGCCATGTTGAAAAAAGGGGTAAAATTTGTTTTTCGGCAATAACTCGGCTATCCGATGAGATTTCGAAAATTTTTGTAGGACACTTTTTGTAGCTTTCTTTGTGCTCTACAATAACGCCTGAATCATTTTTAGCGTATCATGCATCGTTATCGAGATATCGATCGATAAAGTCAAAAATTTAGGACACAATTTTTGTTTTTTGCTTTTTTTTTCTTTGGGTCTTAATAAATATGAAAAATTGTGGAATTCAAACTTGTAGAGCATATTCAGACCTACAATTTCCTTCTTGGATTTTTTTATGTTGGACAAAAATTACGATCTCCAGCGCGCCGCAAAGTCGGTGAATCCACGCTCAGCGTCGAGCGCGCTCAAGTTAGTATATCGTATCGTGTTGAGTTTTTGCTGTGCGTAGTGTAAATCGAGGGTTCCGATTTTCTGGGCAAAAATTTCGATATCTAGTTGGCTGTAAACTCGTTATAACGGAGTGCCCGCATAGAGCGTCCGTTGGAGTTGGAGGGGTCAGGTATAAAGGGACCCTTTTGTTAGGGTCTACGTGTTGCTCCGTTATTTGCATGCACTGCAGTGGACAAACATGCAGTAACGTCGCCAGAGTCGACATTTTGCTTGACGACGACGACGATGTCTGTAACGATGATGATGACGATGCTCTCATCGAATCAGCATCATTTCCAACGTTTCAACAGACACAACAACTCGAAGAGTTTACGGAGGACGAAGATCATCAGCCTGGACCATCCAAGCGAAAAAAGACATGAAAAAAGTCCATCGTTCGTGTCTCGAGTGCAGAAAAAAATATTTTTCTTTCCGTTTATTTTGTTTTCTTTATTTTGTATTGTAAAAAAATAATATTTTTTACTGCCCAAACAAATTATTTGTTTAATAAATTACTATTGTGTGATCCTTAATTTGTTGCTCTATGTACTTATTTTTTATCCCATCAATTTCCTGAACAATTTCCCATTCGATTCGACATCCAGACACAACCGAGCGAGCAGCTCGCTCGACGCTGAGTGTGGATTCACCGACTTTGCGGCGCGCTGGAGATCGTAATTTTTGTCCAACATAAAAAAATCCAAGAAGGAAATTGTAGGTCTGAATATGCTCTACAAGTTTGAATTCCACAATTTTTCATATTTATTAAGACCCAAAGAAAAAAAAAGCAAAAAACAAAAATTGTGTCCTAAATTTTTGACTTTATCGATCATTATCTCGATAACGATGCATGATACGCTAAAAATGATTCAGGCGTTATTGTAGAGCACAAAGAAAGCTACAAAAAGTGTCCTACAAAAATTTTCGAAATCTCATCGGATAGCCGAGTTATTGCCGAAAAACAAATTTTACCCCTTTTTTCAACATGGCGGCGAAAGCTCCTAGGAAAGCTTGGTCGACAATCTCAAGTTAAGCTTTTCTAGGTATCCCCTACAACATATTAAAAAATTAGAAGCGCAAATTCATTTTCTTTTTTGAATGTACGTAATGACTGGACTAGATTGCTTGTGAATGAACGCCTGTTGCTCGTTTGAGGCCGAGAAGACTAAAGAATTAAAACGTCTAAAAGAATCCTTTTTGGCACATCCCAACACGTGAGTTACACATTTAAATATTATTTTCAGTTATTTAGACTACACAATAACACACTTAACGCACATTGAATTATCAAACTCGATCAAACAACGAAGCGGAAATATCATTTGAATATTTCGAATACACACTCGACGTACATCACTGGTCACTGAGTATTCGAAAAATAAACGTATTTTTTTTTTAATTTACGGCATTCGATTTTTGAATTTCCGCGGGAGTTCGCCGTGGCCGAGGCGGGCGGCCGGCGAGCGGTTCTCGCGGTTCTGCCGCCCCCGCCGAGTCTCTATGGCGAGCCGGACCGCGTAGCACTTGACGGATAAACAACTGAAAAACATTTTAATTAAAACCTCCGTGAAGGCAATGGAATAAAATACGCGTCATATACTTTTTTAATATCCAGTATTAGAGGAAAGTAATTGGGTTTTTTGTCAAGAATCTCCAAGTAGCACAGGGAAAAATCGAATTCTTTATGTTCTTTCTGGTTGATGCCCGCGACTTCGTTCGCGTGAAAAAATTTAAAACATCACAAAAAACAAAATCAAAATCGGTTAATCCGTTCGGGAGCTACGATGCCACAGACAGACACACACACAGATACGTCAAACTTAACACCCCGTCGTTTTAGCGTCAGGATTTAAAAACAAAAGTGTTTGAATGTGTGGCTTATTAATACTATATTATGATAAATAGCAATACAGAGCACGTAAAAGATTTCGGTCCTGAGCTGAAGTGATCGTGTCAAATTATCGTACCAAAGGACCTATGAAAGTGAGGAAATAGAGAGTGCACCTGTGATTGCGAAAAGTATTTGTGCCTTATATTATATCTCCTGCATTGTCTCTTGATATTGGATTATGCTACTTGTTTATTTTTATTGCTACACAATATTCATTAATTAATTTTTTTTTGATATATCACATGAAATGTACTATATCCTGAAGCCTTCTTCTGACAAAAAGTTAGTTTTTGTGCCTAAGAGTTTATGTATGAAACCGGTACATTAATAATATAAGAATCGAATTAACCTGATTATATAAAAGAATCTATGTAATTTTTAATACCCCATTTAATGCTTTGGTTTAAATTTACCACTAGTTACCACCCTACCAACAAAGCAGTCTCCACGAAATTCATATTATATTCGGTATGTCAGAGAATGAATGGTAATAAATAATTTTATTTACGAAGAAATCCTAATACTCAAGAATTTTGGATTTCATTATTTAGATCTTGAATTGTAAACATGCAAAGAAAAAAAGCGGGCGCGGACAAAATAATGAAATGAATCTTTAATAATAAACCGTTACAGCGATCGGGGCCCCTTTTTCGCGCCGTCATAAAATGACTTTATTTTTCCGGGAAACGCGTCTGTTGCGGAAAATATCGTACGACAAAGTGTTGGTTATTAAATGGAACCAAATCACGTCTTATATTTCCTTGATATTTCAACTTAAAGAGCCAACTGTCATACTTAGAGATATTCATAAATAATTAAAAAACTAATAAATAATCACTAACTGCCGTACATAGAGGCGCTCAGAAGTTACTTTACGCTTCGTTATTACATTATATTATAAGAACAGGTCATTATTATACATTTAGTTAGTCAATTACTAAATATCATTTAATTAAAACAATGAATAAACTTAATGTTAATTAACTCCGCACTCAGAAGCGCTCAGACGTTACTTAACGCTTCGTTATTACATTATATTATAAAAACAGGTCAGTATTATATATTTAGTTAGTCAATTACTAAATATCATATAATTAAAACAACAAATAAATATAATCATTAACTGCCGCACTCAGAGGCGCTCAGAAATTACTTAACGCTTCGTTATTACATTGTATTATAAAAACAGGTCCGTAATAGATACAGTGTTAATTGGTTAATGACTCATTAAATATAGTTTAATGCGAGTGGCAATCAGCATCGAAATTATATTTTGCGAAAACGTCATGATATAACGTCTTTCTGAATAATAGATTTACGAATAGTTGGCGTTAACTGGAACACTGATACTCGTACTAGCGTCTCTGATATCGTTGTGAACCATGTTAACAACAACGTTCATTTTACGCGCAAAGATATCGTATCGGGTGATACCGTTAACGAATCGTATACCGTTATTATACAATAATGTATATGATATTACACTGTAAAACTTTATATAGGGATAAGAAGTAACGTTGTAGCGCTTGGGTGTAACAGGTACATTTTTCATAGTTTATACCCGTACGATGCGAGTTTGTACGCAGTGAAAAATGTACAGAATTGTGACCGGTTTACGACACCCAGACGGCGCTTACTGGGAATATTTTTCTTTCTTTCAATTAGATTACAGAATATGTACATTTTACGTGCTGCTTAGTAAATTCGTAATAAACTCATATTTATTTGGTACAAATATGGTATAATTAACGTGTAAAATTACAAAAAAAAGTTTTGTCGTTATCTTAACTATAGAAACTATAGACAAAAAAATTTAAATAAGTAGATATTAATAGGTTTTTGCTAAATTGTGACAAATTGAGAAAAGCTTATCATAATAAATATCTTCAAGAAATTGTATGGCGTACAATATAAATCCCACTAAAAATAATATATTGTAGTCATTGTATCTGTAAAAAATGTATTTCAGTAGATTCACTTACCTTTAGATGATTATAACAGAATCCGATTACAAAACAATGTGAAATCCATTACCTGTAAAAGAGAAAATGAGAATTAACGACGAATCTATTTCTCGTGGAATTATTGTGGTATCTAATAATCCTTGAAATCAAAATCGAAAAACTATTTATTATTGCAAGTTAGAATTAAGATTCTAACGATATAATATAAGTATGTTGTAACTGTATACAACATATTGTTCTTACAATTTTTTTTTAAAGAGCAACCGCCGAGTTTCTTGCTGGTTCTTCGCGGTTCGAACGGCAAGCCAAAGCACTTAGTAAAAGTTTATTTAAATAAAAAATTATTCTATTCTATGCTATGCATAAAATAATTCATTCGTATGGGCAGGGATCTTATCATATTTCCCACGTGTATTATGTTACCCGTCTCTCAGACTATCAATTTAGGTACTTAGCACACGCAACTTGTTGCGACCCTTGACAACATGAGAGCGGGTGATCGAGTGGCACACAGTGGCACAGTAGACTAATGAACCGCGTTGTAACGTCAACAACAATACCGCATTCACCGGGACGACTGCCGCTCTGCGGGTGACAATCGGGATTGCGTCTAGGGTTGAACGACACTCGCCAGATTCATGTTTAATTTTTTTTAATAATAATTTGATGAATGGGGTATCTTTAGAATCATTAGCTTATTCCGGGTGACATAGGCTAGTGAAATTTAAAAAAAAATAATGGGGTGACCATGGTCCCGCAATAAAGACTAAAGTTGAAAAAAATAAATTCGAAAATAAGATTAAGTATATAATCATCATCTGGAAAATTATGAGTAGATTCTAAAAATATATAACACTAATAGTTCAATATCCAGTGATTCACAAGAAAATACCATTTAAAAATGTGAATATGATTCCAAAGGGTTGTGATACATATTTAACTTTTTAGTTCGTTTTAGGCTGGGCAGTCGTGTGTTTTAAATTTTTAAATTATAGCTTGTTTAAAGAATATTAACCAAGTTGAACTTGATTTATATCCTTCTCTTCCCTCCAATTAAGCGAAAAGCTTGTGCTAGGAGTGGGTACGACAAAAGTGCAACGGGTGGGGCTCGAACCTGCGACCTTTCAGTCCGCACCTTTAACCGTTGGGCTATTGAGGCTTCGATTCAATTATTTATTTATTTTTCACTAAACGTTTGTAAAACAAGAAGAAATGGTGGACAAGGAACCTTTTCTTTGTAACGGCCAGGGTAGACACGATGCTTTTAGCGACGGCGATCAGCGTTTTTGCGATTTTTAGTCGCTTCTCGGAAGCGCGATGCCGTTTCCGAACACAATAACGCCGATCGCCACTACTAGAAGCATCGTGTCTGCCCTGACTCTAGGAGAGCTCTATCAGCTGACAACCCTAATAGGGTCTCAAGTATCCTGAGGTATTGGGGCGGAGAAAGCTGAATAATAAGAACATTGGATTACTCTAGGATTATTTCGGAAATACAAAAGTTATGTTTTTTTTTCGTAGGAGGCATAATGAAAAGGACAGCATTATTTAGATTTAATTTAGTTTTATGATTGTGTACAGTTGATAATAATGCGGTGGGTTTCCCGATCCTTCCACATACGACTCGACTCGACTCGACTAGAAAATGAGATTTCAAATCTTAGGTTTAACGGGTACTATCAGATGTTAGTGATAATATCCGGGACCGACGAGCTCATCGTGCTGCCGAGACATGGAGGGAGCGGAAAGGCCGAATTGGGACACCCCAACGGCGGTCACCCATCCAGTTACCGACCAGAGTCACAGCGTGATCATTTGACATGCGCTTTTACAAGTACCCCCACACTCTCGTTTAATTACTTATTCGACATTCCATAGTTTTATAAAGCCCTCTCGGACGTAAAATTTAGACCATGAGGGTGGCGAGGTGGCGAAGCTGATTCAAGAAATGGACTTTTTTTAATATTTATTTTTACTCCTAGAGGATCTTTTGTAAAGATTTAATACCTCTTGGGGTCAAGGAACGAAAGAGTCCAGCGCGAACGAAATGTAATGAGGAATTGGGACAATAGAATAACATTTCTAAAGGGGCTTGGGCCACCCAGCTAAAATAAATTATTAAAATTGAGGGAATAAATTGAAAATTATTGTGATTTTTGCGGTTGTATTTTGGGCATAAAAATTGCTATGATAATATAGGTACTACAATAAATTATTTATAGGATTGGATACAAATTACTTGATAAAAAGTCTTCCAAATACTGCCCCTAAATCTTGATTTACCTAGATCTCAGCTTGGCTAATAATTTCTTTATAAAAAAAATAAGAAAGTATAAGATTAAAAAAAAATATCTTACGAGTTATTAGAATACATGATGTATTTGGCGCTACTCGCTACTAACTGTCGCGTTTCACACGAGGTTTCGGATATGTTTTATTTCATCTATCGCGGGGATTTTTTTCTAGCATTTCACGCACTGTTAAAGCACACTTCTCTATCTCTAGATAGCATAGTTTATCGGGCCGCGACAATGCCGCTCTAAGCACAACTCCCCATATATACGAACGAATAAAGCAAATTATATCAACGAAGTTAGAACAGGCGGGCTTCGGAAGCACGTAAAGTGCTCCGCCCGTCAATTGATCGCTATTCATTCTACTTGAGCTAGTCTGCACGGATATACTCGTAAGATTAGCTAATACCAACTCGACTATACGATTAATTGACCCTGATTGTGTGAATTCGCCTTGTTACTTTTTTTATAGCTTGTCATCGTTTCTGATAATCTCTTTCATAATGTCATTAAACTACTCGTCATTGAAGCTTGACCGTTTGGAATAAGAGCTTTGGAAGAAATACACAGCAGCAAAGTTTGAACTGAAGCTCAAGATGCCATATTAAATGTGTGTAGGAAAGAATCTCTAGGTTTTGTATATCTCTACGAAGCAATGCTCTGAAAGACACTTGATCGTTGTGATTAACCCAGTAATGCCCAGCGTGTCCATATGGACACGTTTATAGTAGTAAAATTATTTGCCGATTATGACAACATCTTGTTCATATAAAAGAAAGAATTAATGACATTCGGGTAGCCTAAGGTATAACCTGTTATAATATGTAAAAATTGGGGCAAAAAGTGGGAGTGATCTTAAAGAAAATTGAGTTTGTTTTTTCACAAGTTGTGAATTTGCAAAAAAAGTGGATTCGAGAAGAGAAAGAGTAAAATTGATCCATATTTATGTATTCTGGAAGGAATTTTTGTATTGTAAACTATTAAGTCATTATTTATCTATGTTTTTATAGAGTGAAGCAATGGATAAATCTTTATTTTGATTACTTTTTATCGCGATGAAGTTAGCGTGTCCATATGGACACGCTGGGCACTTGCAATAGCTTTTTACACATAAATTACATCTGACCAAATTATTTGATATTAACCAGTTAAGAGGCAACTGGACACTTAATGAAGTCTAAGATATTTTGTATGTTGATCAAGAAGGTCATGAAAGTCGTTCATCACCTGAATATAGAAGCTAAGACGTAGATTCGTGGGGAACTGGAGCTATTTCCATACTAAAAATCTTATTTTCTACAACCTGGAAATGCAATCCAAAATTTTACAATGAACAAAATAAATAAAGCACTAAAATAATCAGCACTGGTCACTTATGACATGGATGCTGGATATTCATTGTGCCTGGGAAATAAAAGAAATATCTGGAGTGGTAAAATTCCAGCTTGATTTCCACTTGGAAATAATTCTGTCTTATTTCAATAAGTCCAAGATACCCCACAAAGAGATTCAGGAAGACAGAGGTACTGCCTCTTCACTACCGATGCATGGAGATTTGACTGAGTTCATAACTTTACTGAAAAGTCGGAAAAATAAGAAACGATTCTTGGCTTCTTACTGAAAAGCCAAACATTCAGCTGGTAAAACAGGACTTATGAAGTGTAGTTTGAGATTAAGTATTGCATGCTTCGAAGCATAGCATACAAAGAAGTATTACAATGTCATTATGCCTAATTCTTGTCTAAAATCAAATTTAGTACTCATTAGATTTTCACCTAGTAGTTGTATTTTCTGATACTGTAACTGCCCAGCGTGTCCATATGGACACGCTTTATTTTTCATACTTCAAATATGTTTTTAAAATATTTTATTGTTTTTATCATTTTCGGATCCCCTTCCAAGTAGTTTTAGAGAAAAAAAAACAATGAAAGTGAAAAAAAAATAATTCGGGCATTCCTGGGTTAATAAATAATTGAAGGTAATAAGAAATTGTGCTATGACAATATCAAACTACCCCCAATGTTCTCAAACTCAAAAAGCTATTAGCATATTGTGCAGATCGACGGCGCAGCGCAGAACCCTGGCAGCTGGCAGCTGGCGGGCTGGCACTGTGCCCGCTCGACTCATTAATAACTGGTAATTGAATGCGGTTCTATCACTTATAGCATATGCATAAGCAAACCTTCAAAAAGGGAAAACCAGCCCACTACAGGGAATGAAAAAAAAAAAGACATCTAAAACTATACAAGTAAAATTCTTTGAGAGCATTATGGACAACTCTCTGGCATTGAGATTTCTTCACAATGACTTCCTTCAGTGAAGCCAGTGATTTTTGCATACCTGATATTTTTCTATAATGTTCTAAAAGGTGTGTGAAATCAATCCGCACTTGGCCAGCGTGGACTATGGCCTAAACCCTTCTCATGTGAGAGGAGACATACTAGGGCTAACATGCGCGGCACGAGAAAATTTTATGAACCCATTTACTCGTGAATCTGCATGAGATTTCACGAGTAAATGGGTAGACAATCTTTTCTCGTGGCGCGTATGTTAGCTCTACTGTGTCTAGCTGTGGGCCGACAAGTTGAGATGAATGAATGAATGAACCCTATTAAAGAAAAATGATAATAGTTATTGGCTATAGTTACTCTGTATTTTAAACAATTTTTTTTAAATATATAGACTAGCTCTTGACTGCGATCTCACCTAATGGTAAGTGAAGATGCAGCCTAAGATGGTGCGCGAAATACTGTCCAAGTCCAAGCTGTAAAAGGGTAGAAGTCTGTAACCTTATTTCCTTCGTGGCGATAATAATCCTCGGGTACGAAGTACATGAAATAATAACTCTACGGTAGCCGCAGTGCTCGACTAGAACGCAGAACACTCAAAAATCCTGGACTTAATGCGCCAGTTCCGGAGTTGTTTTAACTAAAAGCGTAATATTTTTTCGACGGAGCTCTACATTTTCACGTGTACAGGATCTCGCTTACATCGTTTATAGCTTGAACGTATGGTAAAACTAATGGAGATATAAGGTTCGCGCTTATATCTCCATATAATTTTGAGGGCTTCTGAAAGAAATCTCTTCCGAGATAAACTGTCCTTGTGCACGTTCTTTATACTATATGATTTGTTTTGTATTGTATTTTTTGTTTTCTGGTACTTCCAATAATATGTTACCCCGGACAGATAATACAAGTAATATGATTTTAACTAAAAATAGTTATCGGTTTTTACCTAAATCGCTTGGTGGCACGTCTATGACAGTAGGGCAGTAACTAGACACGGCTATACCCTACCACCAGATCCGACCAGACACATTAAAGTAATTATAAATCTCTAAATTCATCCCATCGGGAATCGAACCCGAGACCTCACCTCAACACTGAGCCAGGGAGGGCGTCAAATACATAAAGACTAAAGAAATTCGTGATCAAACCACTGTCGGGTCACCAGAAAAGCGTTAAAAACAGGTCGGCTTATCTGGTTTAACGACACCATTACGCTAATTACAGATTACAACTATTTGCTATTAATGTTTTATCGCCTTTAATTACCGTGTATATACAAACATGTACACGAATCTATTGTATACCTATGTAATGTCATAACATACCTACACATGTATATTATTATATAATATGTGTAATTAAACGATCACGTGCTCAATAGTGACTGCTTATATAAAACTACCTACATCTAATCTATCTTCCATATTTACAAAAATCAAAATTAAGACTAAAAAATGGCTTGACTTAAAGCATAAAAAAATAAGAAAAACCCAAAAGAACAGCTGGAAAACAGAAATATCAAAATTGGCAATTTTGGAAAGGAACTTGACTCGTGTGCTACCACTTCGGTTTCTATTAATAGATGGCGAGAGCAAAGTCGCGGGCAAAAGCTAGTAAATTATATATCAATCAATCAATCAATCAATTTCTTTATTGCGAATTTGGGTAATATACAGGTGTTACAAATAAAATAAATGGGCAACCAAACTCTGCTTAAATACAGCATGCAACATTAAAAGTTAGCTTATAGTAAAATATTTTATAGTAGGTGTGTAATAAATATACAACAATATGTGACGTGTGAAGATTGTACGTATAAAATATATTTATTTACTTTTTATTATACTTTCGTTTTGGAGAGAGATAGCTAATAGGTAATATATTTTCCTGAAACTTTTAACGAGTTTTCCAGTACGACTGTTAGATAATTAGATTTTAAAAATATAAAACAGCACGCCAATTTTTTCCTTTTCGTTTTAATTTCGAAATAATCAGAGTAATCAACTTCTGTACGAAGCATTTCTATAGCTTCGGAAGCCTCGTTCGAAGTTAGAATGAAAACTATCATAAAATCAGTATAATATATATTTAGATCTATGAATATCAGACCTTAACTAAAACAAAATATACAAAAGTGTATCTATTCGTTGATTTGTCTTTCTATGATGCAGCAATGGAGAAATATAATAACGTAAGTAATTGACAACTTGGATAATGTCTTAGGCTACTTTAAAAAAAAAGACTTCCTGTAAAAACAAACAAAAAAATCTATAGGCTTAAGAAGGCTCCTTTCTTATAAGTAAAATACCGGGAGAGCGACATCCGAAAATAGCTTTTTTAACAAAATGCAAACTATTCCTGTTATGGGGGTGAGATTCGGTGTTGTTTTGAGTCCAATTATTGGGTATTTTTCAGTTTTGTTCGCGTGCCAAATCCGGTTCCGTGATCGCTTGCAACCCTTTGCGGGGAGCCGTCATTATTAGTATCGACCGTACTAATGTAATGATCCCTATCTGCAGTACACGGTATATTTTAATGTTCACATCGCCCGACATCGATATTATTATTTAGTAGCTTTTGTAGATTAGGTTAGGTTGGTTAAAAATCCCGCAGAAACTCCGCTACTGCGTGATTGAAGGACAAACCAATAAACTTACTTTCGCATCTTACTTAAGTGTTTGTTTATTGGTTGGTCCTTCAATCACGCTGCAACACATCTGTTTTTTGCATGGGTATAGTAGAGGACCTGGAGCGTAACATTGGCTTCTTTTTTAATCGACTTCCAAAACTCGCAGGTCTTCAAGAGGTTCTCAATTCGTCGGAATCTTTTTTTTTATGTATGTTCCCCGATCAATCGGAGACGCCTCGACCGTCTATTTTTGTTTGAAAGGGTTATCCCTTTGTCATCAGGTCAGGATGTGATGATGGGATCCTGAAGAAATCGAAGGAACTCTTCATATTTTATAGGCACAATTGATATACTTTGCAGGGGCGTTTGAAGTCGGTTTTGTAAAAAGAATTTTATACCGGAAAATTCCACGGGATTTTTAAAATTACAACGCGGACGAGGTCGCGGACATCGGCTAGTTTATAATATTAGTACGTATTTCAGTTCATTAAAAATTCTATTTGAAACATTTAAGTTTTTCATGCAGGTACTAGTTCAAGTTACGCTATTTGTGCAGGACTTTTTGAGAACATCCGCCGAGGCTGCTGAAGGCGCGCGCGGAACAATGGGCGGGCTCGATGACTGAGCCTTTTCACGAGAGGGCTTTGCCCTTGTACCAAGCTAAAGTTGGTCGCACACTGCCGCTGGAGCAGGTCGTGCTGCGTAAAGCTCGCGCTGCAGTATGCGACTAGCTTTTGAATGGTGGTCTAAAGAGTAAAGACTCCTAAGCATTAGCGCTGAAAGATATAACGTTTTATGTACATCACGACTAGACTTGAGTCGTAAGATTAGAGTTAAAGGTAAATTAGAATCTCAAGTATAATTTCAGGACTGAAAAATTAACAGTAAAATCAGATTATGCCTGCATAGGTAAAAACCGGATGAAAAACTACAAAAGTGTTTTAGTGCGCAGACAAAAATTCGGCCGAGGGACTTAAAAGTTTTATAATAATGGTGGAGTGAAACTTGAATCTCAACTCTACATTTTAGAGTGAGTAGAATCCGGTAAAATGGGGGAATGGAACAATGTACACAGCTCGAAAGAGTCGCATGGAGTTTCATGGAAACAATCGGCTTTGCTTCAGCTGATTACAAGATACTCCTAGGTTACTAAATGTATATTACATTGATAAGCTACGTATCACTACACTTTTGTTATAAAAAGAGCCACTGCTAGGTTTCCTGCCGGCTCTTCTCAGCAGATTCTGCCGCGCCTGTGGAAGAGTTGGAAAAGTCTTGGCCTGCCATAACTTACCAATTGGCATACTTACATGAAATATTTTTGTATGACAAGTGAAAATTGAAAACTTAAAACACCCCCGACTTGTGAAATTAAAAAAAAATGCGGCGACCATCTTGGACCGATTTTCATCAAACATAGCTAAGAACACTCCCGTCTAATTCACCTTTCAAACAAAAAAAAAAAAATCAAAATCGGTTCATCCATTCGGCCGCTATGATGCCACAGACACACACACACACACAAACACATGCACGTCGTTTTTGTGTCAGGGGTTAATTAAAATTTAGTCGTGAATATAATGAAGATTCTAAATCAAGCTTCTGGTCGCACTTTCAGTACAAATAAAAAGTTAATTATTCTCTCAGCGCGGCGCAAAGAAAGTCACAATGTTCGCTAATAAACTCCAGTCGCACCAAAACCCTATTAAATAAGCTCATCTGTCGGACTGAGTGTCAGGCTGCAATTAAAAATGTTTCAGTTCGACTTCTGTCTAAAAGTGAAATAATTATACTGAAATAATTAATATTCATTAAAAAAATGTTCAAAGTTACATCTGAACAATTTTCTGACGATAGTTATAGTTGAGAAAGAAAGAAAGATTTATTTGGGGCAGATAATAAAAACTGTATGATAAATGACTGAATAATCCATAAAAGGGTCTTCACTCAGCATAGGCTTTCTTTTGAATTACGAGTACATACCTAATATGATAGTGGAAAAAAATGTTATCGATATGGAATATATGTAAATGCTATAGATACATCCTTATCAATATTATAAATGCGAAAGTGTGTTTAATTGTTGGTTTTTCCTTCAATCGGGCTGCAACAGAGCGTTGTGAACGGATGGAAGTGATTTTGCATGGGTGGTAAATACAATTGAGGACCTGGAGATAGGCTACTTTAATCCGGAAAATTAGAGTTCTCAAGGGATTTTAAAATACTACATCCATGCGGACGAATTCGCGGGAATCAGCCAGTGTATTATTAAAGACGTAAGAAGCTTAGGTAGACGAGAGGACAGTGGGGGTTAGTATAAGATTTAATTCGATTGATAGTATTCGTATTCGATGACATTAGCGTCAAAGTAAATTGAACCATAATTACATGCAATTAAACCTCAATTTCGTGTATGCGTTCTTATAGGGTTACGTATACGGATGCGCATTAAATTAAAATCATCTGTACTGAATTTGTGATTTTAAATCATTAGATTTAAAGTTCATTTTACTTTGACGTTAATGTCATCGTATACGAATGCGATCGAATTAAATCTTATACTAAAGTACAGTAAAGAAAAGCGACCCTAATGAAGTTTCAGTGAGGCATCGAGCCTTTAGCGATCACCCGCGAACTTATTGAGCCCGCAGGCATTCTTTATCCCATGAAATAAATCTTTAACTTTTGACCTTTCACTGGAATAAGATAAATTCTTCGAGCATAGAAATTTCTAAGTAACTAAAAAACACTTAGATTAAAGCACAAGATAGACTGTAAACGGTACGCGAATATTTGTGATGAATTCTTAATATCGATAAAATAATTTAACAGTTAAAAATAAACAGGTTAAAGCTGCGTAAACTTAGGATAGTCAGGTTAATTAATCACGACCAATATTATTATTACCTATTTTATTCAAGAGATTAAGGGCGAAAGTTAATCCAGATATGAAGCTTGTCAATCGATCCACGTGTTGAGATTGCAATCTGTTTTACCAATTGGTAAAAACATTAATTACACTTTAAAACATAGCTGATTAATTTTCAACTATATCAATCAGTAGATTTTGTAGTAGACTTGTGTACAATTGATTAGACGGCCAGTGTTAAGCTCTAAATAAAAAAAAAACTGTTTTTTTATACAGAGATACAGAGAAAAAGGAATAGCACAGAAGACCTCCATAAAGAATAAATATGTCAAAATTGTAAACGTAAGTTACGGAAAAATCTAGAAATATTTTTAAAATATTATGATGCTTTAAACGAGATCGCACACCGCGGCTATTTTCAGTACTAATAAAAATGCAACCAGACAAAAGCACAATATTTGTTGTAAAAATGTCATGCTAGCGCCAACTGTTAGACACAATTTCAGATTTTCAGTAATTAAATTTTAAAAAAAAATTTGTCTAAAAAATGTGTAACAACAACAAGCATGCAATGGTAGAGTTCTAAACATGTTTCGTCTCAACTTAGGCGTTCAAGATTGTCGCAAAAGTGTGTCGCTAGCGTCTATTGCGGCTCTTGCGGGTCGTCCCATGTATGCGACCAGCTTTGCTCGTAAAATAACTCGGAAGTTGGGGAGGGAAGCCGGGATTCGCGGGCTGCCATCTGCAGCACTTCGGAGCTACTACTTTGCAGGTAAAAAATAATTTAGTGTCAACCGGGATAGTTGCACTTACTGCGGTGGTTAAAGTGAAATAATATATTGGGTCTGTGCAAAACTTACTAAGTTTTTATTTCGGCTGTTTTGCCCACGTGTTTATTTCCTAGTAGGTACGCACTCTCATTCTACAAATCTATACTATGCTAATCGAAAAACTTAATAAGTTATAAGTATTTTAGTTTGAGTCAAGTGCACATGAAATTCGGAATGACCAAAATCATCTCAATTGACCAATTTCTAGAACGAAGTAACTTTCTAGATCTTACTAATAACTTTATCTTACTAATATTATAAATATGAAATTGAGTTGAGTTTGTTGGTTTGTCCTTCAATCACGTTGCAACAGAGCTACGAAACAACATGGATTTGTGCTAATCAAGGATATAATTTATCTCCATTCCAAATTTCAGCCAAATGCGTCCAGTAGTTTTTGTGTGAAAGAGTAACAAACATACACACACTCACATACACACACATACAAACTTTCACTTTTATAATATTAGTGTCATAAATTATCTTTGAGTGTGAACCTGGGGTATGTAAAGTCATGAATTTTCTTCCCCGAAGGGTTATTTTGATAGGAATGAAATATATTGTTCCAATGTACAAGATATTGAACGCTTTTAGGAGATAGGTATATTTCGAAGCAACAATAAATCTTTGACTTTTGTTGTATCAAAGTATTTTGTAGACCTACAACTGCGAAGTTTCCCGAGGCTTTAGAAGATTCCCCGTTCGGTAAATTGTTCTTACACCCACGTCGCGTTGTCCTTATTATCTCAGAGGTTATTCATTGAGAGAGTTATTCATATACTTTTTTTACTCACTTTATTGCACAATATAGTACAAAAGACGGACTTAATGCTAAAGCATTTTCTCAATGTCTAACCCGCGGCTTCGCTCATGTTAGGTTCGATTTTTTAATCCCCTATTTAACCCTCTTGGGGTTGAAATTTTCCAAAATCCTTTCTTAGCGGATGTCTACGTCCTAACAGCTACCTGTATGCTAAATTTCAGCTCGATCGGTGCAGTGGTTAGAGTTGTGCGTTGATAGATCAGTCAGTCAATCAGTCAGTCAGTCAGTCAGTCAGTCAGTCAGTCAGTCAGTCAGTCAGTCACCTTTGCCTTTTATATATTTAGATTATGTTGTGTGTGCATATAACTTTTACAAAGTGTTTTTGAATCGTCAAGTGAATCTACCACTGGTTCGGAATGCCGTTCCAACCTAAAAGAACCAGCAAGAAACTCGGCCCATAAGCATGTTTTTTTTATTTTAATCCTGTTAAAATACAAGGCCCGAGCTATCTATCTGAGCCAAGGAGTATATGGTCAATGTTATTCCTTTAGGTTGAGGATTGTCGACAGTTCAGTAATGTTTTATAACATCGTTCCCGATTTCTTTTCTGTCTCGAGCCGTTTTGTAGAGTTGCAACTTTGGAAGAAATTGAACGTATTTTCTCTCTAATGAAACCATGATCAAATTAGATTCGAGGATCAGACCGACTTTAATTAAGGTCATGGAATTGAAGAATTTATAACAAGGACTTAGTCTAGCTTTAAGCAATTTGTAAGACCTTTTCGCCGTAAGATCTTGGTTTGTTTGATCTTTGTCTCTTTAATCTCTTGTTTCGCTTGTAGGCTAATCTATAGACTGCACTCTCACTCAGCTCAGACTCAAGACAGAGTTAAAACGGGACAGATTTATGTCAGAGCATGTTTGTGTCTCGTTTTAACTCTATCTTAAGTCTGAGCTGAGTCAGAGCACGCTCTATAGATCTCAGCATAAGTTAGTTTAAGAGTAATTAGTTTGAGTTCCTTTTTAAAGGACAAAAGCGGTCTTGTATGATCGAAAACTAGTCGAATATTTTTGGGTTCTTTTGGAAATACTTTTGGATATGGAACGCACAGTTGTGGGAGACTGTATGAGTTGCCGGGTGCTCGACGATAGGTTTTAAGGCAAACAACGGCTTGTGGCACAGGGCACAGTAAATTGTTTATATTATTTTGATAAGAGCGAGTTAGAGTTAACACCGTGGCAGATCGTGGCAGTTGAACGAACTGTTGAATGACCGAGAACAAAATAGATCTCATATTGCGTTCCCACACAGTAATACCATGTGGTGCTGCGTTAACCTTGGTTAACTCGCTCGACGTTTACCTTATTAGCGCGTGTTTACCGTTATACCTATGAACGGCATCGGTTGCGTTAATCGATTAACCAAATCCGACGTCTGCCATCACACAGCCCAGTGGAGCACGAAGCGCTACCGCCTTACGAACGGATTAACACAGGCGGTATCGCGGATCGCAATCTTAGGCTGCATTTCCACCGAGGACATGGCAGGGTATGTTTGAAATCCATCTTAGCCATTCATCTTCACCCAAACACAAAATAAATTCAAAATTGATTATGTCGGGTTAGTCGACATAGGAGTTACGACCTATTCTGCCGTCCTCAAGCTTTACGTCTTTAATTACCGAGACTATATGTTGAGTTATGATCCAAAAAGCGGCAATTTATAAAGAAATGATGACATTTGAAAAAAAAACGACGTTTTTTATATTGCTATATCACAAACTACAGCATTAGGGAGAATACTGCTTCGATGGGTCGATAGAGTATTAACTATACGTCAGATATAATTAAAAATCATATTTGGCCAAATGTTGTCCAAAAAAATCAGCCAAATCGATTCGTTCGTTGTGGCGTGAAGGAGTAATAAAAATTCACCCATCAATCCTCATTCGCATTTACATATTAGTAGGAAGAAAGTAGGATTTATCTTTTACAAGCTGATGCACATAATTGGCCGCTGCGTGTGTAATCCCCTAACGCGCTTAACCGCACAGTGTGAACAAGCTCTAAAAGGATATTTACTAATCCGGTGCCATTAGTCCAGGGTTGTCAAAAATTTTATCGACCAATTGAAAGTATATATTTCAAAGATTTTTGAAAGTAGAAATTAAAAGCTTTCAGCAGAGCATCTAAATTGGTTCGGAATCAATTCGAAATCGATTGGCTAGTTTTCGGTTTTTATTTGAGTTTATTTATCCTATCCTACTAATTGTATTAATGCGAAAGTTTGCTCGTTTTTTTTGTTTTCCAGCAAACACGCAGCAACGGAGCCGTTGATCGGCGTGTTTTTATGCATTAATTCTAGTACAATGAGCTAATTTTATTTATTGATCGTTTTGCGATACACCCTATTACCTAAGTACGACTGACAACCCCTGTCGCGGTAGGTGGGTACATTACGGGGCATGTAACACGATCGGCGGCAAAACAAATCCGGCGAACGCGTCTCGATTGCACGATCAATCACCGATCAACGAGCTATTTCAACATTATTTATTGCCGCGAGCACCGAGAAAATTTTTCCCGAGCCTTATTTGTTCAAACAATGATTTATTTTTCTGAAATCGCGCTTTCCTTTGGACCTAATCATGGAGAGATCTTGGTGGTACATATTTGATGAAAATAAAGAAATTCTTGTATAGGTTGTAATCAAAAGGAGAGCTTCGGTCGTGAGATTTCATTATCACGGAATTCAAGAATAACTCAGTGAATTATATTTTATGGAAACACTTGGTAATGCATTTTTATAAAGCAGAATTATTATGTATGTACTCGTTGAAAATTACATGCTAAGTTCGTATTGATTAAATAAAGATCATTAAAATAAATAAATATTACTATCAATAAAATAAAGGATTCTAACGATAGCCCATAGGCCATACATTCAAATCTATTCCCGCATATAGAATTTATTACGGAATAAACAAATCCACATACATATATGAACCCTGAAAAAGTTACACCACCGCACCTTTTTCGGGCAGGTGTGTAAAAAGGAGTAGGTATCTAGGGCGACGCAAGACAACTAAGTCCACACTTGAGTTGAGACTTGAGACGGGTTCGAGGGAGGGCTAACAACAGAGAGGGACGGCGAGAGTGTCGCGTCCTTTGTCGCGAAGCTACCTCCTTCCTTAACACAGTCTTCTCGTTCCACTGCGCTAGATCCTGGAGTTAAACAATTGCTCTAATGGATTACTTTAAAACTCTTCGTTGTAAGATAAATACGAGTTGGTGATAGGTACTTCTTTAGTTTTATTTACTTAGTTACTACTTTTCAAAGTTGGGCTTTCGCTTGGACTTCATCCTATTAATATTATAAATGCGAATGTTTGTATCTATGTATGGATGGATGGATGTATGTTTGTTACTCAATGACGCCGCAATGACTACACCGATTTGACTGAGATTTGGCACAGAGATAGTCTAGAATGAATTAAAAAACCTTAATCCACATTCATTCATTATTCATTCAGTGTTTTAGCATCAGAAGTGGGATTTCACTTTTTTTCAGTGAGTGCTCTACCTGAGTAAATCAAGACAGAACCACTTAATATAGAGCATAATTGAGTGGGTCATCTATTCAAAACCACTCGTGCGTAATGAACGATATTCTCAAGGACTCACAAAGGTCGCTGGAATAAGGATTTTCATTTCTTGGGTCTACGGATCTCAGAATATTGCTGACCAAGGGGAGCGTCTTGAGAATTTTATAATAGCCCAATATATCACTGGGCATTAACGGCTGCGACACATAGTGCGAGCTAAGGGCGAGTAAGCTAACTTGAAGGGCTGAGGCAACTTAAATTAACCCATACTCCAAATCCATTTCAACATAGCAAAGTATCAGAACAATTAAATCGTTACTTAAATCGTAACTACGCGCGTAATGCATTTCGTCTTTTCAATGTTAACTTTTCAAAGGTTAACCTTTCAATGTTAAAGGCTCTGCGAGCATCAGTAGCGCCAGATATGAATGCCCACTAATGTGTAGTTTAAGGATGAACCAGCAATCAAACACAATTTTTCATTTATAATATTAAGTTAGGATACTGTCGGCGACTTCCACTCATTTTCTTTACACGTCCTCGACACATCTCTGTTGCAAATCAGCCTTAGCTACACCAGTAACTGGCCCTCGTGGGGACAGTAGCTCGCTCTATATAAGCAGGCCATTACGAAAGCCCACACGTCAATGCGACATGTCCATAGGGCGTAAAACGATCACGAAACGAAATCGTAAATTATATTCCATATTTCTGAAGCGCTGATATAATCTAACCGCGAGATTATTTTGGGAGAAGAGAGGGAAAGCGAATTTTATCGGATGAGCGAAAGCTTTGAAACATTGCTGTGATTTGAGGTGTGGAAAAGGAGGTAGGTTGATAAGGCCCAAAATCCGCCCCTCATACACTCGAAAAAAAAAGTTCCAGATTCCGACAAATTGTAAATGTTCTTGAAGATATAAACTTTATTTTAATATAAAGTTTAGGTGATAAAAAAAATAGTAAGTTACAGAAAATATTACCCAAAAAGAGAGTGTTTCTTTTACTTTTCTTACATTTTCATACATTTTAGTCGTTTTTTAAGCTTTGATTTAATATTTTAGAATGAAGCGCTCCATGAACCAAAATAAATTAATACTCATATGAAAGCTTATAAAAAGGAGCATCATTATCAGTTACGTTTACCATGGTTCATGGAGCGCTTCATTCTAAAATATTAAATCAAAGCTTAAAAAACGACTAAAATGTATGAAAAAGCCGAAAACACTCTCTTTTTGGGTAATATTTTCTGTAACTTACTATTTTTTTTATCACCTAAACTTTATATAACAATAAAGTTTATATCTTCAAGTATATAAATACATTTACAATTTGTCGAAATCTGGAACTTTTTTTTTCGAGTGTATGAGGGGCGGATTTTGTTGCCTTATCAACCCACCTCCTTTGAAATTGTGTAAACACAATAATGATATTACTTTGTCCCGAGAGAGTACACACGTGATATTACGAATGGGTTGAGTTAATTTATAATTGCGCAAATAAATGAATTAAAATATACATATAGGACGAGATGATTTTCACTTCCTCCTCGCGTATTTAGGTTTTAATATTCCGGGATAAAATCCATTTTCTTCTTCGCCAAGATCTAATTAATAATCTCGAACTTTGCGTATGAACGATCGCCTTAAGAGCTAGAGCTTCTAGCCCGACGAACCTTGACCAGTATTGGTGGTGGCTGTCGCATCCGATCGCTTAAGGACTGGAGCTTCTGACCAATACTATGAGATTGGTCAGTGGCGTGCACAGGGTGTACTACAGGGTAGGCAGATGATACAAAATGGAAAAAATCTTCGGTGCGAATTAAAAAAAACTTAAGGGTTAGGCATTGTACAAATTATAAAAAGCCTACCCTTAAGTTTTTATAACTCGTACTGGCGATTTTCTCCATTTTATATCATTTTTCCGCATTATGCCTACCCTCTGTGCACGCCACTGAGATTGGTGATGGCCGCATCCCATAATCTCTTAAATTCATACTAGGCTAAGCTTCGCGCTACGCCTTCGCTACGCTGACTTCTTAACAAAGTCCGCTAGAGACTCTGTCAATTTTTCACACTACGCTCCTTCAAAACATATTCTGATCTGTGGGTCCAGTATTACTTTTTGAGTTTACATTAACTATGCGTAGGTATATCTGTCATTTAATGTGGACAGGAAAGGGACAGAATTTTTCCATCCATACAAATTGATATATTTACGCACGGTTAACGTTAAACGTTACAGGCCTTAAAAACGACTTACGACACGAAAACGACAACTTCATTACGTAACAAGTACTTACCGATTATCTTATGAAAAACTTCCAACTTTAACAAAGCCGATACTCTAGAGAAAATATATTTACCTGCAACAAGAATACACACGTTAATGAGGCGAGACCCGGGGCAGAAAGTCGGAGAACAATGAATAAAAGTTATCTGATTAATAACCGGAGCACAGTGGAAACTTTAAACAAAGGATGCTCATCTCGAACTATGAACTAGCTACGTCCGGAGTTTTTGTCCTAATTGAAAAATGTGTAAGGAAAAAGAAGGGAAATTAAATGGCACCACACGTCTACAACTGAACTTTTAAGAAAAAAAACACCAGGAAATTGATAAATATTTTTTCTAACAACTGTGCGTTGTAGCTTAGTGTTGTTACTTCGGCCTCCTTTTTGGGTATCCTGATTTCGGGCACTCATCTCTGACTTTTCTGAGTTATATGCGTTTTAAACAATATAATGTGGCATAAACCCTTCCCATTCGAGAGGAGAGGAGTCCTATGGTACCTGTGTTAGTTAATCATGATGATGACAAACTAGTGAACAAAAATTTGGTCACAGTGGATTTTTAGATTTCTTTTGGGCTGTCGAAGTGTAAACCTATGCACCTCCAAAACCGAGAAATTCCAACTCCAAGCCCGTTTACTTTTCGAACAAAAACACTTTTCCGCTAAGAGTTGATGCTGTTTCGAAGTTATTTCTCTATCCCGGGTGTTGTAAAGGAGAATCTATTTTTGTTTGGCAGCTTATCAAATCATATATTATGTAGACCCTATCGTGGAAATAATGTTTAATGGCTGGAAAGGCTCAAGGGTTCAGCTTCATTTTCGTTTTACGAGCTGTTTTTACCCTACCATCTTGCTTCCACTGGCTGTAACCTCTAAACTAAATGACAGGTATAACAATAGTGCTAACCCTTTCACGATGTTCGTTGGGGAAAACGATAGCATCACCTAAAGGGATATGTTTAGAACGTCCACACGCAGAACATTTAATATGCAAAATCTTTAAAGCGCAAAATGTTCAATTTTTGTTAATAATTTGAGCCTCAATAGTCCAAAGTTTAAGTGACTGAAAACTAAAAGGTCGACGGTTCGGTCCCCACCCTTTGCATTTTAATTGTCGTTCCCACTTCTTACACAAGCTTTCTGCTTATTTAGAGGGAAGAGTAGAATATAAGTCAAGTTCAGAATGGCTTATATTAAAAAAAAAAATTTCGATAGTAAGGCATTGAATTTTATGAATACGCCACAGGATCATAGTGGGGGTAAAAATAAATGCAAAATAACACCGAGAGCCGGCCGCTCATTAGCGCCGCTCAATCGCGCCTTCATTTATCGCTAATTACATGCGGAAAACTGGAACATCGTGATGAATTACTTTTACGATACCATTCACGATTAAAATTGAAAGCCTTGCGTGTAAACTTTTTATTTAATTTAATTTTTTTTATTCAATAAATAGTGAGGAAACCTGCACCTGTGAGAGTTCTCCATAATGTTCTCAAAGCTGCGCACGCTTATATAATATGATCCCGAAGGAATTACTGGATTTCCCATTGCACAAATTTAAACAACGCGTAAAGACACATTTGTTAAGTGGCTGTTACAAAGTTAGTGACTTTCTTAAAGACAAAGTGGCATGGAATCAATCGGCTTGGCATCCAGCTGCCCACAAGATAGTGTAATAAGTTATTATATTGTAATATTATGGAGTTAACCATTAATATAGTAATATTTTGTTATGAAAAGAGCAACTGCTGAGTTTCTTGCCGTCTTTTCTCAGCAGGATCTGCATTCCCAACCGAAGGTAGAGCCATGACGTGATAAGAGATACAGGTTGGATGAAATAAATAATTTTGAATTTTGAAAGAAAAAAGGTTTGAAATGTGGTGGACTATACCATCTCAAGGTGGTGAAGTGGCGACCACGCAATGTAAAGCTCAGTGTTGGCAGACCCACACTAGGTGGACCGATTACATCAGATATTCACGTCAATTAGGTAGGTATATCTTGCCATGACCGGCGACTTATCTATAAGAGGGTGCAGGGCACGTCGCCTTTCCCGGGAATATAACACATTAACTTCAAACATATGTTATTTTTCTAGGAAATGTCGTCGTGGTCTAGTCCTTTATAGTTGAAAATATTGTTTGTAACAAAAAAAACTCAATTTAGGTAAAAATTTCGCTTACGATAAGTCGGCGGCCATGGCTCTATATGTTCTTTACGTACCTATGTACGTTATAAATCTAAAAAGAAACAAACACAAGCTTTGAATAAATGTGCAATTTTGACCGACTTTGGGATGAGGGATTTCACAAATAACCAAATGATTTCCCTTTCATTTTATTAACACTTTAAAATCAGAATAAGCTCTTTCGTACTGAATAACGGAAGCCGTTCCGTATTCGAAAAGCCTCTTACAGTCAAAACTATGACAGTAAAGATTTTAAAGCTTAATCCCGACTGGATAGTGCAGTTTTATTAGGCGTGCAGTGAAATTGTTTCAATTGCCTTAAACCTTATTTATTGTTTAGTTTAGCTGGCACCCAGACGAGCTTTGTATGAATTTATATCGCAACAGTGTAAAACTGTATTTTAAAAAATAGGTCGTGAATGCCCTGTCCTTCACCTGATTTTTTTGGCAAATATATAATATACTAGCTTTTTGTTTTTAATCCAAAAAAGGAGGAGGTTCTCAATTCGTCGGAATCTTTTTTTTTATGTATGTTCCCCGCCCGATTACTCGAAGACGCCTGGACCGATTTGGAAAATGTTTTTTTTGTTTGAAAGGGTATAGTTCCCAGGTGGTCCCATTGTCAGCAGGTCAGGATCTGATGATGGGATCCTGGAAAAATCGAGGGAATTCTTCAAATTTTAGAGGCACAATTGATATACTTTGTAGTGGCGTTTGAAGTCGGTTTTTTATAAACGTAAAAATTTTTTTTAGAAAATTTCCGCTCGCATATTTCTTATAGAAAGGACAAGTCCTTTTTAGGTTCGTCTTAACGGAACAGGCAATTTTCATATTTCAAAATATACAATAACAATTTTTTTTACTTACATCTGATTAGAACGGCGGGAACAAGTTTTCAAACACTCATTCTACCCACTATTGTCATTGCACGAAGCTTTACGATAAAACGTATGAAATGAAGATAAAATGCGAACGAAGTAGCTAGTGTAAATAATCTAAATAACTCCTTCGTAAATTCGTTCGTCGCTCTCCAAATAAACCACATTCAGATTTATTTAACATTTGCATAGCAAGTCGTTCTAATCCTTGTGTATTGCACAGCTGAACACCTTCGTTACTGAGATGCATTATTGTTATAAGTACATACCAACTACCCATATATGAGGATGAACATTCTTGTTGTACTTACTAGAATAATCATATCAAGTCAAAATAGAATCCATCCACTGAATTTAAAGGTTTAATTTTGCTTAACCAGACTCCGCATTCTGGGCTATAGTTCCAAATTGTTATAAGGAACCATTTTATTTCTAGCCAACGAAAAGAATTACAATCGAAAAACTTGAGACGGTAACAAAATTAAGTTTCAACGGACTTCATAAGAAAATTGTATTATGTTTCAGGAGTGAATGCCGCTTGATTTTGACCAAGGATAGAAACCTACTTTACGTGTCCCGCCTGGGAAGAGGGTTATTTTGTAAATTCCGAGATAAACTTAACCTGGTTTCCACTTTAGCTTTGCGATTCGATGAGCTATGTCGGTAACCTTGGTTCTCCTAAGGATCCCCTCATTTCTCATTAGATCTCGCAGGGATACTCCGAGCTCTCCATCGCTCGCGTGACTGTTCGGCCTTCCTAAGGCTTTTTTTTTTTTAACTAATAATATTCATTTGATATAAACCTAAAGAGGCCTATTTAAAGTTAATTAAATTATACTGTGTTGTAACATAAGTCACTTTGTCCCGACGACGCTCTCATTGAGTGGAGAGACTAGTCTCATCCGCATGATCTTCAAAGTCTCCGAGAACAAAGGGGCTCAAAATTTTCATTTCCGCTCCCATTGTGGTAGCCCTTGATCCCCCGCCCTTGCCGGGGCTCTCAATTAAGTCAAGGTCACGAGGTAGACAAGTGTTTGCCAGAGACAAAAATCTGTACCCCAAAACACGCGTTTTGAAATATGTGTTCGAAATAACTGCTGGTCGATTGCGGAAAAGTATAGGATAAATCTGATATATCACACTAGACCCTCTAATGACATAAATGTACTTAATCATTTTTTTTTATAAAAAATATCAGCCAAGCTGAACTTGACTGATGTTCTCCTGTCCTTTCCAAATAAGTGAAAACTTGTATTGGGAGTGAGTACGACAATAGTGGAACGGGTGGGGATGGAACCTGCAACCTTCTTAAGTTTTTCAATTCGCACCTCTTACGATTGGGCTATTGAGGCTTCTCAATCTTCTTAAGGCTTCTTAATCATTTACCTCTGAAGTTATTAATAATATCAAAACTCATGAAGACCATCAGTGTTCGAGATATTCAAATTCTTGATGGGCTATATGGGAATACTACTCAGAGGCCATATCAAAGTTCAAGCAATGTACTTGCCTAAACTAATAAGCCCCGGTTGCGCTTGCAATTTAGCGCATACTTAACAATTATGTGCGTTTATATATACGGAAACTATCTATTCGAAATATGTGTGTCAATTCTGTAAAAATGATTGCATCAGTGTAACGATCGCAATGACCCCTGATTGGCTAGTATCCTCCCGCTTTTAGTTAAAATGCATTGATGCAGCAAGAACGCCATAAATTCAGCCAATTAGAGGCCTTTGCGATCGTTACACTGATGCAATCATTTTTAGAGAATCGACACACGGATCTGTGTTCTTCTTTCTTCATTCTTCTTGGTCGTATACTTAATTGCTGGTGGTCGCGTCCAGTGCAATGTATGGTAGATGTAGGTAGGTACTCTACCTCCCTATAGTTTTCAACTCTTTTCGATGCTACGTTTTTATATATGCAATTGTAAGTGTTCTTCATCAAAAAAACTTATTTAACTTAATCTAAATGACAGAGGATGTCCCTTTTCTGATGTAACCAAACGGACTTACTCGTAAATGCCTCTACGCTAACAATAGGCTAACGGAGTAAGCACCGGATCTAGGACATTTCGGTACACAGATGTTTCCGTAGCTTAGCTATTCAGACTCCAAAGTTGGCCTGTAAAGTTACAAATGTATGTGAAGCCAAGCTGTTTTCAAATAGCTTTTAACGCCTTGCACTTGACTCGAAGTTCGATGCCAGGATTCTATAGATGTACGCTAAATATGCCTATAGCTGATTTTAAGTTCACGTGATAATTTATATCCTTTTTTTTCTATTTTTTTAAAGAATATCAGCCAAGTTGAACTGAACTTGAACTTAACTCTGCTTTTCCCTCGAAATAAACGAAAAGCTTGTGTTAGGAGTGGGTACAACTGACAACAATAGTATTGCGCTGGATTGCTGAACGGATTGCATTGCATTCCATTAAATATGAAATGATGTTTTTGTTAGCATACTTGACTGAAATCAAACTTCTGGGTAGGATCACACATCTTCTGAGGACTTAACTGGCACGGTGTTCTTATGATGGGGTCCAGGTTCAATCCCTTTATTATTTCTAAATTGGCTCGTGCTTATTCTATTCATCACCTGTGACTAGTAGAAGTCGAGAGTAGTAGTTAGTCGAACCTACCTGCAAAGAAGTGCTACCGAGAAATAAAAAGTACTAGTTGCAGCCCGCAACTTAGTTCGCTTGGATTAAAGTTTTTTGCGGGAAATTTCTTACTTTCCGATATAAAAATAGCCTATGTGTTAATCTAGACTATAATCTATCTCTGTGCCAGCCAAATTTCAGCCAAATCAGTACAGTCGTTGCGGCGTGATTGAGTAGAAAACATACATCCAAACTTTCGCATTTATAATATTAAATGGGATAATAATCGGATAATAGGATGTAGGATACAATAAAAAAGTTAGATTGCTAATGACTGAGAGACCAACCTGCATAAACTGTCGCACACAATCAGCCCCATGCTCGCGCAGGAAGGTCTGCAGGGTTTGCACCCCCCGCGCTGACAACCTGTACCCATTGCCGTTGGAGGTCGCCGCGAAGAAAACTCCAGGGGACGTTCCTTCGCCCATTGTTATATCATACACAAATGCATGATTTCTTTAAAGCGAAGCTAACTAACTGCAATTAAATTGCATGCCGATCACTTTATTGTATTGATATTCATAAGTTATTGTTAATTGTCCGATAAGTTTCACTTAATTGCAATTAATTTGTGTACCGATCACTTCGTTGTATTCATATTAATTATAATTCATTGTTGTCTGGTAAATTTCACTTAATTGAAATTAAATTGCATGCCGATCGCTTGTTTGTACCTATTCGAATCTAGAATACCCTGTTGAGTGTCTAATAAGTTTTACTTGATTGCAATTTAATAGCATTCTGTTCAGTACATCGTTGTCGCCTGTCTGAATTCCCAATGAAGCTGTGCATTCATTAGAAGTCTAGATGTCTATTTGATCTTCCAATGAAAGTACAAATACTTGTAGCATGGCATCCGAGAAAAGAAAATATTTATTGAGTATTTTCTTGAAACAGTCAAAGCATTAAACTACACTTTAAAGTCATTTAGTTAAATTCTAACATCGATAACTTATGTAAATAGTTATTTTTTAAGTATGGGCGATAATTGTATTTATTTTTTGTTTAAAAAACAAGTCAGTAAAGCTTTAGAAAATGAGAAAATCCGATTAATTTTGTACTTTTATACACTTCTAGCTCTACTTATAAAAATTTTAAGTTAAGATTCCACTGGAATCCGGCTGCATATATTATACCAAACAATAGTGTTTACACTTAGCATATAAACAACAACACAACACATACTAACAATCCATAATCGCGTTAAATATACTTAAGATGAGGTTATAGATTCTGTGTCGCAATATGAAAGCAATTATTCATTCATAGAAACACTTTAGAAAGAAAAACAGAGAATGCACGCTCGCAATTTAATTGGTTACATAGTTTGCATTGTTACGACACTGCGAAGCGTTCGCGTAGCGCTGCGTAGCGCAGCCATCGCTGTCGGCTCGCCCGTAGACACTACGAGCTACGAAGCGCGGTAGCGGGCCCCGATTGCAAAGTTAGGACCGGCTGTGTGACGTCATCGAAGGGATAATTTTCTTGTACTCTATTATGTCAATGTGATATGCACTGAATCGAAAGGCTAGCCGTGTAAATATGGGCTTTATGAGCTTAGTATTTAATACTGAATGGCAAAATTAAAAAATCGCGCCTTGTTCGGAACATTCGTGGCTTTATTCATGGCTCACAATATTTATCTAATTTTGGCATTATATAAGTTACAATCTTGTCTTTAAAGTTTGCGAAGCAATAATTAGGATAATTATCTGCATAGACCTTAAGGATTTCTAGTATACCTATGTACATACAGTCAAACAATTAGATTAATTTTTATTTACGTTGTTGTAAACGCTGTTGATTACCATTAAACTAGTTGACTCAGAGAACTCGCTTCGCTCGTTCAATAAATAAATAAATAAATTCGGGCTCAGTGAGTTCTAGGCTAAGCATGTATAGAATATAAGGAGTAAATTATGTATGAGTCATCGAATAAAAAAACCGACCAAATTGCGAACCTCCTCCTTTTTTGGAAGTCGGTTAAAAAATTTCAAATAATACAATTATAGTTTTTACATAGGTATAATTACGTTCCAGATTTCTTTTCAGTTAAGTTAAAAAGATTCGCGCAAAGTTTTCAACTTTTTAAAAATATTACTGTAATTTTTAAAGTTACAAAGTCGCGGACGAGCCAACTTTTCCTTAAAAGAGACTTTATCACTTATTATATTTATTGCTTATTGCAACGCAGAATGCAGGTGGAATTGTAATGAACGATTATTATTTTTTCTTTTAGAATAGAATTTTGAAGCGTTAATAGCCCAATTGTTGAAAGTGCGGACTGAAAACTGAACGGCCGACAATTCAATCCCCACCCATTGAATTATTATCGTACACACTCCTAACACAAGCCTCACGATTACTTGGAGGGCGTTATTTTTAAAATTATGTATTTTGACACATAATCCTATTAAAATATTGATAAAACTCCATAAGAAAAGAAAAAAAAAAAGACTACGTTCCTACTATGTCGTAACGGTTAATTTATCGTTGGACGACAATCGACTCCAACTGTTCCCTTTGGTTCGTGACATTTTATCGGTTCACGGCAGTCGCCTGGTTGTTTGCACATCAGTCGCCTCTACGTTCCTTTGGATAGATATCCACAAAAACGTCACGGTTTGCCGTCGTCATATATTTCTATCGTTTGACGACAGTCGTGCTAGCCGCTCCCATTGTCTTGACAATGTCGTCACAGCAAAAAATACTTCGTGGACAACAGTTAATCGTACCGTACCGTATGTGAACACCTCGATTTAAATATACAAGCCAAGACTCTTTTAACTGCACGACTATCAAATTCAAAATTTATTTATTTCATGTAGGCTACCTTGTAGCACTTATGACACGTCATAAATCTACCACCGTCTGTCGTCTATCTATCTGTCGTCACGACAAAGTGGTAACGCGGTCTTAGTTTAACACAGTTGCAGTTTTATCACCTCTGCAACAAGAAGAGTATACTTTCTTATTCTCAGTCAACTCCCAGAGACACAGATTCATTGTTTATTGTATCTTTGCAATGAGGTCGCCAGACGCGGCACGCAATTAAGTCTGCCAGTGTCCCATCTCTCCAGCTTGGCGACTATAAGATGAAACTCGAGTGAAAAGAGTCATTGAAATGTACTCTTAACTAAGTGATACGCATCCTTTTAGCTAAGTAAAATAAAATAAATTTAAATTCAATCAGCGTCAAACGTAAAACAAGAAATAAAAAAAAACTTGAGAGGTGTCAAGGGACACCCGGATGGAACGAAGTTCAATGCGAAATAGAAATGAAAATATCTGGCTTGCTTTCTACAAGAGAGAGAGACAGACAGAGAAACATGCGACGAACATAGCAAAAAGTGTCGTGACAACTTTTCGTAAGAATTTTTTCCGTCTAGCCCCCTTTCACAACGCGCGATAAGGAACTTCGTTCCAATAAAATAGGTAATAGATGATAGACAAGACGACAAGATTAAAACTAAATCTAGCTAGGAATATACAAACAAAAAATACACATTATATTTATATGACAAAAGAAAAAAAAGTAGTATAAGTTTAAGCTGAAAGGACAACCAACTCAGGCTGATATCTATAGACCGCACTCTCACTCTGCTCAGACTCAAGATAGTGTTAAAACGAGACAGATTTATGTCAAAGCATATTTGTGTCTTGTTTTAAGTCCGAGCTAAGTCAGAACACGCTCTATAGATCTCAGCATCAGTATAACGATATAACAATAAATCAGTGTAAATAATTATGTGAAAAAACTTATATCAGTAAAACAATGGTCGAATTTGAGTGCCAAAAATTTTCCTCGCATTCGAGAACCTCCCCTTGTGTTACTGAGCCATGTCATTTACTGCAGCGAGGTTTTTATAAAAGGTTCTATCTCCAAAATATACAGTAGAGTTCTCAAACCCGATAGAGCGATAAAGCGGCCGGTTGTTGCATTCGAGGAAATCGTTCGCTGAACTAGATTTACCTAACCGAGCTGGCTCGGGTTGGGTCGGGAACAATCAGAACGATTGCTTCGTCGGCTATTCAATTATACACCCGGCGATCTTACGCAGGGCACAAGAAACTGACGCCGACAGAAAATGGAGTATTAATAATATTGCCTTTTTTAATTTAAGCCTTAAAAGATTAATAAAAGGACCCCTCGTTTAAATGACTTCACTCATGATAATACATTTTTTGAATATACACAGCTTTTGAGAGTTCAACAAGTGTAAATTAAAAAGAAAAACATTTTTTTAAAACAAGCTTTTAGTAGTCAAGACGAATCAAACGTGCCCAAACTCGATGGAGTTACCTCGTTTAATTATAAAGTTTCTATAACCACCAACCCAGCTCCATCATCAGACTCTGGATATCCCATGCAGCTAAACTAAAAAGTTTAAAATAAAAATAAACACAAATTCTCTTTAAAAAACTGACTTCAAACGCCATTGCTAAGTATAAAAAAAAATAGTTTGTACACCTATGTTGAAGTTTGGCTAGCGTTGCGCATCGGTTTCATTATTTTTATTTAAGCCCGCTCGACTACAAAATAGGAGTACCAACAAAAATTATTTTATACTTTGCAGTGGCGTTTGAAGTCGGTTTTTTTAAAGAATTCTTATTTATTTTTATTAGACAATCCTATATTATTCATGTCCCAATGTATCTACTGTTATAAATTAGGTCATTAAATAAAGCCTACACTTTTAAAAATTTCTCAACCTAATTCTTCAGCTATTCCCTTGATCATCCCCTTTGTTTCGCAACCCCCAGATTTCGAGATAACGCCGGTATCGCAGGTCGTGTTTCGTCAGTGGCGGGGCGCAGATTTCAAATGGGTTTTGTTTGTTTTATCCTCGCTACGAGGTCGGGCGGTGTAATTAGGAGGATCTCTTGAGATTGGCGGGGATTGTCCCGCGCTCGGCTGGGTGAGGGCGATGCGAACACGGTACGCTCTGTGCGCTCCTTTGTTTTCTTTATTTCGAAAATATTATATTGGTTCGCTCTTATTTAAACACTAGCTTTTGATCTGCTTATCGTGACTTCATTCGCGTGTATCTAACTCAGATTGTAAAATCCCTCGGGGACCCTTTGCATTTTTCGGGATAAGAATACTACACGTCAACCGCCAGGTCCTCCCTGTACATGTAAAAAATTCTCCTTTTACTTGATTGAAGGACAAACCAACAAATAAACATACTCGCATTTATAATACAAGATATCACATTCAATCAATATAGGCAAACTTAGACCGTTCAATAGGCAAACGCCCTGTTAGATGATTCAGGTATTGCTGGATGGACGAAGCATGAATTTTTTGCAAGGAGTTGGTAACAAGATTTTTTGCTAACATCAGTAATCAGTTGCATTTTAGCTATTATCTGACAAAGATTATTTAATTATGAAACTCGGATATTTCCTTCAAACTACAGTGTTAGTGAACCTTCGGTTCCACTATAAGGTTAATTATATTCAGGTAGATACTTGCTTAAGTGACTTTGTCAACAATTTGCTAAGTAAACTTTCGAAGCGTGCATTTATCTAAGAGCATTAATGTTTATTTTTCTAAGTTTGCAACTTAAATCAAACTTAAAACCTTAATACCCCAACTGAAAACTGAAAGGTCACAGGTTCCATCCCGTTGCATTAATGTCGTACCCAGTCCTAATACAAGCTTGTTTGGAGGGCAGAGAAGAATATCAGTTAAATTCAGTTTAATTACTATTCTTATTAGAATAAAAAAAAAATAAGCAAAGGAAATGGGAATATTAATGGCCTAAAATATTTTGAAAAAATTTTTTATTATAAAAATCTCTTTCCTTGTGAACCTGCCAGGCAATGCAGAAGAAACATCATATCAACTTTTCAAGCTTTTATCCAATAATTCAAATTTTTTACGCGCTGTTGAGCGCTAATAGTTATTTGTTCAACAAGATAGCAAAGTTCATTTTTGTTGCGAGTGCCTAGTTTGAATCCCGAGCGAACGAAGGATTCTAAGTTAGAATCCTGAGAGTAGTGAGGGATTCAAAGGCACAAGAAGCAAAAACTTTGCTATCGTGTGATACATACAATTTTTCACCTCAATAGCGAAAAAGTACAAGATGTAAGAGAAATATTTATTAAAACATAAAGGATATTTTAAAATTTTAAAAATTAGGTTTATTTATTTAAAAACTTTTCAATATCATGAGCGGTGAAAACTTTAGATTTTTTGGATTTGTGCCCCTCCGACTGTCTTTTCAAAAATACAATAAGTTTAGGATAAGTTTCAATGTGAACGTCGCATTTCGATTTGATTGTAGCTTTTAACATGGAGTAAATACTCCATAATGTAGATGGTTACCTTGTTTTAGACAATTCCATGAAATATGATAAAATCACAGTCTCTGAATAGGACTTCGCATCCTTAGAAAGTCTCCAATCATTAAATAATTCATAGGCTTTCAAGTATTTTTCACGAGACTATTCCGGAAGAAAGTTTAATTCGCGTTAGACACTAATTCTTTTAATTCTGAATTATAAGTAGATTCACTCATTTTGTTATTTTAAAATTCTTACAACAAATAACTTCTAAGAAATTAGTACCTAATTAAGATATAGAATAGAGTTAATTATTTTTTTTTTGCCGCCATTTTATATTACTCTTTTGTCTGCGTTCGGAATTGTGTCATTCATAAAATAAAATATATTAATTAATTAATTTTAATTTTCTTTTATGTTTCATGTGTGTTACAGAATTATAAAGTCTAAAACACATTTACGAAAAGTAAATAGTTTAAATAATAAAATAGAGAGTTAAAAAATTTTGTCGAAATAAAATGTATGGGGTATGCAATATTATATACAAAATTTCTGAACGTTTCTTGAGACGGTGAGTTGAAGAAACGCCAATCCAATGCGTTCTATATTCAAAACACTTTTTCTCACTGAGTGAGTAAAAACGACTTTTGCTCACTGGTTTTGGGCAGCAAAGGCGCCCTTTTTGAGCTAGAGAGGTGAAAAGTAATTTTTTTTTACGTTACAAATCTCAGTTAAAACTCGAACAATTATTATTTAAAGGAAAAAAAGCGATGACACAAGAAAATGTTCAGGTAGCAGGTTTTTCAGTTGAGTCGATTTGCTATTTGGTCAGCTCAGCAACATTTCAAAATTATTTTTCAACACTTGATTTGTAAGCTTTAAGCACAGCAATATGTCAAAAATATAAAATACATCCTTTCACCGTACCGGAAAATACGTAAGCCGCGGTCGCGTTTCTGTTTCTATTGGTATATTTCCTCGAATTTTCCGGATTTCTCGAGATTGAATCACAGCGTTCTGGCTAGCGCGGGCAATTTGGCAAGATTTCTTCCCGAATGCTCCCGTATTTTTGTAGAACCCAGTAAGTTACATTTAAATATCCGCATACATAATTAAACTTTAATACCGCTGACTTTTCTGGCTCGTAAGTTCAATTGCAGCCAGAAAAATGTTGGAAATATTTTGAAAAGCTCATAGAAGAGAAATAATGTTGTAGGGCGATGAGCTCTAAGAAGAGAAACACCGTAGGTAAATATCGATAAATTCTCGTGCCTCTTCTTTATTATGAAAAAGGATGTCAGATCTCCACTGAAAATTGAGGATTAACGGTATTTTTATTATTGCAAAGACAAATCTTTATTACAAACATCCATTATCTAAGTCACACTTACGCAGCATTTCTTTTGAATACAAAAAATAACCGGTCAAATGCGAGTTGGACTCGCATACGAAGGGTTCCATACCGAAAAAACTCTTTGCTGGTAGGGGAGGTCCCTTTAATTTTTAATTTATTTAATTATATTTTATTGTTATAGCGACAACAGAAATACGCATTCTCTGAAAATTTCAACTGTCTAGCTATTACAGATCATGAGATACAGCCCGCTGACAGACAGATACGGAACCCTGAAAATGTCGCTTTTAAGAATATACAACGATAAGAGCACGAATTGTACCTACTGTTACTTTATTGTACCTTCTGTTACTTTATTGTATGTGGTATATAATAAAAAGCACACAGAATATTAGTATTATCGAATGAATGTTCAATACAATGAAGTCAATATGCGTAAATGGTACAGTAAAATTAATAAGACCTATTTCCTCCGCACCATGCGTCGTAAAGTATATTTTACGACACAGACCTACATGTATACGCCGTAGTTCATTCCAAAAAAAAAAAAAGAAAGTAAAACAACGGTCGTCAAACGAATGTAACGATATGCCCCAATTCACGATACACTCCCTTTTGTGTCGGTACGAGTGTTTATCAATAACACGTAAGCCCTTTTGTAAGCCTGAGTGAACGCAAAGGCAAAATCGCAAGGAACTTTGACCCATCCGGATTCGCTTTTATTTAATTTTTCACTTTTCATTTATTGCCTTTTAGAAATATTCCTATTTTTCTGATGTTTTGTTAACACACGTGATATTTATTTATCGCTTTAAGTGCACATAACTCTGAAAAGCCGGAGACTCGAGCCTGGGATCAAAGTCCAGACCCCTGAAAAATAGATCGAAGTCTTAAGACTCTAAGGCTGAAAACTATAGACTGCACTTTCACTCAGCTCAGACTCAAGACAGAATTAAAACAGATTTATGTCACAGCATATTTGTGTCTCGTTTTGACCTCTATCTTAAGTCTGCGCTGAGTCAGAGCACGCGCTATAAATCTCAGGATTAGACCTAAATAGACAGGGAATGTTATTTTATAACACAAAATCTAAAACAGATTTCTCTCAGGTCTAAACATCAATACTACAATATTCAGTAAGGGTGCTAAAAGCGGGGCATCTATAATCGAGTAGTCGACTGCTTCCACCGACCTTTTAGCACTCAGCTCGGGAAATCTAATTTGGACATACAATTTCTTGTCAAGGCTTAAAATTAGTACTCTTTAAAGCTATATAGAAGATATGGATCAGTGAATTAAATGGCGCGTGGAAGAGATTCAGTGGAGAGTATGAGTTGATTGATGAAGATGAATGTGTAAATAAAGCCATCTCGAAAGCCTTTGTAAAAGTCTGAAGGGTAAACAGCTCTCTGTCTATTAAAATTATATAATTCTTTTTGAGGTGTTCCGTAAGAGGCGCATACTAGGATGTATTTACCTATATACATATATCGAACCTATATGTAATTCACATAATTAAGATGAATTATACCTATGTGAAATCCATGGAACCATTTAAACCGTTCCAAAGAAAAAGAAATATACGTCATACATACATACATATTTACAATTGAAAAACATTACTTTCGGACATTTAAAATTGAAGATAACAGTAAAATAACTGTACTTGATTGAAATATTTCGACATTCGACAGAGAAAGTCTCGTAAGTCAAAATAGAACAGGTCTAGAAAATAAAAACAACTCAAGTTTTTATGAAAAAAATATTTCATAAAAACTTGAGTCAAAGATATCTCAAACCTTACGATGTCAGCCGGATAAACTTAGGAAAATCTACACTTAGATAGCTCTTATTCGAGCACCGCAGCGGAAGCTGTAATAAATTAGGCTAAGTGGTTGCCCGGGACGAAATAAATACCCCGTAAAATATACTGTCCGTAACCTGCATACTTAGGGACGACTTAGATAGTGTGGCCTAGGTGGTTTTATTTGTTAATGGCGAGTTTATGATTGTTTGCATAGATCGAAAACGTTTTTGCATTAGAAGGATTGGCCTTCGACAAAAGAAGTACTATCTAAATATACCACTGGTATATTCTCAGATGAACATCTATAGTACATAAATCGTATTGTTACTTCTTGTGTAAAAGATTTGAATCATTAATCCGAGAATTGCTTTTAGTGAGGTTTTTGGAATTGGCATAGCTCATTTCATTTTTCTTATTCTTGAGACGCACATAACACCCAGTGGCGTGCATGGGATGTACAACAGGATAGGCATTGTACAAATTAATAGAAAGCCTACCCTTAAGTTTTTATAACTCGTACTGGAGATTTTCTCCATTTTATATCATCTGCCTGCTTAATACCTACCCTGTACGCACGCCACTGATCAGTCCGTATTTAAACAACGTCAATCTTGACTCTTTACACATAATAATGCGTACCTATGGTTGACACACAGTGGCCAGTCAAGAGACTGTCTAAAACATTGACTAATGTCGTTTCTCGAAAAGCTGAGTCAATATGGGTAGAGCACATGGCTCGAAGAACCGATGGGCGTTGGTATGGCGACCTGACATCGGGAGGTGCAGCGTTGGATCTCCACTAGATGAACGATCTTCAGCTGGGACCCGGTGGATGCAGGCGGCGAGCTATATCCAGCAATGGACGTCTATTGTTTGAGATTATAATAATTTATGTGGTTCTTCGAATAACCGACTCATTTACGAACTGCGGAGTAATATTGAACCGTCCACTCATTCCCGGGGCCAGAGAGGGCAGAGGTCCACCGCTGTGGTCAATAAATTGGCCATTTTCCAACTAATATGATATTTAGTGCTCATACAGGGTCGTTAGCGACGCGACAGCATATAACGTACACGCCAATGACGGCATAACGTGCGATTAATTGTAAGATTCTGTGCGCTCCATTAGGCGGGACATATTACGTCCTGATTCATTGACGATCTGATAATGGGTAAGGCCGTAGATTTTGCCACTTTGTAACATAGAGTAACATAGACACTCCTATGTTACGGTAACGTAGAAGTAACGTGAAAGTAACACAGTGTTTGTAAGGCTGATTACATAACGTACTTATTTTAACCGACTTCAAAAAAGGAGGAGATTTTTGTAATAAACTTGTAAGTATAGCATTTTTTATAATGGCCGATCATTCAAAGATAAGAGAGAGAATTCAGTAATAGGAAAAATATATTTTTTTAAACTATCATCAATAGAATTTAGTAACCAAAACTCTCTGGCTGTTTATCAAATAAAGGTACATTATTCTGATTATTACGAAGATGAGTTTCAATTAACTCATCTTCTTTTACACTCATTCTTTATTTAAAAGAACTATTTGAAAAATCCGCTCCTGGCAGAATGTGTACATTAACCTTTACAACACTTCAACGTTACTAAATAACAATCAACGTTACCAGTAACATAGAAGTCACATAAAAGTAACGTAGAAGCGTAATTTTTGAGGTTTTAAACAGGAATAATTACTAAATGCGAGACGATTTTAGTCAAATACACATTATCATGTTTTTATAAATCACTTTAGCTAAGTATAACACATACATGTGTGCAATAAAAACTGTTATTTACCTTTAAAATCACCAAAATTCACAAAAAAAAGCTGCTGACGAAACACACGCGCACACTTTTGATAAAATTCCACAGGCTAGAAAATGGCGGTTTCTTTTTTTTTATTTCGTTGCCGGAATCTTTAGTGTGGCCAGTGCTATTATAAAATACTACCCTAAAGTTATTGAATATTTAGATGCCCAATTTTGGTAACATACAAAATAGTAACGTAATAAGTGAAAATAAGGAGACAACATTTTGAATTGCGATAAAACATTTAAAAACGCATATTTAAATACATGGAACCCAGGATGTAATTGCTTAATCTATTCAAATTTCAGATATTCATAGTAATTTAGGACTTTAAATAGAAATAATGTAGTTATAAAGAGCCAAATACTTGACTGGATCAAAAAGACAGCTGATTTTGGGCAAAATTTCGGGGTAAGGTCAGTTTTAAGTCATTGTATTTTTTTAAATATACGACATACATTCAATTTAAGAATGCACTATAGAAGTTTAAGAACTACCTAACCTAATTAGGATACTTGCATAACAATTTACGCAGTACTTCAATTTTTAATACGCATGTCAAGTTAAGGGACATTTTCTTTTTACAAAAAGTGGCAAAATCTACGGCCTTACCCTAATATGCTCCATTACCTTACATGAAATGGTGCTTATCATATCCAGGTAAAGTCGCGTAAAATCAGTCTCATTTCAAGTAAAAATAAGTGTTTCCGGTAAATTTATAAAATAAATGTATCAAATTATCACATCACAACGAATGAACCGATTTGGCTGAAGCCCGATCCGTTCAGCGGTTAGAGCTGTGCGTTGATAGATCAGTCAGTCAGTCACCTTTGCCTTTTATACATTTAGATAGATTAGATGAAATAAGGGACAAAAACAAACAATGAGACGAAGAACGGAGAGAGAAAGAATACAGTTAGTAATTGTATTGGTATTACTAACTGTTGTTAGTACTCTGGAAAACTAGGCGGCCATTTTTTTTAATAAAGAATATTAGCCAAGCTGAATTTGACTTATATTCTCCTCTCCTCTCCAAATAAGCGAAAAGCTTGTGCTAGGAGTGGGTACGACAATAGTGCAACGGGTGGGGTTCGAACCTGCGACCTTTCAGTCCGCAGTTCGCACCTTTAACCGTTGAGCTATTGGGGTTTAAAAAATTATAAAAAATTCTGTCAAAAAATATTTTCATAACAAATTAGGTATAGGCGAGTTTTACCTATCTATGTCAATGTATTGTGTAGTGTGTACATTGTACAATTCGCCTCAATTATATTGATTGTGGCACTCGTAAGGACCACACCTACGCAGCTGCGATCAGCCGGATGAGGTGGGCCCAGCGTGACCTTAATTTTGCGCACAATTTCTAAACGACACCGCTGTGAAACTCTGCGTGTGACTTGATAAGGGCATAGACGAGAACAAGGATAATAGTTTCAAAACGACGATAGAAGCAACTAAAAAGGGGAAAATGAAATATAAATCTTTTTAGTCTTACTATCTAAGCTCCTAAGCTAATGTAAGTAACTAATTTTGAGTCGGCGATAAACTTTTTTATTTTTTAGTGCCTAATTTTTTTTTTGAGGCTTAATATTATTCAATAAAAGGAATCATACAAAATCGGTTTACAGGTAAACCGTGTGTACCTAAGGTGTGTGCTTTTAAATACTTGCATCCTTACTAACATTACAAATGCCAAAGTGTGTTTGTTTTTTGAATTGTTGATTTATTTGTTCTTCATCGTAAGATTAGAATGAGTGAAATTCATTTTACGCCAACAATGTTAATACATTACAGCTAGGTCGAAACAAGTACCGCAGCTAATAATGGCTGTTTAAACCCCGTTCGGATCCTCTATTGTGGCAGTTGAGGCCACCTTAGTGTTTTAGTCCAAATTAACGGCGAATTTACGGTAATGTTGGGCTAAAGTGCTCAAACAAATTACCGTTCAGCGCAAAATTCAATTTAAAGCTTGTAGCGCGCTCGCCAGCTAACTACTAGTTAAACAAAGTATTAGTCTATTATTTGCAGGCACCAGTTATTTGTACCTGATCAGAATATACACCTTGAATGCACACTGAATGTCGCATATATTTAGATTAAGCAAAACAAACTTTATTATTGCACTAGCTTTTGGCCGCGGCTCCGCTTACGTTAAGTTGAGTGAATAGGCATCTTCTAGGCAAGCGCGCATCATCGTATAAAAAAAAGTTGGATTTTTCAAACCCCTATTTTATCCCCTTAGGGGTTGAATTGCCAATGCTTCTTTCTTAGCGGATATCTACGTCAAGAATGACGTAATGATAGCTAATAGTAAGACCACATGTCATTTGGAAAGTCTCTGTCTTTAAGCTATAAATTACTATCAATATAAAGGCCCTGTTACTATCAATTTCAATAATGAAACTATCGGATAATAACAATTCTAACGTTTATTTAGGCCTAGTTCAATTGAAACGGCAGGGCCATTGTCCTATCTCATAAGCGGAATCTTAAGTTCACCGCACATTGCATACCATGTAAACAACAGCTTATACATAACTAGCTTTAACCCGCGGCTTCGCTCACGTTAGGTTCGATTTTTTAACCCCCTATTTAACCCTCTTGGGGTTGAAATTTTCCAAAATCCTTTCTTAGCGGATGTCTACGTCCTAACAGCTACCTGTATACCAAATTTCAGCTCGATCGGTCCAGTGGTTAGAGCTGTGCGTTGATAGATCAGTCAGTCAGTCAGTCAGTCAGTCACCTTTGTCTTTTATATATTTAGATTTCGCTTTCAGAAGAACAAATAACCTAACGTTCGTGACCTAAAGCTCTTCTTCGCCCCAGTTACTTCCAGTAAACAACCAGATGTAGCTTGTGCAACCACTAACTCGGTTGAGCAATTCGATGCTTGCCGATACCACCTAACTATCAAGTGTGCGTTTATCGTTTCAGCAATTTGCGAACAGCGCGAACGACGATCAATCAAAATATATTGTTCTCTTCAAGTAAGGCTTAATTTTAAATCTTCGACTAACTTCGCTCACAATTATTGTTGGGAGTGAAGTTAGCAGGAAGTCAAAACCTTGTTGTGTCAAAGAGTTGCTATCTTATAGACAGGACAGAAAGCGCTGATAACATTTTTTGCAGTTACACTCAGGCTGATATCTATAGACCGCACTCTCACACAGCTCAGACTCAAGACAGAGTTAAAAGGAGACAGATTTATGTCGCAGCATATTTGTGTTTCGTTTTAACTCTATCTTAAGTCTGAACTGAGTCGGAGCACGCTCTATATATCTCAGCATCAGTGCGCGGATAATTGGAATGTATATGCTTATGTATATATGCTTTTGTCGAACTTTTAGCTACCTCCTCTGTGCCAAAGTTGTGGCCCCACGGATACACGTCCGCACCCGCCCACGCCCCGCGCTTGATTGAACAGATGCTTCTAAATTTAAACGGAAACAAAATGAATGAACTCTAAATGCGTGTGCGCAAGTAAAAATAGCACGCCGCGACCGCCAGGAGACCTGGTACATTTAATGTTAACTATTTTTATTCAATTACTAGCTTTTACTCGCGACTTCGTGCGCGTGTAGTTAGATTTTTTAAATTCCGCCGGAACTCTGATTTTCCAGAATAAAAAGAAATTTTATCTACACTTTACTCGTGAATTTCCATAGAGATTCATACAGAGACTAGCTTTTGCCCCCGCGACTTCGTCCGCGTGGAATTAGATTTTGGGGTGGAATTTTCAAAAACTGTGACACACGTACTTCTTTATTTTTAACTGAAAGCTCAAATACCAACTTCGATGGAAACAGCTTGAAAAATGACGAAGTTTCATATAAACTTCCATCCCCTATTAAAACCCCTTAGGGGTGGAATTTCCAATAATCCTTTCTTAGTGTGCGCCTATGTCATAAAAGGAACTAACTGTAAAAATTTCAAGTTTCTAACTTCAGTAGTTTAGGCTGTGCGTTGATATCTCAGTCAGTCAGTCAGTCAGGACTTTGAATTTTATATATATAGATTACGAGTAAATGAGTAGACAAAATTTTAGTGCATGTTAGCTCTACAAGTCATCAACTCCGCTCCGCTGATAAATAATTGAAGGACAAACCAACAAAGATACGTCCGCATTTATAATAAGTATAAGTAAGAAAGGTGACATGCGCTGATGTAAAATACGACAAAAAATGTGCTGCATATGTTAATGTGTATGTGGGATTGTGATGATAAAAATGCAGTAAGAGTAGCTTTCTGAAAATATATTTCTGTCACACAAATTGAGAAACAAAACCTCTAGCGCTTTGTTCATTTAAAAACTCTTACCGCCATCTGTCGGAGGGTGGTAACACTACGTCACCGAGAAAGGCTAAGCAGCGCGAAACCACTCGCTGAAGGCTTTGACACGAACTTGCCAAGTTTTCCACTAGAGGCGCTTTATTGATTGGAAGGAAAATAATAGGTAATGTTTTACCCACACCAAAATTACCCGGAGATGTTTTGAAATCTGTACACAATTTTTTCTTCTAATGTTCCTACAATCATCGTCAACCATAAATTAATTATTTTTTAAGTAAAAGTCGATATAGTAGGCAAACTTTTCCTTGCCCTGGTGGGAAGGTCCAGGAAATATTAAAGATCGCTACGCTTTTTTGTACAGTGACAAGTTAAAAAAAAAAAAAAAAAAAACAAATTTAATTACATATTTAAATACTGTGCAGGATTCGAATTAAAAACTATTAATTCCATGCAGGCCAACCTGTGGCTCTTATATGACGAAAAAGATCAGCAGTTTCAGGGGAATGGGGTCAAGTCAATCATTGGGCATGATTTTGATTCATTCATTCTTTTTCATCTATTATTTAATTTTAAACTTCGTTGAAAACTTTTCTCTCCCGATATTGGGGGTGTAATAGGTTCCTTTTTTAAAACACTTAATGATTAAAGATTTATAAGTCTTTCTAAGTTCTTCGTCACAGAGATAACCTATGATTACATGCACATTTACAAAAAAAATATATTATCTATGGATCTTTGGCTTGTGTATCTGGTGTTATCTAGCTGTTATAGATTGGCAGCAGATCAGTAAAAAAGCTTCGAAATTGTACCCGGAGCGAGACGTTCAAGGTCGGTCGTGTCGATTTCCTACAGACAGGCAAGTTACACAGTCGAAAGCAACAATATAAATAGGTCATGGATATAAAACTGTTACGGGTAGTAAGCCACCCTGCGCGAAATACGAATTCTACTAAGACCAGCCGCTTTATAATTTCGCCTTACACACATTCGAGGAAAACAAGCAAATAAGCTTCATCTCTGACCACTTTATTTAATATTATGTATTTTAGTAAAAAAGTTTTTTTAATTTATCTAACCCTATTGTATTGTTTGCAATTGTGATGAGAAATAAACGGCGTTTTTTTGTATCTGTAACTAGCTGATGCCAGCAAATTCGTTCGCGTAGATTTACTTTTAAAAATCCCGATGGTACTCTTTAATTTTCCGGACTAGAAAGCAGCCTGTCACTCCTCAGGTATAACCTATTAGCCATGCAAAAAATCAGGTCGATCCTGTTGCGGCGAGATTGAAGAACAAAACAACACACCAACAAACACACTTTCGCTTTAATAATATATAAGTAGGGTAGGAAATTAATAGGGATATTAGTAGGGAAGTAGGGAAGGCCAGGAGTTGGCGCGCCTTGTCCCGGGCGTGCCTCAGAAGTGGGTTCGGCAGCGGCTAGGCTGTGGAAGGCGATGGGACCCGCCTCTACGAGTGGCGGGTCAAGACCTTGGCGGTGGCACGGCGAATACTCCACCAAGTGTAACCCACGCTACTGCCAGGGTCCGTGGAGGGACAAAGACAGGTTATAGTGGGTGCACGCCCCACATAACCCTCCGTTTCCCTAGACAGAGGGGTATGCGTTAGGCATTTCTTGTCTATAAAAAAAAGGGAAGTAAGGATACGTGTTCTTCTATTCGAATAATTTTATCTATTAATTCATCATTCTGGACTTTACAGTGTACACGGGTCATCGCTCGAATAAGAGTTCAGGCCATACTCTAGTACGATATGGTCAAATACGGATTAGCCGACTTGTACCAGTAAAATTGAAGTTTCTAATTTGTAATTCAATGCCGAACCCCAATTTTACCTAATCGGCTTTTGTCCAGGCAGATGTGAATCAAGTATTTAAGTATATCCTGGACTTTTCGTATTGCGACTTTGGTCTGTAATAATATAGACTAAAATGCCCGATTTATACAATCATTTCATGTAGACAGTCTTTTTTAGAGTTCCGTACCCGAACGGTAACCAACGGGACCCTATTACTAAGCCTATGCTGTCCGTCCGTCCGTCTGTCTGTCTGTCAGCGAGCTGTACCTCATGATCCGTAATAGGTAAACAGTTATCAGAGAATGTGTATTTCTATTGCCGTTTAAAAACATTATAAAAATAAATAAAAACTTACCAGGTGGTCCCATGGTCGTCATGTCAGAATCTGATGATAGGATCCGGGAGAAATCGAGGGAACTCCTCAAATTTTATAGGCTCACTGGTATACTTATAGTAATAGTAGCGTTTGAAGTCGGTTTTTAAAAAGAATTTTTATGCTAATACGTATTATTTTAATTTTAAACTTCAATTGATTTACATTGAAGGAAATGCTACAACACATGAGATCTCTTACAGCCTACAGGTACTCGTATATATACTCGTATACTTAATATAATTTAAGTACACGCCCGAGTTCCACGATCTTATATCAAAGTGAAAACGCTAAGCAGCTACCCCTCCTTTCTGTAGAGCACCTGAAAAGCCGGGTGTTTGAATAATTCGCCAGAATCGACGGCCTAATGCCTTTTATGATAATGAGGCGAAAACCTGGAAATGGAGCTCTCGTCGATGTTTACAAAGAGACCCGCGAGACTATATTGTGTGGAAAGTATATGGAACATTTCATAACAGCAATATGCAGTGCATAGATAGAGATACATAATCCCAAAAAGGACATTTTACAGCAGAGGCGTCACGCCATTAAAGTTAAAAATAACGCAAAGACTGTCGTATAAGCTTTATAAATGTTGTCGTTAGCTGCATATCATTCACATTCCTATAGTTCTTTCAATTCACGAGGACGCGTGAGCTTTACTTGTGTTTACGTCGTGTACATGCACATTGCGCAAGTGTACGTGCTTATCGGAGCCTAGGTGGGAGCGGTCAGGCGCGAGCAAGCTCTCGCTCACACTCATACAGATACGACACACACAACCATGAGCCACGTACCCTCGTGAGTTGCAGGGACTATACTAGGTAATAATTATCTACAGGTACAAATAAACAAAATTGAAGCGTCTAGAAATAAATCATTCGCTATAGCAACTAACGCTAATATTATGTAAGGTATCAATGATACACACATCGCGCGTGCCAACTTACAGCTAGCGCCATCTATTTTAACTTGCGACTTGGAAAAAAAATTGCCAATGTTCCACTGACGTTAACGGGCTGAAAATCAAGGGAATTCCTCAAAAAAAAAGTTAACGATCTCAGCGGATCGCGAGGAACTCTCCAAATCTCTACTGTTTCTCTAAATGTTGCCGTATTGTGAGATCGCACCGCCCCTGTTATCATTCAATTAAACGCGCCTACCCTGTTTGATGTTGGCCACTCAAGTTTTAGGAGCCATCTAAATCCTAAGAGGAATGAAGTATGTTTTTGAATGGGAATTATAAGGAAGTCACAACATACTTGAAAGAAATAAGATAGAATAATTTCATTCCTTTACCCGTACCTACTCCGCATACTAATCTTCTGTCGCAACCGGCAAAACTAAGTGGATTTTTTTTTCACTTATCCCTACCAGTAGGATTATTTGTTTCTTTGTTTATTTTATTTATCTTGGTAGGGATAGGTGTACCAGGTCGAATGCGAAAGTTTGGATATATGATGAAAGGACGGATGGATGTTTGCTGCTCAATCACGCCGCAACGACTGTACCGATTTGGCTGAAAGGCACAGAGATAGATTAGTCTGCAATAACACATAGGCTACCTTTATCCCTTAGCGTCAATGAGTTCGTGCTATTTAATGTGTCTGTGTCATTTATGTCTGTCTGTTTGTTTGTTGCCGCTAATCTCGGGAAGTCACTTAAGTCCGCTTTGGCGTACCCCTCCTTTACATGCATACAACAACCACGCCCCGTCAATCTCATTAAGTACATATTTTATTCACACATCCCATTCTCGAACTGATCAACGAGTGTCCCCACCCCAAAAACACAAACCCCTATCCGAAAAGCGAGGAAGAAAACCGCAAACAACAACCGCTCGGGCTTTTCGGACAAAAAATAACGACGTCGAATTAAGACAAACAATAAACCTGCCAGCGAATCGGGCCTGCGAAAGGATTTGCTGTGGGCGCTTCCAGGTGGCTTTTGTCAAAGGGAAATAGAAGTAGCTACTTTTTAACCGACTTCAAAAAAAAGAGGAGGTTCTCAATTCGACGCGTATGTTTTTTTTTTTTATTTTTATTTTTATTATTATTTTTTGGCGATGTTACTCCATAACTCCGTCAAATCTGAACCGATTTTAATATTTTTTTTTTTATTTGAAAGGAAGTATCGTCAGGTTGGTCCCATTTAAATTTGGTGAAGATCTGATGAATATCTTCGGAGATGGAGGACGGAACTCCTCAATGAATAAGAGCAAATCGCTCGTGATCAGAGTGTGTGTCGCATTTTAACCCTGCATTCTTCATAGCATACATACATAATGCTTTTCTATTCGGCATTTCAATATAATTTTTTTTAACCGAATTTTTGACGATGTTACTCTATAACTCTGTCAAATCTGAACCGATTTCAATAAAAAAAATTTAATTTAAAAGGGCATGTTGTCAGGTTGGTCCCATTTAAGATTGGTGAAGATCTGATAAATATCTTCGGAGATATAGGATGGAACTCCTCATTGAATAAGAGCAAATCGCTCGTGATCAGATTGTGTGTAGGATTTTAACCATGCAAACTTCATAGCATACATACATATGCTAAATTTCTATTTAGAATAATATATTTCAATACTTTTTAAAGGAGCAAAACAAATGGTCTAGAGAATTGGTCCCATGAAGCTACACTAAAAAGCTTAAAATAATAATATAAAAAAATATTTTAAAAAACCGACTTCAAACGCCACTTAAAAGTATAAAATAATTTTACTTTGTACACGTATGTTGAAGTCGGGCCAGCGTTGCGCAATGGTATCATCGTTTCTATATTTTAAGCCCGTCCGACTTCAATATACGTGTACAAACTAAAATTATTAAATCGTAAATACTATTAGGCCGGTATACTTGTTGAATTAGCCCGTGAGACGGACGGGCCTAAATAGAAACGATGAAACCGATGCGCGACGCTGGCCCAACTTCAACATACGTGTACAAAGTAAAATTATTTTATACTTTTAAGTGGCGTTTGAAGTCGGTTTTTTAAAATATTTTTTTATATTATTATTAACTTTAGTTAAGCACCTATCCCTTTCGAGCTCCCAAAAAATAGTCGCCCCAAAGCTCTGACCGATATTTTAAATAGAAGTACACTGGAATGTTTATTGACGACGTGATAATAAGAGTGGTGTAGGGCAGTCTGAAAATTGAAAAAAAAAATCTTTTTTCAATTTCGTTTGAAATGAATTTAAAAATATCAAAAAATCAAATAAAAACTAATATGCGAAAGTGTGTTTGTTTGTTAGTTTGTCTTTCAATCACGCAAAGGAGCAACGGATAAACGTGTTTATTTGCACGGGTATAGTTGAGGATATGGAGAGGAAGTGATAGAAGCTACCTTTTATTCCGGAAAGTCGCGGGTAAAAGCTTATTAAAAATAGATAAAAAATCGAGCGAGTTAAGAATTTCCACTCAGGACCAGTTTTTTTGGAGATCAGTTTTTTCTGTTCTGTTTTTTTTACAGAAAACCCCAATTACATAAATTATAACCCCCGACATGTCGCACCCCTTAATATTTGAAAAGTTTGATATTAATAAGTGATTCAGTTTCTAAAACTACGTTTGTATAGAGACTCGAGTTTACGGGGGTCACGCCTCGCTGTAGCACATAAAAAGAACTCAATGAATGGAATGCCCTCGCGAGTGGAACAACTACTCGACGGCGAGCAACGTGGGAAACCGGTCGCGAAGTGACCTTGTCAAGGCAAACAAGTTCAAACAACCTGCCAGCGGCCCGGACAATCAGTACCGCACTGACGTGTAACAGAAGGTGGGTCAGGATGGTCAAATAATTAATTGAACAACTTTGTATTTCACTTTAACTGGATGTAATTTCACAAAGCGTGTACTCTCGTCGAGTTTTACAATAGGTCTGCTGGTGCAGGTCAGGAATATAGAAACTCTGGCCCCAAGTAACAATAATCAATTAATCATATTATAATTAATACAAACAAAAGTTAGCTAAGGCGACGCCGAAATAGTCACAAAGGAAATTATTATTTATCAAGCTCCATACTGTTAATACGATTCCCTAACGTTTAAAATAAACAATCTGTAGCTATGCGAGTCGCATGAACAAAGGCCCGTTGATAGGTACCTAATAACTATTCACAATATCAAAAGTAAAACGCACAGTCAGGGCATTCATGAGGCTCAACAATAAGTAACATAAACAAATTCTATAACACTCGGCCATCCTGCAAAAGCGTCGTGTCCCACGGCGCTTGACGCGGCTCTCACTGTTGTCTGTCTTCATGCGTCTGCAACAACATAATCAAACGCAGTAACTGGTCGTCTGCAAAAAGGCACTAAATTCTGAAGGATTATTATTGAAGTTTCATATAATATCTCTCTTCAGATCACATAGAATATTATACACTATATTTAGCGCAATGCTTGTCGCACAACAGCTTTGCAGTTCACATAGTGTCGATCAGTCTATCACACAGTAAGTAAACAGAGTAAATATGAAATGAAGTTAGTTTTTGTGTCTCCTTATATCTATATACAGACTCTTTTGTCATTTAGTTGAAAATAATTATAGTGTAGCGCATGTCACACAGCTATGCACCCCACACAGTCTGATCGATGAATCACGCACAATCACACAGTATGTGCTCTTTGATTAATAAATCTCATTATCACACAGTTGTACAGATAGTGTAGTGCATGTCACACAGCTTTGCACTTCACACAATCTGATCGATAGATCACGCACAATCACACAGTATGTGCTCTTCGTATTAATCGCATTATCACACAGTTGTATATAAGTATAGTGTAGTGCATGTCACACAGCTTTGCACTTCACACAATCTGATCGAGGGATCTTGCACAATCACACAGTATGTGCTTTTCGTATCAATCACGTCGTTGTATCTATAGTGTAGCGCATTTTACACTAAAATCATAATTATTTGTTAAACCTTAGGACAACATCTAGCTTTAAATTAGCTTGTACGAGTACTGCTGTTATTAAAATATCTAATTTTCTGCTTGTGTCTATATTATAATCAATAACTCGAATCTGCTGCCATGTAATATTCTTTTATGTAAAACCTAAAATAAATTATGTGGTAAATTTTATGACACCGACCTTATTTTGTTACTGCCGCGACGAACCCGCTGCGAACCAGCATTTCGCGGAGCCGTGCCCGATGCGCTGACACACCTCGCATCGTAGTGGTTGAGCAGTACATTCCCTCGCCTCGTGACCAGGTCTCAGACACACGTAGCAAGTCTTCTGTAGTAACTCCTTCGATGTACTCGCTGCTGCACTCATACTTGTTGTAGTCGCAGAACTATTGTCGCTACAAGAACCTCTTCTCCAAGTAGTCTTCTCTCTTGCACTAGCTGTTTCGAATCGGTTGTAGTTCTCCAATGACGACAAATAACCATAGTAAAGACTTTCAGGTTTATCACACTGATAAGCCTTAGCATTAGTTCTTAATTCCAGCGGCAGGCCTCGTATGATGCAGGAAATAGCTGCTTCTCCATTTATATTGCATTTCTTGAGCAAGGATAACTTCGCATGGTAGTATTTTGTCATTGTTTCAGAGTCTGTCTTAGTTCTTGCTAACATTTCTTCAAGTCGGTTGACGTAATCAGTCGATCGCGGGAATGCGGTTTGAAGTGCTTGTTTCCATTCTTCCCAGGTCAAATCGTAATTCTCTAAATCATCGTACCATTCTCGTGCAGAGCCACGTAAACGAATTTGCATGATGAACTGTCGATCTTTATTATTCCAGCCGTAGACGTCTCCGAGTTGGTCTATTTTATGTAGCCAGCCTATCACGTTGCTTGCCTTATCGTCGGGACAAAACTTCGGTATCACCTCAGCATCCGTTGGAGTAACACGTAGTCTCTTGGTAGATTGAGGAATAACATCTTGCGTCTTCAAAAAAAAATTTCTATTTTCTTCATCATTTGATGACAATGAAGTCGTTTCTTCACGTTTGCGTTTGCCTAAACCATCGATATATGGGCCGGACATTGTTCTGATCCCACTTCTGAAGTGTAACAGAAGGTGGGTCAGGATGGTCAAATAAATAATTGAACAACTTTGTATTTCACTTTAACTGGATGTAATTTCACAAAGCGTGTACTCTCGTCGAGTTTTACAATAGGTCTGCTGGTGCAGGTCAGGAATATAGAAACTCTGGCCCCAAGTAACAATAATCAATTAATCATATTATAATTAATACAAACAAAAGTTAGCTAAGGCGACGCCGAAATAGTCACAAAGGAAATTATTATTTATCAAGCTCCATACTGTTAATACGATTCCCTAACGTTTAAAATAAACAATCTGTAGCTATGCGAGTCGCATGAACAAAGGCCCGTTGATAGGTACCTAATAACTATTCACAATATCAAAAGTAAAACGCACAGTCAGGGCATTCATGAGGCTCAACAATAAGTAACATAAACAAATTCTATAACACTCGATTAGTAGTTAGCACAAGTTCACCTATCCTAGATGGACGGATATACTGAGAATGTTTGAAGAATTATATCTACTGAGTTACATAATAATCTATCTTCTATCTAAATATACAATATGTAACACAAAAACCCTGCCGTTCCTGTGAGCTACTAAATGTGCTCATGAAACTGAACAACTTTCCCCGAGAAACATAGGTCGAAATATGAAAAAAGAAGTGTGGCACTCGGGGACTGCCGCGGTAAAGCTATTGCATAGCATTTTTTATCAATGCCATCTAGCGGCTCACCGTAGAGGAGTCCCGTGTCAGGTTATTTTCGTTAAAGTGGCCATATACGCAACGAGAAATCGTTACGATCGGACTGTACAGTTCGAACGGTAACAATAAATCGCTACATGTATGTTATAAAACTGTACAGTTTCGACCGATTTTTTAAGACTGTGCAGTCGAACGGAACAATACAAAAATTTCAATTGATTAATCGGAATCGGAAGAACTGTGCCGACTGATCGTAACGTGTATGCGCTCGTTCAGTTTTCGTAATAATATTTATCTATAATATTTCGTAATAAATAATGTAAGTACGTATCATGATCCATTCTTAAAAAATTATGCCAGTCTTTTGGAAACATCTTTAATTCCGCCAACAAATTGACATGAGAATGAACTCTTCTTTTCATTAGCCATTCTTTGCACCAGATGCTACGATTTTTCCGCTTCACTTTTTTTTCCTTCAGGGCGAATATTAATCCAACAACTGCTAAAACGTCGTCCGTCGAAGCCATCGCTGACACGTGTGCGTCGGCACCGTTTATTGTACCGTCTGATCGTAACGATTTCTCGTAGCGTATATAGCTTGTATGCCATGTACGATAAACTGTACCGCTCGAACTGTACAGTCTGATTGCAACGATTTCTCGTAGCGTATATGGTCACCATTACGGAATTTCTGGATTCGGTCTCCACGCTGGCCCGCGATAGAAGCTATGCAATAGCTTAAAAAAATGTGGACCTCCCATGCAACATTGACGATCCGTTGATTGATTTGCTATGGGAGGCCCATATTTTTTTTTTCATATTTCGACCTGTTTCTTGGGGAAAGTTGTTCAGTTTCATTAGCACATTTCGTAGCTCACAGGAACGACAGGGTTTTTGTTACATATGTGCAATATGAAAGGAAAAGATGACTATCTAACAACGCACAGATCAAATCACTGAACGGATCTGGCTGAACAGCATACGTATTCCAAGGTATCCGCTATGAAAGATTTTTGGAAATTCAACCTTTAAGGGACTAAAATAGGGGTTTGTGAATCGAACTTAACGTGAGGAAAGAGCATAAACTAGTAAGCTTGTACATTATAAACCTTCAAACATTCTAAAAAAAAATCACTCCTCGCACCAATGGTAGAGATTGCTCTAGCAATAAGGCCGCCTTGGCATGCGTAGTTTAAGTTGTTTCATTTTACTTCTTTTCTTGTGTGCAATAAAGTTTTTATCCATCTGTCTTCTACCTATCAATAAAGCGTTCTCCGCACTCCGAAGTAGAGTATAGAAAGCTGATCAATTCGTTCACATTATAGCAACCCACATTATCATACAACGTAACACTATATTTCCTCGTTAGCTTTCATTTACAAATTGTCTATATTGTGCTAACGGGCACAGCGCGAGCACATAGTCATAATGTTTGTCTATGGCAGTCGTAGACCGACGCAATCGTCCGGTATTGGCGACTGCAACTAATCAAATCAGCTTCTTTTTTCAGAACTCAAAATGTGAACTTTTACTTATATAACGTGTATGAAATACTAAGATAAGACGTCAGAAACATTTGATGTACTTTATGTAGTTTAATCGATGATGTAAATAACTTAATATAAGTGCGCTTTTTGAGTTCTGAAAAAAAAGAAGCTGATTTGATTATCCAATACAAATTAATCCGATACAATTTTGCGAGATGCTCCCATAAAATTCGGGTTCCATCTCCTCAATCCTGATGCGGTAGGGGTTCTGCCCACCTAAACTGTGGGGATTTAGGAACTGTCGATTGTGAACTGAAGAAGCGGATAAAGTTGCGGGCGTCCGCAGTCAGTCAAACTCAGAGTGCATATAAATGGGCTGGCAGGAAGCTCAAATTTTGGCAGAATTGTAAATATCACAAGTGCGACGCGTTCACAGGCGCAGGTGGAGCAACCATATTGTAACTTGGGCCATGAATATTATTTTCGCCTATAGCCTGCCGCAGTGTTTACGACACGGCAGATGTAGGTAATATTATGCTAATCTATACAATCATTCGCAGATGAACGGCGCAGCGCGTTTGATCTTACGCGTGTTTATATCGATATCATACATCTATTTTAATTCCATGTTAATTTAGCATCAGTTAACTGCTAAATGATCGTTATTAATCTGTAATGTATATCTATCATGTATCATACTGTCCTAATTTCAGATTCAGATTCAGTTTTTTTTGTTTTCAAAATTAGTACACTGTACCCTCTTTGGACCAGTTTTTCTAGTATATGGAAGGTATCTCCCATCCCTGCCCAATATTAGGTACAAATCTTCCTCTCAGATTGAGAAAGGTCATTCTCCACCAAGCTGGCCAAGTGCGGATTAATAAACGTCACACACCTTTGAGAACATTATGAAGAACTTTCAGGCATACAGGATTTCTCTCAGAAGCCATTGATTCCGCCACAAAATGGCCACACTACCATTTCTGTTTGCTGATTTTTTTACTCTGTAATCCATTAATTTAAAGGATGTCACGTACCACATACACGCGTAGGCTCCATTCAACAACTAACAGGCCGCAACACGTGCCGTGATTAGACATGGCACCAAACTTTGTGTACTTTACTATGAGCATAAACTTAAGCGTATTTGCTTTTTTTCCATATTTGGACCACGACGACATTCTGATAAAAATAAATATTAAAATGACCTCCCGGATGAATCCGGCCACGGCGGTCAATCTCCACGGAGGTTAGCCATCAGCGCGGGAGATATTATAGTGAACAAGTGTGTGCGCAAACACAGGTGCACTCTCTAATCCATCACTCTCATAGCCCAATGGAACGGAAAATCCAACACGACCGGAAAGAGATCAGGCGGGGTCTCCCGTGCTCTTTGAGGCAGGGGAGACGTCCTAATAAGGTCGAGTCAAACCGAATCCCAAGAATCGAACTGGTTTTTTTCTTCTTCTGGGGAGGAGGAAATCTTCATGGATACCATCCGATTAATGGCATGTCCACTATGCAGTGCCCTACGGACTAAGACCTCCGATCTCCGGCCGTCCATCCCGGTATTGCCGTGCGCATGGCTTCAGGGTGGGGGGCTGTCCGATTAGGCCGTGTTCAAGTTTTGCCTTTCTAACTCATCCTTGACGCGTCGTCCTATTATCTTATGGAGAAGTGTTGCACATTTAGGACTGGGTTCCTATAAATTCCTTGGATCGCGTCGGCCGGCGAGGCTGTGCGGGTATATTTAGCCCGGTCGATACGACGGGATGCCATTCCCAGACAACCGGCACAACTACCGGCCGTACCTAGCGCCGAGCTCTGCTGGGAAGGAAGCAGTCGACTACGCATTCAGCTACCCGCGAGATTACATTATTCTATTGTAGTAGCTTTTGCCCGCGGCTTGGCTCACGCTAAGTTCGATTTTTCAAAACCCTATTTTATCCGCTTAGGAGTTGAATTTTCAAAAATCCTTTCTTAGTGGATGCCTACGTAATAACAGCTATATCTTTATGCTTAATTTCAGCCCGATCCGTCCAGTAGTTTAAGCTATGCGTTGATAGATCAGCCAGTCAGCCAGTTAGTCAGTCAGTCCATGCTCAGTCAGTCACCTTTTATTTATCGACCTGTCCACGGACTGAAAAACAACACTAATGCAGAAAATATCTCATGCACGTCACAGGAAGAAAGGGTTAGGAAATCCAGAAAGAAACTAGGCGATCGCTCTTTTCAAGTCTTATATAGTTTTCATATTAAAGTTTGCAATCCATATAATATTATCTGTTTCGCTTACTCTAGTAATTATCAGATTGAACAATATGAAAGCATAAAAGTTATGTGTGTATTTAATGTATGAGTTAACTAAGAACCATTCGGAAATACAAATATGTGACGAAGGTTTCCGAAACGATTAGCAAAAGGCTCAAGGAAAAATGATAAGCTACCAAGCTCTTAACATTCCAATCCGCGACCTTACGCAATCTGTAATTAAGGGCCTGGTCAAAAGAAGCGCGATATACAATCGAAATATGGTAATAATGTGTGGCACGAAAAGCACGAACCTTAGAACTCTTTAAAAAAATAGTACTAGTCATGTTGAACATGATTAATATTTCCTTTCTCCTAGAACTATGTGTGAATCCTGTCATAGGAGGTGAGTAAGGTAAGACAGCAGTGCAACGGGTGGGGTTTGAACCAGCAACCTTTCGGTTTTCAGACCGCATCTTTAATCGTTGGGCTATTGAGGCTATTGAGACCATTAATCCAAATAAACATCAAATTAGCGCGGAAGGGTGCACTGAGCGGTTATGAATATTTCAGAGGGTACAGGTTTTGTGTAAACGGTTCTTTTGTGCGAAGAGCGCGGCGGGAGCGCTTAGCGAAGGTATACACAAACACAGTATAGCAATTATACAGTTTGACCTCCCTGGCGCAGTGGTGAGCGTGTGGTCTATAAATGGGAGGTCTCGGTCGTCTCTGGTCTGGTCTGGTCGAAGGCTTTGGCCGTGGCTATTTACCACCCTACCGTCAGAGATGCCGCAATGCGATTTAGCGTTCTGACACGTTGGCGTGTAGAAACAGATTTTGTTGAATGTACACTGCCATACTCCTTCCAAGTTAGCCCGCCACCATCTTAGACTAACTGAAAAACATTTCTCTTGCGAGTTGCCAAAGATTAATTCCCGGGACTTTAATCGGCGTTCACCGTATGGCATAAGTCCCTTCGATTCTGAACTGTACGTTAGCTAAGCCGTAGCATTTACATACAAAAATAAGCATCGACATCGTAGTTCGACAATAGTATACGACTGCACGTCCTCGTATTGTCAAAGGAACAATGGAAGGCGATACAAAGCGGCGGGAAGTAATGCCAGTTGTCGAAAATAAGCCGATCATAGCATCGCGAAACGTTAAACCAACTAACGCTGAAACACTATTCTTAGAGCTTATTCCACCATCCCCCAGTAAACTCAATAAAAGCCTCAATAACTCCACGGTTAAAGGTGCGGACTGAAAACTGAGAGGTCGCTGGTTCGAGCCCCACCCGTTGCATAATTGTCGTCCCCACTACAAGCACAAGCGTTTCGCTTATTTGGAGGGGAGAGGAGAATATAAGTCAGGTTCAGTTTAGCTAATATTCTTTAAAAAAAACTTTAATCGAGTAAATTTGACGTGACAGATTGCCAATACGAAAATTGACAAAACGGCAAAAATTCGTCGATTAAAGTTAACTTGAGTACAGTGGATTTAATAGCACATTGGCTACATTTTATCCCAGCAAATTAAAGTGTTCCCGCGGAATTCAAAAAAGAATCCACGTGGATTTTTTATACTAGCTTATGCACGCAGAGTCGCGAACATCGGCTAGTATAAAAAAAATAAAGAACAATATAGGGTTAAAATTCAACGTGATAATATAATGGGCGTTAGCCAGCTCTGCAAAACGGTTGATTGATTGCTGGCGTCTCTATCGCCGGGATTAATTTGTTATCAAAGCTGTGTTATCCCTGGATCGCAGCGCTCCTGCTGACGACCTCCAAAGTTTAACATACGAGAGTTACGTGTTTATGTAACGACGACCTCCCTGGCGCAGTGGTGAGCGCTGTAGCCTTATAACTGGGAGGTCTCGGGTTCGATTTCCGGTAGGGTCAATTTGGGAATTTATAATTTCGGAATTGTCTCTGGTCTGGCCTGGTGGGAGGCTTTGGCCGTGGCTAGTTACTATCCTATCGACAAAGACATGCCGCCGAGCGATTTAGTTTTCCGGCACGATGGCGTGTATAAGTACACTGCCATACCCCTTCCAAGTTAGCCCGCTACGATCTTAGACTGCATCGTCCCTTCCCATCAGGTGAGATCGCAGTCAAAGACTATCTTGCCATCGAATTTAAAAAAGTATAGGTACAGTTAATTTTAGATGCTTTTAAAAACGATTACGATCGGTTTTTAAGGGCAACATTGGTCATGATTTAAAAATTGTCTATCAAGGGATATTTTTATACGTCTACCTTAACAATTCCCTTGAGATAAAATTAAATAAAGAATACATTATACTCAGATTATACTTAATGAGGCAATTACAGAATATTAAGTATCGAGGTTTTAAAATGATGAGATAATATGTATTTGATATAATATAGTTGTAATAGATTTCTAACATCATAACAAGATTTGATCGATTATATCATCATTTTATAAGTAGGTATAAAGCAAAAAAAACACGCGTACGATAATAAATATATCTACGCACAGTTTCCCTGTCAACACCGATCGTAGAATAATAGTGTAAGAGCCCCATGAGAAATCTGCTATAGCTTTAGATATGGGATAAATTTCCACTACCATATCCCTTCAAAGTTAGCCCGATAACACATCGTAAATATCGTCTTATGACTGTATCTTCTTTTGGCCATTTACCATGTGAGACCGCAGTTAAGAACTGTCGAATAAAAACCTTTGCGCTTTGCTAAAACTTTTTATCCATCTTAAGCAGTTTCAGGCCGTAGGAGCAGCTCGGACTTGAGCCGTAAATATCCGATCAGATCCGGAATTCAGAAACGGAAAGCGATTCCAATTACCAACCCATCAAAAAAAAAAACACTAAAAATAAGACAAATTACCCAGGCTTATGAAACAATTAAAAGTCCAAAAAGTGCTTACACAAAAAATTATATTAAAATATTCAAATATATCACCATAGTTATACAGTAGATAACATGGTATCGCCATATATGAATGAAATGAACGACAAACACGTAATTGAGACTGCTTTTGTCAATTTTTCAGTCGTTTTCGTCATGTTGGTTTGATAGAGTTGAATCTCTATCATGATTCACTAATAGCTCTAAAAATAGCCATAAATAAATTAGGGAACTAATCTGCTTATTTTCGCCCTTCCTAAGATAGAAGTGACTTTTAATAAAATTTAAATCATGTGCAGTGTGCACGATTGTTGAACATCGTTTCTCCAGCTCTTAGACTACAACGGATATTGCGATTAATCGTAAATCTACAGAATATACAAACACGCTTTTAATAAGTTTTATGAGACGAGATAATTATTTTATTTTGTATTTGATAGACCAGATCTTCACCGCAACCACGCCTGGGGAAATATTCAGGGAGACCATGGTAGAACAGGAATTTCCAAAATTGATTTTGATGATTGACACCTCATTCAATAAAATCAGTTCAGAAGTTTAAGCGCTACAGTAAACATACATAAATGCAAACGTACATACATAGACTGCTAATATCCTAACCCTCCCCTTTGGCTTTACCATATTTGGGTAAAAAAGCAAATTAATATGGGCGCAGTGATTGGGTGTCCCAAAGAAAAGTGTGGTTTGGGTTACTAGCTCGCTTCACCATCGGAAACCATTAAATATGAATTAGATGTGGGGCCCCCGCGATAAATCAATGTTTTAGAGGCGATACCAAACGGAACGGCTCCAATTTACCGGCAGCCGTAAATGGAGCAAGGCCGATATGATACTCCACGCGTTGACCCCCCTCTTCCGTTTCCTAAGTAAGTTTTTTTCTCAAGTAATTAAGTTTTAAATAAGTTCAACAGATGTCTGGTGAGCATATTTTTACTCGTGTAAGAATACAGTGCGATCCCCCGTCTCTCAGTACATTAAGGTCGTTATATACGTTGCCTGGCAGAGATCACTGTTAGTGCCGTTTCACTGACGTCGAGTGACGTTTAACCGAGGAATAAATTGGGAGTTCTGACAGTTTTTGTATTGATTAATCTGCCAAAATATGCCAAATTCACGCTCGGTTAAGACTTATTTAAGTTGGAGAAATCGGCCCTTAGTGATAAAACCACATTTGTATAAAATTGTTCTTTTGCTTGTATTATTCTATGTTATTAAATATATAAAATGAAAAAGGTGACCGACTGATTGACTGATCTATCAACGCACAGCTCAAACCACTGGAGGAATCGGACTGAAAGGCACGCATATAGCTATTATGACGTAGACAGCCGCTAAGAATGGATTTTTAAAAATTCAATCCTTTAGGTTAGATTAAAATAAGGTTTTAAAAAATAGAACTGAACGTGATCAAAAACGCGAGCAAAAGCTAGTTACGCAATAAATAGGTTTAAATAAACCAACATCAGAAAATTCTGTCCAATTATTTATTATTACAAAATTTGACAAGGATACAGCTGGCATCCTGAGGAAGGATTGAGCATTTTTAAAGTAGGAGTATAAACGTAACATTTCCATGTTGCTATGAACTTACGTTACGAAGCCTCAATAGCTTAAAACGAACGTTTAAAGTTGCGGATTGAAAACTGAAAGGTCGCAGGTTCGAGCCTCACCCGTTTCACTATTGTCGTACCCACTCCTAGCATAATCTTTTCGCTTATTTGGAGGGAAGAGGAGATATAAGTCAAGTTCAGCTTGGCTAATACTCTTTATTAAAAAAAAAAACTTGTACAGCGCGCGATCGCCGGATTTGCCGGCTGCTGAATCCTAGCGCGCAAACCGGATACAGGTCGAGGTCGAGGCCGATGTATCAAAGCTAAACATAACAGCCGGTCGCATACTATTTTTTTTTTTTACGGAAACAAGAAAATAGTTTAAAAACTGTAACCCGACCACGGAACATTTTGTCCGTGTAAAATGCAGCCTATATCACCCGGACCGAACGAAGAGATTGACACCTCATTCGTCAAAATCGGCTCAAAATAGTCATACACATATAGTTCTTTTAGTTCACGAGGGTTCACGAGGGAGCTTTACTTATGGTTACGTCGTGTACATTGCGTAAGATGTGTGCCTGTGAGGAGCCTAGGTGGGAGAGCTCAGGCGCGATACGACACACACACAACCATGAGCCACGCGCCCTCGTGAATTGCAAGAACTATACCTACATAGACTGCTATAGTGTCTCCAACTTATCAGTACATTTGATGGGGTCGCCAGTGGAGTTTACTACTGCTACTTATGAATACGAGAAAATCGATACTGTATTTTCATAATATTGTACGGCGCTCGCACTTGAAATAACTGACCACAGCAAAGACTATGAACACTTGGACAGCGGAATCGAGTGGAAAGATATTTTAAAATAGCTGCCTTAGTTCCAATTTTGTCCACCTGAACAGATAAATTGGTGGCATTGTAAAATCATATTTACTATATATACTCTCTACTATGTATAGATATTCTTGCCATAGTGACCGGTACCTTAGTAGTTACTTTGCTATCGCGTATCTCAGATGTCTTAAGTTTAGTACTAACTTAGCTGCATAACTGGAACAACCTGCTACCGTTGAAGTTGCAGTCTAACTTAGAATTTGAGAGGGACTAAAAGAGGGATCCATTTAGAATAGATGAGGTTAATAACTGCCAGCGTTTAAGTCCTGAGCTAAGCGTAACAAGATCCTGTCGACCTTTAGTGCTCTGCAAAATAAGCAATTTGTATTTTCTTAATTTATCACAGGCTTTTAAAGGTCGTGTTTAAATTGTACAAGCTTTTAACTGTTCAACCGATGAAACAAGCTATTTAAAGCTATTTAAGAAAAATTAAACCGACTTCAACATACTGAAATAAAGATTATTTTGAAAACTACTGTTCCGATTTTGATGAAATCTTTACTGTTCCTTAAGTTGAAGTAAGTTTAGAGGCCTTTAGTCCAGCAGTGGACTGTTATAGGCCATTGATAAAGTTGAAGTAAATGTATACAAATAAAATAAAAATAAAAAAAAGAAGAGGAGGTTCTCAAATCGTCACATAGTAATATAATTTTTTTAGTTGTGATAGTTAACTTTCATGTTCAGTAGCTAACTATCGAAGTAGAAAGTTAGCTACAACAATATATTATAATCGTATGCGTAAGAGATATAATTCATCTGCTGCCAGAGGGTGCCAGTGTCAAATCGTAGGTATTTTGCAGCAGTGAAGTCATGGTAATTAGATCGGTGACCGGGGGCGCCGCAGCTCACACCGACTCGTAAAGTGATGGAATTAGCGCCGACGTCTATGGCATCACACGTCAAACACTCTTTAGCCGTTAAGCTGACTTCTAACAGCTCATTTGTATAAATCATTTAGTATTTAGCAGCAGTAAAAAGTGTTCTACTGAAAACTGCCAGTGTCAAATTGTATAGTGAGTAGGTATTTCGTAGCAGTGAATCAGTCATGGTAATTAGATTGGTGACCGAGGGCACCGTAGCTCACAGCGCCTCGTAAAGTGATGGAATTAGCGCCGATGTCTATGGCATCGCACGACAAACACTCTTTAGTCGTAAAGCTGACTTCCCGCAGTTCATCTAAACAAATCGGTCACTATTTAACCCCGCTAAATCAATCATGGTGATTGGATCGGTGACCGGGAGCCCGTTTCTCACTCCGACTCGTAAAGTGATGGAATTAGTGCCGACGTGTAGCACAATAAAATTACAGAGGTTTAGCTTAGTGGTTAAGAATTCTACCTCCTTTACGAGGAGGAGGAGGCGAGGGTTCGATTACAGACACGCATCTCCGACTTTTCCGAGTTATTTGCGTTTAAAGCGATTAAATATCACTTGCTTTTTTATGGAAGGAAAATATCGTGAGGAAACCTGCATGTCTAAGTTGTCAAAGGTGTGTGAAAGTGTGTGGGTGTGCCAATCCGCATTTGGCCAGGGTGATGGACTATGGCTTAAGCCCTTCGTTAACCTTAGTCTTAAATCATCAGATGATTTCACACGACGAAAACCATTAATGTATTTTTTGCTCTCATGAAGGTGTTTTGCCCCATGGTCATTGAGCGGCCAGTTTAACGCGTTCCCAGAAGTTATAAAACTTGTGAACACTGGTTGGACATTATTGAACACATTCCCTCACTGGCAAATAGCCAGTTTACGACATATCGTGTGTAGCACACTTTACCGCGCGTCGATGATTTGTCGACCCTGAGCGTTTAGATGGCACACCAGTGACGACAGATAGTCTCGGAGATATACGAGACCGGGACTAAACCGACTTTTGTGTTACACAAGAGCCAGTTTACCATTTGATTCCCTTTCTCTCGCACATTCTAATATTTTCAATTATTGTAAAAGTCTCATTATATTTTTAACCAAAGTTGTACATTACTATACTTGACATTAAATTACAGATACTTTATACTTATTTCTAATATCTAATGTTATTGTCAAGTATAGTAATGAACCACTTAGCTCAAAAGTATACTACGATTTTTACAATAATTGAGAATATTAGAATGTGCGAGAGAGAGACTGATAAACTTAAACTGGCTCTTAATAGCAACATACATAAAAGTCGACTCCACACTTCACACAGGATGAAGTCTTTGACTGATCCGTGTCGGGTTTGGATTTTAAAAGTCCTGCGAGAACTCTGTTTCTCCAGGATAAAAGATAGCCTGTATCACTCTCCAAGTCCTCAAATACTCGTATGTCTAGAGTTTTTCTCAACTGAATATAGTAACTATGGTGTTTCAAGTTATATCAAAATATTTATTTGAAAATTTTAAAGATGCCAGCTTGCAATTTAATGGTTGAATATAGTGGAATGCTGAACCGTAAGGTACAACATCTTTTTCATGATTTTTGAAAAAAAAGAGAAATCCGATTTCCTTATCGGTTCTTCCCAACAGGTGGTCTTGAGGTGGTAAAAATTGAAAGATCAAAATTGGTAATTTCATATAGATGTCACCACTTTAGATTACTTTTAATAGATTAAGCTAGTGTATAATAAATATGCACTTGGTACAATTTATTCAGGCTCAAGAAAGTTTCATTAATATTATTCTATTCTATATGTATAATAACAAAGCTATTGTGTACAAAATAAGTAGTAATTTTATTACTTCTTATACCTACAATGCAACTGTTCCAATGACTGAGCAGTTGGTTTAGTATTCCCTTGACCCAGTCTCCAAGATATTGTTTAATTACCTTTTGTTTTCAAATAACGTTTACCTAAGTTGTTAAATAGGCCATTACTAATTTATTTGACAGTGGCAGGTAATCACAAAATCTAAAATATTTACCAACAGTGATAAATTGGGGAACTTATCAAAAAAATTGATGCTCAGTCTTTATCATAAGTCAAAAGTTTACTAAATAAATAAATAAATAATTAGCAAGGTTAATAACTTTTTATAAACTATTTAAAAAAAAATTAAGTAATAAAAAAAAATCATTAGTTGTTGTTTCCATTGCACTTGATTCAGTATGCACAATTATGTTATTAGACAATATACATCAATATACAAATACACATAATAAAATAAAAACTAAATTAAAAATCTATCTAAAACCCCATAGGTACAAGTGCAGCACAATAACCAAAATGCTGATAGCATTACTCCTTTGGATGGCCAAAGTAGTTCTTACACCATGGTAGCTGCCAGTTCTTGGATCCCCTATAGAGTGGTGTAGTCTAATATTGTGCCCATGTGGACAGGAGGAAAGACCTTTGACTGCAATTTCACCTGATGTTAATTGACAAGAAGGCAGTCTAAGATGGAAGCGGGCAAACTTGGAAGGTGTATGACAGTGTACATTCAACCCAAACCACTAATCTGTTTCTACACAGCATCGTGCCAGAATGCTAAGTCACTTGGCGGCACATCTTTGATGGTAAGGTAGTAACTAGCCACGACCAAAGCCTCCCCACCAAACCGGACCAGAAACAATTCAGAAATTATAAATTCCCAAATTAACTCTGCTGGGAATGGAACCCGAGACCTCCCAGTTATAAGATCACAACGCTCATCACTGTGCCAGAGTTAAAAAATAGCCCATGATTGTGATGTCCCCTGATCATAAGTGATGAAATAAGCCTATTTTGAGAGGTAGCCTATTCCATTAATAAGTTGCCAATACATGCCCATCCATTACCGAATTTCCAATAAACTAAATTGCCTGGCTGCATATATTTGACAGTAGAGTAATTAGCCAAAGCCAAAAGCTTCCAGAACCAGAGACACAAATATATTATAGAGTTGTATGTTCAAGTATTCCCAAATAGTGGCATTTAGTTGTGCTAACTGAGTACAGATTGTTTCACCAGTCTCAAACTGACAGAGAAAGCACCATTACTTACATAATAGTAAACTGTAAAATAAAATTGTTAGCATTCTACTTTGAATAATGAGTTAAATTTTCAGTTGTTTGTTATTATACAAAAAATTCAAATAGCATCAAATTGATCTACGATTACTGCAATGCCATGTAGTTTATAGTTAGTTTGGTGCTAAGAAGCCAGGAGTTTAATGTTATTCCTGTCTCTAGACATCTCACCATTGTAATCTTTTAATAAACTTGTGAATAGAACCTAGAACACAAGTTTCCTTCTACATCATTGCATTGGGCTAACCTTCACTTTTTTGATAAGAAAAACGCTTGTTTAACATTCAGTGTCATCTTAATCGGTAAATTTACAATGATAGTGTTATCTCAGTTCGCTTATAACGTTATTGGAAGGCTACTATAGCAAATTCGACTATTTTTTGCATTAGTGAATTAATTTTATCATTTGGGATGGTAAAATGGTTAAAACTTTAAAATTTGCATTCCTAATTGATGTTTGTAGGGAATAGTGTAAGAAAAGCATTCACTTTCCGGTTAGCTATAGGCAATTTCACGATATATGTTTAGTGAAGAGAAATGTCACTGACCTGAGGTAAGTTAGCAGCTATCTGCCGCTGCAGCGAGTCCCGCTCCTTCTCCACCTCCTTGAGGCGCAGCTCCGTGTCTCCAAGGCGCTCCTGGTTCTCCCGAAGACTCTCAACCAACTTGTCCCTCTCATCCAACATAGACACCATGAGTTGCTCGAAATTCGCATCCTCGCCGGAAAACTGCGAACTCCGTTGGCTTATACTGTCTTCAGATATCGTGGGCATTACGTCGCACATCATATTCCACATTTTAATTCAACACCAAACCAGAATACTTATCGTATAATAAACGATACACCGAATAACACAAAAATGATTTTTCACACCGTTTTACATATGTTTCGGCACAAACGTTACCTAAACCTAGCGCACAAAACTTGAGGACGTCGCTTCACATTGTCGATATATTCGTACGAGATTGTAGTCAAAATTTCACGAGACATTATAGTTCGTTAATAAGAAAAGACACACCTAAAACTTAAACTCCTACGATTCCATACTATCACGGTACAAGCGGCATGACTGCCATCTTGGATTTGAACGTCAGTCAAATTCTCAAAGAGTATGGCAGGAGTGTGAAGTTAACAGATACTCCACACCGGAGATAATATTATTACGATAGCCATTTCTTATCATTGTAATAATAATAAATGTAAATGTAGTACATATTAATATCATATACAGGGCGTCCCACGGCTATGCCACATGGAGGGGAAGTACCTTAAATATTGTAGATGGAACATTTTACTGAAAGAAGACTTCATTTTAATTTAAAAAACTATTTAAACTGCATTCATAGATTTTTAAATAATTGCCTGGTTGAATCGGGACTCGAACCCGCTATACGAGAAAAAAAATTAACCTGTATCTTTATCATACCGATCGGAAGGCTTCATCATAAGGATTAATTTTTGTTAAATAACATAGCATGAGAAATAAAAGGAAGACCATGAATTTTAGCCTTTGATGTAAAATCCTTTAACAGAGCAACGAATTGCAGCGGGATTGAAGGACAAACCAATAAATCAACAAACAAACACACTTTCGCATTTATAGGTAATATAAGTAAGGATTAGTAAGGATAGTAAGGATCGGGAAATGATGCGTACTTCTCAAGTGGGTACTCATTAGTAATAGTTCATGTCAGTTGTATGTCGATACGCCAATGTCAGCTTTTCATTTTTCTGAACAAAATTTTACATCAAAGGCTAAAATTCATGGTCTTCCTTTTATTTCTCATGCTATGTTATTTAACAAAAAATAATCCTTATGATGAAGCCTTCCGATCGGTATGATAAAGATACAGGTTAATTTTTTTTCTCGTATAGCGGGTTCGAGTCCCGATTCAACCAGGCAATTATTTAAAAATCTATGAATGCAGTTTAAATAGTTTTTTAAATTAAAATGAAGTCTTCTTTCAGTAAAATGTTCCATCTACAATATTTAAGGTACTTCCCCTCCATGTGGCATAGCCGTGGGACACCCTGTATACCTACTGTACAGTGTAGATAATTATGTTGTACACAATTCTCTAAAGTTTAAAACCAGTGTTATCCCTTTAATAATGCTCCCTGAGGAAAATTGACAATTTATTTTAGTTCATAGATTAGATCAGTCCCATTAAGCTAAAACTAAATAACCTCCTGTTTTGTACAAGCTAAGTGAAGTTACCGATGCAAGTTGTGTCTTGTGCGCTTGATAAAAGCAACTAAATAAATAAAGAGAAAGAAGATTTGTAACAAGAGAGTAAGCCACGTATTTTATTAATTGAGATAGTGCGGGAAATCCCTACTATCCTTACTAATATTATGAATGCGAAAGTGTTTTTGTTTGTTGGTTTGTCCTTCAATAACGCTGCAACAGAGCTACGGATCGACGTGATTCTTTGCATGGGTTTAGTTGAGGACCTGGAGAGTGGCATAGGCTATCCCGGAAAATCAAAGAGTTCATGGGATTTCCAAAACGAAATTCACACGGACGAAGTTTTAAATAAATTAGATCCAGAGAGACCAGACCTTGGCTCTTTTTTCATGCTAACAAAATTGGCATAACTACTAGTACAATCCCAGTCCCCGTAAATTAAAAAAAAACTGGATAGATGTTACAGCGAACAAATAAACAAGCAAAACTGGAGATCTTTACCTATCTACTTCATTTTCTAACTAACAATATTAACGAATTGACAACAAAATTATAAAACTCACTGTTGCTTTCAAATGAAAATAATATAAAGTGAAAGCTAGTTGATTCATTTGAAATCACACAATTCACACATCAGTTTATCATTCTTAAAATCAAATCCAAACTACTAATATATCTTTAAATAAGAAACTGGTTGAGGGTATGAATAGTAATGTCTAGAATGTTTGCAACTCTTTGGCACTATTTGTCTTAAACTACGCTAGAGGTCACTACTGCTAATTATGAATGAAAATTCTTGAGCATTGTAATTTGTATTTCTTAGTTCCTATTACTTTTTAGTACTGTTGTATTCATTTCATTTCGTAAATTATTAATTTAGTTTAAAAAAAATTAGGTAGGTACTTACTAAAATACGTATAATAATTATTTTTTTTATGTTTATTAATAAAATTAATTTCTGTAAATCAATTAAGTTATATAGATAATTAAAAGCACAATGTTTTTTAAAATTATAAATTGAACGTTTAATTTATTTAATAATTATAAAAGAGCCCTACAAAACTATTTGTAATATTTTTATTGTTGATTTATTTCATGATTTCAAACATTTCAAATGTAAAATGTTATCACCCCCCCAGAATGTTAGCTTCATTTACAATCTGTGACACAGGGTTGGTGATATCATAGATTATATTTGTGACATATAATGTTGACATTGACAATTATAATGTACATGACATTTTTTATCTGTAAAAATGTGAACGTGTGTCATCGTTAGAGATGGGCTTAAACGTTAAAAAATAATAACACTGCTAAATGCTAATGGTAACATTAATTAGCACTTAAAAGTAGCAGTTATTTTAAGTAACTGTTAAATTGGATCAGGCAGACTGTTAACATAATCAGTTTTTATTTAACACTACTTAATTTTACTTTCATTTCCGAATTCAGCAGTTAGCCATTAATTTATTCAATTGGACTAAATAACAATCCGTCTGACTGAACACAAAAACAAGTTCACAGTTGCTAAATTGCTAAGTTGAAAACAATTCAATAGAAACGGAACACGGGAACATCATTGCACATATTACTATAGATACTACGTATCATCAATGTGTCCTTTCTTTATTTTGTTTATAGCAGTCGCGTCTGCCCACGGCCTGTAGTACTGGAATAAAGCGAGACAAATATACATCCGTCCATGCGTGGTGCGGGTGATAGCACCGCCACTGTTATTATTGTTATGTTATCTGTGAACACAGATAACATAACAAACTAGTGAACACTAGTGCTTGTGAGTTGTGACTGCTAAATTTAACAACTAGCTACATATTTTAAAATTTATTTAACAGGTGTTGACACTAAAAAAAAAATTAGCAGTGTTAATTTAGCAGCTTATTAATTTTAGACCCATCCCTGGTCGTCGTCATGTCTAGAGGTGGTTAATATAGCACTTAGCAACATATTACAGCATGCTATCTTTCCATAGCACACAGCAAGTGCTACATACATAGGCGCGGTGGTGCTACGATGTTATAAATATCACGCGCTGTAGGCGGGCAGTTAGCAGATGGATATATCGCAACTCGCAATAAACATGCTATGTGATTTAGCATGTGGCAAGACATAGCGCGCGCGCCAGCCGCCCACAAGCTTCCTAATTAAGGTTGCTATAGCATAGCATTTTTTATAGCATGCTAAAATTTTATAGTTTATAGTCAGTAGCATGATATCGATTTATAGCATTTTTGAACAACTCTAGTCATGTCAATCAATGTTTAGGGGTTGTGTTTTTGTTGAGATTTGTACTATAGGTAACCAAAAACAATATAATACATTAAAAAACTACTGAAAATAGTCAATATTTATTTGATTTACCAAAACCTTGTATTAAATCGTTGGCTAAAATGATCAAGAGTTACAACTAAGTTCCATCTTGAATGCAGTGCCGCGTCGAACGGTTTAATTTGTTTGCAATAAGCAAAGTGGTTAGATGCCGAAGAAAAAAGGTAAAAAAAAGGGGACTGCCTCAGGTAAATGTAAATTTTAAACTTATTATTACCAGGTTATTACATGTCATTATCTTGTTAATGTGTTATTTAGCTACAACAGTTTAATGTATTTATCACTTTTCTGGTTCCTTATTCATGCTAGTTACTGTTTCCAAGTTCCTCCTGGTAACACAGTAGATTATAGAGGTGGTCGTTGCAAAACATAAAAGATAAATAGTTAATATCTATGTATAAAGTAAATACAAACTTAAAATAATACTTAAAAAACTAAATAATTATATCTATGTATTGATGTAATTCCTGAATAGCGGTTTTGGGTACTACAAAAACTATTTATTGCGCGAAACTATGTATTGGCGAGTACCCTGCAACATAGTGAGTAACTTAACCACGCTTTGTGGTTATTTATTTTATAACCACCGAGACACTTGCACCTAGAAAACCTTAGTGTTAGTTAGGATAGAAGACTAGTGGGGAGGAGGGAGGGTCTTAATCCCTCCAACTTCTTTCACCCTCCCCCTACACTCTTTCACATCCCATCTCCTAAGCGAAGTTTTGCCTGAATTTTGACAGAACTAACCTAAAAATTAAAAAAATTATATCTCAAAAACTATCAGGTTTCGTAGTTTTCCTTACAAGGGGGATCACCCACCCTATGTACCTTTAACTTTCATTCTCAGACCAAGATCATTAGAAATTAACTTTTTGATCTATTGCAATCTTCACCATCAAGTTTTAATTCCTGAAATTACTTACAATTTCAACCGATCAGGAATTTAAACACAATATTAACTCTGTTACGTTTTACTGTTTCATAATAAACAGAAAAAAAGGATTTAAAATTACATAGCATATTTTAGAGTTTGTTATAAAATTTCCACTATAAATATATTTTCATTCATATTTTTAGATTTTACCATAAATGATTGCGCAAATGCTCCAAAGCCTGTAAGCAGAGTTAAGAAATCAGTAACCACTGACTCAATACCTGAGAAATCATGGGAGGACCTGCAAGATGATGATTTTGATATAGTTGAGGAAACCAGCGCCGATGGAACAAAAACGTTTGTTTATAAGAAAAAAAGAAATCATTCCAAGAGTGAAACAGATATTGAAGAACAACCTGGTATTGTTTACCCTGAGATTGTATGGTATTTGGTATCTCCTTATATCAGACCAGAAGATGTGGGTAACTTTGCTGGTATAAACCAAGCCACTTATTCTATAACCAAGAGAGAGTCTTTCTGGCGTGCCCTATACAGGAGGTATTGTCAGAACAATCCAAAACTACCTGAGAAATTAAAGATAGAGAATAATTACAAATTGTACGGATTACGACAGAGGGTCATAAGGGCTTTGTATCACACTTATGATGTGTTCATTCAGCAGGTAATTTATAAATATTTTAGGTAGATATATATACCTACTTCTACCCTTGTTATTCAATCCCGCTGCATCCCGATGAATGCGAAACATTCAATCCCGCTGCAACAGAGCTACGAATTGCAGCGGGATTGAAGGAAAAACCAATAAATCAACAAACAAACACACTTTCGCATTTATAGGTAATATAAGTAAGGATAGTAAGGATCGGGAAATGATGCGTACTTCTCAAGTGGGTACTCATTAGTAATAGTTCATGTCAGTTGTATGTCGATACGCCAATGTCAGCTTTTCATTTTTCTGAACAAAATTTTACATCAAAGGCTAAAATTCATGGTCTTCCTTTTATTTCTCATGCTTTGTTATTTAACAAAAAATAATTCTTATGATGAAGCCTTCCGATCGGTATGATAAAGATACAGGTTAATTTTTTTCTCGTATAGCGGGTTCGAGTCCCGGTTCAACCAGGCAATTATTTAAAAATCTATGAATGCAGTTTAAATTGTTTTTTTAAATTAAAATGAAGTCTTCTTTCAGTAAAATGTTCCATCTACAATATTTAAGGTACTTCCCCTCCATTTGGCATAGCCGTGGGACACCCTGTATAGTTGAAAGTAAACATCTAGCACTCTCAAAGTGCTGAGCAAAGTTATTAATTTGCTTTCACTATAGCCTATTATATTATATTAGCCCTATTTCAGCCCTATGTAAATAGAAAACAAACAGCAATGACTATTTCCTGTACACAAAACTATATTATTGTTATAATTATTATCTTTTTAAATGAGTGAATGCTGAGTTTCATGCTGTCATAAACTGAGTTCTATAGAGTGTGCTCTGAATTAGCTCGGACTCAAGCAAATATGCTCCGATATTCACTTGACAGTTCAAAAGCACTTTGTAAAATTTTATTTGAATAAAAGCTTTTCTGTTTCTACGCTTGACAGCATGTGCAAACTTCCATTAGTTTCCCTTACTTTCCCTACAATAATATAATTATAAGGAATATAATGGCATATGTTTTGTTGCTGTACAAAGAAATTTATATCAGTACCAATGCCCCATAGAAAGTGGTTGATCTCCTTTGTGATGTTAACAATAATAATTTTAAGGTGCACATTACTTGCTTTAACTCTTCACCTGTATGACGATACTTACAGATGTTTCTTGGTGATAAACAAGTTCTTATTTTAATTCTAGGTGCAGAGGCAGGCCTCGCAAGACAGTCGTCCGCACGAGCTAGTCAGGCGCCGATGTGTGAACGTCTGGTATTACAAGGGGTCCACATATTGGTCTGTTTACTTCAAACTTAAGAAGTTAAAACCTGAACGGGTTAAATGTAATGATTTCATTGAGGAGCTGGGACGGATTGATGCCAATCCTGAGGAGGATTCACAAGTATTGCAGGTACACATTCACTTGTTTAAGCAACAGAACTATAAATGCGGTAGAACTATGCAAATAAGTGATCCAAGTCACATTTTTATCTTAGTAAGAAAATAATGAAACTTGAAGTTTTGTTATGTTTATCTGGGGAATAAATTAGATGTTAGTATGATTACATATTGGGAAACTGCCAACATAACTATTCCTCAGGTAAAAGTTACTGGGTGATGATGAAATTGACCCTACGATGACTTAATTTTAAAGTGAGAGGTTGAGATTTCTTGCAGCACTCATATCAGCTTGGCACAAAAGAACTACAATTTTGTCATCAAATACAATTACAAAAATAACAACTTCCTTATTAAGCCTCTCAGTTATATCTTTATCAAGTATGTAACTTTACGAAGCTCAGGCTTTCCTAACTATCCTTGCAGTTTTTGCTAATACTTAAAACTAGCATTATTTTATTTTCTAGGTGACCTGCCAAAGTTTCTACGAAGTACCCCCATTAATGGGCATGACACTATCGTCTGTGAGCGTGGTGCTATCGCAAGGGTTCCGCCACCACAGGCTGCATCTAGGCTTCAACACGGGCCACTATAACATATGCCGGAACATTAGACCGGAACATTCTGTGGTCATTGACACTGTTGTCAACATATTTGTCTATGACTGGTGGCATCCGAAGTACCCCCATTTTGAAAATAAGCTGCCATCTAGCATGCGCGATGAGGAATCGTTGCCGGTGTTGAAAAAGGATTTCTTTACACTATGTAACTGACATGGATAATATTTAAGTGTTAATCAAAATATGTGATACAATATTATAGTCTATTTTGTTATAATTCATTCGGTGTTTTCTTTCATGATATTTCGTTGCAAATTCAAATCTACTAAATCTTATTACGCGTGGAGCGTTTACGCACTTAATATAACCTAACAACTGCCTCTGCCTCGTTGGTCGAGTGATTAGCATATTCGATTGTGGATGATGAAGTCCCGGATTCGATTTCCGGGTCGGGTCGAAAAATGTATTGGGTTTTCCCGTCAAGAAATTCTTAGTACTAGCACGGAGTTAGGAAGTTGGCGGTGAGCCTTCCCCGACCCCCGTGCCTCGGAGAGCACGTAATTAACGTCGGTCCTGCGCCTGATCTCTCCCGATCGTGTTCGGTTTCCGGCCCATGGAACTATAAATCTTGTCTGGTGGGAGGCTTTGGCCGTGGCTAGTCACCCTACCGTCAAAGACGTGCCGCCAAGCGATTAAGCGTTCCGGCACGATCGCGTGTAGAAATCGATTAGGGGTTTGGGTTGAATGTATGGTCGCGGACAGAAAATGTTTATTGAAAGATGTACATTCAGTACACTGTCATAACCCTTCCAAGTTAGCCCGCTACCATCTTAGACTGCATCGTCACGTACCATCAGGGGAGATCGCAGTGAAGGACTATCTTGAATAAAAAAAAACAATATTCTGTGCACACGTAAGTATTTATTAATAACCTTACACTTGTTACGTAAATTCTAGTCTGAACTAGACTTAACTGTTTGGATGTGGTTCAGTGAACGCCTCAGGATGACCTCGGCAGGTCAAGGCACGCGTTGCAAGAGCCGACTGGAACTTGAGCGGCGAAGCAATCTTGCGGGCAGATGGGGCACGAAGCGACGAACTGACGGTAGCTGTCGCAGCTGGGATCCGACGACCACTCGGATGGCGGAGCCGACTGTAAAATCAATAAGAATTACCTGATAGCTAGGTACTAAAGCGAAAACTGTGGTAGTTTTCCGTTATAACCGACTTCCTAAAATGGAGGAGGTTCTCAATTCGTCGGAATCTTTTTTTACGTATGTTCCCCGATTAGTCGAAGACACTTGGACCGAGTTGGAAAATTCTTTTTTTTTTTTGTTTGAAGGAATATACTTCCCTGGTGGTCCCATTGTAATCGGGTCAGGATCTGATGATAGGATTCGTGAGAAATCGAGGAAATACTTCAAATTTTATAGGTAAAATTATTGATATACTTTGTAGTGGCGTTTGAAGTCGTTCCGTACCTACCAAAAAACGCAGAAAAAACATGTTTCTAGTTTGGGTATACATAATAAAAAAAAAATATTTGTTGTTAAAGTGGCAAGTGGCAATAGAAATACACATTCTCTGAAAATTTCAACCCTTTACGAATTACGGACAGCCCGCTGACGGACAGCGGAGGTTCAGTAATAGGGTCCCGTTGGTAACCCTTCGGGTACGGAACTCTGAAAATGGAAGGATTTTTCATTAACTTACTTTAATAAAAGTCGTGAAGCCACACTGCATGATATCATAAGTTGGGCAGTTGAGATGGATACCCTGGGGCGGCAGGTCTGCCTGGAGGCAGGCGGTCTTCGTTTGCTCCACTGCCGCCTGCCAGGCGGGATGCTCCGTAGCGTACTGGTCGTAGTGAGCCGCCACCTTCAGCTTGTCTACTTTGTCTCCATCCATCCAACCCAACTTCCTGAACATGCATGTGATTTGTTCACACTGGAAATTAAAAAAAAACGGGTGGAGCTGTGTCGGTGCACACGGCCGTTGGTTTTAACGTAAAACGTCTATATCTGCGTGTCGCTTTTCATGTTAAAGATTGAAAGTAACCCAAATTGACTTCGTTCTTAATATTTTAATTGTGGGGTCGGAGGGAGAACACCTCTAGTGTTCGCGGAATCTACGGCAGTAGTAAAGGTTCACGCGGAATCAGCGTCGTTTACTGAACGTAGTTTCTCGCTGGCCCTTGCACGGGCTGAAGCCGACATATTGATTTTCTATTTAATTTTTTACACTTATTTGTTATTTTTACCTACAAATATCGTCCAAGCCACATTAGGTATATAACTCTTTGGTTTTATATGTACCTATTTATTTTGTACGTGGGTGCGACAGTCAAAATATATGCGAAATCATAATGTCCTGCATTCTGCATTGTGCATTGTGTGTATGGAGTATCGCTGAGTTCTTGTATTACAAATCTTACGCGTACTCGCCTTACCTTGTTTTTTTTTGAATTTAGATAATGGCGGAGTAACTATATCTAGATATAGAATGAAGTTTTTTGTAGTAGGCTTGTAGTAGGTATCCCTAACCCAAGTTAAGAGTGAAGACTGAACAAGCATCAAGGCAAACATCCTCCATTCCTCAACATCAGGCAAGTTCTAGTTTTGTTCTATTGTCCAAAGGTTCCAGCGCTTAAATATAGAGGAATACCAAGAGCTGTTAGGAATTAGCATTAGAATTAATCGTTACCTACATTATTAATATTCTGGCCACAGTCTCCTGTCGTCCCTGTCTTAACTACTGGTGGTACTCTGAGGCATTTGAAGAGCTGGAAACAATACATAAGTACATGTACCTAAAATATTCTCTCTCTCTGCATCGTATTCCTCATGGCCGAGGATCGTGAGCTCGTTCCATTATTCTTAAAGTGGTAGGAGTTTTATTTTGATAATAATGCGGTGGGGTCCCAGATCCTTCGCAGATCTTTTGACGACCTCCCTGGCGAAGTTTTCCAAAAGATCGGATGCGTAGGAAAAGCAAGGTCACTGACTAAGCCAAGTGGTTCTACGGATCTCTTAAACTCGGTATGATAACGCAGAGAAACGTGGAGCATAGCTCCATCGGCTGCTGATTGCTGAATGACTTAGTTTGTGACGTCTTAAGGAGTTTAAAAGCCTTGCCTCGGGACCGTACCTCGGTATGTCATCACAGACAACACGCATTAATTATTATTATCCTTAGTATTATAAATGCGACAGGGTGTTTGTTTATCGGTGTGTTGGTTTGTCCTTCAATTACACAGCAACGGGTATTTTTCATTTGAATGGGTAGAGAGTGATGTAACTACGCTTCCTTTGATCTCGGAAAAATGGAGGGTCCCCGCGGGATTTTGTCTATGTCCACGCGGACGAGGCCACGGGCAAAAGTTAGTAAGGTTATAAGGTGGTAAAAGTGTTACCCCTGTAGGTATTGCGCCACATTGTACTGGCGCAGCCGGAACAGCACCCGCTTGGCATGCCTGAAAGTAAGTAGGTATGTTAATATAACGATTAACGTGCCTATGATATTGCAATATGGCCTTAGGCACTTCGCTTCGTAGTCCATTAGGTACTGTAGAGCGGTTCTCTATCTAGAGTTGCTAACGAACTGTCAACCCTACATTTTGTATGAAGCAACTTTCCATTGCTTTCCGTAGCCAATGGAAAACTATCAAAAATGTATATTACCTAAACTAAATAATTCAATTGAAGCATTAATAGCCCCACAGTTAAAGGTGCGGACTGAAACTGAGAGGTCACAGGTTCGAACCCTACCCATTGCTCTATTGTCGTACACACTCCTAGCATAAGTTTTCCACTATGAAGGGGATAGGATTAACAACTAGAGCTTGGCTGATATTCTTAAAAAAAATAATTTTTAGTCATGTAGAATTAGGTAACTGATGTTAAGTATCAGTACCTATATTATGTTATTGAAATTAAAATAAATAAACTAGGTATTTCTTTACTACCTATTTAAAATTTAATAGACTTACCGCTAATAGTGACAAAGAAATAAAAGCGACAAGTCCAACCATCTTTCTAGAGCAAGAGTGACTGATTAGGTGCCTTTAAGATTGTATATTTAAAGAAGATACGACCCTGGCTTTGCGATATGATGTAGTTAATTGGTAGTTATCGCGAAGCAAGGGTTATAAGGTCAATATTTTGTTAAATCTATATCCTACCTAATAAGGTTACTTAGATATAATTTGGCTCGGCTACAAGATTTCATCATTTTAATTATTATTGTTCTTATCATAAATTTCCTAAGACCGGTGTCTCTATTTTTTAAACAACATAGGCAATTCTTTGAAAATGTGTGAACTATGTAAATATACTATGTAAATAAACTATAATAATTAAATAGGCCTATTACTTAAGGCTTTTCTCGCGTGGATTTAGTTGTTAAAAATCCCGGGGGAATTCTTTCATTTTCCGGGATAAAAATTAGCCTATGCCACTCTTCCGGTCCTCAACTATACCCATGCAAAAAGTCACGTCGATCCGTTGCTTTGTTGCGGTGTGATTGAAGGACAAATCAACAAACAAACACACTTTCGCATTTATAATATTGGTAAGGAAGTAAGGATTATTATAGATCTATACATAGTGTTACTAGCGAACGCCCGCGACTTCGTCCGCTTCTTCAATTCAAAATCGACATTTCCTAAGTCCCCTCAGTTTAGTTGGGCAGAACCCCTGCAGCATCTGGATTGAGGTTTCTGGAATTCAACGATGTAGTCTTTACTTGGTACCGACAACAACTAATCACCAGGAGAGAGTCTTTTTGACGTACCTTATATAGGAGGTATTGTCAGAACCACGTCAGAACAATCCAAAACCACCTTTGAAATTAAAGATAGAGAATAATTACAAATTGTATGGATTACGACAGAGGGTCATAAGGGCTTTATATCACACTTAGGTATGATATGTTCATTCAGAAGGTAATTTAATATAGGTACTATATCATCGGTACTTTATAACTATTTTAGGTAGATAAATATACCTCCTACCCTTGTTATGGTGTTCCTAAATAACAGGCACGAGACGGGACTTTATACTTAACTGTTTAAACTCAACTTTACTGACTTTGTTATACTTACCTTCAGTTGCATTCCCTATATGGGCATTTCAAACAACAAGTGATAGTTTAAAAGCACTTTGTAAAATTTTTAACCGACTTCAAAAAAAAGAGGAGGTTCTCAATTCGACGCGTATATTTTTTTTATTTTTATTTTTTGGCGATGTTACTCCATAATTCCGTCAAATCTGAACCGATTTCAATAATTTTTTTTTAATTTGAAAGGACATATCGTCAGGTTGGTCCCATTTAAGTTTGGTGAAGATCTGATGAATATCTTCGGAGATATAGGACGGAACTCCTCATTGAATAAGAGCAAATCGCTCGTGATCAGAGTATGTGTAGGATTTTAACCATGCAAACTTCATAGCATACATATTATACTAAATTTCTATTTGGAATAATATATTTCATTACTTTTTTTAAGGAGCAAAACAAATGGTCTAGTGAATTGGTCCCATGAAGCTACACTAAAAAGCTTAAAATAATAATATAAAAATTTTTTTTAAAAAAACCGACTTCAAACGCCACTTAAAAGTATAAAATAATTTTATTTTGTACACGTATGTTGAAGTCGGGCCAGCTTTACGCAATGGTATCATCATCGTTGCCCGTCTGACTTCAATATACATGTACAAACTAAAATTATTAAATCGTAAATACTATTAGGCCGGTATACTTGTTGAATTAGCCCGTGAGACGGACGGGCCTAAATAGAAACGATGAAACCGATGCGCGACGCTGGCCCGACTTCAACATACGTGTACAAACTAAAATTATTTTATACTTTTAAGTGGCGTTTGAAGTCGGTTTTTTTTAAATATTTTTTTATATTATTATATCTGAATAAAAACTTTTCTGTAATTCTGTTCTTGACAGCAACTGCAAACTTCCCCTAGAACTTTGTGATGTTATAACAATTATACATATTTTAAACAATCAGAAACAATAATAATTTTAAGGTGCACATTACTAGCTTTGACTATTCACCTGTATGATGATATATTTTACAGATGTTTCTTGCTGAAAAACAATTTCTCATCTCATTTCTAGGAGCAGAACTGCAGAGACAGGCCTCGTAAGACAGTCGTCCGCACGAGCTAGTCAGGCGCCGATGTGTGAACGTCTGGTATTACAAGGGGTCCACATATTGGTTGGCATTGAAGTTAAAACCTGAACGGGTTAAATGTAATGATTTCACTGAGGAGCTGGGACGGATTGATGCCAATCCTGAGGAGGATTCACAAGTATTGCAGGTACACATTCAGTTGTTTCTAATACTCTAAAGTCTTAATGTAGCAGAACTATACCTACTGATAAGTGATCTAAGTCACATTTTTATCTTAGTAAGAAAATAAGGAAACTTGAAGTTTTGTCACCAAGTGCCAACTTTACAATTGGTGAGTTATGTTTAACTGGGAAATAAACTGGGCGTTCATATGATTATTGATTACTAATGGGCATGACACTATCGTCTGTGAGCGTGGTGCTATCGCAAGGGTTCCGCCACCACAGGCTGCATCTAGGCTTCAACACGGGCCACTATAACATATGCCGGAACATTAGACCGGAACATTCTGTGGTCATTGACACTGTTGTCAACATATTTGTCTACGACTGGTGGCATCCGACGTACCCCCATTTTGAAAATAAGCCGCAATCTAGCCATCCATGACGGCGTGTAGACACCGATTAAGGGGTGTGGGTTGAATGTACACTGTCATACCCCTTCCAACTTAGCCCGCTACCATCTCAGTCTGCATCGTCATTTACCATCAGGTGAGATCGCAGTGAAGAGTTGTCATCGAATAAAAAAACAACAATATTCTATGCACACGTAAGTATTTATTAATAACCTTACATTTATTAAGTAAATTCTAGTCTAAACTGGATGTGGTTCAGTGAACGCCTCAGGATGACCTCGGCGTGCATGCGTTGCAAGAGCCGACTGGAATTTCAGTGGCGGCGAGGCAATCCGGTGGGCAGATGGGGCATGAAGCGGCGAATTGGCGGAAGACGTCGCAGCTGGCATCCGACGACCACTGGGATGGTTCAGCCGACTGTAAAATCAATAAGAATTACCTGGTAGCTACTAAAACGAAAAATGTGATGAGTCTCTGGAAGAGACTGAATTAGTAATGTCAAATCCGCCGTATTTATACCGTTCAAGACGGCGTCAGTCGGGCGCGCCAGATTTATTAAACTACCTTCAAAACATTAAAGTTGTGTATCTTTACTATTTTAATATTTCGCTAACAAACTCTTTAACTAAACAATCCGACTTAATCATAGACATAGGGACGGACTTGGCGAAACTATAGGCACAACCTTTTTGTTTTATTTTACTAATGCGGCCAAATGCGAATCGAACGCATACGAAGGGTTCCGTACCAAAAAAACGCCGAAAAAACACGTTTCTAGCAAGGGCCCCTTTAATTTTCGATTTATTTTTACTAGTGGTTCGCCCCGAACTGAGACCTCGCGGTATCCCATAATTCCCAAAAGTTCTAATTATATATTGTAATAATTAACTTTTAACATGAGACGCAATAAAAAAAATAATAGTTGACACAAAACTGTTTTACTGACACAGCGCCATCTATTAGCATTATTGTGAAGCTATTAGCATTTAAAATTAAATAATTTCGTTTCTTTATAACATTTATCTAATTTTAGTATTTGTTGTTCAAGTACAGGATATAACTGAATTTTCAACCAAGTTTCACGTTATAATATTCAGTAATTCTTGACATATGGCTCAAATTAAAATCTCCACTTTGAAAGCCCCCCATTTCGTCAATTTTAAGGGAAAAATTAAAAAAAATATATTTTTGTACTCTGATCAAAGTCGTCTTTAAAAAGATATATTGCAAGTCTATGTAACGCAACAAACAAAATTTTACTTCAAACACGCTTCTATGAGAGCCCTCCTGAAATAAAGCTTTTTATATTTTTTTATACAATGTTCGGCTGAAGGCCATCAGTTTACATATTATATTTAAATTTGAAGTAATTACGTTCAGTAATTCAGAAGTTATAGGGCTCTGACAGACATTTGGACGTACACACTTCTCTGTCCAGTACAGACAAGCGCCCTAGTTGACTCAGAGAACTCGCTTCGCTCGTTCAATTATTTGTTATTAGTTTAGTTGCAACAGAAATACACATTCTCTGAAAATTTCAACCCTCTACCAATTACGGATCATGAGATACAGCTCGCTGACAGACAGACGGACGGACAGCAGTGGTTTAGGGTCCCGTCGGTTACCCTTCGGGTACGGGACTCTAAAAATGGAAGGGAATGGAATATTAACTTACTTTTAAAAAAGTCGAGAATCCACAAGTCAGGATATCAAAAGTTGGGCAGTTGAGATAGATACCCTGCGGCGGCAGGTCTGCCTGGAGGCAGGCGGTCTTCGTTTGGTTCACTGCCGCCTGCCAGGCGGGATGCTCCGTAGCGTACTGGTCGTAGTAAGCCGCCACCTTCGGCTTGTCTACTTTGTCTCCATCCATCCAACCGAACTTCCTGAATATGCATGTGATTTGTTCACACTGGAAATTAAAAAAAACGGATGCAGCTATGTTGGTGCACACGGCCGTTCTATTGTCCAAAGGTTCCAACGCTTAAATATTGAGGAATGCCAAGAGCTATAAGGAATTAGCATTAGAATTGTATTTATTCAAACTTACTATTAATAACTAGTGGTTCGCCCCGAACTGAGACCTCGCGATATCCCATAATTCCCAAAAGTTTTAATCACGGCCTTTCGTGTCAGCGCAGTGCTGGTCGTTTGTCCCGTCACGCCTCGATCAACGAAGTCATTCGCCGGGCCCTGGTCACTGTCAACGTGCCGGCTGTTTTAGAGCCGAACGGTATAGCACGTGATGATGGCAAGAGACCCGACGGAATGACGCTCGTTCCTTGGCAGCGTGGCAGGTCTTTGGTGTGGGACCAGAGGCGTAACTATAGGTTGGCATGACGGCAAAATGCCACGGGCCCCCAGCCGGCAGGGGCCCCCGATCAGAGAGGGCCGGAAGCACAAGATGATCATAACATTTATAGCCATTCCTGTGACTACGGCTAGTGCCGAGCGATCATTTTCGAAATTAAAATTGATATAAACTAAACTCTTTGGGACAAGAAGAAAGGTTACGCACAGTAGTAGATTTATCAAATGGCTGATTTGACTGGAGCCTAGGGCAGCAGATTTTAGGGACGGCGAATTTGGGGCCAAAATTTTTATTTATGTCTTACAGAAATTAAAAAGATACATATTTGTAATACCTAAATATCATTAGGTCCACAAACACATTTTAAAATAACCCCAATAACAATTACTAAATAGTTGGTAAGGCCGACCGGCGCATACAAACGCAAGGTCTCAAGCGCCAAAAGTACAGGACTAGATATGGCGCAGTGCAGAATAAAAAATTTTGCGCTCACTTCGTTCGTGAAAATGTCACTTTTCTGTTGCTATTGTAGGTGCCAAGAATGGACTACTAAATGCCGTAATGCAATCATAAAAAATTTCACGCTAGCTTCGCTCGCGAAAATGTCACTTTTATGTTGCTATTGTAGGTACCAAGAATGGACTACTAAGTGCCGTAATGCAATCATAAAAAATTTCGCGCTAGCTTCGCTCGCGAAAATGTCACTTTTATGTTGCTATTGTAGGTGCCAAGAATGAACTACTAAGTGCCGTAATGCAATCATAAAAAATTTCGCGCTCGCTTCGCTCGCGAAAATGTCACTTTTATGTTGCTATTGTAGGTGCCAAGAATGAACTACTAAGTATCGTAATGCAACCATAAAAAATTTCGCGCTCGCTTCGCTCGCGAAAATGTCACTTTTATGTTGCTATTGTAGGTACCAAGAATGGACTACTAAGTGCCGCAATGCAATCATAAAAAATTTCGCGCTCGCTTCGCTCGCGAAAATGTCGCTTTTACGTTGCTATTGTAGGTGTTAAGAATGGACTACTAAGTGCCTTAATGTAATCATAAACACAATACGCTCCGAATTAAAGGTTATTAGAAAATCAAGTAATTGTAATTGCGTTTGTATGTACCTACTTCACGTAGTGATTTATGAAAAAATAAAAAATACTATCTCATTGGGTGAGCTTCTTTATATTGGGCGAGGGAGGGCCCCATCCGATGAATTTGCCACGGGCCTCAAACGGTATAGTTACGCCTCTGTGTGGGACGCTACTTGTGTCGATACGCTGGCACCGTCTCACGTCAACGCAACTGCTGCGGTAGCAGGTGCGGCGGCTGCAACGGCTGAGCGTAACAAGCGGCGCAAATATGCATCCTTAGGTGAGGGATACATATTTGTGCCGTTTGGTGTGGAAACGTTGGGGCCGTGGGGTCCAGAGGCGCTTCGTTTTTATATGATGCAACGCAAGACCCCAAGGCTGGCTGTTACTTTGGGCAAAAAATAAGCATATCTATCCAAAGAGGAAATGCAGCCAGCCTTCTGGGGACATTACCATCTGGCATCGATATGGCCCCTAATATTTAGAGTTTATTTTAATGTTTTATTATAAGATTTTGTTTCTTATTTTAATTGTTTTAATTTAGAATTTAGTTTTATATTTTTGTATGTTAGTTTTAATTTAGAATTAGTATTATTTAAGTAGTAGTTTTAATTTATTCAAGTTTTATAATATTTCGGTTGTTATTTTAATGTTAATTAGCAAGGAATAAATAAATGATTAATTGATAAAAAAAAAAGTTTTAATTATATATTGTAATAATTAACTTTTAACATTAGACGCAATAAAAAATAATAATAGTTGACGCAAAACTGTTTTACTGATACAGCGCCATCTATTAGCATTATTGTGAAGCTATTAGCATTTAAAATTAAATAATTTCGTTTCTTTATAACATTTATCTAATTTTAGTATTTGTTGTTCAAGTACAGGATATAACTGAATTTTCAACCAAGTTTCACGTTCTTAATATTCAGTAATTCTTGACATATGGCTCAAATTAAAATCTCCACTTTGAAAGCCCCCCATTTCGTCAATTTTAAGGGAAAAATTAAAAAAAATATATTTTTGTACTCTGATCAAAGTCGTCTTTAAAAAGATATATTGCAAGTCTATGTAACGCAACAAACAAAATTTTACTTCAAACACGCTTCTATGAAAGCCCCCCTGAAATAAAGCTTTTTATATTTTTTTATACAATGTTCAGCTGAAGGCCATCAGTTTACATATTATATTTAAATTTGAAGTAATTACGTTCAGCAATTCAGAAGTTATAGGGCTCTGACAGACATTTGGACGTACACACTTCTCTGTCCAGTACAGACAAGCGCCCTAATTGACTCAGAGAACTCGCTTCGCTCGTTCAATAATACATCGTAAAATAAACTCTAAACCCTAAATTTTAGGGTCCATATCGACGCTAGATGGTAATATCCCCAATTATAGTTATATCATAATAATAGGTAAGTATATAAATATAAATTAATCGTTACCTACATCATCAAGATTCTCGGTACAGCCTCTTTCTATTCCTGGCTTAAGTATTGGTGGTACTGTGAGGCATTTGAAGAGCTGGAAACAATACATAAGTATATGAATTAGATACATAGATATTCTCTCTCTCTGCATCGTATTCCTCGTGGTGAAGATCGTGGCCTCTTTCCATTATTCTTAAAGTGGTAGGAGTTTCATTTTGATAATAATGCGGTGGGATCTCAGATCCTTCGTAGATCTTTTGACGACCTCCCTGGCGAAGTTTTCCAAAACATTGGATGCGTAGGAAAAACAAGGTCACTGACTAAGCCCAGAGGTTCTACGGATCTCCTAAACTCGGTATAATAGCGCAGAGAAACGTGGAGCATAGCTCCATCGGCTGCTGATTGCTGAATGACTTAGTTTGTGACGTCTTAAGGAGTTTAAAAGCTTTGCCTCGGGACCGTACCTCGGTATGTCATCACAGACAACACGCATTAATTATTATTATCCTTAGGTACTATAGTATTATAAATGCGACAGGGTTTTTGTTTATGGGTGTGTTGGTTTGTCCTTCAATTACACAGCAACGGGTATTTTTCATTTGAATGGGTAGAGAGTGATGTAACTACGCTTCCTTTGATCTCGGAAAAAGGGAGGGTCCCCGCGGGATTTTTAAAAGTCTATGTCCACGCGGACGAGGCCACGGGCAAAAGTTAGTAAGGTTATAAGGTGGTAAAAGTGTTACCCCTGTAGGTATTGCGCCACATTGTACTGGCGCAGCCGGAACAGCACCCGCTTGGCATGCCTGAAAGTAAGTAGGTATGTTAATATAACGTGCCTTAGTCTATGATATTACAATATGGCCTTAGGCACATCGCTTCCTAGTCCATTAGGTACTGTAGGGCCGTTCTCTATCTCAGTGGCTCTATCGAGAACTCTCGATAGAGCCACTGAGATAGTTTGTTAGCAACTGCTAACAAACTGTCAACCCTACATAGATTTATAAATACATATCAAAAATTCCGAGGCCGGCGGGATTCGAACCCACGTCTCTCTGGGAATCGCGCCCGAGTGTGTTAACCGCTACACCACGGCCGAACCACACGTCAGCCACGAAATTAGTGATATGTATCTACATTTTTCAATCAGTTTTTAACCGACTTCAAAAAAAAGAGGAGGTTCTCTATTCGACGCGTATGTTTTTTTTTTTTTTTGGCGATGTTACTCCATAACTCCGTCAAATCTGAACGGATTTTAATAATTTTTTTTTATTTGAATGGACGTCAGGTTGGTGCCATTTAAATTTGGTGAAGATCTGATGAATATCTTCGGAGATGGAGGACGGAACTCCTCAATGAATAAGAGCAAATCGCTCGTGATCAGAGTGTGTGTCGGATTTTAACCATGCATTCTTCATAGCATACATACATAATGCTTTTCTATTCGGCATTTCAATATAATTTTTTTAACCGAATTTTTGACGATGTTACTCTATAACTCTGTCAAATTTGAACCGATTTCAATAATTTTTTTTTATATTTAAAAGGGCATATCGTCAGGTTGGTTCTATTTAAGTTTGGTGAAGATCTGATGAATATCTTCGGAGATATAGGATGGAACTCCTCATTGAATAAGAGCAAATCGCTCGTGATCAGAGTGTGTGTAGGATTTTAACCATGCAAACTTCATAGCATACATACATATGCTAAACTATTTGGAATAATATATTTCAATACTTTTTTTAAGGAGCAAAACAAATGGTCTAGTGAATTGGTCCCATGAAGCTACACTAAAAAGCTTAAAATAATAATATAAAAAAGTATAGTTAAGTATAGTTTCTGAATAATTATATTTGTTTTACTAATTAAGTATGCATATAAATTAACTTATTATATTATATTATCATTAATTAATCTTAATAAAATGAAATGAATATAAAAAAATATTTTAAAAAAACCGACTTCAAACGCCACTTAAAAGTATAAAATAATTTTAGTTTGTACACGTATGTTGAAGTCGGGCCAGCGTTGCGCAATGGTATCATCGTTTCTATATTTTAAGCCCGTCCGACTTCAATATGCGTGTACAAACTAAAATTATTAAATCATAAATACTATTAGGCCGGTATACTTGTTGAATTAGCCCGTGTGACGGACGGGCCTAAATAGAAACGATGAAACCGATGCGCGACGCTGGCCCGACTTCAACATACGTGTACAAACTAAAATTATTTTATACTGTTAAGTGGCGTTTGAAGTCGGTTTTTTTAAAATATTTTTTTATATTTTTATGTATGAAGCAACTTTTCATTGCTCTCCGTAGCCAATGTAAAACTATCAAAAATGTATTGTATATTACCTAAACTAAATAATTCAATTGAAGCATTAATAGCCCCACAGTTAAAGGTGCGGACTGAAACTGAGAGGTCACAGGTTCGAACCCTACCCGTTGCTCTATTGTCGTATCTACACACTCCTAGCATAAGTTTTCCACTTATATGAAGGGGATAGGATGAACAACTAGAGCTTGGTTGATATTCTTTAAAAAAAAATAGATTTTAGTCATGTAGAATTAGGTAACTGATGTTAAGTATCAGTATATTATGTTATTGAAATTAAAATAAATAAACTAGGTACTTCTTTACTACCTATTTAAAATTTAATAGACTTACCGCTAATAGTGACAAAGAAATAAAAGCGACAAGTCCAACCATCTTTCTAGAGCAAGAGTGACTGATTAGGTGCCTTTAAGATTGTATATTTAAAGAAGATACGACCCTGGCTTTGCGATATGATGTAGTTAATTGGTAGTTATCGCGAAGCAAGGGTTATAAGGTCATTATTTTGTTAAATCTATATCTTACCTAATAAGGTTACTTACATATAATTTGGCTCGATCTACAAGATTTCATCATTTTAATTAGGTATTGTTCTTATCATAAATTTCCTAAGACCGGTGTCTCTATTTTTTAAACAACATAGGCAATTCTTTGAAAATGTGTGACCAATATGTAAATAAACTATAATAATTAAATACATAAATAGGCCTATTACTTAAGGCTTTTCTCGCGTGGATTTAATTGTTAAAAATCCCGAGGGAACTCTTTCATTTTCCGGGATAAAAATTAGCCTATGCGGTATGCCACTCCCCCGGTCCTCAACTATACCCATGCAAAAAGTCACGTCGATCCGTTGCTTTGTTGCGTCGTGATTGAAGGACAAAACAACAAACAAACACATTTTCAAACATATTGGTAAGAAAGTAAGAATTATTATAGATCTATATATAGTATTACTAGCGGACGCCCGCGACTTCGTCCGTTTTTTAAATTCACAATCGACAGTTCCTAAATCCCCACAGTTTAGTTGGGTAGAACCCCTGCAGCATCAGGATTGAGGAGTTGGGTCCTGGAATTCAACGATGTAGTCTTTACTTGGTACCGACAATAACTAATCATCAAGAGAGAGTCTTTCTGGCGTGCCTTAAGGCGGCTCTCCACCGGAATTGTTGGCAACTTCTGTGTTTCCAACAATTAGCAACTCTACAAAAAGTCACCAACTTTTGTTTCACTTGTGTCTCCACTGAAATGAAAAAGTCGCCAACAATTTGAGAAACATTTTTAGTCCACAACTAGCTGTCTCCTACAGTACGTAACTGGCAAAATGTGTTCGAACGAGGATGATATTATGCAAGCAGCCGCAATATTATACACACCACATATACACACGACACACACACACCACATACACCACACTCACACACACACACACACACACCACACACACACCACACACACCACACATACATACGACACACCACACTCACACACACATACACACACGCAAATATAGGTAGTATAGTTATGCTGGGTTCATTTCTATCAGGTAAAAAAAGAAGCGGTTGGTAGGCAAACCATCTAGGAGTCTCGAATGCCGCAGCCCCAGACATACTCTCATCTTTTATTTTTTTCTTTTCCCTGAAAAATTGTCCTGTCTAATTTTTTATTTTTCTTTTTATTTCAAGTTCATTTAGCCCTATGGTGTCATTAATATCTTTCCAAGTATCGCTTTTAAAATTTTTATCAGTCAAGTCCCAAAGGACACGGTGTGTGTAATATAAATCAATTAAATATTCTATTAATTCATTCGTCCAGGTGACATTAATACGTCCAGAGTCAGACATGTTTCTGTTGCAACTAAATGTTTACAACAAGCGTCTCCACCGAGCGCATGAATGTTGGCAACACGCTTTCTTTGATGTTTACCGCCAAAAACGGAAACACGGTTCCCGACATTTGTTTCCGACAAAAGTTGGAAACACGTTGTCTCCACCAAGAAAAGTTGCCAACTTTTGTCACCAACACGTGTTGGCAACACAAAAGTTAGCAACTTTTCTTATGTGGAGACCCGCCATTATATAGGAGGTATTGTCAGAACCACGTCAGAAAGAACAATCCAAAACTACCTGAGAAATTAAAGATAGAGAATAATTACAAATCGTATGGATTACGACAGAGGGTCATAAAGGCTTTATATCACACTTAGGTATGATATGTTCATTCAGAAGGTAATTTATAAATATTTTAGGTACGACCCTACGATGACTTAATTGTAAAGTGAGAGGTTGAGATTTCTTGCAGCACTCACATCAGCTTGGTACAAAAGAATTACAATTTTGTCATCAAATACAATTACAAAAATAACAACTTCCTTATTAAGCCTCTCAGTTATCTTTATCAAGTATGTAACTTTACGAAGCTCAGGCTTTCCTAACTATCCTTGCAGTTTTTGCTAATACTTTAAACTAGCATTATTTTATTTTCTAGGTGACCTGCCAAAGTTTCTACGAAGTACCCCCTTTAATGGGCATGACACTATCGTCTGTGAGCGTGGTGCTATCGCAAGGGTTCCGCCACCACAGGCTGCATCTAGGCTTCAACACGGGCCACTATAACATATGCCGGAACATTAGACCGGAACATTCTGTGGTCATTGACACTGTTGTAAATATATTTGTCTACGACTGGTGGCATCCGAAGTACCCCTATTTTGAAAATAAGCCGTCATGTAGATTAAGGGGTGTGGGTTGAATGTACACTGTCATACCCCTTCCAACTTAGCCCGCTACCATCTCAGTCTGCATCGTCATTTACCATCAGGTGAGATCGCAGTGAAGGTCTATCTTGTCATCGAATAAAACAACAATATTCTATGCACACGTAAGTATTTATTAATAACCTTACATTTATCACGTAAATTCTAGTCTAAACTGGATGTGGTTCAGTGAACGCCTCAGGATGACCTCGGCGTGCATGCGTTGCAAGAGCCGACTGGAATTTCAGTGGCGGCGAGGCAATCCGGTGGGCAGATGGGGCATGAAGCGGCGAATTGGCGGAAGACGTCGCAGCTGGCATCCGACGACCACTGGGATGGTTCAGCCGACTGTAAAATCAATAAGAATTACCTGGTAGCTACTAAAACGAAAAATGTGATGAGTCTCTGGAAGAGACTGAATTAGTAATGTCAAATCCGCCGTATTTATACCGTTCAAGACGGCGTCAGTCGGGCGCGCCAGATTTATTAAACTACCTTCAAAACATTAAAGTTGTGTATCTTTACTATTTTAATATTTCGCTAACAAACTCTTTAACTAAACAATCCGACTTAATCATAGACATAGGGACGGACTTGGCGAAACTATAGGCACAACCTTTTTGTTTTATTTTACTAATGCGGCCAAATGCGAATCGAACGCATACGAAGGGTTCCGTACCAAAAAAACGCCGAAAAAACACGTTTCTAGCAAGGGCCCCTTTAATTTTCGATTTATTTTTATTATTTGTTATTAGTTTAGTTGCAACAGAAATACACATTCTCTGAAAATTTCAACCCTCTACCAATTACGGATCATGAGATACAGCTCGCTGACAGACATACGGACGGACAGCTGTGCTTTAGGGTCCCGTCGGTTACCCTTCGGGTACGGGACTCTGAAAATAGAAAGGAATGGAATATTAACTTACTTTTAAAAAAGTCGCGAATCCACAATGCAGGATATCATAAGTTGGGCAGTTGAGACGGATACCCTGCGGCGGCAGGTCTGCCTGCAGGCAGGCGGTCTTCGTTTGGTTCACTGCCGCCTGCCAGGCGGGATGCTCCGTAGCGTACTCGTCGTAGTAAGCCGCCACCTTCGGCTTGTCTACTTTGTCTCCATCCATCCAACCGAACTTTCTGAATTCGCATGTGATTTGTTCACACTGGAAATAAAAAAAAAACGGGTGGAGTTGTGTCGGTGCACACGGCCGTTCTATTGTCTAAAGGTTCCAACGTTTAAATATTGAGGAATGCCAAGAGCTATAAGGAATTAGCATTAGAATTGTATTTATTCAAACTTACTATTAATAATAATACATCGTAAATAATAATATAAAAAAATATTTTAAAAAAACCGACTTCAAACGCCACTTAAAAGTATAAAATAATTTTAGTTTGTACACGTATGTTGAAGTCGGGCCAGCGTCGCGCATCGGTTTCATCGTTTCTATTTAGGCCCGTCCGTCTCACGGGCTAATTCAACAAGTATACATACCGGCCTAATAGTATTTACGATTTAATAATTTTAGTTTGTACTTACACGTATATTGAAGTCGGACGGGCTTAAAATATAGAAACGATGATACCATTGCGCAACGCTGGCCCGACTTCAACATACGTGTACAAACTAAAATTATTTTATACTTTTAAGTGGCGTTTGAAGTCGGTTTTTTAAAATATTTTTTTATATTATTATTTTAAGCTTCTTAGTGTAGCTTCATGGGACCAATTCACTAGACCATTTGTTTTTCTCCTTAAAAAAAGTAAGTATTGAAATATATTATTCCAAATAGAAATTTAGCATATGTATGTATGCTATGAAGTTTGCATGGTTAAAATCCTACACACACTCTGATCACGAGCGATTTGCTCTTATTCAATGAGGAGTTCCATCCTATATCTCCGAAGATATTCATCAGATCTTCACCAAACTTAAATGGAACCAACCTGACGATATGCCCTTTTAAATAAAAAAAAAATTATTGAAATCGGTTCAGATTTGACAGAGTTATAGAGTAACATCGTCAAAAATTCAGTTAAAAAAAATTATATTGAAATGCCGAATAGAAAAGCATTATGTATGTATGCTATGAAGAATGCATGGTTAAAATCCGACACACCGACTCTGATCACGAGCGATTTGCTCTTATTTATTGAGGAGTTCCGTCCTCCATCTCCGAAGATATTCATCAGATTTTCACCAAACTTAAATGGGACCAACCTGACAATATGCCCTTTCAAATAAAAAAAAAATTATTAAAATCGGTTCAGATTTGACGGAGTTATGGAGTAACATCGCCAAAAAATAAAAATTAAAAAAAAACATACGCGTCGAATTGAGAACCTCCTCTTTTTTTTGAAGTCGGTTAAATAAACTCTACACCCTAAATTTTAGGGTCTATATCGACGCCAGATGGTAATATCCCCAATTATAATTATATCAATAATAGGTATCTATATATATAAAGGTGCGGTTAAACGGCGCGCTATAACACGAGCCGCGCCGCGCCGCACCATCCGTGTAGGCGCGGCTCGGCTTTGCGGACGCAAGCCTGCTCGTTTAAACGACGCGGGGTAGCACGAGTCGAGCCGTCCGTGGAGATGCGGCATCAGCGGCATTCGTTCCTAGCGCGCTCTGTGCCATCTGTTTAGACGGCGCGTATTAACACGAGCCGAGCCTAGATGGCGCGCGCGCCTTTGATCCGTGTCGAAAAAACCGACAAGTGATGGATCGTGCAAAGTTTGCCGAGCCGCGCCGAGCATAGTTGTTTAAACGGCGCGTGGCGCGCCGAGCCACGCGCCGAGCTAGGCTCGGCTCGTGTTATAGCGCGCCGTTTAACCGCGTCTTAAAATTCAAAGTCCTGACTGACTGAGATATCAACGCACAGCCTAAACTACAGAAGTTAAAAACTTGAAATTTTTACAGTTGGTTTCTTTTATGACGTAAGCGCACACTAAGAAAGGATTATTGGAAATTCCACCCCTAAGGGGTTTAAATAGGGGATGGAAGTTTATATGGAACTTCGTCATTTTTCAAGCTGTTTCCATCAAAGTTGGTATTTGAGCTTTTAGTTAAAAATAAAGAACTACGTGTGTCACAGTTTTTGAAAATTCCACCCCAAAACCTATTTCCACGCGGACGAAGTCGCGGGGGCAAAAGCTAGTATAAATATAAATTAATCGTTACCTACATCATCAAGATTCTCGGTACAGCCTCCTTCTGTTCCTGGCTTAAGTACTGGTGGAACTGTGAGGCAATCGTAGAGCTGGAATCAATACATAAGTATATGAATTAGATACATAGATATTCTCTCTCTCTGCATCGTATTCCTCGTGGTGAAGATCGTGGCCTCTTTCCATTATTCTTAAAGTGGTAGGAGTTTCATTTTGATAATAATGCGGTGGGGTCCCAGATCCTTCGTAGATCTTTTGACGACCTCCCTGGCGAAGTTTTCCAAAAGATTGGATGCGTAGGAAAAGCAAGGTCACTGACTAAGCCCAGAGGTTCTACGGATCTCCTAAACTCAGTATGATAGCGCAGAGAAACGTGGAGCATAGCTCCATCGCCTGCTGATTGCTGAATGACTTAGTTTGTGACGTCTTAAGGAGTTTAAAAGCCTTGCCTCGGGACCGGACCTCGGTATGTCATCACAGACAACACGCATTCAGGCCCAAGACACGGAGCTGCCCGCGAAATACAAATTTAATTTGGTTTTTCGCCATTTATAAACGAATACGACAACGTAGGCTTATGGTATTCAAATTGCGCCAATGGCAGTATCATCTTCACAGGTTTATATACTAATCTTTACGTAAAAGTATCCAGTTTAAGAAATTAGTCAAAATAATGACTAATTTGTGAGTAGCTCACGTCAAACTCATTATTTTGACTAATTTCTTAAACTGGATACTTTCACGTTAAGATTAGTATATAAACCTGTGAAGATGATACTGCCATTGGCGCAATTTGAATACCATAAGCCTACTTTGTCGTATTAGTTTACAAATTGCGAAAAACCAAATTAAATTTGAATTTCGCGGGCAGACCCGTCTCTTGGGCCTTTATTATTATTATCCTTAGGTACTATAGTATTATAAATGCGACAGGGTGTTTATTTATTGGTGTGTTGGTTTGTCCTTCAATTACACAGCAACGGGTATTTTTCATTTGAATGGGTAGAGAGTGATGTAACTATGCTTCCTTTGATCCTGGAAAAACGGAGGGTCCCCACGGGATTTAAAAGTCTATGTCAACGCGGACGAGGTCACGGGAAAAAGTTAGTGAGGTTATAAGGTGGTAAAAGACTGACCCCTGTAGGTATTCTGCCACATTGTACTGGCGCTGCCGGAACAGCACCCGCGTGGCATGCCTGAAAGAAAGTAAGTATGTTAATATAGCGTGCCAGTCTATGATATTACAATATGGCCTTAGGCACTTCGCTTCGTAGTCCATTAGGTACTGTAGAGCCGTTCTCTATCTCAGTGGCTCTATCGAGAGCTGCTAACGAACTGTCAACCCTACATTTTGTATGAAGCAACTTTTCATTGCTCTCCGTAGCCAATGGAAAACTATCAAAAATGTATATTACCTAAACTAAATAATTCAATTGAAGCAGAAATAGCCCCACAGTTAAAGGTGCGGACTGAAAAAAGAGGTCACAGGTTCGAACCCTACCCATTGCTCTATTGTCGTACACACTCCTAGCATAAGTTTTCCACCTATATGAAGGGGATAGGATTAACGACTAGAGCTTGGCTGATATTCTTAAAAAAAATAGTTTTAGTCATGTAGAATTAGGTAGGTAACTGATGTTAAGTATCAGTATATTATGTTATTAAAATAAATAAACTAGGTATTTCTTCACTACCTATTTAAAATTTAATAGACTTACCGCTAATAGTGACAAAGAAATAAAAGCAAGAAGTCCAACCATTTTTCTAGAGCAAGAGTGGCTGATTAGGTGCCTCTAAGACTGTAGATATATATAGAAGATACGACCCTGACCTTGCGATATGAGGAGGTAGTTAATTGGTAGTTATCGCTAAGCAAGGGGTCAATATATTTTTGTTAAATCTATACAATATGTAACAAAAAACCTGTTGCTCCTGTGAGCTACACGCCCGTGACTTCGTCCGCGTTCCTAAATCACCACATTTTAGGTTGGCAGAACCCCTTCAGCATCAGGATTGAGGAGTTGGGTCCTGGAATTTAACGATGTAGTCTTTATTTGGTCCCTACAATAACTATTCATAATCAACAGTACCTAAATCGCCACAGTGTAGGGGAGCAGCTGTACCCCTGCAGCATTAGGATTGAGGAGTTAAACCCGAAGTTTTTATGGGACTATCTCGTAGTTTTTGTGTCGATTAAAAAAAGATTCACGCAAATCGGTTAAGAAATCACGGAGATATCGATATACAGAGGTAGATAAACACAACTCCTCCTCTTTTTTCGAAAGTTAAAAAAGCGGCCAAGTGCGAGTCGGACTCGCCCATGAAGGGTTCCGTAGCAGCAATTGCGGTTTACGATTTATGACGTATTAAAAAAAACTACTTACTAGATCTCGTTCAAACCAATTTTCGGTGGAAGTTTCCATGGTAATGTACATCATATATTTTTTTAGTTTTATCATTCTCTTGTTTTAGAAGTTACAGAGGGGGGGACACACATTTTACCACTTTGGAAGTGTCTCTCGCGCAAACTATTCAGTTTAGAAAAAAATGATGTTAGAAACCTCAATATCATTTTTGAAGACCTATCCAAAGATACCCCACACGAATGGGTTTGATGAAAAAAAATTTTTGGGTTTCAGTTCTAAGTTTGGGGAACCCCAAAATTTATTGTGTTTTTCTATTCTTGAGTGGAAATCTTAATGCGGTTCATAGAATACATCTACTTACCAAGTTTCAACAGCATAGTTCTTATAGTTTCGGAAAAAAGTGACTGTGACATACAGACGGACAAACAGACAGACATGACGAATCTATAAGGGTTCCGTTGTTTGCCATTTGGCTACGGAACCCTAAAAAGTAGCCTATACGATGTCCGATAATATCAGCTATCGACCAGTGAAAGTCCCGTCAAAATCGGTCCAGCCGTTCCCGCGATTAGCGGCAACAAACAGACAGACAGACAGACAGGCAAAAATTTTAAAAATTGTTTTCTTGGTATAAGTATCTACCGTATTTACTTTCGTATGTAATATAGTTAGTAATAAAAAGCTGTTCTTTTGATATATTACAAACAGACACTTCAATTTTATTTCTTTGTATAGATGTATAAATGTTGCTTACATAATATAATTTGGCTCGGTCTATAAGATTTCATCATTTTAATGATTGTTCTTATCATAAATTTCCTAAGACTCTCTTTTTTTAACCGACTTCCAAAAAGGAGGAGGTTATCAATTCGGCCGGTCTTTTTTTTTGTTTCTATGTATGTCCACCGATTACTCCGGGGTTTCTGGACCGATTCACGCGATTTTTTTTTAATCGACAGAGGAAGCTCGCGAAATGGTCCCATAAAAATTTTTACCTTCAACTCCTCAAGCCTGATGCTGCAAAGGTAGGTTTCCCCCTAAATTATGGGGTTTTAGGAACTGTCGTTTACGAATTGGTATGCTTGACCTATGCATATATTAGATCTTAGAGCTCCAGGTCCTACTCCTCAATCTTGATGCTGTAGGGTACTGCCCACCTAAATTGTAGGGATTTAGGAACTGCTGATCATTAATTGTTATTGTATGTAATAAACATAGACTACATCATGGAGTTCTAGATTCTAGCTCCTCAAACCTAATGCTGCAGGGATGCTGCTGGAGGGTGGGCTGATGCCCACCTAATCACCCATCTGTGAGGATTTAGGAACTTTCGCTTGCAAATTGATATGGTTAGTATTAAGCATAGTCTACATCGTGGAGATCAAGGTCCTAGCCCTTCAATACTGATGCTGCAGGGGTACTGCCTACCTAAACTGTGAGGATTTAGGAACTGTCGCTTACGAATTGATATTGTTGGTACCAAGCATATACTACATCATAAAGTTAAGGTTCTAGTTCTTCAATCCTGATGCTGCAGTGTTGGAGGAATTACGAACTGTCGCTTTCGAATTGATATTGTTGGTACTAAGAATGGACTACATCATGGAGCTCCTGGTCCTAGCTCTTTAGAAATTGTGTATTGTTAATAAGTACTGTAGGTACCAAGTACCTATAGACTACATTAGTACCGTAGCGTTGGAGGGAGGGGAGTATATTATATTATAGATTTAGCTATAGGTACATACGTTGATACTTACTTGCTAAGTCTCAAGAATGCCGGGAACACCGATAGGCAATCCTCGATAGGTACCCAATTCGACGGCGCGGCCAAACCGAATAAAAGCGTAATCGAAACAAATCAATTTTACAGGAGAGCCAAAAAACCATAAAAATGATCTATCTTCTTTGCTATTTACACCTGATTAATGTTGTATACGTAATTGTTGTTGTATGTACCTACATATGGTATATACATATATATACAACATTAACAGACGGACAACAACGCGATCCAATACAAGGTTTCCGATAACTTCCACCGGAACACATTGCTTGACGTAAAGGCAAAGTGGGGACGCAAATAAGAACAACATTTGCTCAAAAAGGTTTTATTATGGCCTTATACGTAGTAAATATATTTATTATGACCTTACACTTAGTAACTAGGCGCTAGTATTCGGATGACGTCCTAGGGTGACCTCGGCAAAGCGAGGCACGCGTTGCAAGAGCCAATAGGTATTTGGGCGGCGAAGCAAGCCGACGGGCAGATTGGGCATGCCGTGGCGAACAGGCGCGCGCTCTCGCAAGTCGGTGCTGTCGACCACTGAGAGGGTTGGGCGTTCTGCAAAGTGACAAAATTAGAACTATAGTTTTACTAGCTGTTGTCCGCGTGGATTTAGTTTTTAAAAATCCCGCGGGAACTCCTTGATTTTCCGGGATAAAATGTAGCCTAATATGTCATTCTAGCTCTTCAACTAGGTATACCCATGCTAGCCTATGTCACTCTCCAGGTCTTCAACTATATCCGTGTAAAACATCACGACTCAAGTCGATCCGTAGCTCTTTTGCGGCGTGATTGAAGGACAAAACATCAAATCAACAAACCACAAATCGAAACAAAGTTGCCCGTTTCTATATATGTATGCATACGTAAAAGGAAGTCGAAAACTAGCAATTTGAAATTTTCACAGCATTGAGAGAGCATCGACCTTTGAGTATAAATACTTATATTTACTAGGTACTTATCTGCCTCAAGCCGTTTCTGAGAAAAAGGGACGACGTACAGACAAACGGAAAACAAAGCGATGGTTCCGAATTCCTTCATTTACGTCTATATACATACAAGAGACTCATGTCCAGCAGCGGACGTCTATCGATAAAGAAAAAAAAATGTACTTTAATAAAGGTCGCGAAGCTGCACTGCATGGCATCGTAGGCTGGGCAGTTGAGATGGATGCCCTGGGGTGGCAGGTCGGCTTGGAGGCAGCTGGTCTTCATCTGCTCCACCGCTGGCTGCCAGTCGGGATGCTCCTTGGCGTACTGGTCGAAGTAAGCCGTCAATTTCGGCTTGTCTATGTTGTCGCCGTTCATCCAACCGGATTTTTTGAATATGCACGTGATTTTTTCGCACTGAAAGCAAAATACCTAGCAATTCAGTAAAGTTCAACTATCCGTTGTGCCAGATCTTTTTTTCCACGTACTTTGAAACTCTGGAACCAACTTCCTGCGACGGTGTTCCCACTAAATTACAACATGGGGTTATTCAAGGGGCGGACCAACAAATTCCTAACAAGCCGGCAACGCATTGGTGGTGCCTCTGGTGCTACAAATGTTCATGGGCGGCGGTAAACTCTTGACATTAGGTGACCCGCCTGTTCGTTTGCTCGCTAAAAATATTAAAAAAAAAGTTGTTAAATTAAATTGACGCAATCTTAGCGTGCTTAGAAAATTGTTGTACCGAGAAGGTTACTGATATCTAATGTTAGGTAATAATTTTATATAGGTAGGTCTTTCATTTCACGAGGGCGCTTGGTTATGTTGTGTCATATCTATATAAGTGAGAGCGAGAGCTTGCTCGCGCCTGACCGCTTCCACCTAGGCTCCTGACAGGCACGCACACTTAAAGGCAATGTGCATGTACACGACGTAACCACAAGTAAAGCTCACGCGCCCTCGTGAATTGCAAGAACTATAATATAAATAACTAGCTTTTGCCCCCGCGACTTCGTCCGCATTCTTAAATTGTTGAAATTTTTCCTGAATTTTCTTTGCTATAAACCTCACGGAGCCCGAGACCTTTCCAACGAATGCAAAACCGTGGAAATCGGTTCGTGCGTTCTGGAGTTATAGCGTCAGGAAGGAAAACCCGACTTATTTTTATATAGTAGAGATTAAGGTATAGAGTTAAAGAGTAGGTAAATAGAAAATACGTAATGGTTAGATTAGGTTAGGTTACCTCAAGAAGATTCTTGTCACACTGGGCCGAGATTCCTGGCTTTACCACTTGCGGTGTTCCGAGGCACCTGTATATCTGTAAACATAGAGCAACGTTTCAGAGGTGTGGTCTTTAGCCCGCCCTTAGCCATTAGATGTAGTTATGCAGTTATGTTAGACGTAGTTATATGAATTATGGAAGGGGCCACGACCCTCAGCAATGAGGGATACGATGCAGATAGAGAGGGTAGGTACGTACCGCCATGGGCATCTCGCCACATCTGACTGGCGGAGCCACAGCAACATCCGCTTGGCACACCTGAAAGTAAGTAAATTCGTGGATTAGGATGATTTAAAATTGATTGCTGCGCGCACTGTACGTAGGTTTTTACACGATAAGAGGTAGCCTATGTCACTCTACAAGTCCTCAACTATAGCCATGCCAAATATATAGCCAAATATACAACCATGCGAAAAGTCTCGTCGATCCATTGGTCCATTGCGTCTTTCGCGTTTTCGTACGGATTCTAATTTAGTATTTATTGATGTGGCTAGGTCACCTATTAGAAAATATAAGAATTAAAAAAGCAGCTATAAGTAGGCTCAACAACCTCTTAGAAGATCTATCTAGTTAAAATATAGACTTACCGCTAATAATGACAAAGAAATAATAACCACAAGTCCACACATCATTAAAGACTAAAGGCAAATGATCAGGTACCTATTACACTGTAGACGGTTTAATTGAAGAAGATACGTGCACAATTAGGTATACGAGTCTCTAACTCTCAAAAATTTAATGCACGGGTCACGCGAGGCTAGATTCTCAAGCTAGAATAGCAAAACAGTGCAGTGTTAGTGAGCTAACAAGATCATTTTGGTTCGGTGTCGACAGAAATACCTTTATTTTTAGGTTAGTGAGTTAGCACTGACTGATAGTTTTCAAGGTCAAGTGGAGATAGGTTGGGCATCTTGTTAGGACTTAGGATGACAGACGACTGGTGGACTCGCTTGGCTCTTGAGTGGAGAGTGGAGACCACGTATGTGGGAAGGCAACCTCCCAAAGACGACAAAGACGACATCGCCAAAGTTTTGGGCACTTAACTTTAATGAGACTGGTAAAACACCGAAGGGAATGGCGTGCCTATGGGGAGGCCTAAATCGAAAGACGGATGAAATGAAAGAGCTAGTAAAAAAGAAAAAGATTTAGCAAACTGAAGCACATAAATAGTTCGTAGAAGTTATACTCGTACTACACACGTAGGTATGAACCACAGCGCGCAGCCGGAGCGAATCACCGGGGAATCTTTGCCGCGAAGATACACCTCAATACTCTCATACCCATACCCCCTCATACCCCCACGGAGACGAAAAGTTCTCATGGATACCATTAGCTGGCATGTCCGACTCCAGTGCTGCGGCCTACGGACTAAGAAACCTCTTCCGTACTCGCTACTTGGAACACCCTTCGGGCTTCCGTGATTGCAGTGCCGGCTTTACCTATGGTGCAAGGTGTGCAACGCACACGGGCGCAGGGTTGTAGGGGGAGCCGCGCTGAGCCGCGCTTGCTTGCTTCCCGACATCATTTAAAATTGCATCATTTTTGCACCTGAATAATTTCACTGATGAAAATATAACTGTAAGTCAAACGGTATTCTGGTATTGTAAGTATTCCATTTGGGCCGCGCGTCTACTAGTGGGTGCCAAGATATTGATTGCACACGAGCGCTACATGGGCTAGAGCCGCCTCTGATTGTTTGCATGGGTATAGTTGAGGTCGTTGAGGACCGAGAAAGTGACATAGGCTATTTTTTATCCCGGAAAATCAAAGAGTTCCCGAGGGATTTTTAAAAACGAAATCCTCGCGTGCGAAGCCGCAGACATCAACTAAAAGGAACAATGTAGCATTTGAATAAATAATAGTTGAAGTATGGATTGCTGTATCTTTTTTACATTGTCGAAGACTGGGCCTCATGTCACCAACACATTAGAGTCACAAGTACGAGGTGATTAGATAGGCAATTGACCATATCGCAAGACACAGGTCATAGGGTCAATATTTCATACAAGTGACATAAAAACATACTCATTATTATTTTATGTTATTTTTACTCTGAATCGCTCTATCTAGTGTTTATCATTGTCTTATCACATATTTCTAAGACCTGTTTGGTTTTTTAATTCTTATACTCATAATAAATCTAGCTATTGGACGTGACCTCATCCGCGTGGAAAATTTTTTTAAATCCCACGTGAACACTTTGTTCTCGTGAGCTAAAGAATATCCTACCTAGGTCACCCTGTCTCTTATTATCACTATACAAAACCGGCTTCAAACGCCACTACAAAGTATATCAACTGTGCCTATAAAATTTGAAGAGTTCTCTCGAATTCGAGGAATTTAACCAATACCGCGACTGTGTCGCTAAAAGGTCGCTAACACTGATGACTATGGGACTATGGAGGGATGGATCCTTTCAAATAAAAAAAGAATTTTCCAAATCGGTCCAGGCGTCTTCGATTAATCGGGGAACATAGATAAACAAAAAGATTTCAACGAATTGAGAACTTCCTTCTTTTTGGCACGATGCGGTTCCTGTACCTATTTATCATAAATTGATTTGAGTAATGCACTCATCAGTAAGTAAGTACCTTTGGAAGGTACACAAAATTACAACTAAGGTTTTTCCGCATGTCGTAATCGCTGTATCGCCAATGCGCATGTCCGGGACGCGCACATGCGCATTAACTGTCACCTGTCAAAGCCAGCCCCCTTCTTATCCTTTGACGTCACTGGAAAAACTCGGGAAAACAGCCTTCTCGACCATTGCAGAAAATCATGTAATACTGGTAAATATAATATTTTTTGCTATAATATTGTTGTATTTACCTATTCTCATAATGTTATGTGTTAATGTTCTTTAAATATAATACACGACGACTAGCTACGTCTTTTGTATTAATTAAAATTGAGTACCTACAGATTTTAAGGCAAAATTAGAATTACGTTTAATTTTTTTTGTAGTGTTGTAAATTCTCATTACGACTTAATTAACATAATGTCGCATAAATATATATAAATAGACGATATTTTAAGTATTTTGGATTTTGTTAAGTTTAAATAGATACCTAGAAGAAGTATCAGAAATGCAGTTTTGAAATAATACCGATAATTTTTATTTTATTTTAATGGTTCGGAATCGGTAGGTAATTTACTCATTATTTCGTCGCTCTGCCTTACTTTATTTTTGAAATTTATTTACCCAATATATCCGAACTACTATAGTTTGATAAAAATAATAAATAATCGGTATCCGATTTTCAATACTTACTGTCTTTTATATTTTAGTGTTTTGTTTTTTCTTTTTTCTTTTGTATTTTATTTTTTTACATGATTTGATTATTGAAGTATTTTTTTTTTTAATTATATTTTTCGGATTTTAAGCTAAATTAGAGTTACGTTCTTTTTTATATGATTTAAGGTTACGTTTGATTCACAATTTTACACATTTACATATCAAAATGGTAGCTGACCTATTACTTATACAATTTATACATAGTATATACATTATACATAGGTCGCTGTCGATGAAGTACTTACCTATCTAGTAGGTATCTACTCTATAAACTTTTGAAGGGCCAAACCGAGGCGATTTGAATTTGAATTTTGATCAAGGGATCGACTCACTCGTTCCTCGCCCGTGTTGTCGGCTCTATTTTTAGCCATGCTTTGTGATGCAAACATCAATTATTATCTAACATTGCGCCTGCCTAGTGACCTTTCATCTTAATTGAATGATCTTTTAATTTTCCGTTCCCGACACTTGAAGCTCGGTTATTAGTAAAATTTGATTACTAGGTACCTACCTCCATGTACCTAACTATTGTTAAAGCATAGGTGGCAAGTACCAAATCTAAAAAACTAAAACTTTTTTATATTATGGAAATGGCTTTAGGAAAAGAACTTGATCAAAATATTACTATTTAATTTCAAATGATTAGATTGAACATATAAATATAAATAATATATAAAATAGAATTGTGGTGTAAACATAGATAATCATGTTATCATAGCCGATAGCAAGCGATAACACTCTAATATAGGAAATACTTAACACTTTTTTCTATTGTATCGGACGTGTGAAATGTTTGTGTTTTTTAACGTGAACGCTACTCAGACGGTTAAGAGATACGTTTTTGAGATGGCTTGTCTCGACTTTTTTGGAATTTGAATCCTAGTACCTACCTATCTTGTTCGTGCGCACATCACGCAAAACCAATGGATCAAATGATTTGAAACTTTTACAAGCGTGGTCGTTGTTCATTTGTTCAACAGTCATCATTCAAGGTACTTCATCGTGTAGAGTTCATTGTGCTCCGATATTGATCTTTGAACTCTCCGCTATATCTATATCTAAGTATTCAACAAGTGTAAATTTAAAATTTAAAATACCCCTGACATTTTAATCTATAGCAGACTATGTATGTACAATGAGTCCTCGATCATCATGTATCTAAAACCTACGCATTGAGACCATTCTAATGAGCCCAAACACACTATATCTGCTGTAAGTTGCTGAGGAGTTGGGTATCCCACAGGCTACTTGATGCTGCAGCATCGACCCAAGATTACAATGCCTTGGTATCCGAAGTACACCTTTCAAATCAATCGCAACAGCGAAAGTGTGTAAACCCCTTTAATCAAGTAGGAAAGGAGCTAATAATCTTCAAATGCCATCTTCAAAATTATAGCTAAGTTCAACCTCAAAGACGTCACTCTTCAAAGAGAGAAAACCGTATCAAATTAGTAAAGGAGCTACGAGGGAATAGACACACATAGATACACCCACACATAAATACATAGGTCAAACTTTTAACACCCTTATTTATCGCCGGGGGTTAAAAAATCGGCTCGGCTCCACTCAACTGTAAGTGCATGCGTTTGTGCTTTAAATTGCAATCTGAATTATCTCTTCCCTAGGTAACACGGAACAGTCATCATGTTTGAAGGCGCGGTGGCCGGGATCCTTAACCGACTTCTCGGAAAGTATGTTCAGGACTTAGACACTGAGAACTTAAATGTTGGAATCTTTTCCGGAAATGTCAACCTCACTGATCTGAAGCTTAAACCTGAAGCTCTGGTAAGAATACCGCGTAGAAACCGATTAGGGATACCTGTGGGTTTAGTAAAATTGTCATAACCTTTCCAGGTTTACCCACTTCTATCTTGAACTGCATCTTTCCACCTGATTTTCAACTATAATTTAGGAAATCAATTTTCAGTATCACCCTTGTAGATTTTGCTTCTGCTTTACTAAAAAAGTTTCACTTCAAAACCATTTCTAATTTTACTTTCTTGGAAAATCTATTCCATTGGCCTTGGAAAGCTTTTTCATAGACCATAATTTTTCTTCGAAGATAATATTATAATCTATCAAAACCTTTCAGTATGAGCTAGATCTACCAATTGATGTCAAAATTGGAACCATCGGAAAAATCAACTTGCAAATACCATGGTCAGGTCTCTACACGCAACCAGTCATCGTTCACATTGAAGATGTACTTATACTGGTTGGACCAGCAATCTCCAACAGTAACTTTGATCCAGAAAGAGAAAGAAGGCTAACAAGAGCAGCCAAGAGGAAGATTCTTCAGGATTTAGAAGCAGAGAGCGAAGTACTCAAAGGGCCACAGAACTGCTTTGGAAATCTTTTCACGGCTATAGTAAATAACCTGCAGATTTATGTGAGGAATGTTCACGTGAGATATGAAGACTCTATCAGTTCCAAAGATGGACCATTGGCATGTGGTTTATGCTTGCAGAGTCTATCTATTGAGACTACAAATAGGTGTGTATCTTGTATGGGATTCTTTGGTAAACATCCTATTATGAACATTGATCGTCTCCTTATTCCCCTGTAACTTCTGAAATTCCTAAGCAGCAAACATATAATTGATATATTTTTGTAGCAAATGGAAGGCCTCAGTGACCCCAGCAAATGCCTCAACGGTGTATCAAATGATGAGAGTGGAGTCACTCTCTCTCTACTGGAATCCTACTGCCACTGCACTTGATGATGTAGAGATAGCTCATATCACACCCATGCAGTATTACAATTGGAAGCACTACATGCTGACTGGCTTGGATAAGTTCTCTATGCATCATGAGGATTTTGAGTTTCGTAAGTAGAAACTTAAAAATTATATTTTCGATACGATACTTCCTCTTATCTTGTTCTTAACTCTTTTTTTTCTCATTCACCAGTAGAATGCCCTTTGTTCTTTGAGATAACATGAGTATCACCAATCATTAAAGTTTTATAAACGATGATCAACAGCCAGCTCTCATCACTTAATCTGTAAAAATCTTCTATGTGTATGGCGTATTTCTTACATTTTCCGTTTTTCCTTTTTAGGGCTTATTTAACACCGAAAAGCCAAGAGATGAACCTTAAAGTTCATTAAAAAAAACATATTAAAACTTAAAAGCTGAAAATGATATTTTTCTTTCTAGTGCTGAAACCTGTAACCTGTAAAGTGAAGGTTATAATCAACCGGTCTAGTGAGGCGCGTGTGCCTCGTCTGCTGTTGGATGCTGTGCTGCAGGATAGTGCTTTGCAGCTCTCCCGGAGACAATACCTTTCGATTGACAATTTGATGGGGTCTTTTCAGAGGATCACTCTTAATAGGTACCTATGTATCTAATTGGAAGATTCTTCCTCCTCCTATCATTTTCCAGACAATAATTAACCATGGTAAAAGCCTATATTGGTATCTGATACAGTAGATATTATTTTTAGATATGGGTGTGACTTTTGCAGTAGCACTAGTCACTTTACTAGTTATGATTGCTATATTTGTATTATGCAGATATACTCGTAGTCATATCAATTTAAATATAAAAAAAATTTGGGGAATACCTACGTTTAAATCTACTTAATTAAACTCTTTTGAGAAGGGTCTTCTTAGCTGTGTACCTCTCCCTTATGTAATAAAGGTTTGCAATTGAAAACACTAAGCAGGCTGCAACTATTGATAAAATTCTAGGAAGTACCGTCACCTCCATCCAGGAGTGTCGCTTTTAAAGAATGTAAAGAAGTGGTGGCTTTACGCTTACAATGTAGTGATGGAACAACGAGTCCGTCCATACACCTGGGCGGCGATAAAGAAGCATCGAGAAAACTACAATATTTACAAGAAAACCTACAAAAGCACACTGAGGAGTCCCAACGATATTGAATTGAAGTTGGATCTGCAGAAGTGCGAGGATAGTCTCCCGATTATATCGGTGGTTATTGCGAGGGAGCAAGCAAAGTTTGAAGTAAGTCTATGGATCTATAGGGGGCAATATCTCTCACAACAATGAAATATTTTGACGATAATTTTTTGACAATCGCTGAAGTTTTAAAGAAGTTGTTAAGTTTTGCTCTGCTCATAATAATTGTACTGTTTGCTCTTCTCAAGCTATTAAAATATTTTTTGATGAAACATTTGACACAACAACAACAGAATCAATACAAAAATAATCTAAATTAACGATAAAAATTTATGCCGTCTATTTTTCTGCGAACATTATGAAAATGAAAGAAATAGAAAAAGAATAATTTTTTATTAAAATAAACTTTTACAAGGTGCTTTTGAATCGTCAAATGTATCTACCACTTGTTACGTGGATATTATTGTTTTAGTAGTCCCACAGTTTTGTGCAATCGAATTCATACCAATGATTTTTCGGTCTTTTGAGACCATTAAATCATATTTTGACCTATACAATTTTTTTCAGCTCCTTACACAAGAACCAGAAAGAATAGAAGTTGCTGAAACGGAATTTGACTGGTGGAGGCCCACTTCTGATTCGGAGAATGATTCAGACACTGAATCCAAGTCCCGCGTAGAACTGTGTGTAAAGACAGAGAGGTGCAAAAGTCTGTGGAGCCATTTATCTAGTCCTGAAAAGAAAAGGGTCTGCGAACTTATAGGATATGCTGAAGGTGAACCTAGGCAAGACAAGTCTAAACAGTACATTGGTGAGTAAAAGTTTCACAAACAGATAAATTCTTGCTCTTGAAGACCCAGAATCTTAAGAAGATAGCTCTTTCCATCTTACACAATAGGTATATTAGAAGTAATTTTGCCTTTAAATTTTTCAGAGCACAAACTTAATTTGACATTAGCGAATTGCACATTGACTATGATGAACAGAAGCAAGGAAGTCCTGGTTATAAGTTTAACACAGTTCCTAGCATCATTAGAAACGCGACCTTCTGCGAAAGCATATAAGGTGACTCTCAAAAACATAATGGATTTAATGTTACACACAACACTAACTTGTTCCAGACATTTTTAAGTTAAGGATTCTCATAAAGCAATTTCCTCTAGGTGTCAGCTCGGACAGAAAGCATAGTAATCGAAGGCATGTCCTCTGATGGAGAACTGGTACCTTTACTAATAGCAACTCAAGGTTCAGCCCAAGTTGGGAGCAACACAGTATTGGCTTTGGATGTGGAGAAGAATCCAGCAAACAGCCATGCTGATTTGGGTGTAACATGTCATGTTGAGCCTGTTGAAATGGTTTATGTGGAGGTAATTTCATAATAATTATTTTCGATCGAATGGTTTGTTTTGAGTTCTATAATATATCGTTTATGAGAGTTTAGAATTCATTTAAACTCTTTGAAAAATGTTTTGAAAAATTTTGATTGAAGTAGGCATTAAGTTTTAGAGCAATGATATTATAATTACATCGTTGGACGACACCTTTTCAAAATCTAAAAAATTCTTATTTACCCTTAAAAAAGGAGGAGGTTTTTATTTTTCAGCACGTATTTTTTCTTCAGAACAGATTTTTAAATCCTTCTAGAACAGCTCCATATCTCCTACAGTACGATAGCGTAAATGAAAAAAATATTTGCAGCATGCATTCACAGAGCTGATAAACTTCTTCCAAACCCACTCGATGACATCTGAAGAGTTAGCAGAAGAGGTTTCTATAGCAGCAGATCAAGTAACTGCCATGAGCAAGTCGGTGTTAGCGCACGCGATCAGTCGTCGGAAGATATTCCATCTTAATGTGGATCTAAAAGGACCTGCTATCATATTGCCTGAACATGGTTGCGTGCATAAGTACGTAATCTGCTGTGTTTATTATTGATCATAAGTACTTAGATATACTCATATTTACATGCTTATTTAGCCCAAGAAAAAATCTATGTCCAGGAAAATTACTGAAAGTTTTCCATTGTTTTATTGTACCATCCTTTTTGATCCTATAAAATAAATTTTATAGAAGCAAACAGCAGATATGGGTGGGTTTGGATGTATGCCCCGCGCAACCTACCTCGAATTACCATATTTTAAGGTAGATGGATGGTAGAGGATAACTCAACTACCGTTAAATGTAACGTACTATCATACTAATTCTTACTAAGATAAAAAAATTATGTTCAGGCCAGGACGTGTGATGGTACTGGACATAAATCGAATAGTGATAAAATCTGACCTGCAACCATCCAACCTTACACTTGAGGATGCAACTTGTATGGAGCTGGAAGAACGACTATACGACAGATTTCATGCTGAATGCTCGGTTCAAGTATGTTTTATTCAGTTTGAACTTTGAAGATTATTTTCTTCTAAGCAAAATCTTGTTATTGAGTAGGGTAGGAACTGCTTATTTTCCTAATTCACATGTTGACAAAACCTTTAGTTTTTAGTCTGTTCGTTGATAACGATTGTCACTTGGTTTATAGATTCCTGTCTTCCTGAGAGAGTTGCTTTCAGGTTATTTCGGGGATAACTATCCAAATGGCTAGCGGCTTATTCTTCTCTTTTTTCTTTTCGTGATGTCAAGGCTTTTAGTCCTAGGTACTTAACATGCTATTTTGAATTAATGCAGATACTCTTCTGTGAATGGACTGACCCATGGAGAGAAGCTCGGAAGAATGGAAACTCGGAACTACATTTGGTGCCGCGGCTTAAGGCCCAGCTGGTCTTCTCTACCAGTATCAAGAAAGACTATAAGTTGCTCCCCAGGTCACTTTCACTATTTCAATGTGATCTTTGCTCTGGCATGTTTTTGTTTTAGTGCTTTTTAATCCTAAATTTTATTTGCGAAAATTACAAGAACTTAGTAATTTCATTAATATTCTTCCTACTTATTCTATTTTTTAGATACAAACTGAACATATCACTCTCAAGTCTTAAATTCAACCTCTCGGATCGCATTATCGGCTACCTTCTGGACTTCTTTGATAATCTGCCAGTTCCAACGCCCAATACCGTGCCAGTCTCTTTTATGGATTCTGGTGATTATGTCGAGGAGATTCTGGACCCTGAACTGTTAGAAGCATTTGAACTGGATAAAGTGACAGCAGACCCAGGGTACAAGGAGCTAGTGAAGTTAAGACAGAAGATTGTGAGAGCTTACTTTAGCAGGAATAGGTTAGTTATAAATATAAAAACAGCATTAAATAATAACGCGGTTTAAAAAGAGCTAAGACGAAATTTTCGATCGATGATTGTTTTTTAGAAAAGCTCAGAATTTTAGAATTTGATTTAAGAGATCTGTAGCAATTTTTAAATTTTCATTCTTATCTCGAAAATAAAGCTTATGGAGACAATATTATGAAGTAACGTTCAAGGCAATTCAAAATGATACTGATAAATGGTACTTTAAAAAAATGTTAAATTATTATCAATACATACAATTTTGAAGGCATTGCTTGTATGGTAAACGTTATGTAATTAGTATGCTGAAAAAATCTCAAACAAGTATCTTACGTAGAAAATAACAAGCGATACCAAAACCCATAGTTTTGCCGATAACACAAGACCTGCACCTTATTTTCTACATATTTTAGGGCAGCAGAAACCATGATAGACGGAGAGACTACAAAGTCGCCGGCAGAGGAATCTTTGCCCACAGCTGACTTCAGCGACGAGGATGTGGAAGAGTATGCGCGCTCGGTAGACCTCCCCGGGTTTGATGACAACGTTTCGCCCAGCAACACCATTGGGACTCTCATGAGATTTATTATTGGTAAGCTACTTAGTCTGTTTTTTTCTAGACCATCGATTTTACTTATAATATGCTGTCTATAAACGGAAACATGATCAGCTTCTTCAAATTTTAAATGATTCATTTGTTTAAGAAAATCAGTTGAGTACTTTCAAACTGTGCTATTTTCATATACAGGTGAAATAGTCATCAATCTGAGTCGATCAAGCGAACTCATCGACAAACCATATGTGATGTTGAGTGTCAGTAAAGTGTGCTTGGATGTGGCGCTGATGCAGTTCGGTCCAGCCATCCAGCTGTCCGTCGGTCAAGCGCTGCTCACCGATAAGCAGCATCATAGCAGCACTGGACAGTATTTAGAACTACTTACCAGTTCTGGAGAACTGTTCAATTTGCTGTACAGGAAGGTGAGTTCTGCATCTTCATTAAGTAAGTTATCAATATACATATCTTGACCCAAATAAAGCTTTAACGGGAATTTATCAAGACTGGTCAGAGAGAAACTAATCGATATCTTCACAAGTAGGACTTCAGAAGGAAAGAAGAGGCAACTGTAGTGACTCGGTTATCATATTACTAATTACTGTGCTCATAACACCATTATTCTCAGGTTTTAAAGGCTCAGATATGTGACTTTTATTTTATAATTTATCAATATTTTAGGTACGAGCGAATTGTCCAGAATTCCGTTCCCACTTCCACAACGTGGAGCAGGCCCTCGTGGCTGATGTTGGTCCACTTACCTTACTAGTTCACGCAGCAGCACTTACGACACTTTTCAAATACCTGCATTACATAAACCGCAAGTAAGTGGGGACATGTTTTTAACATCCAAAAAAGCATCATCTGGTACATTTTCAGCATTATATCTTGTGGGCGAGTCCAGCAATTGCTGTTTATCGGTTGAGATGATTATGATGAGCTTTTTTATTAAGACTCTCACATTTTTAACAAATCTTTAGAGAGCTTATTTATTTTAAGATTTAGGTATATATCTTTGCCTTTTCAGAATTCAAAAACGACACTCACTAAACATAAAGAACATAGTTGTCCCAAAGACTCAAACTCTGTGGGACTATTTGATGAGACCTGATGCGGATCCTCCCGTTCCACCTGGTGCAACCAAGTTCAGCTATTCTGTCAGGTAATTTTTGTCACTGTCAACTTATTAAATATATTTGTCTCTGTCTCAAATGCAAGCAAAGTAGTTTTTGAAGTTATTTTTTATCTTAATATCTTTGGCTGCAATCAAATTTTTAGTTAGTGAACCTTTTAAAGCGCTATTAAATTAGTAAACTTGGAACTTGGGATATAAATTTCAATTTTCCAGGTTATCCTCAGTAACAGCGCGACTGTGTCACACTGAAAATCCGTTTATTGAAGTGCGTGTGACATCATTGGAGAGTGACTGCGTGTTTCGAGCCAATGATCGCCTCATCTTCAAACTGTTCCTTGGCTCACTTCATGTTGAAGATCTGGTTGAAGCTACTCTATATCCTAAAGTATGGAAAAACTACAACTTTTTTACCGTGTATCTATTTTATTTTTATTTACGTACATTTTTCAAACTGGGTAAAGCACTCCGAAAATGCATATCCCCTGCTGAGATCCCCTGTATGTGTTCAGTAGTAGATCAGCAATGGGTCGATGACGATTATGTTGAAACTTTAAGGAGCTTGCTAGTATTTTTATCAGCTCATTGATTCTTGCCTTTTATTTGAAGATGGATTAATCGATGGATTAAAAGATGGATTAAATTGATGGATGCAACTTTGTGTTTACCGCATTCTGGAATCGTCCGTTGTTGGTCATGATGTATATAATTTCTTACAGCTCGTATGGCCCGATGAAGACAAGGTAATAGAGATAAAGTACGTGCGCTCAGCGACCGGCTCTCGCGCTCGTTCCGACGCCGAGTTGCGCGTGTGTGTGGGCAGACTACACGTCGTGTTCTTCTGCTCTCTGCTGTATCACGTGCAGGTATCGGTACCATTATTCATTGTATCAAAGGCATTTCATAGCACCATTTGTATTCCAGCTTATCTTACCTGCCAATTGCACAAGCCAGTTTGTGCAGTTAAGTATGTGCGTATGGACGGCACGACGATATCCCACGCGGTTCCAAAAGCGCGGCTTGAGCAATCGTCAACTTACGGAAGATTGGACTGTGCAGTTCTCGGTGTCTACCTGTGCAATTAACTGCGCAGGCAAGACCGAGCCGGAGCTTAAAAAGTTCCACCACTTTTCCACAGTTCAAAAATAAAATTACGAAGATCGATAGGTCTCACCAAAAGGGTACCTAGGGTAAATTGATAGACAAAGTAGTTTATTAAACCAATATCCTTGACTAATTCGCGACATCGCTGCTTTGCTCGTACGCAAAAATTTTTCTAATGATTTTTTGTCTGTGCAGCAATTTCTAGAGCCACTAATACCCACTGCAGCCGCTACAGAAGCTGCAGCAGCTGCAGAGCGCGCGGCGCAGGAACGAGCCGCTTCCATCAGAACTGCGCCTTTGAAAGTTAACCTTGCTATTGAGGTATGAAAAGCATAGCATTGAATATCCTCCATCTACTTACTTTTATTCAATTTATTTTAATTTCTCTACTCAAGCAGTCAGTTTTAAAATTCTTCGCCAATAACATCATCTCTGTTTTGAACCAACTGCGTTTTATGACTTGAAATTCAGTGAATATTAAGTAAAAAAAATTAAATAAAAATTTGTTCAAGGGTCTGGAATTCTTTATCATTACTAAGTTACCATAATTATTTTCAGGTTCATGCTCCTGTACTACTTCTGCCACAAAAACCTTCCTCACCAAATTTGTTGGTCTTTAACATGGGTAAACTATTTTTTTATTCTCATCAAAGTAATGAATTTATGACTTCGCCTATTTTATGCATCTTCCTAAGCTTTTCATCTTTTACAGGTGACTTGCTGATCGAGAACTTTTTTAAGACCATGAACGCTAGCATAGAGGCGACAAATCCAGTTCTCAGTCCAGTGATCGACAATGTACTAATCAAGCTTGTTAATATCACACTGTCACGCGCCGTCATGACCTTAGCTGGCACTTTGGAAGTACAGGTGATTCTTATGAAGAGCGTTCTTGCATTTCAGGCAGTTAATTATGTCTAGGATTTGATGGAACAAAATCTATGACGCATACATAATTACAAAAAGAATATGAAATTGTTAAATTACACTTATGGTTTCAGGAACCCATCTTAGAACCCATATCCGTAAACTGCGACTTGAAAAGAGCGGTCAGTTATACCCAAGTGGCGAATACAAGCGCGTACAGAGACTTACTGCTCTGTGAGGCCGATATTGTCATGGATACCGTGTCCCTAAACCTTGGCCAAAAGGATTTAGCCACAGTTCTAGCGGTTTGGAGTGACAACCTCGCAGAAGGAAATTATATTAGTAAGTAATATCTGTATCTAATTGTCATCGACTACTTCTTTTGTTTTACTGTCTGTTCATTTGTTCCGCAGAGGAACAAATCCCTGCTTCTGCCTGCGATTCGACTTCGACGGATTTAAATAACCTTCCCGTGTCTTCTGGATAGCTTTACTTCGTGCTGCCCCTCTACTTCTCAACTTTCTTCTCTCTCTTCACTTCTTATCATTATAGCTCTAAGCCATAATATAAATAAGCCATATTTTTGTTTTCACTCTATAGCATGCGTGATATAAGATTTCTGACATTCATCCTTCTCCGTATCTTCCGTCTCTGATCTTAAATCTGCGCAACCGGCTGCATTTTGTCATAATTGCAACTAAGTGAGTTATGATTGCAGGCAGCATAACTCCGAGCTCTCCAGTAGAAATAGCGCCATCAGAAGCAACAGTTAAAAAACTGCAAGCATTTTTCGCACAAGGAGAACCTGTCAGAAAGGAATCAGTTGTGAGGTAACTTTAAAACATGAAACGCTTTACCAATAATTTTCAAGATTCTTGACCTTCATTTCCAAAAGTTGTAATACAAGAATGTATTTCGATCGAGCCTTCCAAGTTCTGGAAGGTTTATGGAGACTTTTTGAGAATAAACTAACGTTAAAGGGCCCTCTCACGTTGTGTAATATTTTGGCAGGTTCACCCTAGAAGGAGTAGAGCTAAAATTATTCTCAGACATGGATGAAGTATTAAGCTCACCAGTTCGCGATTTGAACCACGGCTTAGCTAAAGTGACAGCTGGTGAAGCGAACGTACATTTCGACTATTACTCCGACAGCAGTATTGAAGTGAAGGCCAGTTTGCAGAGTTTGTTGATTGAAGATATACGACCTGATACTACTATCGTTATTAGAAGGTAATATTTGGAATTGATTTCTTCATTTTTCCGTCTAGAAAAACTACCATAATTGAAATATACAATGAAATATATATAAAAATAAATGGATTAGAAATTAAAGGAGACCAATAAAATCAACAATATTTTTAAGTCTCCAATGCTAAACTAATAAGTAATACAAACATTAAAATAACACCTGATGTTGAAAATGAATAAGATTTAAGATCAAAATTACCTAGCCACTAGCCGCAACGTATGTTACTGCCAAATTCAATTAAGAAATAGTACCTATACTATAATATACTATATATTATAATGTTTCCAGAATTTTCGAATCTCAAGGCGGTGGGACCCGCGCTGGAGGTGGATTCTCAGTGGTGCGACCAGCTCTACTGGAAGCTTCCTTACGACGATCTGCGCGTGCTGTAACGCTCGATGTAAGAGTGGAAAGGACGAGACTTAATCTGTCGCTGCCTTTCTTGCTGAGATTGGCCAAGAGTTTGTTAGATGCTATGCCAGGTAAGAAAAAATTAATTTGAAGGTAAAATGAATGCTTCCGCATTTAGGTATTCAATTTTTAAACTTCTCTCAGTGAAGTTATCAATCTGGTAATTACAACCATTTATAAATTTTTGTTGAACCAGGTGAGAAGATATTAGAAGGTGGTGTGGTGAACCATGGATACGTAGGCGATGGACCAATGCGTTCTAATAATAACAGGGCAGCACGATTTCCAAGTTCCAGTGATTCAACAAGCGGCTATTATTCTACAGGTATGGCCCTAGATTTTATGTGTTTTTACGCAATGACAATGGGTGAACGATCTCAAGCGATTCTCAGTAAAAACGACATATTATATTTCATTTACTTTTATAGTCAGCTGTTATTTACCAATGGAAAAGGGAAAGGGAAGAGTTCAGACTAAGCTGTATTATATGTATGTAGTAGATAATTATACTCATATTAATTATCATTTTCTTTCGTTTTAGCGACTTCTGTTTCTGAAGATATGCCAAGCCTATCAATATCCGTACAATGTCGACAACCGGAAGTCATGTTCTTTACTGATTTAATGAAAACTGAAGGTCACGCATTACTTCTTCGTACGGAACTCCTCATCGATTACTCCAGCCATTCAAATACCGAAACTCTAGTAATTTCTTTAGCTGGTCTCCAAGTAATGTCAAAACTACAATCAAAGTTGAAGAATTTGCCGCCACAATTGGTTCTAAAACCATGTGATTTGGAGTTTTCGAAAAGTTTCAAGAATATTGAAGAAGGCGTTATGGTTCGTTTGTCAGTTTCCGAGATAGATATTCACATTGCTGCTACTACAGTGCATACTGTAATAGGTAAGTTAACTGATCGTGAGCGTCATGATCAGCACTCAAAATTAACACAAAAAGGCAATTCCGGGCCTAATAAGCAAAAAAGATTCAGTAATTGGCAAAAGTTTAGACTCAGACTTATCTTACGTATTGTATACGAACCATCTTGTGTATGGGTCTCACAGACTTGTTTCAAAAACAGACGTGAATAAAACGATATCGATATCAATGGATGATTAAATATATTTTTTGTTATTTTAGATATCGTAGAAGAAATAACAACCGAACTAACAATCCCAGATGAGAAAGACTGTTTCAATTTCGCCACTTACAATCCAAGGTCAGAGAAACAAGATGAAGACCTCTGGTCTCCCAAGAAATTGACGCCATATGTTGGCTTCCACGCCGAAGATAGTTACATCCAGCCGAAGTATCCCAGTGTGCAACCAACTGAAACTTTTGTGATGACTGTACCGGTCGTTCGTATGACCTTTGAAATTGAGCATACTATTAGGATTCCTGTTTTGCTTATAAAGGTAAGTATATAAATTCAAAATAAGAAAACAGCAGATCTATGGGGGATATCAGTTAAAATAATTCATAATGTAATTGATATTATTGCGCCGTATCTTGCTTTAATTTTTAATAAATCAGTAGATTCTGGATCTTTTCCAGATCTTATGAAATGTAGTAAGCTAATACCGCTTTTTAAATCGGGCAGCAAAAGTGACCCGAATAACTACAGGCCAATTTCAATTTTGCCAACTCTCAGCAAGATATTCGAAAAAATAATGCTCAACCAACTGCTTTTACACTTTAATTTAAATAAACTCCTACACACTGAGCAGTATGGTTTTACAAAGGGTCGATCAACAACCGATGCAGCCGCAAGGTTATTACAACACATATTCGATGCGTGGGAGAACTCACAGAATGCCATTGGTATTTTCTGTGATTTGTCAAAGGCATTCGACTGCGTTGATCACGAGACTCTTTTGCTTAAATTGAGCCACTATGGCATTAAAGATTTTGCACTTAGTCTCATTGCGTCTTATCTCAGCAACCGAGTCCAAAGAGTATGTGTCAATGATGTAAAATCATCCGGATCAGCCTCAGTAATGGGTGTACCCCAGGGTTCTATTCTAGGTCCATTCATGTTTTTGGTCTACATAAATGATTTACCACATTTTGTCCAAAATACTTGCGATATTGTACTATTTGCTGATGATACGTCCTTAATTTTTAAAGTCGATAGGATGAAAGACAATTTTGACGATGTAAATAATGCATTATCTCAAGTTTCTGAATGGTTTACGGCAAATAATCTCCTTTTAAATGCTAAAAAAACAAAGTGTGTTGAGTTTTTATTACCTAACACGAGAATTGTCAGTAAAAATTTAAAGATAAATAATGAACCTTTGAAAACTGAGGACTCCACAGTGTTTTTGGGGTTAACCCTGGATTCAAAGCTACAATGGGGCACCCATATAGCAACGCTTGCTGGCAAACTTAGCTCTGCTGCTTACGCTGTTAGGAAGATTCGACAGTTGACTGACATAGAAACTGCAAAAATTGTTTATTTTGCATATTTCCATAGTATTATGTCATACGGAATCTTACTATGGGGTAAGGCAGCCGATATTGGAAAAATTTTTGTTTTGCAGAAGAGGGCAATCCGCGCAATCTATAATTTGAGGCCGCGGGATTCCCTTCGAGAAAGATTTAAAGAGATAGGCATTCTTACAGTAGCTTCACAATATATTTATAACAACATAATATTTGTCAGACAAAACATTTTGAGTTACAAAAAAAAGAGTGATTTGTCCGATAGACCAAGTAGAAATCCAAATAGGCTCATGTTTCCTGGGCTGCGCCTCAAGAGGGTCCAAAAGACATTTGTGAGAATGGGCGTGACGTTTTACAATAAAATTCCACAGTCAATCTTAGACTTGCCTCTACACAAGTTTAAGAAATCAATTAAATCTACTCTCATGAAAAAAGCATATTATACAATTGAAGACTATGTAAATGATAAAAAAGCGTGGATATAATTCGCTCCAGTGATTCATAAGACAGTAATAACTATCCTGTGTTCAATAACAATTGTAAAATTTTTTATTTTTTTGAAAAGAGCAACCGCCGAGTTTCTTGCTGGCTCTTCTCGGCAGGAAAGGCATTCCGAACCAGTGGTAGATTCATTGACGATTCAAAAGTGCTTGTAAAAGTTTATTTGAATAAAAAATATTTCTATTCTATTCTATTCTATTCTATTCTAAGTGAATGGTTTGTTTTCTATGAACCTCTTTTTTTAAATCCTGGATCCCTTGAGATTCTGGATTGCTTTCTTCTTATAGATATTGATACAACCCAGTCTAAATAACCCTTGGGAAAATGCACCTTCATTACTGAGGTTCTTGAGCATCATTTTTCTTTATAGTGATTTAAAAATATTCTGCTTTTTGTTTTTCATCATGGAAGACGGTTTATAATAGTTATAAAATATGCCTATAATACATGCCTTATAGATATCAGCGGAGATATCTTTACATGACTGGTCCCGGCAACTGCACGGAGGTGGATCTCTTAGTGCTCTGGCACGTGCTTACAATGAACGCCTGGATGCTTGGGAGCCATTACTTGAACCGGTGATGCAAGATAACACTCAAAGGCCTTGGGAAGTCACCGCTACACTGTTCCAAGTATGCTTTGTATATTCCTATTTTTAGTTTAATTTTAAGAGTAAGATTAATTTTGTACGTAAAAACTCATGATCAACTCAAACTCATGATCAAATCTTCGGGCTTATTTTAGGCCACATCATCAGTTGATTCTTAAAATCCTTCAGTGATCACGTAGGAATGAAGTAGGTATTTAAATGTTTATTTGAGTTATTCAGTAAACCTGTTTATTCAAAATACTTATCCTATCTTGATTATTATCAATTATATTTAATTAATCAATAAATAACTTAATTATTGTATTTTTGAAGGCGAAGGCATACCCAATGTCATCACAACTAGACACCAAAAGTCAAGAAGAAACTTCAACAGACACGGTACCAGCAGAACCAATAAGAAAAACTAAAAAGAAGAACGAATTTGAATCGGAAACATCTGCAGACGAAGCAGATACTGACAACGAAATGGTTTTCATCAAGAACCCGCATGGGAAAGTAAATAAGGGATATAAGGTTGACTTCAATTCGTGCAGTATGACATTTTTAAAGGCTCTGGATGTTGAAGAATCAGATTCCGATGAAGATAACGGAATGGAGAAGTTAACTAATGCAATTGGACATTTATTTACCGAGTAAGTGTATATTTGACGAGATATGTATAGTATAAAAAAGATAAATTACATAATTGTAATTATTTTTATTTCAGTAGTGACTCAAGCATCGACGATATAAGTAACGATGAAGATTCTTCAGCGCCGGAACAAAGTGAAGTTGAGGCAAGTGAGCGGGAAGAAGAGGAAGAAGAAGATGAAAATGAAGGAAAACCTGTCACTTATGTTGATGGAGAAGAGAAGAAGAAAATTGATAATAGAAGTGTTACTGTACAGGTATTTGTAAATTGTGTTCTCTCTATAATATTCTGATTTACATCAGCTACTTGAATATATAGTCTTACCATAAAAAAAACATTAAACATCTGTTTAATTTTAGCCAGACATATTATATAGAATCCAAACCCCATCAAAGCGTTGTCCACCAATTAAGATTGATAAATTTTTATTCATATAAGTTCTTTAAACTTTAAAGTGCACCATATTGTATCATTTTTACTTAGTTAAAACTTTGCTCGAATTGAATTTATTGAATAGATATGATACATACAAGGAATAAAAATTGATTTTGCTATTACCTTGTAAATATGATTGGATTTTAGGAACCAGAAAGAGAAGATAGCGTGGAGTCATCTATAGAAGAATCTCGTCTTTGCACCTATGTTGCGCTAGAAGCGCGGTCGCCTTTAAACATCACTTTAGCACCAGCTGCTGTAAGAGCGTTGCAAGCGCTTTCAAATGCTATAACGGATCGAACAGCTGCAGTTACTGCTATCGTTGCTGCTGAGAGTGGATTGCAGTTGATAAATGATATAGGTATTTCAAAATTTCAAATATGTAATAGATTTTGATGTTTAGAACATGAAAACAAACCGACCGTAGCAATTAACATAGTCGTATGTGAAAAATCACTACTTTAGGGTACGGCCGTTCAAAGTTTCAAAAAATATGTATAAAGTGAAGAATAGTCAATGTACCTACTTTTTACACTTGCAAAAACCAAAGATGGTTGGTTGATTTTAAAATAGTTGGTGGGAGCATTTCTATTCTTACTCTAAGACCTTAAGAATGCAATAAAATGAAAATCGCTAAAATGTAGATCCGACAATGTTAATTGCTACGGTCGAAACATTTTAAATAAATAAAGTAAATACAAACTTAAAATAATACTTAAAAAACTAAATTCTAAATTATATATCTATAACTATTTCTAAAATTAAAACTAATATGAAACCAAAACCTCATCGACATCACCGCAGCGCGGCATAGTACCCATTATGATTATTATACCCATACATTTTAAAAATTATTCTGTAAATAAATAATTAGCAATTTGAATAGTTACATAATATATTAAATAGTTTCACAGGCTAAAATTATTTGACTTGAGAATTAAAAAGAAATTGGCCATATATGATCATACTTGCATTGTCTTTGGCGTCATGTTTAGAGCTATAAAAATTGTCCTCTTGAAAACTAAAAATCTAATCTTAACTTTAGGTCCTGGATCGACAGTGCATCTTAGAACACATGCTGAGACTGATTTAGCGGGAAACGATCGTGTTCTAGCTGTGGCTGACTACGACCACTCCAGTCGACCCAGCACACCTGGTAACAAACAAACTACATAAGAATCTTTTTATTCATGTGTAGAATAAGAAATACATACAAGAAACCGAAGAAAAAGAGAATACATTCGAGAAACCGTTACTGTAAATGTTGAACAACATGGTCCAGATAGTCATTACTTTAAACATTTTCATCCTGAACATTTTAACTAAAGATATATACGTACATACTTCTGTAGAATCCTATTTCCTACGTGATACATATTCTGATTTGTGTTTTTAATTTCTCAGGCTGCGATACTTCGGGAGCAGATTTGCTGGATGAAGTCGAAAAGGAAACTAAACAGGAAATGACTGATATAAGTGATGAATGGGATTGGTTAGTATTAATACTACTAATAGTATGTAGTAAAGCAAGAGTTCAAATTCTAAAAGGCGCCGCGTATTTTATAAGAGGTGTTCAATTTTTCGAACTGAAAGCTGAGAAAAGTGAAAAAATCTGTGCAAGTTAAATCTTGGTGTTATTTGTACAACAATCCACAGATTTGGAAAATAAAACTATTTAATTTATAAATTGGCTGGAATTTTCCCACTCATGCAAAAGACACCACATAATACGTAGGAAAGATCCGACGGCATAAAGTAAAACTGATAGATTTCCTTGATATTATGTACCTAGTTACCTAGACTACAACGACAGTTGAGGGAGGATTCTATTCCTGTGCTTGATGTAGATCCATTAATCAACAAGTAGCTTTGGTTTTGTAGTTTCGAGGGTGGATTCCCAGCAAGTGCTGCACCAGCTGGAACGGAAAGGGAGTCCCCGGGGGCTCCTCCAGCGGCTGCTGAATTGCTGCGGCGATTGACTGACCAGACTTTATCCATCCGTCTGCATGATTTCGATCACCTTAACGTGAGTTCTTATTATCTTCTTAAATTAGTACTGTCACACCGATGTCACACAGCGGTGATAGCTTTCGATGAACTTTGATCTCTTTTCCCTGGGATTTGAACCCCCGGGGGTTGATGGTTCCAATCCCAGGCTTTACTACTAATAATAATTTTAGGAGTCGTTTCACTCGCTTTAACAGTAGAGGAAATCTTCGCGAGCAAACCTTTACGAATAAGAGTTCTCCATAATATTTGTTAATCAATTCGTAGATCGTCTGTCCTCAACGCTCTGTATCAAAGCTGCATGTTCTGCATCCGAGTAAGAACGGAACCCGTTACTACATCGTGGTGGAGAGGAACTCTAAGTACAACAACAAGAAAATTATCGTCAGATCACCCTTACAGGTAACCCCAGATTACTTACTTATTTATTAAAATGCCGTTATTTTAGAATATTTTATTTATATTACAATTTTATAGCACTTGGGATTCAATTTTAATTATCCCCGTAATGTGATTGTTAAACGAGGGTCAAAGTATCCCATGCGAGGACATAAAAGCATAATTTTAGGATGTAAGACAGTATTTAGGCTAATACCCAGACTGTTACTGCTATTCATTTGTCTATCATGAAGATAAATGATTATAAAATTGTAGGATTTTGAATCATTAATATAAAACATTATAATTTTTAAAATCTTTGACCAGGTCCGTAATGAAACATCCTACGCCCTCGAGTTGCTCTACCGCCAGTCAGACCTAGAAGCGGCGGGGGAAGAACCTGTGGGAGCGGTGCGAAATCCGTTCTGTGGTCTGCTGCGATTGGCTGTGCTAGCCCCTCACGACACTTACAATGTGCCTCTTTATATCGCTTATCACTGCAAGTTGTTCCTAGTTCCTACTAACTTTGAGTAAGTATTTTTTTTGGGGTAAGTGTTCACCCCCGAACTCAAAATTGCGTTTGATGTCCCTAAAGTTAATAACACATTTGACACAAATGGCGTATTTAGTTGAAATACATGCAAGAAGTCTTTGTTACACATCTACTCGTATCAATCTTATTTTTTGTTCTCTATAATTCATAGTTATTAATTTTATTTTAGTCTACCTTTTTCTTGTTCTTCTCCTTAGTACTTCATATGCTCTTGACAGAATGCTCCTGATCACTGCTTGAGTGTTTTTCTTGCAAGTTTGATTAACAGCTGCCTTCTTCGTGCACTTAAGTTAATGTCAGCTGCAGCCCTAGCTTGGTCTGTCCATGTTTCTCATGAGTCATGCCTATAAAATAAATTAAAAATAATAGGAGTTCCAGTAATTTTTAAAATCTTCTATAATTGTAACATCACTATAGATTATGAAAAATTTACTATTACGTGCTTTACTCCTATAGAAGTTATCAAGCAGCAACCCAAGGTATCTGGTGGATGGAGCTGGCGAATGAGTTAGGCATATCCCGCGACGTCGTGTGCCCCGCTATGAGTGATGAAGATCCCAGCGTCTTCGCCATGAGGGTTTTTGCTGTGGAAGGTAAGTTAAGTAAAGGTCACTTGATTATTTAGTAAAAAGGATGCGAAACGACACGTGCGGCCATCTCTAATTAAATGAAACGATATAAAATGGCAAATTCTTGTTTGTTCGTATGTCTTTGTTTCTAGTCAACTTGGATGATAGAGACTAAATCTAGATTATGTTTTCATATACATATATTATAGCTATTTTTTTGTATCGTAAAATTTATCTTGAACTAGGGTTGCGATATTTTGTTGAAAAAGCTTCGATTACTTTTTATGTGATCAAAGTGAAACGGTCACGTATCTAATAACCAAAGTTGGTTGAGTGTAGGCACTTTTGAAGTTTAATTGAAAGTGATTCTTCCTTCCATTTTTTAAATCTTATGTCTTTTACAGGTTGCCAATCCCACAAAGTGTCTCGTTCAATACCAAATTTACTCATACGAATTCTGCCTCCCTTGGGAGTGCACAATCGTCTTCCACACGCCCTCCAGCTGTCAGGGGGACATGTCAAGGTCAGAGTGGAAGCTGGCGAAAGGGCTCATGTTTACACTTTGCGGCCGAATCAATCGCACAAACTGACGTTAGAGATATACTATCTTGGATTGCCGTGGTCCGGGACGTTTACGTATTCTCCAGGTAATTTGTTTGATTGCACGAAATCCGATAAATATCTAGCTTACTTTGTTACAACTGTATTTCTTTTACTATGAGATCTTCCACTGGGTCGGCCCTGTTTATATCATGCGGTGTTAGAATTCGATTATTTTCTTAAAAAGTTTCAGGATTGAGCAGTGAGTTTATTGATTTTGTTTAATTTATCAGATATGACAGAGAAGACGATAAGCATGTCGACGGAGTGCGAAACGGAGGGTGGGAACAAACGGCTCATAGTGCGAGCTCGTTTACAAAGAGGACCAAACTTGAGGCTGCTGCTCTATGCGCCGTGTTGGCTCATCAATAAGACGGGACTGCCGCTGCAGATTAAGGTTAATTATGTCATGTATTTCAAAGCAGAAAAGACAAGCAATGTTGAATATTTGGATTTATGAAAGGCATTTAACATGGAATATCAACATAACCAAAGCGCTAAACCAAGAGCCTATATCTATCCTAATAATTAGATATTGACATTACAAAATATTATAAAAGTATGGCAGGAACCATATTATGGTCTAAATTCTTGTGAGAGTGCGGAGTGTGACAGGGTTGACCAAACTGCCCTTAACTCTTCAGAATCCTTAATGTTAGTTTTAAAGTAAGCTAAATTCATCAATTTACATTGATAGAAATATTGGTTAATAGTGAACTTTCTGCTTATAAAATCAATGACATACAAAATCAAAAATTGTGATCCTGACCAAATCAAATCAAAATTTTAACCCTTATTATTTGTAACTGCAGGGTCGCTCAGACACCTGTTACGAGTTAACCGACGAGCCTCTCCTGTGGTGTGAGAGGGGGTCAGGTGCAGGGGCGTGTGGAGGGGAGCGTGTTAGGGTGCGCGCACACCAGTCCGGCTGGTCGAGAGCTGCGAGGCTACATGCGCATGCTCCTGGGTTGCTAGTGTGCGCGCATACTGAAAGACGCCTGAACTATCGGATGTTATTACATGTATGTATCAAGAAATTAAATTATTATTATTTTTGTTGAAAGTAATAATGCTAAGAGCCCATTTCACAAAATTTTCACAAAATTTCTTCTTTCTTATTTAAAGTTCTTAGAGTTTCTTAGTTCCACCAAGCTAATTATATGAGGCCCAATTAATAAAACATCGTCTTCTAAATTTTGCAAACCTTGCCGATGCACTATTAGGCACTCTAGAAAAATCTCCATTTTAATTCATATATGTACCTCTAATATAGCTGTAACTATGTCCTTTGACACCATTGGTTGCCTGGAAGAGATCGCTATGTAGCGATAAGGCCGCCAAATTGTACACTTACTTTGATAAGCTCATGGTTTTGTTATCAATTTTAATGTGTGTCTCAAATTGCTGTCTATAGACAAGATTTTATAATAAAACTAAGCATTTCCAGACAGTTTTGATAAAAATGTTTATCCTAACAGGTAACCCTCTCAGAACTCTGTCCACAACTGACGAAAATAGTAACCTTACTGCCCTATTTCATCGTGTACAACGATACAAAGAAGCATCTCCGCTTCATGGAGGAGAACGAAGCGGCCGACCTGTGGATGGACCTGGCACCGCAGCAATGCACGCCTTTCTGGCCCCAAACGGATTCAATGGCCATGCACTGCAAATACCGGGACTCGACCGTAGTCTCGCAGCATTTCTCCATTACCAAGAACCACTTCACTGTGCTCAGGATGGATAAAGGAGTAAGTGCATATTTATCACCCGACTCCGGCACGCAAAGGAGGTTATAGTATGTACGTGAGGCGCTCTGGAGACCAAACGCGTAGGCCGATTTTGGTGATTCTTATGTCAATCGATTTGTGTTAATCTTGAGAGTGTCCCTAAAGACATGACAGTTATCAAAATTCAATATGGCGACCACCAGACACTAATTGCGAATATTGCGAAATAGAAAAAAATTAAAGTCGACGAACTAAGTCAAGTCAATTTAAAGTTGTAAATCAGAAGTGATTTCGTTAAAAGCAGTCGTGATTTTTAATATCTTTTAATTGCTTGTTTATAAATGTATCTTTTGTATTTTAATAAGTCAATGAAGCATGCCATTAAAATATAAGAATGACTCGAGCCTTCTTGATTTTGTTCGAGGATTTTCAAGAAAATATAATAATTTAATAATATAGACAGAACAATACTGTTATTTTTATCAAATTAAAAGAATTGTGTTGACGCTATAAACAAATAACAGGAATCCAAGTGTATTTCAAAAGATTTTAATTAAGTATGAACATTGCAAACCAAGAACAAGGAATAAATTATAAATAAATAAAATACAAATAAGAGTATCATACCTACTATTTCTAGAACTACTAAATGCTTTTCATCACTCTAAGGTAAATTCACTTATGAAATCTTATATCTAGGTCTTGATGGTTGTTCAAGTGACAAAGTTCCATCATCATGCAACGTATAAGCAGTTCCTTTAGATTTATGAGTCCAAATTTTTATTGCTTTGAGATGAGCATCACTTTGCTCTTTAGCGGTAGAGACTGGAGGAGCAGGTTCAACTTCTGGAACATCTATAGGTGATAGTATTGATGATGAAACAGACGAAGTTGGTGATGATCGTGCTGGTTGTAATTGTGCTGGTGATGTAAATTGCGGTTGATAATTGCTTGACGATATCACCTGCAAAAAATAATTATAGTTAACATTCGTTTATTAATTGATAAACTTAAAAAAGTACATTAACAATTCTCTTAAAATATATTATCATCATCAAAGTTAAATTTATTCTATAAATGGTTTGGGAGTGAAGAGTACTATCAAAGTTTGAATAACAATACTTACAGAGTAATGAGGCACACTATACGAATTAACTTTTCCCAATTTAGTGTGGTCATATTCCATTAAAGGCAGAGCAGCGAAATTTTCTAATCTGTACGAAGTTTCTGGTTTTGCAACTGAAAGGACATTATTCGTAAATGATACATCATGATCATCCTCTCTTAGATTAAGTGGCTTTGGTAATTCTTCTTCCTTCATTGTACTACTATCAGTGAAAATGTTATTTTCATTGCTCATTACATTTATTTCTTTTTGTCTGTATTCATCTAATAAAGAAAGCTCAGTTTCTTCTCCAGTATTAAAAGGTATTTGGGAATATACAATATTAGCTTGTCTTTGTGGATAATTTGTATTGGGAATTTGATTCACAAAATTGTTGTACGTATTATAATCGAACTGTTTATTAGGATCATTTAGATAAACTTTAGGGCTATCTTCTTCAAATTCAAATTTTTTAAAATAATTAACATCAATATCACCACCATGATATTCAAAATTATCTGAATCTCTATACTTAGCTACATCTTTTTCAGCGGCGTATTCAACAATTTTATCCAAATCTTTATTTGACACATATTTCACTAGGTTGCTAAAGTCTTCTTCTCCGAAACCTTTATTAATTGGTCTTTTACTAACTTTGTAATATGGTCTTAGTTTTGAAGTTAGCAGATCAAAATCATCACTTGAATAACCGTGCGATGAACTATAGGTGAATGGGCTTTTAATGGAATAGCTATAGGGTGGTCGGCTATACGATTTAAATGATGGAAAAGAGTAATATTTCGCTCGTTTGTTTCTCGTATATTCAGAACTTCGGTATCCATCGAAATTGTCACCACTCCAACAATTAATTTCAATAACTGTACAAAAAATAAAATAAAAACTTAAATATTTCCACATTTTAGTACTTAGTGTATAACTTATTTGGTCGGAACTTGTACGTAAACTGAGAGGAAGTGAAATTTTAACACTTTATAACTTGGGAATGTCGAATGAAAGTGGCGTGAATTGAGTTAGAGCCTGAAATGCGCTGATGTCCGCAAATGTTACGTAAGGTCATGCATAATATAGGTATGTACGTTACTTTCATATGTGATGAATTTTCACTGGGTTATAATTTTTATAATAATATTATGGAAGAGTCTTGACATAAGAGCCACAAGTTGGCCTACATAAAATAAAAAAATTTAAGTATCTGAATATTTTCATGTTTATTTTTGTAGTCAACTTTTAATTGAATGGTAATTTTTTATTTCTCTATTAAGTAAATATAATAAATATCTTTTACACCTATAAACAATAGTCGATATTATGGTAGAGTTTTATACTGATACTAGCTGATTTTTTTTTATTATTGTTTTATTAGTATCCAATTAATTAACCGAAGAATTTTTTTAACATAATCAGTTTTATCACAATTTTTTCCATGCCTATTTTAAAAGGCAAAATAGTTACTCGACATAGTTAAAGTAAGAGGCTCATGGCGAATAAGTTTTTAAACATTTGCAGCGATTTCAATGGGATTTCTTCAAAGATTTTTTTGATTAACCCCTGTCAACAGTCTGCAGTCTGCGTGGACGTCACCGGTGGGACGGACAGACCTTTCACCATCACCTTCAAGCCGTACGTAGCTGGGGACGCGCCCTTACGCATCGACAACCTATGCGATGACCTGTTCCTCAAATTACACCAGGTAAGGACATTTTTATCAAGCGGCGAGCAACAATACTTGGAACAACAATCCATAGTACAACACCCACGGCCGTAGTCTCTAACTCCCTATAATATCCTCCCGACCGATTACGGCCGCCGCTGCCAATCTCCACAGAGATCAGCCATCTGCGCGTGAGATGTTATAGTGCACATGTGTGTGCGAAAACATGTGTGTGATGCACAGATTCCCTTATTCTCACAGCCCGACATGACCGGACAGAGATCAGACACAGGACTGACGTCACGTGCTCTCCGAGGTACGGAGGTGATACACCGCTACCATCCTAACTCCGAGCTAGTACCTATTCAAAATTTCTTGACAGAAAAATCCAATCGATTTTTAGTTTGACCCGGGAATCGAACCCGGTACCTCGTCATCCGAACTCGATCATGTTGACCACTAGACCAACGAGACAGTATATGGTACTCGTTATAAGACGCAAGGGTTACAGAGTCCATTTGAACGGCACCGTGGCGCAGCGTCTTTCGTCGGATTCAGCACGCCTGTTCTAAGGAACAATAAAAAAAAAAAGAAAAATAGCGCAATTCATTTTCATCAGTATTTCAATTGGAATAAAGCTGAGTTTAAGTTGTTATCAGTAAAAGACGTTGCGCTTTGATTGTGCTGGTCTTAGCCAACCTTATTCTGATGGATTTTGAAAATCATAATCAGTTTTATATTATTTAAGCTAAATAATTAATTAATTTTAATTTTTTTTCCAAAGGCTGATTCGGGCCAAGTCGCACTACTCAGCCCCTACCAATCCATGTTATACACATGGGACGATCCGGTGAAAGAGAGAAAAATGCTTTGGAACATTTACAATAATAAGGGAAAAGGATTCCTTGCTGATTTCTCACAGGATGGGTATGTAATTTTATAATTTTTTTTTCTAAGAATAACTAGTCCTAGGTACGCTTAGGTAGGTCCCTTTACGCTTGGTGAGATCGTAGTCAAGGGTTTACTTGTAATCTAATAAAAAACACATAAGATGGATATAAATATCGGCTTATGATGATACTATTCTGTTGCAGATTTGGTGAAGAGAAAGTTAGCTTCCACTCAGTGAAGCATGCGACCCTTATAGCAACCAACAGTGTAACCTCAAAACTATCCTCTACTCTCAAACGACTGACCCCAAAGTCACCCGAGCCATGCACTTCGAGCAGCGAAGACTCCGACAGTTTTGAATTTGTAGAATCCCACTCTAAAAGTAAAAAGATGAGAAGAGACAAAGTGATAGTCTATTGGATATCATTCATGGATGGATACCAAAGAGTCTTCGCGCTGGCCCAAGATGAACGAATAGCTTACCAATACAAAATGAGAATCAATTCTGAACGAAGCAATTACGAAATTTACATGTCTCTTGCCAGCATCGGTCTGTCAGTTTGCGTGCAAACTGGCAACGGAGTTAAAGAACTGTCGTACATAAGTATGACAGATTCTCTTCCAAAATGGGAGGTTAATGTCGGTAATAAATGGAAACAACTAGCCACAGACGTAACTGCCTGGATAGAGGAAAAGTATCAAACGGAACAGAAGAAGTGTCAGTTAAAAGAGTACCTGCACATAGACTTGGAGAAAATGCAAATGACGAAACCGTTTTTCTCTGAATTAAGAAGGTCGTACAGCCCCGGCGTATGGTTACAGTTCCGAAAATCAGATACATTCACATACTGCCATTTGAAATTACAAAGACTGCAAATAGATAATCAGCTGCACGAAGCGGTGTTCCCTAGCGTGCTTTACCCGGGTCCCTTACCTCCACATTGGAAATCTAGAGACGCTAGACCCTGCATTGAAGTCGTGACATTAAAACAGTATAGGGCAAACTTGAACCAAGACGTGTATAAATACTTTAAGATTTTGATACAAGAGTACTGTGTGAATTTAGATAGAGGTTTTGTTAATCACATTTTTGATATACTGAATCATTGGAAGATTGAAGAGAAACCTGCTGTGAGGTTGCGAGCTGATTTAGCTTTGGTCCATATGCCTCTACCAGTTATTGCAATGAGGAGTCAAACATGCGCCCAAAGAGATGTTGTGTTTGAGTTTGTTCACTTATCACCTATCAAGCTAGTGCTAAGTTTGTCATCGAGAGGATATTCCAATGAGAATGTCGATAGTCCAACTAAGGCAAGATATGGAAATCTAAAGGAGAATAGGCCTAAGCTTTTTAATAGTGATCTGTTGGAGTATTTGTTCAATTCCTGGGGATCTTCACTTTGTGATATGAAGGACGTTGTAATCAGGTAATTTAAGTTGGTATTTTATTTGTAAGTAATATTTATTATTATTAAAGTCGAAGATATAGTTAACTGGCTCGAGCTGTTCAACACAATATACTTTTTCATCTTGAGTTCGATGTTCGAAAGTAATTATGCGTAGGAAAACCGCAATGAAAATTTTTAATTTTCGGAAATCATCTCCACTTGAGCATGGGTTCGAAACTGATCTATAAGACTGACATTTCTATTACTTAAAATCTTTTAATCAAAAATTTAAAAATTTTCACCAGTATCAGTTATGGGAGATCAGTCTTCATATTTTTCTAAGTCAACAAGACTTACACTACATTAAGAGGCAACATTTCCAACTTAAAAAACATTCTCATTTCTTTCAGAATGAGTTACCTAGAGCTTCGAAATGCCCCCATCACTATGTCCAGTCTAGTGGATGTGGCAAGTCGTCATTATCGTCTTCAACTGGTGCAGCAGTTCTACGTACTAGTACTGGGTCTGAACATCCTCGGCAACCCTTACAGCTACATCGGAGACTTCTCTAAAGAACTGAAAGATTATTATGAGCCGTGTTTGGTAAGAATAGCCATTTAAGCTTTGATAAAATTTTGGATATTTTAGCCGTTAGGCACCTTCCTACCTAATATCAAAATTTTAACGATTCCTGAGTATTTACGATTACAAAAATTCAATGAAATTTAATCTGGATCTGGTATTAGGTACCCACTCTAATCCATGTCTGATTAGTTTCGTTCATTAGACTGAAAGAAACTTCGTTATAATTATTTTTTCGTCTTTTTATATCCGTGCGGTTAGGTATAGCTTGCGCTTCTTAGTAAATAATCTTCTAAAAGCCACATGTGGAACAGTTCGCTTCAATATAAATAATCTTGTACAGGCAACAGTATGTTCTCGCCGTGTATCCGACGCAGCATTGGCGTTATTCAACGGAGCCGCCAAGTTGTTGGGCTGTACGACCGACTATGCTGCAACCAACATTTTTGAAGACGTACCCAAATTACGACCGCCGAAACGACGCTCTGGTAAGACTTTGAAAATATAAAATTTAAAAATGACAAGTATTCTTCTCCATAAGACTCATTTGTATGATCAAGCTGGTATGACTGAAATGGAAGCATTTGCTGTTTTACACAAACTAAAATCAGCTACAACTGTTAGGCAAATTAAACTTGAAATCACAAAAGGAGGTAATAATATTAGTGGTATGTTTAATGATAATGCGATACGAAAAAATGGAATAAATAAAAAGATCATGGAAATTGGAATAAGATGAACGAATGGATACTTAACACTGAATAATACCTTGGCTTATGTTTTTTAAGATTTTGTTTATTTTCTTCGTCTTTGACGCTCAGGTGATGAAGGTAAAATCGTAGACGATTTACCCGAAGCAGTGATAGAAGCGAATAGAAACAATCCGGCGAGCGTAGCGCTTGCAGTCACTGGTCTTATAGCAAGGCCGACTTTTGGTAAGTGAGAATTTCAATTTCGAACTAAACTAAAATGCTTTAAACTAAAATGTGAGAAAGTACGACTCCTTGAGAATAGATCTAAAATTACTGAGATAGGTACTGAACTAGATCGCTCATTTAAGCAACAATGTTTTATCTGGAAAAAATTCTTAACTACTAGTTTGTACAAAATAACGCCATTTCATGATCTATAAAAACTAATTATTTGAAAAGTAAACTCACATATTACTTAGAGATTCATTCGCTGATTACTTACATTTTTTTAAATTAAAATTTGACCCCCTTTGAAACCTTTGGACACATTTTTGATTAAAAATTTAAAAATACTTAAAAATAGTCAAGACGTCTACGTACTTTCAAATAAAAAAAAATATTAAAATCGGGTATATCAAGGAGTTATGGAATAACATCGCCAAAAAAAATACCAACGCGTCGAATTGAGAACCAGCTCCTTTATAAAAAGTTGGCTAAAAATCTGGATTTAGAATAAAACAATGTTGCAGTAAATGAGCGTTATAATGATCTCAGGTTACCTAGTGGCTAGTGCCTTCGCATGTGACGACATTTTCTAGATGCACGCGTGTTTCATGAACACGTCAATATAGTGATGCGGAGAGGTGTTGTGAAAATTTCAAAGTTGCTTTGCTTTTTTGCTTTCTCATCTGAGTCAAACTGTCATCACATGCAAAGGCTATCACAATTTAATGCTTTTTAACATTAAATTGTGATTTTTTCTTGCACTTGGTTCGTAACTTTAATTTTAGGTGGTTTTGTTTCTTGGTATTTTATTAAGATGTTCATAATTCTTCGTGCTTAATTTTGGGACTCATTTAAATTCAGTTTTAAGCATGATCAATAAATAGGTAATTATTTTTTTGTAACAAAATCAACTAGGTATTGAAATTGTTGTTTAAATAGATGTTTGGTATGTTTTATGTTTCTCACACGAATATTTTCTCATTTTAATCCGTCTGTACGTGTGGATGCGTAGATGAAGACTTTGTTATTGTGAGATGTGAGTATTTCGTGCATGATTTTGATTTTCTATAGATATAATATTAGCACTGGCATGATTCATTTTATTTTCCCCACCTCTTTGATGTTTGACGTAGTAAACCTAAACTAAAACTTTTAGTATAGTTAGAGATTAGTTAGAGAAGTTATTAAACTGAGTTATATACTGACTGAGTTTATAGATTTAATTCTTGTTATCACCGCAGACATATGTCGTGAAGCGGCTCGGGCGGCCCTGTCGCGTCAAGTGGGAGTGGACAGCGCTGAGGCAGCGCTGAGGGCGTGCGTGCAGCGCTCGGGGGGCAGGCTGGTGGCTCGGCGACGACTGCCCAGGCATTGCTCGGCTGTGGAGGTAACCCCGGCCATTTTACACAGCTTAGCATGTACTATGCTGTGTTTCGTGAAGCTGCTCACGCTGCATTGTCTCTCTAACTGGGGTGAACCGAGGCGGTGCTGAAAGAGTGCGTAAAGGCTTCGGGAGCAAGCTGGTAACCCATTCACATTTGCCCAGACCTCAGCCATTGCTCGGAAGTAGCTGCGACTATCTTTAACAGGAAATATCATGGCTATATGTCATGAAGCGGCTCGAGCAGCTCTTTGTCGTCAAGGGGAAGAAGACAGGACCCACTACCTCCCATGGCCCCTCCAACCTCACGGTTTTATCGGCCGAAGCAATGGGAGAGGGCCTGGTACTTGCTCTTGGCATGTTTCCCAGGGCGCCTTCTTCAAGGGGGAGAGGACAGTAAGGGGGCGGTGCTGAGTGTTCACAAGAAGGATTTGGTATCTCAGCGATGACTGCCCAGGTAATGCTAAAGCATTACTTGGGCAGTCATAATCCCGTAAAGGTAATCCCGACTGTCTTCACAACTTACTCACTTCGCTGGCCCAGTGATCCAAAGAGGATCTTGGTCTCCAATACCAGAAGCTGCCATTCATTTCTGTTCTGCACTTCAAGCTAATCGGATCATCGTGATGAAAGTGGGCGGTTTAAAACAAATTTTTGTATCTTAGACCTCACCTTAAGCTTAAGTGTAGGTATATCGTGCCCTAAGGATGGAACATTACTAGCGCTATTCAGGACTACGTGACACAGGATACATTGAATTCTGTAAGCGCTTAGCGATATCTGGTTTGATCGTCATGAGTTAGTTCGTATTGGTGTGAGATTGCCGTGTAAATTCTTCGTTTGTGTCTATAGCGTTATCTAGGGCTTGATGAGGAGTAGCTAAATTAGTCCCAAAATGTCGTTTTGGTGTTTTAGGGTCTTCGGCCATACAGCCCGGCGGCCGCGCGCGGGTCAGCCCTGCTGTGTCAGCTGGCGCGGGGCCATTACGCAGATACGGATAGCTACGTGGCACATGCGCATCTAGGAAAGTCTTCTCTCTCCACGCTTCTCGTGTCGACGCAGTAAGTACTCGCATGTTTTACTTTGTGCTTCAGTTTCAGAACCATTCTTTATCCGTGGTGAACGCAGTGGTCTTATAACTAGAAGGTCTCGGGTTTAATTCTCGGCGGGGGCAATTTCAATTTATAATTTCTGAATTGTCTTTGGTTTGGTCTGGCAAGAGGCTTTGGCTGTGGCTAGTTACCACTCTATCGTCAAAGACGTGCCGCCAAGCGATTTAGCGTTCCGGCACGATGGCGTGTAGAAATCGATTAGGGGTACGGGTTGAATGTACACTACCATACCCCTTCCAAATTAGCCAGCTACCATCTTAGACTGTATCGTCACTTACCATCAGGTCAGATCGCAGTCAAGGACTATCTTGTCAGTGAATAAAAAAGTACGTATTCCAAACAAGCAAAGTAGGCGATTAGCTGAAATGTGACGTTTTGTCGCTTAGTACTGTCCAGTACGGCGTGATTTGATCTTTTGTCAAATTCAAATTCAAAATTTATTTATTTCATGTAGGCCAACTTGTAGCTCTTATGACACGTCATAAATCTACCACCGGTTCGGAATGCCGATTCTGCTGAGGAGAACCGGCAAGAAACTCAGCAGTTGCTCTTTTCAAAAAAAAAAAAATTGCAATAGGTAACCAAACTATGCTATGTATACAGTACTTCAGTTGATAAAATCGGAAAAAAAATTTTTGTTTCCTGTCCATGCTCAGGCTGCTGTTCTCTCTTACTGATCTTTGCGTCAATGTTCCCAGACACATATTCCTGGTGCGCGCGGGCGGCGCCAAGGGCTGGCACGTGGAGTGGGCGGTCAAGCTGGACGACCTGCTCGGGGTGCCGGTCGCTAAGGACGGCAAGCTCGTGTTGAGCATCAAACAGGTACCACGTTCACCCACCTACCATACCCCTGATCCTGCGATCACCTTGATCCTGCAATTCGACAGGACAAAGTTTTGGGGAAACGACGTACCAGCCGACGTAGCAGAACGACGTAGCCAGGCGCTTACGGTTTTCTAAATTTGATTTTTCACTTGTAACTACCACGTTTACATTTTCATTTCGGGAGCGGTCGTTAAAAACGCCCTATATCTACGCTGTGTTTGGCGCGTCGCTTACGCCTTTCTGCGAATTACTACTTGTTTACCCTTTGATAATATATCTTTTTCTTTATGATTTTTCGGATGAAATTCTACTGAATAAAACATGCTATAAAAATACCAAAAAAAACTAACTTGGTAATCTGTGTGTTTACAATTTTGAAATCTTTTTCCAGGACGAAATGGTGAACTACTTCTCAACGGATGAAAAGGTGATTGAAATCGCCGAGCCCGAAGTTCTGACGTGGCTGCAGGCCAAGATACAGTGCGCGCTCATACACGCCATGGAAGACAAGCGCTGCGCCGGCGAACAGTGAACAACTGAACACTTGGCGAGATGAGGGTAGTTGGGGAGAAATATTGGCAAATCTCCTTCGAGTGGCCGAGTCCCTCTCCGAAAAACTAACGTTGGCAACACTGATCTCTCATAATTAATAATGTCCTCCCAACCGAATCCGGCCACTGCGGCCAATCTCCACAGAAATTAGCGCGGGAGATATTATAGTGCACAAGTGTGTGCGCAAAGACAGGTGCACTCTCTATTCCCTCACTCTCATAGTCCCATGGAACGGAAAATCCAACACGACCGGAGATACACAGGACTGACGGCTTTACGTGCTCTCCGAGGCACGGGGAACTCTTTATAAGCTAAACTTTAAAATTAATTGAAACTCTTTAATTAATCTATAATTAACACTGGATTTGCTGTCCCTGTACAAATGGCGGCTTAATTATGGATCAATTTGAAGCGTCATATCTGACATACGGGTGTTTCTGTAATTAATAATATCTATTGCAAATGGCGCATCGACCTCTATAATTATCCAATCTATGATTTCATAGATTAAATAGAGTTCGGTGCGCCATTATTGGGTTTTCCTGTCAAGAAACCTTTTCAATATTGACCTCGGACAGCACAAAACCCGTCGTCTCGGATTTTCATTCCATCAGAATATGAGTGTGAGGGAATAGAGAGGGCAAAGCCACTTGTGTAGTATCTCTTAGTCAGTTAGGTACCTTAGAATGATCTTTGCTAGGCATCCTATGATAAAGAGTTCAATGAACTGAGGGGAACCTTGTACTTGAGGCGTAAAATTAATTTTCTTCTTCAGTCTTCTTCAGAATGGGATACAGAAAATTTTGCACTCGCTGCGCTGCTGTATGAATGCTTTGAAAATAAACCGCCTGCGAGGTTATTGTGCAATCTATACTATGTTCCTAATTGTTTTACAGTTTATTACTTCCGTGTATGGCCGTTATATTGCCAATATTTCTACTCCTACTTCGTAGAAGAATTCTTATTTGTAAGGTTTAAATATGTGTATGTCAGTATTAATTATTAAGGGAAGTCTAAGCACAAGAAAATTAAAAATTGCTTGAAGCTACGCGAGTCTACGCAATCGAACCTCTTGTCACTGACGTAATGAGAATAGGTCTAGACATGGCAGGATCAAAAATCACAGCAATTTTTTTTCCGCAAGAAGTCTAGGCCATTAGCTGTGGAATTGACTCCTTATACCTACTATTCCTTTTTCTTCGACTGTGGCATTTTAACAGTCTATGTATGTATGTGTCTATTTACGTATATTCCACCGTAGCATCTAAACTACTAAGCCGATTTTGATGAATTAGGCATCGATTGGTTAGTTATTTTAGTCCGGGTGACATACTCTACATTTCATATGAACAAAATCAATAGGTATTACATCCAAACCGTAGACGGGTTTAAAACTATTAGATAAGTACTTACTTACCCTTGTTTGTCTAGTCATTTAAGTTAAAGTAGAAGTAGGTATCTCTGTTAGTGCATTAAATTAATATATTAGTGTAGGTAAATGACCTTTTAATCAAAATGGACTTCTCACCATTTAGCTGAACTTTTTTCATATTAACTACCGACCTTCACCTAAATATAATAAAATAATATGTATATTGTATATATTTTCCAGGAATTGTTTAATGCATCATGGATAATTATTATTATATAATACATATATATAATATATATGTATATATTTTTTGGCCTAGATCATAAAAGATATACCTACATCATATATTAATAGGTATATAATACTTTTCCATTTTTATAAACACAAAATTAATAACTTAATAATTCAAATATAGTACTTACATAACTTAGTCTATGTCTATGATAATCATGCATTATATACGATATCCTTACTTAATATTATATGTAAATGCGAAAGTGTGTTTGTTTGTCCTTCAATAACACTGCAACAGAGCTACAGATCGACGTGATTTTTTGCATGGGTATAGTTGAGGACCTGGAGAGTGACATAGGTTATTTTTTATCGCGGAAAATCAGAGTTCCCGCGGGATTTTGAAAACTAAATCCTCGCGGACGAAGTCGCGGGCATCAGCTAGTTTCATAAAAAATCGGTACTATCGAATTTATATGTGTATTCAGTTTTCCTCCTCACTTAAAGATAATACTATCATAGTTAAAGCAATCATACATCTCTTTTTCTTCGTTAGGTATATAATATATATGTATTATACACCACATTGTATTGTAGGTATATGTACCTACTACCTATTTGAAAAATTATCTCAGGGAGCTATTCTGCTATGGAAAGCTGCTAAGAACTGTCGAGTCCACATTTTGTAATACAAAATTTGATTTTGTCAGTCCTTCTAACTTCCAATAGGCACTGAGATAGAGAAATACTAGATACTATCCTCAAACAAAAATAATAAAATGTTTGATATTCATGCAGGGCTCTATTACTCAACTGAATGATTGCTAAACTATGGTACTCAGTATCCAGCGAACATTATTGTGCTAAGGAATTTGATTATTACGAGTATTTAAATATTTATTTTTTGAATGTTATTTGTAAGCATTATTTCAATGATATCAAGCGATGTTGCTAACTTACTATGAATCATGTTATTAATAAATGTTATTGTAATAAGTATATTTTATTTTAAAACTGGGCAATTATAAGATGTTTCATTCTCGTATTCATCTGTTTTATTGTAACACACCCCTGTTCGAGACACTGCGTGCTTTTTTTTGTATTTGTTGACAAGATAGTCCTTGACTGCGATCTCATCTGATGGTAAGTGGCGAGGCAGTCTAAGATGGTAGCGGGCTAACTTGGAGTGGGTATGGCAGTGTACTCATACCCCTAATCGGTTTGTACACGCCATCGTGCCGGAACGCTAAATTGCTTGGCGGCATGTCTTTGACGGTAGGGTGGCCTAGCCACAGCTAAAGCCTCTCACCAGACCAGACCAGAAATTATAATTTCCCAAATTGGCCCCGCCGGGAATCGAACCCGAGACCTCCCAGTTATAAAACCACAGCGCTCACCACTGTGCCAGGGAAGTCCAAAACTGCACCGTCAGCAGTTTATGCAGTCGTCAGTGCTCATAAATAGAAGCGCTCTTCGGCCTGCCTTGCTACGCGTCTCATATGAATATCGCACCAAAATATAGTCTAAATGGCCTATAACTATCAATTTATATCATTTCTACCATTCACTATCAGTCACCATTACCAAGGACTACACCCAGCGTTTAGGTCCTTCGAACCAGATATGAACCAGTGACCTATGGATGTACTTCCACCATCTAGAAATTTTAATAGAAACGAATAGAAAAACTTTTAAACTTCAAGTCAACCTACCACTGTTTCGGAATATTGTTCCAACCAAGAACAGTGCGGTTCCTCTTTAAAAAAAAAAGTAGGTACATGATAATGTACCCAATGTGTAAACATCATGTTAAAAGACTTCTTGAACAGATTAAATAATAGTTTATTAATAATAATTCAAAACTCGGCCATATTATAATTATGCAGATTAAATAATATTTTAACTAAACTAGTGTCTTATTAGTTTCATTTAATCAGAACTTTCCCCACTAGAACTATAATCACACACTAAAGAAAAAGAATTACAATTCTTATTAGAATAATTCACTTCGCTTACTTTCTTATTGTTACTTTGTTCACTTTTAAGTTCAATTTCCCCTTCTTTTTTGACACCTTCATTTTTGTTAAAATTTTCAATTTCTTTACAGCTTTTCCTCCCTCTCTCATCTGTTTTGTTCAAATTTTCAGTTTCTTTACAGCTTTCACTCTCTTTCTCATTTTCTTTGTTAAAATTTCCAATTTCTTTACAGCTCTCACTCTCATTCTCTTCTTTATTTTCATTTTTATATTCACTTTCTGTTTTATTTTCAGTCAAAGATATATCTTTAGATTCACTATCACTTTTCACTGTAATACTATCTGGACCACTTAGATCATCATTTAATTCATTAGGAGCAACCTTTCTCTTCTTAATTGCAATACCCAAAGCATTTCTAGTCAAATGTACATTTTTACTCAGGGATTCCTCCTTTTTTAACCCTCCAAAGCTGGTTAAAAGTCCACTAGAACTTGGTAATGCTGGTGTGTTGAATATTTTGTTTCTGGTTACATTTTGTGACTCTTCAATACTCTTTGAGGGTCTTAGAGCAAGAAGAGACGCCATGTTTCTGTCCTCTTCTGACTCTGGCAAGAGATGGATGTCCAGAGAAGATTTAGCCAAAAGTAAACTGTCATTCACTGAAGACTCTTCTAACTCTTTTCTTCTTTTCTGTAACAATAATACACTGATTGATAAAAAAAATTCAAGCTTCAAGTAACCTATGTAACTAGTATGGTGAGTTCTATAGAGCGTGTTTTGACTTAGCTCGGACTTAAGATAGAGTTAAAACAAGACACAAACAGTCCAACATAAATATGTCTCGTTTTAACTCTGTCTTGAGTCTGAGCTGAGTGAGAATACAGTCTATAGATTTCAGCCCTAAAACATCACATCCCAGTCAAGTTCCCAATAAAAGAGCAACTAAGTGCCAAAAAAAATAAGGCCAGGCTAGAAGGATATGTGAATAGTCTGGCAGTTTCATTAAACCACATGTAGCAAAATCAAAAGGCTAAAGCGAACCACAGTGGAAGAACTGTCACTGTAAACCCAGGCCAGCCAACCAAATGAGAAGAGTTTCTTGGTGGAGTGACCTTCTCTCAACCCACAACACCTACATCAAATCTCCTTATAGTCACAGATGGACTGATTATAGATGGCTGCAAAATAGCAAAACAAAAAAAAAAACATCCCAGTCAAGAAAGTGCTGCTGTTCCTGGCGACGAGTATCGGCGAGGAAATTTAAATAGTAGTGGACACAACAGTTTTGCAATGGTAAACTTGCTACAGGGTCTTGCGACCTGCATAGCTGCAGCTCAAGAAAGAATGGCCTAAGCCTCTCTCATTCAATAGAAGACCTGTATCCAGTAGAGTGTTCAATGGGTTATGGTGAATGAATCTAGTATTCTACGTTTTTTCAGATTTTACATTCTGACATCCTGGAAATGCTTACCCTAAAATTCCTTCTCAGAACACAGTTGGCCTCATAGTCGTCTTTCCACACGGCCTCATTCCTGCCCACCAGCCTGTTGATCCGTGGCTTGTCCTGTTTGCTGACGTCCTGGTCGCCTGTCTTGTGCTCAAGCCTGAACATGGCATCATCAAACAGCCGCTTCTGAGTTTCCTTAGTCTCTGGCACAATTTGCCCATTCTCTGTTGGATCCCATCTGTTTTCTTGGCGCCTCGCACCCGATACTATGACATAGTCTAGATTCTGGAAAAAATAAATACAATTTTTTCAAATCTTATTTGATGCTGATGACAATTTGGCATAAAAGAAAAGCTGTTAATTGAGAAATCTACCATAGTTTGAATTTTTATTTTCATTTTTATACTTATAAAAAAATGACTGAGGTTTTCAAGTTATATACAGGGTGTAAGAGACAGCCTATATGTGGATTAAAACTCACACTTTTCATAAATAATATGTTGACATGGACTCCACAGCAAAACAGGCTAAAGGGAAAAAGGTGCTAGGATTGTGTGAGAGATCTTCAGAAAATCTGAAAGTTAGCATCTTAGAAGAGGGAAACTAAGGACAGAGAAAACTAGAGGGACATTGTTGAGGTCAAGACATAAAGGGATTTAGTAGTCGGTAGTATGTACGAATTTATAGTATCCTTCTGTCTTTAACATATTGTTGTGACTGTGAATGTCTAAATAAGAATGGTAGTTAGGTATGCAGCTCAAAGTTTTTAACATTACTTACAGCTGGATCAGTCTTGATCTCAAAATGGTTGTCACACAAATGGCACTTCATTTTAAACTGGTACACTGGAGTACTATAATACATCCCAATCTTCGTTTTCTCCGCATTATACCTCACTCCCATCCCAATGTGGTTCTTACAGCCATCACACCAGATGTTATAAGGCATTTCAAATCTGATGATCAGGATCCCCATGTGAAGTTTCCTGGCTCGTTCTCGCAGAGCATGGGTACCCCTGAATTTGTTGAGACCCCCGACCGTAGGGTCATAGTCAGGGGGGTAATACAGGTTCTGCCCTTTCCTTTCACCCATGGTTACGCCTTGGAACTACTGGAAATAATCATAAAACTACATAGTTATATTTACTAGCTGGGTATACAAATTTTAAATGAGGATGAATTACTCTTGAGATGATAACTAGTCTTTCATCTTTGATTTTATTTGAAAACTTACCAAGTTACAAAATCAATTAATAGTAAACTGCGAAAAACCCAGATCCACCAAATTGTGGATCTTACATTATCTTATTTTTAACCACAATTTTAATGGTTGTTGTTTTATTTAATGGCTTTTATCATTCCAACACGGCACAAAATTATTAAATCGACCATAGAAAATAATGAGAAAAAATATATAAATCCAAAAATAATAAACAACTGTCATTACTCACTTGTCAATGTCAAGTGAAAACTGACAAGCGCCGGCCGTCACCAGTCCACATCACAGCCACAGAACCGACAGAACATTATACTCTCGGTACTTTGAGAGGTACCTACCTAACAGCATTTAAATAATAATAGAAAAAAAAATCATGAAAAAATTAATGGAATAGGTAGGTACTTGCTCGACGGTTGACTCGACCGTCGTCGCCTTGAAGGATATAGCCAGTCGTGCTATTGATGGACTCAAAGAATAGGTATCATAACTATGGACCCCTAACCCATTAGCCTAACCCCATTAATCGATCCTAAAATTGTACTGATAGAGTCGGATAAACTAATTTTTATCTCGGAAAATCAGACTTCCCACACAATTATTTTAAAACTAGCGAACTGACGAAGTCGTGGTGGTTTTGGCTCAGAGAGTCTTGGGACTCGTGGGCATGTACCTACTCATCATCTAGTTCGGAATAAACAGCAATATGTTCTGCTATGGCTTTTGGGCTACGACTATGATATCCTTCAAGACTAATAGGTACCGTAAGGGCGGGTTACTTTAGCTCTAAGGGGTAACTTTAGCTCAAAATAAAAAAAAGATTAAAATTCCCACCTCTTTGCAGCCATCGCAGTTATCGATTTAGTTTAAGCTGGAATTGTTAGAAGACATAACTGGCACTTAGTTTTGTTTGGTTGCCCGAACTATTTCAAGGTAAAAAGGCGCCATTTGTGTTTTGAACTTATGGCATGTATGAACGTGTTTTGTGTAGGTCTGCGAACTTTATATTGTAACGGAGTTTTTAAGGTAAGTATTGTTTAATATTACATTAGATAGGTTCAGAAATTTATTTAAGACTAGAATGATGCTATAAACAATTGCTTTTTTACAAGTTTAGATAGCAAAATTTTAAATACTAAGTATGGGTATACTTTGACTCATAAATTCGGGTAACATTAGCTCAAGATCAAGTGGAACTTACGACAATATCCTAGGCAAGTGACTGCCGTAGTAAGTGAAGAGAGACCCCTTGTGAGCTGTATGAAAAGAGGAAAACTATTGACGGTGGCCAGTCTGCAAAGACGAGCAGCTTTAGAGTTGGGACTATATTGTCTGTAAGATAGACCTAGAAATTTGAAAAAAAAGGCTGTTTCTCAGTACCTGAGTTAGATTGCCAAGTACCAATGAAACAAAAGAGTGTTCCTTAAAATCATATTTGGTTTTAGAACTAAGCATATATTGATTAGTAAGATAAATGAGCCTGATTACGATGAATTTTTAATTTTTTATTGAAGTGTTAACCTACACTTAAAGGAAATAACCTAATAGATTTATAAATACATATCAAAAATTCCGAGGCCGGCGGGATTCGAACCCACATCTCTCTGGGAATCGCGCCCGAGTGTGTTATCCGTTACACCACGGCGAACCACACGTCAGCCACGAAATTAGTGATATGTATCTACTTTTTCAATCAGTTTTATAGCAACTGTTAGCGACATCTAGTAGCGACACATTACAGTTGTCGATCTATTTTTTTCCAAGACACCATATTACAATGGAGCTCTTAAGAAATTATAGATGTCACATTGCTTGTTACAATTTTTAATTTTTTATTGAAGTGTTAACCTACACTTAAAGGAAATAACCTAATAGATTTATAAATACATATCAAAAATTCCGAGGCCGGCGGGATTCGAACCCACATCTCTCTGGGAATCGCGCCCGAGTGTGTTATCCGTTACACCACGGCGAACCACACGTCAGCCACGAAATTAGTGATATGTATCTACTTTTTCAATCAGTTTTATAGCAACTGTTAGCGACATCTAGTAGCGACACATTACAGTTGTCGATCTATTTTTTTTTTTCCAAGACACCATATTACAATGGAGCTCTTAAGAAATTATAGATGTCACATTGCTTGTTACAATTTTTAATTTTTTATTGAAGTGTTAACCTACACTTAAAGGAAATAACCTAATAGATTTATAAATACATATCAAAAATTCCGAGGCCGGCGGGATTCGAACCCACATCTCTCTGGGAATCGCGCCCGAGTGTGTTATCCGTTACACCACGGCGAACCACACGTCAGCCACGAAATTACACTCGGGCGCGATTCCCAGAGAGATGTGGGTTCGAATCCCGCCGGCCTCGGAATTTTTGATATGTATTTATAAATCTATTAGGTTATTTCCTTTAAGTGTAGGTTAACACTTCAATAAAAAATTAAAAATTGTAACAAGCAATGTGACATCTATAATTTCTTAAGAGCTCCATTGTAATATGGTGTCTTGGAAAAAAATAGATCGACAACTGTAATGTGTCGCTACTAGATGTCGCTAACAGTTGCTATAAAACTGATTGAAAAAGTAGATACATATCACTAATTTCGTGGCTGACGTGTGGTTCGCCGTGGTGTAACGGATAACACACTCGGGCGCGATTCCCAGAGAGATGTGGGTTCGAATCCCGCCGGCCTCGGAATTTTTGATTACGATGAATCTCAATAATAGAGAAGCTGTAAGATTATTTTGTAGACATATATGCCTATTTATTGCAACATTTCAAAGTTTTTACTTTAGATAGGAATTAAAACTTAGTAATTTAATAATAAATAAAAAGAGTTTTTAAGTTTTTGTTAAATTTCAGAAACAAGGCTGTTGGAATGTTTATTTTTTTAATTAATTTAAGAATTAAAGAATTTTTTATATCAAAACGTGTATTATTTTATTATCTTTCATTTTAAAGGTTTATTTTGGTCTTTTGCTTGGTTCTGTATAGATTCTGCGCCAAAAAAATTGGCGAGCCAAAGTAACCCTCTTTAAGGAATAACTTTGACTCAAATAAAAAAAAATAAAAAACAAATGAACTGTTATATTTTTGATATAAAATAATTTATTAATGATTAGCTACTATCCTTATTTACCAATTAAAACCATAATAACCCTTAGGGGCCAATCACAGTCCTTACACCAGAGGGATTTCTAATAATACACGGAAAAAAAAGCCAAAGTAACCCGCCCTTACGGTACCTACCTATTATTTATTCGTAGCTTTTGGGATTTTTGGGAACCTCTGGATTGGATCGATTCAATATTTTTTCTTTCAGTTAAGAAATATAAATGGTCGATTCTTTCGGATAATTTTTATTTTCACTTTTATAATCGAATAATTCCAAAAAGTTGTTCGAAAAATCAAATGAATTCTACTATTTCGAGCTTGAATTTCAAGTGATTTCAAATTCAATTTCAAATCTTGGAGCATATAACCAACTTTCAAATAGTTATCAAATCAAATACATTAACATTAAAAATAGCAACATTGCCAGCTGTTTGACAGCTCCGTATTCCGTAAATTTTTCGAAAGAAAATTTCGACTCAATCTATTTAGCTTTTTGTTTGCTGTGTTATTAATTCTGGTTAAAAAACATTAAAAATTGTGATTTTGTAGAGTTTTCAGTGAATATTTCACTGTGATGTGCTATGAAATGTCGTTAACTATAAATAGATCGAGGTGCAGTTACCATAGTTCGTAATATTCTGTCTGATATTGATGGTGGATCAGACATATTGAGGGGTATTTAGTAAATATGGGGAGGAGACAAGAGCCTGCCTGGGCCCTGGGCACCGTGGGCCTCACCGCGGCCAGGGAGCGAGGAGACATCGACCGAAAATTTCAGAATCGCCTGACTGTGACCCGCAGTATGATTGATAGATTAGGCCTAGAAAAAGAATTGCACGGACATATGGGATGCGTTAACTGCTTAGAATGGAATAGCGATGGGTCGTAAGTACATTTGTAATCATTGTTTGTAAATAGAATTGATTTATTTGCTTGAAAAAGTATTGTTGACATTGTGTTCATATCACTGCAGTCTACATGTATGTGGATGTAATTAGATCCTTCTGGATCCTTTATATTCCTGGTACACGTTACTGTATGGCTAGCATCTTAATACCATGGTTGGATGCTAAATAATGTCTTAAAAAGAGATGCTGGATTTCTAAAATATTGGTAATTGTAAAAGATATGAAATAACGGTAAAATCGTATTGATAAAACAACATGAATGAATTAACATAAAATGATAGCAAATGCATAGATTGTATTAATGGTTTTAATTAAAACAATATTCAATTATCCTCTCTGTCATCTGATGTAATGTCTCCTGTTATGTTTTCTTCTTGTGTTTTTGAGTTTTATACTAAAAACTCAGAAATCCTGTCCATGACTCAAATCTGTACCTGTATTTGCCTTTTTTTAAGGTAATGAAAGTTGTGACAGGATTTTATATTTAATTACAATTGTTGTGATTTGGTGAATTGATTGCATTGTTGCTGCAAATATGCATTCTGATAGTAGATAGGTAGATATTCAATAATGAGAGAGTCAGCTAATCAGCACTGTCAAGCAGCTGCAGCAGGCCAGTAGGTTTCTGAGTTTACTTATTTTTATAATCTAACATGGCATTTTGGCTTTATATGGATAAAGAGAATTATATCTATCTCCAGAATGCAGTACGATAGTGCCAACTTTTACAAAGTTCATTAAGTTCTTAGTTCAGATTTAGGCTTTATGAACTCTATGATTTTATGGGTTAAAAAAAAATACTTATTCTATAAATAAGAATAAAGAGTTTGTATTTTTTAAATATAAACCTAATGAAGACATTAGGATGCAAGTTTTTGCCTATGTTGAAATTGATTTAAAATGAAAAGTTTATAAACACAGATAGAATTACTCTCATATTCATAATATTAGTTGTGTTAGTATGGATTAGACTGAATTGCTTCAATTGATTATATAATTTATGCTCTTTCCATTCAGTATTCTAGCATCAGCCTCAGATGACCTGCACGTGATACTGTGGGATCCCTACAGATATAAGCAGCTCCACAACATATCTACAGGTCACACAGGAAACATATTCTCAGTAAAGGTGAGGTGAATCAAGTACATCCTTACTAATGTTATAAATGTGACAGTGTGTTTGTTTGTCCTTCAAAGATGCCGCAACAAAGCAATAGATTAACGTGATTTTTGCATGAGTATATTTGAGGACCAGGAGAGTGCCTTAGGCTACTTTTCATCCTGGAAAATCAAAGAGTTCCCGCAGGATTTTTAAAACTAAATCCATTAGAGGGAAGCCGCAGGTATCAGCTAGTCAACTAGTATGAAATAAATATTTTTCATTTGAATTTAGTTATAATACATCAATCATTTCTTTTAATAACTTATTAAATGATGACTCATTATACATTAGAATATAATCATCAACATTGTTAAATATACAATTAAAAGGTTGCTACATAACAGACTTTCTCATTTGCCTATTAAGTGTTGAATTGACTCATTCAACCTCATAAACACAAATTATGTGCAAATTAAAACATTTTGTTGCATCATGTGACTATGTGACTTAATTCAATATTGAATTTTAATTTGTTTAAGCTTTATGTTTTTGAATATCAGCTTCAAGTAAACTTTATCCGAAGAATAATGTTGATGTTTTTTTGAATGGGCAATCTGTCGAAGTTTACTTGAAGATGGTTGATATAGGGTCTAATAGTTTTATACACCTCTACAGTTCCTCTCGGAAGACGTGATAGCGACGTGCGCGGCGGACGGCTCGGTGCGGGCGCGCGACATCACCGGGGGCGGCTCGCTGCTGGAGTGCTCGTGCCACTGCGGCCGCGTCAAGCGCCTCGCCGCGGCGCCCGACAAGCCCCACCTGCTGTGGTCTGCGGGGGAAGACGGACTTGTTTTGTGAGTATCTTCCCCTAAGGCTATTTCTATCGCGACATCACCGGGGGCGGCTCGCTGCTGTAGTGCTCGTGCCACTGCGGCCGCGTCAAGCGCCTCGCCGCGGCGCCCGACAAGCCCCACCTGCTGTGGTCTGCGGGGGAAGACGGACTTGTTTTGTAAGTATCTTCCCCTAAGGCTATTTCTATCGCGACATCATCGGGGGCGGCTCGCTGCTGGAGTGCTCGTGCCACTGCGGCCGCGTCAAGCGCCTCGCCGCGGCGCCCGACAAGCCCCACCTGCTGTGGTCTGCGGGGGAAGACGGACTTGTTTTGTAAGTATCTTCCCCTAAGGCTATTTCTATCGCGACATCATCGGGGGCGGCTCGCTGCTGGAGTGCTCGTGCCACTGCGGCCGCGTCAAGCGCCTCGCCGCGGCGCCCGACAAGCCCCACCTGCTGTGGTCTGCGGGGGAAGACGGACTTGTTTTGTAAGTATCTTCCCCTAAGGCTATTTCTATCGCGACATCATCGGGGGCGGCTCGCTGCTGGAGTGCTCGTGCCACTGCGGCCGCGTCAAGCGCCTCGCCGCGGCGCCCGACAAGCCCCACCTGCTGTGGTCTGCGGGGGAAGACGGACTTGTTTTGTGAGTATCTTCCCCTAAGGCTACTTCTGTTCAACAGCTTACTCTCGTGACTCTGCGAAAAATTTTCTTCAGTTTGTTTCGCTATGTTATTGAAAACTTTAAGAAAATTTGTGATGAAAGGAAATATTACTTTTTCGACAAAATGAACTATCTTCCTCTTCCTAATGACTGAGGTTAGGTATTTTTAAAGGCTCGCCAGCTGGTGCGATCTTCAGCCATATGTATTTATCCACATAATATATTGTAATTCTGCGGAAACCCATTGGATTTCTTTAATGAAGCAATGAAGCAAGAAGCGTTTCTCTCCAGGTCAGAACTGTCCCGTCGACCGAACCCGGCCACGGCGACATATAATAAAAAAAATAAAAAATTGTTGTGAAAACGTGTTTCCCAGGCAACACGACCTCCGGACCCCCCACCGCTGTAACGCGGACTCGGCGAACGTGCTGGTGAACCTGCTCAACCACATGGGGCGGTACGCGGAGGCCAAGTGCCTCGCCATCAACCCGCGCCGCCCCTACCAGTTGGCGATCGGCGCCAACGACTTCTACGTGCGTATGTACGACACCAGGATGATCAAGTTGGCCAGGTTGCAGGTGAGCTGTGTATTTGGAACTTAGTTTTTTAGGGTTCCGGACATGAAGGGTAACCAACGGGACCTTATTAAGCCTCCGCTGTCCATCTGTCAATCAATCAATCAATCAATCAATCAATTTCTTTATTGCGAATTTGGGTAATATACAGGTGTTACAAATAAAATAAATGGGCAACCAAACTCTGCTTAAATACAGCATGCAACATTAAAAGTTAGCTTAAAATCTATTCCATTACATTACTATTAATTTATTACAAATACATTATACATTTCATTATATTATTATTAATTTATTACAATACATTATTTTTTTTTTTTACCATATCTAACCATTAAATAAGCAAATCATGGTCATACCATACGACGAAACCAAAATACGCGCTCGGAGGTCAACGCTCGCCGCGCGCGCCTAGTGTATCAACAGCTGATAGACAACGTTTGTAGGGTGACTCTAACCATCTGTTTTAAAATTGGATCTCTTTGGGAAACTATAACTTTGGTAATTCTTATTTCATTACTCATTATTATAAAAATACGTGTTGATTAAATTTCGTTTATTAGATTAATTATAGATTTTCTTTTTTTTTTTTTACACAAATCTTCACATTTTTCTGTCATCAAAAAATTCCTTAATGGAGTAGTAGGATTTTTTAATTAGAATAGTCTTCAACGATTTTTTAAAATTAGTCATACTTAGTATCTTTATGTCATTGGATAATTTATTATAAATATTAATTGACAAGCAGAATATACTTTTACGCATTTTTGCCGTCTTCGAAGGGCGAACCCGCAACCTCAACGGGTACCTCCTATTGTTCATATTTTGGAATAGGGAAAGGTTGCCATGGACAAAAACAGCTGACTCATAAATGAAGAGAGATGGGAAAGTTAGAATTTGGAGCTCCTGAAAGTGTGGCTTACAACTATCTGTCCAATGGAGGTTACGTATTGCTCTGATGCAACGTTTCTGAGCCCTGAAAACTTTCTCACGGTCTACCGAATTTCCCCAAAACATAATGCCATATCTCAATATTGACTCGACATATCCTAAATATGCTGTACGCAATGTATGTGTGTTGGCTCTTTTATTTAATTTATAAAGGGCGTAAGAAAATTTATATAACTTATTACAGATACTGTCAACTTGTGCGTTCCATTTTAATTTGCTGTCAACGATTAGTCCTAAAAATTTCGTCTCTTCAGTTTTGTTTAGCTGTATACCCATATGATTAATGCTGTCATTTATTTCGAATAAATCCCAATTAAATGTCATAATCTTAGTTTTTTCTAAATTTATGTTCAGGTTGTTTTTATTTAGCCAGTCAATTATTTGTCCAATTGATTTATTTATTTCGGATACATAGTTAGGGATGCTGCATCCTTCGTAAACGACAGTGCAGTCATCTGCAAAAAGTACCACTGATTGAGATATAGCAGATGGCAAATCATTAATGTATACTAGAAATAATAACGGGCCTAGAACGCTCCCTTGTGGAACTCCATATCGGACGTATCGAGACGTCGATCGATACACCTTTTCCGTAAGATCATTAGGACATACTTTAGTTATTTCGGTAATTTGAGATCTATCAGTTAGATAAGACTCAAGTAGATCTAACACTGTTCCTCGGACTCCATATTGGTGCAATTTTCTCAATAATATTCTATGATCCACAAAATCGAAAGCTTTGGTCATGTCCATATACAACGCGGCTATAGGAATTTTACTGTCAATACATGTCATAATTTTATCAAGAAGGTCATAGATTGCCATATTTATTGACTTATTTTTCCTGAATCCTTGTTGTTCTTTTGCAAGAAGCCCATTTTCCTCTAGGTAGTTACTTAACCGCTTATAAATAACTTTTTCAAAAACTTTGGCAAATATTGATATTAAGGCTACAGGTCGATAACAACTAACATCATATTTATCGTTTTTTTTAAAAAGTGGTTTTACTATTGATAGTTTTAGAGCTTTTGGAAATTCCCCATGCTCTATGCATAAATTTATTATGTGACACAGGATGCCTGAAATTGACAACGAAACCTTTTTTACAACCTTTGTGATTATTTCGTCATAACCAGCGCTTTGGGTATTTTTAAGGGCTTTTATTATTTGATATAATTCAACAGGAGTGACGGGGGACATAAACATAGATGAAGACTTATTAATTTGTATGTGATAGTTGCTTTCATTATCTATTATCTGAGCCTCTCCTACAATATTAATAAAATGATCATTAAAAATTTGTGCTATGAGTGCTGGTTCCGTAATATCTCGATTTTTGTATTTTATTTTCTCTATTTGATTTTTAGGAGCACAAGTGTTATTATCTTTAATGTCTGTCAGCGGGTTGTGTCTCATGATCCTGCTAGATCTTTTTTTCGGTGATTTTGGTATGGAACCCTTCGTATGTGAATCTGACTCGCATTTGACTGGTTATTTTAGGATAATGAATTTTAAAACAGGCGGTGGTGGAAACGCTGTGTGAAGGTTATCGACGTGTGTAGGTGCGTTGACCGCTCTTAACTGGTCTTCAGAATCCGGAAGGACGTGTTTACGGCGTAAAATGTATTAAGGCTCGCTTCGCTCGTCAAACAGACGAGCGAAGTGAGCCTTAATACATTTTACGCACTCGAAGGGATCTACTCCCCTCTTCTCCTGAAGGGAAGAAGTTTGTTGTTCCTCAGGTAGCTTTTTATTCAGTGTAAAGGATGATGTATGTTTCGAGGAGGAGCAGCAGCCGAGCGTGCCCAGCACGCGGCTGGCGTGGGAGCGGCAGAACGTGCGCTGCTCGCGCGCCGGCCACGGCGACCGCGACAACAACATCCCGCGCGCCGCCGTGCAGTACTACGCGCCCGGTGAGTGGGGAACTAGTGTCCCAATCCGGCCTTGTATGTTGGGAGGCTTTGGCCGTGGCTTGTTACCAACCCACCGTCAAAGACGTGCCGCCAAGGGATTTAGCATTCCGGCACGATGGCGAGTTGAAACCGATTAGGGGTATAGGTTGAATGTACAATAATAACACAAGAAGGACGAACAAACACACTTTCGCATTTATTATATTAGTAAGGATATGTGTGAAAATGGATAGGACTGGCTGATAATTTTCAGGTCACTTATCCATGGAGCCAAACGAGCATACGTTCCCGAAGAAAGCGACTACGTACGTGGCGTTTAGTCATGACGGCAACGAGCTACTCGTCAACCTGGGCTCCGAACAGGTATATCACCTCTTTTTGACAGAAAAGCAGTGCTTATCCTTAGAAAAGCATTGTTGAACCTGGACAAAGTACTGCTTGTCCTGAACAAAGCACTGCTTGTCCTTAGCAAAGCACTGCTTGTCCTGGGCAAAGTACTGCTTGTTCTGAGCAGAGCACTGCTTGTCCTGAGCAAAGCATGGCTTGTCCTGGGCAAAGAACTGATTGTTCTGAGCAGAGCACTGCTTGTCCTCAATAAAGCACTGCTTGTTCTGGGCAAAGTACTGCTTGCTCTGAGCAGAGCACTGCTTGTATTGGGCAAAGTATTGCTTGTCCTGAGCAAAGCACTGCTTGTCCTGGGCAAAGTACTGTTTGTTCTGAGCAGAGCACTGCTTGTATTGGGCAAAGTACTGCTTGTCCTGGGCAAAGTACTGCTTATTCTGAGCAAACAAAATCTTACATCATACATTTAAAAAAATAATCTTCCAATAGTTGAAATCGTATTTGAATCCAAATCAATAACTTTTACCCTAAATTAAGGAGTTATTGGTTTGTTCGTCAGGTGTACCTGTTCGACATAAACAACGCCAGGCGGCCCGTCCTAGTGGAGAGCTTCATAATACAGCACAACCACGGGTACCGCGAGGGCGAAACCAAGCAGTCCCCGAAGAATGGTACCACCGCCGGCAGCAGCGCCGGCGCCAACGGCACCATCGACCAGCAACCGCAGCTACCCGACAGGGTCAGGCAGATCAAAGAAATGGTAAGAAGGGGGACTTGCATTTTCACTCGCGTGGAGTTAGACATAGAAATATTTTTTATTCAAATAAACTTTTACAAGTGCTTTTGTATCGTCGATGAATCTACCACTGGTTCGGAATGCCGTTCCTGCCGAGAAGAGCCAGCGATAAACTCGGCGGTTGCACTTTTCAAAAAAATTTTTTTACACTAGGTAACAAAACTATGCTATGCTAGTGTTTCCACAATGAAGTTTCAAAAATGCAAAACAATCCAAGACATGTTAAGACGGGCAGACAAAAGTAGACCCATTCCCGTTGGTGGCACCGTTCACGAGCATGACGTATGTTCCAGCTGTTGCTTCGCTCAACCATATTTATTAGGGTAGGTCGCCTTGCTTTTCCTGAAATCCTATGTCAATCTCTGGGACTTCTAAAAATATAATAATAATGACGACCTCCCTTTCGCAGTGGTGAGCACTGTGGTCTTGAAACTGCCTCCCAGTTTCAAGACCACAGTGCTCACCACTGTTTGATTCCCAACGGGGGCAATTTAGGAATTTATAACTTCTGAATTGGGACTGGTCATGTCTGGTGAGAGGCTTTCGCCATGGCTAGTTACCACCCTACCGTCAAAGACGTGCTGCCAAGCGATTTGGTGTTCCGGCACGATGGCGTGTAGAAACCGATTAGGGGTTGAATCTACACTGCCATATACGTTCCAAGCTGATGTAGTCTAAGATGATAACGGGCTTGTTATCATCATAGACTACATCCTCACTTAGTATCAGGTGACATGCAGTCAAGGACTATCTTGTAAACGAATAAAAAAAAAAAAGAATCCCATTTCAATTTCTGGGTCTTGTAATATAATTGTTTCCAGGCGAATGAGCTGGTCAACAGCGGGAATTATTCTTCGGCTGTGGAGCTGTACAACACCGCCATCGCCGAGTGTCCCGACTGCGCCATCTTGTACTCCAACCGGGCCGCGGCGCTGATGAGGCGGTGTTGGTGAGTCTATCCACGCCCTAATGAGCTGGACGACACTGGTCAATTACTGTTAACCAGGAAATCAATAAAAAATTTTGAGACGTTTTGTTTTTTGATTTTTGGATATATTTTTTTATTATGAGACAGGCTCGCGCTTGACGACAATCAATGATGGTAAGCATTGTTAAGGTCTAGGTTGAGGTCTAGGTAGCAAAATGCTTTATTGCCTAGAAATTGTCTAGAAATTGAAGTAATATTTAATAGTGCGAACTAAAGTCAAACGTTCGATGTAGGTCAGGGGACACATACGCGGCCATCAAGGACTGCTACAAAGCGATCAAGCTGGACTCGGGCCACGTCAAGTCCCACTTCCGGCTCGCCAAGGGCCTGATGGACTTGAAGCGGGCCCGCGAGGCCCACGAGTGCCTGCTGTACTTCAAGGACAAGTTCCCGAAGCACGCGGAGAGCCACGCCGTGTTCCTGCTGCAGAAGGACATCAATGTGGCGTTGGAGACCATGGAGACCCAGCCCGATGAAGGTATGTTTTGTTTTTTTCATAGAGTATTCCATAGAGTTCGTGGTCTATGGTTCGGGCTCGGTAGTCTTATAACGTTTAGTGACGGTAGTTTTATAAAGTTTAGTGACGGTAGTCTTATAACAGTTAGTGACGGTGGTCTTATAACGTTGACATCATGGTGAATAATGCTCAGTTATGGTCATAAGGTTTTAAAAAGAATATTAGCCAAGCTAAATTCGACTTATATTCTTCTCTCCCCTCCAAATAAGCGAAAAGCTTGTGCTTGGAGTGGGTACGACAATAGTGCAACGGGTGGGGTTCGAACCTACAACCTTTCAGTTTTCAGTCCGCACCTTTAACTGTTGGGCTATTGAGGCTTCAAATTATAAATATTCAAATGCAAATTTTGCACATAGGCACAGGCTTAACGTATGTCCTAATTTGGAACAATTGTAACATTAATTCCTATAAATTCAAATTCAAAATTTATTTATTGCATGTAGGCCAACTTGTAGCTCTTATGACACGTCATAAATTTACCACCGGTTCGGAATGCAGATTCTGCTGAGAAGAGCCGGCAAGAAACTCAGCAGTTGCACTTTTCAAAAAAAAAAAAATTACTATAAGTAACAAAACTATGCTATGTATACAGTGCGTCTATAATTAAGGTTCCCCTATTCATGTTCCAGTGGACGAGGACGGCCAGTCCGGCAGCGCGCTGGAGCGTCAGTCGCGCAGCACTGCTCTGGACTACAGCTGCAGGTTCCTCGGACACTGCAACACCACGACTGACATCAAGGAAGCCAACTTCCTAGGACCCGATGCCAACTTCGTGGCAGCTGGGTAAGACAAAAAAATCATCACCTTACTATAAATTCACAATTTGTAAGTTATTCTGTTGTTCTACTAAAAAAAGACGTGTGGCACTCGGGGACTGCCGCGGTAAAGCATAGCATTTTTTATCAACGCCATCTAGCGGCTCACCGTAGAGGAGTCCCGTGTCAGGTTATTTTCGTTACGGAATTTCTGGATTCGGTCTCCACGCTGGCCCGCGATAGAAGCTATGCAATAGCTTAAAAAAATTCTAAAAATCTATTTCGCAAATACTTTTTTAGACAACATTGAAAAATCATCGACGGCGGTATAGAGCTGATGTTGTTTCTGCTCTCTGCTGTAGGTGATTAATTAGAATAAGGTTGTTAGAAAAGAGGTTCTACTACGTTTGTTACGGTTTTCCATAGAGTTCATGGTCTATAGTTCGTGATCGGTAGTTACACTTACAACGCTTAGTGACGGTAATCTTATAAAGTTTAGTGACGGTAGTCTTATACTTTTTTTTTGGTGAGTCTAAATCAGCGTTTTGTTTGATTTGTATTCGTTTTATATGTGCAGTTCTGACGACGGCAGCATGTTTATATGGTGTCGGAAATCTGGCAACATCATCAGATGTCTTCGCGGAGACGAGTCGATAGTCAACTGTGTGCAGCTCCATCCCACCATGTTCCTGCTGGCCACCAGCGGCATCGAGGCTGTCGTGCGTCTCTGGAGCCCTAGGCCCGAGGTAAGGGACTTGTACAACCCTTAAATAAAAGGGGCCATTTAGGAATTTCTAAATTGTCTCTGGTCTGGTCTGGTGGGAGGCTTTGGCCGTGGCTAGTTACCACCCTACCGTCAAAGACGTGCCGCCAAGCGTTCCGGCACGATGGCGTGTAGAAACAGATTAAGGGTGTAGGTTGAATTTACACTGTTATAGCCCTTCCAAGTTAGCCCGCTACCATCTTAGACTGCATCGTCACTTACCATAAGGTGTGATCGCAGTCAAGGGGTATCTTGTCATCGAATAAAAAAATAAAAAAACCTAAGGGTAATAATAATTCAGCTGAGAAACGAAAGCCAAGATCTTTCAGGTTTCCCTCACTAGCGTACTGTATCTTCTCTGCTTCAATAGGCATGATGACCGATTTTGAAAAACTGTTGAATGGAGTATCTACTATTTCGAAAACATATCTTATTTTAGTAAAAAAAAAAGGTTTGGTAGATAAAATTACCATTTCAATTTTGACGCTCGACGGTGTCATGGCGTCAGTCGTGACGTCACTTCTATGTTTTTCATAGTAAAGTTTGAAGATAGACGTGACGTATCGCTCTAATTGGTGTTCAATCCAATATGGCGGATTGTTGTATTTCATAGTTTTATTTTATCAAAATAAATGTCAATCTCGGTCAAAAAAAACAAATACTTTTTCTATAATCCATGAATTCTATTTCATAAGAAAAATTAATTTCATTGATTCTTGGTTAGTGGCATCATGCCTATTGCTACAATGTTAGACATTTATTTCTCATAGTAAAGGACATTATTACTTCTTTTAACATTTTTTTTACCATAAAACTGTTGCAAAATAACAATGAGAATATCTTATAGCAATTAATGTTATAATTGTTCCAAATTAGGACATACGTTAAGCCTGTGCCTATGTGCAAAATTTGCATTTGAATATTTATAATTTGAAGCCTCAATAGCCCAACGGTTAAAGGTGCGGACTGAAAACTGTAAGGTCGCAGATTCGAACCCCACTATTGCACTATTGTTGTACCCACTCCTAGCACAAGCTTTTCGCTTATTTGGCGTGGAGAGGAGAATATAAGTCAAGTTCAGCTTGGCTAACATTCTTTATTAAAAAAAAATATGATTACACTTTTTTTTTGCTTGGTTTTATTTTTGCATGGTAAATCCCACATCCAGTTATTGTTCCTGTATCCTTAATGTTAGCGAATTTTAATTTATTTTTCTTTCTTTGCTTGCATTCGATTTTGCCAAGACCTTTGGAATATGGGTGTAGCGGAAGAAGGCTTGTAATCTCGTGATTTTATTTATTTTGCTCAAAGTTGTCTTCTCAGTTGTTTCATGAATATAAATTCATATTTCGTATTTAGATTTTGGTTGACATTGTGCTATTTTCACGTAAATTCAGTGAGTTTTTATTTTTTCATCTTTTGCTATGACATTCCTCTAACTGACATAGACATACATAATTCAAACGAAATTTTATATGGAGAGTGTTTGAAGCTACTAAATCATGACGTCATGTTGCAATAGAAAATTTGTTCCCGCAATTATTGCCATTATAAGAAAATCATGGAAGTAGGAGGTACAAATACCACAGCACTTCAAAATTTATGAAAATTCGATCTCAAAAGTCATTATTTTTATCTATACTCGTGATTTTGACAGTTAGTAGTTGATTCGCAGGTGGTTTTTGTCTGTGGTTTTTGTTTTCGTTTGACCCTTTCAAAAGTCAAACAAGGACAAGTTTATCTCTTTCATTTGTCCCCATGCTCTAGCCGGGAGAAGTTGCTCCACTTGTTATGCCAAATAGGGATATACGGTCGGGGACAAAAAATGTTTACCACTTTTCAAATTAGATTCTTCGTAACCCTGCGTTCAGTAAGGTCTATAATGCTATATCAAGGCATTTGTTACGTTATAAAAATTTCATGCATCGTTTTATCAAAAAAAAAATATTAATGACTTTTCTATACAAATATTATAATAAAACTCATTTCCTAAATTCAAGTTTGACACATTAGCATCATTGCCCTTGTAAAAGTGACAATTAATTATCAAAAATATTATATTTGTTATTTGAAATTTAAATATACAAAATAAATGGAAAGCTTAATCATAATTCTAATGGTGAAGTTCATATTGTGCATTGAATCATAATGATGCTGCTAGCATCCACAGTCAAAAACAGTCAAAAGGAGGTGGATGAGCTACGGTGATGCGTGGTGTTTCTGCAGCATTTTACATCGATGTTCTGCAGCAAAATTCCGACAACCTAAATTCAAGATAATGCGCCGAGCTACAATTCCATGGTTCAATCTGCACCGTGGCAGTCATCTCGTTCAATAGCCCGCTCGATCTGCTGATTTGAAACTGAAAATTTATGGGGCTTAATGATTCAAAGCTGGGACTGTCAGAATCAAAGAAATCCTCAAACTCTTAGATCACATTGCGCTGGGGTATGAGATGATATCACAGATGATATGAACTGACTTATCGCCTTGTCGCGTTTATGCGAGAGAGTACGTGTTGTCATAGCAGCGAATGGAAGTTAATTATGCTAATTATTTATTTATACTAATATTGTTTAGTTTCTCAATAATAAAATTAAGAAATAAAGATTCTTTGAAATTTCATTAGATTATTACTTCCGTTTTCATATTTTGGTAACTCGTGTCCTGTGCTCGTGTCTATATGAGATAATATCTATGTATTAAAATTACTAGCTTTCGCCCGTGACTTCGTCCGCGTGAAGTTAGGATTCTAAAATTTCCATGGGAAAATTCTATTTTTCCGGGATAAATGTCGCTATCCAAATCCTCAACTATATCCATGCAAAAAATCATGTGGATCTATTGCTCCGTAGCTGTGTGATGGAAGGACAAACCAACAACGAACAAACAAACACTCACATTATTTTATAACATTAGTAAGGATTTTTATTCCAAAAAAGGTTTTCTACATCTAACCTATTTAGCAGTCACCTACTATTAAAGAGACCGCTAAAGGACTGTCTAAGCACCGCTACATGTTAAAAAGTCTATGATCTATGGCTAATCAAATCACATATCGACCTTCTGACACAGATGTGTGCATGCAATTATGAATCTTAAGGTGGTAAACATTTTCTGTCCGCGACTGTACTTCTCCTTTCCCCTGTCGCCATGCTTTAGCATAGGGAGAAGATAACTTTATCCCCTGTCAGTGGATAAAATCGGGGGATAATTTTTTTATCTCCTGCCCATGCTACCAGTGCTGGTAAAATGTATAAGGCTCGATTTTCTGTATTCCATCACATTGTATATTACCTGCATTTTGGTGAATAAATAATGTATGTATTCTGTCCTTGCGCACAGGACGGCTTGGGCGAGTCGCGCGTGGTGCCGGAGGCGGGCGCGGCGGCGGCGGCCAACCAGCAGCGCATGCGCAGCGACCCCTTCGAGGCCATGCTGCTCAACATTAGCTTCGCCGGCGGCGCCGACCGCGAGCTGCACTCGCCCGCCTGCCGCGCCACGTGAGTCCACCACCACCGTCACCTCTACATCGCCATATATAACCATCACCATAACCTCTTATCATCACACAATCATCATCACCACCTCTTCATCATCATCACCGCTTTATCGCCATAATCTCTTATCATCACACAATCATCATCACGTCTTCATCACCATAATATCTTATCATCACACAATCATCATCACTACCTCTTCATTATCATCACCTCTTCATCACCATAACCATCACTATAACCTCATCATCACACAATAATCATCATCACCTCTTCATCACTATAACCAAAACCTCTTATCATCACACAATCATCATCACCACCTCTTTATCGCCATAACCTCTTATCATCACACAATCATCATCATCACCTCTTCATCACCATAACCAAAACCTCTTATCATCACACAATCATCATCACCACCTCTTCAGCATCATCATCTCTTTACCATCATCAGCTCTTCATCATCATCATCGTTCGCGCGAAACTAAAATTTTAAAATCCCGCGAGATTTTTCTGTTTTGCCGATATTAAAGGGAGCCTATGTCACTCCGAACTCTCAACTAACCCCATGTAAAAACACGTTTAGAAAGATAATTTTAACATTTCAAAAAGAAATTCAAGATAGCGAATTTTTGTTTTCATACAAAATATATGCAAGATCGAAATTTCTGATGGTTTCTGATAGAAGACAAAACTTCATACGGAGGAGAAATTATACCTAAATTCTAATGAATAAAGTGTTATTTATTTAGCTAACTAAAAAAATAGGTAAGATCTAACATAATGGTCGCTTTTTGTATTGCAGTTAAACCCGCCTGCAGATCTCTTTTACGGATTTCCAATAAACGTCGCCAAGTCAGTTGTAAATATAATTATTGTAATCATACGATTGTATCTCGTTATCATTTTGTATGATTTTCCCTTAGAATATTAATGCTGATCGCATATTACAGCGACGTACGTGCCGCAAATATTTTTGCTCCCTAACACAATAAGGGCCGAAACACAAAAGTGCGATGCGATTTTCCAACACGTAAACCTGTGCTGCGTGATTACGGACTTGTAACGAGTCGTCTTGCTTCGATTTATGATTTAGTATCGTAAATCAGTGTCGTTTAGCAACGCGGAACGTCGAGCGATCTCGTAGTTTTTGAAGGTGAGACGTCGCCACAAGTCGTTGTTTTGTGTTTCGATCCTATGTGGTGTATTAGTCTGATGCTCAAATCTATAGAGCATGCTTTGACTTATCACTAACTTAAGATAGAGTTAAAAGGAGACACAAATATGCTTTGACGTAAATCTGTCTTGTTTTAACTATGTCTTGAGTCTAAGCAAAATGAGAGTGCGGTCTATAGATTTTAGCCTCAGGGCGAAAGAATGCCACTAAGGCGGAGTTACTTTTAATGATTTTCTTCAAAATACAATTGAAGTTTTCGTTATGAAAACAAAATGAATCGCTCAAAGAACACCAGTCTAATATAGTAAGTTTACAGGAGTAAAGTTTACGCAGTATTTTTTCATCCTGTACTGTTACGCCGTAAACTGTACTTTATTTGCTTATTTTTAATGTATTTATTTTTGTTTAGTTAAAGTTAGTATTATAAGGAATACATTTTTATGTTATAAAAAAGATTTAAAGTTAACTAATAAAAACTTGTGTTGTGTTTTTACATGTTAAGAAAAACATTGAATTAATGGACTTGTGTTCTTTGCAAAATAAACGATAATAACTTCCACAGGTCGAGGCGGGGTGAATCCGTCGTTCTTAAACGTCGAAACCGTGTCAGTCCTTAAAATAATGTGATCGGGCGCGTACGGTTTGCTGTAATGTGCGATTAGCTCTATAATATTTATCGTTAGTTTTTAATCATTTATAGAATGGTGCCAAGTTGTTTGTTTTTTATTGTTTCCGAATTACAGGAATTCTTAGTTACAAGGGTTCTTAATCACGCTTCCATTAAAAACTTAAAATTATGATCCTATATTCCTTTTGAAATCTCGCTTTGAAATGAATTTTTTTAAACTTGAATTGAAAATTTTCATAGTGTTAGTTGTAATATACCTTACAAATAAAATATAGATCCAAACTAATAGATCAATGCAAAAAATATTATGACAAAGAAATAGATGAATAATTAAAGTTTAATTAATTAATTAAAGTTAAAGTTTAATTAATTAAAGTTAAAGCGTATTGTAGCGTGGAATGATGGTCGCCTTAAATTCGTGTAATATGACGTCACGCATCGTATTGTATTACGGCGAGCTTCGTACCGTAGTTGCACATTAGGCCGATAACTTCTTTGTTTATTGAAAATATTTACTTTCACTGTTGTGTTTTATTTTGCTTTATAATAGTTTTCTTTTAATCTGTAAAAAATCGGGATAGTAACACATTTTAACACAGACAGATTATGCCGCGTTTCCACTTTATTGTGACGACACACAGTCGTGCAGTTTAAGTTGAGGCTTGTATATTTAAAAGAGGTGTTCACATACAGGACGGTAGGTACAATTACCTGTTGTCTACGACCTTTGCTCTGACGATAGATTTTCAAGATATTGTCGTAAAACGATTAAAAACGTCACTACTAATCGTGACGACAAATCGTGTTTCGTTGTTGTGGCTATCTATCGTCTGACATAATCCCATTAGAAATCTATCAGTAACGTAGGATGTATCCAAAACTTTCTTTTCCGTCTTTTTAAAAATTAATAAATTATTCAAATTAATTAACGAAGTAATACTCAGGAGCAATCACACAGTCACACTATTGAAATCCAAAAAAACTGATGTGCAAACGACAAGCCGATTGTCGTGAACCGATAAAATGTCATGATCCAATGGGAACAGGTAGATACGATAGTTGTCCAACGATAAAAAATTTTGACGACATACATATATGAGAACAGCTATACAGCTAGAGACGATAAGTCGTTCAACGATAAATTAACCGTTACGATAGAATGGGAACGGGGCCTTACTCTAAACAAATAAGTGCATGTTTAAGTCATATAGTTTTATAAAGAATATTTTTCATATTTTATTGTCATATAACTAAGCGGCGCGTTGGCCGTGACGCGTTCTATTTGTTTCAACCCTTATGTCAGTAGTAACTTAAAACTGACATCTTATCTTTGAAAACAGTTTTTTTAAACTCGTTGTAAATATTTTTAAATAGTTATTTTATGTTTAAAGCGACATTATTATTAAAGGAGGGTTATTATATTATTATTACTACTATATATTAAATAATAATTGATTAATTGCAATTAATTTTATTATTAAAGAAAATGCTCACAGCTACTACTGCAGTAGAAAACTTAATTTACGAATATGGAATGTGCGTGTGGTTTAAATTGAAATTGCCTTCAAATGACTTTATCAGTAAACTTTATTTACACGAAATCATATCTAAATTATTCATTTTTAGGGTTCCATACCCGAAGGGTAACCAACGGGACCCGAAAATCAGTCTTTCCGTATTTCAGCATGTTTAGATCCTACTATATATATTTATATTATAAATGTGAAAGTGTGGATGTTTGGATGTTTGTTACTCAATCACGTCGCAACGACTGAACCGACTCTGCTGAAATTTGGCACAGAAGTAGATCATAGTCTAGAGTAACATATAAGCTTTTTATCCAGGAAAATGAGAGAGTTCCCGCGGGAATTAAAAAACCTCAGTCCACGCGAACGAAGTCGCGGGCATCAACTAGTAAATTTATAAATATGTAAAAATACAATTTACTGGTATACTAAGTACCTACTGTTACAAAAAATCATGAACTATTCAAATATATTTTTGTCTGGTGGGAGGCTTTGGCCGTGGCTAGTTACCACCCTACCGTCAAAGACGTGCCGCCAAGCGATTTAGCGTTCCGGCACGATGGCGTGTAGAAACCGATTAGGGGTATAGGTTGAATTTACACTGCTATACCCTTTCCAAGTTAGCCCGCTACCATCTTAGACTGCATCGTCATTTACCATCAGGTGAGATCGCAGTCAAGGGCTATCTTGTCATCGAATAAAAAAAATATATATATATTTTTTTGTGTCTTTCATCAAGAGTTACTCAGTAGTGACTCTCGCCTTGGCCAAATAATTTTTTGGATTATTAATTATTTATTAACGGACTGAGGCTCTAGTTTTCGACAACTGACAGCGCTAAGATCTACTCACAGAATCCCTAGACTTATATTTTTTATCCATTGAAGGTTTACTATGAAATAATAAATGACATTTCACCATGAAACTTCAAACCTTCAATGGATAAAAAATGTCTATCGTCGGTGATAGGCACTGAGTTACAGAATCAGCCCTCTGATGGGGTTTGATGAACCCCGGACCTTTCGGTTTTCAAACCGCCATTTAACCGTTGCGCTGTTGAGGCTTGAGATCAAATTGCATATAGATTTTGCCAGAACTTCCAATCGACATTCGTAATGTCTAGTAGAAAAGTTCTATTTGCAGTCTCATAAAAAAACTGTAAATGTTAAATTATATTTATTCATCAATAAAAAATCATATTAATGTTAACTCGTATAAATACTATAATTAATAAATAAAACAAGTGAGAAAGTAAAATAGGTATTTTAATTATTCTTATCTTAGTGTAAATTAATTTAAGTTTGAGACATAAAAAGCTCATGGAACTGAGATGAAGTAAATTAAAAAAAAAACGCATAAATACAAAAAACAAATAAAATTTAAAAGTAATATGATAAAAAATTAGATAGTTTGACACCAATTAAACTATAATAGTGATATATAGTAACGCTATAATTGTATGTAATATAAAATAAAATGTACAGTCGAGCGGGATATTAAAAACAAATTATGTCTATGGCAACTTGTGTAGTATTAGTATAGATTATAGTTCAATGCATTTTTTCCTTATAAGTTACCTATGTCGTATTACGAATTGATAGTATCTCAGATTAGTAGATAAGCTTTGGTTCAACGTTTCTGAAACGAGCCACTAAGGTGTTGAACGCTCTCCCGGTGTTCGTTTTTCGTGTAACTTGAGTGCCTTCAGGGCAAGAGTGGAGTGAATAGGCATCTGCTAGGCAAGCGCGCTCCAATCTAGAACTCATTGCTTTCTGGCATGATTATCCTCAAGCGCAAGCCTATCTTGTGATAAAAAAGGTTTGTAACATGCAGGTACATTTACAATTCATTTATGAGCTATTTCTAATGCCTTGCTGAAATATAACTTCTAAATAATGATTTTTTTGTTCGTGTTAAGGAAGGTTTAGTATAAGGCAGTAACTGGCGTAAGCGTTGAGGGTATATTATTATAGACTTATAGTTATTGCGTGAAAAGAAAAAAAATGTTCGTACCAAACGAGCATATACATGAAAAAATGATTGCGTGGGACTACTCCAGCGTTGGCGCGCCAGAGACATTAGCCAGTCGCTGTCTTATGCTGAGATCTATAGAGCTCTGACTTAAGATAGAGTTAAAACGAGACAGAAATATGCTCTGACATAAATAAATCTGTCTTGTTTTAACTCTGTCTTGAATCTGAGCGGAGTGAAAGTGCAGTCTATAGATTTCAGTCTTAGTCTAAGCCTGCCTTTATTTGTGATATATTTAAGCACTTGTGCGCTCGGCTGTACAAGTAAGACTAAGGTAATACGACGGTAGAGTGTGTAAACGCTTTGCTAATATTCCCATTTTGTATAAAGAGTTCTTGGATATTTTTTTTAACTCATAGATGTTGTTAAATTAAAGATTTGTTAGTATATACTGTGTTTTATTTGATGTGATTAAAATTACCTATAATCTATATTACCATTTTGCAGTGACCTCTATTAGAGGTAATATAGATTGACACTGGATTGGGTATCACCAGCTGTCACAAATGACAGATTAAAATGGACCAATTTCAGACTCTACAAGTCTACAGTTTACATACGAGTATCTAGAACTAATTAAACGTAATTAAACAGGGATGCACGAAGTGGGAAAAAGTATCAACTTTTTGACAACTATAGTAAAAAATAGTGACAAGTGGTCCAAAAAAAATTACAGTAGCATGTGTAGTGTTATCATAGATTAATTCTAGAGTCGGCAAACTAAAGCATATAAGTCACAAAAACTAATATTTTTTTATTAAACCCAGTGTTCATTTATTTTAATATACCTTCTGACTAAAACACATACCTAAGTCAAAGCCGTTCGCTTGAGACGTGCTTGAGAGTTCAAATTGAAGCGAACGTCTTTGACTTATGTGCTTTAGTCTGCCGACCCTATAATTAATCTATGATAATATTTATGTGTCGACCCAACACTATTTCATTTTATAATAAACTAGCTGATGCTCGCGACTTCGTTCGCGTGGAATTCGTCTTCAAGATCCCGCGGGAACTATAATTTTTTTCGGAATAAAAAGTAGCCTATGTTTTAATGCAAGGTATATTCTATCTTCATTTTAAATTTCAGCCAAATCGGTCCAGTAGTTTTTGAGTTTATTCATTACAAACATACACACAAAAATACAAATCTTTCCTCTTTATAATAGTAGTGTAGATTAAATAGTATTGGGTCGACAGATTCCGCCATTTTTCTTTTTTTTTTTTTGAAGTATTTCTCTTCCCGTTGCAGCATCGCAGGTACCAGGAGAACATCGCATCTAGGAGCGGGAACTCTGCCCCCGTTGGCAAATCACGCCAACGGTGGTGGAGTTACCAGGCCCAGACACGTTCCGGAGAACTTCTTCCTTGTCAGGTTTAAGTTGACATCTTGAAGGTTCTTCCTGTTGCTTCTAGCATGTTCTATTCAGATAATGTCGTCCTCTTGAGTTGATGATAATTCAGGTTGTTTTGATCTGAAAACAGAAAAATAAAGACATGAGTGAAAAGTATATTTTTTCATTTATTTCTTGACTAGCTGATGCACGCGACTTCGTCCGCGTGGATTTAGTTTTTTAATTCCTGCGGAAACTGATGTTCCGGAATAAAAAGTAGCCTATGCCACTCTCCAGGTCCTCAACTATATTCATACAAAAAATCACGTCGATCGGTAGCTCTTTTACAGCGTGATTGAAGGACAAACCAACAAACAAACACACTTTCGCATTTGTAATTTACTTAGTCTAAGTATTTAGATGAGAAATAATTTAAAAAAGGATGGATGAAATAGTGAAATACCTATTTAGGAAAAAGAACTAACTTGTAAGTAAGGTCAGGGGGAGTAAGTGAAACATACTTTTCTGTTTTTTCTACAAAATGACCTCTAAGTCAATAAAAAAAATGTCAATTTAAATAACGATCAATGCAAAGTACTCTTCCTTAAATGGGCTTTCTATGACATGATCTCTAAGTCCTCTATTAGTGCAAATAACGATAAAATTACTAAGTAAAAGTAGACCATGGTTTCGTTTCACTTACCCTCAAAATGGGGTAAGTGAAACAATGATCAGTACGCTGCTAATATAAGGTCTACAGAACTATTTCAAGGACTAAAATGACATCTTTAATTGCTTCAATCGAATACGAGTCTCAGTGCATGGCTATATGGTCTAGTTTCATAAATAAAAGGAAAAAACTGAAAATGGGGTAAGAGAAACATAGTCAAGCAGTCAGGGGTAGTAAACCAAAACAAAAATGGGTACGTTATAAATTTTTATTAATTAGCTAACACCATGTTTACAATATTTTTACGTCTTCTTCTATTCTTGCTTTCTTAGTGGATGCCTACGTCATAATAGCTATCTGTAGGCAAAATTTCAACCCGATCCGTACAGTAGTTTGAGCTGTGCGTTGATAGATCAGTCAGCTAGTGTCAGTCACCTTTTCCTTATATATATTTAATAGATTAACTTTTTTATGGATGCCTCAAATTTTATCAAAATAATTATGGGAATAAAACTAAATATACCAAGTCTTACTGTCAGTAAAAACATAAATTATTCTATACAAAGAATATAATATTATGTACAGATGATTCTATATGTGATAAGTTTCATCAAAATCAGTCTGTTTTTTTTTAATGACGCTCGAACAAACAGAATGTCTGGTGTGTCAGACACAAGACGGCCTATAATCAAATATTAGTTTTTTTAAATAAGATATAATTTAAAAAAGGTTGGTAATCTCTGACATGGGGTAAGTGAAACATATGTTTCTCTTACCCCGCTCATCTCTGTTTCACTTTCCCACTCGAAACTTTTAGTGACTAGAATCTTTACCATGTCTTAAATTAATAATTTGAACGTTTTAGACAAAAAATACAATTGGAATATTAAATCTATACCTTATTCAAGGTACTTACCGCAAAAAACTTTTGAAAACTCTATAAAATCACTTTAAAACAAGCAATAAATATAACCGCGTCTAACTCGTGTTTTGAGTTTTGAAAAATGTCAGATTTCTTTCTTAAATATATACCTTGTAGAATTATCGCAGCAACATCTATGTTAAAAAATTTATACCACTTCGTCAATACTCTTTGATCGACTGAGAGCAAATATCGATAAACTGCATAGTTTGTTAGATATGGCTTTGTGTTTCTCTTACCCCACCGTTTCTCTTACTCCCCCTGACCTTACCTAAGTAATTTTCGGCCCGCCACCTTAGATCGCGCTAAATAAAAGCAATATTTTTAGACCTCTAAGAATTATGTATATTAAACGTACACAAAGGAATGGAATTTGCAACAATATAGTAAGTGCATACGCAATTTCAATTCATTTTTGTAACCCCATTGTAAGATCGAAGAAATTACCTACGGGGAAAGTACAGGGGTAGGTAGGTCTGAAACGTAAGTAAATAAGTTTGTAAACCGACATTTTTAAAAGCTAGCACAGGACAGTGGTCTTTGTTTTAATTTCAAGATGGAATGCGTAAATGTTTTGTCCCTTTTTATCCCGATTCCACCCCAAAGCCGCGCCGCTGCACGCCGGCAAAGTATTTGAAAACGAAAAACAAACTAAAACGGTGGACAGAATCGAGACGCCATCTTGAAAAACCTAGTCATTTGAATTCAAACCTTATTTCAAAACACTAAAGTTGATACTTCAATGGACCTACGTGACATGGTTTTGTATAGTCCAGATTTCAACATTCCTGCTAATTTAATCTAAAGGCGCCGGTTATTAAGTTGTTTTTAATAAGTTAAATTAATTAGTGCCTTAATTAAAAATAAGATGGGTAAGTTTAACTTTTTATGGCGATTTCACTCGATGGTAATTACGTGTATGAAATAAATTAGATTAATGCTTCAATTAGTTAAAGGAAACTTCGTTATTTCAACCCATCGCAAGCCACAGGTTTCCTCGGAATGAGAAGGGTTTAAGGTTGGTTATTCAAGTGCGGTTTGGCAGACTACTTTTTTTCTTTATTCGATGACAAGTTAGTCTGACTACGATCTCACCTGATGGTAAGTGACGATGCAGTTTAAGATGGTAGCGGGCTAACTTGGAAGGGGTATAGCGATGTACATTCAACCTATACCCCCTCATCGGTTTCTACTCGCCATCGTGCGGGAACGCTAAATCGCTTGCCGGCACGTCTTTGACGGTGGTAACTAGCCACGGCCAAAGTCTCCCACCAGACCAGACCAGAGAAATTATGAATTCCCAAATTACCACCGCCGGGAATCGAACCCGAGACCTCCCAGTTAAAAGACCACAGCGGTCATCACGCCAGGGAGGTCGTCAAAACCACTCACCTTTGAGGACATTATAGAGAACTCTCAGGTAAGTATGTATTCCTTGTGATTTTGTCCTTTAAGTACCATTAAACCAAGTGAAATAATAGCACATAACTCCGAGTTGGGATTCGAAGCCCGGACTTCTGAAAATGAGGCCGAGGTTTTAACCATTAGGCTAAAAAACATAGGATGTCGAACATAGTTCGAAGAGCTGATGGTCGATGGGGTCCCAAGGTGCTGGAGTGGCGACCCCGCACCGGGAAGCGCAGTGTTGGCAGATCCCCACTAGGTGGACCGACGACATCAAACGAGCTGCAAGGAGCCGCTGGATTCAGGCGGCGCAAGACCGAGGCCTGTGGAGGTCCATGCAAGAGACCTATGTCCAGCTGTGGACGTCTATAAGAAGATATCGAACTTTAAACGGACTTAATCCTCAATAGCTCAACGGTTAAAGACGCGGACTGAAAGATCGCAGGTTCGAACCCAACTCGTTGCACTAGTGTCGTACCCACTCCTAACACAAGCTTTTCGCTTATTTGGAGGGGAGAGGAGAATATAAGTCAAGTTCAGCTTGGCTAATATTCTTTATAAAAATCATAAGGAATGTTATCTTTAACTGAATAGTAGGTAGTAGGACCTCCCTGCAATTTGAATAGGTACCTACTATTAAAAAAATACTTCCCACAGTATTATAGGGACACAAAGACACGGGCGGTGCCTAGTTTTAATATGCTGACGGTACAAGACTCATTTCTCATAATGAATCGACAGAATAACAGAATAACTTGCGTGGGCGCACCTACGCAACCTCCATTGCTTTTGATGGACTATTTTAAACCTTTAGACTTTAACAATAGGGTCTATATTAGTATTTTATTTTCGTAGGGTCTTAAATTTATTTGATGGGTTATTGTTTTTGTTTTTTTGTAATGTGATAGGATTGTAGCGTTTAAGAGATAATAATGTGAACGAAAGTCGATAGCCTAACTAAAGACTGGGGTGAGCACTTTAAAGGAACCCACCTGAGTCAAGATTAACATACTTAATTAGGTACTTCCAAAATATTTAGAAGAACCCTTTCTATAATCCGAAAGTACCTACATAAGTCTGTCAGTTTGTTACGCTTGACGTCTTTACTGTGGTGACTTGAAAGTGGGCGGGAGGCTTTGGCCCTGGCTAGTTACCACCCTACCGTTAAAGAGGTGTCGCCAAGCGATTTAGCATTCCGGCGCGATGGCGTGTAGAAACCGATTAGGGGTATGGGTTGAATCTACACTGATGCTATGCCTACCCCTTCCAAGTTAGCCCGCTACCATCTTAGACTGCATTGACACTTACCATCAGGTGAGATCGCAGTCAAGGACTATCTTATCAACGAATAGAAAATAAAAATAAAATCATAGAACTAAGCTTGAATCTCTGTAGTTTACACCTTTGAATGTTAGATTATTTTAAAAACTATAAGTCGTATCAACACACTTCCAAGAAATGTTGTGTAGAGAATTTAATGAAGAACATTTCAGCCTTTGACAGCTTCGTAGCTTTAACCATTTTCGTGAAAACTTTAAAAAACATACAAAATAGGGGGGAAGGTGGGAAAAATGATTGAATCTACACTGCCATACCTACCCCTTCCAAGTTAGCTCGCTACCATCTTAAGCTGAAGTCTATAGACCGCACTCTCTCTCAGCACAGACTCAAGACAGAGTTAAAACGAGACAGATTTATGTCAGATCATATTTGTATCTCGTTTTAACCTCTCTTGAGTCAGAGAACGCTCTATAGATCTCAGCATTAGACTGCATCGTCACTTACCATCAGGTGAGATCGCAGTCAAGGACTATCTTGTCATCGAATAAAAAAAAGAAACCCGTGGTTCGTTTGGTAAGGTATCCCAACTTCCGGCCGATATGGAACCCCCTGCCACGTGGCGGGATGCGGGCCGATGCCGGCTTTGCCCTACATTAAACTAACGAGTACTATTTATGTTAAATGTTATTGTCGGAATCAACGGTTAAAAACAATTAACTTTAACTGCATTTGTAAAAACATTTAACTGAAAGTTAGTGAGTGGGTAGACATTTGTTTGGTGTTTATCGCAGATAGTTGTCACATAGTTAAGCTTCAATAACTAAACGGTTAAAAGTGCGGACTGAAAACTAAAAGGTCGCAGGTTCGAGCCCCACCCGTTGCACTATTGTCGTACACGCTCCTAGCACAAGCTTTTCGCTTATTTGGAGGGGAGAGAAGAGTCAAGTTCAGCTTGGCTAATATTATTTTTAACCGACTTCCAAAAAAGGAGGAGGTTCTCAATTCGTTGGAATCTTTTTTTTATGTTTGTTCTCCGATTACTTGAAGACTGCTGGACCGATTTGGAAAATTCTTTTTTTTTTGTTTGAAAAGATATACTTCCCAGGTGGTCCCATTGTCTTCAGGTTAGGATCTGATGATGGGAACTCTGCAAATTTTATAGGCACAATTGATATTCTTTGCAGTGGCGTTTGAAGTCGGTTTTGTAAAAAGAATCTTTACGTTTATATTTGTTTAAAAAACATGAGTACCAAAAGAGGAGGTTCTTAATTCAAGTCCAGGCGTCTTCGAGCAACCGGGAACACACATAAAAAACCGACTATTTGAAGACCTCCTTCTTTTTTGGAAGTCGGTTAAATAGACGCTCTACAAAACCGAGGTTGGTTGATTTTTTGTCTACTGCTGGGTATAACTTTGAACATATTAATTCATTTTTTTAGAACAGTGATAGCTAAGTGATTAGGACTGTTATCTCATAAATTCGGGGGGTCGGGTTCGATTCCGGGCACGCACCTCTGATTTTTTCGAGTTAAGTGCGTTTAAGCAATTAAATAGCGCATGTGTCAACATTGTAAGGAAACCTGTACGTCTGAAAGTTCTCCACAGTGCCGGCTTTACCTATAATGCAGGGTGTGCGTTGCACACGGGCGCGGGGTTGTAGGGGGCGCCGCGCTGAGCCGCGCTTGCTTGCTTCCCGACATCATTTAAAATTGCACCATTTTTTGCACCTGAATTTCCTTTCACTGGTGAAAATATAACTGTAAGTCAAACGGTATTCTTGTATCGTAAGTATTCCATTTTGGCCGCGCGTCTACTAGAGGGCGCCAAGATATTGATTGCACACGGGCACTACATGGGCTAGAGCCGCCTCTGGTTCTCCAGGTGTGTGAAGTCTGTCAACTTGCATTGGGCCTGCGTTTTGGACTATAACCCTTCTTTGAGAGGAGACCTGCGCTCAATAGTGAGTCATTAATGGGTGGCTGATGATGATAAAAAAGAGCAAGTACTTACGATGACGAATAACAGATTCATATTCCTACGAATTACCTCCTGCCTCCTCCTACTTACTCAGTATTTATAAAACAAAATGTAACGTAATCTATTGTTTGGCGATGTTAGTATTAATAACTCATTTAAGTATTCATGGAATTCCAAGAAGTTATTGGTTTTAAAATCAATTATTACTATTGTTAGATAGGTACCTAGTCCTCATAATCTAATTCGAGGGAAACCTGTTACCTATCTAGTAGGTATGTATATGGTACCCAAAACTCAAAATAACTCGATTCAGAATATTAGAGGACTAAAAATTACTCTAAATCTGTGTTGGTACCTATCTAACTTAGCTTCTTTGAAAAATTGTTGTGTAGAGTTGATAGAGTTCGATACCTCAAGATGTTACCTATAATATGCCTTATTTGTATTTTGTTTTGCTGTCATCGAAATAGAGCTTTTCATTTATAAATTCATGCTCAATAATCATGAACTTATTGAATGCCTGAATCAATTTATGTACCTAGTACCTATGCTATATTCTGTCGTAAATCGTTGTAATACATACATAATTATTTTTCTGTCTATTTAAATAATATAATAATACATATTATGAATTAAAAATAAGGCATAAGCATGTGCAGAATTACTCGTAGATGACCTATACATGAAATAATAATTTTGTATAATAATATAGCTTATAGGTACATTGTTACGTCTTGTCTCATAAGATCCACAGGTTGGCTTACGTCAAATAAACGAATTTTATTTGCGCATGTGGATGGCTAAAGAACCTTGCAATTTGGAAGAAAAAATATTTCACGTGCATTCAAACGTTTAGCGTAGGAAACTCTTCAAAGTAAATATTGTAACTACTTACCCTATGAATTAGATTAACCCTTGGCAAGTACTTACCTGCCTATCGTTTCAAATGCCCAAATTAATTAAACACCCATACTGCCTATGCGGCTAAAAAGCTTTTAATCAGCCGGGACCCGAAAATAAATTATCAAATTAAGTTCTAACGAATAAAATGTCAACTGGGGCCGATAAAAAACCGTTGACCCCGATCTTGAGGCGGGGCCCGGGGGTACTCCATTACCTATCTAGTGATAATATTTGGAGTGTTATCGAGGTTCGTTTAATGTCGTTATCTTTGAATAGGCTTACTAGGCACGTATTGGGGTAGGTTTGAGCTGAGTTTTAACCGACTTCAAAAAAGGCGGAGGTTCTGAATTCGTCGGAATCTTTTTTTTGTATGTTCCCCGATCACTCGAAGACGCCTGGACAGATTTGGAAAATTCTTTTTTGTTTGAAAGGGTATACTTTCCAGGTGGTCCCATTGTCATCAGGTTAAGATATGATGATGGGATCCTCGAGAAATCGAGGGAACTCTTAAAATTTTATAGGCACATTTGATATACCTGCTTTGTAGTGGCGTTTGAAGTCGGTTATGTAGAAAGAATTTTTACGTTTAAATTATGGATAATATTAAAGACCTTTATCTAAAAGGTCTTTAATATTCGTGTACCTAAAGGCATGTATTTAATAGTGATATAATAAAATTCTAGGTAGGTACCAAAACATTATACCTACCTATTTCGACACATAAATTTTATTTTGATATTGATTTTGACCAGCTTTCGTCCGCATTTATTAGGCTCGAAGATTATGCGAACATCCAAGATAGGTACAAACATTACAATACATAATTATCCAGTGGATCACTGATCTCTATAGTTAATCTGTGAGTAATACTGGATTTGCTGTGCTTATACAAATGACAGTTTGATTATGGATCAATTTGATTATAATATTATGAGTCGATTTATTCGAAGATATAATAAAACTATACCTACCTAGGCATTATTACTTTTACTTAATTTTTACTTCAATTAATATAATCCGCCAAGTTTTATGAAGTTAATTATTTACTGGTTTACAATTTATTGGTATATAGGTAGTGTTAACGATGCAAAATGCAATTTACAAGTTTATGGTAAAGTATTTATTTACCCCTATAAAGTAATTAAAAATACATTCGCACCTGTAAGTTTTTAGGTTAGCGGTAACACCTGCCCCATAAAGGTAAAACTTTTATTATTCATATAGGTATTAAGTAAGGGTGGATTCTTTCACCTTTGTTATTGTTATCCTTCCTGACCGACTTCCAAATAAGGGAAATGTCAGTTGAAATGTGTAACATTTTTTTGTAGTAACGGTAACGGCTAACTGCAGTTTTTTTTACGGATACGGTTTAGTTAAAAAAACCGTCCAAGTGCGTGTTGAACCCTCAAAATGAAAGGTTCCGTACCTACCATCGCACAAGATTTAACAACAGTTATTATTAGGGGATACCCTTTAACTTGATTTTGTTGCTATTGGACTGAATTTAAATAAAGAAAAGAAAAATGACAAATTTTACTTATACCTACCATAAATATATTAACCTAAACTCATTGACATATAATAATGCCTTAATTACGAAGTTTCCAATGTATGAACAAATCGGTTTTATCTCCCGTGTCAAGGATGCTAACACTGAGCATTTCTTTGACGTCAGTTGAGACAGGCACATTTTGGCTGAGATCATCCGTATGGTTGAATTAAAGTTACTGATTTATCATTACACTGTGCTCGAAGCTAGTCAAGTGACTCGCGGGTCCAGTTGTTACGTCCGCGAATTCACCGATTACCGAATACGGGGTGACCTCGAAAGAAAGTGCCCAAGGTCATTTCACTCCACTTATTACGATGTCACTACAAAAAGTTACTTGTCGTGGCCTTGAAAGGAGTCAACGCTCGAATCCCTCGCATCCGCCGACTGCAGCATGTCCGTCCCGCTCTCTCCTGTGGAGAAAGTGGCGTTGTCTCGCTCACTCCCCGCCGGGCGATGCGCCAATGGGAGGGCGGCGCATGCGCAGCGGCGCGAGACGTTTACTCAACTGGATCGCTAGGGTTGTGTAAACTATGTAAAGCTCGCCACTCGATATTATCGGTACTCCCGTAAGTTCGAGTTTTCAAACAAACTTAGTTTTCTTTAATTTAGAAACTAGATGTCTGATTGATGTCACGCTATTCAAATATAACCTTTTTACTCAATGGAGTGAGACGAATCGAGGTTTGAAATTGTCTTTTGCTGTGTAAAAAGAAAACATGAAAAAGAGCTCAGTAGTTGAAATTGTACTTATCTTAACAAAGAAAAATTAATTCCAAAAAACTTAATTATTAAAACTAAAAAATCATATTTTTATTTCGAATACGGAAGAAGATTGAAGAGCCAAAAGGCATATAAAAACTTTTGACATACAAAACATAAATTTTCAATAAGTAGTAATAGTAGGTAGTTAAGCCCTTATTTGATTTATATTGACTGTAACCCGCCCTAATTTCACGCGTCTGACTATAATACTAAACCCCGGCTCTACCTTTTTTAGTTAGATAACTTGTGGTTAATCACTTAATTATATAAGACAAAAAGTACCTACCTACTGAAAGAATTTTCTTTTACATTTCTCCTACGGCAGGAAACCATTCTATTGTACAAGATTGTACGTGATTATGTGGCTACTATAATAAAATGAAATAATTTTTTTATTCGATGACAAGATAGTCCTTGACCTGGTGGTAAGTGACGATGCAGTCTAAGATGGTAGCGGGATAACTTGCTATGGCAGTATAGATTCAACACATACCCCTAATCGGTTTCTATACGCCAACATGCTGGAACGCTAAATCGCTTGGCGGCACGTCTTTGACGGTGGTAGGGTGGTAACTAGCTACGGCCAAAGCCTCCCAACAGACCAGGCCAGAGACAATTCAGAAGTTATAAATTTGCAAATTGCCCCCACCAGGAATCGTACCCGAGACCTCCCAGGTGGATAGAAACTAAATAAACATGGATACCCGAGAGCACAGTACAATTTCAAGAAAAGGTCTAGATTATAGACCTTAATGACCATAATGGCCTTCTATGTGTTATTCTAGACTCAAGAATAACAAATAGGCTACTTTATATCCCGGAAAATTGAGTTTCCGCGGGAACAGAGAATCTCAATCCAGGCGAACGAAGTCGCGGGCATCGCGGCTAGTAGTGATAAAAACATAAACAAAAAATGGAAAATCCTTATAGTTAGGGTCAAAATGTCAACCATCACTCTATTATTAACTTAAGTACCTATTTCATAAACAACACTTTACAATGATGTTGAACTTAATTTATGATTAATAGACGCACTTTAGTCTGTAACTTGGTTAATAAATTAAGATTACCTATGGATTATGTGCATGGGTGTTCCACTTATGATCTTTGTAAATGGTTTATGTGATTAAAGAATTTAAAAAATAAATAAATAACTGTATTATTATCTGCTAAACAGAGTGTCGACTACCTATTATATAACTATTTACTCTTATTTGAAACTGGGGACAGTCTCATTCTTATTCGAACTTCGCTCCGAACCTTTTGTTTTTCTACCTTCCTCCTTTTTACCCCGCGCCTTTGTGCGGGGTATTTGCTTTTGACAAGTGCGGGATTCTTTGGGACAAATATTGTTGGTTCTTGGCGGGATAGGTATGTTGGTTTTTATGGGCGGCTTGTTCAAAGTTAGGCTGCTTGCAGACGAAATTTGATAGAAATACCAATCCTACTAATATAATAAATGCAAAAGTTTATAAGGATGGATGTATGGATGGAGGGATGTTTGTTACTCCTTCACGATTGGGCCGAAATTAGAAGCATAGAATAACGCAAAACAAGCGTTTAACCGAGGCAGGTTGTTCCGTAGCAAAATCTGCAAGCATTGATCGATAGCTTTTAGCCGCAAAGCTTAGTTGATGTAATCAAACACATATAAGTCACGAACCGCCAGATAGGACGTGATATAAATGTAAAGTCGTTTCTGGTTACTGCTATAGGGGCAAGATGGCGCCACTGCAGCGGAGGTAGGGCTAGGTGGCAGTAATATTTGAAATGCCAGGCCCTGGGAAAGTTCGCGAGAGCTCATTCTATGTTAATGAATAACGGCCCTGTCTAGCAGCTAGCTCCGACAAAGCGTGATAAAAATTATTAATTTTACGGCAGCTTTTTTTTTATTCGATGACAACTATCTTGTAGAATAGAATAGAATAGAATAGAAATATTTTTTATTCAAATAAAGTTTTACAAGCACTTTTGAATCGTCAATGAATCTACCACTGGTTCGGAATGCCTTTCCTGCCGAGAAGAGCCAGCAAGAAACTCGGCGGTTGCTCTTTTCAAAAAAATAAAAATTTTACAATTGTTATTGAAACTATGCTATGTATTCAGTGCTTCCACGAAGAATTTTCCTGAGTACAATACAAGTAAAAATAAATACAATACAAATACAATTCAATACATGTTAACACAGGCAGGCAAAAGCAGACCCATTCCCGTTGGTGGCACCCGTTCACGAGCATGACGCATGATCCAGCCATTGCTTCGCTCAACCATATTTGAGGGAACGTAACAACCCGCACCACACGACATGTCATCGAATAACTTCCTTCACTGCGATCTCACATCGTAAGTGATGATGTAGTCTAAGATGGTAGCGGGCTAACTTAGAATGGGTATGGCAGCATATAATAGCATTTAAACCGTGGACCGACGACATCAAGCGAGTCGCAGGGAGCCGCTGGTTCAGGCGGCACAAGACCGAGACCTGTGGCGGTCCATGTAGGAGACTTATGTCCAGCAGTGGACGTCTATAAGTGGACAAAGAAGAGGAAGAATAATAGCATTAAAATATTTCAATTACGTCTTAAAAATACTAAGAATCTTCAAATGGAAATAGCCTAGGTACACTGTATCCATAAAACATAATGGGAAAAATACAGAAAATCATGATTTCTGAAAAATGCTTGTTTCTTAGATACAGTATATTATCATATCACGGCAGATGGAATCGTATGTTACATGTTACCATATAACATACGTATCTATCATCCCAGTTAGCGTTGCCAGGCGTCCGGATAAAGCCGGACACAGTCAGGCTTTTTGGTTGAGTGTCCGGCCAAATTAGACGGTGTCCGGCCTATCCGACTTTTGCTAAGCTTTTTAAGTTTAACCATTTTTTTTACATATTTGTCATGTGTTGGTTTCCGCTAACAAGAGTATCGCTACGCTTGCGCAAACGAGCTTTTAAAAAAATTGCCATTTTGTGCTAGGTCTAACAAATAAGGGTGTCCGGCCTTTGTACCCAAATGTCCGGCTAAACTGGCTGGCCTGTCCGACTTTTCGGTTTGAAGACCTGGCACCCTAATCCCAGTCAACCCATATCACCGCGCCAGCACAGCAGCGACATTCGACCAGTCGTGGGCCCTGCCCAATTAGCGCTATGGTGTCAAATTCCACGGCGGATGCGTGTGAGGGGCTAGCGGCCCTTATTTCCTTTCCTTTCCCTTAATTAGTAGGGCCCAGTACTTCCATTGAATTCTTTTTGGGATTCAAATGAAAGTTTTATTCGTAAAAAAATTGAACTTTCGTAACCCAAACTTTAAAAAGGCATCCTATACATACATTAGGTTACATATTTATAAAATCTATTTATATCATACTTGCTCAGTAACTAGGGATTACTATGGTGGTAAGTCTCCTTGTAAGTTGGTGTTTGCAATTCAAGGCAACATTACGTCGCACTATGCTTTAATTGTAATGTTCACTTTACAGTTCAAGCTATGCAAAACTCCTTGGTAAACAATCTTTTTTCTTATAAAATGGTAAGAAAACTTTTTACTGAAAAAAAAAAAAAACACTGAACATGGCGGCATTTAATTTCCATACATTTCAAACTATGCAAAACTCCTTGGAACTCAGAGCCGTAAAAAAAAATGGAAAACTATTTACGAAAAAAAAAATGGAAATGACGGCATTTCATTTGATCTGAAAGTTTGTGAAGTTTGTTCGTAAAGTGATTTAAGTTATTTACAACAATGTCAAGCACTTCATCAGATGATGATAAAGGAGAGCCTGATTTTTGTTTGCTTGAAGCAGAACAAATGATGCAAAACCTTTTGCCGGATAAGTCCAAAGTTACCTCGCAAGAATGATATAAAGTAGAATGCTTACCTCGGTTGCAAGTAGCTATTACACCCTCGAACTATATTCACCCTCGCTCGCTGCGCTCGCTCGTGTGACTAAATATCTCGGGTGCACGCGATCCATTAGCGCCCTATGCGAGCTGCGCTCGCACTGGCGCCAAATTGGATCTTGTTCTGTAATAGCTTACTTACGTCCCTTGTGTAACAATCTACTATTTTCCTACGATGTCTTACGGTTGCGTAATGTTATGTAAGTATACGTAATTTTTTTTAGATGTATTAGATTTCGGATTGGATATTTTGCATTTCGCTGAAACTCGTTCGGAAACATCGTTACATCCATGGCAAACGTACGAATCTGTTTTTTAGAAAGCATAGAATTTATTTTTCTATTTTTTTTTTATTATAGATATATCTATAATTAATCTTGAAATCATACAACAACAACAATGAAATCATAGATTAATTATAGAGTTCGGTGCGCTATTTGCTATCAGTTCCCGAGATATTCGTATAGCTGCTTCGTGTTTACAGCGTCAAAATAGCGTCTATAGATACAAAAAAAAAAATAACAGTAGCAGGTCCAGTGTTAATCATAGATTAAATATACTGTCAGTGGTCAGTAATCTGGCATTATTCCTATAATTATATCCCTAATTATATTAGGTTCGCAAAATGTAACTTTTAAAAAAAGCGTTATTTATTTTTTGTGGTAGGTATGTGTAGATCACTGAGCTCTATAATTAATAAACAATGAATTATTACATCCAAAGACACTCGTATGTCAAATGTGGCGTTACAAATTATTGATCTATAATTATTAAGCTGTCATTTTATAAGGACAGCCGATCCAGTGTTAATCTATGATTAATTATAGAGATCAGTGTTGTAGATATACAGCTAGGGTATGTAACAATTTAAAAATATTTCTATAGTATCGAATACCGCAGTATCCGTTGCTACAGTTTTTAAAATAGTTGCAAGAGAAAAAAAAAAAGAAAAACTTTATAAAACAACAACAATGAGCGACAGAAACAATGACTTACGCACAGTCATATCTCGCTTTAAAGAATCCTCTGCAGATATAGCGACTACGACACGACAGCGACTTTTAAACGTCGTGAGTATTATGGTTTATTCATTATTTTTTTAAAAGAATTATAGCCAAGCTGAACTAATATTCCTGTCTCCCCTCCAAATGAGCGTAAAGCTTGTGATAGGATGAATACAATACTGCTACTTAAAAAGGTGCACGAATAAGAGAATTGAACTGTTGATCTTCGTGTTTTCAATCCGCACCTTTAACCGTTAGGCTATTGAGGCTATAAACTCTACTTACTTATTAAACAAAAAAGACGTGTGGCACTCGGGGACTGCCGCGGTAAAGCTATTCATTAGCATTTTTTATCAACGCCATCTAGCGGTGAGAGGAGTCCGTGTCCGTGGGGTCTTAGGTTATTTTCGTTACGGAATTTCTGGATTCGGTCTCCACGCTCAAGGCCCGCGATAGAAGCTATGCAATAGCTTAAAAACTTATCTCATATTATCCAATTAAGTAATTGCATTTGTCGTGGGATTATTTTCTCCCAAAGGCTTTCGTTCATAAACTGGACAATACCTACTTTAGCAAATTTAAATGGCCTTTTAAGCTATTGCATAGCTTCTATTCTATCTTTTACTTTTTTTTTCAAAACTATGTCGTCGTCTCCACCAAACAAAATTGTGTTGTGTCGCACAGCATAAATTGCTCCAGACCCCAGTCACGTCTCTACGACCCCTATTGGACCAGTTTTATTTATTTTTTATTATTTTTTGTCTGCCCAGTGCCCCACTCTACTCGTTATATCTCGCTCTAAAAATAGACTTTAGAATAATAAAACTAATATAGCCTTTATGCCCGTAAACTATAGATTATAGACGTTACATAGTTAAGCTATCATACAGTTCAGAACAGATTGTAACCTAACGCCAAACTAAGTTGAGACTCTTGAAAGAAAAAGTCGAAGAAATGTGTTAATCTTTAAAATTCTTTTTATATATGTATTATATTTGGACGCACATATGCAATAAAGAGCCAACCCACACAACTTAATAATAAATAATTGAAAAGTTAACTTTATTCCTTTACATTATGTACCTATTTAATTTGCCAAAAGTTTATAGGTTGAAACGTTATTGCGTATGTGTGTCAATTTATTTATACATTTTTAAATGTAGGTAAGCAGTGTTAGTTTCACAAGTAACTAAGTATATTGCATAAGTATGTGAAGTAATGGTGATAAAAAAATTAAAACTAAAGTCAGCAACAAACTCAGCGGTTAACACAAAGAAAGTGATAGTTAAAATTGAGTAGAGTACTAATAAAAACCAACAAGTTGATATTCTCGAACTGCATGATAACTAAACTGTGACATTTATACAGATAGTCCCGTTAATAAGTTTTTTAAAGGCAAAAAGAAAAGAAAAATTGCACCATTAACTTGTGTGGAATTTTTATCGTAAAGGATACATACACCTACATTGTTCTGTGTAATTGTCAAGTTATTGTAGTTAATGTAAACACTGATGCTTTACAGGTTTTTAAACTGCCTACTTTCAATAAATTTAGTCCGCTAGAGTTATCGTGCACTTTTGAATTTATTATTTTACTAGCGGCCCGCTCCGGTTTCGCACGGGTATAAAATATATAGCCTATGTCATTCACTGTTAATGGATGTTATTATACATATAAACCTTTCTCTTCAATCACTCTATCTATTAAAAAAAGCCGCATCAAAATCCGTTGCGTAGTTTTAAAGATTTAAGCGTACATAGGGACAGAGAAAGCGACTTTGTTTATTACTATGTAGTGATAGTGTTACCTACTACTATGCATTTCATAATTTATTATTATGAAATGCACCGGTAAAATAACTTTAGAACTCTTTTAAAATTTATTTATTAACGACCTCCTTGGCGTAGTGGTAAGCGCTGTGACTGGGAAGTCTCGGGTTCGATTCCCGGCGGGAGCAATTCTGGAATTTATAATTTCTGAATTGTCTCTGTATTGACCTAGTCATCCGCTAAGAAAGGATTTTTGAAAATCCAAGTCCTAAGGGAATAAAATAGAAGTTTGAAAAATCTAGTTTGAAAGTTATCTACTATGAAAGCTAGTTTACTGATAAGTATATTACCTATGTGTAACGCTGTTGATTACAATAAATAAACTAAAATAAAAAAAAGACGTATGGCACTCGGGGACTGCCGCGGTAAAGCTATTGCATAGCATTTTATATCAACGCCATCTAGCGGTGAGAGGAGTCCCGTGTCAGGTTATTTTCGTTACGGAATTTCTGGATTCGGTCTCCACGCTCAAAGCCCGCGATAGAAGCTATGCAATAGCTTAAAAAAAATATGACGTTATCGATGGAACTTCACTTGAGAAGTTCGTTTGATCACATAAAAGCGAGATCATATAAAATAGGTCGATACGTAGGTAAGTTGTGGTATCCCACAAAATTGGCATTTTAGGTTTTGTGCACCATAATATCATTTGTTTTTATCTATTTTACGTGTTCGTTTTAAAAAAAATTAAAAACAGCAAATTTTAACAAACTCTCAAGATATTATAAAGTTATATCGTTATTAACACGACGGCCTAAACCATTGTATTGACTTTTACAACAATTAATGCGTCACGTAAGCGTTTTGGGGATGCGACAATAGGAGGTATCGAAATAGCTCAATAGAGCAAAGCTAGTTTTTATTAGACATCGATGTTATTTCGTCGGTAAAACTGTAAAACGTGTAACGCGGTCCGGCCATCTGCATCCGCCATGTGGTCGCCACCACAACACAACCCCTACTGACTGCATGTTTATGGTTTTTACCACGTTTATACCATCGGGGGGTGGAAAACATTGTTCTAGTGTTAACGATATATTCGTCGTTTCAACTGATGTTCAAAGTTCAATGCTGGGCATGGCTTAGGCCTCTTGCATGGATCGCCACGGTATCGATAAACGGTCTTATGCCACTCGTGTCCAGCAGCTACCAGGCTCCAATCCATATCTGTCGTGTAATATTTAAAAATGGAACGATCTTTTATTTCGAAACATGGCAACCAAGGAGGAAACTTATCAAAAGTTTTATTTAAATTTCGAATTGGTTTGCAAATAGAAAGCTGTTTATTGAAAAAAAAAAAAAAATAAACACTTCAACGCGGGAAAATAAAAAGTTCTGTCTAGGTACGTACTACTTAGTTTAATTTCCGCGTATTATTTGAGAAAAGTACTGTACAAGCCGTGGCCACAACTAGGTATTGATGGACTTACGTATGTGTGCCTCGGCCCACATTTATACGTTCGTCCAACAATGACTCTTTTGCTGGCCGCTGCAGTAATGTACCTACTATTTGGCACCGTGGAGTTAGCATGCACTAGTTGAAGAGTTCAAAAGAAATACCAGACAGTAGACACCCCAAACACTAAAACAAAAAAAAAATAAGATCGCGTGTTAACTATCGATAGTAATCGATAGCAGCTGTCGTTACCGCCCTAACTATCACAAAAACCTGTCTGAGACGGTCAGTGAGTTGACCCCAGGTAGGTGCCCCGCGGGCCCGTAGCTACAAATTGCTCTGTAAACCCTTTCAAAGGGCACTTTTTTGTTCTACAGCTGAGACTTATAAGATACTAGTTTCTACTACGCGACTTCGCTTACGTTAAGTTTGATTTTTAACTGTCTTCCAAAATCTTTTGTTTTTTCTCTTCGTCAATTCAAACCTCTATTTCGTCTATTCAGTTCTTAAGTCCTACTCATCCCGAACGCCTAGAAATTCGGCAATCATAATTTTATTAGAATACTAGATGATGCACACGACTTCGTCCGCGTGGATTAAGGTTTTTTAATTCCCGTAGGGACTTTAATTTTCCGGAAGAAAATGTATATGTTAGGCCTATATTTTAATCCTGGATGTGAGCTGCCTCCATTCCAAATTTCAGCCAAATTGGTTAATTCGTTTTGGCGTGACACATACACATACAAACTTTCGCCTTTATAATATTTTTTTTATTACGAAGCATTTTTAAAAATATAAAAGAACATAAAAGTATTCTGTCAAGTAAAAATCTTGCTGGAGGTACCTACTTATCAATTTTTATAAAAACTTAGAAAACTGTACCTAATTAAGTCTAAATAAAAATTAACGGAATTAAAAAAACGCTCTCCTCCACATTTTATATTTCGCGTTTGGGATACTTTAGAATTGAATAGACGATTTTACCCCCTAGAGGCTGAATTTTCAAAACTCCTTTCTTAGCGGATGCCTACGTCATAATAGCTAAGTTTCAACCCCATCCGCCCAGTAGTTTGAGCTGTGCGTTGATAGATCAGTCAGTCAGCCAGTCACTTACTGATCTATTACCGATCTACCAACGTAAACCACTGGTCGGATCGAGCTGTTTGGCATACAGATAGCTATTATGATGTAGGAATCCACTAAGAAAGGATTTTTTGAAAATTCATCTCCTAAAGGGGTAAAATAGCGGTTTCAAAAAAAAATTAACGTGAGTGAAGCCGCGGGCAAAAGCTATTTTTTTTAATGTATAATCATGAAAATATAACTTTTTATTTTAAGAATTTGAAATATAACTGTTCTGAGTCGTAACCTGCCTCAATATTTAGCCGGCTATAAACTTGGATGTTTGATTTACGCTCGTATCCTACAAACGTAATAAACTAAAATAGGGTTGCCACTGCCTTGTTCTTCTTTATTTTCATGGTTTTCACTTGCGACAGTCCGCTAGTGCATAAGCTAAGTTCTATTTTTTTATATTATCTTTTTTCTAAATATATTATGACTGACTGACTGATCTATCAACGCACAGCTCAAATTACTGGACGGATCGGGCTGATATTTTGCAAATAGATAGATTATGACGTAGGCGTTCGCTAAGAAAGGATTTTTGGTAATTCAACCCCTAAGGGGATAAAATATCACTTAGTTACAATAGAGTTACTGACAGCCCTACAATGTACGTAGAAAGGTACTTAATAATGAATGGAAGTTAGTCATCGTTACTAACGTAAAATTAGTTATACACAAAAACCTTTATCTCAACTGGATAAGGTTCACTTTATTTGGAGCATTTCTACGGAAAAACGTACTTATTTTATTACAATAAAAATTTTAATTTTGAACTCTAACAACAAGTGTCATAGAGTTTAGATTTCTTTGTTTGTGCTATTTAGTTCTAAGTCTGACGTGTACACACGTAGGAAAAATGGTGACGTTCGGCGTCACGCCGCGTCGTCTGTGGTCGGCGGTTCTCGGGAAAACTCGCCGGATCAGTGACCTACGGTAAGGCGGTGCAACATTAATGAGTTAAACGTTAATTGCAACGTTGCCACGCGGCGCTGTGTATTTTTTTGCACTAGATTGAACTATAGGTGGATAATAATTATTATTTTTATACAGGTTACGTTATTTGACCTCAAAAGGTTTAAATTTCTTGCTATATCACCTATGTTTATGAATTCCGTGTTACGTTCATTGCTGAACATAAAATGTCACCTGAAAGAACCGCCACAGAGTACAATCTTGTGCCGTCTGTATCCAGTGACTGTTAGTGATACGCCTGATTATAATGTACAGCAAGAATTCAAGATGCATTGAACAAGTTTAAAGTCATACGACTTGAGAAATTGTAAACCGATATACCTATTCGAGTTCGGATTCAGAAGCTATTTATAATTTTCCGTTTCGAATAAGATGTGTGTTTAGCAGAAGTATGTACCTACCGTACTTTCTATCGGCTAAATAATCAAATCCACTAAGAACCCAGTTTTATTTATTGTTAATCAAGATTTAATAAGCTTGATCATTTTATTACTGACCATAAAATTAAGATTATTAATGGATTAATTAGACCGTAACTTGATTTTATTACTACCTAGTTAAATTAAGATACTTTATAATATAATAAGCTTCGTGATAATTAATTAAAAATTTTGGATTAGGCTGATTTTTTAATCTCAAAATAATTTTAACTGAGTAATCTTCAAGAAAATGCGTGAAAAAGCTACATTTTTCCTTATATTATGAAAAATTGGCCTTGAATAGGCAGTCTTTATGTTAAGAAAGATTAGAAAACTCGTATATTTCTATAATCAATTCATATTTTATATTCGTATATTTCTATATTCAATTCATATTTTATAATTAAGTACTATAAAATACTTTAACATATTATTAAAAATCAAAGAAACAAAGACGTCCATCGATATCGAGAAAAATATTAAATTGGCTACGATTTACCTACGAAGGTTCATACAAGAGTCTGTCTACTGAAAAAATGAGCGGAAAATGGCGACAAATTAATAAAAATTAGGTCACGTATTCCTTGATAGACTAGATAGTAATTTGATGCTTTTATACTTGAGTAATATTAAACAAATAATAAGATTATATAAATATGTTTATGTACTCCTAAGTAATTTATTTATTTTGCTTTCGTTAGACAGACTTTATGTACCTACACTTTCTTAAGGTTTTTGGGAGCGTCAAAAAGAAAGAAAATCTTATTTGCGTGTTTTAGACACACAAGCTTTAATCAACCTGGTCCCCCAGGAAACAATCTCTAGACCGGACCTAACCGACTAGCATTTCTTAGCACTAATAACTAATCTAGTGCAGATGGTCTAGTCTATAACTAGGTAGGTATATAGAAGCATGTATGCATTTTGAAAAGCAACTGCTCACGGGCAGTCCTCAGTTAAGAGCCTAGTTTGACAGCTATAAAACAAGGTTTATTTACCGAATTCCAAAAACGAATTTCCATTTCCCCACAAATCAAATTTGAGCATCCATAGGTTAAAATTCCGTCCGCGCCGCCGCCACGCTGCCAGTCTAAACAAGAATATTTCTCCGTGAAAGTGCGCGGCCCTGACCGAGTGTATTGACCTGTGTTTCCGACGCGTCTATGTTGGCCTAGGTTAGGTTGGTGACGTGGCCAATGCCAATGCCGGCCGGGCGAATTGGCGGGAGTTTTTAAATTTAGAACGCCTTCGCTGCAATGGAGTTGCACGTTTTAAGTTCTATGTGTCTATGGTAACCTAGGTTAGGTAGAACACGTGTCTGTGTATTCCAGCTTAGGTAAATACCATAGACATTAAAGCACATCAAATCTTAGCGGACAGTCATGATCATGAAATTAATTATTAAAGTTTGCGTGAATTGTGTTGTATCTACTCGTATTCTGCCGTAGAGACACGTAATTTTTCTATCATTTGTATCTACATTTAAATGCGCACGTGCAACGCTCGTAGCGCCTGAAATACCATCCGAGCCTACCTAATAAAAATTCAAAAGTCGAACTACATGCTTATACCTATGTAAAATAAATAGTATGTTTTGTGTAGTATGACCTACATAGGTATTACTTCGCCACAGTAACAACACCCTTTTATATCGCCAAAGACTCCAGAACCAAAAATGTTTAAAATGATGAATTTAAAATCCAATCCACTGATCTCTATACTTAATCTATGATTGACACTTAACTGACTGTCCATAAACAAATGAGTGACAATTTAAATTATGCAGCAATTTGAACTGCAAGTTGCCACATTTAGTACACGACTGTTTTTGAAACTAATAATTTAGGGATACAGGAAGTTGCGAAAACTATCAACTAGCTATCTGTCAGTAGTTAACTAGTGCCCTCACTAATTTAAGTACTTTGGACACTCATAACTCTTTAAAAAAATGACAGCAATTAAAGAGGTCAGTGCCATCACGGTACCAACTAATGAAAAAAAACGTTCTATTTCTTATTTTATAATGTCTTAATAAGTTAGGTACTGTTTTGGTAAGGTAACGTTTGTAGATGGACAAACCGTCAAAAAGGCGGTTATTTTTTATCTTCCACTTAAATTAAAAAAAAAAAAAAATTAGTACCTATTTGATGGGCTATTTCTTATAGTAGGCTATTACTTGATAGTAATGGGATGTTATCATGAAGATGCAAACGGGATCGACATCTGTATATTGCCAATCAATTTAAATTGGGTTTGTGTGTCGGTATTCGCTAATCACTTAGGAATGGATCACACGCCGCGCGACCGACGATACATTAAACGCGCGCGTATACGTGTACGGCCTATGCGCGGTACCGTGTGAAACGTCGCCTACTCCATACAGTTCCTTGCAGATCATTACGCACGGGTCGGGTAAAAAAGTTATTGTTTTCTGTTAGGTGGAGGCCCTATGCACCAGAGAGCACGTAAAGATCTTGCGCCTAATTGCTCTCATATCGGATAACCGCTTTATTAGACTATGAGATTGAAGAGAGTGTGTTATTAGAAATTCTCAATATGTAAACTATGAGCTTTCCCAAACCTGATAATTTAGGGGGCCAAAATTACATAAATAAATTAAAAAGAGCAAGTGCCGGCAAGTCTCTTGCCGGCTCTTCCCAGCAGAATCTACTTTCTGAACCGCGTGTCGCTGTCGATTCTCTAAAAATAATTGCATCAGTGTAACGATCGCAATGGCTTCTGATTGGCTGAATTTATGGCGTTTTTGCTGCATTTTAACCAATACCGGGAGGGCACCAGCCAATCAGAGGCCATTGCGATCGTTTATTATCGGTGTTTATCGCAGATAGTTGTCTCAATAGCCCGACTGTTAAAGGTGCGAACTGAAAACTAAAAGGTCGCAGGTTCGAATCCCATCCGTTGCACTATTGTCGTACCCATTCCTAACACAAGTTTTCACTCATTTGGAGGGGAGAGGAGAACATCAGTCAAGTTCAGCTTGGCTGATATTCTTTTTAAAAAAAAAAAGACGTGTGGCACTCGGGGACTGCCGCGGTAAAGCTATTGCATAGCATTTTTTATCAACGCCGTCTAGTGGTGAGAGGAGTCCCGCGTCAGGTTATTTTCGTTACGGAATTTCTGGATTCGGTCTCCACGCTCAAGGTAGAAGCTATGCAATAGCTTAAAAATAATTATAATAATACAAGTGTGATTACGGTCCCTTATATTGTCAGTTCTACGAGCTCCGCGTTAGCCGCGTCGCGACGCGCGCTGTGTGCCTCAGACTTTATTGTCTTTAGCTTGCGATCGTCGCGTGAGCGCAATCGACAAAAAAAATGTAGAGCATAATAATTTTTCTCACATTTTTTTTGTGTTTCAAATATGAAAACCATTCGCGAGATACTTCAATCATAACTCTTACCAATGAAACGATTAATTACCATCGACGGCATTTTTATCAGCTTCCTGTAACTATCTTGTCATCAAATCACCTGATGGTAAGTGATGATGCAGTCGATGGTAGGTAGCGGACTAAATTGGATGGCAGAGTACATTCAACACATACACCCCTAATCGGTTTCTACACGCCATCGTGCCGGAACGCTAAATCGCTTGGCGGCACGTTTTTGACGGTAGGGTGGTAACTAACAATTCAGAAATTACAAATTCCCAAAAACCTTTCATTGTCACACCGGCAATATTTTTTCATTCTTATTAATTTAGCTTTGGTATTACAAACTGGTTTGTCCTTCAATCACGCAACAACAGACGGACTGATCGAGGTGGATTTTTTCATGTTATGATGTCTTAAAGTATCTAGTAAATGCTAGCTGATGCCTGCGACTTCGTCCGCGTGAATTAAGGTTTTTAATAATTCCCACGGGAACTCTGGAATATGTTATTCCAGACTATAATCTATCTCTGTGCAAAATTTCAGCCAAATAGGTTCAGGCGACGCGGCGTGTTTGAGTAACAAACATCCATCCATCCATACAAACTTCCGCATTTATAATATTAGAAGGATCTCAACATATACAATGACTTCCTAATCTTTAAAGTCCTGCCCGTCTATTTGTAAGATCTAATCCTAAAAACTGTTTTCAAAATACTCTCAGGGTAAGTGTTCCTATCGTGAAAGCATGGGATAGATCGCAAGCTAAGCTAACTTAGCTTAGCTGGCTAGCTTAGCTCGGCGCCTTTTCATACTTGGGTCGTAAGTTGTATGAACCACAGCTGAGCTAAGTTAGTTTAGTTCGCGGCGTGGCTTATGCTTAAAAGTTGAGTTAATAAAAACGTTTCCCAAATCTCTCTATCGTATTGTATTTTTCGGTGTTGAGGGTCGTGACCTTATCCACTACTCATATAATAGTAGGAGCTTTCTTGGGATAAAAATGCTGTGGTCTATTAGACGCTTCCGTATTAGGAAAGTCTTCGATCACAGAGAAAAAGGGAGTCGACTCTTTGAGTTTTCAAGTAGGTAAGTAAGTGATAATAACCGAAAATTATAGCTAAACGTGCTCTCCGGAGTACGGAGGAAAGTGTAAGGGCAACTTGGGCCCTTCAAAGTCGGTCACCCATTCAGTTACAGACTGGGGACAACGTTACTTGCAATAACGCTAGACATGGTGTGAAATTAAAATTAAGGGTGTCGGCACACTAATATGACGCTTTAGATATTTTTTTACATACTTCTTTTATTTAAATCTTATTTTTAAAATATAAATTCCTATTGGAAACAAAGACTAAGCCAATCCAGACATAATATTATTGTTTTATATTGTTGTTTAGTCATTATATTAGCCGCGCGCCAAAGTAAATTGTTAAATATTGCTAAGTAAGTACATAATTAACTCAATTTTTCAAAAAAAATCATCGAAAATAACTCAATTATTGAAATACAGATACCTACCTAATATGAGATCCAAAATTTGATAGAAAAATCAAATAAAATCCACCAATTGACTGTGTTGAATTAACATGTAAGAACAAAACTTATAGTTAAACTAATCTAATTACCTACTATAGAAATCATGCCGTGTGGATTGGTGCAAAGAAAATTGGCTGCAGTTCCGTACTGGGTTGCCAGGTTCAAATTAAAATTCAAAATTTATTTATTTCATGTAGGCCAACTTGTAGCTCTTATGAACACACACACGTCATAAATCTACCACCGGTTCGGAATGCAGCTTCTGCTGAGAAGAGCCGGTAAGAAACTTAGCAGTTGCACTTTTCAAAAAATTTTTTACACTAGGTAACAAAACTATGCTATAAAAATGCATACGTAGATACATACAATCCAATACATGTTAAGATGGGCAGACAGAAAGTAGACCCATTCCCGTTGGTGGCACCCGTTCACGCTCTTTCTTATGCTGTTACTTAAAATAAGCTTAAATCTAGTAAAAATATCAATTAAAAACTTACGAATAGCCTCCGGGTAGGTCGTCCGTAACGTCACCACACGTGCACCGCCGATGTAAAAGTGATGCACACTGCAATGTGGGATGGGCTTTACTTTACTCTACATTGTCTTTGAAATTGGCTAATTCGAATAAGATTTTAATTTTTTTTAAAGATGCGTTCAGAAATCGAATTTATTATTACTTTTTTTTAATGTGATAGGCAAAGGTTTATTGGACATTGGGCGTGGGGGGTATGAGCGGGTCTGGAAGGGTTGTGCGCGGCGTGCGGGACGCGCGAGGTCTCGGGCTGCACTGCGCAGGCGCGCGGCGGTCGCCAGAGAAATTACGTCAGCAAGCCGCCGCGCGCGCACCCCTTTCTTTTTTTTCCCCGTAATTAATTTCTTATTGCGAGATTTTTGGCTATGTATTTACGTGAAAGCATTCCTTGCGATCAGAGTCGAAGAATTTTTAGTTTGTTGTTTGGAGTTAGCCTTATTTTTAATTAACTATTGTTTATTGTTAAAAATATGAAACAACTTGCCTCTACCTAAATCTTCGTAATAAATTAAGTAGTTTTGCTGTCCTATTCAAAATATTTTTACGTAAAAAGCGTTTTTCAAAAAACGCTGTTTTAGTAGGTACCTAATACCTATCAAAGTATATTTTTGTTATAAATATTTCTTGCTAAATGCTAAGAAGAACCACGTACTTGTGACTTTTTTACCAGTCAGAAGTAAATACCACTAAGAATCTTCTTAGAGCAAAAATTTCTAATACATTTTTCATAATTTAAAATGGACGCCGCCTTTCCCGCAGTCCGCAGACGATCCCAGTTACCTGCGCCCGCGCACACACACACAGGCGCGCGCACGCACACAGCCGCGCGCACGCACACGCGCGCGCCGCGACGCGACACAGACGCGCTCCTAATGCAGTGGTGAATTGAAAGGAGAACAATGTATATGCGTTTTCGATATCTTATTTTCTAGTTGGAATTTTTTATAACCTTTTACTTTTGGGCTAAAGAACGAAGTGAATTGCGTTTATCCGTCAGTCGTCGGTTACAGTAAAAATACAATTATTATTTTATCGTCAACGATACCTATGACGTCATTTTGTAACGGTCGACGACGGCCAACTTGGCGTGAACATGTCTAAATTAGTTATGTAAAGAAACCCTGAGTATAGCTCCATCGATCGACAAGTGACTCCTGAATTGTCTTTAAGTGTCGAGACCGCTGCGCTGCTCTAAATTAAGATCTTGCTCTTCCAAAACCAACGACGTAAGTTTCTAAGCCCAGGGGCGGATCTACTTAAAGGCTTTTTGGGCTGCAGCCCAGGGCCCCGCGTATACAGAGGGCCCCCAACCGAACTGGAGGTCTAGTCTAATTCAACGAAAAACAAAATATCGATCGAAATTTCGCGTATTTCCTACCACGGTTCGTTTTCGTTCCGCAACTTCGTTCGAACGAAAATGTTTGACGTTTAGATTTTCTAAACCTACTCTAATTCATAAATGTTGCGAACGAAAATTTGCAATAAATAATGTTTTAATAAATAAATAAAATATTTTGTTTTCCTATTTTCTTCCTGTACTTAACATATGTTACATTACATATACCTACATCACTACAGAAAGCAGTTTCTTGTCAAAATGGCAATTAGTTGAGTAATTAGGTAGGGCCCCTAAGCAGTATTAGCCCAGGGCCCCACAAATTCAAGATCCGCCCCTGTCTAAGCCTAATGGTATCCTTCTGCAGACATGCCTCCTTAAGCCTGAGAACAGAATAAATAATTCTTTTTATTTTTGTATGAAAAAAAAATTTTTCTTTAGGAATTTTAAAAAGTAGTAGAACAATATTTACTTTGATGTACATAGAAGTTGCCTGTAGAAGGTTGTCGGCATTTTACAATGAATCCTGTATACTTAAAATAAAGGTTTTTAATGTTATAAACCAATGTCATTTTGCTTTTTTTATTATCTGAACTAGTCTTGGAAATATAGAGCTTTTGCGTTTTCTGTTAGAAAAAGAGAGCGCTATAACAACATGACGTCACGATTCAGTACCTTCAAATACACTCCATACAAAATTTCGTTTTAGAAAGAGACGGATACAGTCGCAGTAAAACAGCTTTTAACTTATTTGTTTTTTGACCGATTTTTTTTTTTTTTTACAAATGTTATTCTTACATGTTACATTTTCGATTAAGTATAATTAATAAATATCCACATTTTGATAACAGTCAAATACTCAATTTATCATTTACTAATTGGAAAATGGAAAACTATATTTTAGTTTTTTTTGTCAAACAACCAACACCATTATTTTTACCTAAGTTGGGAAAAAATATTCAGTAGCAACCTTCACCCCGCATCCCGAGCGCTAAGAAAGTATAAATAAAACATAACTATCGTTCGGGCTGGAGTTAGGGACGTTGCCCGGCCGCGTCTGTGTGCGTGCGCCGCATTATGTCCGCTCACGTAACTGCGCGCGCGTGTGAGTGAGGCCTAAGTACACAGTGCACACTGGGGAAACGGGTCCCACTTGCACCGGGACGAACAGTGAGGGCTGGAGTAATAATTTTCTCCTGACCTGAGAGACTAACCAACTATTCAGGATTTATTCTCTCTTCTCTTCATCTTGGAATTTTATTTTATTTTATGGGTTTGTCAGGAGACACTCACACAAGAATAACCAAGAAATCAAACTACGCCTAGGGAAAAATTTCAGGTGTGCACCCAATTACAGGCAAACTGGCACGCAATATAAACAAAACATGATGGTAACATGGATGGCAAATATGACAGGATCGGTAAGAGATCAGCCGTAGGATGAAGGGCTTCGTCAGCTTCGTACAAGTACCTACATCATGATGTGTGACACTGACATCTTCTAAACGCCGGATATACAATTTTTAACAGAAAACCCCAATAAGCTCTTCAGCTCGACCTTATGAAGACGAATAAGCTTCGTCAAGACGAAAGGAAAGAGTTAGACTATAAAAAACAGAATGCGCGACGAATGCCTGTAATGCAAAGACTGCTTCATTGATGTACTGGCCAGCTTGATCGGCTACGAATGAGGCCAAAAATAAAAAATACTTATTAAGTTACGCATGTTACGAAATTTTTAATAGCAACCTACACTTGGAAAGGTGGCTGTGTTGGATGACCTCTTTGACTTAGAGAGTCATAAAATCCGGCTGAACTCATTCATGTCATGTCGCATTGCCGGAGTCTTATAATGATAGCACGTCAGCTGTCAGCGAAAGTGCTGCTGAGTTTTTAAGATAACAGATTGAAGTTTTTAGATTCAAGCACCTTGGTTCCCCAAAGTAGGGTCACGAATATCGGTACTATGTGCTGCGTCTTTGCTACGCCAGTTCGCGACTCAATTTCGTAAATAATAGGTATAACAAAAAAATTAAAGTAAAAGACTTTATAACTTTTGTAATAGCTATTCATTTTTATTTTTTATTTTATTTTATTTTATTAGGTTTACTTACAAACACTTACACTAATACATCAATGAACATACTAAAGATTAACTTCATACTAGCTGAGTGTAGTGATTACTTAAAAGTAAACACAACATGGACAAATAACAAAAACATTCAAAAAGACAAAAATATTTAAAAAAAACAAACAAAAGTGCTATCATAGAAACAAAACTAAATATTAGAGTGACAATAATAATATATCCTAGGATTCATAGTTGAAAAAATGAAATGAAGTGAAATGAAATTCTTCAGTCCTACATACTTTCAGAGGGGTAAGCAAGTAGGACTCAAGACTTCCAAGATTTAAATAAATTTTCACGAAATTTATATAGCGAGTCAGAAAAAATATCAACAACTGTACTATAATGGTTTAAAGTCTTACATAATTTAGAAATTGGGGAATTCGCACCAAGAACTGTTCGGCGTAAAGGAGGATATAGTGGTGTAATGGGTTTACGTGGATAATGGTTTGGGACTCTTAAACTAAATTTATTCAGCAATTGTGGACAGTCAATTTTATCATTTTGTGCAGACTTGGACAAAACAAATAATAATTTGTAGCTATGAATTTTATACCGATTATAATTACAAAAATGCTGTTACGGTACGGTGTTATACGCGGCCGCCTCACCAAGCCAAGTTCATCCGTGCTCTGTTCTATGTAAATAGCTCGCCATAATTACGCGACAGTAAAATAAAATCTGTAAAATTATGTGCCTACGGTGTTTATGTACCTACCTACCCGGGGAATGGCGCTAACATGAGGAATTGCTCATTGTTATTAACTATCTGCATACTTACGCGGACTGGCGGGAAGACGTAAGTCATGTAGTCCAGGGACCGTTCGGACTCAGGAACATTGAATTATTATGTACTAAAGCAATGCTCAGGATTTTTTTTTTAATTTCATAGCTCAAAGTTCTTTATTTTTTGCATTTCACATGTAACAGGTACATATACACATGAGACCCTGTAAGGGTATGATAAACAAATAAGGGTATCTACATTTAAAAAAAAAAAAAAAATTAAAAGAAAAAAAAAAGTTAGCTACGGCCAGAGCCTCGCACCAGCCCAGACCAGAAACAATTCAGAAATTATAAATTCCCAAATTGTCTCTTGTCTGTTGATCTCTCCACTATGCCAGGGAGGGTCGAGGTATACGAGGTCGTCAAATATGTTTCAATGGTCAATAGCCTCAATAGCTCAACGGTTAAAGGTGCGAACTGAAAACTGAAAGGTCGCAGGTTCGAACCCCACCCGTTGCTCTATTGTAGTACCCACTCCTTGCACAAGTTTTTTGCTTATTTGGATGGGAGAGGAGAATATAAGTCAAGTTCAGCTTGGCTAATATTCTTTAAAAAAAAATGATATAAAGCCGTCTACTGGTGGCAGTGGTAGGCTAGCTGTTACTATCTCACGAATATAAAGCTTTCAATCGGCAGCGCGGATCGCGTGACTCGACCCAGCTAATGATGTGACCGAGCATCGATACATTACGGAGCCCACATACGATCAAGTTTGCCGTCAAGTTTGCATCACTTGATCGTATATGCCTTCCTTACTGACCCCTGATTGTATCTGTATCTGCAGCTATCTGTTATACCCTCATGTAGATAGATTACAGAGGGCATAATGTGATCCAAGCTCAAACGGCTGTCATTTCTCATCATTTCAACCAGAGACAATAAAATGAGAGACTCCTCTTCCTTTATTCCTCTCCTATCATCTGTGGTTTCTGGAACTCTTATAGTTTACAGAACTGTGGTTAAAGAAAGAACGGAAGTTTCTAACAAAAGTTCCTAATCAAATGTAGGCTCTGGCTGTTAGATTATATGTATTGTATTTTTGAAGCTTCACTGTGGAAGCACTGTATACTTAGCTTAGTTTTATTACTTATTGTGAAATTAGTTTATTTTATTTTTTGAAAAGAGCAACTGCTGAGTTTCTTGCCGGTTCTTCTCAGCAGAATCTGCATTCCGAACCGGTGGTAGATTTGTGACTTATCATAAGTGCTACAGGGTAGCCTACATGAAATAAATAAATTTTGAATTACTTATTGTGAAATTAGTTTATTTTATTTTTTGAAAAGAGCAACTGCTGAGTTTCTTGCCGGTTCTTCTCAGCAGAATCTGCATTCCGAACCGGTGGTAGATTTGTGACTTATCATAAGTGCTACAGGGTAGCCTACATGAAATAAATAAATTTTGAATTTTGAATTTGAATTTTGAATTCAAAACCAATGAATGTGGTGTGCCTAAGTTACTCCGCTGTCATCTTAGGCTGAAATCTATAGCACTCTCATTTAGCTCAGACTCAAGACTGAATTAAAACGAGACAGATTGATGTCAAAGCATATTTGTATCTCGTTTTAACTCTATCTTATGTCCGAGCTAAGTCAGAGCACGCTCTAAAGACCTCAGAATTAGAGCTAACTTGTCTCTAAGCTGTAGCTTAGGGGTAATGCTAATTTCTTTGAGTCGACATTAATGTAATCCATTTGTTTGGTGTACCGTGTGAACTGATAATGTCTCGAGAGGCACCAATAATGGCAGGTGAGCACGCAGGGCCTGATCCTAAGTTCTATAAGAACTTATTCTATAAGATCTTACTCTTAGGAACTTAGTCTTAGAGGCGCTGAGAACTATCTAAGTAACTATCTAAATGAATTAGGTACTTCCTTGAATTTGTCGAATGTTGACTTTAAAGTCAAGGTTTTCTATTTTCCTAGTTTTTGTCCGTGACTTCGTCCACATGGAGTGAGATTTAAAATCTTCTTTATCAACTGATAGACGTCCAATACTGGACAAAGATCTCTTGCATATTTCCATAGGCCTCGGTCTTGCCCCGCCTGAATCCAGCGGCTCCCCGCGACTCGTTTGATGTCGTCGGTCCACCTAGTGGGGGGTCCGCTAACACTGCGCTTCCCGGTGCGGGGTCACCACTCCTCACCTGGAATTCCACCCAACGATTAATTATCAGCTCTCTGAACTATGTGTCCCTCCCATTTCCACTTTAGTTTCGCGACTCGCTGAGCTATGTCGGTGACTTTAGTTCTCCTACGGATCTCCTCATTTCTGATTTGATCTCGCAGGGATACTCCGAGCGTAGCTTTCGCCATCGCGCGCTGAGTGATCCTGAGCTTTCTTATGAGGCCCATAGCATATGTTTTGGATACAGAAGTCTCCACTAGCATGTCGCACTATTCGACAGATGTTACTTGGTTATGCTGCCACTACAAGAACTACGATATTTATCTACATTTGATGAAGTTAACATAATCGATAATACTAAGTATTATACTGCTATATATTACTATAGTGGCTACTAAGCCACTAGCTAGCTACAAGTAGGTATACCAATGGCACTTATTCTCAAGTTATACACGTAACATATAACCCGGCGTCCCGGGCAGCGGGTAGTTTCTCACGTCCAGCGCTCGGCGGTAATTAAACTTGCAATCTGAAGCGCGGCGCAAAAACCAGCAAGTAATAACTTCTAATAAGAGACTGGTTCTAACGCGACCGGACCCTGCCTTCGTTAGAAATGCCAACCGCCGCGTATGGACGACTTGCACTGGGGGGAAAACGCGCGTTCGGACCTCGTGATAAACGCGTTCAATATTGGCGAATTTCTGAGGTTAAAGTGAGAGGTGCTACATATAAATTCTGTCTGTGGAAACCTGTTAAGTATTAGCTATTAGTTACCTAATTTTAAGTTTATTTAGTACGATAAGCTGTGGCTTTCCAAAATAAATAAAATAGAAATTAAATAAAATAATCGAGTACTTGACAACCTCCCTGGCACTGTGGTGAGCGCTGTGGTCTTGTATACTGGGAGGTCTCTAGTTTGATTCTCGGCGGTGGCAATTTGGGAATTTATAATTTCTGAATTATCTCTGGTCTGGTCGGGTGGGAGGCTTTGGCCGTGGCTAGTTACCTGCACTCTACCATCAAAGACGTGCTGCCAAGTGATGTAGCGTTCCAGCACGATTGCGTGTAGAAACCGATTCGGGGTAAGGGTTGAATGTTCACTGACATACCCCTTCCAAGTTAGCCCACTACCATCTTAGACTGCATCGTCACTTACTATCAGGTGAGAGCACAGTCAAGGACTATATTGTCATTCAATATTGAAAAAAAGGGTGTCATTTTTGCTATTTAAAAAAATCTTATTAGATACAATGTAGAAAATTCTTTAGTGACAAATAAGCTTGGGTTCAATCAGTTGAATTAGGTACCCTTACCGAGTGGTTCTAATAAGTGTCATTGTGTTATTTAAAAGATTTCTCCGCTGATTTTGTAGTGAGCTCTTCTCAGACCGAGACGTAGCTTTAGTGTAAAAGTTGCACATGCAAATTGTGCAACCGAGTCCATTCGGCGGTGTTCCTTTCTATATGCACATTATTCACAGATTTACCTAACAAAAAATCGAGTTGTATTCATTTAATCAGAACTGGCATATGAATATTTGCAATAAACACAGTTAAATAATTCATATAGGTAACGCAATGAAGAGTTTTCATGAAAATCTGTGCGTCTTTGACGCGGCGTTCCTCACGCGGCGTTTCTTACTCGCAGTGTACAAATTCAATATTACACACATCGCTCGCCACGTCGCTAGATTATCGATAATGCATGCAACTTGTTACTTACGTTTAGAGCAAGAACTAAGTGCACACATTGCAAAAACTTAAATGCAAATTATTGTGTTTTACTTGTTTTATTGTATCTGCATAAGGTACGCGAACTCTTTTTTCAATTTGTCAGTATCATCTACAAGACCTGCCTCCAATAATCTTCTTAATATATAAATAAAAGAAAAAGGTGACTGACTGACTGATCTATCAACGCACAGCTCAAACCACTGGGTGATTCCGGGATGAAATTTGGCATACAGATAGCTATTATGACGTAGGCATCTGCTAAGAAAGAATTTTTGAAAATTCAACCCCAATAAGAGGGTAAAATAGTAGTTTGAAAATTCGAACTGAACGTGAGCGAAGCCGCGGGCAAAAGCTAGTTTAAATTAGTTTTTTATTAGATTTTTTAAATGCCTCTTTCGCAAATATGTCTCAGACCGAAAATTGCAGTGCTGTTAGACGCCCCCTAGGTGATTCAAACAAGTCGCAGTAAGCTGGAGACATGCGTAGCAAGAATATGGCTTGTGGATATTCCTACAGAAAGCTGACCAAAATAATATAAACGTTAAAATTCTTTTTACAAAACGCCAGTACATAGTCTATCAATTGTGCCTATAAAATTTGAAGAGTTCCTTCAATTTCCCCAGGATCCCATAAACAGATCCTGACCTGATGACAATGGGACCACCTAGGAAGTATACCCATGTTAACATGTGTTAGGTTGTGGTAGGTGTGCATTTTTGAAACTTCTTTGTGAAAACATTGTGTGCATAGCCTAGTTTTGTTAACAATTGTAAAAAAAAAAAAACAATTTTTTTTTTTTTGAAAAGAGCGACTGCTGAGTTTCTTGCCGGCTCTTCTCAGCAGAATCTGCATTCCGAACCGGTGGTAGATTTATGACGTGTCATAAGAGCTACAAGTTGGCTTACATGAAATATAATAAATAAATTTTGATTTTTGATTTTTTTCAAACAAAAAAAGAATATTCATATAATATAAATCGGTTCTGGCGTCTTCGAGTAGGTAATTTATTTATTTATTTATTTATTTATTTATTTATTTGGACAACCAAAATTGTTACATTTCTTAAAGTACTTAAAAAATTACACAGAAACTTAATTAAAATGCACAACTATTGACGGTGCCACAACATTTGCCAAAAAATAATAATAATTAAACAATAAAGAAAGCGTAATACAAAAAAGCACAAGAAATTAAAAGTTTACACTGTCAAAACAAAACATTAAGAAAAAAAAAAATGAAACTTAAGCTAACTAGGGAACTAAATTACAATTAAAGGTTAGATGTAGGTCATCTATCTCGTATTATAAAAGTCTTAGGGCTTGTTTTTTGAACTTCGGTAATGTATCTCTAAATATGTCTATTTCTGTACTGATGGAATTGTATGTTTTGGATAATCTGGATATTGTAGAAAATTGTTTTAAATTTGTTCTAGCTATGGGTAGGTGGAATGGGCCGGTTGCTTTTCTGGGATTTCTTATTGGGACTCTTAGGTTGATGCTTTGTAATAGTGGTGGGCAGTCTATTTTATTTCTTAAAATTTTATATAAAAATGTCATGTCTAGATATTTTCTGCGAGTGATTAGGCTGGTCATTTTAAAATATTTAAGTTTATCGGAATAGGTAGGAAGCTGTTTGTGTATTTTGCAAGAATATGCTAGGTGTCTCAGGAGTCTTTTTTGGACGCGTTCTATTCGCAATTGATGAGTATTATAGTTAGGAGACCATACTACACTACAATATTCGAGGATACTTCTAACGTAAGTATTGTATATTTTTATTTTTGTTGTTGGATGGAACACCTTACTATTTCGAATAAGAAATCCCAACATTTTTGAGGCTTTGGTGACTGCGTTCTCAATTTGTGGAATGAATGTGAGTTTGCTATCAAAAATAACACCTAGATCTTTCAATTCCGATACTTTATTAACTATTGAACCATTGATATAATATTGAGATTGGAAAATATTATGATTCCGGGTAAATACTATAAAATTACATTTTTTTGCATTTAGTGACATATTATTGATATTACACCAATCCGAAATAGCATTTAGGTCATCTTGGAGTAATTTAGTATCTGTAATGTTTTTAATGGTTTTAGCCAATTTTAGGTCATCTGCAAAAAGATAGGCGTTACTATGTTTAATACAAGTTACAATATCATTAATAAATAAATTAAACAACCAGGGACCAAGATGCGATCCCTGTGGAACTCCAGAAGTTGCTGTGTACCTATCAGAATTAAATCCTTTTACCACTACATATTGAGATCTATTATGTAAATATGACCTAAACCATTCCAAGATAGAGCCACTTATTCCATAATGCGCAAGTTTTTTGACGAGTACCTCATGACAAACTTTGTCAAATGCTTTAGCAAAATCCATGTATATAGCATCAACTTGAATACCAGAATCTACAGCATTCACTAGTTCATTATGGTAAGTGACTAGATTAGTACTTGTGGAACGAGAGTTAATAAAGCCATGTTGTTCATTAGTAAAAATATGTTTGGTGTGATGTTTTAAAATTGGAAAAATTATAGCCTCGAATATTTTGGCAAAAGCCGACAATATAGAAATTGGTCTGTAGTTATTTATTTCTTCTTTGTTGCCACTTTTGTGTATAGGTACTACTAAAGCGGTTTTCCAAACCGTAGGAAAGATACCACTGGATAAGGATTTGTTAATTATAAGAAACAACGGTAGACTTAGCGAAGATGAACACTTAGAAATGAAATATGGTGAAATTCCATCAGGTCCTGGACCTTTACTAACGTCGAGCTTTTTCAGATGCTTAAAAACAGTGTACTGTGTAATATGAATATTCGATAAAATATTTGTGTGAGCTACATCAAATGTATGAAAGTTGGTAGATGTAGAATTAGTGAAGGTAGAAGAGAAAAATGATGCGAATAAATTGCATATGCTTGATCCATCGGAGGCTATTGTGTCGTTTAGGGACATTATTTGGGGAAACTGAATTGTCTTGGTGCGTTTGTTGTTGAGGTAGGCCCAAAAATATTTGGGGTTGTTGCCAATATTTTCTTCAATTTTGTTAATGTAACTGTAGTAACAGCTGTTGGTTAATGTTTTGCACCTTTTACTAAGGATTCGTAGGGATATTTCATCTAATGGATTTTTGAAGATTCTGTATTTGTGTAGAATTTTATTTTTTTCCTTTATAATTTTAATTAAGGAAGTGCTAAACCATGGTGGATATTTACCTTTGTTAACTTTTGTTTTAGGAACGTATTTATTTATAATGTCATTTAATATTTTAAGAAAAATATTAACTATTTCGTCTATTGTATCGCATTGATTAAATTCGTCTATCCAATTTACTGTATCTAATTCTGAGATAATAACATCATAATCTGCTTTATAAAAATTATGTTTCATTACATCATCATTAACCTTTAATGATTTCTTAATTTCAAAAGTTAACGATATATCTATAGGTAAGTGCAAAGGATCAATGTTTACAAATTCATTTGAGGCTGCTTCGACTTTAGTGTTCGTTATATTAGTTAAAACTAAATCTAAGACTTTATTTTTATTGTTAGATACATTGTTGTATTGATTAAGATTATTTAGCGCTATAAAATCAATAAGTAGCTGACCAAACGGAGAGTTGTTGAGAGTTGTAGGTGAGTAATAGTCTGTGTTATTATTATTCCATCCAATACAGCTCATATTGAAATCACCTACAAGACATACACTATCCAAACTATCAGAAACCTTGCTAAAATTGTCTAGAAAGTGCTCTAGTATATTGCGTTTATGTGGAGGGGGAAGATAAATAGCGCAAAAAGTTACAAAAGTTCTGTTAGATATTTCTACTTTGACGTAAAGATCTTCGCAAAGGCTTTCCATAGCAGTCAAACGAAATGAGTTTAATTTGTTTGAGACAGCTATTAGTACCCCTCCTCCTTCTTTATTTGCATGGAAGCCTGAACTTTCACGATCCCTTCTGTAAACTGTATATCGATTGTCAAAAAGTTCGGCATCATTAATATTTTTATTTAGCCAGGTTTCTGTCAGTATCACAATGTCATAATTAGAACTTGTAACACTACATAAAAAATCATGAGTTTTGGTCCTAAGACCTCTTACATTCTGGTAATATATATTTATTCCGCTGAATTTTGAAACGGTAAACGTAAAAAATAACACTGAAATAGAACAAACAGTAAAATGTCCGTAAATACACTATTGAAGATTGTCCAATGTATCTAGATTTTTAATATAAATATAATCTGTGTTTTCCGCCTTTCGCATAAATACTCTTCCCTGCTTAATCCAAACAAATTTATATCCTTTTTCTTTAGAAGCTAATCGGGCAGCCGCATGCAGTTTTTTATTGGTAAGAGACAAGTGTTCTGCGATATAAATTGGTGACTTATTACCTCCCAATCCTATATGGCTAGTATTAATTTTATCATTAGGGTTCGTTTTATTGAATTTGATAGTGTTAGCCAGAAATGTATCTCGAAGTCTAGGGCACGCAAGTTGTACTACTATGGATCGTGGCCTATTATCATCTTTATTTGTTTTGGCTACACGCGTGCAATGGTGAATGTCGTTCGGTTTTAAGTCACATGATACAACTTTTGATAATTGAGTTATTATTGTGATCAAGTTCTCATTCTTGCGTTCAGGTACACATTGGATCTCGAGGTTGCTAGATCTGTTATGTTGCTCCATGACATGTAACCTTGTTGTTAAATCCTGAACGGTATTAATCAACTTAATATTTTCATTTTTAAGTTCACTAAGTGAATCTCGATATGTGGCAATTTCAGTTTTAGTGGTTTCGTAATTCTCGTTCAAAAAAATAACGCTGCTTTCCAAAGAACCTAACTCCTTTTTCATAGATTGTAGTTCAGTCTTAACCATTTGTTTCATGGTCTGTTGCAGCTCTGCTACTAATGCAGATTTCATAAAACTAAATTCCTCTCTAAATATTGCTCTTACGTCATCCTTAGTAAAGGAGGCAGTGCTTGAGTTTAATTGTTCATCTGCGCTAGAGATCGTGGTTTTTTTCCGGCGGGTTATGTTATCAGCTGTTTTAGTCGGTGAATCAATTATAATGCCACAACTCGGAGAGTCGATGATAACATTTCCAGGTTGGTCACCTGAGCGTTGCGGAGTTTTCTTGGTATTAATTTTAGGTTGTTTCGTTTGACAAGTTAAGCACTTCCAATTATTTTTATTTTCATTGCTGATCTGATGAAAACGTTTTTCAGTCACATTAGCGCAATTAATGTCATAACGAAGTTTACAGAAAGCACAGTTCATATAGTTTTTATTAGTAATTTTATTCCGACACCCAGCACAAACACCAAATGCATTCGACATCATGCAACAATAATCTTACATGCACACAGGAAAAAAAAAATAAATAAATAAAATTAAAGAAATAAAAAATGTCTTAAATAATTCCTCACTTGACGGTGAAGCGTCGTAAAGCGATGCAAGCGCTGCTAAGTTGTTATATTAGTAAATCGAAGACGTACTGTGTATGTATGCGTAGCGGTCGCGAGGGTCGCGAGTCCTCGTGCCATGGATTGCGCAGTGCGCAGGTCAGGAACGTAATAGTTTTGTAATAGTAAATCAAGTTTATTTAAAAATAATTTTTGGTGAATTTAGTAGTTAAACCATTAAGAACAAAGAGTTTATTATAAGACTCACTTCCACACAGTTTTATAATGCACAATTAACTCTTTGAACACTGATATTAACAAAATAAACACAATTACATGATTATTTTGGACAGAGCAAACTTTTTACTTGTATACGCGGCGGACGCCATCTTGGAGCCAAGTAATTGGGGAACATACATAAAAAAAGATTCCGACGAATTGAGGACCTCCTCCTTTTTAGAAGTCAAAAAAAAAGGGACAAAAGGGATTCAAGTGCACTAACTTTCTGGTAAAAGACGTGCCGCTAAGCGATTTAGCGTTCCGGCACGATGGCGTGTAGTCTACACGGTGTAATCCACGAACGAAGTCGCGGGCATCAGCTAGTCATGAATAAAACGAAAAGAGAAGAACTGTAATTCAAATAAAATAATAACAAAATAAGCTAAGCTAAGGCAAAAAGCTCGGCCGCGATCTGTGAGTACGTGCAGTGGGGTTAGTATAAGATTTAATTCGATTGATCGTATTCGTATACTATGACATTAGCGTCAAAGTAAAATGTATCATAAACTTACAATATTATTAGAGCTCAATTTCGTGCATGCATTCTTATACTTTTACGTATACGGATACCTTCGACCATTTAGCCGGGACGAGCCTTTACGCAGATTTAGTACTGAATATATTCTGCCACTTTTTGCGGGAGGTGAGGTAATCACGTACAGCCTACGTACAGCACACATTAATTTACTCACTTCCGCACTCTTGTAAAAAACTTAATGTCTCTATGAACGCATACTAACTCAAAAGCTGTCACACAGTTTACAAGTTGACACGTACGTTTGTACATGTATTTCGACAGAGGGGAATGCTTACGCTTGCCAAGTCCTGGCTAAATGGTCCAATACGGATACACTGCAAACTAAAATCGGTTGTACTGAATTTTTGACTTTAAAAAAACACTTTTCATTTTACTTTGATGCATTAGCGTATAGAAGCGTAGCGTATTAGAATAGAATAGAATAGAAATATTTTTTATTCAAATAAACTTTTACAAATGCTTTTGAATCGTCGATGAATCTACCACTGGTTCGTAATGCCGTTCCTATCGAGAAGAGCCAGCAATGAACTCGGCGGTTGCTCTTTTCAAAAAAAAAAAAAATTTTTTTACAATAGGTATCAAAACTATGTAAAAAAAATTTAATGTCATAGTATACGAATACGATCAATCGTGTTAAATCCTATACTAACCCCACAGTACAAGACGTACGGACGCATATCGATGCGTTCAGTAAATTGACAACCGCCTTATATGACCTGTGCGCCATTCCACCCTTGACGTCTTGCAGTGCTTGCTGCGCATTATCTACTAGCTTTTGCCCCTGGCTTTTTTTAAAGAATATTAGCCAAGCTGAAGTTGACTAATATTCCCCTCTCCCCTCCAAATAAGCGGAAAAGCTTGTGCTAGGAGTGGGTATGACAATAGTGCAGCAGGTGGGGTCCGAACCTACGACCTTACAGTTTTCAGTCCGCACCTTTAACCGTTGGGCTATTGAGGATATAATTAATTCAAGCCTCTCTTTTACCTCTTTAAGAGTTGAATTTTCAAAAATCCTTTTTTAGCGGATGCCTAGGTCATAAAAGCTATCTTTACCTATGCCACGTAAAGGACATATTTTACGTCACTGAAATAGGTCCTAAATTAATCTAACTTTTCTTTTTTAAATATTATAGACCAGCGCATGGCCGCGATCACACCTGATGGTAGTAAAAATGCGACCTAAGATGGAACGCGCTTGCCTAGAAGATGCCTATTCACTCTTGATTTGAAGGTACCCAAATAGTAGTTAGAGGGAAAAACGGAAGCCGGAAGGGCATTCCAAAAACTACTTGTATATTTAAACGTTGGGTATAATCTCTATTGATTAATCGCAAAATAATTGGTTATACAATGCGTTGGCGCTTATCTATTGCGTTGTTGAGCAATTTATTCCACGTTTACATTTAACTGCGAGGAGATTGCTGGAGGAGGCGGTGGACGATAGCCATCAGTTTTATAAAATATGTACATTAGTTAAACCGTCGCGTCTATACCAGTTATTAGGTAAAGCATAACGAGCATTATTATTAAGCCGATAACTAGCTTTAATAGCTAACTATTTATTTTTTGTTAGATCAGACTGGTGTGAGATAGTTTACATACTATGAAAGGACCTACATAGTATAGGACCCGGTAATTTTTATCCCTAGAAATCCTATTCCTACTAATCCTATTATAATATTATAAATGCGAGAGTTTGGATATATGGATGTTTGTTACTCAATCACGCCGCAACGACTGAACCGATTTGGCTGAAATTTGGCACAGAGGTAGATTTAGCCTGGAATAGCAGATAGGCTACTTTATATTCCGAAAAATAACAGAGTTCAGAGTTCCCGCGGGAATTAAAAAACTTCAATCCATGCGATATACCTATCTTGATCTTCACGATATATTTTCACAGAGATAACTTGAATCCAGTAGGGCTAAGATGCACGCCGTGAGAAAATTTTGCCTACATGTTTACTCGTATAGAGATCTATGTGATCTCTATAGAGATTCACTACTGGATAATTCTATGTAGGTATAACGGAAAATCATAGAGTTCGCAAGGAATTTTCGAAAAAACCATGTAAATGCAAAAATCGTTGTAAATCCATGCAAAGTCGTTGGGTGAAAGGGCATAAAGGCGAAAGTTGTGTGTGTTGGTGTGTGTTTGTATTTTTGTTACTCCTTCACGCTACAACGAATGTACCGATTTGGCTGAAATTTGGGATGGAGATAGCTCATAACCAGGATTAACACATAGGCTACATTTAAAGAAAATTAAAGAGTTCCAGCGGGAAACAATCGCGTGTTAAAAATTATTGAACGCATTTTTATTACATTCGTGTCAAAGACAACCTGACACATTTAATTTTAGACTTTGACATATCTCTTTTTGTCTCTTCCCCTTTTTGGCTCGAACCGCGTGCTTGCCTTGTTGCTTTGTATATTTTTACTGATAATCCAAATTATATTTCATTTTAACAAGTGCTGTATTTCATTTCTGAAATCTGAACTCGACGCTGTATAGCTGCGCATATCATCTGCCGAACAGGCATCATCTAGTTTCCAATACATTCCCATCCCGTCCATTGCGACCGAACCGTCCTATTTCCAAGACACACTTAACAATACAATAAAATACAATACTTGCAAAAACTGTCCCCTCGTACTCAGTGCAAAACTCGGAGTAATTCTAACCATCCGTTTAGGAGCGCCTCTAATGCTCCCCGGGAAAGCGAAGCTGGAAGAATGTTGTCCTGTCTGCGAACGTTTTTGCCCCTACACCTCTGCTATTGACCAGTCCACTCCATTAGTACCGAGAAGCCTTAACCCCCGACAGCTTTCAAACAAAAATGAACCGTAGTGATAAAACTAAAAGTGTCATTTTTCTAACAACGACTCTGAAGTTGTGACGTTTTCAATTTTTTCAGAGTTCTGCTTGGTGCATTGACGGCAAAGGTTCTTAGTGACTTTGGAACAGGTTGATTGTGATTGTTAGTTTTATGCGGACGGCTTTTGATTTATTCCCAACACTCGATGCTATGAAAATGTCGCAGTGATTGTTGGGAATTAGGCGCCGTTGCCACGGAATTATGGCGATTTGATACAGATGTTATTGATGGATAGAAGTACTAGATGATCCAAAGGTATTCATTTATTTACAACTGATTGTAAGTATTATGAAATTCTATTCGTATTCTATTCTCTGAATTCTATTATTCATATTTAATATTATAAATGCGAAAGTTTGGATGTAGGCATGAATGTTTGTTACTCAATCACGTCGCAACGACTGAACCGATTCTGCTGTTTCGCACAGATATAGATATCTGGAATAACATATAAGCTACTTTTTATCCCGGAAAATGAGAGAGTTCCTGCGGGAATTAAAAAACCTCAATCCACGCGAACGAAGTCGCGGGCATCAACTAGTATAAAATAAATGTCCTCCCAACCCAATCCAGTCACGGCGTTAATTAGCCATCTGCGTGGGAGATATTATAGTACACAACTTTGTGCGCAGACACGGGTGCATTCTCTATTCCCTCACTCTCGTAGTCCGATGGGACGGAAATCCGACACCACCTGAGAGAGATCTGGCACAGGACCTACGGCTTTATGTGCTCTTCAAGGGTATCATCGCCAACTTCCTAATTCCAGGCTAGTAATTTATTTCACAGAAAAACCAATACATTTTTTTGGCCCGACCCGGGAATCGAACCCAAGCCCTCGTTATCCGTAGTCAAACATACTAACAACTAGACGAACGAGGAAGTCTCTGAATATACAGTCTCTGTGATGGTCTAATAGTTAGGTATAACTTCGGCGTCTTTTTCAGTAGGATACCGGGGTTCTATCTCTGACTCCTTATCAGTGACTTTTCGAAGTTTAAATATAACTTGCTTTAATGGTGAAGGAAAACATCAAAAATTCAAATTCAAAATTTATTTATTTCATGTAGGCCAACTTGTAGCTCTTATGACACGTCATAAATCTACCACCGGTTCGGAATGCAGATTCTGCTGAGAAGAGCCGGCAAGAAACTCAGCAGTTGCTCTTTTCAAAAAAAAATTTACAATAGGTAACAAAACTATGCTATGTGTACAGTGCTTCCACAATGAAGCTTGATAAATGCATACGTAGGTACACACAATCCAATGCATGTCAAGACGGGCAGACAAAGCAGACCCATTCCCGTTGGTGGCACCCGTTCACGAGCACGACGCATGATCCAGCCGTTGCTTCGCTCAACCATATTTGAGGGAACGTAACAACCCGCACCATCGAGAAATATATCATCGTCAGCCGTGCCATGCCATGCCATGATGTTCTCAAAGGTGTGTGAAGTCTCAGGGTAATACTTTAAACGGGCCTAAACCTTTCTCAAAAATTTCAGCAAAGCTTTCATTCAGGTTTTTTTTGTTACTACTACTTTGGTATTAATAGGAATATCAATAACGTGAACATTAATAACTTTATATAATAATATGATAATAATACCTTAATATCGACACATCTATCATAATTTAACCCTCCAAAGGCTTTGTGAAAATCTGTAACGTCTCGTGACTGAAATACATGCCTCGTTGGTAGGTATTGTTTTATAATATATTAATAAGTAAAACAATAATTAATTTACTTATTAAAAACTTATTTTATTTTCACATTCTGACATGACATACACTTGACATAGACTAACTAATAACTATGCATGAATACAGATAAAACAATCACACATAGATTATAAATCATCTTCCCCCCTTGAACCTAAGATCAATTTAATATCGAAAATTACAAATCTAAAATAATTCTTGGTTTAACCACTCTACCACTTCTTGTGGTTTTAGATTGGTCAGACCAAGAATTATTTTAGATTTGTAATTTTCGATATTAAATTGATCTTAGGTTCAAGGGGGGAAGATGATTTATAATCTATGTGTGATTGTTTTCCCCTTTAACTTAAATGCCAAATCATCCAATGTAGGCAAACTTTTTGGTTTTTTAACTATATACTTATTTAGATCGGCTGGATCAAGGCACAACCTTACTTTACCGTTTGGTTTTTCCACAATAACCATTCTGTTAACACATGCATTTTCTTTAATATTTTGAACTTTAACTATAGCATTTCTACATTGCAGTCTATTCAATTCATCATTAAGAGGCTCTAACATGCAATTAGGCAACCTAGATGCTGGATAACAAATCTGTTCATTCATAGGTCTAGTAGGTATTTCTACTTGCCCTGGTAATCTACCTGTACCCGAAAAAACTTCTATATTATTTTCAATGAACTTTACTTTATCAGAACTCAGTACTGTGTTTACCCTCTTTATCAAGTTCAACGAAATACAACCAGGGAGGCCTAGTAATGGAGTTGTGCTCTTAACAATTACAAAATTTTCTGAGCATTCACTGTCCTTATATTTACACATTAGACTGACAACACCTAGAGGTTTAATTTTTTTCCCAGAAAAAGATTCCAATTTTAAATTTGTATCCCTCAACTGCATGTTCAAATTAGTATTTATTTTATTAAATATGTGTATTGGCATAACGCTTACATCTGCCCCTGTGTCTAACTTACACTTCACATTAAAACCCTCAATTCTAATAGTCTCTATCCATTCAGACTTACTTGTTTGCACCTTCACAGTTCCACAAAACATATTCTCACTCGCACTGTCCGAGTCACACTTAACTTCTTGCACTTTATTGTTTTTAACCCGACAACTCACAGCAAAATGATTAAGATTTCCACATTTGCTACACTTTTTTCCAAAAGCAGGACACATCCGGGGTCCATGATGCTTTTGACACCTACGACAATCAAAACTTCTATTTCCAGTTACACCACTTTCCTTTTTATCATATTTACCCTTACTTGAACTCGCCGCATCTATCTCCACTGTGGGATTCATTTCCTTTACTTGCATTTTACTGGCTTCACTTGCACGACATATATTCGCTGCCTTGTTTAAAGTCAACTTGTCCATTTTCAGTAAATTTTCTTGAAGGGTTTTATCTCGTACCCCTTGCACTATTCTGTCTCTAAGAAGTTGATCCTCCAATGATTCCTCACACTTCTCATTCTTTCCGTAATTACAATTCGCTATCAACTCCCTTAACGCTGTATAGTAATTTTCGAACGTTTCCTCTGCTTCCTGTTTCCTTTCATTAAATTTAAATCTCTCAAACACTTCATTACTTCGAGGGCTTACATATTCCTCAATTGCATTGATCAAAACTTTATAATTCTGCAAGTCACCCGTTGGTATTTTTAAGGTTAGTAGCACTTTAGAGGCTTCTGGCCCCATCATATTCCTGAGGAGTGCCAACTTGACCTTATCAGGAGCATTTTCTTGTCCCGTTCCTATCAAGTAATCCTCGAAAATACATTTCCAGTACTTCCAATCAGACCCTGCCGAGGGTGATCTAATGTCAAAGTTTGGCGGCAACTTTATACTTTGGTTCGGCTCCATCTTCTCGACCCTTGGTGTACACTTACCACGGCTTGAGATGATGAGAAATTTACGACTGCGCCATGTTTTATAATATATTAATAAGTAAAACAATAATTAATTTACTTATTAAAAACTTATTTTATTTTCACATTCTGACATGACATACACTTGACATAGACTAACTAATAACTATGCATGAATACAGATAAAACAATCACACATAGATTATAAATCAGGTATAGCGTTTCGGTTGCCTATCACGACTCGCAGGTTCGAGTCTCGGGCCAGAATAAAGCAACTATAGCATTTGGGTTCTTCAGTCAAGAAATTCTTAGTATGATTATAGGAAGTTGGCGGTGGTCCAAGCCTCGGAGAACTCTTAACACTCAAAGAATGTCATTTATGGCCTGTGAAGTTCTTGCAAAACGCTCAAGACACTATCTTTTGGCTACTATGTACTAAAATTACGTCATTAGCGAAGACGAAATGCGGATGACGTCAGCAAACGTCGATGTATGCAGTTCACCAGTAACTAGTATCTACTACTACTGACGTCATCCGCATTTTCAGTGCTGAAAAATGGACCTAATCTTAGTAAGCGATCAGTTTTTTAGGGGTTTTTCACCTTTAGGGCGTTAATTTTTCAAATAAGTAGGTAGAGGTATTAGTATAGATAGCGTTGCCAGGCGTCCGGATAAAGCCGGACATAGGTAGGCTTTTTGATTGCGTGTCCGGCCAAAATAAACGGTGTCCGTCTTGTCCGGCTTTTGTTAGGCTTTTCACATTTCGCAAACAAGCGAGCGCCGAGCGTGGCCTAGCGATTTTACATATAATTTTTTTGTCGTACCTATTAATACTGAGACAAAATCCTCAATAATAGAGGGTGTCCGGCTTTTTTACCCAAATGTCCGGCCAAACTGGCTGGTCTGTCCGGCTATTAGGTTTGGCGACCTGGCAACCCTAAGTATAGATAATGTTGGATGGATTAAAGTAGGCTTTACTTTGCGGAAGTCCTTGATATCTAAAGTAAAAAAAAATATAATTTTAAGATAAAATTAAAAAAAATATATTTTTGTACTCTGTTCAAAGTCGTTTCTAAAAAGATATATCGCAAGTCTATGTAACGCAATAAAAAAAATTTTACTTCACACACGCTTCTATGAGAGCCCCCCTGAAATAAAGCTTTTTATATTTTTTATGCTGAATTCGGCTGAAAGCCATCAGTTTACATATTATGTTTAAATTTGAAATAATTACGTTCAGTAATTCAGAAGTTATAAGGCTCTGACAGACGGAGGGACGGACGGACGGATAAGTGCAAATTCACTCAAGTAGACTCAGAGAACTCGCTTCGCTCATTCAATGAGATAGGCTTGCGCTGACAATCAATGATGTAAAGCATTGTTTTCCTAGAGAGAATTGTCACAGTAAAACGCATTCCAGAGGCCCAAGTCTGCTATTACAATTGTAGTTTTATTGTCTATCAATGACATGACAATTGTTATTTCTAGCAATTGTCATGTCATTGAAAGACAATTGAACCCCTGGGCCCCAAGTCAAATTGCTAAAAGTAGCAATTGGGATGTCATTGATAGACAATTGAACTACAATTGCAATAGCATTGTAATAGCAGACTTGGGCCCTAGGGAGTGGACGCAGCGCAGGCTGCGCAGGGTTAGGAGGCTCGTGAAAGGCGCGCGCTGCGTCAAATGGCGGACAGGTTTGCTTGGCCTTGAGAAGAAATGCCTGCGCCCGCGCCGCTTTCGGCGAAAGTGCTCACTGACCACCGCACGCCGCCCGAACCGCGTCCGAACCACGTCCGAACCGACATTTCTAGTTTTTTCTGTATTACACAGTAGGCATGATGACCGATTTTGAAAAACTGTTGTTCCCAAGTATCTACTATTTCGAAAAAATATCTTATTTTATCTATTTATTTTTATTTTTTATGTACATATAAGAATTTACAAGACAACATACATTAGAAGAAGTAGACATAGGTGAAGCTTATCTCTACAAAAAAGAAAGGAGGTGGGTTGATAAGGCAACAAAATCCGCCCCTCATACACTCGAAAAAAAATGTTCCAGATTTCGACAAATTATAAATGTGTTTATGTATGTATGGGAGGTCTCGGGTTCGATTCCCGGCGGGGGCAATTTAGGAATTTATTATTTCTAAATTGTCTCTGGTCTGGTCTGGTGGGAGGCTTTGGCCGTGGCTAGTTACCACCCTACCGTCAAAGACGTGCCGCCAAGCGATTTAGCGTTCCGGCACGATGGCGTGTAGAAACCGATAAGAGGTATGGGTTGAATTTACACTGCTATACCCCTTCCAAGTTAGCCCGCTACCATCTTAGACTGCATCGTCACTTACCATCAGGTGAGATCGCAGTCAAGGGCTATCTTGTCATCGAATAAAAAAAAAAAAATATACTTGAAGATATAAACTTTATTTTAATATAAAGTTTAGGTGATAAAAAAACCACGGTAAACGTAACTGATAATGATGCTCCTTTTTATAAGCTTTTATATGAGTATTAATTTATTTTGGTTCATGGAGCGCCTCATTCTAAAATATTAAATCAAAGCTTAAAAAACGACTAAAATGTATGAAAATGTAAGAAAAGTAAAAGAAGCACTCTCTTTTTGGGTAATATTTTCTGTAACTTACTATTTTTTTTATCACCTAAACTTTATATTAAAATAAAGTTTATATCTTCAAGTATATAAATACATTTACAATTTGTCGGAATCTGGAACTTTTTTTTTCGAGTGTATGAGGGGCGGATTTTGGGCCTTATCAACCCACCTCCTTTCTTCCTGCTTCCTTCCTTCCCTCCTTCCTTCCTATTTCGGCAATAAAAATAAGGTTTGGTAGATGAAATTGCCATTTCAATTAAAAGTTTTAAAATTTGCGTAAAAACGCTCGACGGTGTCATGGCGTCGTTCGTGACGTCACTTCTATATTTTTTAGTCGATAAAACTACCTATAATTTTTGTTTTAATCAATCATACCTAAATTGTAACATGTAGGAGTCGCGTAACATATGTAATATTAGCCCTAAATGCACGTTTAAGTGTTCCCTAAAGGTTGCTGAAAACGAAATTGTCAGTAAGAGTAGTTCCTAAAACTTCGGGAACGTTGGTGAAAACAGCCAGTAGACGTTTTCCCAACAGATGCATAATAAATGAAGGCATAAAATTTTGTTCCAAACATTATTTAAATAATTTAGCATTGCTTTTTGTTTGAATAACATGGAATATTTTTAAGTTCATCGGAAAATTCATGAATAGCTGACGTTGTTAGGGTAGGTACCTTAGGTACTGAGCTGTTGTCGGTAGGTAGGGTACCTGGAGTACGTCGAGGAGCTAGTTTTATTATACATACGCGTACTTGTTTTGGAATTTTATGATAAAACTAGTCGCAGGTCGGCGCGGTCCCCGCTCGCTGCACTTATTCTAAGTTTTTCTCCGCTCGATCGGAGGCAGCTACGCGGCGATTAGAAACCGGTTCCCGCGCCGTGCACGGGACGTTGCACTCTATGACTCCTTGCTAGCCCCGCGCTCTGCACAGACCACCCGACTCGACATTAGCCTGGCGCTCTCCATAGACAATCCAACTTGTCATAAGCCTGGCGCTCTCAGACCACTCGACTCGGCATAGATAGAATGCGATGGCTTTTTTAATCGACTGTAACAAATTCTAGGAAAGGTTGAGATTTTAGCAGTCTATGTACATAATAATATTATGTAAATACGTAAATTTTACGTATATTCCACCGTATTGCCTGAACTACTGAGCCGACTTTGGTGAATGAATGCTTCATTATCATGGTCCGCAAATACAGAGTTACAGTTTTAAACATATTAAATTAAAGCTCTATTAAATCATTCTTTATTTATAAAGATTGGAATAATTATAATGGGAGACAAAATAATGGTCTTGATTGGAGACAACCAAGTTCATCAGGTTCATCTATTAAGTTATATTCGAAGTATGAGTGGTTATGTTATGAGTGTTATGTCTTGGTGGTCTTGAGCCATTGGCGCCAACCAAGTCGCGTAGTGTGTCAATAGCAGTTTAGCTCCACGTTTCTCCTCATCCCATAGGATAGCCTAAGCAAGTTGAACGCAAACGCGCGCGTTAACACAACCAGTTTGTACAGTCTTACCAGTTAAGTTAACACATTGACTAACGGAAAAGGCAGATGGTACCCTCGTGAATAAAATTTTTATTTTATTTTATTTTAGTACATTATTAGGCAAAAGATTGTTCCCACTTATAACCAATTCATTGTTAACACCTGTATCTGACATGTTTTGTGCAAATAAATTGAATTCAATTGAAAAAAAAAAAAAAAAGACAGGAAAGCTAGTAGTGTGATTTTTTATCTAATTGGTTTAACTTGCCAAATAAAACTTTTAATAAGCATCGGATTTTTTTAAATTATACGATTACTAGCTGATGCCCGCGACTTCGCGTGGATTTAGTTTTTAACCATTTGTTTTTCATGGATAAAAAGAATAGGGATAGCTTATGTCACTTTCCAGTGTATCGATTCTCTAAAAATGATTACATCAGTGTAACGATCGCAATGGTCTCTGAATGGCTTAATTTATGGCGTTCTTGCTGCATCAGTGCATTTTAACCATTAGCGGGAGGGTTACCAGCCAATCAAATGCCCTTCCAGCTTTAATTTTTCTTTTAAATAACGCTTTAGAATTCCGCTGTCCTTTCAATAGAACCATACCACGTGCACCCAGTATATGAAGTCGCTGCAACGCAAATTGGTTCCTTTGGTCTGACAAGTGGCAACATATACTTGAAAGCTATAAGGGGTAACATAGGCTGCCCAATTGTAAAACATTGGGTGGCAGTGGCCACGGGGAATGTTTCCTAGAGGCCTAGTCTCAACTAGAAACTAGAAATAGGTTTTGTTTACTAACACACTAACATAGTTACTATTTTTTTTCCCTGAATTAAATGATTTTTTTTAAATTACAATGTGTTATATTTGAAACATCTAGAACATAAAAAATTAAATTAAATTAATTAATTAATTAATTTATTTATTTATTTAGGCCTCATTTCATCTATCTTTTCATTGAGTCTGAGATATCTACGTTGGAAGGTTGCGTAAAATTGAACTTAATGGCGTGGGATTAAAGAAAGGTTTTGCGTGCATGTTTATTTTTTAAATGTTAGGTTATGTGAATAGTAGAAGGCCTGGGTACGCGGTTAGTGATAAAATACGTGGGTTTCATTGACATCGGCCTCAAGTTCATGCGGCTTAGACTGGATTAGGCCTGGCTAGGCTTTAGCTAGTTACTCAAACTTTATAAGTACCTTGGTACCTATATAGATGTTAAGGTTATAATAATAATTTTTCATTTGCGTTTGTTAAGATTTATTTTATTTTATTTGATGACAAGATAGTCCTTGACTGCAATCTCACTTGATGGTAAGTGACGATGCAGTCTAAGATGGTAGCGGGCTAACTTGAAAGAGGTATGGCAGTATACATCCTCTAATCGGTTTCTACACGCCATCGTCGCCGGAACGCTATATCGCTTGGCGACACGTCTTTGACGGTAGAGTGGTAACTAGCCACGCCCAAAGCCTCCAACCAGACCAGACCAATGAGACAATGCAGAAGTTATAAATTCCGAAATTGGCCCCGCCGGGAATCGAACCCGAGACCTCCCAGTCACAAGACCACAGCGTTAATCAAATAGAATAGAATAATTTTTTATGCAAATAAATTTTTACAAATAGCTTTCGAATCGTCAAGTGAATCTACCACTGCGCCAGGGAGGTCGTCAAAACGCTACGTTTGAAGTGGAACTTTATTTATTTATACAACTTTGGCCCTTCTCCCATTACGATACTTGTAGGATACGATACTCGAGTAGAATACTAGTTGGATACTTGTTCGCTACCCGATGCTCGCATATTATGCTACTGAAAAATGACTAAATTCATCATTTGTGCAAACTCGTTTTTTGTGAACGGACGTTATGTCAAGCGATTCCAGTCACTAGTGACGAATAAACACTTGCAGTTTTTCTGTTTTATAGAAACAGAAGACGTCAATGCAAGAGTAGAAAATACTGGATTCATCCATTGCATGAAAAAACAAGAACAAAATACATAAGTAAATAAACAGTGTAACTAGCGTTGCCAGACGTCCCGTATTTCCCGGGACATCCCGTATTTTAGACATAATTTAAAATGTCCCGGCGGGACAGGCTATGTCCCGTAATTGAACTGTACTTCGTTATTCATTATGAAATCGATCCAAGTATTCACACACGCAACATTCGTAAAAATGCGAGTTAATGACCGTTTATAATTACGATTATAATTGTATTGATTATTGCAAATGTGTTAAAACGAATAAAAATATGTTTAAATTGACTCGGCCTTCAGAAAAATATTTAAACAAATGACACTAAATAATTTTGTTTTTTATTTGTCCCGGGTAAAAACTGAAATACCGTATTTTCTACCCATTTAACCATTTGTCCCTTATAGGCTGAAACAAAATCTGGCAACTCTGAGTGTAACACAAAACGTTGTTAGAAGCTTCTGTTCTTAGGGTTACTCGGTGTACAACCGACAACATCTGCCCGGCTAAACATACTGCAAAGTAGATATTTTTTCCGAGCTCTTTAGCTGTCTCTATGCCACGGTCGAGTTACAAAGGTCACCAAGGGCCATTGAAGGCTGGAACGCTGACATTTGCGATCTAATTTCATTAATTGCCGCTTGAACTTTACGAATCATTAGTGGAATACGTTAGACATCAATGTAAATAGGGCACATTTACCTAATAAGTATAAATATTAACAGCGTAATAAACAAATGCCGCGTAATGGTTAGCGCACACCGGTGGATGGCAGGGGAGAGTGTCGAGGATGCCCCCTGCCACTCGTGAGAAAAATCCCCTGCGATACAGTAAGCTATTCAAATGCCGCCTCTACAGACCAACCAAAAACCAAACACGACTACGAAAATTGTAGAAAGAATTATCTAAACGGTGAAACATATTACCTAACCACATTTAGCACCTATAATAACATTTAGGTAAGAATCTAAATAGGAATCTTTTTAATTTCTGTAAGACATAAAACATTTGGCCCCAAAGCCGTCCTAAAATCCACCACCCTAGGCTCCAACCTACTCTACTGTTGGTAAATTTGTCACTGCTCCTTCGCACATGGTGCATACCGACACATATCGACGCTTCGCGCGACGCGGTATCCTTCGGTATGCTCTTTGATACAGCAGACAAAAATCTGCTGCGATGCTCTAAGCTCGGTCTCCGAGCATTGATTTGTAGCTTACTAGCTGATGCCCGTGCCTTCGTTCGCGTGGATTAAGCTTTTTGATTCCCGCGGGAACTCTCTTATTTTCGATATAAAAAGCCTGTGTTATTCCAGACTATAATCTATCTTTGTGCCAAATTTCAGCCAAATCGGTTCAGTCGCTGCGGCGTGATTGACAAACATCCATCCATCCATACATCCTTTTCGCATTTATATTATTAATAGGATTTCGATTGGATAAGTGTAAAATATTACTTGATTTCAAAATCCTCTGCCGTCCGCCGGTGCGCGCTAACCCTAACAAGTTGCAAAAAATAAAAATGTTCATACCACGTATATGTGAAGAACTGTGCATGCTAGAAGTTATTTCTTAATTTCACTAAATTTTTTTGCTTAGATAACTACTTACTCGTATGGAAGGCAAACAAGAAATCATCTAATCAACATCTAATGTAGATACTTTACTACTGTATTATACTCCTACTATACTGTAATATACTCCTGCCAACCTATATTTCAACAAATAAATTGATTTTGATTATACGAGTATGCCAGGAGTTCGTAAAAACATACACGAACACAGAAGACAAGGGATTACAATTTTCTTATAGTAGACGTTAACGCTATTAAGTACCTAGTTGTTTTTACCTGGCTACCTCCTATTTATTAAAACGTTTCACAGTATTCTAACTAGTATAGGTAAGTACATACATATTAATTTTTAGAACACTCGAATTTGATCTTTATGCTCAAAATATAAAGCCTATTTTTACCCACATAAATTCTCACAATTTCTCACAATAATTGTCATACAAAGACATAATTGGCGGAATAATGTGTATTTTATTAAATTAAACGATATATTGTGTCAGTTTGTTTATGGTGTCGACAACGGGCGGGGACGGCGCAAAAAGTAAACCCAGCAAAAAACACAAGTTCAGTAAACCTAGATAGACGCCTTATTTGTAAACATTGAGCAGCATCCATATTTCGGTCTACATCCAGTCAAAGATGAGCCAATCATAAGCGTTACTATTAAAGCATAGAGGCTCTCTGAAGTTACTAATTAAAAAACTTACGAGCTCAATATATACGAGATATGTTTCGGAGAGTGTGCTTAAGAACTATTCAATTTAGTTCCACCATTCCACTTTCTACCGCTGAACCGCAAGACATGAATCTGCAACGCTACGTGGTCGAAATTCCACGATCTCTCGTAATAAAAAAAAAATAAGTTGGTAGAACTATAAATCAGCTACTTCAGCTACTTATGCTGAGATCTATAGAGCGTGCTTTGACTCAGCTCAGATTCAAGATAGAGGTTAAAATGAGACCCAAATATGCTCCGACATAAATCTGTCTCGATTTAACTCAGTTTTAAGACGGTACTCTAGTCCCAAGGAATTTGAAAAATAGGTATTTGAAGAAAATATCGCCGTCGCGCTGCGCCCGACCAACAGGAGTTATCCATGTGTACGAGTAGTGTATTTGTGTGCGCGAGCCCTCGCCCCGCCCATGCCCGTAACATTCACCCGCCGGCCGCCTGCGGGTGAATAAATATATTTTGAAACTTTGAATCGGATGATGCTTTACTATTGATACTGAGCCCAAAACAATTTTTTTTTTTAATTTTTCGTCTGTCAGTATCTTGGCCGCGCATCACACTGAAACTACTGGACGGATTTAAATGAAACTTGGCATGATTTAAGATCATACTACGAGGTAAAATATAGAATACTTTTTATCCCGAAATTCAGCACGGTTCCCTTGGGAGAGGGGATGAAAGTGAAAATGTGTATTTCATTGTAATTCATTAACGTGTACTCCGATTTCATTCATTCATTTTTTATTAGAAAGAACATACTGCAATGATTGTTCTGTAATTATTTCAAGGTCGTCAGTTTAGTAGTTCAGAAATTATAGACTTCACAATTCTCAGTAATAGGTCCAAATAACTTGAACCCCGTTACGTACAGGAAACTTTGAATGTACGGCTCATTTTAAGCTGGCATAACACACTATCGTAAACCATAATGGATAGCCCTATTTTGAACCGACCTTCAAAAAGGAGGAGGTTGTCAATTCGGTCGATATCTTTTTTTTTTTCTATGTAGGTATGCCCACCGATTACCCCGGGGTTTCTGGACCGATTCACGCGATTTTTTTTTAATGGGCCCTTAAAATTTTTTACCTTCAACTCCTCAAACCTGATGCTGCAGGGGTACTTTCTCCCTAAAAGCTTTAGGAACTGTCGTTTACGAATTGGTATGCTTGCTACTAGATCATAGAGCTCCAGGTCATCCTCCTCAATCCTGTAGGGTGATATCATTTTTTTCTAAATTGAATAGTTTGCGCGAGAGACACTTCCAAAGTGGTAAAATATGTGTCCCCCCCTGTAACTTCTAAAATAAGAGAAAGATAAAACTAAAAAAAATATATGATGTACATTACCATGCAAACTTCCACCGAAAATTAGTTTGAACGAGATCTAGTATGTAGTTTTTTTAATACATCATAAATCGTAAACCGCAATTGCTGCTACGGAACCCTTCATGGGCGAGTCCGACTCGCATTTGGCCGGCATTTACTAACTGCATACGAAAGTAAATACGGTACTTATACCAAGACAACAATTTTTAAAATTGTTGTCTGTCTGTCTGTTTGTTGCCATTAATCTCGGGACTGGCCGAACCGATTTTGACGGGACTTTCACTGGTAGATAGCTGATATTAGCGGGCATCGTATAGGCTACTTTTTTAACCGACTTTCGAAAAAGGAGGAGGAGTTGTGTTTTTCTACCTCTGTATATCGATGTCTCCGTGATTTCTTAACCGATTTGCGTGAATCTTTTTTTAATCGACACAAAAACTTTGCGAGATGGTCCCATAAGAACTTCGGGTTCCAACTCTTCAATCCTGATGCTGCAGGGGTACTGCTTCCCTAAACTGTGGGGATTTAGGAATTGTTGATTATTATGAATAGTTATTGTAGGGACCAAGTAAAGACACCGTTAAATTCCAGGATCCAACTCCTTAATCCTGATGCTGAAGGGGTTCTGCCAACCTAAACTGTGGCGATTTAGGAACGCAGATGAAGTCACGGGTGTCCGCTAGTAATAAATAAAATAATCATTGTATAGCGTAAATATCGACATCAGAGCACATCACTAGAGTATCGATAAAAATATCGACAATTGTCACTTCCCTATTAGTGTACATGTAAGCCTTACCCTCCCTCACCTCCACCCTACCCCCGTAAAGTACGAAAGGGACAACTGCAGCTCGGGCTGATTTTTACCTACAAAAACCTTGACCAAAAGACGTTTCGTATTCTGCTGTTTCCTTCTTCAAAACTGGACAAATCTCAAATATTCTTATATCAAAATTTAGAGGAAGAGTATATCTATGCTTCTATGTTTTTCTTTTTTGTTAAAAACTTATCAAATTTGTCTGATAGTCGTTTGAACATGGCGGTAAAATCGAGGGTTTTTTTCGGGTTTTTGGATTGTCATATTTTTTTTAATGATAATGTTTTGGAAAAAAGAAAAACATAGAGGCACGTATTAATTAGACCTAGATTTTTTGGAAAAAAATCATTGCTCTAGAGGCATTATCCACGAAGAAAACAGCAGAATACGTTTGTATGGAGAAAGGCCCACTAGAGTACCCTCTTAAGTCTGAGCTGACTGAGAGTGCGGTCTATAGATTTCTGCCTGATAAAAGCTGACAAGAAACTCAGCATTACTCTTTCCCAAAAGCAAAATCAAAGTAAAGAACATATAGTTGCAAACATATAGTTGAAAAACAATATAATATTAACGAAGTAATATGACCACTACCTTAGGTCGCCGGCTTCCTACTGATATTAAGTTGCTGCAGAGCTCGTAATCGTTTAGAGCTCCAGAAATTTTCGCTTTAAGAGGAACGTAAGCTTTTATAATGCACTATTTCTGCACATCTTGTTCTCTCATCTTGTGTTTCCTATCGCATCCGCAGCTAGTTTTTAGAGATCCTTGCATTGGAAATAAAATACTTACTCTTGAATCGGCAATCTAATAAAATACCTACTTACAAAATGTTCATTCAAACAAAGATCTTACCAACGAACATTATAAATGCGACAGTATGTTAGTTTGTCCGTTAATTAACAGATTAACGGATTGACTTGATTTTGGCCTACAGAGTGAATCAATAGGATCTTTTTGATTTCGGGAAAACTCGGGGTTCTCGCGGGCTAAAACACCTAAAACACCATATGGATCCGAAACATAATCACTAAGAATGAACCTTATAAGAAGGCTCAGGATCACTTAGCGGGCGATGGCGCTATGCTCGGAATACGTCGTTGATATTCCACCTACGCGCACCAAGCGCTTTAAGTCTTCATTCCTGATTCGCACGGCTAGGGTCTGGAATGCTCTTCCAAGATCTGTGTTTCTTAACACGTACAATTTGGGTATCTTTAAAACAAGAGTGAATAGGCATCTTCTAGGCAAACGCGTTACACCTTAGACCGCATCATCACTTTCCATCAGGTGTGGTAGTGGTCAAGCGTGTGCCTATAATGTATAAAAAAAAAAAATAACTCTGCGAGATTAATTCCAGAATGAGGATTTCCGTAAGAGAAACCGAGTTCATCGACTCGCGAAACTGATGTGCCAATGGGAGGGCATATATTTCCGGGAACTGACGGTCGTTGGGGTCCCAAGGTGCTGGAGTGACGACCCCGCACCGCAATGCGCAGCGTTGGCAAACCCCCCACTAGGTGGACCGACGACATCAGATGAGTTACAGGGACCTGCTGGATATGTAGGGCACAAGATCGAGACATGTGGAAGTCTATGCAAGAAACCTATTTAGACGCTAGTCTTCTAAATATATAAAAGGAAAAGGTGACTGACTGACTGACTGATTGACTGACTGATCTATCAACACATAGCTCAATGCACTGGACGGATTGGGCCGTGGCATACAAATAGCTATTATGACGCAGGCACCTGCTAAAAAAGGATTTTCGAAAATTCAACTTCTATAAGGGCGTAAAATAGCGATTTGAAAAATCGAGCGTAACGTGAGCGAAACCGCTGGCAAAAACTAGTCCTATTATAATATTATAAATGTTAAAGTTTTTGTATTTTAAGAAATCAATTCGCAACTCGTCGCAACGACTGAACCAATTTGGCTGTTTGGCACAGAGATAGATTACACTCTGGAATAGGACATAGGCTACTTTCTATCCCGGGAAATAAGAGCATTCCCGCGGGAATAAAAAACCTCAATCCACGCGAACGAAGTCGCGGGTATCGGCTAGTAAAAATAAAAAGAGCAGAACCCTGCAAACCGCAGATAGATTAGAATTCTTATTAGGTTATAGAACCCAGTCGGTGCATTTTTCTATTTGCGCGCCGGCCGCCTACCGCCGACCGGTTGTAACGAATCGTGTGAAAATCCCACTGCGGGAATACTTAGCTTATGACAGAACATTTACTGTGTTACGAGTGAAATAATGACTCTAATAAGTCATAGTTATGCTTCGAAAATTATTATTAGCGCCGACTTTGCTGCGAATTTCAAATAATGAGCTGTTTTATGTCGTCGGGGATAGTGCAATTCCGCGTAACTAGCATTAGTACATTAGAATCCATTTTCATACGTTTGTGGTCAAATCAAAACCGCGTAACTGTCGTAGTGACTAAATTAATCACTTTAAAAGATTTATAAAGTTTTAACCTTCCTCTGTAAAACTGCGACTAGTGTAGATCCGCGGTTTTTACCAATGGTACTTACGCGGTTTTGCGCTATCCCCGACGATATCCGATCTTATTTTTAAATTCTCACCTATGCCAAAATCATCGATTTTTTTTAGGTATACATTATAAGCACACGCTTGACCACTATCACACCTGATGGAAAGTGTGGTGAAAGAAAGGTCTAAGGTGTAACGCGTTTGCCTAGAAGATGCCTATTCACTCTTGTTTTAAAGGTACCCAAATTGTAAGTGTTAGGAAACACAGATCTCGGAAGAACGTTTCAGACCCTAGCCGTGCGAATCAGGATGAATGTTTTATAAAGTTTTTTTCGTTAAAAACAGAAAATAAATCGGTCAAAAATAAGCTGTCGAAAAAACGAACCTTGTAAACTTTTTTTGACCGATTTTGGTGAAGATCTACTTGATATTATCGGAGATAGAGGATATAACTTCTTGCGGATAGTAGCAAGTCACTAAACTTTTTCCAAGTAGACGAAGTCGCTGGAATCAGCTAGTTTACTTATAAAAATCTTTGCCTCCAAATTTGCCGTCCTTAAAATCTGTCGCCCTAGGCTCCAGCCTATTCAGCCTGTTAGTAAATCTGCCTGAATTTCACTCTTCATTCTATTGCGCAAAGGACTGACCGTAAAAAAAACAAAATCTTTTCTTTTAAATTGTTTATTACATCAAATGCATTGCATTGTGATTTTTGAAACAATAAATAGATTGGTGTGATATTTCATTAATATGTATATGTATAGTTAGTTACCTTGTATAATATCGATTTAACATAGCAGTTAAAACATTTATACAATAAAGTTTTAATGTTAAACATAATACATAATTTACACTAATGTTGTTGATAATAAAGTAATTCTATTTCATTTATACGTATCTACTCGTATTATATGCAAAGCTTACTTTATTTTTTATTCGATGGTAACTATACGGTCTATTGTTAGCCTATGCCTAGATCACAAAAGAAAATAGTTTTTTTTTTCTGAACATTGATTTACTAATAGGTGTGGCTCAAGGTGGCATCTTGTCACCTTAACCCTTTTTGATATACATCAATAAGAACCAAAACTAAATTCCCTTTTCTGCATCATCGATTGTTTTGTAAATAAGTATGACATTATAAACTACTTACTAATTAATTATAACAGCCGAAAACTAGGGTTAAAGCAATCCATGTAGCAAAAATTATGCAATATGTTTAACATTTAAGTGATATAAGTAATCATCGTTAAATTATTTATTCCGATATATCAATTTTAATATATTTAGGAATAAATAAAATAGTTGGACCTACATTTTCCATCAAAAACATTTGTATAATAAGTAGTGGCTAAAAGGAATGAACAAGGCTTCGTAATCAAAATATAAAAATAATAATATTAAAAAGTAAAACAAATAAAAAAAAGAATATCTTGTCTTTGGTTAAATACTGGTAAAGATTTCGCCGAAGATTAAAAATTGTACTTTACAGGTGACAAAAAAACATAGAAAATTAAGTATAAACATTTAGGAGTTAACATTGCAATAACGCAGGTATTTATTAAAATTAAATGTACAGTTAAAAATTCAAATCGTAAGTGCAAGTTTTAAGATGTTAATAATAATTATATCAACCAATACAAAAACTTACAATTTTTTTTGATAGCACCAATATTAGTAAATTACTGCATATCGATCATACGATGATGCTGATGTTATTAAAAAAATTAACAACTAGCAACACAGACTACGTCGCAAAACTAAAATTTCAACAAAAAGCGAACTGCATTTGACATTTAATGCTATTATTTAATAAGTTTAGACACGTTAGTACACAGATATGGTTTAATTACATTTTGTTTATTTATGCACCCTATTTAAATCACACATACCTATAATAGAAATATACAATAGTTGATAATGTGAACAGATATGTTTTAGTATACAATAACTTAATTATTTAACATGGTAACATTTTTAATATGGAATCATAGTCAGAAGACAATTTTAAAAAAATCTGAAAATTTTATTTCTCTCGAATTTCCGACGTGACACGAATATAGTTTTATATGTAGGCCTAAGTTACTTTAACTTCGTTTAAGTTTTATGTATGAACTCATAATATTAACAATCAATAGAAGTTAACGTATGTTAAAATTTACAAAACTACAACTTAACTAAAAAAATTGTTGCCAACTACAATAAAATTACACAAACATACCTAATTTTATTTGGTCTCATTTTAGTAACGGTCATTTTAACAGAAGATAAAACTATTTTACACTAAACATTAAGGAGATTCTATAAGTTACCATGATACATTAATTTATATTTTAAATGTCTATGACAGTGAGCAGGATTTTAAAATTATACTCTATCTCACAAAAGGTACAGTACGACAAAACTTACGAGTCAAACTGCTTGCAAGTGCTCATTTCTGGAAAATTCACGCACGTGACTCTATTCCCTTAGTAAATTCCACGTTCTTTTCATGTTGATATGTTCTCAATTACAAGTTATCGCGTATGCCTTTCTATTGATCATCATCATGAAAGTCAATCGATGAATAATCTTAATTTTCAACTGCAGAATAAACAAACATCAAGTCTCAGTCAAATTCGGAAGTGGTCGATTTTGGCCATGTGACTTCTAAGTTGAGACGCACTGTCCTTTTACTTTTGGTGCCCAATTTGGGTCCTTATTGAGATTACTGATTTTATGTTCTACGGATACAAACATTGGAATTGTTATTAGCTGCCAACTGAGTTAGCTTTAACTTCTAAGGAGAGAACACTCTCAGACTCCTGAGCAATGTGGCCAACACATTGGCGAGGCATTCAGCTCTCAAAGCCAATTGGCCTTCTAAAGTGGAACTGGTGTCTTGCCCTTGCCCTTGACCATTCTTGGCGTTGTGTTCGTGGATAATGTGTGCCATTTCAGCCCCTGCCAGGTCTTTGAAGGCTGCGGTGACGTCATGGACTCGAAGGACTAAGTTCCTCGTCTGTAAAGGTGCTGATGTGTGCCTTCCAAGTGCCTATAAACCAAAATTTTCAATGAGATCTTTTAATAAATTTGAGGGAAATGGATGGTCCCATATCAGCAAAGTTTCACCTTAGTGCAATGGAAATTAATTTTCCTAGACTGATAATGTGTAGAGATACCATCTATTGTCTGACAAAGGAATGATTCCCAATAATCTTCCTGGATTCATAGATGGCGCTGTGTGTCTAAGCCGCCCACAATATAGCAAAGAAATTCAAAGAAACAAAAAAAGCAAAAAGTGGTATATTGCTAACCTGAGCAAGATCTGCGAGTCGCCGTAGAGGGGTAAGGCAGTCAGCCAGAGCAGTGGGGGCGGGAGGAGCAGAGGCCGCAGCGGGCGAGGCCCCTAGAGCACCCACCAACGTTCGAGAGGCGCCCACTAATGACACCGCACACGATGTCAACTCATTGCGAGCTCGCTGTGTAACATGTAAAGAAATTATAGCTTACCAGCTGATGCCCGCAACTTCATCGTCATGGATTTACTCCTAGTTTTTAAAATCCCTCGAGAACCTTTTTCCGCATAAAAAGTAGCCTATCACTCTTCAGGTCCTCAACTATAACCATGAAAAATAACGTCGATCCGTAGTTTCTTTACGACGTGATTGAAAGAGAAACCAATAAACAAACACACTTTCGCATCTTAATATTATAAGGATGATTTTAATGATCTGTTAAAGGAAACACAAATTCAAGGGTGTTAAACGTTTAAATATTTAAAAGGCTGCAAAAACGCCTGCCTGCGGATGGGAAAAAGTTGTAAAAGAGATAAAATACCTGAAATTTGACTTCATCGATGTCCTCGCCACCGCCGTGCGCATGTTGATGCGAGCATTTCTGAGCAACCTGATGCAACCTCTGCAGCAAACCATCCACAGCTACCTCCGTCTTACACAACAAGTTCTCTATAGACACGTGCCCATTATTTCCTGCTTGGAACTCCGGAAACTTCACCGTAGGAGGCGAAGGGGGAGTAGGAATATCATCAATCACGTCATCTTTAAACCTGACGTGATTCTGAACCTTCCCCGTAGAACTGGCACTGTCTCTTCTTACGGTTTTCCTGTCTAATAATGGAGGACTGAACATCCGTGGGTCACCTACGGGTGCACCATTTAAAATATCTGGTCTATTGCTAAAACGTCGGTTCATTTGAGGAGAACATAATGACAGAGCCGTGGACATCTCTTTGTTCTTTAAAATTGTATTTTTCGTCTCCGAATTGGAACGAACGTGTCGATTCTGTAACGTCATTGAACTGTAATTTTGGGAAGACCTTATATTTTGTGCTTCATCATCGGTTAATCTGCTTTCGTTTTCGAGATTTCTATAGGTGCTAAGATTTCTTTGGAAGTGCGGTGAACCAATGCTGGCTAGTCTCTCAGTTGTGCGCACTGGAGACAACTTTTGCGAATTCTTCATACGTAATACTTCGATGCTCGGTACTGGAGGTAGTGGTGGCTTTTTAGGAGGTAGTAACAAAGGCGGGGGAGGTGAGAGTACCCTATTTTCCGGGCGCGGAGGTAATTTAGGAGGTATTTGTGGACCTTCGTTTAATTCACATACAACTTTATAATTTAGTTTCCTGTTATTCATGGTACCGAAATGATTAGTCGTAATTTCGACAGCACTCAATTCGTTATTAGGACAGGTGAATGAATTTGATCTTGGTCGGGGAGGGGGAGTTGGTGGCGTTTTTGGGGGACGTTCCGGTGGTTTTCGGATTTCGCTACTTTTTCTTCTAGGAGGAGGCCTTATCTCACAGACATCAGGCATTGAATCGGAATTTTGTATATGACCTTCGATTTTTTCAGTTTCTGTTTCACTATTCTCTTCACTCTTATTTTTATCTTTACTGCAGCAAGAAAACATACCTTTTCTTTCGACTGTCGGGTATTCTATAATGTGTGTTATTCCATTTGATTGCTTGTCTCCTGTTATACTTTTCCTTTTACACTTGGGTGAATCGGATTTCCCTTGAGATTTATTTTTATCTTTTAATAACAAACTATTTCTAGCATCACTCAAACCCTTTGCATTGAACATGCTTCTAATTTCACTAACGCTAAGAACTCCTCTTGTTACATCACCATTGGATGTTTTCACATCGTTACACGCATTCTGTTCATTTTTTGTTTCACACAATTCATTTTGGTTAACGTAACTAGCTTGATTACTATCTCTATCTAAAGTTGATGAATTTGATCCTGGTGGCGGTGGAATGATATAAGACATGATTTCTTCTGGAGTAAGCTCTATTGCTGGCGTTATCTTAACTGTAGGTGGCTGTATAGTCACATTGGCTATAAATTCTTCTAGTTCATTGCTTTGTGGTATACTGTCTTGAACTGTTTCCTTGTCATCAGCAAATGAAGGCGGCACAATGGGTAAAATTTGAGGCACTTGTGTTGAACCGTCCAACTCATCGGGAGTTTGCGGTGGAGGTATTAACGTTAAATCTATAAGCTCGGCGTCGTTGTCCACTATGCTTTCTTGATAATAAAATGGAAATTCTGATGAGATTTCTTCCCTATTACTTTTCTCTCTTAGTTGTTTTAAGTATTCTTTTAAATTAGATTCTTTAGTATCTAATGTAGCGTCCGGACTATGTAGACCAAAACTAGTTCTGACTGCTTTATTGGAAGCTTTAGTTTGATGTTTTCGTATTGGACTACTTGTAGGAGTATAAGAAGAATCGTTATCACTTTCAGAATGAATAACATCATTATTGAGTGCTAATAAAGCGTCAGTGAGTCCACAGTTATTAAGTATTGCACTAAGTCCTTGCGATTGCCTTTTTGTAAGATCACTATCATTATAATCTTTTTCCGCTTCAGCAGCAGTTAAACCACTCAAGCCTTGGTTAATTGTTTCAGTCAAAAGTAACAGAGAATCACTATGTTTCAATATCCCCGGAGCATCATCAGCAGCCGACATCTTACTATTAATAGATTCTGTATCACTCTCTACATGATCTACACAAGTCTCTTTACCAACTAATTCGTCTCTTAAAAGACCATCATAACCAATATCATTATAAACATCACAATTTTCAGTCAAATACTGTTCGGAATTTTCTACTAGTTTCTGCATTTCTGCTACTCTTCTTAATACTTCTTCGTTCTTAGCTTCTATTAAGCGAGGATTGTTAACATTTTCTAATAGTTCCATGGATAAAACGCTTTGTAGATCAAAGCCCATTCCATCGTCTAGATAACAAGCATCGTTAGGATCAAAGAGTCTGAACTCTTCAGTTCTTTTACATTTCTCGAAATGAATATCGCGACCAAGAAGACCTGGTTTCGTTTCGTATCCAACTAAGGGACTGGAGTTATTACTGTGGTTACGATTGGCTATACTTGTGTTCATGTTGGTGTCTAGGCTAGATTTAGCCTGGTCTGGAGTGGAATGGTATGGAGGCGGCATACTAAAGATGGCGAAATGCTTCTTGCCGAGAATCATGGGATCATCGTAGTACAAGTAGCTCCATTTAGCTGGCACTACGTTGTGCTGCGACAGGTAAGGCGGTGCTGAAAAAGAAATATCGTATCAATCAATATCACACTATTTAACACTCAAAAGTTATAAAGGACTATTGTACTATACAGTCAAATCTGGAGCCAGAGTTCAAGAGACCAGTCCAGGATATTTTTCTTATAGAGATGTATCACTTTCTCCATTTTTTTCGAATATCTTTGATTACATGCACACAGCACGCACGCGCACGCACACACACATACACTCACACTTTTTAGTCTATTTCGTGATTCTTCTATAATTCTAAAGTCTTCTATAAGTCTAAACAAAAAACCTTGATCTAGGCTCACGGTGTCATTTTTTATTAGGGAGAGGGCTTATTATTTCTCATATACCATTATCATTGAAATAACGTACCAATATCTTCGGTCATCGGCTCTCTTTCCAGCTCAATGTTCAACTCTCGACCTGTTGCGAGTCTGTAATACCTGAAAGTAAAAAAAGAATCAAGAGAAATCAATGCAGAAAGCAGTAAGCACGAGGGACATGAGACAAGTTGCAGACAGTCGCTGGATCTAGACAGCGCAAGACCGAGACCTGTGGAAGTCCATGCAAAAGACAACAGCAATGGACATCTATCGGTTTGATAAAGAAGAAGTGATCAGATGAATTTTTCTTTAAAATTCGAAGTGACTTTTTTTCAGGGTCAGGGTCGCTCAGCAATACAGTAAGCAGTAAGCAGGAGGGATGTGAGACAAGTCGCAGACAGTCGCTGAATACAGACAGCGCAAGACCGAACCCTGTGGAAGTCCATGCAAGAGACAACAGTACATATAACATCACTTGACGAAGAAGAAGTTATCAGATTAATTTTTCCTTAAAATTCGAAGTGATTTTTTTCAGGGCCAGGGTCGCTCAGCGGGCGATAGATCTCCATCTGAGCTTTATTCTAACCTGGCCTAAAGTGACCGTATTTCGGATCGTAAAGTGTTTAGGTGTTTTATCGGTTAGTTTCCCTCTCCCACTCTTCTGATCACTTACCCAGCTATGAACAGTGGCATCTCTGTCGCGTCCCGCTCTTCCATGAGTAACGCGAGAACTCGGTCTCGCTGCAGGAAGATGGCCACATCCGCGCTCCCAGAACATTCGCTCTTGACGCGAACACCCTCCACTTCTTCCAACGAAGCGATGGATTGAGGCTGGAGTAAGAAATAGACATCTTGTTTATTCTGAATTAACTGACGCACAACCGATAGAGGTGATTTTAAACTGTTAGATTTGCACCAGGTTTTTTAATTTCATGGTACCTAGACATGGGATCATCATTATGGTGACTCCTAGTCACCATTTTTGTTTTTTCATATGATTGTACTTTTTATATTAATTTCATAAATAATTAATTAACTATTATAAGTTCTTTGAGAATAAATTCTTTAAACCTAATCTAAGGGCTACCCTTGACTACGATCTCACCAGTGACGATGGTAGCGGCTAACTTTAAAGGGGGTATGCCAGTTTTTAATTAAAGCGATACTAAAACGCTAACTCTCTTGACGGCACGTCTTTGACGTTAAGGTAACAAGCCATGACCAGAGTCTCCCAATATACCCGATCAGACATTCCAGGAATTATAATTAACCAAATTGACCTAGCTGGAAATCTGGGATAAATAGCAATTCATCTGCAATTTGGTCAGTATTATTAATGGCTCTTCTTCTTCAACTTATAGACGTCCACTGTTGGACATAAGTCTTTTGCATGGAACTCCACAGATCTCGGTCTTGTGCCGCCTGAATCCAGCGACTCCCTGGCTAATGATGGCTCACCACAGAGTTATTCCGGCCCACAATTTGGCTGAGCCCAAACCGCGGTGACACCAACAGGACACGTTCCGGTCGACTGCTGCTAAAGCACTTGGCGCCATAGCTCGGGAGACCGCCCACTATGTCCAAGTAGTGAAGCTTTGCCTGTAAAAGAAAGGATAGTAAGAATTTAGCAACCAAGTCAAGCCAATGGGTATTTGATAAGAAATTTTTGATTTACTTAAAATAAAAGTTTTTGATATTATACCATAATGTAATTTTTCTTTTTTTAAAACATCATAACAAGTCTCGAAAATATAGAGCTTTTAAGTTTCCTGTTAGAAAAAGAGAGTGCTATTGCAACATGACGTCACGTTACAGTAGCTCCATATAAACCTCCAGTATTAGAAAGAGACGGATACAGTCGCAGTGAAACAGCTTATAACTTATTTGTTTGTTTGTGTTTGAATTATTTTTACAAAGACTAGAGCCGGTGGCATCAGTATGAGGAGATGGTGATGGATGATGATGTACAAGAGACTTAGCACTTGCTAGATGAGATCGAACCTGCAACTGCGTGAGATGGCGCTGGCTGCCCGTCATCTGCGCGTTGAGCTTGAGGAAGTGCGCCACCAGGCGGCGCAGCTCCTTGCGCTTCATGCTCTCCAGCAGGCTGCTGGGCACGAACCTCTCCAACCCGAACTCTCGTCTGGAAATTAAATAGAAAAGATATTCAAATTTTGTGTTTTTAATCGTCAAATAAATCTACCATTGGTTGAAGTATTGCGTGGAATAGGAGTGTAATAAGCGCCAAATACATCATGTATTCTAATAACTCGTAAGATTTCCATAAAAAAAATTGGCTGTATCGTCTCTTAGTAATAGTAAAAATAATCTATAAAAATTTTGGCTCTGTAATATCACACCACATCGAAAATTAATGCAAATTGGTTAAAGATTAGACCTAACTTCGCGATTTTATTTTGTCGAACTTTCTAAGCAGTATCGTCATTTGGAAATATGACGTAATTTTTGCCCGTTTTTTTTTGTCGGATAGTTAAAACTTGATCTACTGCTGTAAAAATCAAATCTGCATCTGAAGATTAAACGCGCTCTTAAGCGTGTTAAAATTGATTGTGCAATTTACAGTGTGTACAGCAGTGTGTACGGCAGTGTGTACGGCAGAGTGCACAGTGGTGTGTACGGCAGTTTGTACAGAAGTGTGAACAGCAGTGTGTACAGCAATTTGTACAGCAGTGTCCACTCACTCGACAGTTTTGACAGTGATCTTGGCGGGAGCCAGGTTGTGCGCCAGCGCGTGCTGGTGCACGTGCAGCGCAGCGAGCCGCAGCGCCACGTCGGGCTGCAGCTCGGGCGCGAAGCGGTCCTGCGCCACGTCGTTGCAGCACTGCATGTACAGGTAGTCCAGGGCCGCCAGGTCGCGCTGCGCCAGCTCCGCCGCCGATGTGGGCATGAACACCACGCGGAACAGGCAGCGCATCTTGTGGGAGCCTGGTCGAGCGGCTATCTGGAAATTAGGTAAAGATATTGAATACTGTTAGCCTAGTGCTTAACACGTCAGCCCCCTGAAAATACTGAAAGAAAAAGCAAAGCGGATTTACAGCACACAACAAACACACAAAAAACAAAAAAAAACACAACAACAACACAACAGCCGCACATGCTGCCGCGCACAACACGCGTCGCCCGCGCTGTACACCGTCGTTTCTCCAGAAGAGAAGAAACACAGGAGCAACACAACGCCAATACTTAGCACCACACAAACTCCTTCAAAACACACTCCGATTTCCCCAGGATCCCATCGTCAGATCCTGACCTGATGACCATCGGACCCCTGGCAAGTATACCCTTTCAAACAAAAAAAGAATTTTCCAAATCGGTATCGATCTTTAAGTAATCGGGGAACATACATAAAAAAAAGATTCCGACGAATTGAGAACATCCTCCTATTTTGAAGTCAGTTAAAAATACACAAAACAAAGCAAAGCAAATAATTGTCATCCTCATCTTCTCAACCCATGTTGGCCCAGTACTGTCGACTGCCTCGAATATTCATGATGATGATAAAACGGTTACTTAAGAATTTTCAATCCGTCTTACCCTCGCCAAAGACTCTTTCGGATCCAACAGAGTAAGCTTGTTCCTCCTCAGACTCTTCACGTGCTCGACCACCAGGCTGAAGTGCTCCTCGGCGGCGATGCACAGCTTGTCCTTGAGGCTGGTGACCACGTCCGCGACGGTGGTGGTGGCGTCGTACTTGAACGACTTGGTCTGGCCGTTCTCGAGGAACACCTTGAGGACGTTCGCCATCGGCGGGAGGCAAAGGTCGCCGAGGGAGAAGGCTGAAGGCTGAAATCAGAAAAAATTCATCAAGTGGGTATGAATGAATGAACGATTGCCGGCGGGGGCAATTTGGGAACTTATAATTTCTTAAATGTCTCTGGTCCGGTCTGGTGGGAGGCTTTGGCCGTGGCTAGTTACCGCCCTACCGTCAAAGACGTGCCGCCAAGCGATTTAGCGTTCCGGTACGATGGCGTGTAAAAACCGATGCGGTCTGTAGTGTTACTCTTTTGCGTCTTTTTATTTATGTGGGAGCTGAATAAATGTTTATTTATTTATTTACCATCAGGTGAGATCACAGTCACGGACTATAGAATAAAAAACACTTACAGGGTACATCGGTGCCCCATTGAGTTGGACTGAGTCAGCGAACCGGACGCGCGGCGGACGGGCGCGGAGCCTGGCGCGCTTGGCGGCGGACAGGAAGGCGGACCGCCTGCTCAGGTTGCCGGCGCGCGCGGGCTGGCACACGCGCAGCGTGACCTGCTCCGCGCACGCGCGCACGGCCGATATCACGTGCTCGCGCGCCGCCGTGCTCACGTCCTCGCCGTTCACGCACAGGATTTGATCGCCTGGCTCCAGCTGGAATTTTGAAAATATTTTTTAGTAGTTTTTTTTTAGTAGTTGATGGAACTCTATCATTTTCCGGCATAAAAAGTAGCCTATGTGTTATTCCAGACTATAATCTATCTCTGTGTCAAATCGGTTCAGTCGTTGCGACGTGATAAACAAACATACATCCAAACTTTCGCATTTATAATACTAGCTGACTTGCTGATTAATTAATTATTTATAATAGGATGGATTGTTATGCTATCTGTACTAAGCGGGTCTGACTTAAGGTGCGGTGCGGGGAAGCGCGGTATGAGATAGCGGCAAACTTGCCGTGGACGTGTATAGTAGTAGTTAAAGTAAGTTACCCACCTTCCCAACGCTGGGCGAGTTGTCGGTGACGAAGCGCACGAGCACGGGCTTCTCGGAGCCGGCCACGAAGCCGAAGCCCAGGTCCGGGTGCCGCTCCAGCAGCACGTCGCGCGGCGCCGGCGGCGACTCGCACGCCCAGCCCTCCGGCGCCACGTACGTCGTCGTCTTGTTCACATGGCTGGAAGGACGTCATCACACTAAGTTTGTATGCATGCGTGCGTGTGCGTGTATGTATGAGCGCATGCGTGATCGGGATTTTTTTGAAATTTGACATACAAATAGCTATTATTATGTATAGATTTTCGTAAATTCAACCCCTTTTTTTAACGAGGGGGAAATCTTCTTAAAAAGATACCCGATATCCTGGGGTAGATTTCAGGGTTATGTGTGGTTTCTACCCACTAAAACCCCCTCCATGGCCACCCTCAGATCTATTTTATAGTTTTATTTTATCAAAATAAACATCAATCTTGCGCAAAATAGAAAAATAAATACATTTTTTTTATAATCCATGAATCCTATTTCATGAGAAAAATTCAAAATTTCATTGATTCTTGGTTACTGTCACCGTGGCTATTCTGTAAGTGTCTTACTTGATGTAGTAAGCCTTGCCGCGGCTGTCCAGCGCCTGTTCCCAGCCGTAGGGCAGCTCCTCGTCAGCGCTGTCGCTGTCCCGCGCGGGCCAGCTCTCCGCCGGCGGCAGCCAGCTCGCGGTGCGCGTGACGTGACTGGAAACAGAGGGAAACGAAAGTATGTTAACACATGACAACTCAAAAACGCCAAAACCCTACCTAAAGCCGCATGAGTGTCTGGGAGCAACGGCTGGATCATGCGTCGTGCTCGTGAACGGGTGCCACCAACGGGAATGGGTCTGCTTTGTCTGCCCGTCTTGACATGTGTTGGATTATATGTACCTACGTATGCATTTTTGAAGCTTCACTGTGGAAGCACTGTATACAATTGTTATTTTTTTTTTTTGAAAAGAGCAACTGCTGAGTATCTTGCCTGTTCTTCTCAGCAGAATCTGCGTTCCGAACCGGTCGCTAACACACAAGTGTACGTTAAAAATTTAAAACACCCCCGACTAGGGAATGCAATCTCGATCTCGCGAGATCTCGTTTTCGCGAGATCTCGGCCTTTTTTAGCGAGATTGATCTCGGCCGAAAAAAGGGGCGAGATCTCGCGAGATTAACGAGATTGCACTGGAGCATAAAAAAGTCTTATTCGAAGCGCGGACCGACACTGACGGAGTTGCGACCTGTCGGTTTCGTTCGGTGCGCGAATTAATTTTTAAATTACTAAAAGATTTGCGTTTGATATTAGAAGAGAAGACTGGTTGTTTTTCTCATTTGTTATTTCAAATTCTTTATTTATTTCATGTAGGCCAACTTGTAGATCTTATAAATCTACGGTGGTAGACCGGTGGGTTCGGAATGCAGATTCTGCTGAGAAGAACCGGCAAGAAACTCAGCAGTTGCTTTTCAAAAAATAAAAAATAATTTTTAATTTTTTATAGGTAACCAAACTGTGCTATGTATACACTGCCCTCGTAATTGAAAACACAGTAACTAAACTTCTATTTAACTTACTTTGTTTTCAATTACGAGGGCAGCACAGTTCTTCCACAGTGATTTGATTGAAACGTACGTCAAAGTTTACTACTTAGAAGTTTATTAAAAAATTATAGACAATTTGATTCATAAAAGTCTATTGAAAAAATTCGTGAAAATAAATGTTATCTTATAATACTTATAATTTTTATTTTTTTTTTTCTAATTTATTCAAATATTGTGATTATTTGCAAAAAAAACACACAAAACTGCCAATCTCGCGAGATCTCGAAATTGGCGAGATCTCGCAGTATTGTTATTTACAATCTCGCGAGATCTCGCTTGAGCCCCAATCTCGCGAGATTTGCATTCCCTACCCCCGACATGTGAATCTATGGCCGGACTATCACACTAATATTGTAAAGGCGGAAGTTCGTATGTGTGTGTGTGTGTGTGTGTGTGTGTGTGTGTGTGTGTGTGTGTGTGTGTGTGTGTGTGTGTGTGTGTGTGTGGGTGCGTGCATGCGTGGGATTCCAGCGCCACAACGCACCTTGTGGTGACGCTCTTATTGGAAAGTCACACTGAAAAAAGTGCAAATAACCTCCTAAATAAGTTCGAGGGTGAGTTAAATGAATTTGCTGAATTCATTTAAGAAGAAAACATATCTTAAACATTTCTAAAGAGTCTAGTTAAGTTAGAGTTAAGCCTACGAATAAGGCTCTACGAATTTATTATTCGTAGAGCCTACGTGAATAAAGTCTAATTTGCATTTGAGTGTTTCGCTCCAACGAGACGCTTTGTCTGTCGCCAAAATCCGCAGGTATTTTATATAATGAGAAATTTACACAGGTGTGGAAGAGATTTACCCAAAAAGCTGAGCGGATTTTCTGAGTCTTAACTTGAGTAGGGTAACATTGTTTGTTATAGGCCTCATATTTACATGCTCTTTTTCTTTCGCCCAGATTCTATTCATGGTTTTTTAAGATAACTTAGCCGTCGACTTAATAATAATAATTATGATCATAAACATCCTATTATATAATATTATAAATGCGAAAGTTTGGATGTATGGATGGATGGGTGTTTGTTACTAAATCACGCCGCAACGACTGAACCGATTTGGCTTAAATTTGGCACAGAGATAGATTGTAGTCTGGAACAAGACATAGGCTACTTTTTATCCCGGAAAATGAGAGTTCCCGAGGGAATTTTAATCCACGCGAACGAAGTCGCAGGCATCAGCTTGTCACTGGTAAAGACTTTGGCGCTATCCAATTTTAACAAAATGCCTCGATGATAAATAGACCGCATTGCATTCCCGGCATATTGCTTCCATATTGGAATAGGATGTGGAATTATGGGGGAAATCCTCGCGCGATAACATAGATGGAATTTGAACTCTACTGTAATACTTTTAAGGTGCAAATTCCTTCAATAATTCTAGTGTCCCTAAGGGTATTATAGTGGTTCAGTTAATATTGAAAACCCTTTAAACGACGCGGAATCTTGAGGAAAGGTTTGTTGTAATTTTGCTATTGGCTTTATGGTATCTTCGTAAAAGTGTGTGAATATATTGACAAGCGGTCTGATTTAAAGTGGCTCAATTAGGTGTTTTATAAATGAAGCAACTAAACTTACGACCCTAATAAAAATACATCTTAAAAGCATAGAAAATATATTGTTTTTTCTTCTTACTATACTAGGTTAGAAGTTTAGAACGACACGAGACAAAATTATGTCCCTGACATTTTGTCTCGTTTTAAGTCTGAGTAGGGAGATAGCTTCAGTCTACAGCCTTAAACCTTAGTATTGAACTCAGACAAACTCTGAGATAACGAACATGTATGCAGATTGCAGTTGGAACGAAGTTCCTTATCGCGCGTTGTGAAAGGGGGCTAGACGGAAAAAATTCTTACGAAAAGTTGTCACGACACTTTTTGCTATCGGCGTCGCATGTTTCTCTGTCTGTCTCTCTCTCTCTTATAGAAAGCAAGCCAGATATTTTAATTTCTATTTCGCATTGAACTTCGTTCCATCCGGGTGTCCCTTGACACCTCTCAAGTTTTTTATAAAAACAGTAATTGATTATTTATAAAGACAGTTGTCAGAGTGGGAACCCCACTCCACAATTGCTGGTGCTGGACGTAAGTTCGATTCCCGATGAGGGCTTTAAAACCTTTTACTAGAAAAAACACCATATAGCTGTATGTGACGATCAAGCCGTAGGTATCCGAGCCCCGTATAGAATGTCCTAATGTTATTGCAGGGACTTATTGCCTCGGCCCGCGTTCACAATGGCGCCATTTTGTTAGAACATACTAACTTCTATTTCAATTGATATTGCTTTGGGCCCAATTGTTTGTGTGTGATGGAATTTGCCATATAGACCCGTAGTATCTCAAAATAGTTTCGGCTGCCTCGAAAGTTAGTTCCAAAGTCTAAGTCAAAAGTCATTTATTGCATTATAAATTGCCTCTAGGGGCGTGCAACATATTTTATTTTATTTATTTTTATTTTTTATGTACATAAAGAATTACAAGACAACATAATATACAATATAATATATAGAAGAAGTAGACATAGGTGAAGCTTATCTCTAAAAAAAGAAATTTCTTCCAGCTTCCCTTGAAAGTGAGTAAGGGACGTGCAACATACATAGATACATACAGGTAAATATAAATTAACTATGAAAATTATCAATGTCTAAAAAAAGTCTAAATTTGTTTGTTTGTTTGTTTTTTTTTGATTCGTTGACATGTTAGTCCTACACTGGAATCTCACCTAATGGTAAGTGACGATGTAGTCTAAGATAGTAACGGGCTAAATAATTTGTATGAGGAAATTATATTTTGAATAAAAATGTGTGAAAATATGTTGATTTTCCATTGTTATTTACATATCTCTTTGCAAGATCAACGCTTAGTTGAAGGGGAAGGCGGAATATTAGTCATAAAATTTTTAAGCTATTGCGTAGCTTCTATCGCGGGCCTTGAGCGTGAAGACCGAATCCAGAAATTCCGTAACGAAAATAACCTGACACGGGACTCCTCTCACCGCTAGATGGCGTTGATAAAAATGCTATGCAATAGCTTTACCGCGGCAGTCCCCGATGCCACACGTCTTTTTTTTTAAAGGAAGGCATCCATTATGTCGCAGCCTAGTATCGTATGTTAGGGAATTGGATTAGGCGGGAAAGGCTGTACGGGACGCACGGACGGCAATGCGATTATAAAACACAATCGACGAGATTATCGATGTTAGATTGTTTGCCATAAAAAGGTCTACGGTTTGGACCCCGTTGGGGCAATTTGAGAAAATCATATTAATATGTTGTATATTGGGTTAGTTGGAGAAAGGACGTTTAACCAGAACCGCCTAGCGCTACAAGTACATAACGTACCTCATCGAAGGGCCTGAATATAGAGAGCGAGAAGGGATAAGAGTTACGTGATAGAAAGAGAGTAAAGTCTAGGTGAATAAGACGGTAGCTAAGTAGCACTGTGTCAGTCTGAATTGCACTTTGTTGTGTGGTAACAAGAGTCGGTATTTATTTAAATCATTTTGCGGAGTGAATCTTCTATACCTTTAGGTACTATTAGGTATTCTACGCCAGAACTTAGTAGGTAATAACATGGGAAATAAAAACCCATGTTGCCACATGATGGCAGTAAAAATGGGGAAAAAATTACAAATGTTACTGCTGGTAGTAAGACTAGGGTAGTAATACGGGGGTCGGGGACCAAACGAGTTCTGGGATTTGAAAAATGCCAGAGACAATAGTTTTCTGGTGGTGTTTTATAATATGTACGATGTACGTAATGTACGTATTTTGAAAAGGTAATATACAAGTAGAAGCTGAATTCGCATTTATAACATAGAATAGATTTATTACGAGAAAACTTACATCTGGTTAAGGAAACTGGATACATAACCTATTATAACTATAGAGGAAAATTGTAGCTAATTATAAGTTTTCAGGGATTTTCATTATTATAGCAAAGATAAAATTTAAATAGGATTTTTGCATTAATTTTTGTAATAATAACAATTCCAGAATACATTAATTCCTTGAATTTATAATAACTGATGGGAGTTGTTAGTCTTGCGAAGAATAACAAGATTTCGGAGACGGAATATTTTTAAAATTATTCTGGCTTGCAAAAATATTTTTTCAGAGAAAGGTCAACTTGGGTCACTTCTTATTTTCATATATTATCTACTTTTAATCGTATATCTATACGACATTTCTCAGTAAACTAATCACCATAATATGTGGTTTATACGGAACCATACTCTACTATAATATTATAACACGAAAATGGTTTCATAGGTTGTTTTGTCCTTCAATCACGCAACAGAATTTTCGTGATCGACGTGAAATATGAAATTCAACCTACTCACACGAAACGCTTTAATTCAATATGTCTAAAACGAACCTCTCTACCGGCGTCTGTATTTCTTATCACGTATGTAAAATCTAAGTACCTTCAAGACAAGATTGAATAGGCATCTTCTAGGCAAGCGCTCTCCAATCTAGAGCTTATCGTTGTTTTTAGGCATGCTTGTTGTCAAGCGTAAGCCTAAAAAAATTTGTGACTGTAGTAAATGAGTGAGAGAGTTAAGGACGACAGAACCTTTAAATAACCAATACTTTTTGTATTTGGAGGCTGTGAAAAGATGCAATTTGCTTAAAAGACTCATCTTCCACCCCATTAGGTACTCTTCACGAGATCCGTTTTATTTCACAAACATAATAAAGAAAACATTTTCACGGAAATGTGACGAGTTCGTAAATCGATTTTGGAAATGAGTTTTGATTTTATTCCGCACACAACGTGATGAAAATATTATATTGGAAGAGAAAAGGTGCTTCACAATAATCAAATCTTAAAAAGCCGTACACGATCGCTGTAGAAAGGTAGAAAGTAATTAACCAACTTCCAAAAAGGAGGAGGTTATCAATTTGGCCCGTATCTTTTTTTTAGTTAACAGTTGGATTTCCGAAAATCATCAAAATCAAAATGCGTTGCGAACGCGAATACTTAAACTGAAGTGTTTTTAAAAATGCTTTTACTTTTTTCGAATTTATGATACCTATGTATAGTTAAATTTTTCAAATCCAATTTAAACATGTTAGGGGTTGAATATTCTAAAATCCTTTCTTAGCGGATACCTACGTCCTAGTACTATGCCTTTCAGCCCGTTCCGTCCAGTGGTTTGATTTGAGCTAATATACTTGCTTTCAACATTACTACCGAAAAGATAGAAAAAAGATAAAACTAGCTAATGGCTGCGACTTCGTCCACGTGGATTTAGTTTTTAAAATCCCGCGGAAACTCTTTGATTTTCCGGGATAAAAAGCAGCCTATGTCACTCTCCAGGTCCTCAACTATAATCAAGCAAAAAATCACGTCAATCTGTAGCTCCGTTGCAGCGTTATTGAAGGACAAACCAACAAACCACCAAACAAACACTCTTTCGCATTTATATATTAAAGTAAGGAAGGATAAGGAATATAATGTAAACAGAAAAAATTTAATTACTTATCTGCTTTGTGTCAAAAAATGCGTAAATAGTAGCCCATTAGCAATGTGTTGCGGCGCGCAGCGTAGCAATGACCTAAAAACCGTTCCCTACATTACGGCAAGGTTCTTGCATTGTAGTAAAAACTGGAAATGTAGGCTACAATGGTACCTATTGTGAACAGGCGTAAAACATCCATTATTTTAAACTTTCTTCCATTCAATACAAAATAACTGTGTAACAGTAACCTAAAATCTGCTTCAAATCTCAGTATGTACGTAGGTATTATATGTAGGTATAATACATACTACTATACACTACACTCTTTTTTATTTTTTAAATATATAGACTAGTGCTTGACTGCGATCTCACCTGACTCGCTCTCTTATTTTCCGTAAATAAAAAGTAGCCTATGTGTTATTCAATTTGTTATTCCAGACTATAATCTATCTCTGTTCCTTTCTGCCAAATCGGTTCAGTCGTTGCAGCGTGATTGAGTAACAAACATCCATCTATCCATCCAAACTTTCACATTTATAATATTGATGATAGGAAGGACTAGCTTTTGCCCGCGGCTTCGTTCACATTACGTCCAATTTTTCAAGCCCCTATTTTACCCCCGAAGGGGTTGAATTTTCAAAAATCCTTTGTGTTAGTAAAAGGCTTATCTATTTATCACCGCATTGATTGGACTGGATGCTACAAAGTAAATAAGCCTGTTGATTTAGAGAGCGCTTTTTTTTTCACAGATTTCAGAACTTTAATTATAGAAACTTTCAGTTGGCGTAGCAGTGACCTAAATCCCCGGAAAGTTCAAAGACAATACTCGGATAAAGTAATCCTAGTCGAAAGACAGGAACAATGCTGCTAATCCACCATTGTTGGGACTCCAGGAGGCTTTGGAGGGGGGGAGAGGGGGTGTAGGTTGTTTTAAATCTTTGGATTGTTGAGGGTAAGTTACGTTAGTCGACTGAGATTAATAACCGCGGGAACTCTCTTATTTTCCGGGATAAAAAGTAGCCTATGTGCTCCACTCTATAATCTATATATATAAAATTCAAAGTCCTGACTGACTGACTGACTGAGATATCAACGCACAGCCTAAACTACTGAAGTTCGACCTTCGCGTCCGCGAAGCCGCGGCGCTTTACGAGGCGAGGAGGGGGGTGCCCCAGCCAGAGATAGGAGATCGGGAGGTGGAGCGGGTGTCCTCGGCCTTGCAATCCCCGCATCCCGCCTGCTACATCGACCTCGAGATCAAATGCCTCGTAGACCAGGAGCAACTCACGGCCAACAATGACCATGATTTTAACATCTTCACGGACGGCAGCAAGATTGAGGGCAAGGTGGGAGCGGCACTATCCGTATGGAATGGCGCTGCCGAAACTAAAACCCTCAAGCTTGCTTTGCCGTCCTACTGCACGGTCTACCAGGCGGAGCTCCTGGCGTTGTGCAGAGCGACGCGCATGGCTGCGGAGGACTTGGCCGGATCAGTCGGGATTTATACTGACTCCATGTCGGCTCTTCAGACGCTGCAAAATCCCAAGGCTCTTCATCCCCTGGCCGTAGAAGCAAGGAGCTATCTGCGCGGTGCTTTGCTCCAGAACAAACGTATAAGTTTGTTCTGGATCAAAGCCCACGTGGGACTGGAGGGCAACGAGCGCGCCGACTGTCTAGCCAAAGAGGCCGCACTCAAGCTTAAACGAAGACCTGACTACGACAGCTGTCCCGTTTCATTCATCAAGCGTGTATAATCGCCAATAAGAAAGTAACATAAAATATTCTCGGGTTACAAAATCCTCTACTAGATGGCGCTGTAGCATTTAAGTTCTCGCTATCTAGTAGGGGACTACGAAGATGTAAGTGTAATGAACGTATGCAGAATAAAGACCTGTGTGTAATACATATATTGTAGTTTTTTTGTGTGCGAAGTTCGTATGCACACGGGCTCCATACGTAGTACCGCGCCAAGGAGTACCGCTGGCTCGTACATTGGTCCTTCGAACCGGATATACGGCCTATAGGGTTGTGTGAGTGTTTTGTACGACTAGTCGGCATCGACGTGGTGGCGGATTGTCATCGATGGTGTCAACCCTGGAGATTGGAGCCAGGGGTTTCAGCCTGAAGACGAAGACCAGGTGACGTCAGCGGCCAGTGGTGGAGCGAGAGGGATGTTCAACCGAGGACGTCACGAGGAGCCGATGACATCACGATCCAGCCAGGAGTGAGGAGTGTGAAGTTGGTGCGGTATAGTGAGTGAAGTGAGCTGTGAGAAACTGTGAGTACTTTGTTATTAATTTATCAAGCTAAATTGGACCTTCAGTCAAAGAAGTTAATTTGTGCAAATTTGGACCTTAAGTCAAAGAAGAAAATAACTTTAACAAATTAAAGATAGTGCATGGACATAGACTAATTCTCGAAGAAAAGTGAAGTGACGGGGAATCCATGCCCAAATTTTGTCTAAGTCCTAATTTTTCAAACACTTAGAAAATTTTCGGTATATCGGAACATAGAATATTTTACTATAAGTTTGGACTTGTAAAATTTTTCAATATTGAACTTCAACTTGTGTTTTCGTTAAATGTATTTGTCGAATCGGTTTTTAATACGAAGTTTGTTTAAGTGTAATTTTGAACTTGAAGTTATACTTTCTTTTAAATTTATTTGTCTATTTAGTTAAGTAATTGGTTTGTTATTTTTATATTATTAACGTGTCACTACCATGGATGTTTACTACAAACTCCAAGAAAATAATAAAGAGCTTATCTCTAAAAGTAAAATTAACTTTAGAAAATCACCGAAAGATCGTGTAACGGTTTCATATGTAGAAACGCGTTTAGAGGCATTAGAGAATCAGTGGCAAGCCTTTTGTGACACACATAGACAAATAATTACAGAAGTTAGTAAAAAGGAATTGGAAACATCTAGTTATTTTGTAAATTCAATTTATGATACAACTGAAGAGATTTATTTTGATTATAAAACAGAATTAAAAGATGTATTGATAAAATTACAAGGCAAAAGTAAATCATCTGTAGAGTCAGTTAGAGTGTCAAATGAAGATAGTAAATCTAAATATTTTGTTAAATTACCTGAGATTTCTATACCGAAATTTTCTGGAAAGTATACGGAGTGGATTAGTTTTAGAGATCTTTTTACGTCATTGATTCATAACAATGCTAAGTTAGATGACGTTCAGAAACTGCATTACCTGAAGAGTCATTTGTCAGGAGAAGCAGAGCAGCTTTTAAGACATGTTCCCATTACAGATAAAAATTATAGTGTTTGTTGGACTCAGTTAACTAATCGTTATGATAATAAAAAATATTTATCTAACAATATTTTGCGGCGTTTCATGAGTCAAAAATCTTTGCAAAACGAATCATGTAGTGCTATTAAGGAGTTACTGGACAACATGAATGAATCATTAAGTGCGTTGCAAAATATCGGGATAGACACTAGTAATTGGGATGTTATTATTATTTACATAATGAGTCAAAGGCTAGATCCTGAGTCCAGGAAGCAATGGGAATCAAAGGCAAATGAGTCTGATGAATTTCCTACTTTGTCATGTTTTAAAGAGTTTCTTGAACATAAGTTTAGATCTTTAGAATTTTTGGATGCTAAACCTAAACCTAAGTCTCCGAATGTAACAAGTAGAGTTAATGTTTCTCATGTAACGAATAATAATGGTTCTAGTACATCCAATCAATCCAACTTTTGCTGTCCATATTGTAAGGCCAATCATAAATTGATAAATTGTAAAGATTTTGCGAAAGCTGATTATAAAACACGGCATAACTTTGTGCAAACCAGTAAGCTCTGTTTCAATTGCCTAGATGCATTTCATTTTGTTTTTTTATGCCGAAAATCCACGAGATGTAGAGTTTGTAGACGGAAACACAGTTTTCTTCTTCACCCCCCAGTAGAAGATAATGTAGAGACGGAGAATATAGAGACGGAGAATGTAGAGACGGAGAATGTAGAGAAGGAGAATGTAGAGTCGAACGATAATGGTGTAGTTGTTTCTTCAGCCACCATATCACACGGTGAAGTAGGAAGTGCAGTTACCTGTTTCTCAAGTGTTCAGAGCCAAGTCCTTTTGGCTACAGCACTTGTTGAGGTAGAGTCGAGAACAGGTGGTGCTGATTTGGTTTTAAGGTGCTTGTTGGATCAAGGTTCAACAGCATCATTAATTACGGAGTCGGCCGTCCAAGCGTTAGGACTGGAGAAAATTCCCAACAAGGTTTACATTTCAGGAGTTGGAAATCGTAACGAGTCTTTGATTTCCAAGTCAATGGTAAAGGTTAAGTTAAAGTCCATCCATAAACCGCAATATACGTTAGTTGTACAAGCCCATGTGCTTAATGAATTGACGTCGGTTCTTCCCTCAAGGAAGGTAGCTGTTCAGTTATGGCCAGAACTAAGTAATTTGAAGTTAGCTGACCCAAAATTCGAGATACCGAATAAAATCGATCTCTTGCTTGGAGCAGAAGTTTACGGCCAGATTTTAATTGAGGGTCTGATCAAAGGTCCTCCAGGGCACCCTATAGCACAGAATACTCAACTGGGATGGATTTTGTCTGGACAGATTTATTCAGATCCTCTGGAATCTGAGTCGTGCCAAGAACATTGTGTATTTCTTAGTATGCACACCCCAGGTATTGAGAATCCCAAGAAGAAAATGCCAAGTGAAGATGAAATAAGTTTTGTTTTTGGCAATTCTTATTCTGATTTGAACTGTGTGAAGTTGAGCAATGAAGTTTTGATGTGCCCACCTCTTCAGCATACTTTGAGACCTGTAGATAGGCGATGGAGCCAACATCCCATAAGTCTGGTAGCGGATATCAATAAGATGTACCGGCAAATGAAGATGACTCGGGAGCCTGCAGATGAGTTTCAGCGTATCCTGTGGCATGATGGATCTGGAACTATACAAGATTACATAATATTAAGTGGTACGTTCGAAAATCCACATGTGACTTACCTTGACGGTAGAGTCCTGCATCAGATGGTCTGCGAGGAAGATGAAAGCAACTCCGCTGCTGTAAAAAGAATCTTGCAAGAAATTTATATAGATGTCATGATGAGCTGCCGATCCGTTGGGAAGTACCTGAAAATAGAAAATCAAATTATTAACAAATTAAACCAGGGAGAATTGCAGAAATGGGAAAATAATAGTAAGGAGTTTATGGAGAAGACAGGAGAAGAAGGTAGAGAAAGGGGAGCGAAGTTAGAAATAGGATCAGGAGAAAAAGCTGAAGCTAAAAAGAAAGTAACAAGACTTACCTGGAACAGTAACACTGGTGAATTTGAGAACAGAATCACACTATCAGCAATACAACTTCCAGTAACGAAGAAAGGAGTGATTTCCGATATTTCAAGTCTATTCGATGTCTTAGGTTGGACTGCTCCAAAAATCATTATCTCGAAGAAGCAGACACATGAGATGTCAGGTACTGATTGGGACCAGGAATGGGTTACTTACCATTTTTATTTTTCACGTTTGAAGAGTTTTCGTATTCCTTGGTGTATTCACATAAATGCTGATAGTAATGAAGTAGAGCTGCACGGATTCCGTGATGCGTCGAGTGATGCCCACGCTGCAGTAATATATGTCCGCATGATAGATAAGAAAATTGAAGTTCATGTGAATGTTGTCTCGCTCAAGACGAAGGTCTCTCCAATCAAAAAAGTCGCCATCCCACCCTTGGAGCTATGTAGAGCTCAGCCAACCAAGTTGCTGTTGAAAGTTTTGGAGTTATGGGAGATTTCTAAGAAAGGGATTCACGCTAGGGCGGATTCGTCCGTGGGGCTTAAGTGGCTCAGGCCTCATCCGAGTAGATGGAAAATCCTCGTTTTCAATCGTGTATCAGAGATTTTGACAGTTTTGGACCGAAATCAATGGGCACACGTCCGGTCAAAGGATAACCCGGCAGATTGTGCATCAAGGGGCATCAAAGATTACAACAATTTAAGCTTGTGGAAGCATGGCCCATCTTGGCTGAATGAAGTTAACATTAATTACAGTCCACGCGAAGAATGCCAAGACACCAAGTTAGAAGAGAAAACAAAGAAGGTTTGTCACATAATAGAGAGTGTTGAGCTAAACGAAGATTTATTCACCGTTATCGTTGGAATCGTCATTCTCCCGAACCTAGTAATGAAGGCGTAATTTTAAACTTATTCGTGGAATTAGCTGGCTTATTGGCATAATCATTTACAGGCGTACTGGTTCGGACAATGTTGTGAGTTTAATGTGCAAAGGCACTATTATTGAAATCTAGTTTACAAAATTTTATTTTGTTACCTGATGAGTTATGAACTAGAAGCAAAAGATCTTTATTGTATTGAAGTTGTTAGTCTTAAGTTGAGATTTATTTTAAGTTTTTGTAATTTATTTTGAAGCAATCTTGTTAGTTACGTAGTTATCACGTTATTCTTTAGTATTTCTTAGTGTTAATGATTTTGTTAAAATGGACTCGAGAATATGATCAAATCTTAAATCAGTAGTGCAGTAATGATGAACCTATCGGTTCATGGTGGGCGGCATGTATAATCGCCAATAAGAAAGTAACATAAAATATTCTCGGGTTACAAAATCCTCTACTAGATGGCGCTGTAGCATTTAAGTTCTCGCTATCTAGTAGGGGACTACGAAGATGTAAGTGTAATGAACGTATGCAGAATAAAGACCTGTGTGTAATACATATATTGTAGTTTTTTTGTGTGCGAAGTTCGTATGCACACGGGCTCCATACGTAGTACCGCGCCAAGGAGTACCGCTGGCTCGTACAAAGCGGAGCATTCGTATGCGCTCGCTTGATGAATGGAACAACCGGTATCGGGCCGGCGAAACCGCCGGTGTCACGAGGAAATTCTTCCCCGATGCGGTGGCGGCCTACAGGATCATCGGCAAAATAGAGGTGGACAGATTCGTCACCCAGGTGTTGACGGGGCACGGCGGATTCTCCGAGTACTTGCATCGTTTCAAGTGCAAGGAGAGTCCGTCCTGCGTCTGCGACCCCGGGGAGAACGAATCTGTCTTTCACCTTCTGCTGGACTGCCCTGTTCACGCTTACAAAAGACTCAAATTGCAGAATGAATTGGGGCACAAACTACAACTGGACAACTTATCTGAAATAATAAATAGCAAAAATCGAGCCACATTCCTTAAATATTGTAGAAACATTTGTAAAATAGTAAATAATAGAAATAGCAATTAATATTATGTAACTTGATATAGTAAGTATATTTAAGTTTAACATAAGTAAAATAGAATAAAAATTAGGAACGGCACTGGCACAGCACTGGCACATAGTAGATTAAGACGAGCAATTATATTATTGTTAGTATTAATCTAGAATAAGAAATATATGTAAATAAAATGTAGATTTAGATTTTAAGACTGTTGTACCATGTAATATATTTGTTTGTAAATAAAGAAATCAAAACCCTGTAGATATAATAGACAGTAGGAAGGGAACCCCACCCATCGAATGAAAGATGATGAATGCAAGAAAGAATTAGTATGAAGTATGAAAGTACGAGCGGCATAAATGAGAGAACTTGAACGAATGAGTCCAAAACAAAAAGAGACCACAATCTCTAATACATTGTTAGAGGGTATGTATATTAAAAAAAAAAAAAAAAAAAAAAAAAAAAAAAAAAAAAAAAAAAAAAAACTACTGAAGTTAGAAATTTGAAAGGACATCATCCATTTTGGGCTTAATCTGAAACTGCCGGCCAAAAAAAAATTTTGCTGTATTTCGTTAGAACTTGTCCACCTAAACATTTTTTATTATGACACCGAAGCTGTAGAACCATTAACCTTGGTTTTATTTAAGTTTAAAAATCTGTATTTTCTCGAGTATATGAAGTGTTTCTAATAATAATAATAATAAACTGGAGTGACCAGCAGTCTGTTCTACCTCTCAGCAGCCGAGCCCGGCTGACCTCATCGACTTTTGGCGAAGTATGTGGTCAAGAGAGATGGATGATGAGAGATGGATGGATGGATGCTTGAGGAGGACTCTTGTATTGCGGCGGTAGAGAAAGCATGTGTCTCAATGCTTTCTCTACAGCTAATGAAACCAGTCGCCATCTCTCCGGAGGGTGTACCCCTGTGTGGGTGGAAAATTCCGGAATCCGATGGATTGCATCATTACTGGCTGAAGGGATTTTCGTTCTGCTATGCTATCTGGCCCAACAATTCCAAGAAGCTCTCAAGTAAAGGGCACTCCCGAATCTTTTCACCACCAGAATCACTCATTTAACTCCAAAGTCCACCGATGCCGCTGACCCGACTAAGTACCGCCCCATCACATATCTTACTACCATCTATAAGACATTGACATCCGTTGAGCCTGGGCCAATTGGTCAAACTAAGTCGTTGGACTTTCTCCACAGTCTGGATTGACAATAAGAAGGTATTCAACTCGGTGCCCCATTCATGGCTCTTGAGGGTCCTTTAGCTGTACAAAATCGATAGGACAGTTCGAGACTTTCTCGGAGAATATATGGGGCAATGGAGCACAATCCTTTGTCTCCATCCTGGGGTATCTTCCAGGGCGATTGTCTGAGTCCACTATGATTTTGTCTGTCTCTGAACCCGTTCAGCTCATTGCTGAAGAGATTAGGGACGGGCTTACAGTTTCGAAGAGCAGGGACAAAAGTGCCTCACATGGATGACCTCAAGCTGCTAGCACTCAATTCCACCCGCCTGAGGGAGTTGCTGAACATCACCACCGAGTTCAATAATTCCATCAAGATGGAACTTGGACTAGATAAGTGTGCGGTTCTACATATGGAGAGGAGACAGGTTACTCATTGCGCCGAGATCAATCTTGAGCTGACAAGCATCAGAACCCTCTCTGAAGCTGAGTCATACCGGTATCTGGGTATGTCACAGTCCGTAGGGGTAAAGGAGACGGACATGAAACAATCAGTTTGCGAGGTCTTTTTTGGACGCCTGGTAAAAGTCTGTAAAAGCTATTTGTCAGGTGTCAATAAGGTCCGGGCTTATAACTGTTGGGTCATGCCTGTTCTCATGTACACCTTTGGCATACTCGGATGGACTCAGACCGAATTAGGTGCCCTGGATAGAGAAATCCGCATGACTATGACTCTCTACATGATATATACGCATGCACTATCCGAAATCATCTATCATGAGACGGGCTGTCAATCCAGGCTGCAAAGAAATCGTCTGTTATGTATATCCCCTGAAAAGGTCGAGTCGTATTAAGCGCCAAAACTATGCATAATTGGGAGATGTCCAACCTCAGAACCTACTTTGAGATGAAGAGAGAGAGCCCAATGCATAGAGACGTCATAGAATGTGGTAAAGGACTTACTCCCTTATCTTTGGCTGAAACCGAATGGCAGAAATCCGTGGTACTAAGCACCTCTGACTGGGAGAGCATGCGCTCTCCATACGGAAGGAGAAGTTGCACGGACGCGTTTTGCTAACACTGAGTATCTCCACAGGCACAACCAAGCAGCCAAAATCCTTCACCGGGAGCCTGCTCTGAAGTATGGTCTCCTGAATGAGAGAGTGCCGTAGAACGATTCTGGCAAATAAGCCTGATATCGTGCTGATGGATCGAGCACTGTCGAGGGTATTTTTAGTGGATATCACCATCGAACATGACGAAAACCTTGTTAGAGTGGAGACAGAGAAAAACGGAAGTATCTAGATCTGGCTCACGAGGTTTCTGGCATGTGGCATGTTCCACTGAAACCATCCCGATCGTGCAAATTCCAGTCAGCCTCGATCACCATCTAAGACGGCTGGGGTTCCATGGTAGTTCCAGCCAAGATGCAGTCTATTTCACAATTATTATGCAATAGATATTGCTTGTGTGGTATTTTTTGGGTGTGTGGTTAGGATCGGATAGGTAGCACTTAATAAAACTCCAAAAACTGTAAAAAAATTGGCTTAGAAACACTTCATATACTCGAGAAAATACAGATTTTTAAACTTAAATAAAACCAAGGTTAATGGTTCTACAGCTTCGGTGTCATAATAAAAAATGTTTAGGTGGACAAGTTCTAACGAAATACAGCAAAATTTTTTTTTGGCCGGCACTTTCAGATTTAGCCCAAAAATGTATGAATCGTGGAGGATCTCCTTTTTACAGTTGGTTCCTCTTATGACGTAGGCGCACACTAAGGAAGGATTTTTGAAAATTCAACCCCTAAGGGGGTAAAATAGGGGTTTGAAAAATCGAACTTAACGTGAGCAAAGCCGCGAGCAAAAGCTAGTCTATTTATAAGCCTCAGCCAAATCAGTTCAGGCGTTGCGGCGTGATTGAGTAACAAACCTTTACCCAAACTTTTGCATTTATAATATTAATAGAATTAAAAAAAGATATCGGCCGAATTGATAACCTCCTCCTTTTTGGAAGTCGGTTAAAAATTACGCCTTTAGACTTTCGAGATGTCATTGCCGTGAAAATATTGCCAGAGAAGAAAACTTCCATCATAGTTGTGGTTACAGTAAAAAATACAATTATTATTTTCTTTTCAACGGTACGGTAAGACGTCATTTTGTAACGATCGACGACGGCCAACTTGACGTGGACGGGTAATATATTATCATGATAGCACACTCGTGGGAATCAAAAGCCACACACACACAGCACAGTAATTTAACAAGGGTAGGAAAGGATTCGGGAATCGCTCCCCCGGGCAGCTTTAATTCGATCACCCGCGAACTGTGGGAAGCCTCCCAGAGCTGAGCAGTGAGAACAGATATACGACTGCTTTATTGTGACATTGCTAAGGCTTTATAGAGCTCTGATAGTAATGTTCTTTGGTGTATTAATTACTATATTTAGCTGCCTCGTTGGTCTAGTGGTTAGCAAGTTCGACTACGGATGACGAGGTCCCGGATTCGATTCCCGGGTCGGGCCAAAAATGTATTGGGTTTTCTGTTAAGTTTTCAGTACTAGCCCCGGAGTTAGGAAGTCGGTGGTGAGTCACCCCCGTGCCTCGGAGAGCACGTAAAGAAGTCGGTCCTGCGCCTGATCTCTTTCCGGTCGTGTCGGATTTTCCGTCCCATCGGGCTATGAGAGTGAGGGAATAGAGAGTGCACCTATGTTTGCGCACACACTTGTGCACTATAATATCTCCCGCGCAGATGGCTAATCTCTGTGGAGATTGGCCGCCGTGGCCGGATTCAGTCGGGAGGACATTATTATTATTACTATATTTAGATAGCTATATATAGCGAAATAGTTAGAGACGAGGGTGACATAGGCTACTTTGCATCCCGGAAAAACAAAAAGTTCTTGGGGAGATTTTAAAAATTAATTCCACGCGGACGAAACCCCGGGCAAAATATAGTAAATAAATAAATAAAAGCTTTATTTAAATCACTAACTATTTTTGCTCCAAATAGAACTAATCTACTTTTTTCTACTTAAACTAATAATTTTAAAGCAACTCATTTTAACTTCTAGTTAGCACTACTATTTTTAGAAAATCTCTTCGAACGAATCCTCGTATAAATAATGATCGAACTTCACTTACAGGTAAGTTCGTTTAATCACCCTTGCTAATCCTTACTAATATTACGAATGCGAAAGTGTGTTTCTTTGTTGGTTTGTCCTTCAATCACGCCGCAACAAAGCAACGGATCGACGTGATTTTTTGCATGGGTATAGTTGAGGACTGGGAGAGTGACATAGGCTACTTTTTATCCCGAAAAATCAAAGAGTTCCCGCGGGATTTTGAAAACGAATTCCACGCGAGCGAAGCCGCGGGCATCAACTAGTTAATTATAAATGCGAAAGCGTGATTGTATGTTGACTTGAAGAGTCCCATAGTAATAATAGGTAGTACTAAGTAGTATTAAGCTTCATTACACAAAAACTTAGAGAAACAAAACATTACATAGGCACAAAATAAAACATAACCATACGTGCAAGGGTGGCCTTATCATAGGCTACTTTTTATCCCGGACAGTTAAAAGATTTTTAAAAACTTATTCCATGCGGAGTAACTCGCGGGCGACAGCTAGTAAATTATATCTCCTAAGAGCAAGATATAATATAATGTATGATATAGTATAAGCAATAAGGATATCCACGCTCGTATCGGTGGTTCGCCCCATTTAACACGTCGCGACCCAGGGAACTTGTATGGAATTTATTTCTACTTCTTAGTTAATAACTGTGCGCTGCAAGTAAGTATATAATAATTTTCTAGTATTCACAGTGCGCTAAATGCCAGAAAAAATCTCCGCGATAGATGAAATAAAACATACTTGAAACCTCGTGTGAAAAGCTACAGATGCTAGCGTGTAGGAGTGAAATAAGCGCCAATGCATCATTGTATTCTAATAACTCGTAAGACATTATTTTTTTTAAATGGCTGGTCCGTTTCTGAGTAATATGTGGGTGGATATAAGTTTGACGCGTCTGTGTGTGTGTGACTGTCTGTGGCATCGTAGCTCCCGAACCGATGAAGCGATTTTGATTTTGTTTTTTTTTTGTTTGAATGGTGAAAATTGGTCCAAGATGGCCGCCGCCACAAAATGGATTATATATTTTTATTTTAACGATTAGTGACTAGCGATTAGGATGTTGCAATATGTCGGGGGTGTTTTAAATTGTTAATTTACACTTGTAAAAAATCTCGTGCAAACTCTTCGACTTCTCTTCGATTTCCGGGACAAAAAGTAGCCTATGTCACTCAACAAGTCCTCAAAATCGTGTAAAAACTATGTCCTCACGTAAAAAATTACTTCAATCTGTTACTTCGTTGCTATAAAAATTATAATTCTAAAATGTATCCCTGAAAAAGAAATAAATATCTGGACATTTTAAAAATACATGAAGAACCTTCTTTCGATCGGGGTCTCCTGTATTAATTATAATTTATAATTTGCAGCCATAATATCGTCTGGAAACACGCCTACATTTTAATTATCGCCTACGCTTTAATCAGTCATCCGATATTTATTTTTAACAAATTTGAAGCTTGATTAATTAATTATATGTATTTTAAAACCAGCTGATGCCCGCGACTTCGTCCGCGTGGATTTAGTTTTAAAAATCCTTCAAGAACTCTTTGATTTTACGGGATTAAAAGTATACATTTTTTTTAAAGAATATTATATCGAGGCTTGAGGCTGATGTATTTTACTTTACGAGAAGACATCTCGATAATATCCGTTTCATCGTGGGTGAAAAAATTTCACGAGTTCAAGGAAATTGCTTAAAAACATTTTGTCGAGTGTAAAAAGTACTGTGACGTTGTTTTCAGCGGGCGCTAATGGTTTTTCGATGTCTTCCATTACTCTAGTGAGTATATAAACTCAGTCCGGACGCTCGGTTTATCTGTTATAGCTACTAATATGTATATTGACCCTCGCTCCTTCCCTCTACGCGTGGAATTAGGTTTTGGGGTGGAATTTTCAAAAACTGTGATACCTCGATACCTCTTAGGTAAGTTGTCGGATCCCCAAAACGCTACGTGACGCGTTAATTGTTGTGAAGGTCAACACAATGGTTTAGGCCGTCGTTTTAATAACGATACAACTTTATACGTCTTGAAAGTATGTTAAAAATGCTGTTTTTAATTTTTTCAAACATCGAGTTGGGTTAGATTTTGTTTATCCGGCTTATTGATTGATATGTTCTGTCATGGCAAGTTAATATCACCTTTGAAAATAAGGAGATCTTAGTTTAGGAAGTACCTATCCCTCCTAAAGTTATCTTAATTGACGAATAAGTGCTAACTTTCTATATCGTAGGTATATTATATGATGATATAACATTCGTCTTTAACTCAGTAATTAGAGGCCCAACTTAATTACGGGGAATCTCGAGGCTATCACAGAAATAAATAAAATATGAACCTAAAAGCCTTAAAAATAAGTATTAAAATCGCTTGGCAATGTATCATACAGTATTACTACTGTACACAAAGTTTAGTGGTCCGAATCTGTGTCAGGTGAAGCCAGGGTAACCATAAAATTTTCTTTTTTTTTAATTCAGTGACAAGATAATCTTTGACTGCCTTCTCACCTGATGGTAAGTTACAACGCTAAGGTGATAGCAGGTTAACTCGGAAATGATATGGCAGTGTAAAGTAAACCCATACATACGTATCGGTTTCTACACGCAATCGTTTCGGAGAACTAAAACGCTTGGCGGCACGTATGTGACGGTAGGGTGGTAACTAGTCATGCCCAAAGCCTGCTACCAGACAAAATAAAATGAAATAACATTATTGAAATAATTGGGTACTTGACCAGAAATTTTATATCCTTAAAATAAAGTTTTTTAATAACACAATGCCATTTTTTTAATATCTTAACTAGTATCGAAAATATAGAGCTTCTAAGTTTCCTGTTAGAAAAAGAGAGTGCTACGAAAACATGACTTCACGAGTGAAAGCTCCATACACTCTCCATACAAAATTTCGTGTTAGAAAGAGATGGGTACAGTCGCACTTACTTATTTGTCATTTGACCGATTTATTTTCTGTTTTTACAAAATATTATTTGGTTTGTAGGGACGGACGGGAAAAACTATCAGCTCTTTTACAAAACGTAACACTAACGCTCTTAAAATGTTACAAAAGCATTCCCATTCTAACTCGAAGATACTTGAAATGTGAATGCAAGGGCGATAGATTATAAGTGCATCGTTGTCATAGAACTTTTTGTCTTTGATCAGTTATTTTAACAGAATGGAGTTTCTGGTGGGAGGCTTTGGCCGTGGCTAGTTACCACCCTACAGTCAAAGACGTGCCGCCAAGCGATTTAGCGTTCCGGCACGATGGCGTGTAGAAACCGATTAGGGGTATGAGTTGAATTTACACTGCTATACCCCTTCCAAGTTAGCCCGCTACCATCTTAGACTGCATCGTCACTTACCATCATATGAGATCGCATTCAAGGGCTATCTTGTCATCGAATAAAAAAAAAAATGGTAATAAAATCGTCATCGCGATAAGTTAAAGTGTATCTTTTTGATGCTCTCTTTTAAATCGTTTACAAAATAGACCCTGAATTCCTAAAATAGCCCTAGCATCTCAAATGGTGGTATGAGAAGATGCAACATAAATTATAATGGAAGTTAGGCTAACTTTCAAGGGGCAATGCAGTTTTTTATTAAACCCGGCATGAGTTTCTACGCGGCATCTCGTCGAAACGCTAAATTGCTTGTAGGATATTAAAAAAAAATATTAACCCCCGATGCAAAACGACGGGGTGTTATCTGTGTGTGCGTGCGTGTGTGTGTGTGTGTTAGTCGGGACTGTTCGTAGCTATATTCGATGAAAATCGGTCCAAGAAGGCCGTCGCCACAAAATGGCGGATTTCATATTTTTATTTTGACGATTACTGACTATATCGATTAGGATGTTGTAACATGTCGGTGTGTTTTAAATCTTTAATTAACACTTTTTTTCCAAATAACCTTGTCAGGTGTTAAACCCTGCACGGTTTTTCTGAGGGACGAACCTCTTTATTAACACTGCACTCAGTCACCCTAGAAGTTTGCAAGCAATGGCGTTGTCATGAAAAATACTTCGAACTTTGAATCATGAAATAAACTATCCGTGAAAATTACGATACATGGCTACTTCAGCGTGTAATGAACACCGCTTGGGCAAGCGATTTTGCGGCCGTAGGTTTGGGGTCTAAATGACCTGCAGTTTTGTTGTTTTGCGGGAATGGGACACGGCCGGCCGAGCACCCTCCTCCTATACCTTTGATTTCTTTGCTCCCTGTTTATTGACTCCTTTTTCTTTCCATAAATATTTCTAGTGATTATCTGACCGCTACGCAGGAGATAATCGTAACTGGTGAAGTAGTAGCGGTGACAGCTTAGTGGCTAAACCGCCGGTCACCTTTTCGGCAAGTCCCGGAATCGAATCCCAAATGCATGCATGGATGTAGAACCGATTGCTCCCATGCAACTTTGTTATTAAGAAATTCGTTAACTTTGTAATTAATCTGTGTTTTTACACGTTGTTTGTGTGATGGAACAATTTCTTAGAAATCTTCATCTTCTTCGTTTACATATATAAAAAGAAAAGGTGACTGATTGACTGACTGATTTATGAACGCACAGTTTAAACCAAGGACAGATTGGACTGAATAGCTATTAAGACGTAGGCATCCGCTAAGAAAGGATTTTTAAAAATTCAAAATGGGCAAAAGCTGGTTATAATATCTACTAGTGTCTTTTGAACGCGCGACTTCGTCCGCGTGGAATTAGATTTTGGGGTGGAATTTTCAAAAACTGTGACACACGTACTTCTTTATTTCTAGCTGAAAGCTCAAATACCAACTTTGATGGAAACAGCTTGAAAAATGACGGAGTTTCATATAAACTTCCATCCCCTATTTAAACCCCTTAGGGGTGGAATTTCCAATAATCCTTTCTTAGTGTGCGCCTACGTCATAAAAGGAGCCAACTGTAAAAATTTCAAGTTTCTTACTTCAGTAGTTTAGGCTGTGCGTTGATATCTCAGTCAGTCAGTCAGTCAGGACTTTGAATTTTATATATATAGATAAGCAACCACTCAACCCCATAACTTCCCATTGGTACATTGGTAGTCATGTACTTTTGCAAGTTCAGAAGCAGAAGCCATTTCGGACCAAATTATATAACGCATTCCGTTTCTCATTGAAGATATGCGCATGCAGGTTCCTGGCAGTACGCGGCTGAGATTTCTATGTTTATTAATGCAATTCCGATCCAAGGGAACTTCATACATGTTTGATATGATTGGCAAGTAGTTTACCGATAGATGGGTAGTTTCATAGTATAGCTTCAACCACAAAAAAAATGCATCTAAAGGTTAGAGACCTGATCCTTTATTGTGTGTTTTGCAGAAAATGAGATTAAAATCAAATCCAAAACAATTTATTTCATTCACATAAAAACACAGAACAAACAATTTTTTAACCGGTTTTAAAAATAGTTTACTATTTTTCTTATTTTTTTAGATTCTCCTTTTTTGAAGTTTAATGTTTTTTTTAAATAGGCTAATTTCTCGAGAATGGACTGACTTAATTTTGAAGAAAATATTCCACCTTTATGGGCCTTACGGCGCTGAAACATTGACAGACTTTTCATCTTTGAGAACATTTTGGAGAACTCTTAGGCATGCCGCATGCAGTTTTCTTCACAATATTTTACTTCACCGTTTAAACAAGTACCTAAAATGCACATAACTCCAAAAAATATACAGCATACGACAAAGTAAAAACATACATAAGTTTTTCTGTACTCGGCCATTTTGGCGCTTACTTAATCGAGCTTTCAATTTACCGAAATCGAGCTGAAATTCATAGCTGAACCAATTTCCCTTACGTCAAAGCAAAATCCAGATAAAACTGCTTAGAACCGCCTTTAACTAGTATAAACTAGTTCATACTGGCTATGACGAAGTGGTGTGCTTCCGATGTTTTCCGATTACATTTCAGATACGAGCATGATTTGTATGCGCATGTTCCCACCGATATATGCTAATGCAATTGAAGATGGAACTAATAAATACATGCTGGTTTAAATTTTCCACTTACAAGTCGACGCAAGCTTTCCATTTTTACTGTTCAACCTAAAAAAGTGGTTAAAGTATATAACGTGTAAAAAATATTTATAAAGTGGAAAAAAGAAAGGCAAAATGCTGAAATCCATGGTGGGGTCTATTAAACACTTTTATAAAGTGATACCTAAGAATTGGTAGGTATACTCTTGTATTTTAAACAATGTAAAAACTTGAAGGATATAACCACAGTATCATTTTTGAATAAATAGGTAGAGGTTATTTTATTTCACAGTTAATTATTCTTTAATGACAAAATTGCATGCAAGCAATCGGCTTTGCTTGAGCCTGCCCAAACGATATTAATTTAACATTTACAAAAGAAAGAGCAATTTTTTAGTCTCTTCTGGCTTTTCTCAGCAGAATTTGCTTTCCGAACCGGTAGAGTTTTGTCTTGTCATATGGGCCACAAGCTGGCCTACATGAAATAAATAATTTTGAATTTGTACTCGATGAGCACCCAGGTCCCAAGGTGGTAAAACCTGCAGCGGGAGGCGCAGCGTTGGTAGACCCCTCATAAAAGTGGGCAGACGATCTCAGGAGAGTCATTTGCAACCGCTGGATACAGGCGGCACAGCATCGTGTTGAGTGGCGACATTCTACACATCTTTGAGGATATTATGGGGAACTCTCCCTGCTGTTGCCACCTTGCTATACCGATAAAGAAAGTGATATTTTCGCAGTTTAAAACGCACATAACTCGAAAAATTTGAGATGCATTTTTGGGATTCGAACTCGGAAACTGCCGAAAAGGTGACCGACGCGCGACGTCTTATCCACTAAGCTGTTGCAGCTTCAATTTGTTCATCATATTGTGAATCATTTGTTCTAGCCTAATACGAGTAGTGCTGGACTACTTGTATTAGGCTAGAACAGTATAAGGAGAGGAACCTTCCTTAATCTGTGCTACTAGTTCACCATGAGTAATGACTCAAGAGATATTATTCGTAACTGGTGTCACCAGTCGGAAAATCTCTAGAAAAATTTATTGCCTACACACAACTTTGAGAGTAAATATTTTTGAAGAGTAATTTGAATAATAAAAAAAATGCCGTGGCAACTAGGCCACACTCTCTTCAAAGCTTAAAAAGGTTAAAAAGCTATAGTTTGTCATAAACAACGAAGCTTTGTGCGGCTGTCGACCCGCTGAGTCGGTAACAATGTATGTTGCGGCTTAATTCCATTTAGGAACGTGGAAAATTAGGTCGCGTTGCATTTAGTGGAAGTGAATTTTTATTCCATATCCCATACAGCTCATACGTACTCATTATGGGCCTTTGATGTGGTCTGACAAAGTAATTGGGATGCTTTTGAGTTCACTATTAGTACTTAAGTATATAACCAGAGTAATCTACATAGCTCAATGAGTCGCAAAGTTTATGCAGAAGAATTGGTGGAGGACATAGTTCGAAGTTTTGATAGAGATTATTGTTGCCCGGAAGAGGTCGCTAGGTAGCGTAAGGCCAAATTGTATATATTACTAGCTTTTGCCCTCGGCTTCGCTCACGTTAAGCCCGATTTTTCTAACCCCTATTTTACTCCCTCAAGGGGTTGAATTTTCAAAAATTCTTAGCGGATGCCTACATCATAAGTAATATTTTTCTGTAACCCTTTTAGCCCGATCTGTCCAGTGGTTTGAGCTGTGCGTTGATAGATCAGTCAGTCAATCAGTCAGTCAGTCAACTTTTCCTTTTATATATTTAAATTGCTGTTTTTATATTTTTTTATGAGGAGATACTCACTTATTCACAGATGTTGGGGTCCCAAGGTCACGAATGGTGATCGAATGAACCTCGAATGAATGTCTGAATGAATTGTCTCTTGAATGAAGTCAATGTCCAAGTTTGATGACATCATAAACATATTACTTACTACCGTAAGGGTAACATTGTTCAGATTTTAACTGTCACCAATATTTTACAGGATACCTAATATTCAAATCAGAGAATCATTTTAAAAAGTGTTAAAATCCACAAGGAAAGGTTTCGATTTGTAATAAAAGAGCTTTTCCTAAGATGAAAACTTCTCAGATTGCCTCCTCACTCTCCAGTCTTCAATAGTCAGGCCACTCGGAATCAGTTAAATTACAGCTGTGAGAAAATTAAAGTTTGCTCAGAAACGAGTTCCGGATGATCGGATGCAAAACGGAGTAGATAACCCAGTTCGAATTTAGTAAGACGAGCCTTTACGCAGATTTAGTACTGAATATATTCTGCCACTTTTTGCGGGAGGTGAGGTAATCACGTACAGCACACATTTACTCACTTCCGCGCACTCTTGTAAAAAACTTAATGTCTCCATGAACGCACACTAAATCAAAAGCTGTCACACTTACAAGCTGACACGTACGTTTGTACATGTAGTACTTCGGCAGAGGGGAATGCGTGCGCTTGCCAAGTCCTGGCTAAGTGGTCGAATGATGATAGCCTAGTAATTAGGCTTGCGGTCTGTCGCGAGTTCGATCAAAGGCACGCAACTCTGACTGTTCGGAATTGGGTATTTCACAATTTTTTTTATTTACTTAAAATAAAGTTTTTTAATATTAAAACATAATGGCATTTTTGTTTTTTTTAGTATCTTAACTTGTCTCGAAAATACAAAAATCATACAAAATATCGTTTTAGTAAGAAACGGTTACTACAGTCACAATAAATATTTGTTTTTGATCGATTTATTTTTTGTTTTTACAAATATTATTCTTACATGTTACACCAAAGAAGTTGTGGATTCAAATGCCAAACGGACATTATGACGTAGTGTTATGGCGGGTGCCGTTTCGCATATTTGTAGCACAGATAAAAAAAAGCGAAAACTTTGAAATAAAATATAAAATTTTTTGGAATTTTGTGTCTACTGAAACTAACACTTCCCGATTTGTAATTACCTAAACAATCTAATTTATGTATTTTAAGATTATTTCTTAGTACGAGTAAAATACCCTATTGTGAGTTTAGTGTGAACACGCACTAAAAGTGGTAAGCTGGTAACCCATTTCGCGTGGATGGAAGACAAATAAACGCAGTGAAGACCTCACCCTACCGTGTCGACGCTTGTCTTGTGAATAAACATTTTGAAATTGTTATCGCTGTTTGCTAGGCTGAGTCGACAAAACCGTTTTCACAGTTTGCAATTGAAACACTTTAATTTAATATGTGAATAACGTAAGATAAGGGAAATTAGTTCAAACACGACTGTGAAACTCAATAATTGTGTTTGAGGAACTGTTAGCATGAGTTACTTTTCTCATTCGAGAACGTTCATTTTCCTTTGACGTTAATGTCATCGAATACGAATACGATCAATCGAATTAACTCTAGTTATACTAACCCTACTGTACCATAAAAGTGGGCCGATAGCGATTCGTTGAGATGGGTGATGGGTCATTTTATTTTTTCTTTAGAAAGTCATTGTTAGGTTTAGTGGCAAGCTCAATCGATTTCGATTCAAAAACACTTTGTAAAAGTATATTTGAATATAAAATTATTATTTTCTGTTCTATTATGTTCTGTTCTATTCTATCGGCTGTAGAAATCCCGTTTTAAAGGTCCAGATCGGCCAAAAAAACAAAAGTTATTATTTGTCTTTTCCTAACGATCTTTTCCTTGACCGTTGAAGCAAGAAATATTGAATTGTTTAAACGCACATTACACCGAAAAGTCAGAGGTGCGTGCCCGGAATCGAACCCATAAACCTCCAAATAGGAAATTGCACCCCCAATCAGTAGACTATCACCGCTTGAGATGGAACCTCTTTCTCCACCCAACCGTCAACCGCCCCTATCGCACAGACTTTAGGTTCACTTTAATGTGACTTTAGTGTTTCTTTACTGTGACTATAGTGTTTCTTCACTCGAAATCTATCAATGGTTTTGAGTTGCGCGAACTCGTACTAAGCCCACGGTAGGCCTATATTCTTATATCATTTAACCAACCTATATTATAACACCTCGCCAATAAAACACGCGACGTCTACCCGTTGGTAATGTGACAGATACTGAGAACTAGTTACTTAATGGTCCAAGTTAGAAAAGAAGAAGTTTTCGTTACTATTTAGATACTAGTGGTTCGCCCCGAACTGAGACCTCGCGATATCCCATAATTCCCAAAAGTTTTAATTATATATTGTAATAATTAACTTTTAACATTAGACGCAATAAAAAAAATAATAGTTGACATAAAACTGTTTTACTGACACAGCGCCATCTATTAGCATTATAGTGAAGCTATTAGCTTCACAATAATGCTTTATAACATTTATCTAATTTTAGTATTTGTTGTTCAAGTACAGGATATAACTGAATTTTCAACCAAGTTTCACGTTCTAATATTCAGTAATTCAGAAGTTATAGGGCTCTGACAGACATTTAGACGGACACACTTCTCTGTCTAGTAGGCAAGCGCCCTAGTTGACTCAGAGAACTCGCTTCGCTCGTTCAATAACAACTAGGCGATTTAATAGCACAGTGATGAGACAAAATTAAAAAAGAAAGAAATCGCAATCAGGTTTCATTGGCTGATACTCTCTCTCAGTTATCTTAATTAAAAAATTGCAGCAAGAATACAACAGATTCAGTCAGTCATAGCAATTGCGATTGTAGTAATGGAAAGCAGATTCTGCTGAGAAAGTTGCTCTTTGCAAAACAAAGTATAAATTACTGTACATAGCTATTATAATGTATACCAGTCATAAATTATACATTAATATGTAATATATTATTACACTATCTTATGGGCAGCCGATTGCAATTTACAAATTAAGAAATTCATAAATCATCAAGTTAAACACATTATTTATCACTAGATGATGACAACTTCGTCTGCATGGATTAAAGTTTTTTGATTCCTGCGAAAACTCTTTAATTTTCCGGGATAAAATGTAGCCTATGTGTTAATCCTGGGTAAGAGCTATCTACATTCCAAATTTCAGCCAAATCGGTTCATTCGTTGTGGCGTGAAGTAGTAACAAACACACACAAACACACACACAAACATATAAACTTTCGCCTTTATAATATAAATGTGATAAGTGTGATTACCATTAAGTGAAGTATGCATTAAAAACCGCATCCATGTAATATAAAAAACTTGAGAGGTGTCAAGGGACACCCGGATGGAACGAAGTTCAATGCGAAATAGAAATGAAAATATCTGGCTTGCTTTCTATAAGAGAGAGAGAGACAGACAGAGAAACATGCGACGCCGCACAGCTTACAATAGCTTACTATAGCAAAAAGTGTCGTGACAACTTTTCGTAAGAATTTTTTCCGTCTAGCCTCCTTTCACAACGCGCGATAAGGAACTTCGTTCCAATAATTCAGTGGTCCTAATACTTTTGTTTGAAGAATGGCGCGAACAAAACGGCGACGCGTTATCAAACAATTTCCGCTAAAGCACGTGACATGGGTCTCGCGGGTCCCCACTCCACAGGTCGCATGTCATCAAATTGACATTTAATTTCCGAGCTGACTGTAAGGAGACAGCTCGTGGGCTCGAGCTGAAATTGCGTTGTTTTTCTATTAGATATTATCATACTTTTTATACGACTGCCTGACTTACTTACTTACTACTTACTACGCTGGCTCAGTGACCCAAAGAGGATCTTGGCCTCCGACACCAGAAGCTGCCACTCATGCCTCTCCTGCGCCGCTTCACGCCAATTGGGTGCATTGAGGGCTTGCAGGTCCTTCGACACTTCGTCTATCCAGCGATACCTGGGTCGTCCAACGGGGCGTTTTCCTATTGGGCGACCCAAGTATGCTCTCCTAACAGCACGATCCCCTGTCATTCTCTCTAGGTGCCCGAGCCAGCGGAGTCTTGCCGATTTATATTCTCCAATAATATTGGGTTCGGCCACTATTTCCTCAATCTCCCGGTTCTTCCTCTGTCTCCAGCTGCCATCTTCACGCCTGGTTGGTCCTAGGATCTTCCGAAGGATTTTCCTTTCAGCCACTAAGAGCTTATTCTCCTCCTTTAGCGTTAATGTCCAGGATTCACAGCCGTACATCAAGATTGGTCTGATCACAGTTTTATAAATGCGAATCTTGGTTTTCCGGCTGATGATCCCAGATACTAAGATTTTATGGAGAGCCGCCGAGCATCTTAGGGCATTGTGGATACGGATATCTATTTCTTCACTCCTGCTATTATTGTCGGTGATAGTGCAGCCTAGATACTTAAACTTTTCAACTCCTTTATAGGTGACATCTCTAGTTTGTAGGTCTAACTGCTTCTCTCGACTGCATTTGAAACGTTTCATGAATAGATATTCCGTCTTCTCCCGGCTTATCCTAAGTCCAACCTTCGTACTCTCTTGCTCCAAAGTTTCAACCATAGATTGTATATCTGCAGCGCGTTTACCAAGAAGGGCCAAGTCATCTGCATATCCTATCACTTTATGACTACCGTTCAACTCAACTCCGCCGTCTTGTTTTAAAACTTCCCGCACAATATGTTCGAGCACTAGGTTAAACAGTAGTGGTGATAGAGCGTCCCCTTGTTTAAGCCCTGTAATCACTTCAAATTTATCCGAAAGACTTCCACCGACTCTGACCCTCATCGAACTACATTGTGTGGCTGTTTTCACCAAACGAATGAGTTTTTCGGGTATTTGGAATGATCTTAGAATAAGATAAAGTGTTTCTCGGTCTACGCTGTCGTACGCTTTAGTGAAATCAACGAAGAGGAAGTGTATGTTTTGTGCGAATTCCCATTTCTTCTCCATGAGCTGACGTATGAGGAAAATCTGGTCCGTAGTACTTCGATTTCGCCGGAAACCACATTGATAGTCCCCAATAATCTTCTCGGCGAGAGGTTCAAGGCGGCCCAGTAGAACATATGATAGTACTTTGTACGCCGTTGGCAGCAGTGCAATCCCTCTGTAGTTTGAGACCTTCCTCCGAGAGCCTTTTTTGTGTATCGGGCATATAATCCCTTCGTTCCACTCTGTAGGCTGTTTTTCCTCGTCCCATATCTTAATAATGAGCTCATAAAGCTTCGATTGCGCCGCTCCTCCACTATACTTCCACAGTTCCCCCGGTATACCGTCGATCCCTGGACACTTGTTGTTTTTAAGGCGCATTATGGCTAACCTGACTTCGTTAAAGGTAGGCCTTTCCACTTCCTCTTCATTGGCATCACCCAGATGGTTGGAGCGGTTTTCTATGGCGGGACAGTTAAGCAAATCCTTGAAGTATGATCGCCACTCGGTCTTTTGGGCTTCAAGATCAGACACGAGATTCCCATCGCTATCTTCAAGGAGTTGTATTGTGGGCTGGTACCCCTTTCTAAAAGTCTTTAGTTCTTGATAGAACTTCCTACTTTCATTAGCTTTTATCATTTCTTCTATTTCTATTGCTATACTTTCTAAGTACTCTCTTTTTGCTTCACGAATAAGGTTACGCATTCGATAACGTGCTTGTCGGTACCTGCTTTCCCACTTACTGTCTTGTTCTGCCAATATTTTACACTTTCTTCTCTCTTCAAATGCCTCTTGACATTTTTCATCCCACCATTTCCTCTTTTTCCTACGTTTTCTCTTCCCCAAAATTTTCAAACCCGCTTGAACCATTATATTCTTAGTCTTTTCCCATTCTTCGTTTATATCGTTGTGGATTTCTAATCCCTGAAATTGGTTATTTAATTCTATCTGGAACTGACTTCTCAAAACTTTATCCTTTAATCCTTCTACGTTCAGACCCAGTGTCCCCTCCTTGTCTTTTTTTTGTGTAGCCCGGATTTTTGCCTTAACTTTCACCCCGACTAGGTAGTGGTCGCTATCACAATCTGCCCCTCGGAATGATCTCACGTCTTCTATTGTACTCTTGTGTCGGTTATCAATAAGAACATGATCTATTTGATTAACGGTGCGACCATCCGGCGATTTCCATGTCCCCTTGTAGATGTTCTTGTGGGGATACATAGTGCTTTTTATCACTAAGGCTTTGGCTGCTGCAAAACTAATTAGCCTCAGACCATTGTCGTTAGTTCGCTCGTGCTTACTATGTCTGCCGATGGTGGGGACAAATATTTCTTCGCGTCCGATTTGTGCGTTAAAATCTCCGACCACTACCTTTATATCATACTCGGGGATTCGATCGTACACGGCTTCCAGGTCTTCATAAAAGCTGTCCTTCTGATCTTCATCGGCGATTTCAGTAGGCGCATAAACATTCACGATAGTGATGTTTGTGAACTTGCTTTTAATCCGTAGGACACAAAGTCTGTCGGACACTGCCTCAAATTTAATTACATTGGCTATAAAACCATTATTGACTATGAATCCAGTGCCATTTATATATTTACTATTGCTATTCCCGCTGTATAATAGAGTTGCGCTATTATCTATATTACATTCTCCGTTACCCGTCCATCTTATTTCCTGGAGTGCTGCTATGTGAATTTTATACCTATGCAGTTCCTCATTAACTTGATACATAGCGCCTGGACGGTGTAAGCTGCGTACATTCCACGTGGCAAATCTCAAGTCCTTAAGTCCGCGCTGAGAGTCATCGGTATAAAGGGATCGTATATTTCTATCTTCTTGTGTCGGTTTCGTAACAATGTCTTTTTTACATGGGAGGGGCGTTAACCCTCTGCACAACCCCCGAAGTGTTGGAGGACCACACCCATCGTTGGTCACCGAGTCCACTGGACTTAGCCGAGTAGTCTAGCTAGGCTGTGCTACCGACCTTTCCCCTATTCGCCACCAGGGGACGTTCCTCTATGCTGTGAAGGGCCAGCATGAGTTAGAAGAGAAAGGAAGAGGGAGTATGACAGGGATAGAGGTAATGGAAATGGTCAAGGAAACAAAGGGTGCGGGTTATTGGGACACTTTTGCCACGGATCAATTGAGGATGTGACAGAAGTGGCTCGAGGAGGCCGGGGTCGCGTACCCGTACCACATGGGAGACAACCGGACAAGCTGCCGCCATCATGGCCCTCTGGCCTCACGACGACTGCCTGAAAAAAGAAGTATTTTTTTTAAAGAATATTAGCCAAGCTGGACTTGACTTATATTCTCCTCTCTCCTGCAAATAAACGGAGAGCTGGTGTTAGGAGTGGGTGCGACAATAGTGCAACGAGTGGGGCTCGAACTTGCGACCTTTCAGTTTTCAGTCCGCACCTTTAATCGTTGAGCTTTTGAGGCTTATATTGTTTTCAGGGTTCATGTATGTATGAACGTACGTGAGTTTGTATATTCCACTATAATTCCTATACGCCTGAAGCGATTTTGATGAATGAGGTGTCGTTAGAATCCTTAGCTTATTCCGGGTGACATAGGCTAGTAAATTAAAGATAAAAATGATGGGGTGACCATAGTCCCGCATTAATCATCATCTAGAAAATGATGAGTAGATTCCAAAAATATATAACACCAAATATCCAGTGATTCACAAAAAAATCATAGAAAATATATAAAATAGAAAAATAAGTTTGTTGTTTCTTGTGTATCATGGACTTCCCCAAAATAACGCCTGCTTTTACCCAAGCATTGAGAACTCTGCAAGGGGTCAATGGAACTCGCGAGCGGCGACAAAGATTAGCGAGAACTTTACAAAGTATTTAGTTTTTAATTTTCCACATATCAGGACTGTTGCGCGTAGGCTTCAAACGAAGTAATATGCGAAGTATTTTAATATTTTGCAATGAATTTCGTTCGTGCACCCAACTTGACATAGTTCATTAACTTCGGCGCTGCGTTCGCATATTCTGAAAATACTTTTCGCGATAAAAATGCTTTGCTGTTTACAGTGGAATTGTTTTACACGCTCTACCTATAAGCATATGAGTAAAAGTTTACTTACGGTAGTAATAATATCTAGTATATTATACTAGCTTTTGCCTGCGACCTCGTCCGCGTGAGTTAGGTTACTGTTTTTCTGGAGTAAAAGGCTCTTGTTGCCCTCAACTATACAATGACTTAATAATATAATAAAAAAAACGTGTGGCACTCGGGGACTGCCGCGGTAAAGCTATTGCATAGCATTTTTATCAACGCCATCTAGCGGTGAGAGGAGTCCCGTGTCAGGTTATTTTGGTTACGAAATTTCTGAATTCGGTCTCCACACTCAAGGCCCGCGATAAAAGCTATGCAATAGCTTAAAAAGTTCATCGAAATCAGTCAGGATTTGTATTATTTATAGTGTACCTAGTAAGTATATTGTTACTGATACATATTGTAACAATATTTCGGGTTTTGAAAAAGTATTGCTGAGATAGTGTAGTACTAGGAGTGGGTACGATAATAGTGCAACGGATGGAGTTCGAATCTGCGACCTTTCAGTTTTCAGTCCACATCTTTAACCGTTGGGCTATTAGGGCTTCATGCCTACATGAAAAGTTGCTTGGAACCAAACTGCTTTGCTTCAGCTGTCCACAAGATAGTTAAGCTACATAAATTGTAACATTTTTTGTTTTGAAAAGAGCAACTGCTGAGTTTCTTGCCGGCTCTTCTCAGTAGAATCAGCATTCCGAACCGGTGGTAGATTTTCGACTTATCATAAGAACCACAATTGGCCTACATGAAATAAATAATGTTGAATTTTGAATAAATTACTTGCCTTCTGTTCACAGTTAATTTAAAAACTCACAAATTCTCTGTAAGTAGTAAATAATCAAGGGTGTTGATTAACAAGTGAGCTGGGTTCTTTATAATTCAATTTAGCGAGGAAAAATAATGTCTCCCAACTCCCAAGTATGCGGGCGAATTGCGCAGTCGATAATTCCGTCACCGGGGCCGCTTCATCACAACTTGGTTGTGGAGTTGGTTTGATTAATGGATTGGCAGCCTTATAAATAACACTTCCTCGTACAAATACTTTGAAACTGTGGAAGCGGTATGCAAGGGGCGGACCAACAAATTCCTAAAAAGTCGGCAACGCATTGGTGATGCCTCAGATAAAATAAGACGATATGCATGAAATTAATGCATGCCTCATGAAATTAGAAGTTTACACGTGAATTTGTTGATGAAATTAATGTCATGAAACTAATTTCATGACACTAATTCTGCCCTCGTAATTGAAAACACAGTAACTTAAAGGTAACTTCTATTTAACTTACTGTGTTTTCAATTACGAGGGCAGAATTTCGCAGTTTAAATTCGGCTTCATACCCAAAATCTCACTAACCGTGACGTCAACCACGTAAACCCCAAATTACTTTAGATATAAGTGGACAGTATGTTTTAACTTACTAGTTTCAATTTAACAAAAATCGCAAGAAAAAAAGGGGACATCTACAAAATGTTCAGTGATATATTTTTTAAATTATTTTAAGTTTGCCCGCTAGACCAACGAGGCGGTTAATATAAAGTATTATAGATACAAGAGGCGTATAAACTACGAGTAATTCCTCAACAAGTCGGCACGGCGCGGCGTCGAGGTGTGATGTATCGTGTAAATTAATGGCTTCTTAAACCGTCTCCAGCCTCTCAGCAGAGTTACTTTAATAGCTGCGCGCACGGAACAACTTACCCACCATTACGTCATAAATCCTTGGGGGTGTCAGCGGGGTTCACTTACCTGAAAACAAACAGTGTTGCATTAGGTTTAGATAAATAAAAAATATTCTTATACCTACTAGTATGTAGTGATGCCGCGAGGATTTAGTTCTTAAAATCCCGCGGGAACTCTTTAATTTTCCGTATTATATCCGAATATATAAAAGGCAAAGGTGACTTACTGTCTGATCTATCAACGCACAGCTCAAACTGCTGGAAGGACCAGGCTGAAATGTGGCATACAGATAGCCATTAAGACGTAGGCATCCGCTAAGAAAGGGTTTTTGAAAATTCAACTGCTAAGGGGGTAAGATAGGGGTTTGAAAAATCGAACTTAACGTGAGCGAATCAAAATCAAAATCAAAATCAAAATTTATTTATTTCATGTAGGCCAACTTGTAGCTCTTATGACACGTCATAAATCTACCACCGGTTCGGAATGCAGATTCTGCTGAGAAGAGCCGGCAAGAAACTCAGCAGTTGCTCTTTTCAAAAAAATTTTTTTTTTTTACAATTGTTAACAAAACTAGGCTATGCACACAATGTTTCCACACAGAAGTTTCAAAAATGCACACCTACCACAACCTAACACACGTTAAAATGGGTAGACACAAAGCAGACCCATTCCCGTTGGCGGCACCCGTTCACGAGCATGACGCATGATCCAGCCATTGCTTCGCTCAACCATATTTGAAAGAAGCCGCGGGTAAAAGCTAGTATATTATAAAAAGTAGCCTATGTCACTCTCCCGATCCTCAACAATACTCATGCAAAAAATCACGTCGCACCGTTGCTTTGTTGCTGCGTGATTGAAGGACAAACCAATAAACATATTATTTCGCAACAGTTTTTATTCTTGTTTAAACTGTAGCAACCAAATCACCTACGGCTTTGTAGGTACTAGGTAGGTACTCCGATTGATATTGCCACGGATAAAGAGATCGACAAAAACCTATTATGTAAAAGAAAATGCTACAATTTTCACAATTGAGTATAGAAATCCCTTTCCACTTTCCCCGAACTTTCCCTCGTAACTTGCAAAAGGTTTATTGAATAGAGTGAATTTCTAAAGTGCGCCCCGCCCGGCCGCCGAGGTGTTGCTGGCTGAGATAATTTGAGCCCTCCCCAGATTATACACGATGGACCCTAATTTCATTATTAACGGCGGGTGAATGACGGTAGATTATCTCTTAGATTGTCTCTCTTTTACTCGTATAATCTTTAAAGACTTGAGTGTTTGTAAAACAAAAATTTGGCGAAGTGTAGTGGTAAGTGTTTCCCGTTTACTTTAAGTTGGCCGCTACCTCGCGTCGCGCTTAACCGCACAGCATCTCAAGTCAGACTCGCTTAGTACAGATAGCAACGTACCACCACGCGATTGTCACCACCGAATTTTTTTCAAAGTTTTATTATTGTACGTTTTAAATGTTTTTGTTAACTTTAAATTAGTTATTTATTTTTGTTTGGTTAGTATTTACTTAAAAATTAAATTATATTCAAATTTTCTTTTTCATATAATAAAGCAGTTAAGTCTTTGATAAATAATAATATAAAAAATACTTTTTAAAAAACTGACTTCAAACGCCACTGCAAAGTCACTATAAAAAATATTCAAATCGCTTCAAGTATGCTTATAAAATTTATAGATTTTTATAGATTTATTTATAAAAATCGAAGAGTTCCCTCGATTTCGATAGGATAATCGGATAATAGGATTAATAGGATTTTCTTTTTCATATAATAAAGCGCTAACAGACGCTATAGTTAGCTAGCGCTAGTAGTAGAACTCGTACCTCGTATAGATATTTTCTGAAATGGAAACAATTAAAGTGAAACTGGCATCAAAGGACGATTCATTTAACAACGGCTTGAACAGTGAATGGATATTCACTATTCTGATGCTGATTGCAATCGAAATTATAATGAATGCAATTTGCAGCGAGCGTAAAATGGCCGCTGAATTGAGTGACCCGGGTGCAACACAGAAGTTGAATAATAATAATTGGTTTGCTTTTAACAGTTCAGCGAGGTGTCTGGAGCGTGTCAAAAGTTTAATTAACATGTAAACTTTAAAAGCCTTAAAAAATTATTAAAGTTGACGAAGGGAGGATGGGTAAGATCCCAACTAGCAAAATGTTCTTATTTCTTCTTATTTTTTTAAAATAAAAAAATACTTGTAGCATAGGTGGATTTGGGCGTAGTTACAAGAGCATTAATTTCTGTAACGATTTTATAGTAGACTAGCTTTTGCCCCCGCGACTTCGTCCACGTGGAATTAGGTTTTGGGGTAGTATTTTCAAAAATTGTGACACACTTACTTCTTTATTTTTAACTGAAAGCTCAAATACCAACTTTGATGGAAACAGCTTGAAAAATGACGGAGTTTCATATAAACTTCCATCCCCTATTTAAACCCCTTAGGGGTGGAATTTCCAATAATCCTTTCTTAGTGTGCGCCTACGTCACCTACGTCATAAAAGGAACCAACTGTAAAAATTTCAAGTTTCTCACTTCAGTAGTTTAGGCTGTGCGTTGATATCTCAGTCAGTCAGTTAGTCAGTCAGGACTTAGAATTTTATATATATAGATATAATAATTAATAATAAGATTAATAGCATTAAAATGCTGGATAGGTTTTACTAAAGAAATTAAAATAACCTATCCAGCATTAAAATGCTGGATAGGTTATTTTAATTTCTTTAGAAAACACTACTAACATGAGAGAAAAATTAAGTGTTGTCGAGGGAATACATTCTATAGGTACATAAACGATTTCATGCACTCTTCAACCATATTTAAATTTGATTACTGATTAAGTCTACGCACCAGAACAAAATGTCAATCCTCCCTTATCCTCCCTACTGCTTAACTTTTTATCTATTACTAGCTTTAACCCGCGGCTTCGCTCGCGTTAGGTTCGATTTTTTAACCCCCTATTTAACCCTCTTGGGGTTGAAATTTTCCAAAATCCTTTCTTAGCGGATGTCTACGACCTAACAGCTACCTGTATGCCAAATTTCAGCTCGATCGGTCCAGTGGTTAGAGCTGTGCGTTGATAGATCAGTCAGTCAGTCAGTCAGTCAGTCAGTCACCTTTGCCTTTTATATATTTAGATTTAGTCATTATACTAAATGAACTAATTTAAATAAAAAATATTTGACTAAGTAAAATTCACACCAAAAATGGACTTAAAACATATGCGCATACAAATCAGACCCTCGTATTTGAGATGAAATTGAAAAAAGCTGTTCAAGCGCCCCCAACAATTTGATCTAATCCGGTTCAAAGTGGCCTCTCGCCTGCTAAAAGCAGTTCTAACCAGTTATATCCGAATTGAGTGTACGAAAAGATTTTATACGCTAAACTTTAGCGAGGAGTAGATTTGTTCCGTACTTGGGTACGAGATTTAGCAGTTTAGAAACTCGTAGGCTGTAGAAACTTTATTACCCAATACTTAGACACATTTACGGACTTACTAACTTTGAGATATAAATTTAGACGACGTGATTAGTAAGAGTTTATCTTTTAAAAAAAGGTAATTATTCTTTTACCAACTTGTTTACTTATTTGTTCATCTTTCTGGAATAAAATTTTGTGTTTACTCCATACTGAAAAGTATGTCTGTGTGTATGTCTGTTATTATTCACATTATGAGCGGCTATACATAATGCTGGACATATTGAGATTGCATTTTCTTTTACCCATTTTTGAACACTTTTTACGTAACTCACTAGATCCTCTTCGTATCGTCATCAATCTAAAATGCTAATTATAGAATGTAAGTATAACTTTTATTATGAATATTTTAATGAATTAATTAAAACTAAAATAAATCTAAAACCTCTTCATGAGGTATATGAGGGGTATGAGTACACTGCCATACCCTATCCAAGTTAGCCCGCTACCATCTTAGACTGCATCGTCATTTACCATCAGGTGAGATAGCAGTCAAGGACTGTATTGTCTTCGAATAAAAAAAAAACAGATTTTATGAACATGTTAAATTCATAAAAATCACACCCTTCACGCCCGTAACTATTCGATGCAACGGCAAAGTTGTTCGAGCCCCGCAAACACTCCAACCTATCCGAATGGATTGGGCTCTCGTGCGTCGGTTGAAAGCAGTTTTAACCTGTTATATCCGGTTCAGTTACCGTAAAAAGAATTTATTGAACGCTAAACTTTGCGGGGATACTTTTATATGGAGCTAAAGTTAGAAACTTGAACGCAGTGGGACCCGAGGGAGTTTCTCAGGGTGAGTGCTCTGCGCCCTTGCTTTGTCTTTATTCACTGGTTAAATGTTAATTGGCCATTAGTCGAAGTTTTGTAAAAAGGAATTGATCAGATTCATTCATGATCTGTATTCAACTGGCCGTGCCCACAAGAAAGTATAAATTTTGATGGGCTTAGGTGTGGTGATGTCTTGACTAGTCATTCATAAGATTGGCCTATCTAAATGTATAAAAGGTAAAGAAAATGGTGACTGGCTGACTGGTCTATCAACGCACAGCTCAAACAACTGGACAGATCAGGCTGTTTGGCGTACAGATAGCTATTAAGACGTACATACCACATAGGTATCCGCTAAGAAAGGATTTTTGAAAATTTAATTTTAATAATAATAGATTTATTATATTATGAATCCACATATGGACGAAGGATAATACAATCGTCTCAATTTCCTTATCTCCTCAGGTAGTAGGTAATGCATCTGAATAACCAAGGACATACATTATGTAAATGTACAATAATAAATCACGCCGATTCGCGAGCTCACAATACCAACGCGTAAGATACCAGTGGATCCATGTAATAAATCGGGAAAACCCGGAAAATTCGTACATTTGTAGCGATTGTCAGGTGCGGACGAGGTAATATGTCTAGGAATCGATTTGATCTGACAGCATTATCAATGTAAGGGAAAATTTACTTATATACATACCAAGTTAAATCTTGAAGGTCATGGAAGAAAGTATAGGCAACATCTTCGACACTTCATATTTAAGCGAAATGTTTTTTTTTTATTCAATGACAAGACAGTACTTAACTGCGATCTCATCTCATCATCGATGCAGTGTAAATTGGTAGCGGGCTAACTTGGAAGGGGTATGGTAGTGTACATTCAACGCATACCCGTTATCGGTTTCTACCATCGTGTCGAAACGCTAAATCGCTTGGCGGCACGTCTTTTTCGGTAGGGTGGTTGGTAACTAGCCACAGCCAAAGCCTCCCACCAGACCAGACTAGAGACAATTCAGAAATTATAAATTACCAAATTGCCCCCGCCGGGAATCGAACCCAAGACCTCCCAGTTTTTAATCCGCAGCCGAATAAGGTTACGCTTGAACCATCAATAAACCATCAGGCGGAAATCGTGGATTTAAGCGAAATAAATCGGGAAAATCGCGGAAACGTTACGTTACCTGCCAATAGTTACGTTACTCGCTTCAAATGTACGAAACATTTGAAGCGAGTAACGTAGCTATTGGCAGGGTGCGGACGGAGCAATAAATTACTGATCGAATTTGGTTTGACAGGACTATCAATGTAATGGTAACGATAACGACGATGTGATAGCTAGTGGTTAACACTTCGGACCTACTTTTCAAGGGATCCGGGATACAATATTCTAACAAAATTTTACAAAGTGCTTTTGAATTGTCAAGTAAATCAACAACTGGTTAGGAATGCAGTTCCAACCAAGAAGAATCAGCAAGAAACTCGGCGGATGCTTTTTGAAAAAAAAAAAATAATCACAGTTTTCAGAAACGTTGAACTAAAGCGTTTCGTGCGAGTAGGTTTCATTTCAACCACGTAATGCCAACGCTCACGACTTCTCGAAGTTCTGTGGTGGAACGGTGAAGGGGGCGCAAGGTTGTGTAATTCCTGAGCGCACTCTCCAAAGTATATGCGATAGAAGACCGATAAAAGCCAGCTTCTTCTTTATCAACCGATAGACGTCCACTGCTGAATAAAGGTCTCATGCATGAACTTTCGCAGGTCTCGGTCTTGCGCCGCCTGAATCCAGCGGTTCCGTGCGTCTCGTTTGATGTCGTCGGCCCATACAGTGGGGGGTCTGTCAACACTGCGCTTCCCGGTACGGGGTCTCCACTCCAGCACCTTGGAACCTCAACGACCATCAGCTCTTCGAACTATGTGCCCCGCCCATTTCCACTTCAGTTTCGCAATTCGCTGAGTTATGTCAATGACTTTAGTTCTCATTCGGATCTCTTCATTTCTGATTTGGTCTCCTTCACCCGCTGAGTGATCGTGAGCCTTCTTTCGAGGCCCATAGACGGCGACCATGTTTCGGATCCATAAGTCATCACTCAACACGCACTGTTCAAAGACTTTAGGCTTCAAGCACTGAGAAATTTTAGACGAGAAGACATCTCGTCCAAAATTCAAGCCAGCTATAATGTGAGCCTTTCAGCCAGTTCATACATGATGCATTACCAAGCGATGCCGACGCGTTGATACAAATTGGCATTGACGGACGATCGGCCGACAGCTGATCGATGGAACCACATTCAGCTCGCAGCAGAGGCGTTAGAAAAACTTTGTTGTTAGCTAAATGGTTCGGGATCCCCGGAACTAAAGCCCCGTCAAGCGGAATCGATTTTTTTTTATGAGAATTACTCGTTAACATTTATAACATTAAGTTAAGTTATGCGTTAATTTAAATAGCCCAAAAAATGTTGGAAAAAAATAGTTTTTAAATTCAAAAAAATGTTTTAGCGCATCGCGGACATCGATTTCAAAGGGGTATTTGATTGGTGTCAAAATGCGGATATTAATAATGGAGAGTGTAGCTACTGAATCGTGACGTCATGTTGCAATAGCGCTCTCTTTTTCAAACAGAAAACTTAAAAGCTCTATATTTTCGAGCCTACCGTGGAATTCTAACTTTATGGCGGTAGTAAGGAATGCTAGCTTTATATTTTAACCCGAAAAATGAAATAATTCCCGCTGTAGATGAGCATGGGCACGGGACATACTTATTATCCACGGGGAAAGGATAAAATGTTTATCCCCTCGCTCAGTTTTATCCCCCCGTCGAGCATGGGCAAAACGGTGGAAATAATATCCTTCTTCTTGTAGGAATATACTTCTCTCTTCTGTCGCCACGCTTTAGCATGATGAGTAGCTAATTTTACCTCTTGTCAGTGGATAAAATCGGGGACATTGTCAGTGGCGTAACTATGGCGTTTGAGGCCCGTGGCAAATTCATCGTATGGGGCCCTCCCTACCCTAATATAAAGAAGCTCAACCAATGAGATACCTGACCGGGGGCCCCTTCAGGCTGGGGCCCGTGGCATTTTGCCGTCTTGCCACCCTATAGTTACGCCACTGGACATTGTATCCTGTCCATGCTCACCCTGCAGGAATCAAAATCTTATTAATCTACGCGAACAAAGTCGCGGGCGTCATCTAATCATTACCTACTCATCTATACAAATAAATAAAATTGAAGTGTCTGTTTGTAATATCAAAAGAACAGCTTTTTACTAACTGCATACGAAAGTAAATACGGTACATAAGTACCGTATTTTCTTGGTATAAACCAAGAAAACAATTTTTAAATTTTTGTCTGTCTGTCTGTTTGTTACCGCTAATCTCGGGAACGGCTGGATCGATTTTGACGGGACTTTCACTGGTAGATAGCTGATATTATCGGGCAACGTATAGGCTACTTTTTTAACCAACTTTCGAAAAAGGAAGAGGAGTTGTGTTTTTCTACCTCTGTATATCGATATCTCCGTGATTTCTTAACCGATTTACGTGAATCTTTTTTTAATCAACATAAAAACTTTGCGAGATGGGCCCATAAAAACTTCGGGTTTAACTCTTCAATCCTGATGCTGCAGGGGTACTGCTCCCCTAAACTGTGGGGATTTAGGGACTGTTGATTATGAATAGTTATTGTAGGGACCAAATAAAGACGACATCGTTAAATTCCAGGACCCAACTCCTCAATCCTGATGCTGAAGGGGTTCTGCCAACCTAAACTGTGGTGATTTAGGAACGCGGACGAAGTCGCGGGCGTCCGCTAGTCATTACGTACAATCATTTAAACCTATAATTCAAACGCAGTGTTAACAATTGTGAATGGGGATGAATAATGTTTAGGACTAAGTAAGTTGACCCTCCGTCCGACCAACATCGTCGGAGGCGGGAGATTGATTGCTGTACATTCAATCTGCTCTCGCGAACGCCTCGCGCGGGGTAACTGTTTATTGTTCCCGGGACAATGTGAAAATACACGCTTTTTATTTGAATCTTTTCGAAAAGGAGCTTTGAATAGAGCTTCTTGATTTCTCGCCAGCTGTGACGTCGTAGTACCACCTAAAAACCTAAACTAAAGGTAGTTGTAGGTACAATAACAGGACACTGTCCACTTAACAAACACCTTTACATTCTAGGTATCACCGACAGTCCTCTGTGCAGAGCATGCATAGAGGGCGACGAGACACCGGAACACGTACTGCTTAAATGCAGGGGTGTATCCAACCAACGGCACGATTACATTGGCTCTCCAGCTACCCTTCCTGAAGTCCTCGCCGACCTGGGTGGCCTGCTCGGATTTTGGAGGGAGCTCGGCTGGCTGGAGTGATCCGGCGGGGAGCTGTACCAGTGGAACCACGCAAAACGGGCGAATCGACGCCTACTTGCGGAAAAGATTCCCAGGAAACGAAGACGAAGACGAAGACCACCTAAAAACCATCGAAATAATGCTAAAGATAAAGATATTTTTATTTGCTCGGATATGGGTACAAGGTAGATGTTAAATGTGATGTCATTTCCAAACATATTCTGCCATTCCGGCGTGCACATTTTATACACAAATTAATATTGTTGTAAAAAAATTAAAATTAAAAAATTAGTTAATATAAAAGAATTAGTTTAGAACAGTTATAGCCTAACCACAAACATTTTAACTTTCGAATAGTGAGGGTGAAGTTAACCGTCAGCAAGAAATTTTATATGAAAATGACGGGAGCGCTCCTGTAAAAACAATTTTTAAAATTTTTGCCTGTCTGTCTGTTTGTTTGTTTGTTTCCGCTAATCTCGGGAGCCGCTGGACTGATTTTGACAGGACTTTCACTGGTAGGTTGCTGATGTTATCGGGAGTAACATCGGCTACTTTTCAATCCTTCCAACTCCTCAATCCTGCAGGGGATCTGCCCATCTAAACTGTTTAGGGTTTTTGGGAACTGTCGATTGTGAATTGAAGATGCGGACTAAGTCGCGGGCGTCCGCTAGTAATCTTAATAAAACGAACCTTGTAAGTTTATAACTAGTCCAGTCAAAAAACCTCAAAAAATGGCCCAACCTCTGGAAAATTGCGAAAGTTTTGAAACTTTGCACATCGAATTATGGGTCCCTAGGGATGAATATACCAAAAGTCCTCATGCGTACGAGGCGAGCTCTAGCGGCAATTAGCGGAAACAGGACCCTTTTTTTGGTTTTTTGTTAATATCTCGAGAACCTTTGGTCAGAGGTAAAAGTTTACTACTACATAATTAAAGCTTATTAAATTTGCAACAATAATGATTATAAACATTTTTCTTGAATTTCTAATAATTACCGAGTTTTAGGCCACTAAAAGATAGCTTTTTCGAAAAATCACGCTAGCGGCGCCCGGTACAATATGGCATTTGTAATAATATTTGACAATCATGGTTTATCATTTTTTTTGGGTACCAAGGGTGATTCAGAAAATAAGCTTCACAGTTATGTACAAAAAAAGACATATTGTTTATTAAACAACTAGCTTTTGCCCTCGGCTTCGCTCACGTTAAGTTAAATTTTTCAAACCCCTATTTTACCCGTTGTACCCCCTTAGGGGTCGAATTTTCAAAAATCCTTTCGGAGAGGATGCCTACGGCCTAATAGCTACCTGTATGCCAAATTTCAGCCTGATCCATCCAGTGGTTTAAGCTGTGCGTGGATAGATCAGTCAGTAAGTCTGTCACCTTTGCGTTTTAAATATTTAGATGAAATACAGAAACAATAAAAAATGCTATCAACGCAAAGCTTAAACCACTGGACGGATCAGGCTGAAATTTGGCATACAGGTAGCTATTAGGCCGTAGGCATCCTCTCCGAAAGAATTTTTGAAAATTCGACCCCTAAGGGGGTACAACGGGTAAAATAGGGATTTGAAAAATTTAACTTAACGTGAGCGAAGCCGAGGGCAAAAGCTAGTTGTTTAATAAACAATATGTCTTTTTTTTGTACATAACTGTGAAGTTTATTTTCTGAATCACCCTTGGTACCCAAAAAAAAATGATAAACCATGATTCTCAAATATTATTACAAATGCCATATTGTACCGGGCGCCGCTAGCGTGATTTTTCGAAAAAGCTATCTTTTAGTGGCCTAAAACTCGGTAGTTATTAGGAATTCAAAAAAAATGTATATAATCATTATTATTGCAAATTTAATAAGCTTTAATTATGTAGTAGTAAACTTTTACCTCTGACCAAAGGTTCTCGAGATATTAACAAAAAACCAAAAAAAGGGTCCTGTTTCCGCTAATTGCCGCTAGAGCTCGCCTCGTACGCATGAGGACTTTTGGTATATTCATCCCTAGGGACCCATAATTCGATGTGCAAAGTTTCAAAACTTTCGCAATTTTCCAGAGGTTAAACCTTGTTTTGACTGGACTAAACCCATTAAGCCTTCGTGGTACCAGCGGTGCATGGCCGGCATGCACGCTGCATGGCGCAGTGCGGCGCTATCGATTGCTGAACGCTGAGGCATGCCACGCGGAGCCGGGGGAAGGACACTAACTGCGCTCGGGCACGCGATATGCATTCCGGCCCGCGATATTACAATTATTTGCCCGTTTATTCAATAAATCTTTACTGCATTAGCCAAGCAGCTACCATATTAAACTAGTGGTTCGCCCCGAACTGAGACCTCGCGATATCCCATAATTCCCAAAAGTTTTAATTATATATTGTAATAATTAACTTTTAACATTAGACACAATAAAAAAAATAATAGTTGACATAAAACTGTTTTACTGACACAGCGCCATCTATTAGCATTATAGTGAAGCTATTAGCTTCACAATAATGCTAATAGATGGCGCATTAAAATTAAATAATTTCGTTTCTTTATAACATTTGTCTAATTTTAGTATTTGTTGTTCAAGTACAGGATATAACTGAATTTTCAACCAAGTTTCACGTTCTAATATTCAGTAATTCAGAAGTTATAGGGCTCTGACAGACATTTAGACGGACACACTTCTCTGTCTAGTAGGCAAGCGCCCTAGTTGACTCAGAGAACTCGCTTCGCTCGTTCAAATATCGTACACCTAGATTAAAAATTTAAAAGTCAGACAACTCAAATAATGTCTCTGTTCTAGTGTTGAGTAGGACACACAAGAGGCGGTACATTTCGCTCATTTGCGACAAGGGTGACATAACTCAAAATTCACCAATTTTAGTGTCTGTAAAGGCGAAACGAAACGTACCAAAATTTTGCCGCCGTTTGAACTGTCAAATGTCAAGTGTGAAAGTGTCACTAACTCAGAATTTATAAAAGTTATAAAACGAACATTATCCTTTGTAAAACTCGAAAGAAAGTAAAAACGGCAAATTGTTACTAATTTAAACGCAATTAGTGAAGTTTTATTATAAACTATAATCGTAATAACTGGCAAGCGCGCACAGTGTCGAACATTTATACTTTTTGCTATAAAAACAACATCACACGCAAACGAAGTCGCGAGCATAAGCTATGTTATAAAATTAATGAGGATGTACAGACGGGACGGTTTAACAGTTTTCTCATGTACCTATCTACGATTTTCGGTGCCTTTGGATGAAATCTGTAAATTTACATTTTCGCACTCATGTATTTCATGTTCGCATAATTAAAACGAGCAGCTGCCATTACGTCAAATGAAAATCATATTTCCGTAATTATACGAGGCCCGAAACGATCGAACATTTACTGATTGAAGTTGAAATGTTATGACAAGTAAATATTTACACGTTGAATTTTAATTACAACTTTCGGAACTAATTTTCGAGACGGCCGAAACTATTTTAAGAAACTATGGGGCTAGGTATATTATTATATTATCAAGTAATATAATACCAAGTTTTGGTATGGTAATGGTAAGTTTTGATATGGTATGGTAAGTTTTGGTACATAGACTTTCTATGTACCAAATACTGTATTCATCAAATTCCACATACATTCCACATACGATGATTGTCATCGTGCCTATTGTTTGTAACCAAAAATCTATGAAATTATGAATTTTTCTCATGAAATAGGATTCATAGATTATACAAACGTATATTTATTTTTCTATTTTGAGCAAGATTGATGGATGGATGGATTGATGGATTGATGGATTGATGGATGGACGAATGGATATTTGATACTCAATCACGCGGCAACGACTGAAACGATTTAGCTGAAAGGCACAGATATACCCTTTGTCCCGGACAGTAAGAGAGTTCCCGCGGGAATTAAAAAAACCTCAATCCACGCGAACGAAGTCGCGGGCATCAGCTAGTATTTTCATAATTATACGAGGCTCAATACGCACAAACATTTACTGATTGCAGGTGAAATATTATGATGAAGTAAATATTTACACGTTGAGCCCCAGCCCAGCTTCGTAGAGCGTGACGTTTGTCGCTTCGTACGACAGAGACGACGTTCTACGAAGACGAAGCCAGCCAACCAGTGTGAGCTTCACTTAAACTCATGTGAGTTTTTGACGCTTCGCTTGACAGAGACGACGCTCTATCTCTTTCCAAAGCTCGATGTGAAATACTAGTATTTCCTGCCATGTACAAATGTAGCTGATATTTTGTTGAACACTGCAAGCGGCGTAAACTGGGTTTCCAAACTTCTGCATCAGACGGTTCTTGAGAAATTTAAGTCCAATATACTACATATAGGGTTACTACGAGTTTATACGTCACGACAACGTTAATAGATTTCGAATATCGAAACATTATGACGTCAAAGTCAACATTAAATGGATCTTACGTATTTTGTTTTAAAGCTCAAATTGCTCCATAAATTAAATTACAGTCAGCGCCCCAAGCGGAAACTTTGTGATTTTTTTTTTCGATGACAAGGTACTCCTTGACTGCGATCTCACCTGGTGGCAAGTGAGAATGCAGTCTAAGATGGTAGCGGCTAACGTGAAAGAGGTATGTCAGTGCACATTCAACCAATACACCCAATCTGTTTCTAAACACCATCGTGCCGGAACGCTAAATCGCTTGGCGGCTCTTTGACGGTAGGGTGGTAACTAGCCACGGTCAAAAGCTCCCACCAGACCAGAGACAATTCAGAAATTATAAATTCCCAAATTGCCCCCGTCGGGAATCGAACCCGAGACCTCCCCGTTATAAGACCACACTGCGCCAGGGAGATTGTGTTGTAAAGTAAATCCACCTTCAAACATGGACTTCTAGGTCTATTTATCTCTGTTATTTTTGTATGTCGATGTTGGAAATCTATCTGCCTTGTTGAGATGTGAAAACACATACTAAAGCTAGTAGAAAACACAAAACTAACACGAACAGCTTTTGAACGCAGCGTTGTTCAAGTGGAAACCTCAACAAATAAACACTAGTGCGGAAAACTGGCTGACATCGAAGCGAGCCGGGAAATGGAAAAACAACAGTTTCCACCTGCTTATTTGTCTCACTTTAATATTTCCTCCAGTATTCCTTTTTTAAGTTTCGTTTTTCACATTGAAATATGTACCTTACCTACCCGTTATTCTACGTATTAATGAACGAACCTTCAGTTCCACGTTTCTGAAACGAACGGCTAAGGTATGGCTTCTGTGTTTCCGGCCACGTATAATCTGAGTACCTTCAAGACAAGAGTGAATAGGCATTTTCTAGGCAAGCGCGCTCCAACCTAGACCTCGTCAATGCTTTCCATCATTGAATTTTTTTGATTCATTGAAGCCTATCTCATAATAAAAAAAAACCTAGTTCATGCGCTACCTGTATTAATATTTAGATTTGTCATTACAACCTATTTCTTACTAATATTATAAATGCAAAAGTTTGTGAGGATGGATGTATGGATGGATGGATATTTCTTACTCATTCACTCCACAACGAATGAACCGATTGAGCTGAAAGGACAGAGATGGGTATACCCAGGATTAACAAATAGGCTAAATTTTATCTCCGAAAATTACAGAGTTCCCGCGGGAATCCAAAACCCTTAATCCACGTGTACAAAGTCGCGGATATCAGCTAGTAAGACAATATAGAAAAAGACAAAAAGCAAGAATGAATGAATGAATATACTTTTATTGTACACCACATCTATTAAAATAGCTAACACAGTGAGCTTAATAAATTGTATACAATAGGTAAGCGAATGAAAAAAAAAATGCTAAGCCTAGTAACTACAAGTTGGTGCCTACATGTACTTATTCAGTGTTAAGCTCAGACGCTTTAGTCCTTTGTTCAGGCTTCGTAGAGGTTGTAGACGTAGAGCCTGTAATTAAGACTGTAAGCCTCTGCTACGTATGGTTATATATACTCGTACCTATAGGTACACTTTTACAAGCGTTTTAGCCAAAGGCGAAATTTATTTATACCAAGAATATCTATACTAATATAATAAAGTGCAAGTTTGTTTGTTTGAACGCGCTAATCTCTGGAACTACCAGGCGGATTTGCAAAATTCTTTTTGTATTTGATAGCCCAATTCTTGAGGAAGGTTATAGGCTATTCAACATCTCGGTACGACTCTTACAAGCCGAGCAAAGAGAAAAAATAGCGCGGGCGAACAATGCGATGCGGTGAGTCGGTGGTCGAGGGCGGTCACCCTACGAGAACCGAACAAGAACCGAAGCGAAGGCTATTTATTATTAATCCGGAAGATCAAACAGTTCCCACGGGTTTATTAAAAACTAAATCCACACGGACGAAGTCGCGGGCAACAGCTAGTAGAGAATAAGAGAATACATATAAGCCAAGTTCAGCTTGGCTCACATACTTTTGTATTTAAAATGTTTATTTACAAGTGTTTTAAAATTTAAAACACCCCTGACATGTGAAATAAAAAAAAATATGTAATCCGCCATTTTGTGGTGGCGGCCATCTTGGACAGATCTTTATCAAACATAACTAAGAACACTCTCGACTAATTCACTTTTCAAACAAAATCAAAATCGGTTCATCCGTTCGGCTGCTACCATGCCACACACACACACAGACACACACACTACCTTAATAAATACCTTGAATTTTGGATTTCTGAACTACAAGAAAACGTCAGAAAAGTTTTTTCACCTAAGTTAAAAGTGCTGAATAATATTTTCTTTTAATAACCACCAATCTATATCCGATGTTAAAACTTTGCTACTTTCTTTTTCCAAAGCAATTAACTTCTCCCGACAGTTCACTATTTTGGAGTAGCAAGTTTTCTTTTGTATTTTCACCGCAGTTTTTACGTCGGTAACTTTTTCAGGAATTTGCACGCCTGTCATCTACCGCAGCGGTTTCAGGTTCGTGAAACATTTTTCTAATAAAAGGACGCCCGACGCCCGTATGTGCGGATTTTTAAAAACAACTGCAATGGATGAAGTTCCAACATGCTTTATAGAAGTTAGATTAATTCTACACCGGTCGAAAAATCTATTAAAACTAGTATCTAGGTTAGAATAATAACATTGGACATTTTGTTTTGAAAAGAGCACACTCAATAGACAGAAAAATATGAATATACAATATCGAATGAACCATTTTTTTAATCGATGATAAGTTGGTCCTTGCCTGCGATCTCACCTGATGGTAAGTGATGATGCAGTCTAATATGGTAGTGGGCATTTGGAAGGAGTATGGCAGTGTACATTCAACCCATACCCCTAATCGGTTTCTACACGCCATCGTGACAATACGATGGTAACTAGGCACGGCCAAAGCCTCCCCATCAGATCAGACCAAAGGCAATTCAGAAATTATAAATTCCCCAATTCGGAAATCGAACCCGAGACCTCCCAGTTATAAGACCACTGCGCCAGGGAGGTTGTCTGAAAGAAATGGAGATAGCTCATACCCAGAATTAGCACATAGCCTACATTTTATCGCGGAGAATCAAAGAGTTCCCATGGGAATTAAAAAAGCTAAATCCACGCGGACGAAGTCGCGGGCATCAGCATTATATTTCATCCGCACACCACCTGCTTCCTTCATACATGAGATATCATGTATCTCGACTTAAAGTTCGCAGACGGCACGCCTGTCGCCTTCACACAGCGTTGACGGTATATAATCTGTAGTAAAAGGCACTTTGAGCTCTACAGGCTACAGGACTTTTATTTCTCACACGTTCCGCTACGAAAAGGTACTTCGTTAAAATATTCAAAGGCCCTCGAGGTAGGCGGGGTGTTTTCGCGAGTATCGTGGCAATTTCGTTACTGTACAGAAACTGAGGTTCTTTTTCTGCCGTCGCGACGCTGACAACTAAAGGACCTTCTTTGCTTCGTGCGCCTATACACTTAAAAAGAACTTTAGAAAAAGATAACTCAACTATAGAGTAGATATCATTGAGACGTGTCCTTATTTAAAATTATTTATTTCATGTAACCTTTCGTATGCTGCTATACTCAATTGTTCTGTTGTCGGATTACAATTATGTAATAAGTCCTAAAGTTTCATTGGAGACAATTAAAGTTTAAACCTAATTGTCTCCAATAATAATACAGCTGATATATAATACTTAATATTATATATCTGTATTACCTTTCATCTTTTACAATACTGTATGTTTCCATGAAAAATAAAACAAATAACCTTTCCTATAATAAGAAATGAAGACTAGACCATCGGGTGGAAAAGCGAATTCTGCTGAAAATAGCCGCAAAAACTCAGCAGCTTCTTTTTTCAAAACGAAATTATTTTTACCACAGATTTAGAGAGTATCTAAATCTGTGATTTTTACTATGTAGCTATTACAATGTAATGAGTTATTTCACTAATGTAACGATTACTTACTTAATTTCAAGCATCTATATAATATCCTAGTATCTGTATTAAATAACAAGTAATTCCCTAGATTAGCTCATGTCTGGCGGACAAGGTTTTCCTTTCTCAAAAAAAAAAACTTTCATCTAAATATATAAAAGGAAAAGGTGACTGACTGACTGACTGACTGACTGACTGATCTATCAACGCACAGCTCTAACCACTGGACCGATCGAGCTGAAATTTGGCATACAGGTAGCTATTAGGACGTAGGCATCCGCTAAGAAAGAATTTTTAAAAATTTCAACCCCAAGAGGGTTAAATAGGGGTTTAAAAAAATCGAACCTAACGTGAGCGAAGCCGCGGGTTAAAGCTAGTTACTTATAAAACAAGATCTAACAATAGCTTGATTAACGTCACCTTTTCAGATATTGTAAGATTGTTATTCTTCGCAGAACTCCTCCATGTCTTTTATCCTTAATTGTTAAGTTCGTGGAGGGGACTCTCTCGTTTCTTTGTCCCTGGAACACTGACTTCACGCGACCGGACCGGGTCAAAAGGCCCTTCGTCAAATTTCAAAGGCTCTCGAAAGAGTCATCATTTTTTTTATACTATAATTGGTCACGGCTACTTTTACACGTTGTCTTTGTTTACTAGACCGCTAGCCCACTGGCGTTTTGTGAACGTTAGCGTTTCTCGAACGTTTGACCAACGACAACGCTGCACAAGTTAACGTTGCAGTCTTTGCGTGGTGCGGGTTGTTACGTTCCCGCAAATATGGTTGAGCGAAGCAACGGCTGGATCATGCGTCATGCTCGTGAACGGGTGCCACCAACGGAATGGGTCTGCTTTTCTGTCTACTCGTCTTAACATGCATTGGATTGTATTTATTTGTATTTGTATTGTATTGGACTGAAATTTCATCGTGGAAGCTCTGTATTCATAGCATAGTTTCATTACCTATTGTAAAAATTTTTTGCTGGAGCCGCCGAGTTTATTGCTGGCTCTTCTTGGTAGGAAAGGCATTCTGAACCAGTGGTAGATTCATTGACGATTCAAAAGCGCTTGTAAAAGTTTATTTGAATAAAAAATATTTCTATTCTATTCTATTCTAAGCCTCAAGCGTTCACGCAGTAACTGCCCAACGTCGTCGAGGCAACGCAACGTTCAATAGCTCAACAGTTAAAAACGGAGATGTCATTCTCTAGATCTAGTCTACCTTTTATCCTGTAAAATCAAAGAATTTCCACGGGATATTTACATACTAAATCCACGTTCACCCGCTTGTGTTATAAAAGCGAATTTAAAGCTATGGTTTTACTTTTAGTTACCTCCTGATAAAGGTTCGGGATAATTTTTGGGTAGCCAATTACTGATCACAAGAGGCAATATTAAACATAGATAAAATTTGATAGCAATATTAACCGGCGGGGATTAAAAGTAAAATATGCCGTCCACCCCTTAATCCGACCGAGCTAACAGAATCCGCTGACGCCTATTATAGGGTGTTCTGGTGAGCCAATGTTTATATCGATACCTTACGATATCGTGTCGTATCTGGAACACACATTTTTTTAATAAAAAGAATATCAGTCATACTGAAGTTGACTAATATCCTCCTAATAAGCGGAACGCTTAAGCTAGGAATCGGTACGACAATAGTATTACGGGTGGGGTCCGAACCTGCGATCTTGCAGTTTTCAATCACATTTAACCGTTAGGTTATTGAGGCTTATAAACATTACGAACCACGATGAATAACGAACCACCTGTGATTGCAATGTATCCAATGCGGCTTACATAAAGAAGACGTGTACAGTTTACATTAGTTATAGTATGCACATAGTAGACAATCAATATGTTAGAAAACACTGCGACGCTGAAAGCGTTTGCAGCACGAAGCAACAAAACATCATGTTATGGATATGAATGACAGATTCGACGATACCCTACATAGCTGAGGCTGGCTGACTGTCTCGTTCTGCGACTCGATTTTATATAATGTAATAAGTGTTTACCGGGGGACTCAGTATGCACACTTCATTTTGAAGATTATTCTAAATAAAAGTCATACAACTAATTTTAATAGTAGGTACACTTATGAACTACATACATGTAGATATTTCCTAATTCCATTAGTAGTATGTATACTAACTTCATGCACAGGCTTGTAATATTTGGTTATATGTAATACCCATGTTTGGTGGATGCGTTAAACTTTGAAAACTCTTTTGAAAAAATGTCGGTCCGACATTGTGTGAGCGTGGCCTGCAGCACTGAGCCGGCTCACTTGCCTGCTAATAAATATTTATTGTTCGGAATTTTTAATAGCGCATTCGGAATCAGATGAACTGGGGAGCACGCGGAAATGAGTTTAAAACTTAAGTAGGCACCTGAAACATATTTTCCACATAAATTCTTTTTGTTTTCTTCAAGAATATTAGCCAAGATGAAGTTAACTAATATCCTCCTTTCCCCTCCAAATAAACGGAAAGCTTGTGCAGGTCCGAAACCTGTGTAAACGGCTGTGTAAATTCAACCCCCTAACCTAACCCCTAATCTGTTTCTACACGCCATCGTGCCGGAACGCTAAATCGCTTGGCGGTTTTTGACGATAAGATGATAACTAGCCACGGCCAAAGCCTCCCACCAGACCAGACCAGAGACAGTTCAGAAATTGAAATGAATTGCCAAATTGTCCCCGCCGAGAATCGAACCCGAGACCTCCAAGTTATAAGATCATACTCAACACTGCGCCAGGAAGGTCTTCAAAAATGTGTCTCCATAAGACATCGTGGGAGTATAATATTTCAGAGGCAATCCAAAGGACCCGCCCACATTATTAGAATTCCTTTGCCTCTACAAATGTCACCGTGATATTTACTTAGCCGCTAAAATGTAGAATATGGAGCAACATTTAACTGAACTACTTTTAGGGTAATGTATTAAAATGGTCGGTATAGAATTCTACAGTTCTTTACATTCACCTTTAGGGTTGCCAGATTTTTTTTCCGCCTATAAGGGACAAATGGTTAAATAGACAAAAAAATACGGGATTTCAGTTTTTTACCCGGGACAAATAAAAAAAACAAAATTATTTAGTATTTTTTTGTTTTTTTTTCCGAGGATCGAGTCAGTTTTGACATATTTTTATTCGTTTTACCATACATAGGTATCTGTAAAAATCAATACAATTTTAATCGTAATTAAAAACGGCCATCAACGACCGGTCGTCGTTTTTTTACGAACGTTTCGTGTGTGAATACTTGGATCGATTTCATAATGAAAAACGAAGTACGGTTCAAATACGGGACAGAGTCAGTCCCGCCGGGACATTTTAAACTATGCCTAAAATACGGGACGTCCCGGGAAATACGGGACGTCTGGCAACGCTATTCACCTTTTGCATTAGGTAATTATAATCGTACAATCTATTATACCGTTCTTTCAGCTAGTAAAAGCGAAAAAGGGTGTGGTTTTAACAGAGTTAAAAAAACGAGGTTATCAATATTCGACTCTATAAAATATTATTGTATTAGAACGTGCAAAATCTTCAAAATTGCAAACAAATATACAAAATTTTATGGGGGTATGTATGTATCTGTACATATATCTCACTAATCTTCCTTACTTCTCAATAATATTACTAGTGGTTCGCCCCGAACTGAGACCTCGCGATATCCCATAATTCCCAAAAGTTTTAATTATTTATTTTAATAATTAACTTTTAACATTAGACGCAATAAAAAAAATAATAGTTGACATAAAACTGTTTTACTGACACAGCGCCATCTATTAGCATTATTGTGAAGCTATTAGCATTTAAAATTAAATAAATTCGTTTCTTTATAACATTTACCTAATTTTAGTATTTGTTGTTCAAGTACAGGATATAACTGAATTTTCAAACAAGTTTCACGTTCTAATATTCAGTAATTCTGAAGTTATAGGGCTCTGACAGACATTTGGACGTACACACTTCTCTGTCTAGTAGGCAAGCGCATTAGTTGACTCAGAGAACTTGCTTCGCTCGTTCAATAAATGCGAAAGTGTGCTTGTTTGTTAGTTTGTCCTCCAATCACGTTGCAACAGGGCTACGGATCGACGTGAGTTTTTGTGTGAATGTTGAGGTGAATGAACTATATTGATCAATGTCTGGACTCTAGACTAATTTAAAGAAATATAAATCGAGAGATAGATGTACTCTATAGACACCTAATGGAAATTTTAGGCTATTATCCAGAATTAAACTCTACTCAAGCCAATGAACTGTGAACATCAATTAGCCTGAACCGGCGCGGCGGCCGGCGGGGTCAGTTCGTGGGATGAATACCTATATCAGGTACACCTATGATGATCTTCCACTACATTATCCTACCTCCTACTATACATATATCCTACTTCCTACTATCCTATCCTACTAACTCTTCTACTTCCTACTAACCCTAATAATATTATAAATGCGGTAGTTTCTTGCTGAAGTGCTGGAGTGGCGACCCCGCACCGGGAAGCGCAGTGTTGGCAGACCCCCCACTAGGTGGACCGACGACATCAAACGAGTCGCAGGGAGTCGCTGGATTCAGGCGGCGCAAGACCGAGATCTGTGGAGGTCCATGCAAGAGACTTATGTCCAGCAGTGGACGTCCATAAGTTGATGATGATGATGATGATGATGATGATGGAAGTTTGTAGGTAAGGATAGATGTACGGATGGATGTTTATTTGTTACTCCTTCACGCAACAACGAATGAACCGATTTGGCTGAAATTTGAAATGGAGATAGCTCATATTCAGGATTAACACACTATATATAATATTTTAATATTCATATTATAAGGGTGAAAGTGTGTGAGGATGTATGGATGGACGTTTGTTACTCCTTCGCGCTACAACGAATAAACCGATTTGGCTGTTAAAATGGAGTTTGGAAAGTTAGAATTCCCGCGAAAAACTATAACCCTTAATCCACACGTACGAAGTCGCGGGCATCAGCTAGTTCAGCAAACATGGCGACCTCCTCTGAGCTTATTTGAAAGATAAGGTGCAATAACACATAAAAAGATAAGAGAAAAAAGAGTTCCAGCGGGAAAAATCAAATTCCACGCGAACGAACTCTTGGGCAGAAACTAGTTTCTAAATAGGTAATTATGAGACGTAACGCGTAAAAACTTATTTTTACGACCAAAAAAATTAGCTTTTAAGAGAATTATTTCTCGAGCAATTAATCACAGAAACAATTAGCGCCGCGCCAGTTTTCTTTGGACAAACAAAAATTTTTCAACTTTTACGCAGCTTTTTCCCAGTTTTTTCCTAAATTAAGTGCGAAAAAGAAAAACGAGGTAATTTTAAAGCGAAAATAACGAAAGCCTGTGAAAGCAGGATCGGGTTCACTAGGAAATTTTATTCTTTACCCTATTTTATTATACACAGGTTCAGTAAATAGTGGCCGACGCGTTTTCTATAACACTGCGGATCCGAACCACTAAAGTCATTAAGAAAATTGAATGTTGCCGTTAAAGAAAATCCTATTAAAGTAAAAAGATTCTTGCAACTTTAATCCCCTATAATCCCCTTATAGTGAAATGAAATTTCACTTGAAAACAAATAAGGTTATACGATAATTTTATCGAAAAAAAAATTATACATTTCAAAAGAGTAAAGAAAATATGACATTTTTGAAATATCATAGCCCTATTGAAGTAATCTTTCAGGCTTCGATATAACATATTGAAATACTAGTTGATGCCCGCGAGTTCATTCGCGTGGATTGAGGTTTTTTTGATTCCCATGGGAACTATGTGCTATTTCAGTCTATAATCGATCTCTGTACTAAATTTCAGTCAAATCGGTTCAGTCTTTGCCGTTGTATATAAATAGGACGCGCCATAAATCTGCGCCAACGAAATAGCGAATAGGTACAGTTTGCCGCATGTGTTTTTCAGTTAGCGCTTTTTTGATTTTGTCCCTAGCCTAAAACATACAGTTATACATTATATCGTTCAAATATTCTGTAGTCTGCATTTTGGATACTACATTATTTTGGCCACTTTTTTTTATAAAACATCCTGTATTAGAGAAAGGGATTGACGTAATTTTAAGCTGCATATCCTATTATTATGTTTTTATTTACATTCAGAAAAAGAGCATGCAAAAAGCCTTTTGGAAACTTGATATTCGCTGGTCGCTGTTATAAATAAGCTTTTCCTGATGATTTTTCTTTAATTAAAATACTAGTATAGTACGTTTATTTCACGAAGTTACGGGCGCGTGAGCTCCCACCTAGGCTCCTGACAGGCGTCAGGAGCCTAGGTGGGAGCGGCCAGGCGCGAACAAGCTCTCGCTCACACTTATACAGATACGACACATACACAACCATGAACCACGCTCCCTCGTGAATTGCAAGATCTATAGTACCTAGTAGTCACACTAATATTATAAAGGCGAAAGTTTGTAAGTGTATGTGTGTGTGTGTATGTTTGTTACTCCTTCACGCCACAAAGAATGAACCGATTTGGCTAAGATTTGGAATGGAGATAGCTCATACCCAGGATTAAAACATAGGCTGCATTTTATCCCGGAAAATTACAGAGTTCCCATGGGAATTGAAAAATCTTGATCCACACGGACGAAGTCGCGGGCATCGTCTTGTAATAAAATAAAAATGATTAGCACTATGAGAAAAACAGATGAAGACCATGTCAAGATTAAGAGCTGCAATAAGTACCCAATATACAAAGTCTCTGTACCATTTGCACGCCATTCGGCTCAACAAATCCCCGGGTGCAGCTTTACAGTTGAGCGATTGTAATCTGCTCAATTTACGACCCACTCCAGAGATGGGCAAAGTTTCGAGTAAACAACTTCATTTCAAGCCAAACCTTAACGCAACTCCCCATCTGGGTGAAAGTAATTGTTCGCAGAGTTCTTTCTGACAAAGTATCAGACCACGGGGTCAATAAAATATAATGTTAGAGGAAATTTCATAGATGTATGCGTAAATTATGGGCATGTTACCCCGATTATTCTATTGGAACTATCCTCTGCCACACAGATTTTCCTAGCGCAGAGGATAGGGACCAATAGAAATATGTTAATTTTATACGTCAAAATAAATAAATTCTTATTCTCATTATACTGATATTCCGGGGACATTTTGGTACTTTGTTATTTTTAAACTATCTTTTGTCTAGTCTGAAGGGAACTTTTTTGGGCTGTACTTACGCCCTGTCGACAAATATATATGTACCTACTGCTAAGCAATTAATCGTTCCAGTACGATATCGCTTGGAAATTGATTAGGTAACATATGGGTGTATGAACACACCCATACGTTATTTAAATTACCATATTCCGAATTAGCCCACTGCCATCTGAAATGTGCATAATGTATGACGTATTTAAGCCATTTCATATATTGTGATGTGATTCGACAACTCTTTACCTAAGCATATTTACTTAATTTCGCAGTCATATTTTTACACAAGACAAGTTACATCAGGCCCTCTGACTGCCTAACTTAACATCATAGTTGATGATAGTGATGCAGCTAATAATATATTCTCCCAGGCGTGCTGCTTATCGTTTCAATCCAAAAACTTTCCCCAATTGCTATTTCGTTATCCGTTTCTATTTAACATTTAAACGCGATTTGTTTCGGGTCTGGTATTTTGTTATGAAAATTGAATTGAATAAATAAACAGGCTCTTCGAGGCAGGGACAGCTAATTGTAATTCTATTCGACTGGGCTATAACCGCAGACTTGAATAAATGTGGTGCCTATTCGCTAGGTAAAGGCTAGGTAGTATTTCGATTTGTAATTATGGCTGTAACAAACGCAAACATTCTGTTTCTATAATAATTCTAAAACTGTGCATTTTACTCAATAGTAGTAGAATGTCAATCAGTCATTTTATCGTATTTAAGACGAAATGCGAGCGGTCTTTTCTCCATACAAACGCTCTCGCCTGTTTCCCCAAGAAATTTTTTTTTTTTTTACAATTAAATTTTCAACGTCTTCTGTGTCTCTATGTTTTCCTTTTTGAAGATACATAATTTTTTCTAAGCGCTAAAACCTACCTAAGCTGTCACTTTGACAACTATTAACGAAAAAATAAAAACATAGGAGCACAGTTTATATTATCCTTCTTATTCAGTATATGAAATATCTTTTAAATTGGTCCAATATTGGAGAAAGATACCTATTTTTCAAAAGTCTTTCCGACCGCATTTCCTCTTAATGCATGAAAGCTTATAATTCGTTTTAAAACGTAGCTGAAAATATAGCCTTGTTATTCACGAGTCTATTTGCCCTTTGTATTTCGTAATATAATATTGGAAAACTGAAAGTAGATAATACAATAGAAGGCATTTGCTAACAAAATGATATTATTCCGTACTAAACGGAATATTCTATAACCACATTTGTGTGACACGCTCGAAGGCTTCGGGGAGCCGGCAAGGCTTCCGTCTTTTATCAGCTTTTATGTCCTATTCTTATTGTATATTCTGTTTTAATTTTTATTACGGTTCATTTAGTATGATGGAGTAGTAGTAACCCAGGTTTACGGGTTTGACTAGGGTAAAAACATGCCGAAGATGCCTCACTGCACTGTACCGCGATGTATCGCAGTGAGGTATCCTTAAACCTGCCATACCCGCTTCTAACTTAGCCCGATACCATCTCAAACTGTATTGTCACTTACCATCAGGTGAGATTGCAGTTAAGGGTTATCTATTCATGAAAAAACTAGCCTCCCGAAGCCAAAAATAACATGAAAGAAATATCAGATGACTCAAGGTCTTACGAGTAGTTTGCAGTGAACCACTAACTAGTTAGTTGAAAGGAAACCACATACTAAAGCGTTAGTTTAAAGGAGACCAAATACTAGGTAAATCTGGCCGCAAAATACGCTCTAAAATCTATTATTTAAGCAAAGAAATAAACTGGATTTTCATGAATGGCGACCGAAATCGGCCAGTTCGTATCAATAAGCTCGATAACACGCAAACATCTGTTCGGCAGCTATCTGTGATCGGTTCTATCCCGGATTAGTCGACCTCGGATCCCGGACGAGATCGGTGTTGTCGGTTCACTTGATAATGTCCAGTGAATTTATCTGTTGGACCTTTGCCACAAAATTGTAGCCAAGAAACCTTGTATCGCTGGTATAAAACGTTTGCCTTTGATACATGCCGTACATGGTCTGTGTTTTCATTCTACTACACTTGATTTGGTATAATCATATTATCTATCTTCTATACTTATAAAAAGACTGACTAACTGCTGATTGACTAACTCACTGATTTATCGATGCACAACCTAAACCATGGGAGTTAGAAACTTGAAATTTTGACAGTAGGTTATTTTTATGACGTAGGCACCCACTAAGGAAGGATTTCTTGAAACTCCACCCGCAAGGAGGTGAAATAGGGGATGAAAATTTGTATGAAAAACCGTTATCTTTTAAGTTATATCCATGGAACTTGGTATTTTGTCTTTCGGTTAAAAATAAAGAAGAAAATTCCAATCCAAAATCGATGACATAAGACGAGTCGCAGGAAGCTCCTGGATAAAGGAGGCACAAGACCGAGACTTGTGGAACACCCTCTAAAAGACCTATGTCCAGCACTGAACGTCTTGTGAAGAAAAGGCAGAATAAGAGAGTTTCTTAAATTTAAATATTAAAACTTTAAATTTACTATAGACTCGTGCCACTAGTCTATAGCTAGATGATTTTTGATTGCCCATTAGTCTAGCGGGCAACCAAAAATCATCTAGCTTATTCAAAATTGCAGTGCAAATTAAACTGTAAATCAAATATCAGGAACATCAAACGCAAGTCGAATTATTCCGAGCATCGGGGCTCGAATTTTGTGGATGGTGCGAGTAGTTCAGTGAACATTCATTTCATTTGAGAGAGATTTGGAGCGTCTGTCTTTGGCTGGAGCTGTTTCAATTTTATTTGACTTTTGGTATGCTCACTGGCACTATAACTCTTTCAATTTTTAGATTTCCGTACCCAAAGGGTGCCAACGGGACCCTGTTTTTAAGCTTTCGCTGTCCGTCCATCATCAGCAACAAATTTTTGATGTCTTGGTTTTAATTTTCACATCCTTTTTATCCTGAAAAACAAAATATTCATATAAAAGTTCATAATTCATAATTCATTTATTTGTGAACTAGCTTTAACCCGCGGCTTCGCTCACGTTAGGTTCGATTTTTTAAACCCCTATTTTACTTCATACTAACATTCATCCCCTATTTGATGCCTCTGGGGGTGGATTTTTCAAAATCTGTGAAACATGTGTTTCTTTATTTTTATTTGAAAGCCTAAATACAAAGTTTCATGGATATAACTTGAAAAATGACGGACTTTCATACAAACTTTCACCCCCTATTTAACCCTCTTGGGGTTGAAATTTTCAAAAATTCTTTCTTAGCGGATGCCTACGTCCTAATAGCTACCTGTATGCTAAATTTCAGCTCGATCGGTCCAGTGGTTAGAGCTGTGCGTTGATAGATCAGTCAGTCAGTCAGTCAGTCACGCTTGCCTTTTAAATATTTAGATATGGTAGTAAAGATGTTACAAACGTTAGACATATCCTACCACAGTGTGGTGTACAAATATTTTATTAGATTAGCTAGTAGAAAAGCTAGTATTTCGACATTTTAAAGTTAGTGAAAAATAAATTTTTCCTTACTTATTTGTTTTCTACTTTAAAAAACTTATTAAAAATCTTGTTAGTTTCATAAAGACAAAGACTTCGTGCAAACTTTAATGGTTCCTAGAACTCGCTTTTCAATTTTGGTGCACGGTAGTTCAGTGAACATTCATTTATTTCATTTGAGAGAGATTTGGATCGTTTGCCTTTGACTTTGAGTCATGCTGTGTGCAAAGATTATTTTGCCTTTTATAAGTACCTATCTGAAGCGAAGGCCTGATAACTGCAACTCAGTTTTTAACCCCCGACGCAATATTTGTATGTAGCATCGTAGGAGCCGAACGAATGAACCGATTTTGATTTTGTTTTTCTTAGCTATATTTTATCAAAATCGGTGCAAGATGGCAGCCGTCACAAAATGGCGGATTACATATTTTTTCACAACTCCCTTAATATGGGTATCAAATAAAAGGGCTTGACTAGTAGAATACTATCAAATTCAAAATGGCCGCCACCACAAAATGGCGAAAAACTTTTTTTTTAATTTCACATTGTCGGGGGTGTTCTAAACTTTCAATTTACACTTGTTTGTAATGATGCAATTATCACAGGGTATTAGATTTTTTTTGGTATTAATAAAAGAATTTGGCTAGGACTATTTCAATGGTTTCAATTTATACTCCAATTGAAAAGGACAATAAATTAGGCCTAAAAGCCTATTCGGCAAATAAATCTAATTATTAAGAAAGCGTAGAATTTAGCTACGCCCACCTTTTTTATTTGAAAATTTGGCACATCCAACATGACTAATATTCCCCTTTACCCATCAAATAAGGCGTAAAGCTTGTGACAGGGTGGGTGCGACGATAATTATAGAGCAACGAGAGTTGGGCTCGAACCGTGCACCTCTCGAATTTCAATCCAGACTCTTTCTACGTACCTCAGAGAGCATGTTAAGCCTTCGATCCCACTTTTAATGATCATGATCATCGTTACTCAAAACTGAACCACTACTGAGCGGGTCTTTTCTCAGAATAAGAGGGAGTTAGGTCACAATCCCTCACGCACACCAAAACCGCATTTGCAGACCCTTGTAAACATTATAAAGATCTAGCAGGCATGCAGGTTTCTTCATGATATTTTTCTACAGCGTTAAAGCGATTTATATTCAATTGCTTGAAACGCTCAGAGCTCTGAGAAATAAAATGCCTAGGAATCCAACCTGCTGAACACTGATCCAACGAGGCAGTAATCCAACAATAGTATCCAATGAACCAACAATAGTATCTAATGAACCAACAATAATAATGAACCAACAATAGTAATCACTGAACCTACGCCGCAGTGATCCAGCAATAGTATCCAATAAACCAGCCATAGCATTGAACCAACAATAGTCACCACTGAACCATCGACACAGTAATCTAACAATAGTATCCAATGTGCGACCAGTCTCCCTACTGGCAACTGTAATTATTCCGCTGTCGGTGGGTTCATTGAATTCGGAATATTGAAACCTAGATTGTATTTCACTGTGCATTCATTTGACTTCCGATTTCCGAGCTTCCGAAGTTGAGGTTTCTGGCATTGACAAAGGTTTCTTCAATTACCGTGTGAACTCTACTAGGACTACTAACTCTAACACTGAAGTCTAGATCGCATTCTCACTTTGCCCAGACCACTGATCTCTATAATTAATCTATGATTAACACTGGATTTACTGTCCCTATATAAATGACAGCCTAACTATGGATCAATTTAAAGCGCCACAGTTGGTAACTAATAATATTGCAAATGGTGCACCGACCTCTAAAATTAACCTATGAAATCATACAACAACAACAATGAAATCATAGACTAATTATAGAGCTCGGTGCGCCATTTGCAATATTACCCATTAGTTCCAGAAACACTTGTATCGTTTATTGCTTACAGTGCCAAAATGGCGTCTATCAGTCTAAAACGTCAATGAAATAAGTAATTTCTTCAGCGTCAAATAAAGTTAATTTATTAATTTCTATTGGTTTTCAAAGATTTATCATCAAAGACTCTTTTTTCCTCTCAATTATTTTTATACTCCTCTATTGCATTAGAAATAAAAGAAATGAAGTGTGTAACTCAATATTGTAGAGCTCGTTGGCGCTTCACCGCCGGCCATTAAGATAAGTCGAGTGTTTGAGGATACTTCGTTCCCAAACATCTGGTTCTGGCCGATTTTATTCCCACGAAGAACTGGGCTACAATCGCCTTTGTCCACCAAGATCATTATGTATTTAGTCATAGATTTTGTGTTATGCATTTTTTTTATTTTATGTAAGTGTTAATCTGAATGAAAGTTAATTAATTAATTTATTTATCTCTTCATTGCCGGCTGAGTTGCCCTGAGCCTTCTTACAAGGCCCATCCATAGCTACAATAAATGCTTGTACCAATAAAAATTCTTACAAAGACTAACCAATGAAAATATAATATGGGACTAAAAAAATTCGATAGATTCCATCAGTTTTTTTTTTTTTAAATTCGTAATTTTCAATCAAGACTTCAATTTAAATACTTACCTTTATTTTTTAAGCACTTGCTCAAAATGATGAAATAACTCACAGCTACGTGGAAGAATAGGCTATGTTAGTCAATATCTAAGTAGATATAAGAATTAACTTATGTTTGATGTTATAAAATTCACTATCGCATGTAGATATAAGTATCTAGGCTTTATTTATCTGAAAACATGGAATGTAATTTGCTAAAGGACTCCGGCTCTTATTGTAACAGCGTTACTGCGTAAAGAGAACGCTTCGGGCAAGTACTCAAATAACAATGTGACGAGGGTGCGATTCTTGGTGCGCTTGACGTAGTTATATGTGTACCGTCGGCAAAAAAAGTGAACAAGTTTTTTTGTTTAAATACATTCAACCCTTTCTCTTTTTTTTTTCAAAATATGTTTCCATTTGGTTCTTAAATTTGATGACGAGTTAGCCCTTGACTGCGATCTCACCTGATGATAAATGGCGATGCAGGCTAAGTAGGGAAGGGTACATTCAGCCAACATTCTCTCAAAAACTCCTAATAGTTCTCGTAATGGAACTCTAAATCGCTCGGCGACACGATTTTAATGGTAGGGTAGTAGAGGGCCAGGATATCCAGACGAATGAATTATAAATACATAAAACAAACAGACAAGAAAAGAATTTTTGTGTTTGCTTGTCTGTTTGTTAGCTTGTCTTTCAGTCACGTAACAACGGAGCAACATACATGGACATAATCGGCACAAAAAAGAGTTCGCGTGAGAATTTTATGAAACTTAATCCCACGCAGTCGAAAACGCGGGCAAAAGCTAATATGCGAATAATAGAAGGGGTCTCACCTCTCAAGCGACCCTCAACAATCTTCTAAATATATAAAAGGAAAAGCTGACTGACTGACTGAACTAACTGGACGGATCAGGCTGTTTGGCATACAGATAGAGATAGCTATTATTTTCAAACCCCTAGTCTATGGCATACAGATAGAGATAGCTATTATTTTCAAACCCCTAGTCTTAGAGGTTGAATTTTCAAAAATCATATGATTTTTGAAAATTCAACCTCTAAGACTAGGGGTTTGAAAAATCGAACTTAACATGAGCGAAGCTGCGAGCAAAAGGTAAGTTATAAACCACAGAGAGACGTAAATTTAATCGTATTTTTTTTTTTGCTGACGCTCCGCACAATAGATCTGACATCCACAATAGTTAGCACATCTGCATAAACTTATAATGGCGGGCGGGAGTTTCGCAAGCGATTTGTTTCCAGCCGCCATCTTTATGTAAATTGCTGTGTTAAAGTTTGAAATTAAAAGCGACTAACTTTGAAAACTTACACCTGTAAAGTTCATACCGCCTATAAAAGTTGTAGCGACTGACTTTATTATTAAATTCCAAACTAAATAAAACTGTGATGAAAATTTATAAAATTTACAAACTCTGATTCTCTGATTTGCCTCGAACGACTTTTTTTTAGATGACAAGATAGTCCTTGACTGCGAACTCATCTGATGGTAAGTGACGCTGCTGTCTAAGATCGTAGTGGGCTAGCTTGGAAGGGGGTAGGTACGGCAGTTTAATTAAAATCCTTTCTTAGCGAATGATTACGTACCTAATAGCTATGGACAATAGCTATATTCTGTATATGACAAACAGTCCGATCTATCTAGGTTTTGGTGTGTTTGTTTATAGTTTGTTGGTTTATTGGATTGTTGATTTGTTGGTTTGTCCTTCAATCACGCCGCCTCAAAGAAATCGATCGACATGATTTTTTTCATGTGTATACAGTATAGTTGAGGACAGAAGCCCATATCACATACACACAGACTACTTTTTATCCCGGAAAATTTAAAGAGTTAGTGCAGGATTTTAAAAACTTAATCCACGCGAGCGAAGTCACAGGCATCGTCTAGTATTAAATTAAATTTAGAAGTCGACACTAAATCTAGAACCCGGGTACATGCTCATCGTAAGTTAGTAGCTAGATACAAAAGCCTCGTACCTACTCCTGTCGTCTCTGGCTGGTCGCCAGCCGCGGTCTGCGATACTAACTTATTCGCTTTACGGTCTGTATATGCCACAAATATATGTATATTCTTTATACAAATAGTATCCGAGGAAGCTGAAACCTATGCTGAAATTTTATACCTACAAAATTTTATTTTAAACTAGCTTTTGCCCCCGCGACTTCGTCCGCGTGGAATTAGATTTTGGGGTGGAATTTTCAAAAACTGTGACACACGTACTTTTTTATTTTCAACTGAAAGCTCAAATACCAACTTTGATGGAAACAGCTTGAAAAATGACGGAGTTTCATATAAACTTCCATCCCCTATTTTACCCCCTTAGAGGTGGTATTTCCAATAATCCTTTCTTAGTGTGCGCCTACGTCATAAAAGGAACCAACTGTAAAAATTTCAAGTTTCTAACTTCAGTAGTTTAGGCTGTGCGTTGATATCTCAGTCAGTCAGTCAGTCAGTAAGTCAGTCAGTCAGGACTTTGAATTTTATATATATAGAAAAGGAGAAGGTTCTCAATTCGACGCGTATTTTTTTGTCAATGTTACTCCGTAACCTCGTCAAATCTGCCGCCCTAGCCATATTACAAACGTGTAATACGTATTACAAACGTGTAATACGTGTATAACGTGTGTCCTGGATACCTGGAGCACCACCACCCGGTGTGCCAGATCTTTTCTTCCACGTACTTTGAAACTGTGGAACCAACTTCCTGCGACGGTGTTCCCACTAAATTACAACATGGGGTTATTCAAGGGGCGGACCAACAAATTCCTAAAAAGCCGGCAACGCACTGGTGGTGCCTCTGGTACTACAAGTGTTCATGGGCGGCGATAATCACTTAACATCAGGTGACCCGCCTGCTCGTTAGCTCGCTAAAAATATAAAAAAAAGTTTTCTCTTTCCATGATCGCTAACGCTGTAGATTCGACTTATGCGTGTCTTGATTGCTTTTAAAATCGTTATTTCTATTTCGATTTCAAAATTCTAAAAATGTCGTGAAATCGGAAAGATCAGCAAACTGTAGATCAAAAATCCATTTTGAGTATGAGCAATAAAGAAACCAGCGCCAGTACGTGGCTGGCGGTAGGCCAGCGCGCAGCCGCCGCTACCTGCGACCCTGATACTGCCATTACACTCGCATTTCCGGTGGTAGCTGCCTCGTTTGTCTAGTGTTTAGCAGGTTCGATTGCGGATAACGAGGCCCGGTTCGATTCCCGGGTCGGGCCAAAAAATATACTGGATTTTTCGGTCAAGAAATTCTCAGTACTAGCCCGAAGTTGGGAAGTTGGCGGTGAAACACCGCCGTGCCTCGTAAAGTTGTCGGCCCTGAGCCTGATCTCTCTCCGGTCGTGTCGGATTTCCGTTTCATCGGACTATGAGAGTGAGGGAATAGAGAGTGCATCTGTAATTTGTTTTGGTTAGAGGAATTCTATTTTTTTTTTTTTCCTACCATAAAGCACCATGTAACGGTGGCTTTATTTTATACTACCATCTAGCCTGAGGGCTAATAAGTACTTAATATTTCTTTAACTTAAACTTTTTCTAGGAATTCTATTAATTAATTAATATTCATCCTATGTTATTAATTTTTAATAATATTATAAATGCGAAAGTTTGGATGTATGTTTGTTACTCAATCACGCCGCATCGACTGAACCGATTTGGCTGAAATTTGGCAAAAAGATAGATTATAGTCTGGACTAGCACATAAGCTACTTTTCATCCCGGAAAATAAGAAAGTTCCCGCGGAAACTAAAAACCTCAACCCACGCGAATGAAGTCGCGGGCATCATGGTATGTAATATCTTTATAAGAAATCCTACGGGAACTTTTTTCTTGTTTTCCAAATTGTTAAACACCTGAAAATGTGAACTGACTTCCACTTGTCCGCTTTTAACTCATACCTCATTGATAAGGGATAGTTACGTTTGGTGTTGTTTGTGACAACACCAAACAACACCAAAACAAAAACAGTTCTTCAGGCAAAAGCAGTCTCAAATAACACAAAACACTAATAGTATATTCCTCTTTCCCTCTAAACATGTCGACAAACAGTGACAAGAAAGATAAGCAGCGGACGACGAATCTTGGCCATTTGCCAGACCACCAAGCAGTTTGCCAAACATTCACCAAGTTTCCTAATTAGTTCTTACTCATTTACCAACTTGGCACCATCGGCCGTTGGTGCTCTTTGTGGGTGCTTTTATTATTCGATGACAAGATAGTCCTTGACTGCGATCTCACATGATAATAAAGACGATGCAGTCTAAGATGGTAGCGGGCTAACTTGGATGGGGTATGGCAGTGTAGATTCAAACCATACCCCTAATCGGATTCTACACGCCATCGTGTCGGAACGCTAAATCGCTTGGGGGCACGTCTTTGACGGTAGAGTGGTAACTGTAGGGTTGCTACGTTAGGCCGAAGGGAATCAAAATCGAGTGGGTGGTAATAATTACTAGTGTATTGCCCAGGAAACTAAATTTTTTATATCATCTACGAACACGTGTCATCCAAAAAAAAGACGTGTGGCACTCGGGGACTGCCGCGGTAAAAATATTGCATAGCATTTTTTATCAACGCCATCTAGCGGCTCACCGCTAGATGGCGTAGCGGCTCACCGTAGAGGAGTCCCGTGTCAGGTTATTTTCGTTACGGAATTTCTGGATTCGGTCTCCACGCTGGCCCGCGATAGAAGCTATGCAATAGCTTAAAAATTCGATGCAGCGCGGACGCCCGATCGCATTAGCGGAAATCGCAAAACCGACTAGACCAGAGACAATTCAGAAATTATAAATTTCCAGGTTGCCCCCGTCGGGAAACGAACACAAGACCTCCCAATTATGAGACCACAACACTTACCAATGCGCTAGGAGGTCGTCAAAAGAGTGCTTGACACAGGCTTGCAGCTCTGGTTTGGAGAGTTGAAATTGCGTTTGGCAAACTTGTTGGCGCCATGTTGTAATCAATCGCACTAGCCAGGAATTCAGTTCCAACTTGTTGGAACTTCAGTTCACGGCGACCTTCCTGGCGCAGTGGTAAGCCCTGTAGTCATATAACTGGGAGGTCTCGGGTTCGATTCCCGGCGGGGGCAATTTGGAAAATAATTTGTATATTATATTGCAATTTGCAACATTCCCGCTAGACTAGTCGTAGCCACTTCAGAGACTGTGGCAGTACAGTGCACTTTTGAGAAAAAAAAAAATAAAACATCACAAAATCGGCGATTTTGAGACAACGACGTTCAGGCCTTAGGGCGGGATTCGCGAAAGAGTTCCCTCGCTCAGGGCGGGAATCTCGCGAATCCCGCCTTGGGCGTGTTGGTCTTACTGACACCACGCTTCAGCTGTCCAGCTGTATAATATGTGTGTTTGTATGTGTACAAGTAACTTGCGGCACAGTTGAAACAACAGCAGATCTCCTTAATGCCGTCATCAATCTAGCTCCCCGGAACGGATTACCCCCATTACTGGCGGGGCCACTGCCACTTAAGATAAACAACTGCGATGCCCCTGTCCCCTATTATCTTACCTCTGTTCGTGCCGACCATTATACTGACTCGAGATATAATGATAACGGCGTGTGTGTACACCATGGCTCTTTTTAACCGACTTCCAAAAAGGAAGAGGTTATCAATTCGGTCGGTTGCCAATGCATTAAGGTCCACTTTTTAATTCGACTTCCGTAAAGGGGGAAGTTCTCAATTCATCGCAATCTTTTTTTATGTATGTTCCAAGAAATCCAAGATTATTCGAAGACGCCTGGGTGTAAAAATTCTTTTTAAAAAATCGACTTCAAACGCCACTACAAAGTATATAAATTGTGCTTATAAAATTTGAACAGTTCCCTTGATTTCTCCAGGATCCCATCATCAGATTCTGACCTGATGACAATGGGACCACCTGGAAGTATAGGGTATACTTTCCAGCTGGTCCCATTGTCATCAGGTCCTGGTTTCAAAGAAAAAGAGAATTTTCCAAATCGGTCCAGACGTCTTCGAGTAATCCGGGAACATACCTACATAAAAAATTTAAAAAAAAATCCGACGAATTGAGAACCTCGTCCTTTTTTGGAAGTCGGTTAAGAAAGAAAACCCGTATCTAATAAGTGTAAAAATCAGCGTTTGTTTTAACTTTAATCATACAATTATCTCGACTTAAGCTGGCAACACAAAGTTAAAACTAAACCAATTAGTTAGTATCGCGAACAGCTCTCACAATTAGCTGGCAATGCTCCAGACACTGTTGGTGTTGCTAGATGGAAAAACTTTTAAATCGAACAAAGTGGATAACAAAGTTGGCGGTATACGATTGTAGCTAAGCTGTTTTGCTTGTTTAATTGATTGTTTTTCACTACCCGGCAGTGAATATTACAAACCGACAGAGACGACGCTCAACGTCGAGTCCCACAAAACAATTGCAATTATTGGTGCAAAATGGTTTAAATCCCCTGATCATATAGGTACTTTGCTTTAGACTTTAGAGAGTCGCAGGGAGCCGTTGGGTACAGGCCGCGCAAGACCGAGTCCTGTGGTGCAGAAGACCTTTGTTCAGAAGTCTATTGGTTGATAAAGAAAGAGGATACTTATCAGAGGTACTTTACGCTTTGCCTCCTCGTTCCCAATACGTACCAAAATTTGAAATGCCTTCCTGGTTTCTTTTTTTTACTAACTATAATTTAGGAACCCAGAGTAAATAGGCATCTTCTAGGCAAGCGCGCTCCATCTTAGGCTGCATCTTCATTAATCGCAGTCAAGCGCTAGTCTACCGTAGAATAGAATAGACAAGATACGTAGAATATCTTTTATTCAAACAAACTTTCACAAAGTTCTTTCGAATATTCTTTCGAATAGTACATAGAATAGGCAGGTACATACATATCTGTATGTAGGTATATAAAAAACTGCTATTTCTGTTAAAAGTCATGTAAAATGTAATTAGCACGAATTAAATTGGAAAAGTTCATTCATTAAGGCTATTTGTAAAATATACGAGTATTAACCGTAGATTTACATTTTTAAGTAATTGATCAAAAGTCGTAATAATCCAATTACATGCGCCAAGAATTCGCGTGAAAATTTTAATGAAGGCTTGTACCGGGGCTAGTGGCAACCCTAAGTGGTTAGGGTTGCCAGAAATTTCATAGCAAATTTTATTTAGTGGTATTTTTCCTTCTTTTTTACCACAGAACTGCGAGAAGTCGTGAGCGTTGGCATCCTTATGTGGTAGAAATTCAACCTACTCGAACGAAACGCTTTAATTCAACGTTTCTGATAAGAACCGCTAAGTGTGGAACACTCTTCCAGCATCCGTGTTTCCTGCCGCCTATAATTTGAGTACCTTCAAGGCAAGAGTGAGTAGGCATCTTCTAGGTAAGCGCGCTCCAACCGAGACCACATCAGTGCTATCCAGTATTGATTGTATTCAAGCGCAAGCCTATTTCGGATTTAAAAAAATCGGCAGCCTTACTTACTCGTATCGATGGCAACCACTGGACTATAATTAATCTAAGATTTGTATAGGGAATCCAGTGTTAATCATAGATTCATTATAAATATAGAGGATGGCAACCCTGCATGGAGGCTCAAACTAGTCAAACAATAATTAATTAAATTTGCATGCTCCTCGACTCTGCGCCGGTCTTTGATAATATTATGATGTTATCCTGCTGTCGTGATATGGGTCCCCAAGTTATAATAAACTAACTTCTACCCTCGTATCTGCGGTGCCCGGACGAACAGACAAACCTACTTCAGATAATTGTTTGATCTATGATAAAAGGCGGTGATAGAGTAGTGGTTAATACTTAAGAGCGCGTGTAATGGTAAATCTTCAGATGTTAAGATTTTTGGAACGAAGTTCCTTATCGCGCGTTGTGAAAGGGGGCTAGACGGAAAAAATTCTTACGAAAAGTTGTCACGACACTTTTTGCTATCGGCGTCGCATGTTTCTCTGTCTTTCTCTCTCTCTCTTATAGAAAGCAAGCCAGATATTTTCATTTCTATTTCGCATTGAACTTCGTTCCATCCGGGTGTCCCTTGACACCCCTCAAGTTTTTTTTATAGCAGTAGATCAGGTTTTAACTATCCGAAAAAAAAAACAGTGAAAAATTACTTCATATTTCCAAGGGACGACACTGAGTGGAAACATAAAAATAATGAAATATGTTCGACAAAAAAAAATTGCAAAGTTAGGTCAAATTTTAAATAATTTGCATTTATTTTCAATGTGTTGCATATTACAGAGACAAAATTTTTATATAAAATTCCCTATGCATATTACTAAGGGATGATACAGTTTTAAGAATACATTGTGTATTTGGCGCTTACTACATTCCTACACACTAGCATCTTTCGCGTTTCACACGAAGTTTCGGGTATGTTTTATTTTATCTATCGCGGGGATTTTTTTCTGGGATTCTGCACATTGTTAAGCCTCATTTTCTAGGGTCCAGGGTACGTATCCCAAGCAATGTACTGCTTTGCTGTGAAATAAATCTTCAAATGTGAAGGAAAACATCGTAAGGAACCCAAAACCAAAGCTTGCCTGAAAGTTATTCATAGTGTTCTCAAAGGTGTATAAAGTTTGCCCATCCGCACTTATCCAGCGTGGACTAACATGGCCCAATAGTGGACTAGAGGCCAGCGATGTGTTAAGATTAAAAGCGTCCCAATTACTTAAAAATAAAGAAACATCAAAGTAAAATTCAAAAAGCCATTTAAGAGATCTCCAAAAATAATATCGCATTACAACCAAAGCAGAAAGTGGGGCAAAGGAAACGTTTTTATTAAATAAAGCGTTTCTAAATCCCCTTAACGTTGGCCGCTGATAACTTATGGCATAAAACAACCGCCGTCGCCGCGCCGCGGTGCGCCAGAAATTCAATTAATCCTGACTCGTCACGAAAATTAGTTAGGGGGCTCAAAACTCGATTTGTTGGTTAAGGTATAAGAGACAGCGATTTTACTAATACCCGCGACTGAGTCTACGTGGAGTAAGGTATTTTTGATTCCCGCTTGAACTCTTTAATTTTTACTTATTATTATTTTCAGATTTTACTTAGATTTCTCCAGGATCCTGGAGACCGGAGATCTGATTTTATGGCAGTGGGACTACCCTGGGGGTACCCTTTCAAACAAAAAAAGAACTTTTAAAATCGGTCCATAAATAAATACTCATACGAACGAATTTTCATAACAGCGCCTGAACTATTTTTAAAACAATATTTCCATACGAAGGTGTAAAAAAATGAAGTTAGTGGGTATGGCATATTTTTTTATACATTTTTATCTTTTTTTTGAGATGCATCACTTTGTTATAGGACGTGGGGCAATTTTGATCCATCATCTTTACTAGACGATGCCCGTGACTTCATCCACGTGGATTAAGATTTTTTAATTCTCCGGTATAAAATGTAGCTGTAGCTATGCGTAATCCTGGGTATGTGCTATCTCCATCCCAAATTTCAGCCAGATCGGTTCATTCGTTGTGGTGTGAAGGAGTAACAAACATACACACACACACACATACATACAAACTTTCCCCTTTATAATAATAGTGTGACTACTATTCAAAGTAAGTTTTAATCTTATACAAATCACGCAATCCTTTGCCTTAGACCAAACAGCACTCAATAACTTCATCCGATGGATACAGAGGGAATGTTTGCTGGAAATCTTTGACGGCTTAACACACTCACTTACTGGCGGAGGTAGCGTAGCGATAATAATTTCCTTTCTTACTTACTTCCTCATCACAAACTAATTAAAAATGTATACTGGTGTAGGGTAACTTTTGTTTTAGCCCTGCAATGCGAGCATGAGCAGGGGACATTTTATCCACGGCTATATAAAAATTATAAAATGTTTATCCCCTTACTCAGTTTTATCCACCCGTCGAGCATGGGCAAAATGGTGGAAATAATATCCACAGTGGTTATACTTCTCCTTTCCCCTGCCACCATGCTTTAGCATAGGGAGAAGATAAGATTTCTCTTGTCAGTGGATAAAATCGGGGGATAAAATTTTTGTCTTCTGTCCATGCTCACGTTATGAGATGTTTATGTTACTCAAATACGAGGAAATGGCAAAAGACATAACAGGCTTAATAACTACATTTGCGCGCGCTTTGTTCTTACGCATGACGTCATAGCAATTATCTATACTTTTTTAATTTCTACTGTAGTATCGCTAAATAGCGCCGGCCCGACACTGGCTCGGCAATGCACACGAGCACCTGTCGCACGTCTACTCGCACCGGCGGTTCGCGTAATACTGACGTTGCAACATTGCTCATGAACACACGAGACAGTGTATACACTACATCCCTTCCACGTTAAATAAATAAACAACTAAGATAATTTCAAGAGTTCACTTCTATATAATAATTTCCGGCATCACTAAATCCTCAAATCATAGTAGTGACATGAGTTAGACTATTCCAAAGTATTGGTATAGTTATCTGCACGATACAGCTTTAGAATATCAGCACATATATAATAAATCTCAAATTCAAATTCATAATTACTTATTTCATGTAGGCCAACTTGTAGCTCCTATGACAAGTCAAGAATCTACCACCGGTTCGGAATAATAATAATATGCTAGCAATTATTTTCTAATCACTTATTTAATCTTCCCTCAGTTACAGTTTATTCACTGATTCCATTACTTTGTCTATTCTTCTCATCCTGATCTTTCTCCCGTACTGTTGTCCACTGGCCTTCAATCTTTTTAAGATGAACTACATTCCTTAACTAACTTAGTCACCTTCATTTAGTGTCGATTCTGTAGTTCCTCTCCGCACTCTTTTCCTTTCTCTTTCTGAGTGATATCTCGTCGATTCTGTAGTTCCACTCCGCACTCTTTTCCTTTCTCTTTCTGAGTGATATCTCGTCGATTCTGTAGTTCCTCTCCGTACTCTTTCCCTTTCTCTTTCTGAATGATATCTCTGTTTCTCACTTCAGTGTCTATTCCTAATCAATCTATTTTATCCACAATTGTTTAAAATATTTTTTTTTTTTGCAGGATTTCACTAAATTTTGTCATCTATTTTTTCGCGGCCACTTTACCTTAGAAAATAATCGACCCTTCCTTACGATCCCGGACTGGCCTTTGCATATGGCTTCTATAACATTCTTATGCGACTTCTGAGGTATCACCATCCGGTTAGCTCTGAGCAATATAAAGCATAATTCGATCTCAAAAAATTTGTTATTCTTTACGAATTCATCCTGGTTGCGCTCATAAATTCATTTTCCAATTTAATGGTGGTCGCATGACCAATAATATAATTGTTCCAATACTTAAAATTTCCGATTTAATGGAGGCTTATTTCCAAAACCACTTTATATTTCCAATTTAATGGTGGTTGCATGACCAATAATACAAATATTCTTATACTTGAAATTCCCAATTTAATGGTGGTCACATGACCCGTAATACCAATATTCTGGTATTTGAAATTCCCAATTTAATGGAGGTTTATTTCCAACACCACTTTATATTTCCAATTTAATGGTGGTTGCATGACCAATAATACAAATATTTTCATACTTGAAATTCCCAATTTAATGGAGGTTTTTTCCAATACCACTAGATGTTTCCAATTTATTGGTGGTCACATTACCAATAACATAAAAGTTGTTATATCTGAAATTCCCATTTTAATGGAAATAATCTTCAACAAGTGCTTCAATATAAAAATACTAAAATCACACTCAATGTTTCCATTTTAACAAATTATAACCTTTTTCTATATACAGAAACCAAAAGAAAATCGACCTATATTGATTTAACTGTAAGTAATTTTATGAACTCATCTCCTGGAATGAATTACCTGGCTTTGTCAGATCATAAAATCGCACAACACTGTCCAACCAATCACTTAATCGTCACATTACCAAAGTAATCTTAAACTGACAACACTACACCAGAAAATCAAATAGAAACAAGAAATACCGATTGACGGTTGACAATACACACGTTGAGAGTCTCATTTTAATGGACCGAACGAGCGAGGAGCAATGGTGTAATGCTCAATGAACAGTAATACCAACGTTATAAGATTACCGTTACTAGATGGCACTTTAAATAATAATCACTTTAATTTTAATCTCCGACACGGCCAGAACTGACAATCACACGTTCCCGTGTGGCAATGCACTTGTTGACAGGGAAAGGAAACATTTGAGATATACTACTTATAAGGTTCGGACTACCTGACATGTTATTTAAAATCAAATAACTCAATTTAACTGTAACCAATTAATTAATTGAAATCATAACTATCCGAATGAAAAGTTCCCACTAATTTAAATTGATCAATATCTCAGTCACACATCAATACAGAATCCATTAAAGGGACCAGTAACTGCTTAGTCGTACAATTTTAGGACCGACTGCCACCTGCAGCGCGTAACTACAACAGCGACCATCGGTCACGCAAGTTAACCAACAAAATCAAATACACTTGTATACCCACAGGTATTCGGGTTGCATCAAATTGCCAATTGTAGTCTCCTCAGAACCCGAACCACCCTAGGCCAAAACTGTAGTTTCCTCAAGACTCGAGTTTCAAAGTATAGTCGGACGCTCACGCTCATCAACACAAAGTTTGGAAGCGACACGTCCGATGTCTGCAGATACGTCCCGCCAATGCGTTCGTTTAAGCATCTTTATCAACATGATTGTCACTATCGTTATCTAACTTTAAGGGAACTTCATATCCAGGCTACCTTCGAAATCTATCGTGAGTGCACTTGTAAGTAGGCTTATTAATCAATGACTTCAGAACATGTCAGTCTTCATCTAAGATTTCTGTTAATTTAAAGGACTTTTAAACTTTGGATCTAACTTAAAATGGAAACTTCATTTAAAAATGAAAACTTAAATCTCATCAACTCAAACTAATGGACTCGATTGTCAACGGTACTCAACATAATCACTCGTAGTGTAACCCAAACAAACAAATTAAGATTTATTATTTTGGTAAACTCTTTATTGCGACGTCTGTTCCGTCACAAAACACATATACAATTTCCATCCAGTTACTAATACACGTAACCTCTATCCGGTTACTGCAATCCATAACCTCCATCTGGTCATCGACTTAACCAAACCAAACACCTCTATTTGGCGTTCTCACAGAGCGGGAACGCAAAACAACAAAACAGTAACAAATTTAGCAATGAAATAAGTTTGCTCGACAACTTACAAAATTAGGCATTACTCTTTTATTTATAAGTTCTCGCAATGAACATCAACGCAATATCTTCTAGTTAAGATCACTACCTTCTATAATGACTACTGCGCCTACTAATAATCAACGCAATACATTTAGTCTGAGCATGTTGCCCACAAACAAGTTACAGTCCCACTTTGATCTCATTTTAACTCAGCATTAATCTCAACTTCATTAACTAAAAAGTCTCAAAGATCATTGAACAAAGAATAATAAACATGGAACCTCTTAAAGAATCATAGCATTGATATACATTACTGTTGAATGACTTCACAAATGTCGCAATAGCTGTGCCTTCTTAAACCCCTTTTTCCTAATTGCAACCCTCTCCTATTATATTCCATGTGCATACATATTTGTCTGCAGTCTGTGGTCTATCCTATTATATTCCATGTGCATACATATTTGTCTGCAGTCTGTGGTCTGCTGTCAATATCAATTGTTATTATTACACTGCTGTGTTCTGTGAAATAATTAAATGGTTGCTTTATTTAGTAAAAACGGGTTTTAATATTTATCAACGTCTTAATTCCTGTGTAACTTGTAAAACCGTGAAATATCCTACATGCTAACTGGCTATGGAATCGCCATGGCATCGATCATCCTCAAAGGATCTCTCTGATCCATACATCCACGTAAACATAATATTATATTGGTTTAGTTTATTTAAATATTAGCATGTAAGTTTATCTTTTTATTATTGCAACATCTCCTGCTGTTTGTTTATTTTTTATTTTCCTTAGCTATAAGGTTGTTTGGAAGAGTTCGCCTTTTAGCGATAAGGCTGCCCTTTTGTATCAACAATCGACATAATATATCTTGTTAAGTTAACTTTTTTCTGTTGTGGTGCAATAAATAATAAATGAATCGCCACTATTCACTGTGTTTATACACACCCCTAGTTTCCACGAAACTACTGGAACGTAAGCTGATCCCACAGAAATCTTAATTTCCCATTTACCTTAATAATCAACAATGATTCTATGTTAACCTTCTCATAAGGGGTTAGGAAGAGGTTTCTAGCTAACGAAACTAATGTGAAATCTATAAAATTCTAACGTGGCATGAAGCAACATCTGTGGGTATGACATTACCATCTCACTTCTGATGACGACAAAGGCACCCCTGGCCGAACATCAGAAGCAAAACGGAAAAAATTAAACTAACAACCATACGACTATAACTGAGCATTATTAAACGCGATTATCTCATGAAGGAGACGATACACCTCACCGAGCAACTAATAAAAGAAATCACCAACTATCTCGATAAAAATAACTACCCGCAGTAAGGTTATATCGTAACCATTGCATAATAAACACAGAACCCAACATTTCCATGATTGGTTGTCTAAGGGCAACTCTTGGCAAAACTAATTCCATACTAACTAAAATATACTTATTTAGTTTTACTTCCATATTAACATCCATGATCTTTAAAATGTTCTTCCACAAACAAGTATAAAGCATAAAAGTACTAACTAACTGTAAAACTGTTACCTTAACTGTTTTGTTGGGATAAGAAAAATAATTTAATATTTTCTCCACTGAACTGGCGAAGGCGAAGAACAGGCTTATATTAAGTTACTTGCAAGGTGTAACAGAATTTGTTAATGTAACTTATTGCTGAGCCTCATGAATGCCCTGACTGTGCGTTTTAGTTTTGATATTTTGAATAGTTATTAGGTACCTATCAACGGCCTTTGTTCATGCGACTCGCATAGCTACAGATTGTTTATTTTAAACGTTAGGGGACCGTATTAACAGTATGGAGCTTGATAAATAATAATTTCCTTTGTGACTTTTCCGGCGTCACTTAAGGTAACTTTTGTTTGTATTAAAATATGATCAATTGCTTATTGTTACTTGGGGCCGGGGTTCCTATATTCCTGACCGGCACCAGCAGATCTATTGTAAAACTTGACGCGAGTACACGCTTTTTAAATACACCAAGTTAAAGTGAAATACGAAGTTATTTATTTAATCAACCTGACCCACTTTCTATTACAAGGATTTTACCTATGATATCATATTAAGTCAACCATAGCCCGAAATACAAATCACATCATGTAATAACAACGATATTATCTCTACGTCATTAACTCTGACCATTTATAAAATTATCCATTATCTATGATTAATAAAATATATGGGTATTGTGAAAAATAAAAATGTAACTCAGATTATTTTATAATAAAGACATTTTTTAACCGATTTGCCTTTACTCCCTTTGTAATTTTATATTCTGTTTCGTTGCGTTGTTATAATAACAATTCTCAAAACTAACCGTCTGAAATATCAACTAATTTATAACCAATAACGCCTGCCATATCCTTCCCTCCTTCCTTATAAAAAATATTTTTTCCACTTACCTTTTTTCTCGTCGCCAATGTAGTATCGCTAAATAGCGCCGGCCCGACACTGGCTCGGCAATGCACACGAGCACCTGTCGCACGTCTACTCGCACCGGCGGTTCGCGTAATACTGACGTTGCAACATTGCTCATGAACACACGAGACAGTGTATACACTACATCTACCAATAGGAGAGAGTATCAGCCAATCTGCTAAGTAACGAAATTCGATTCTCAAAAATATTCTTACAGAAGCATTAAACGAAATCAAATTAGAAAGAACAAAGGGAGAAATCTTATTAATTCATGTTAAAAGCCCTCCAATTTTGTTATGCGTTTTAAATGTAGCTACATTTCTTTTAGTCCGGGTCATTTGTAGGAGGGGTGGGTGGAGAGGGAAGCGGGATCAACGGGGGTACCTCATTGTAATACACAGGATCATGAAGAAAGGAGATTATACGCAGACATTGGTTGATGTTCTAGTTGGCCTACATCGAAGAAAATCGAATTAAATGAATAAAATGATAGCCGAAGACATCTAGGACCTTGTCCTACCTTGTCAGTAAATACAGCTGCAGAGCTCTGGGACTGTCAAAAAAACGATTGCATCATCGCTAACTGACTAAAATTGACTGAATTTACTGGTAAGTAACATTAAATATACTGGTACCTACTGCACGCGAACATGAATATTTTGTTAGACACACTGAAAATATGCTGTAATACTGGAAAAATACTACATGTAGAGCATCTTTCCTGTCGTGTCGAGGTCATGCGTAACTCAATCTATGGCGTTCTTACTACATCAATGCATTTTAACCAATAGCGAGAGAGTGCCAGCCAATCAGAGAGATGCAATCATACACAATTTAGATAATCCCACACTTGTGCACGCCACTGCTCGTAAAAAAGCTCGTTATTCTTTACAGCTGTGTGTCTCTTTATCACCCGTGCGGTATCGGTCGGTTGGCTAATGAATACAAACCGCGCGTCTGTTTGTAGCGTATATTTATGTCTACCTAAATTCCAATATCTCCATCCAGCGATCTGTGTACTAAATAGCATTATCTGAAGCCTGTACCCCCTGTGGCTTAGGGGGAACTGAAATGATCCGTACATGTATTGTTATCTCCACCATACCACAAGCTTATGCTCTGTTGGAAATGAAGCAAATCGTCGCTGACTCAAATGAGACGCGTGTTCTGCTGGATTAGTACCTATTAGGATTTTAGGATGGTACATTTTTTTATTCGATGACAAAATTGCCCTTGTATGCGATCTCACCTGATGGTAAATGACATTGCAGTCTAAGATGATAGCGGGCTAATTTAGAAGGGGTATAGCAGTGTAATTTCAACCCATACCCCTAATCGGTTTCTACACGCCATCGCTTGGCAGTACGTCTTTGACGGTAAGGTTGTAATTAGCCACGGCCAAAGTGTCCCACCAGACAATAGCACCACCACCACCCATAATACATAATTCTTCTTCTTCTTCTTTATCAACCGATAGACGTCCACTGTCGGACAAAGGTCTCTTGCATGCACTTCCACATACTTCGTTTGTAGTGTAAACTGTATTGACCGACGACGGTCAATACAATTTTGCAGTTTACACTATTTTTTGTTTTTAGGTAACTAGTTGATGCCCGCGACTTCGTTCGCGTGAATTGAGGTTTTTTAGATTCCCGCGAGTACTCTTTTATTTTCCGGTATAAAAAGAAGCCCACGTGCTGTTACAGTCTATAATAATCTATCTCTGTGCCAAATTGGTTTAGTCGTTGCAGCGTGATTGAGTAACAAACATCTATACATCCAAACTTTCGCATTTATAATATTAATAAGATTAGTAGTAGTTTTAACTTTTTTTTATATTACTATATGCATCAATATTGTAAACAAGTAATAAAGCCGCTTACACTATAACTTAGGTAAATCCGTAAGTACCTACTTTAACTCGATCGATGTTCAGATAGTTTTCATTGTTTCAAATGTTTGTTCCAGCTTGTTACGAGCGGTATTACGAGTACGTTAGTGAAATGTTATTTTGGCGCTGCGATCGCGGTGCTAAGTTAAAATCAGCCAAACCGACCGCAGCGCACGCCGCAGCCTTAACTAAACAACTGCATTCAATTTACAATCGAAACTACTTATGTGTGAAACCGGCGCAAAGTTTTAGTACCATCTATCTATCTGTTTTCATATTAATAATAACTTTTTATTTTTACTCCTCGTGATAATATTGACTATTGAATAAATAATATTCTATTGCTATTGTATCAATAAGGCTATATTTTTTTGCATAATTATTATTATTTAATAGTTATTTCTAATACTGACATTTCGTTTCATATTTCATTGTATAATTAACATTTTTGGCGACGCATGAACGAGGCGCTATCTACGCAATAAAACTTTTTAAGCACCTAATTTTGAATTGAAAAGCCAACAATAATTCAAGTAAGTAACAAAAAAGTATAGAACAGTTGATTTAGTGAATAAATAATTAGATGAAGACATCGTAGGCTACGATTCGTAGCGCGATGTAAAAGTTTTGTGTTCTGATGTTCGTGCCTATGTATCTATGTCGGTGGGATATATCTTTATTTCCATCCACAATCTATACTTATAATACTAAATAAATATCTTTATTTCCAAAGAGGATCCTGGCCCTGATATAATGTTAGTTTATAGTAAATAATCCCGAAATCCCCAATATCTTAAACAGGGTGTTATGTGTAGTCAGAAACAGGCTCTCCTTTCATCGGCAGCATTGATTACAGCCTCCAGGAGATGTATCATAATGATCCATCGCTTCCTATTGTCTCGGCCCTTTTGATACATTTCCCGATCGGGAACACTGTTCACCGACGTAAACAACTATGTTTGTATGTATTAGCTTAAGTTTTGGGTTGGAATTTTCAAAAACTATGAAACACGATCTTCTTTATTAAATCTTTAAGTAAAATACCAAGTTTCGTCGATATGACGTGAGAAATGACGGACTTTCATACAAACATTCATTCTCTTCTTATTCCCATTAACGGCGGGGTTTTTAAAAATTGTGAAACCAGTTTTCTTCATTTTCAATTGAAAGCCCAAATACCTCATAAATACTAGTGGTTCGTCTTAGACTTTCATATAATAAAATCTTAGAATTTCATATAATAAAATAAATATTTATATTTATTTATTTATTATATATTTATTTATATACCAATCTGCAATCATTAATGACAGATAAAATTATTGAACGAGCGAAGCGAGTTCTCTGAGTCTACTTGAGTGAATTTGCACTTATCCGTCCGTCCGGTGCTGTCCGTTCGTCTGTCAGAGCCTTATAACTTCTGAATTACTGAACGTAATTACTTCAAATCTATATATATAAAATTCAAAGTCCTGACTGACTGACTGACTGACTGACTGAGATATCAACGCACAGCCTAAACTACTGAAGTTAGAAACTTGAAATTTTTACAGTTGGTTCCTTTTATGACGTAGGCGCACACTAAGAAAGGATTATTGGAAATTCCACCCCTAAGGGGTTTAAATAGGGGATGGAAGTTTATATGAAACTCCGTCATTTTTCAAGCTGTTTCCATCAAAGTTGGTATTAGAGCTTTCAGTTAAAAATAAAGAAGTACGTGTGTCACAGTTTTTTGAAAATTCCACCCCAAAATCTAATTCCACGCGGACAAAGTCGCGGGGGCAAAAGCTAGTTTAAATATATTATGTAAATTGATAGCCTTCAGCCGAATATTGTTTTTTTTTAATTCAACGCCTGAGGCCGCCTGTGGGGGTAAAATAGGGAGGTTGAAAAATCGAATTTAACGTGAGGCAAAAGTTAGTTTTAGATAACTGGTATTTGTAGTTTCGTTATAAGCACTAAGTGTAACCTCTTCACAAGGTTTTCATTAGCATATTCCTTCACCATGTACAGTACAGGTAATTTGCATGAAGATTGAAGAGTATTATAATATTGCTGTAGGTTCAATTACTAAGCTCTTAACCGAATTGCGGGCATGTTGGGAACATCTCGCAGCATCCAATTAATATTGTGAGACGCGGCTAAGTTCGCTCTCAACTGGACTCCTTGATGGAGGATATTGTTGTTGCTAGTAATACAACAAGTAATACAACACAAGTAATGCAGCTATGTTCCAATACCACCTCTTCGCTCGAGGACCGTACGTCTACACGGCGATTGTCTGCGTTGAATAAAGGCTACTCTAGTACTACACAGTACTTAATTATGTATTACTAGTGGATGTCCGAGGCATAAGTGGATTTATTTTTTAAAAATCCCGCGGGATCTCTTTGATTTTCCGGGATAAAAAGGAGCCTATGTCACTCACCCGGTCCTCAACTATACCCATGCAAAAAATCACGCAGATCCGTTGCTTTGTTGCAGCGTTATTGAAGGACAAACCTACAAAGCAACAAACAAACTCACTTTCGCATTTATAATATTAGTAAGGAAGTAAGGATTAGTATGGATGCATGATAAATGGTTTAGTTGGTCGATGTTTCGATCCAGTCATTCCGTCCGTATTCACGACGTTGGCTTCTGAAGATAGCCCTTCAGAAGGCTGGTAGATAGATTCTGCCATAATAAAACTTCGTCTTTCTTCGGTTTTTCCGTCCTATCAGATAATAAAAGTGACGGAACAGAAAGTGCGTCTGTGTTTGCTTTGAGCACACACTTGTGCACTATAATATCTCCCTCATAGTTCACTTACCTATCCCTAAGGACATTGGCCGGGATGACATCCTTCGTTGTTGTGTTTGTTTGTCTTTCAATCACGCCGCAACAAAGCAATGGATCAACGGAAAATCAGAGTTCCCGCGGGGTTTTAAAAACTAATTCCACGCGAGCGAAGCCGCGGGCATCAACTAGTTACTCATAATTTTCTTTAAATAACAAACTAGTTATAGGTCTATTTTGAGCCCAACATAGCATTTTAGAGCTTGGAAACTTGGTTTAAATGCAAGTAGTCGGTTAAAGTAAGCCGGTGCTGATTAGATAACGTCTTTCAACGAACACCAGGCGGAACTATCTGTTACTTCAAAACTAGACCACGGAATACCTAGATACTAAGGCCTTGTAGTGAGCTCTTTAAGGCCTAAACGCACTCAGAGCGAAGATCGCGGCAACAACGCGATAAATCGACAATACGTCCACTGCTGGACGTGTCTCTTAGTGGGACGTAGTGCGTACCCTTAGTTATAAGTACCTACCTAGGGTCTCTTCAATAACTTAGTTGACATGAGTAAATTTAAATTTAAAACACCCCCGACATGTTACGACATCCTAATCGCTAGTCCGTAATCATTAAAATAAAAATATGTCATCCGCCATTTTGTGGCGGCGGCCATCTTGGACTAATTTTCCTCAAACATAGATTCTTAGCTCTGTTTGAACACTACCCGACTAATTCACCTTTCAAACAAAAAAAACAAAATCAAAATCGGTTCATCCGTTCAGGAGCTGTCCGTCAGGAGGTACAATGCCACAGACACATATGCACACACACACTAGATTAGAATTTTAAGTTGACTATTTTCTAATAATTAACTATCTCATTTCTTCGATTACTGTTGACCTTACATTTTTAATTATATTTCGTCGCTTCATTCTTCAGATAATATAAAAACATGTTTTTATATCTTCGAATGAAGCGTACTCATATAATATCGATCGAACTTCACTTTGCAAGTTCGTTTGATCATATAATTACACAGGCCTGCGAAATTTAACTTTTTTTTTCCCCTTTCAATAATTATGTTATTTTTTTAAATATCTAGGCATAGTAAACTAAAATACATCTTTGATTTTTTTCTAGCACGTCGAGATTTTTTTTTATTGATGACATCAGATGACATGCATATTTTAGGTTATTTTAACAAACTTCATGAAAAAAACAAAAATTAACGAATTTAAAATTTAAAAAACCGACAGTATTATTTAAAAATAACGCTAAAGAGACTAAATAAATCAAAAAGACTTATTATTTCTTTTTCTACTTCCTTCAAAACTCCTATTTCATCTTTTTCTCTTATGCTTTCTATCGGGTTTATTTCTTTTCAATATCTGGCAGTAGTCTACCATCATGTTTGGGTTCCACCTTCCTTGGTATCTGCTCTGAATGACCTTAATATCTTAGTAGAAGCTTTCACCTTTTTTTTTACTTACAGCCCCAAGATTCTCAGGAAAGGGGTCAATTTGAGAATGCAGAAAATGTAACTTTATACTCATATTGCAACCCACTTTATGAAAGTTGCTGAGTAAAATACTCACTATATTGTCATAATTTGGGCTTTTACTGTTTTCTAAAAAAAAATTACTACATCTTTAAGTGAATTCCAAGCGTTATCTTTGATTTTATTCAAGATGTTTTCAAAGGTAGCGTCTTGCATGAGTTTCCCTATTTCAGACCCAAGAAAAATGCCTTCTTTGATCTTGGAATCCGATAAATGCTTAAAAAAAGAAAGGTAATTAACACAGGTACCATCTTTAGCTAGTGCGTTTAAAAATGGCTTTATAATACCTAAGTTAATATGAAGTGGAGGTAGCAGAATTAAATCACAAAACTATCGTATCATCCTATTAATTATGTATGTTTGTTACTCAATCACGTCGCAACGACTGAATCGATTTGGCTGAAATTTGGCACAGAGATAGATAATAGTCTGGAATAATACATAGGCTACTTTTTATTCTGGGAAATAAGAGAGTTCCCGCGGGAATAAAAAACCTTAATCCACGCGAACGAAGTCGCGGGAATCATCTAGTAGTTGATACATATGTATTGTAATATGATTTCAATCACAACAAACATTGACTTATGAGGGTAGGTAAATATTTAAATGTCATCAATTCTACAAGCATGCACTATTATTAAAGAAATTGGAAGTTAACGCTAGTAATGCGCGGTAATACTAAGAAAAATGAAAATTCATTTTCTCAGAAAACTTACGTGATGGAATTTTTTTATTATTTTTTTCGTAGCTTAGTAACTAATACCTACCCAAATTGCTAATTAGTTTTTAAAGGGGAAAACCATCGCAGGCCTGTGTTATTAGTGTATTTCCATGGTAAATGCAAATCAGAGACCATTAACATAAAATAAAATAAAAAATATATTTTAAAAATGTACAATAACATAAAAAAGAAAAATTTTAAGCTTTCAAAAAGCTCCTCTGTCTTCTCTTTCACAAATTCGCGTAAGTTTGCCGTACAAAGGGCGGCATTAAAATAGAAATGAACGAAACGGTTATACAAAAGCTGCATTTAAATCAATTATTACACAATGTACCTAGTAAGAGCAGTAAGTAACGTGATTGTTGATAAACAAAGGGTGGTAGTTACCGGCGCGGCGGCGTTGCGTCAGAGCGCGCTGCCGACCCACATCTGCCGCGTACAGCACGTGCCCATTGTTGGACGATACGGCACTAAAGAGACTTTACTTTTCAAACTCAAACTCAAAATTATTAAGCTATTGCATAGCTTCTATCGCGGGCCTTGAGCGTGGAGACCGAATCCAGAAATTCCGTAACGAAAATAACCTGACACGAGACTCCTCTCACCGCTAGATGGCGTTGACAAAAATGCTATGCAATAGCTTTACCGCGGCTGTCCCCGAGTGCCACACGTCTTTTTTATTTCATGTAGACCAACTTGTGGCTCTTATGACAAGTCGAGAATCTACCACCAGTTCGGAATGCTGATTCTGATGAGAAGAGCCGGCAAGAAACTCAGCAGTTGCTCTTTTCAGTTTTATCACACAATACGCCTGTGCGGGGTTCATCGTTGACATTTACGATGTGGAGTTCCCCTTTTTTTTATTCGATTTTTGATTCGATACAGTAGGATGGTATTTAGACACAATCAAAGCTTGTCAGACCAGACCAGAAACAATTCAGAAATTATAAATTCCCAAATTGCCTCCGCCGGGAATCGAACCCGAGACCTCCCAGTTATAAGAACACAGCGCCCACCACTGCATCAGGGAAGTCGTCACTTCATATGTTTTCATGAGGTATATATGCCATATAAGGGTAATGATGGTACGGCGGCAACCGTTACATTGTGAAAAATTACAAAACTTTATTTTGTAATTTTTTTGTTCTTATGAGTTGTGTCCAAGCTTCATGTTTTAATTTTTTTAAAGTTATTATTTTACTCACTCTCACAATAAGTATCTTTTTCTGTAGTTAATTTTAAGAAAATCTATACAATTGTCATTATCTCTTAAGTTTAACATTGTTCCAATTTGCTGTTGATTTTTGTAAAATAAATAAAATAGATATAGGAGATTGTTTCGATAAACGAAATTATTACTTTCACTATTATTAAATCTTTGATTTAATTTAATTTCATTAAATAAATAAAGATACTTACATACATCTTTAATCTTTAATAACGTTTGTATAATGAAAACACACACACCGACTAATGTGTTGCGTTTTGATTTATAAGTTGTAATTTATGAGATATGTTTCTATAATATGAAGATACAGTAGTTAGACTTAGATTTAGAGTAGTTTTGGTACCGATTCTAAATGTTTCATTTCAGTTTGAAGTTGAATGTTTCATTTCAGATTGAAGTGCGTGTACGGACTTCATTACAGTTCAGAGGAACAAAATGAGTGTTCGTATCGCCATATCTAGTACCTAACAAGTACATCTATACTTAATATTATAAAGCTTGTTTGAGTTGTTGTGTTGTTGTGAGTTTGTTTGTTTGAACGCGGTAATCTCAGGAACTACTGGTTCGAATTGAAAAATTCTTTTTGTGTTGGATAGTCCATTTATCGAGGAAGGCTTTAGGCTATATAACATCACGCTGCGGCCAATAGGAGTGAAGCATCAGTAAAAAATGTTGCAAAAACGGGGAAAATTATCCACATTTAAAATATTTCTTTGAAAAACTTCTTAATCGCGATCATAATAACAGAAATTGACGCGGACGAAGTCGAGGGCAACAGCTAGTATATGATATTGATGCCCATCCAATATTTAATTTATGGTACAATGTATTATTAATCTATTACTAGCACATTTTCATTTTTGTCCCAAGCCCTTTTCATCGGGGATCAAAGCTTGCCCAATAGATGGAGATGAAATGAAATGGATGAAATATGAACACATTTTATGTAGCCGTCGTGTATGAAATAAAAGTTAATTTATTACTGAAAGGACCAACCCAGTGAGAACACCAAAGCGGTCACGACCCAGCGTCGAGTCGGCGCAACTGAAAGTGAATATAAATCGCCAACTCGAAACTTTCCCGAGCGAGAGACTCGCGAAGCTACAATTTAGTTCGAGAGTAGTTCGTGAGGCAACTTGAAATTCGCGACGCGTCGCCAGTTGCGATCCCTTTTATCCTCCCATTCTTAAATGTTTCTAGCCAAATTCAATCTAACAAAAAAAATGTTACAATTATTTTGCTGTAATCCGCCAACAGAAAAAATCTGTAAGTATGGTCAAACATGCAGTTATAAGCTAAGCACCGCTTACCTCCCCAACCAAGCAATAAAGCAAAGTTCTCAAGCAAGCAATGCCACCACCACTCACATGCACCACCACACAAGACGTGGTGGTGGCACTGTTTGCTTGGGAACTTTGCTATATTGCTTGGTTGGGGAGGTATGCTTAGCTTATAGCTGCATGTTTGACCACACAGATTTTTTCTGTTGGTGGATTACAGCAAAATAATTCTAACATTTTTTGTTAATTATGAACTTCCGCAAAGTAACGCCTGATTCTATCTAATATTCAAATTCAATCTGCTAGACGTCTGTTTTTTAACCGACTTCCCAAAAGGACCGACGTTTGTTGAAGTCGGGCGGGCTTAACTAGAAACGATGAAATCGATGCGCGACGCTCACCTTCTGGTGACATATGAGAGACACGTTTATTGAAATCGGACGAGCATTGCGTATCGGTTTCATCGTTTCTATTTAAGCCGCTCGACTTCAACCAACGTGTACAAACTATAATTATTTTTATACTTTGTAGTGGCGTTTGAAGTCGGTTTTTTGTAAAAAAAACTTCATTATTCAGTGGCCGAATCGACAAGAATTTAATTTGTAGCTGTAATAACAAGTCAAGACTCTACCAACGATTCGGAAAGCACACAAGATCCGAGAAACTCAGAAATTCCTCTTTCAGTTGTCAAAACAAAAGTTTTACATACATAGCTTACAACGTTTGATTTTAAATTCCAAACCACTGGTAGATTAATTTGATGCAAAAGCACTATTTAAAAGACCTTTGCTATTCTAAGCAACTTAAAAACTTGGTACAAGTAAAAACTTGGAAACTTAGTAAAGGAAGAAAAGTGGATTTAGTTTTTATAATCCCGCGGGAACTCCTTAGTTTTCCGGGATAAAATGTAGCCTATGTGTTAATTCTGGGTATGAACTATCTCCATTCCAAATTTCAGCCAAAACGGTTCATTCGTTACACGACGTAACCACAAGTAAAGCACCCGTAACTTCGTGAGATAAACGTACTATAACAAACTTATACATACACACACACATGTACGAACCCTCGCCTTTATAATATTAAAGTATTAGTGTGATGCTGAAGTGAGAAATTGCTTGTACTTCGTGAATGTACTTGAGAATCGCGACACGTGTGACGTTTTGTGTGACAGGAATATATCGGCACAATTTACGAACCGTATACTATAAGGTTCGTAAAGTGTAGGCCCGTACTTCGTGACAAAGATCTTGGAGTATCTCATGTGAAATTTATGTGAACCATAACTGAAATTATGTATTGTATCTCATAGAAATGTGCGTCATTATATTTTAACTAGCTTTATCCCGCGGCTTCGCTCACGTTAAGTTCTTCTTAACGTGAGCGAAGCCGCGGGATTCTTCCAACCCCTATTTTATCCCCTTAGGGGCTGAATTTTCAAAAATCCTTTCTTAGCGGATGCATACATCATAATAGCTATCTGTATGCCAAATTTCAGCCCGATCCGTCCAGCGGTTTGAGCTGTGCGTTGATAGATCAGTCAGTCAGTCACCTTTGCCTTTTATATATTTAGATATCCTATACTACTGTCTCCTACTAACATGGATGGATGGATGGAAGTTTGGATGGATGGATGGATGTTTGTTACTCATTCAAACCGCAACGTCTGAACCGATTTGGCTGTAAGGCACAGAGATAGATTATAGTCTGAAATAACACATAGGCTGCTTTTTATCCCGGAAAATGAGATTTACCGCGGGAATTAAAAAACTTCGCGGGAACTCTTTGATTTTCCGGGATAAAAAGTATATGCCTATGTCACCTATGTCACTCTTCCGGTCCTCAACTATAGCCATGCAAAAAATCACGTCGATCCGTTATTCTGTTGCGCCCTGATTGAAGGACAAACAAACACACTTTCGCATTTACAATTTTAGTAAGGATGTCAGCCCCATCGGTACACACAAATTACAATAATGACAATAGACGAAATCAACTATAATTAAATCGAAAACTGTACCAATCAGAGAGAATCAGAGAATCACTAACTGAATACGTATCTACCTACTTTAATTGCAAAAAATAGAGTTAGAAAATGAATACTAAAAACGCACTAACGCTGATTTCACTATCAGAATGATAGAAATGTTCACAAAAGCAGTAACAATTTGCATGAATTTCATACAAAAAAAAATGATAAAAAACCTCGAGCGTTTCGTCGAAATGAATCGCTTTTGTTGTTTCTAATGTCACTGTTTAGCAATCATACAGTAATATGCAAACCCACGTGGCGTAATCTATATAAGTTTTTTATGTTCCAGACCTAAAATTAAGTGGAAGGAATCGCAACGCCCAGAAGCAGATAAAAGCACTTTGTAAAAGTTTATTTCAATAAAAAATTATTCAATTCTATTCTAAAGTAGGTAGGTATTGCACCAGTTTTCAATGTTTTTTTTTTCGATGGCAAGATAATCCTTGACTGCATTTTCACCTGATGATAAATGACGATGCAGTCTAAGATGGTATCTCTGATGGTCTAATCGGTTTCTACGCGTCATCGTGTCGGGACGTTAAATCGCTTGTGGCTAGTTACCCTACTGGCTGCGCGTCTTTGACAAAGACGCGCAGCCAGTAGGGTAACTAGCCACGGCCAAAGCCTCCCACCAGACCAGACCAGAGACAATTCAGAAATTATAAATTCCTAAATTGCCTCCACCGAGACCTCCCACTTATAAGACACAGCGCTCACCACTCGCCAAAAATGCGAGTGACGGTATCAGTGTTCGCGTTTGAACTGTGTCCAACTGCACGATTGCTAAACGGTGGTAATATCCTGGAGTATATTAAAGCCCGCCGTCATTACGTGGGCTGAAGCGCTAAGCCGCGCGATTACAAGCGTCCTTTGTGCAGTTTTCAGCTGTGTATGTGGTGTGCAGTGGATGTGTAGCGTGTTGCGGTGTGCAGTGTGCAGGACACATGTGCGCTGTCGGAAGGAACGGAACAATCGTTTATTATGACCATTGCGTAATTAAAAACACTTGTGTGTTAATTTGAGGATTACTAAAGCGTACAGTAGGTAGCAGCGGCAACTGAATATGGCCGAAACGGAGTAGAATCAAAAGTTAAATGATTCAATGCTCAACGCGCTACAAGCGTTAAAAATAAAACTATTGTGTTTAATCCGTTTAATCTTTTAGAAAATTAAAAGCGCCCCAAATTGCATTTTCTCTCTCTGTTTTGTTTCCTTAAAGGTTTCTTAATCCTACTAATCATATTATATTCCTATTATCCTAACATTTAATATTATAAATGCAAAAGTTTGGATGTTTGTTACACAATCACGCTGCACCGACTGAACCGATTTAGCTGAAATTTGGCACAGAGATAGATTATAAATTAGACTTTTTGGTCCACAAAATAAGAGAGTTCTCGCGGGAATCAAAAAAACCTTAATCCACGCGGAGTATTTCCACACACACGAAGTCGCGGGCATCATCTAGTACTATAAATGCGAAAGAATGGATGGATGGATGGATAGATGGGTGGATGGATGAATGGATATACTAACCCTACTGGTCTCTTGCCATCATCTCGACTAATCTCTGCTGGCCCGATGAGCGCAGGAATGTCAATGGTGTTTCCTTTAATACAGCTTTACTGTATGTTGTATTTACAGCTCTAGTGAGTAAAGCGTGGTGTTATTGTAAATAGTGATTAGATCCACTCCGCACGAGTGGACGCAGCGACACCGCCGGGCCCCGCTACATCATTGACAGTGATTTCAGGGCTGAGGCAAACGATATGATATTGCTAAACATAAATAAAATATTCACTAAATCAACTATACTATTTGTTACTTATTTGAATATAGGTACTGTTGGCTTTTCAATTTAAAATTAGGTGCTTGAAAAGTTTTATCGCGTAGGTAGCGCCCTGTTCGTACGTCGCCAATGCCCATGCCACACTATTAATGCACGGTCGACTGTGCATATCAGTTGAACAAGGTGAGTGTTCGGAACGCCATATTTAATTTTATAAATGCAAAAGTGCGTTTGTTTATTGGCTTATTCTTCAATAACGCTGCAACAGAGCTACGGATCGACGTTTTTTTTTTGCATGGGTATAATTGAGGACCCGGAGAGTGACTTTTTATCCCGGAAAAGCAGTGTCCCCGCGCATTTTCAAAACTAAATCCGCACGGACGAAGTCGCGGGCATCACCTAGTAGTATAATATACGCCATATACCAAGTAGCATATACCTTTATACTCGTAATAATACATTTTATATCGATGCTTTCGGATTTCCAATATTTCTAAGGAGTGTAAAAAAAGTTAACTTTTTAGTTTATACCAACCCTAAGGTTGACGAGCTACGCCGGAAGCACCATTAAAGCCGTCTTCATTAGATGATGGAATGGAGACAATGCTCGGAATCCGCTTATAAATTATCTGCAGACACGCCTCGCGTAATGGCAGCCCGGGTTATGAAACAACTAGTAATAATAATAAGACAACTGCCCCTCGTTGCGAGCCGTGATCGAGTTACCATGCTGTACTTTGCATCGCTACTGTAACAGGATATTCAGTGTTCTCTGTATGTACTTCGTTATAATATAACTAGCTGATACCCGCGTGGATTTAGTTTTTAAAATCCCGCGGGAACTCCTTAATTTTCCGAGATAAAATATCTATGTCACTCTCCAGGTCCCTAACTACACCCATGCAAAAAATCACGTCGATCCGTAGCTCTGTTGCAGCGTGATTGAAGAACAAACCAAAAAGCAAACACACTTTCGCTGTTATACAACTTGTATTGAAACTCCGAAATAATACTGAAGGAGGTGAATGTGCTCATGAAACTGAACAACTTTCCCCAAGGAACATGACCTATGTTCCTTGGGGAAACATAGGTTGAAATGTGAAAAAAATGTGGACCTCCCATACAAAAATTGACGATCAGCTGATTGAATTACTATGGGAGGTAATATAGCAAGGAAGTAAGAATTTCTCTGATCAGTTGATAACTTGATAGTAGGCAGGTATAGGGATTGAAATTGGGAGTAGCGACCTCGCACAGGAAAGCTCGGTGTTGGCAGACTAACGCAGGTAGCCGCTGGATACAGGCGGCGCCAGACCAAGCCATGTGGAAGTCTACGCAGGAGACCTTCGTCAGGTGACCAGCAGTGGACTTCTATCAGTTGATACAAGAACAGAACCGTGGGCCTAGTGTGCCTTTTCAAGTTTACCTAAGTTAACTCTGCATTAATCTATTATGTAGTATGGACGAGAGAGAGAATTGAACTCGTCACTCCCCACTCACAAGACCGCAGTGCTAACCACTAAGCCAGGGAGATCGACTAAAAATCCATCTGAATTAGTAGACAAGGACAATTCTATCGAACTACCGACTTCCTTCCAAGCAAACACGATAAACGGCAGGCTAGTTCAGGACGGGACGGGGCCATTCTGCACATTGGCCACTTCCTCTCGACACGCCTTTCTCTAACCGACATTGTTGCCGGCCAAAGGTTACTGACATTCGCCACACCTATTGAAAGGTAATTACTATACAATATAAGTAACACTAGTTAGTGTATAAAATCTAATATTTAAAAGGTAAAGGTGGCTGACTGACTGACTGACTGATCTATCAACGTACAGCTCTAACCGCTGGACGGACCGGGCTGAAATTTTGCATAGAGTTATTGGGACGTAGGCGTCTGCTAAGAAAGGATTTTTGAAAATTCAACCCCTAAGGGGGTAAAGTAGGGGTTTGAAAAATCGAAATTGACGCGAGCGAAGCCGCGGGCAAAAGCTAGTTAAATTATAAATGTGAAAGTTTGGATGTATGTTTTAATCAGGCCGCAACGACCTGACCGATTTGGCTGAATGACACATAGTTAGATTACAGACTGGAATAGCACATAGGCTTATTATACTGGAAAATAAGAGAGTTCCCGCGGGAATTAAAAAAACCTCAATCCACGCGAACGAAGTCGCGGGCATCATCTAGTATAATATAAACGTAAAAATTCTTTTTACAATTCCGACTTCAAACGCCAGTACAAAGTATATCAATTGTGCCTATAACATTTGAAGAGTTCCCTCGATTTCTCCAGGATCCCATCATCAGATCCTAACTTGATGACAATGGGTCCACCTGGGAAGTAAACCCTTTCAAACAAAAAAAGAATTTTCCAAATCGGTCTAGGCGTCTTCGAGTAATCGGAGAACATAATAATATATAAAAAGATTCCGATGAATTAAGAATCTTCTCCTTTTTTAGGGTTCCGTAGCCAAATGGCAAAAAACGGAACCCTTATAGATTCGTCATGTCTGTCTGTCTGTCCGTCCGTATGTCACAGCCACTTTTTTCCGAAACTATAAGGACTATACTGTTGAAACTTGGTAAGTAGATGTATTCTGTGAACCGCATTAAGATTTTCACACAAGAATAGAAAAATAACAATAAATTTTGGGGTTCCCCATACTTAGAATTGAAACTCAAAAATTTTTTTTTATCAAATCCATTCGTGTGGGGTATCTTTGGATAGGTCTTTATAAATGATATTGAGGTTTCATTTTTTTCTAAACTGAATAATTTGCGCGAGAGACACTTCCAAAGTAGTAAAATGTGTCCCCCCCCTCTAACTTCTAAAATAAGAGAATGATAAAACTAAAAAAAATATATGATGGACATTACCATGCAAACTTCCACCGAAAATTGGTTTGAACGAGATCTAGTGAGTAGTTTTTTTTTAATACGTCATAAACCGTAAACCGCAATTGCTGCTACGGAACCCTTCATGGGCGAGTCCGACTCCCACTTGGCCGCTTTTTTTGGAAGTCTGTTAAAAGTTGGTTTTAGTTCATCGATTGGTTTACCTAAAAAGCTATCTGAATCTGTTATCTAAACCGGTGGTAGAGTTTTGATTTATTTTTGGCATTTATAGTGCTACAAAATGTTCAATGTTTAAACCATTATTTAAAAGATCATTGATACAACGAGACGTAATGCCAAAAATACGATTTTACGATTCAGGAATAAAAATTTTAGCGTCCATTAAATTGTGAAATGATATTTTTATGTCCGAGGTGTAAACATTCCTATCAGTAACGATGTAAGTACCTACCTACATACAATACATTTTTTATAACCGCAAATAAAGATAACAAGAAAAAAGCTCAAAAATACAAGTTTTTGAGCTTTTTTCTTGTTACGGCTACGGAAAATTAAACTAAGTCACATTGATTTTTTTCATAATATCAAATCGATTGACACCTCGTTCATCAAAATCGGTCCAGTAGTTAAGTCACTATACGATGGAACATACGTGTAATCTATTTTTAACTGTTGTAACGAAGCGTTACAATTGTTATAATTTATAATTTATTATTAATGTATATACATTCGTTTTAACTTAATTTTATTAACATTACTTGAATATGTATACGAAAACTATAGTATTTTATATTTCATAGCGCTCGAATTCGTTTACGTTTTGTATTGCGAGCCAGGGCATTGACCCCTGAGTCGCTGCACACGGCACGGACAGCCTATTGTTCGAGAGTCGAGACGCGCGCGCATCGTTCACCTTCGAGTGACATTCACGTCCCGAACCGTGCTAGGCGTCGGACGTGTTGCTTGATTGGTGTGTTCTCCGAACGTTTTAGTTCGTAGCACATTCGTAGTTTTCTGTTGATTATTTAGAAGGTTCCTAAACCTGGAGTCCTCCCGTTCTAGGGTAAGTTTTGAATGGCACCTTAAATAGTTACAACACATAGTTTCTACATATTGTTACGAGTACATTAAATCATTGTTTTATTTCGCATTCCATAGCTTTTGTTCTAACTTTCCATTTTATTTTATAGCTAATTGCGCAGCGTGTTGGTAATCATTACTGTACTATATTATAATTTATTTTTTTGACAAACCTCTTTTCAATATTTAGATTTTCCTTTGAGTTTCATTGCATAAAGTTTGTCTTTAATTGTATATTTTTGCCTTCAGCTTTTCTTTTTGCATTTTCATTGTCTCATAACTCCGTTCTGAGTTCTAACCACATCGGCAATGCTATCCACGCTTATGAGTACGTCCCTGTTTGACTAGTGCCAGGGTTGGGCTCAGAACGGAATTGATATTACCAGACAATAACATCGGTCGGTATATCAATTCCAGGATCACGGCTCCGCTTAAATCTTTCACCGCTGCTTCACCACCACCACCACCATCTCGGCTAGGTCACCAGATCGCAACGTCGACGTTCCTGTGCACATTAGCTCGGGCGTCACTACGTCTGCGGGTCCGCGTGCCAGCCATCACCCCCAGCGACTCCGAGGCCCCCACCAACACCTGGGCCTCTTAACCAGGGGAGTACGATTATTAACTACTACCTAGGTCAGGACCGGATCTTGGTAACTCCACGACCCAATAAATTTGTGTACCTACCTTGAGCTAGCCGCGGTAATAAAACTGTGCCGTTACCTTTGGACCAAATAAATACTTTTGTTACCGTGGGCCTATCTTTTATTTTACCCCCGGTAGTCCCGGTACACTGGCGCCCTTTTACGTGGTAGATCCTGTCCTTGCCTTAGTGGTATAGTGGTAGTTTTGTGCGGTAAGTGGTATTTTGTAAAACGCTTTATTTTTTTGGTTTGCCGTAGCTGAGGTGAACGTAAGGTATAAGTATCGGAATAGTTTTTTTGTATACCGCCAACTGTTTATTTATTTTACGAGTTCATTGTTTTGGTACAGTCGGTTACAAAAATGTTTTAATAAAAATATTTTATTTTTAATGTTGTAATTTCTTTGAAAGTTCGTGCGTACGTACGTACTTCAATTTTATAAAGCCGCGTTCACACCAGCTACATTTTTTTTTCTGTTTATCATTTTTTATTTTTTTTTGCCAGTCATTAACGTACATCCTCATCAAACCAAAGCGTTCTGTTAAGTTGATTGTAACAGAACGGAGCATTTTTTTTTAATCAATTATTTTATGGTGCCATTCACAACCCACCCAATAACATAGATTTTTTTTTCCTGTGTTGCGGTTTATTTTGATATTTTTTATTTTTTTGATTTATTTTCATTTGGTTTTTTTTTTCACATACCTACATTTTTTTTTTTGAACATGTCGTCGTACCAAATAAAGTATTTTTCACTTCAAAAATCAGAATTAGAGTAAGAAGTTGGCCCCAAAATATATCAAATGCCGAGTTATTGCTAAGCGCTCGCCACTAGTCTACGTTTTAGAAGACATGTCGGGAAGTAAGTTAGGCACTTGGCACATAAAAGATTTAAAAATTTACTAACTAATAAAATAATTTTTATGTAATAATATATCATTATATATCTCAAGTAGTATAAGTAAATATAATATGTATTACGTGTATCAGACACTCTCGTTAAATTCACCCACCCTTATTATAATCATTTTTACATTTCTTGCAAAAGTCGTAAGTCGCAAATAGACTAACGACTTTCGTTGTAATAGGACGCGTCGCATAGCACCCTAGTTATGTCACGTTAGTATGAAAGATGAATAATGAGTGTTTTTTGAAAGATTGTATGAAAGTTACTGTAAGAGATTGGTCAGAGTTTAGTGTGCGGATTTTATTTTTAAAATAAAATCCTTACCGGGGAGAGGGGGGTAATGTAACGAAGCGTTACAATTGTTATAATTTATAATTTATTATTAATGTATATACATTCGTTTTAACTTAATTTTATTAACATTACTTGAATATGTATACGAAAACTATAGTATTTTATATTTCATAGCGCTCGAATTCGTTTACGTTTTGTATTGCGAGCCAGGGCATTGACCCCTGAGTCGCTGCACACGGCACGGACAGCCTATTGTTCGAGAGTCGAGACGCGCGCGCATCGTTCACCTTCGAGTGACATTCACGTCCCGAACCGTGCTAGGCGTCGGACGTGTTGCTTGATTGGTGTGTTCTCCGAACGTTTTAGTTCGTAGCACATTCGTAGTTTTCTGTTGATTATTTAGAAGGTTCCTAAACCTGGAGTCCTCCCGTTCTAGGGTAAGTTTTGAATGGCACCTTAAATAGTTACAACACATAGTTTCTACATATTGTTACGAGTACATTAAATCATTGTTTTATTTCGCATTCCATAGCTTTTGTTCTAACTTTCCATTTTATTTTATAGCTAATTGCGCAGCGTGTTGGTAATAATTACTGTACTATATTATAATTTATTTTTTTGACAAACCTCTTTTCAATATTTAGATTTTCCTTTGAGTTTCATTGCATAAAGTTTGTCTTTAATTGTATATTTTTGCCTTCAGCTTTTCTTTTTGCATTTTCATTGTCTCATAACTCCGTTCTGAGTTCTAACCACATCGGCAATGCTATCCACGCTTATGAGTACGTCCCTGTTTGACTAGTGCCAGGGTTGGGCTCAGAACGGAATTGATATTACCAGACAATAACATCGGTCGGTATATCAATTCCAGGATCACGGCTCCGCTTAAATCTTTCACCGCTGCTTCACCACCACCACCACCATCTCGGCTAGGTCACCAGATCGCAACGTCGACGTTCCTGTGCACATTAGCTCGGGCGTCACTACGTCTGCGGGTCCGCGTGCCAGCCATCACCCCCAGCGACTCCGAGGCCCCCACCAACACCTGGGCCTCTTAACCAGGGGAGTACGATTATTAACTACTACCTAGGTCAGGACCGGATCTTGGTAACTCCACGACCCAATAAATTTGTGTACCTACCTTGAGCTAGCCGCGGTAATAAAACTGTGCCGTTACCTTTGGACCAAATAAATACTTTTGTTACCGTGGGCCTATCTTTTATTTTACCCCCGGTAGTCCCGGTACACTGTCCACAAAAAAGAGGGGTGTTAAAGGTTGAAGTGTGTGAATTGTGGGTGTATCTGTGTGTGTCTGTTCCCTCATCCCTAACGAATGGACGGATTTTGATGCAATGCTTGAAAATTGACGTGATCGATGTGAACATTAGCTATAATTTGTGAAGGTCTGTTAGACGTTTGAAGATCATCAACTGATATATTCTATTTGATTAAAGAGTTTAAGTTTCACTGATGCTAATGCGAATCCTTTTGGCTTCGACGTAATCGGGTAAAAAGTCACATACTTGCAATAATAAAGTCACTTACTTAAAATAGTCTCTTACTTGCAATAATAAAGTAACTTACTTGCAATAATAAAGCCACTTGCAAAATTAAAATCACTTACTTGCAATAATAAAGTCACTTACTTGCAATAATAAAGTCACTTGCTTGCAATAATAAAGTCACTTACTTGCAATAATAAAGTCGACCGTCCCTGCCGGTGTGGACAGTCCACCCTTCCTTCAGCTCAGTCTGTAGCCTCTCCAACGCGACCTCGTCCTCCAAAGCTCCTTTTCCCTCGAACCTTGGACTCCCGCTCCCCATTCTGGGGCTTCCGCTCCCCATTCTAGGGCTCCCATACTTCGGACTGGCGCCCAACTTGGGGCTGCTAGTACCCAATTTGGAGCTATTTGAACTCGATGCTCCATCGCTCAAGCTGGGGCTGCCCGTGAGTCGGGTGGTGAAGTTGGGGCTGATGTTGGGGCGGTTCGGGGTGAGCTTGGGGCTGGCTGTGCCGCTGGGACCGGGCGACGACGTCTGCTGAAGCAGCATCGCTCCTCACGTCATTGCACCATTTTAGTTATCTGAAAAGAGTAGAGGATTTTTATGAGAATAAGTAACACCTTCATCCTATTAATATATATGCGAAAGTCTGGGTGTATGGATGGTGGATTTATTTTGTTTTATTCGCTCCAATACAGGGGTGGTTTAAAATAAAAAACAATAGGGAAAATCCAAAAGAACAGCCCCCCGATTCAGACCCTTCCGATAACTTATTTGTCGATCGATTCGATTTGTTAACATATATTTCGCTCGCTCTGAATCCACACGACAAAAAGAGATCGATATCTAATCGTATCGACACGGTATATTATCGAACAGGTCTGAATCGCCCTGCAGATGAAAAATCGAAAAAATCAAAAACGAAAAACAAGGAATTCCACGCGAATGAAGTCGCGGTCAAAAATTTTAAATAGGTATACGTATAAACAAAGACCATCCGCCGAGTTTGTCTGTTTGTACGTGCTTAAGGATATTCATTTACCAATAAATAGCCTGATTTTCCGAAAAGGTTTAAACGTAAAATTTATAAAACGCTCACAAAGAGATTAGGACCGCGAAAATCCACCCCCGAGAGCTTTACTGAGCGTGATAATTGTGAAAACAATGTGCTCTGTAATTGTTCCTCGCAAATCCTCGCAGAAATAGGATGGGATAGTAGGGAGCTATTATCCCGTCGTGCTCCTGCATGTTGACACTTCCTACTAATACAGACTAATTAGACTAACTGTCTCGTTGGTAGTAGTTAACATGTTCGACTCCTGATGACTAAGTCCCGGGTTCGATTCTCGGGTCGGGCTAATAAATGTATAAGGTTTTTGTGTCAAGAAATTCTCATAGCCCAGAGTTAGGAAGTAGGCGGTGTGTCACCTTCGTGCCTCGAAGAGCACGTAAAGACGTCAGTCTTGCGGCTCTCTTCGGTCGTATCGGATTTCCGTTCCATCGGACTCTTGAGAGTGAGGGAATAGAGAGTGCAATTTTGTTTGTGCTCACACATGTACACTATAAACATCGATGACTATTACATTTCACACTATCACATCACATCACGCTAATATTACAAAGGCGAATGTTGTATGTGTGTGTGTATGTTTGTTCCTCTTTCACGCAAAAACTACTGGAAGGATTTGATTGAAATTTGGAACGGAGATAGTTCATACCCTGGATTAAAACATAGGCTACATTTTATCCCGGGAAATCAAAGTTTTCCCGCGGGAATTAAACCTTAATTCACGCGATGAAGTCGCGGGCATCATCTAGAACCTAATCTAGTAAGCTTTTTTTTTTTGACGTTCAATAAATACTGATTAGCCCACCCGTGCGAATCCAGGCGGGTGAGCTAGTAAACATTATCTAAATGTGGAATCATTTTCATTAATAAAATTTTAGTAGAAGAATCGCTTTCTGAACAATGCCTCTACGAAATTCAAAAACACCGCCTACGCGACAGACAACCCTCGTAGGCGTCTACGGTTGAACGCGAAGCGTAGGCGTTCAACCCCTACAGGAAAATTCAATATTCGCATCGAGATATTTTCTCTCCTCCAAAAAGCTCTCCTCAAAGGGTGGTTTGACATATCGCTCAAAAATTATTGTACATTTCTTTTTTTTACAAGCTTTTATTTAACTTACAATATAGTATAATGTTTATGTATAGTATGTTTATTTAGGGCCAAAACCTTGCAAGCTGAATTAGACCCACTTCCCGATACTTTTATGCTAATAATATATAACTTTTAACTTTACTGTTCTTATAAAATAAAATAAAAGTAGCAAAACCTTCGATCAAAGAAGAAAAATAAGTAAAACCTGTAAAACTATTAATATGATATCTTAGTTACTATTCGCTGAATGAATTCTTTGAATGCGATAGGTCTAAGTTATGCTTAAACAGTGTGTAATGACATTATACAAGATAAACTTTAATCTTTAGTTTTTAAGCAACTAGTATTTTGTATGTCAGTTATTACCTGACTGAATATGCGGCACCTTCAAGTTTTAAGATCTTATGTATACCCATATTCTTGCAAATAAAATATTTCATTTCATATTTCATTTCATTTCATTTATTTCATTTCATTTCATTTCAACAGAAAATCAAGTAAAAATCGCCATTCATTTGTTAAAATGGCACAAAGATTAAAAGCAGACATTAAAACTGGCACAAGCTATCTTAATTGCTTGAAAAAACATGGCTCCCGCGCAAACAGTATCGCTGTAACGCGGCTGGAATTGCCAATGAAAATGGCTGCTATTTGAGGTGACATTTTTCTCATGGCGCTTAACCGCTTAGCTGAAATTTTACCTGCAAATTATATTTACTTTGGGTTTTCAGACAACAGCCTTATTTTTCAGCGTTTTCGGCACTCATATTCAAGCATTGACACTTCTTACCTATTGTCGTGCCCGCTCTTAATAAAAAACCTTATTTATTTAAATAACCTTATTAATTTAAGGCTATGTTCACATGTAACGCGCGTTAACGCGCGTCAACGCGCGATCAAATTTGAAGAGAGTTCAGATGATGAGCGCTAATGCGCGTTGCGAGAGTACTCGTCAGTCTAGTTCGGTACAACGTAGAAAATGGACGTGGAAGAGGCTATTATTTTGTGGTTATATTATAAAGAAAAATATAGAAAAAGAAAACGTACACATTGGGTTCATATTTTTCTTTTTATCTTGAGTGTCATTTCCATCGCAAAAAATTAATACCAATTCCTCCCAAGCACGTCGTTTCAAAATTTTGTTTTTATAGGATTCCGAACCTATATTCCAAATTGCTGGCCTTTTTTCTACTTCATCGATTAGTAAGTCGATGTCAATATCTTCAATTTCACTCATTTTAAATGCGAAAACAAAATATAATTTTGTTTTCGCATTTAAAATGAGTGAAAAAATTAACAAAATTACATGCGATCGCGATGAAAGCGCGCGCTCAACTGAACAGCAAACGGACATTACATTAAAATCAAAGCGCGAATCAACGCGCGATTGTCTGCGTCTAGAAACTTTTTCTCTGAGCGCCGCGTTGACGCTCGCTGACGCGCGTTAACGCGCGCGCATGTGAACGGTTGCTAGGTATATATTAGGATGTCTAAGCGCGCGATTTGAAAACGCGCGTCGCAATTCAGCCATCTGAACATAGCCTAAATAGTAAAGGGGAAAATTAGACACGTTATCATGGCAAATATTAAAGAGTAAAAACTCATTTTCTAAGAAAAACTACGTAGTTGGCTAGTGACTTTGTGGCTGAAACTGGATCAGGAAAATATTTGGGTATAGTTGAATAACTGGAGAGTGACATAGGCTATATTTTATTTCGAAAAAACAAATAACGGAGGGATGTTTAAAACTCTACACGGACCTATTATAGTCCGGGCAAAGGTTAGTCAGTCATATACCGAGAAAAAGGTTAAGTATTTTCTCGTCACTTCGACTCTTATCTGTCGTCACGCGTCGCCAGATTCCGCAATTTCCGGCAATTTTTTAAAGGATGTTCGTTTACCGGTTACGAGATTCATTGCTCATAAGAGCATAAGCTCTTACTCATAAATTTTATCTTTATAAAAGCTAGCTCATCTTTATGAAAGCCCAAGACATATTCACGTGCAATATATGAATTATTTTGTTTATTTGATGACAAGATATTCTTTGACTGCAATCTTATCTGATGGTAAGTAACCATGCCGTCTAAGATGGAATCGAGCTAATCGGTTTGTACACGCCATTGCACCGGAATATTTAAGGCTTTGGCGATACACATACGTAGTAGGTACGTACGTAGACTTGAAAGGGTATATTTCCCAGGTGATCCCATTGCTATCAGGTCAGGATCTGATGATGGGATCCTGGAGAAGTCGAGGGAGCTCGTCAAATTTTATAGACACAATTGATATACTTTGTAGTGGCGTTTGAAGTCGGTTTTGTAAAAAGAATTTTTACTTTTATATTATTAAGTTCTGATACGTTGTTTCTTTATTTGGTGTAGAATAAAGAGTATTTTCATTCATTCATTCATTCCTTGACTGGAAGAGTTGCCAGCCAACTTCTTCAAACCTTCGAGCTGATTCGATTACTTAGTTATCGAAAACATCCTTATATTAGGTAGGTACCCACTATTACAAATTCAATAGACTATTAAAGGTACGTGAGTATCGGATTATTGAAGGTTAAAACAAAAATAGTAGGCAGTAGCGAGTACAAGAAATCTGCTATGCGTTACAAATCATTTGTCAGTGCTGAAAAGAGATGGATAATACAAATCCTTTAAGGTGAGAGCAGGTAAAAATATGTAACTTGACATATAAGGAGGTTACCGGTTGTTGAACTCTCCATTGTCTTCATGGCAGAATTTTGGCGATGGCTTATAATGGATGAATTAAAAAGTTGCCAACAATAACTACCTATCTAATCCTTATTTTATAGTTTCGTACCCAAAGGGTGCCGCAAGGGACCTTATTACTAAGTTTTCGCTGTACCGTCCTTTCGTCTATTAAGTAGTGCATCTTATGAACTAGATATTTGGAAATTTGACAGAATGTGTCTATTGCCGCTATAATAACAAATAATAAAAATTAAATTAAATAAAATTAAAAAAAGACGTGTGGCACTCGGGGACTGCCGCGGTAAAGCTATTGCATAGCATTTTTTATCAACGCCATCTAGCGGTGAGAGGAGTCCCGTGTCAGGTTATTTTCGTTACGGAATTTCTGGATTCGGTCTCCACGCTCAAGGCCCGCGATAGAAGCTATGCAATAGCTTAAAAACAATTCAATGACACGTCACGACTCTACTAGCGGTTCGGAATACAGATTAAAAAAAAAAGGGGGCCCCATATAAGAAACGTAATTTTTTCGGCGTTTTTTGCTCGACCTTAACAGTCACTGTTACGAGGGTTCCGTACACCCTTCGCATGTGAGTGCAACTCGCACTTGGCCGTTTTTTTTATTCGATGACAACATAGAATTCGCTCACAACTGCAAGAGGTCGTCACTAAATAAATCAACAATGTAGTTGTCTGTGGTTTGTATTAACTAAATTTTTTTAAATATTAGCTGAGCTGAATTTGACTTATATTCTCCTCTCCCCTCCAAATAAGCGAAAAGTTTGTGCTAGGAGTGGGTACGACAATAGTGCAACGGGTGGGATTCGAACCTGCGACCTTTCAGTTTTCAGCCCGCACCTTTAACCGTTGGGCTATTGAGGCTTCTAACGTTATTATATCAATGTAGTTGATGTATAAACCACAGATTAATAACTAATGCCATAGCCAGATATACCTAAATTGTAATCATTGCGCCGTTTTAGACTCTCGAGCGGGAGCGTGTTCTGTGGAAGACGTATCTGCGTCAAAATTGCGCATAAAATCAACAGCCTCGCTGTCATTGCATACATAAGACTTTGATCAGACAATATAGTCTATCATAATATATCCTTACTAATACTATAAATGCGAAAGTGTGTTTGTTTGTTCGTTTGTCCTTCAATAATGCTACAACAGAGTTACAGATCGACGTGATTTTGTGTGACATAGGCTACTTTTTATCCCGGAAAATAAAAGAGTTCCCGCTGGATTTTAACTAAATCCACGCGGACGAAGTCGCGGACATCAGCTAGTATTCTATGTCGTAGATGTGTCATTATCGAAGATGCATAGCATTAAGTGTCCCTTAAACGTTGATGAAAACCAATCGTCGTTAAATAACCGTCATCATACTAAATGTTGCCTAAAAAATTCACAACGGGAATAAGACTTCAAACGAAACGAACGAACGAAAGACGAATGTTTTTTATATATTTTTTTTTTATTTTTATTCGATGACAAGATAGCCCTTGACTGCGATCTCACCTGATGGTAAGTGACGATGCAGTCTAAGATGGTAGCGGGCTAACTTGGAAGGGGTATAGCAGTGTAAATTCAACCCATACCCCTAATCGGTTTCTACACGCCATCGTGCCGGAACGCTAAATTGCTTGGTGGCACGTCTTTGACGGTAGGGTGGTAACTAGCCACGGCCGAAGCCTCCCACCAGGCCAGACCAGAGATAATTAAGAAATTATAAATTCCTAAATTGCCCCCGTCGGGAATCGAACCCGAGACCTCCCAGTTATAAGACCACAGCGCTCACCACTGCGCCAGGGAGGTCGTCATATGCAGCAGCAGGCGGGTCACCTGATGTTAAATGATTGAGGCAACCCATGAACATTGGTAGCACCGGAGGCACCACCCATGAGCTGCTGGCTTTTCAAGAATTTGTTGGACCGCGCCTTGAATAACTTTATATTGTATTTAAGTTAGTTGCGAGAGCAAAATGGCGACAGTTAACGTACTTAAAGTGAGGTCGTCACCCCTATCGCGCCATGCAGCTATCTCAGGAAATACCTACCTTGATTATAAAATAAGACTAGGCCTAAATAGTCCAGTCAAAACAAGGTTTAACCTCTGGAAAATTGCGAAAGTTTTGAAACTTTGCACATCGAATTATGGGTACCTAGGGATGAATATACCAAAAGTCCTCATGCGTACGAGGCGAGCTCTAGCGGCAATTAGCGGAAACAGGACCCTTTTTTTGGTTTTTTGTTAATATCTCGAGAACCTTTGGTCAGAGGTAAAAGTTTACTACTACATAATTAAAGCTTATTAAATTTTCAACAATAATGATTATATACATTTTTCTTGAATTCCTAATAATTACCGAGTTTTAGGCCACTAAAAGATAGCTTTTTCGAAAAAATCACACTAGGGGCGCCCGGTACAATATGGCATTTGTAATAATATTTGACAACCATGTTTTACTATTTTTTTTGGGTACCAAAGGTAAATGAGAAAATAAACTTCACAGTTATGTACAAAAAAAAGACATATTGTTTATTAAACAACTAGCTTTTGCCCGCTGCTTCGCTCACGTTAAGTTAAATTTTTCAAACCCCTATTTTACCCGTTGTATCCCCTTAGGGGTCGAATTTTCAAAAATCCTTTCTTAGAGGATGCCTACGGCCTAATAGCTACCTGTATGCCAAATTTCAATCTGATCGGTCCAGTGGTTTAAGCTGTGCGTTGATAGCATTTTTTATTGTTACTGTATTTCATCTAAATATTTAAAACGCAAAGGTAACAGACTTACTGACTGATCTATCAACGCACAGCTTAAACCACTGGACCGATCAGGTTGAAATTTGGCATACAGGTAGCTATTAGGCCGTAGGCATCCTCTAAGAAAGGATTTTTGAAAATTCAACCCCTAAGGGGATACAACGGGTAAAATAGGGGTTTGAAAAATTTAACTTAACGTGAGCGAAGCAGCGGGCAAAAGCTAGTTGTTTAATAAACAATATGTCTTTTTTTTGTACATAACTGTGAAGTTTATTTTCTCATTTACCTTTGATACCCAAAAAAAATAATAAAACATGGTTGTCAAATATTATTACAAATGCCATATTGTACCGGGCGCCCCTAGTGTGATTTTTTCGAAAAAGCTATCTTTTAGTGGCCTAAAACTCGGTAATTATTAGGAATTCAAGAAAAATGTATATAATCATTATTGTTGCAAATTTAATAAGCTTTAATTATGTAGTAGTAAACTTTTACCTCTGACCAAAGGTTCTCGAGATATTAACAAAAAACCAAAAAAAGGGTCCTGTTTCCGCCAATTGCCGCTAGAGCTCGCCTCGTACGCATGAGGACTTTTGGTATATTCATCCCTAGGTACCCATAATTCGATGTGCAAAGTTTAAAAACTTTCGCAATTTTCCAGAGGTTGAGTCATTTTTTGAGGTTTTTTGACTGGACTAAAAATAAACTTAGAGTGGCAAAGACATAATTATGACCGTTAGGTAAATGTCTGAGTGCTGGCGGTTGGATGGCGGGGGTGGTGACGTTTAACGTAGGATAAGGCTTTCACTCCTCCCCCATCGCGTAACTACCTCACGAACCACCTTGATTATAAAGCCTCAATAGCCCAACGGTTAAGGTGCGGACTGAAAACTGAAAGGTCGTAGGTTCGAGCCCCACCCGTTTGCCCTATTGTCGTACCCACTCCTAGCACAAGCTGTCCGCTTATTTGGAGGGGAGAGGAGAATATAAGTCAAGTTCAGCATGGCTAATATTCTTTATTAAAAAAAAAGTTAACTCCATGCGACAGTCTCGCGTCTGCGCCACCCCAAATGTATATTTATGCTAAGCGGGATGAGTCAGATGTGCGTAGGCTAGGTTAACAAGTGTGTCGCGTGTTTACACGGAGTTGTATGTTGTATGTTCAATGTACATACTATGTGTGTACAGTACACCGTACCGCTTGTACGGTGTAGGGCGGTGTGACATAGTAGGCGTATGTATTGCCCTTAATAATCAACTAGCCAATGCCAATGCTATTAATTTTCCGTGTGGATTAAACTTAATTTATAAATTAACTTTGTTAATTAATACTTCGACGTAGTAATTAACATAGTCGTATGTGAAAAATCACTACTTTAGGGTACGGTCGTTCAAAGTTTCAAATAATATGTATAAAGTGAAGAATAGTCAATGTACCTACTTTTTGCACTTGCAAAAAATCAAAAAAAAAAATAAAAATCAAAATTTATTTATTTCATGTAGGCCAACTTGTAGCTCTTATGACACGTCATAAATCTACCACCGGTTCGGAATGCAGATTCTGCTGAGAAGAGCCGGCAAGAAACTCAGCAGATGCTCTTTTCAAAAAAAAATTTTTTTTTTTTTTACAATTGTTAACAAAACTATACTATGCACACAGTGTTTCCACAAAGAAGTTTCAAAAATGCACACCTACCACAACCTAACACACGTTAAGATGGGTAGACACAAAGCAGACCCATTCCCGTTGGAATGGTGATTGAAACCAAAGATGGTTGGTTGATTTTAAAAATTTCACCATTTGTAGGGGCATTTCTATTCTTATTCTAAGGCCTTTAACCCAATAAAATGAAAACCGCTAAAATGTAGATCTAACTATAATGTCAATTGCTACGGTCGATTTATTTAACAACTGCTTTTTTGCCGGCTCTTCGCAGTAGAATCTGCATTCCGAACCGGTGGTAAAGTCTTGACGTGTCATAAGAGCTACAAGTTGGCCTGCATGAAATAAATAATTTCGAATTTGAATTTAAAACAGTTTGAGCAAACCTTGAAAAAGTTAGTTGCCAAAAGACTTGGAGCAAAGCCTTAAAGCAAACTTAGAAGCCTCAATAGCCCAACGATTAAAGGTGCGGATTGAAAACTGAAAGGTCACAGGTTCGAACCCCACCCGTTGCACTATTGTCGTACCCACTCCTAACACAAGCTTTTCGCTTATTTGGAGGGGAGAGTTTAAGTCAAGTTCAGCTTGGCTGATATTCTTTATAAAAAAAAGGATACCTAGGCGATAGCGACGGTGTGCTAATTTTACAAAAGTCATCAAAGATGACGAAATACCTTAAAGTGACGCGATTTTCACAGAGGCGTCTCAAGGAAAATTGATAAACTTCTGGTAAGGCCACTTTGTTGGGCGGGAATTCGGTAAGATGCTTCAACTTTAAGAATACAATTACAAAGTTTGAGCCCTCGCTTGAGTCGCTCGTTCAACGTTGGGTTTAATATTTTCATTGTTGTCTTGAAAGCGCAAAGTTTGCCTTATTCTTTCTCTGTTTAAAAACCAACAGTTGAAAAAGCGGATGAAGTCGCGGGCGTCCGCTAGTCTAACATAAAAATGATCTTGCATAAAATTATGTAATGCGTTAGTTTAAAACTAGGTAATTTACAATAGAAAGTGTCCGAGCCGGTCTAGAAGAAAACTGAAAGTGGTCTGCGCGGTTCACTCAACTTTACCTTAGTCTAGGAATCTCGGACGTGTGATTTTTACAAATAAATACCTATCCAATCAAGTTTGATTGTTTTTAGTTAGTTTCCTTAAACTAGATGGCGCTACTAGTGATTTAGGTGGTGAGTTTGAAATTGATTTGTCTTTTTAATAAAATTAAATTATGTATATAAATTCTTTTTAAAAAACCGGCTTCAAACGCCACTACAAAGTGTATCAATTGTGCCTATAACATTTGAAGAATTCCCTCGATTTCTCCAGAATCCCATTCCCATCATCAGATCCTGACCTGATGATAATGGGACCTGGGAAGTATACCCTTTCAAACAAAAAAAGAATTTTCCAAATCGGTCTAGGCGTCTTCGACTAATCTGGGAACAAACATAAAAAAAATCCGACGAATTGAAAATCTCCTCCTTTTTTAAAGTCGGCTGAAAATTCAGAGTGCGCTTGGCCTATCGTGACCAAGAAAGATTTTCTGACAAACCCTTTGTAATAAAATGAAGTTCCCACTTCGATTGTGAGACACCACACTTCGGGTTCACATGAAATGTGGCGAAATTAAGTCATATCATAAATCATGAGGGATTTACGAGCCGTATAACAGCATATGTTGCATGATCCGATCCTAGGGCGGCTTTTTATGCGGTGGCGGCGATCGCAATTCTTGTAAGTAAATATAAGAATGGTAAAATAACAAAGGAATTTGAAGCCTCAAATCTCAATAGCCTAACGGTTAAAGGTGACGACCAAAAACTGAAAAGTCGCAAGTTCGATCCCCATCGTTGCACTATTGTCGTACCCACTCCTAACAGAAGTTTTCACTTATTTGGAGGGGAGAGGAGAATATCAGTCAAGTTCAGTTTAGCTGATATTCTTTTAAAAAAAAAAGGAATGGCTTTTCGTACCAGTGGTAGATTCATTTGACGATTCGAAGCACTTTGTAAAAGTTTATTTGAATAAAAAAATATTCTATTCTATTCTAATGGTCAGTAAAGTTACCAAGTAGTAAACCGAGCAAAGCTAGGTCTCCGAAAGAGTCGATACCTATAGACTTCAACGTTAAAATCCAGATACCGCTCTCAGCTCCTACCCTGATGCTAAAAAGCTTTAATATTACGAGTATAAATGCAAAAGTTTGGATGTATGGATGGATGGATGTTTTCTACTCAATCACGCCGCAACGACTGAACCGAATTGGCTGAAATTTGGCACAGAGATAGATTATAGTCTGGAATAGCACATAGGCTAATAAACTTCAATCCATACGAACGAAGTCACGTTCATCAATATAACTTTATCGGAATACTAGATGATGCCCGCGACTAGGGTTGCCAGGTCTTCAAACCGAAAAGTCGGACAGGCCAGCCAGTTTAGCCGGACATTTGTGTAAAAAGACCGGACGGACACCCTTATTTTTTAGACCTAGTATAAAATGGCAATTTTTTTTAAAAGCCCGCTTGCGCAAACGCAGCGATACAAGGTGAGGCGAGTGCAGCGGAAACCATCACATGACAAATATGTAAAAAAATAGTTAAACTTAAAAAGCTTAACAAAAGTCAGATAGGCCGGACACCGTCTAATTTGGCCGGACACTCAACCAAAAAGTCTGACTGTGTCCGGCTTTATCCGGACGCCTGGCAATGCTACCCGCGACTTCGTCCGCGTGGATTAAGGTTTTGTGATTCCCGCGGGAACTCTTTAATTTTCCGGGATAAAATGTAGCCTATGCGTTATTGCTAGGCGTCAACTATTTCCATTCCTCAGCCAAATCGGTACATTCGTTGTGGCGTGAAGGAATAACAAACATACACACACACACACGCACACACACACACACACACACACCCATACACATACGAACTTTCGTCTTTATAAAAAAATCCATCGAACGAATTCGCGGATAAAATAAATAAATAAAAAAGCCTTTTATTTATCCTTAATTAATCATTTACATTATACATAATTACATTTTAAATATGGATTATCAACTACATAATTAATTTATTACATTTTTAAATTGGCTACTTCATATTATGATTAAAATTAGAAAAATCAGAATTCGCGGATATGAGCTAGTTAATAATAAGGTATATTGACCAACACGATAGGTTTTTTTTTTTTTTTTAATATATAGACTAGCGCTTGACTGCGATCACACCTGATGGTAAGTGAAAATGCGGCCTAAGATGGAACGCGCTTGCCTAGAAGATGCCTATTCACTCTTGATTTGAAGGTACCCAAATTATAGTTAGAGGGAAAAACGGAAGCCGGAAGGGCATTCCAAATCCTAGCGGTGCGTATCAGGAACGAAGAAGCAAAGCAAAGTAAAAAGAGAAGGTCTTTCTATGTTCTTTGCCAACACTAACAATATCTGAACCTTTGAACAAATGTTATTAAAAACTCAGAGGCAGATATTTCAAGTTTATTTATTTGTATTGCGTAGACTGTAGATGTTCACGATAATCGGCTTAGAGGTCCCACGCCGCTCCAATTAGCCACTCGTTTGACCGCCGCGGTGGGGCTTCCCCCTCTCTTACGGGATTAGGGACTTTACTACGCATGATGATGAGAGCGCGTGTAAGGATAAATCTTCAGATGCAAATATTTTTGCATCTGAAGATTTAAAAGCTCAATAGCCCAACGGTCACAGGTGCGAACTGAAAACTGACAGGTCGTAGGTTCGAACCCCACCCGTTGCACTATTGTCGTACCCACTCCTAACACAAGTTTTCACTTATTTGGAGTGGAGAGAAGAACATCAGTCAAGTTCAACTCGGCTGATATTCTTTATTAAAAAAAAGCAGTAAATCAAGTTTTAACTGTCCGAAAAAAAAAACAGGCAAGCACTACATATTATTTACTGAGTAGAAACTAGAAACATAAAATGATTAAAGCTCGACAAAATAAAATCGCGAAGTTAGGTCTAATTTTTAACCGATTTGCATTTATTTTTTAATGTGGTGATATTAGGTACAGAGTCAAAATTTCTTTCTGGTTAATAGGGAGTGGCTACTTGAACGTTGTTTGTTGACACTCGCGTCAAAGCGAACCGCTGAGAACTGAGGTGAAGTAATATTCAAGCACATTTTCATAGACGCAATTATATGGGACAGGGGACGGGTATATCGATGTTCGGGGCCCTTTGTACCAAGTTTTATTTTTTCACTTTAATGCACAACATAGTACAGTGGACTTGACGGACGGACGTTCACCACAACAATGTACTCAAAGGTGTGTGAAGAGAAAAAAAAATTTCTGTAGCTGTACGATTATGTATTCTGTGGCTTAGCATAAAACCAATACCATTATTCAGGTCACTGGTAGAAAATTATATTTCATTATTGGCTGCAGTTGATTGTCTACAGCGTGATTACAATTAAGCCGACACAATGGCGGCCCTGCGAGCGATTGTTTGCCTTCGGTACATATTATTCTCTCAAACATTCTAGTTAATGGTTTCAACCATTATTCATGCCATGCCTAAATATCACCCTACTGGGGAAGGGCTGCCGCCAAGCGTTCATTTAGCGTTCCGGAACGATGCTGTATTATAGAATTTTAACCTGTCGAATGCGAGTCGAAGAACCCTTCATGGTTCCGTACTAAAAAACGCCGAAAAATAACACAGATAGATGGTAACGGACGACCCGGGTCCAGATGGTTACCCTTCGGGTACAGAACTGATAATGTGATGTAGGAAGGGCCAAAAAGTATCTACAATCATTTGTCAACTAGTAATTGACAGATACTTGTAATTGTTTACAGCGCCAAACGCCGTCAAACAAGTAGGTCCAAAAATTATGTATGATAGCTGCCTGTCTATTGTTAATTATAGATGAATTATGGAGATCAGTGATACTTAATAGTTTATTAACTCACGAAATTCGGACGAAGTGTCTCAACTTGCAAAGCCGTAAATGAATCACGGGGACAAAACTTACAGGTGTCAACGCGCCAATTAATAAATTAATTTGCTAGAATTTATATCATTCAATTAAGTTATACCCACTTATAAACAGCTAAAATGAAAGGAACACGCAATTAATACCCGTCTCTACGATCTCTTACAAGAGATTAAGGATGATCACGGTAAAGTGCTTTGTTGTACTTACAGATAACTCCTCAGCCGGTAACTAATTTCCCCCAAGACCAAACTTTTTGAGTTGAGACCGTGATAATAATCGCAAAGATTTTCTCTAAGAAAATAATAATCTAAGAGCAAGTGAATCGACAGAATATGACAAACTAGTTTTTGTCACTCAGTCAGTCAGTGATCTTTTTTTTTTAAAATATATAGACTTACTGCGATCTTACTTAATGGTAAGTGAAAATGCAGCCTAAGATATTGCGCGCTTGTCTAGAAGATGCCCATTCACTCTTGATTCAAAGACACCCATTATAGTTAGTTGGAAAAACGGAAGCCGGAAGGGCATTCCAAATTTTTGCGGTGCGTATTAGGAGCGAGAAAGCAAAGCGCTTTCCTTTAATATATTAAACCGATTATGGGTATGTTTAGTCTACACTGCCAATGCTGACTGGCAGTGTAGATTGCCCTTCCAAGTTAGCCCGCTATCATCTTAGACTGCATCTTCACTTATCACCAGGTGAGATTGCCGTCAAGGACTATCTTATCGTCGAATAAAATAGCTATACCTAATCAAAAATTGTAATATGAATGTCCTCCAGAATAATACAAATCCTCATGACCGAAATAGTACACTATGGTACATGTGTAAAAGTTGGTGATTACCGCTGAGGTGCTATTGAGACCCGAGCCGTTAGGTGAGGGTCTTAAGGTAGCCGAGGACGGTAATCATCAATATACACGTGTATCATACGACATTTTTCAACACACTTGTGAAGAAAATAATACTAAAATAGTACATTATGGTACAAAACAGTGAAAACGAGTTGTGAAAATTTTTTCGCAATGGCGGGAAAAATTAATGTTGTTCTTTTGTTCGCCCTCTTGAGATGCTCTTGAGGGCAGGCAAAGATCGACGACCATACAGCCTATTCAGGTGTTTATTTGATTTAATCAGTTTTCCGGAATGCGCGCGCACCTTTAATGGCCATAGACTAAAAGAATGAGGTTTCTTTTTTTTGGCTTTTCTCTTATAGCCACGTATAAAATGGGGAATTTCCAGTTTTCTTTATTACAGAAAAAACAAAAGTTATATTTGAGTGACAGTTTTATTTATTAAACACGTACAAGTTGAAATTATCTATTTAAAGACGAAGTTGTATGAAATGAGCAAGCAATAGGTATCAGTAGTATAGAAAGCCGGTTTCAGCTCACTCCCAGCCTAGGCCAAAAAAAAAAAAGTGCGGCCAGGCCAAAAAAATAAAAAAAGTGTGCCCACCCCCCAAAAAAAGTGCGCCTAGGCCAAAAAAATAGTGTGCCTAGGCCAAAAAATTGTGCAGCCAGGGCAAAAAAAAAGGGTCAGGGCAAAAAAATGGGTGAGGGCGATCCGAAAAAAAAGAGGCCCGCCGCAGGCGAAAAATTTTTGGCTAAAATTCCAATAAGACGAATTCCAATTGGAATTCCAATCATTGGAATTCCAATTGAAGAGTTTAGTATTTCCACTTCCTAATAGATGGCGCTGCTTGTCAAGGCATAAAATGGTACGCTACTGTAAGATAGATGATGTAATGGGGCGACTTAAAATGGCACGCTACTACAAGGTAGATGGCGTTGAGTGTTTTAAGTGTGATATATTTTCCGTCCTATTTCGTGTTGGATTTTCCATTCCCATTGGTTATGAGAGTGAGAGAATGTAGAGTGCACCAGTGTTTGTGTACACACTTGTGCACTATAATACCTCCTGTGGTTAAACTTGTATCACTACCAGACAACACTTATTGATATCGCATAGAACCTAAATGCCCGGCCTACGGCCGGGCAGCGGAACTTTTATGTTTTAACCTAACCTAACCTAGCTAGTAAATTAGGTTAGCCTAATTGCTCGAAGTGCTCCAGGCACCCACTAATGTTTGTTACACAAGAAATTCATTCCAAAGAATCGAACCTGTCAGTTAAACAGAGCGAGCGCACTAACCACTGTACCAAGGAGGTCACATACCTGCTTGCTTTGAACAAAGACCCTTTTCCTTTCGTCGCATTCCTACGTTTTTTTTAACCGAATTCAAAATAAAAAAGGTTATGCACTTTATGTTTGCAAAATACGAATTAAAAGTCAATTAAACGTTTAAAAAAATCAAATAATAACTTCTCTCTCATTATTGATGTTCTTTTGAATGAGAAAATATAATTCTATATTGATTAATCATTTATAGATTTAAATATGATTATGCACTAATTAATGTTTGTTACACAAGAAATGCATTTCAAAAAATTGAACCTAGGACTTCTCAGTTAATATAAAACCATAACACTCACCACTGCGCCCTTAGAGGTCTTCATGCGCTTTCTACCTGGTAGGACAATAGACCCTTGCATTCCAACGTTTTTGTGTTTTTGATGTTTTTTGAATGAGAAAATAGAATTCTATATTGATCAATCATTTATAGATTTAAATATGATTATGCACTCGCAAATGTTTGTTCCACAAGAAATTCATTTCAAAGAATCGAATCCAAGACCTATAAACACACATACGTGCTACTCATTTTTAGGTAATAGTAGGAAAAGGTCGTCTACCTGTTAACGAACAAGAGACCTTTTTCCATCCCCGAACCATTTCTTAAGTTTTTGCGCTTTTAACCGAATTCAAAATAAAGATTATTCTGTATTTATGTAACTCGTACGTTAAGTCGTAAGTAAGTACAAATAAAGGTTTCAAAAAATCGAATAACAACTTCTGAATTAATAAATGAGTGAATATGAAAAACGGTAAACTTGAAAATACTTTGAGTAACTAGCTATTGAATGGTGTATTTAGATCACATCTTCGACACGTACGAACTTGGTTGATTTTTTTGTACTCTTTACATCCCCATTATCTTTGGGTAGGATATGGATACAAAAAATTATATTGCCTACAGATGCATGGGACATCAGGCACTCAAGACATGTTAATTCATGTCTAAAACATGTGTGTATAAAAAGGCCCCATTCTAGTTTTCTATCATAAATTTAGCTTGTGTCAGCTCGTGAGCATCTCTATAAAGTCTTAAATATTACTAATTACCAGTCTAGGAATATTGTGTTGTGAATCTACATATTTCCGTTCATTATGGTGGTAAGTGCGTAATTATACTTGTTATTATTTAAATTATATTTGTAGCTAACATATCGATTCGTTATTATTGGGCTACTTTTTGAAATTTTATAAATATAATTAGTTTATTACAGTAATTACATTACAGTATAATATTATAAAGGCTAAAGTTTGTATGTGTATGTTTGTTACTCCTTTACGCCACAAGAAATGAGCCGAATTGGCTGAAATTTGGAATGGATCCAGGATTTAAACATAGGCTACATTTTATCATGGAAAATTAAAGATTCCCTACGAGAATTAAAAAAACCTTAATATACGCGGACATCATCTAGTGTAATTCTATAAATTGAATAATCTCCTTTTTATTTCAGGACTCGGAAAATGAAATCAGTTATAAGAATTATTATTATCCACTCAATGTGTCAGATGATCAAGATGCAAGTGATTGTATGACAAATAATAAAAAGACTGCTTCAAAAAGGATCAAAACAATGGAACAAAATAATATAGATGTGTTTTTTGAACATCCAAAGAAAAAGAAGAGGGCAACTACTTCTTCATCTGTGGCTCAGGCGATTGATGGAGGTCTGTCGTATATCTCATCGAATGATGCTGACAGTACAAACGCAAGTCATCTCATCAAAATAGATGTCTATGACATGAAGAATCTGAAAGGGGTTTCACCTCTTGAATACTGGAAATATGCAGATTTACGATTAAAGTACTATGTGAATTCAGACGCTGATAAATTTTATCTCAGCACTCGAGATATTATTTACAACATAACAAAGCAGATCGCAGGAAGACATGATTGTAAAAAATATTTTGTCGAGAGAGATAACAAGCAATAACAATAGCTATAAATTATTCCATCCCAAAAAATAAAACTATTTAAAAGATAGCATCGTTGCCTGCAAATCAAGACCCATGTCACTTAACGTAAATAAATTTTAAAAATAATGTGCAGTCTCCCTATACCTGGAGTTTTTGTTGAATTAGTTAACCGAGTCCCCCACTCTTCGACAACAGAACAAAGTATAAAAGTGTTTTGCCTTGAGAGGTGAACTTCATATTCCATCTCACTACGTTCAACTACGAGTATACGATGTCGTCTCAACCTTCTCAACTGTGTGAACTGAGCGAGACCATTTACGATACAGAAATGGTTTCGCTATGTGAAGAAGCAGAAGCGGAACTGAATTTTGAAGATATGGAGTTGTGTGAGGATTCACAAGATGGGGATCATTTTGCCTGCCTAAGCCCTAGTCCGAGCCTTTACAGTCCAGTTGACTTCATTCCAATCGAAGATGCATTATTCGGAATACGAGGAGGACCAACAACTGATGATGAAGACTCTGAGCAAGATCATTCGTTTTCATCACAGCGTACCCTTAAGTTATAGTTACTTAGTATTTAGGTAGTCTTATGTTTATTTTTAGTAAAAAAATGTTATTTAAGATTTGTATATAAATAAAACTATAATTATTCAAAACAATATTTTTTATTTCATCTCCTTATAAATAAAGTTGTAAACATACATTGTAAAAGTTGATCATTATACAAAGTATTATCAGTAAATATATTAAGGAATTGTGACATTGAGATGTTGTTATATTTAAAATATATATAAACTAAACAATACATTCCACAAAATGAACTTAAATAGTTCTGAAGTACTTTGTTATTATGGGTCCACTTCTTACAGTTGGTTTTTAGGAACATTTCATGATAATCCGTTGGTTTTCGACCAAACGAATCAAAATATTCACCGACACCATTAGTATCCACATATATTGCTACCCAATGAGATCCAGGTTTTGTATCTGGATCTAAATTGGAAATTAAATAAGCTGGTGGTGTTAAATATATCGGTATCTTATTTGCTGCAAAAACATTGAATTGAATATTGGGATCGATTATTTTTAAATATTTTCCAATCTCTGCGGTATTCATTGAAACTAAAATTGAAATAAATTTAGAGCAAATAAGACTTACAAATAAGATAATCTTCTTGATACAATGAGTGATTAACAAATGACTTAAAAATTGAATATCTCCATTTTTATAGTAAATTTTTAACTATTGTAGTCTAAATTAACATCTCGATTTTTATTAATTTCAATTACGTTATCAAACTCTGCGTATACAATACAATTAAGAGTTGTAGTTAGAGCTCTTTCAAATCGAACTTCAAATCTTACACTACCTCGTTTTATGAGATTCCAGTGGGAGTTTGAATTAGCAGATAAATCAGGAGTTAAATCAAAGGCAAGCAGACAATATCCATTATTATACTCCTCCTTAGAGACATCATTCCCTTCATTCAAAAAATGAATTCCTGTTCCAGAGAATAAAGTATGATATGCACTTGTGAACATATTATCATCAAAAGAGGGTGTTAATGTTTTTGATGGTATAGATTGACCATCAACATATAAACCGAACAGATTAAGACCGTGATTACCAAAATTAAAAGGATTAGTATTTAAAGTTCCATTGAAAGCTGAGTTTCCTACGAAACCAATAATACATCTTTTGGGAATTTGTCCTAAAAATACATTATCAAGCATTTTTCCTTGGATGCCCGATGGGATCGTTAAGACTTTAACTTCAGCACGAGTGATAGGATATTTTGCAGTTGTAGTAGCTAATACTTTCTCATGTGCAATTAATACACTCGGATTGATCCGAACTTTGCGCATTATAAGGCTAGCACTAGATATATGCACTTTGAATTTACTATCTGCCATTGAACACATAAGATTAAAAGTATCTTTAGAACGTACTAGTTTTAGACGCATTTCAACACCGTTGATTAAAAACTTATCTTGATTAAAAATATCAGCATGTATGTGTCCAATCATTTCAATAATTTGACTTTCCTTTGCTAATTCTTCTCTTTTTGCATATCCCTGATTTGAAGCATCACATGAATCCATTTTTGAGGCTGTATCTTTATACCAAAGCCCACAAGTAAGATGAGATTTCTTAGCAGCTGTACCATAGTTAAGCAAAGTCTCGATGTAAGCACGATACCCATAAGTGTTGTTTGGTGGTGATACGAGTTTTTGATTTAAATATATATCAACCTGACTAAAAAGCGAGTGCAGCCAATTATTAACTGGAGCAACATTTGACGTCGCCGCAATGTTAGTTGCATCAGTATTCTGAATTTTAGCTTTTATGTGAAGTAGGGTATGAGATAAATCAATATAATCATCTCCATTTCCTGGTACTAAAAACTCAATGGGTCCATCATCGGTCAATGATGAAATGGGGTTGTAATGGATCCACTGACCTCCTTCAATACTAGTTTGAGTCGATGGTAGAGCAAACAAATCCAACTCAGATTTTACGCATTCACAGGAGTGATGATGTAAAAATGACATTTTTTAATTTTAACTTTTATGAAAAATATCCTGAATATTACTTTGTTTAATTTTCTTAGTACCGCTCCGTTTGAGAGTGTTTTTAGGAGTGATACGTTTCCGTTTTTGTCGTCTAATTTTATATCCTGATCCTCTCATTATTGAATCAATTTTTTTGTCAGCTTTTTCTTTTAAATTCGAAGTTGCTGTTTTTAAACGTGACCTGATAGATTCATCCATTGGTTGCACATTTAACATATCAGACAGTAGACCCACACCAGCATTCAAAGCTTCTTTACCCACAACTTTTGCACCACTTTTCAAAAGTGGAAGAACAGATCTGAATAGTCCGCCCAAAAAACTACCAATACCGTGACCTCGCTGATAAGGTGCACCTTTATAAATTGCACCTACACCTGTACCAGCTTGATGAGAATAATAATGTAAATACGGGCACGGCATTTGAAATATGTGTATTCACTTGATTCTCTTAAAATGTACTTTAATACACGTTGTCCCAAACTGGAATGGTACTTTTCGACCTGTACTCGTTCTTATATCTATTTCTATCACATCGAACTCTCTACGCATGACAGGTACGTAATGAGGCGGTGAAAAAATATGCATTTTATTTGCCCCGTATACATAGACTGTAGGATCTAGTGGTGCTATTCTGAGAAGAGGGGCCATAACATCACCAACAATCTGTGGTTCTATTATATCACAATAAATGAACAATTGAGATGGTAATCCTAATTTTAAATTATAAGGATATGTTCCGATATTATTTTGAATTAGATTTGTATTTGGTTCAAAACCAAGTTGTAAATATAATTTGGTTGACAACTTAAGCACATCAATTGCGTTATTCGCACATAATACTGATACTTGCTTCTTTATTTCATCATAGTTAAACATTATTCCAGCATCTGTATTTTTATTTAATTCAGCTACAATATGTTCAATGCTATCATAGTTCATGGCAGGAATACGGTTTCTATAGTGCACTAAAGAGTTTATATCTTCATCGGGTATTGTAATCCACTTTGATGTATAAATAACATTTTCATAGTCTCTAACCGTATACATAGTGCAAGGATATTGAAATTCTACAACTCCAACGTGCCATTCACCTTCCAAAATAAGCGATTTTGGTAATTTTGTTGAGAACGTGGTCGTCGTGTTTTCCGGGAAGTATTCCATTGAACTATTACTAAGTAAAGTTAAATAAAAATTGTCTTCCATCATCCTATCTGTTTAAGACTGGATTCTAAAATCCAACTGTTAAATTTGTCAGGATAACCTTTCCACTTGACAAGTACTTCTTTTCTGTTACCTGAGTAGCGAGACCGTAGTATTTTATCAATTTTATATTGAGTGGTGGGGTTATATGTAACTTTTTGTAGTTCATTCTCATAAAAAGTACCAACAATAGGTTCACTTTGTAGATCTTTAAGTGTGTAGACTACTCTAGACATGCTATTTTTTATACCAGTTATAATAAATATTTCATCACTCCAATTTGTCTCATATCCTTTTTGAAAAATGTGCTTATATTTTGTTATCCTTACATGATCTCCAATTGAAAACTTAGACTGTTGTTTAGCACTGATTTTATTGTATATATTTCCATATAAATTATTCCAAACTGTCATGATGTTATTAAAATTAACTTCAAATGGACACATTTTTATGCTTGAATGAAAACTATGATTATAAGAATAGAGTAAATCTTGTAAAATGTTAATATAAGTATAGGTATTTTTATGTGTAAAATAACGCCACATTTTAGTTTTTAATGTCCTTTGAAATCTCTCAACTATACTTGCTTTAATATCTGGGTTGTTGGTTGTGTAATAATTTACATTTTTACTTTTAAAGTACTGTCTAACATCTTTTGATACAAATTCAGTACCTTTATCTGATTGCAAGTGGGTAGGAGTAGTATTAGCTTCAGTAAATATGCTTTCAAATGCTTGTTTTATGCTTTCAGAATTTTTCTTCTTTAGTGCTCTAGCGAAAGCGTATTTACTAAAAACATCAATAACACAAAGAATATAATTGAAACCTTCATTATATTGAGAATAAGTACGCATATCACTTAAATCTGCTTGCCAAAGTTCATTAAGATTAGATAGAATATATTTATTCCGGGGGAATTTTCGATGCACAGGCTTATGTAAAGTATAAGTTTCCTGAGCTTGCAACCATTCTTTCACTTGCTTTCTATTCATTTTACCTTTTAATGCTCTTTTTAATTTCTCTGCACTTCCGTAACCAGCGGGATTGGATACATCATAATAAATATCTTTTATGTCTAATATGGATTCCATCTTTCCCAAATGTCTTGTTTTTTCCTTAGTCTGTATGATGAAGTTTTTGGACTTTTATCATCAGATGGAGAACTATGTTCTCTGAATTTTGGAGATATGTTACTAATATTTTCAGAAGCTTGAGGATTACCAATACATATTAAGGGAACCCCTATATCTTTTATAGTTTGGATAAATATTTCCCATCCATTAGGTTTGGAGCGTTTTAATGGTCTTAGGGTATAATTCACTAGATCCACTATATTACTACCATCTACAACTTCATTATCTACGACTATTGATCCATCCTTTTTCCAGCAAATTTTTTCTTTATTATTTAGCAGAGCATTTAATAATATATCACCTTTTTTCCTATACGTTTTCGGTATTAATTTGTTTATATAAGTAGGGGAATATAAAAAATCAATTGGTAGCCCCTGTACGTGCTTATCATCCTCTGATTCCTCATAAACTGTTGAATCATTGTCTTTCATTTCCTTTTTAAAGATACTGTTATTGTCATAGCTTCGATCGTCCTCCACAGTCACTGGTAATTTAATTGGTTTTCTCTCTCCTTCAGTTATATGGAGATATCTCTGTAAAATTTGTGTGTACAGTGACCATTTTTCACGATCATCAAGTTTACTTTTCAGTATTTTTTGCATTTCTTTATCTAATCTTGATAAAGAATCGTCAGATGCAATATTTTTTGATTTTAACCTTTCAATAACCTCTGGTTCAATAAGAACCATTTTTTTTGCGTGTTCCATTTTTTATATTAAATTAAACAGTCCACTTAAAACAGCTCCCAAAATAATAGGTAGAAATGCTCCCCCTTTCTGAATTATAATACGTTTTCGTGATTTATTTCTCCCTTTCTTTATTAATTTTCTCAGAATAGTTTTGTGTTTTTTTAACTTGGCCTTCTCACAATCCTTCAAAGGTAGTTTACCATTTAGTATATTGAAAATACACTCACAAATACAATTGATTTCCTCGTCCTTACAAGCTTTCAATAAGGCTGTGCGGAATTTCGGTTGAAGTGTGTGTAAAGCCTTTAGTAAATTTTTGTGTGTTTTTACTCGTGCAGACATTATTTTAGAATGAATCTGAATACATATTTATATTAACTTTGTAGAAAAGAAACAATTCAGTTTTACAGAAGATTCTCTTGTCTCTTTATTGGGGGTATTTTCTTTAAATATTTCTTTGATATACTCACAAACACGATTAATTTCTTCTTTCTTAAGAGAGCGAAGTAAAATTTTACGATATTTTGGTTTAAATGTTTGTAATGCACACCTTAACTTTTTTGAATCTAGCGTGCTGCTTCCTTCAACCATTATTTGTTACTGACAAGAACTGAGTGATGTAAACCATATTTAAACCCCTTTTTAGGGATGTATACCACACAATCATTAGAGCTACTATCTATCTTAGTTTTAAAACGACATGAATCATTTGTATTTTGCTTTAAATCAATCATTAAATAGCCATGAGGCTCAGTAGTGGCATCTTTATAAGCCTCTTCAACAAACTTTGAATTCTCTGGAAATACTTGACGTGCTAAATGACGAATTTGTGTTCGATCTCTGGGATTTTTAAAGTAAATTATGTAACTTGTATTCAGAGAAATATCTCGTTGGCCTTTCCCTTGATGAAAAAGATTTTGTGTGATATAAAAAACACTTAAATTTCTGTGGTGACTACCTTTAGTAAAAATATCAACAACACGACCATCTGACTCCCTCATGAGATCGTCAAGTATAATTAATTGAGGATGTTTTCCATCAAACATATTCATTTCAGGAATTCCTTGAATGTAAGTTACATTTTCTAGATTATATAGAGGCTGCATTTCATCGTAGCACCATAAAACTTGATCAAATCGTGTATTACATATATAATTACAGTGTTTCAAGAAATTTGTCACAAAATGTGATTTACCACATCCACTCGGTCCAGCAACTATAGCAGTAAATGGATGGAGAAAATGATACATGTTCAAAATACGTGTTGCTTTAGTTAAATTAGATAAAGAAATGGGGAATAAAGTGACACAACATCGATTTAAGTAATACATTTATTTATAATTATACAATTTATTTTTCTATACAATTTATAACTTAAGGCTACATCTATCCATTCTTATAATTACTTAAAAAATATCATCAATGATTCTTACTGCTAAACATTATTAAACGACTTTATTTTGTAATGACCCCAAGCTAAGGTGTTGGTAGAGTTATTAACTAAAAACCGTTTTGTATCTGAATGTGATAATGATATTTTATTCGTTTTTTGAGTAAATATTATATGCTTTATCGATCTGAATCTATACATCTCACATAGTTCATTTTTTTGTTCAAATAAAACTGTTTTATAATTCTGCATTTTGAAATTTTTGGTAACCGATTTGTTTACACCTTTTGCCTTAGCAATGAATTTATTTTGTGCATTAAAAGCATACACTTTTGATCTCAAACCAACAAATTCAGTCATAATGTTACCATTATTTTCATCCTTAAAATAGCCAATTTTTTTTTTATTCATCAAGGGAATATCAAAACTATTATTAGGGGGATAATCCGAAGTATCGAAGTATTTATTTAAGTCAGGTTTAATGTCATCATAAAAGTTATCAGTAAAAATCTGATATATGAAGCTGTCAGTGTCAGTATATAACATTTTACAATTTGAGCCATATTTCTTTTTCATATACTTATAATGGAAATCATACATAAGCGTTTTAGAAATATCTAAAATACAAAATCCTAAGTAAATAGGTTTATTGTAAAGTAATTTCGTTTTTTTCAATTGTATAGCAACCAAATTTTCCGAAAATATTGAGACACTATGAAATTCAGGTCTCGCAATAAGTTTTTGAACACCAACAGATTTTCCCTTATCTTCCCAATGTGTACATAGTTTAACATCAACACGTTTTTCAATGTTCTCCATTGTTTTTCCGAATATTGAATTATTCATTAACTTATAAAAATCCTTTTCAAAATCAGATTGTGCAGATGTACGCAACTGTGTATTTAAATCAATATATTTTTGTAACCAAGGACTTTGATTAAATTTTAAAATCCTATGAATTTTTTTTAGTTTTAAGCCCATTTCTAGACACTGTACAAGATTTCTATAATGAATAACATACTTAGTTTTATCAAATAGATTTGGAACTAATTTTATAGTTTTACTCCCTCCAGCAAGTATATTCTCTGGACAAAGAGGAAAATCGGTATGTAAGTCATGTAAAGTTTCAGGGTATTCTAAATCTACTTCTAGAATATAACCCACATCAGAATCAATTGGTATGTTGAAATTAGTTTCACAACTTACCCATTCAAAAGCCCCCGTTGGAAGGTATTGAGACATAGCCCAACCATATAAATTATTAGCATCTAAGTATGTGAGATAAGATGATTGGATTTTCTGATTAAAATTTGCCATGTGCTTATTATTAGCTTGCGCATAACGGTTACTGCACTGTGAAACACCGCCGCGTATACCTGATTTCACAAATGCAATTTTTTCAAAATCTGTTAGTAAATCTAACGTTATTTGTGTGTACTTTAACATTGCATCCCAACTAAGACCTGGTGCAGTATAATATTGCGCAGGATCTAAATCATAAGTTTTAATACATACATTTCTAAAATTTTCAAATATATCTGCTAAAAGTAACACATCCGTTTTGAGATATAAATCAGAGTAATCACTCATATTACGACATTTAAAATGATTCCAAACATCTCTAGCATGTTTATAATCCTCATTTGAAACAGTACTGTTTGTAAGTGTACTGAAAAATTGATCCTGTGTTGGGAGTGACGTTAACTTTAAGGAGTCAAAAGATGTCATACATTCGTATGGGTATACACCCTTACGTTTTAAATAATAAATATCTTTTTCACTTTGAAAATTTCTTCGCAATTCGATGAAGTCTTTATCATTTAAATTATTTGTTAAGGATTCTAGACTACTAGATAAAAATTTAAAAGAATCAATAAACCTCAATTCAATTTGTTTGTCCATGATTTTTATCTTTTTTGAAAATGAAATATATCGTTCTTTATTTTGGGGTATGACATTTATCCCACCTTCTGAGAAATTCAATGCGTGCACAATGAAATGAGCATCATAGTTACTAAGGTTATGTAAAATTATCGGTATAAATTGAGGAATTTCTAACTTTTTACTACAGCTTTTGTGACAGACACCTACTAAACCTCCGGTGTATTTATTATATGCTATTTCGTAATCCGATTTCAGTTCTTTTTCACATATATAACATGTGGATGTCCTAGATAATTTTTTGTTATCATTTGTTGTCAGAGGTAGTGGATAAACTTCAATTAAATGCTCATCATAAATTCGTTTTATATCATCATTTAAAGTCTCCATAAACACTTTGGCACAGTCGGTACCTGTATAAGTTTTATATACTGATAGACTATTATTAAATGTACATTTGATATAGTATCCAAAGCTATATACTTCATGTTTTTGAAAATTTGCTGTGTATGAGGTAGTTGGATCATTATCACAACCTTGTATAGGACTTAAAAATGCTTCAAAATCTGCGTAAACAACAAAAGGCAATTTGAGCTTTCTTTCATATTTATTAAATGTTAGTTTAGCTTGTGTGATATCGGGCAAATCAGTTCTAATATGATTACAATCAAACTCTTGATGGGATTTCAATTTAATATCTGATTGAAAATATAGTAAGCAACCATCACAAATAAATACAGCATGGATATGTTTGGTTAATTGTCGACCAACTAGCCTAGAAAGATTCTTTATATAACAATAATGACCATTCGAACCATTATTTACGTATAATAAATTTATGTGTTTCTGTTTTCGACATTTTGTGAAATAGAGAGGACCAATAATCTTCGTAGAATTGCTTTTTGTGTCATGTTCAATTCCAAAAACATTTATACTAATATTATTTAAGGTTTCAAATTTGTTGATATCTTTTAATTGTACTGGAAATGGAATATTTGAAAAATCTAAAGAGTTTTGTTTCGATATATATGAATTCACTCTGTCGGCATTTTTTTGAACAGGATACAAAGCGGAAAGTATAGCCCATTGAAAACATTTATTGTCATTATTTTTAACATTAATAATAGCAAGTTTATGTTTAATATCTATGGGTAAATCTATATAAGAGTTCCCTTTTAAAGGGTTTAATTTATTTATATTTAAATCCACATAATTAATTTTTTTAAGACTCCAACCACTATCTTTCTTTTCAAAATTACAAACTTTACTCGAAGTTTCAGTTAATAAATCCGAGTAAATGATGTTAATTTCATCACCTAAACAGAATGTATAGTTACACGTTTGAAAGTCAAAGGAAGTTTCTAAGTTTTTTGTTGCCTGAATAAAATCTCCGTTTAAAATGAAGTTAACTTTAATTAAAGTATGCTCTTTTAAAAGCGTATGAAGCAAGTCATGAACAGAATTTTTAATTGAATCAAGAAAAGCTTCAGGTGTCTGAAATTGTGAATTATTATTGGAAATCCTGTATGTTGCTATTCGTCGACCGAAGGCATTTTCTATTAATTGCACATTGGTTAAGTTTTGAACCGAACTATTAAGAAGTACGTTATTTATATGTTTTTTGCTTCTAAGGTGGTTAGAATAGTACTTTTGATTCACATTTAATTTACAGTAAGAACACTCGATACTATGATATTTTGTAGAACTTACAAATAAGGACGATTCTCCCCCCGTTGATCTTGCTGTAGTCAATGGTTCCGTAGATGTAGAAGGTTCTTGAGAACATGGTTGCTTACTCGTAGAGTTTGTGACTGTAGTAGCTTTTCTTTTCACTCCGGCTCCAGTTTGCTTTGAACTGAAAAATAAAAATTGATATAATAAAACATATTTTCTATAAAATAAACGTTACACTAATCTTTTATTTAAATATAATTTACCATTTGTAACACACATATTACAATATGCTTTCATAGGAAATACACCGTCAATTTCATCAGAATGAGGAAAAATTGAAGTACGATGACCACTACATGGTGTATAAAACGGTTTAATCTCTGGGTCATCTAACATCCATCTAGGGAGTCTATCAGAGATATACCACAACCGTATGTATCTATGCATCTTATTTAACACAAATGATTTAGAAAATACACTTATTTCATCATTGGAAAAAGCTTCCATTATTAATATTTTTCTATCACAACTTCTCTCTGAATGAGTGTAGCTAACGTCTTAACCGAGTATTTATACGTAAATAGCCCCTCCCCATCAGCGTTATGTTTGAACAAGTTTGAACTGATCAGGTTGATGGTAGCTGTTAGATTAGTAAAAATTTATAGTCGTGCACCCAAGCCTCGATGAATCGTTTGAAATATAATAGATTAAAATAAATACTGTTCATGGAAAAAATGATGAATAAAAAATACTCACGAATAAACTTGATTTCGGTCGGCTTCCATGCATATGTTAACTAACTCGGCGTTCAATTCTGCTTCTTCACAATTTTCAACCAATTCTTCATTGTAAACAGAGTCGTTAAAAGCACACAGTTGACACAACATTGTTGTGGATAGCGAGATGGAATATGACTTGATTGTGTTAGAACAGCACTCTTTTATAATTTGTTTCGTCTGTATTCACAGACAAATAGTAGGGAGACTGCACATTATTTTAAAAATTTATTTACGTTAAGTGACATGGGTCTTGATTTGCAGGCAACGATGCTATCTTTTAAATAGTTTTATTTTTTGGGATGGAATAATTTATAGCTATTGTTATTGCTTGTTATCTCTCTCGACAAAATATTTTTTACAATCATGTCTTCCTGCGATCTGCTTTGTTATGTTGTAAATAATATCTCGAGTGCTGAGATAAAATTTATCAGCGTCTGAATTCACATAGTACTTTAATCGTAAATCTGCATATTTCCAGTATTCAAGAGGTGAAACCCCTTTCAGATTCTTCATGTCATAGACATCTATTTTGATGAGATGACTTGCGTTTGTACTGTCAGCATCATTCGATGAGATATACGACAGACCTCCATCAATCGCCTGAGCCACAGATGAAGAAGTAGTTGCCCTCTTCTTTTTCTTTGGATGTTCAAAAAACACATCTATATTATTTTGTTCCATTGTTTTGATCCTTTTTGAAGCAGTCTTTTTATTATTTGTCATACAATCACTTGCATCTTGATCATCTGACACATTGAGTGGATAATAATAATTCTTATAACTGATTTCATTTTCCGAGTCCTGAAATAAAAAGGAGATTATTCAATTTATAGAATTACACTAGATGATGTCCGCGTATATTAAGGTTTTTTTAATTCTCGTAGGGAATCTTTAATTTTCCATGATAAAATGTAGCCTATGTTTAAATCCTGGATCCATTCCAAATTTCAGCCAATTCGGCTCATTTCTTGTGGCGTAAAGGAGTAACAAACATACACATACAAACTTTAGCCTTTATAATATTATACTGTAATGTAATTACTGTAATAAACTAATTATATTTATAAAATTTCAAAAAGTAGCCCAATAATAACGAATCGATATGTTAGCTACAAATATAATTTAAATAATAACAAGTATAATTACGCACTTACCACCATAATGAACGGAAATATGTAGATTCACAACACAATATTCCTAGACTGGTAATTAGTAATATTTAAGACTTTATAGAGATGCTCACGAGCTGACACAAGCTAAATTTATGATAGAAAACTAGAATGGGGCCTTTTTATACACACATGTTTTAGACATGAATTAACATGTCTTGAGTGCCTGATGTCCCATGCATCTGTAGGCAATATAATTTTTTGTATCCATATCCTACCCAAAGATAATGGGGATGTAAAGAGTACAAAAAAATCAACCAAGTTCGTACGTGTCGAAGATGTGATCTAAATACACCATTCAATAGCTAGTTACTCAAAGTATTTTCAAGTTTACCGTTTTTCATATTCACTCATTTATTAATTCAGAAGTTGTTATTCGATTTTTTGAAACCTTTATTTGTACTTACTTACGACTTAACGTACGAGTTACATAAATACAGAATAATCTTTATTTTGAATTCGGTTAAAAGCGCAAAAACTTAAGAAATGGTTCGGGGATGGAAAAAGGTCTCTTGTTCGTTAACAGGTAGACGACCTTTTCCTACTATTACCTAAAAATGAGTAGCACGTATGTGTGTTTATAGGTCTTGGATTCGATTCTTTGAAATGAATTTCTTGTGGAACAAACATTTGCGAGTGCATAATCATATTTAAATCTATAAATGATTGATCAATATAGAATTCTATTTTCTCATTCAAAAAACATCAAAAACACAAAAACGTTGGAATGCAAGGGTCTATTGTCCTACCAGGTAGAAAGCGCATGAAGACCTCTAAGGGCGCAGTGGTGAGTGTTATGGTTTTATATTAACTGAGAAGTCCTAGGTTCAATTTTTTGAAATGCATTTCTTGTGTAACAAACATTAATTAGTGCATAATCATATTTAAATCTATAAATGATTAATCAATATAGAATTATATTTTCTCATTCAAAAGAACATCAATAATGAGAGAGAAGTTATTATTTGATTTTTTTAAACGTTTAATTGACTTTTAATTCGTATTTTGCAAACATAAAGTGCATAACCTTTTTTATTTTGAATTCGGTTAAAAAAAACGTAGGAATGCGACGAAAGGAAAAGGGTCTTTGTTCAAAGCAAGCAGGTATGTGACCTCCTTGGTACAGTGGTTAGTGCGCTCGCTCTGTTTAACTGACAGGTTCGATTCTTTGGAATGAATTTCTTGTGTAACAAACATTAGTGGGTGCCTGGAGCACTTCGAGCAATTAGGCTAACCTAATTTACTAGCTAGGTTAGGTTAGGTTAAAACATAAAAGTTCCGCTGCCCGGCCGTAGGCCGGGCATTTAGGTTCTATGCGATATCAATAAGTGTTGTCTGGTAGTGATACAAGTTTAACCACAGGAGGTATTATAGTGCACAAGTGTGTACACAAACACTGGTGCACTCTACATTCTCTCACTCTCATAACCAATGGGAATGGAAAATCCAACACGAAATAGGACGGAAAATATATCACACTTAAAACACTCAACGCCATCTACCTTGTAGTAGCGTGCCATTTTAAGTCGCCCCATTACATCATCTATCTTACAGTAGCGTACCATTTTATGCCTTGACAAGCAGCGCCATCTATTAGGAAGTGGAAATACTAAACTCTTCAATTGGAATTCCAATGATTGGAATTCCAATTGGAATTCGTCTTATTGGAATTTTAGCCAAAAATTTTTCGCCTGCGGCGGGCCTCTTTTTTTTCGGATCGCCCTCACCCATTTTTTTGCCCTGACCCTTTTTTTTTGCCCTGGCTGCACAATTTTTTGGCCTAGGCACACTATTTTTTTGGCCTAGGCGCACTTTTTTTGGGGGGTGGGCACACTTTTTTTATTTTTTTGGCCTGGCCGCACTTTTTTTTTTTTGGCCTAGGCTGGGAGTGAGCTGAAACCGGCTTTCTATACTACTGGTATCTTGGCAATAGGTAGGATCTTTTTTGTAATAGAAACTTTTTTAAGAACACAGCAACTCACCCAATAAAATTAAAAAAAAAAATTCTATAACTCACATTGTGAATAATAGTAATCAAAAGTCACAGTTTGAGTTAGAGGTGTCATTGTGTGCCTAGTTGCGGTGAACCGGGAGCCCCTTTATGAGCAAGTGTGTTGAAATAGTACATTATGGTACAAGTGTCAAAGTTGGTGATTACCGCTGAGGCGCTATTGAGACCCGAGCCGTTAGGTGAGGGTCTTAAGGTAGCCGAGGACGGTAATCATCAATGTACACGTGTATCATACGACGTTTTTCAACACACTTGTGAAGAAAATAATACTAAAATAGTACATTATGGTACAAAACAGTGAAAACGAGTTGTGAAAATTTTTTCGCAATGGCGGGAAAAATTTATGTTGTTCTTTTGTTCGCCCTCTTGATGCTCTTAAGGGCAGACAAAGATCGACAACCATACAGCCTATTATATAGACTATTCAGGTGTTTATTTGATTTAATTAGTTTTCCGGAATGCGCGCGCACCTTTAATGGCCATAGACTAGAAGAATGAGGTTTCTTTTTTTTTTTGGCTTTTCTCTTATAGCCACGTACAAAATGGGGAATTTCCAGTTTTCTTTATTACAGAAAAAAACAAAAGTTATATTTGAGTGACAGTTTTATTTATTAAACACGTACAAGTTGAAATTATCTATTTAAATACGAAGTTGTATGAAATGAGCAAGCAATAGGTATCTTGGCAATAGGTAGGATCTTTTTTGTAATAGAAACTTTTTTAAGAACAAAGCAACTCAACCAATAAAATTAAAAAAAATAATTCTATAACTCACATTGTGAATAATAGTAATCAAAAGTCACAGTTTGAGTTAAAGGTGTCATTGTGTGCCTAATTGCGGTGAACCGGGAGCCACTTTATGAGCAAGTGTGTTGAAAAAAATATTATACTTGTATTCCCTAGTACAATAAAATTTAAAACATTTTCCACAAACCCCCAGACGCTGTAAAATTTTATTACACTCCTCAAGTTTAATTAGCAACGTCAACTTCATTGTTTGACTCCGTGTTTATATTATTCGCTCCACGGCCTCTCACGTATTCAGTAATCTAGCACATTTAAATGTGTAAAACGTTTTGGTTTTAATGGTGGACTTTTATGAATTGGACATTAAGAACTTTATTTGTAGGCACTTTATTACAATAACGATGAAATATAGTGCTATAAGAAAAAATATTCATATCCAATACTTTTGAAAGACATTTCCCACGATACCGCACGCAATGGGGTAGACGAGTAAAAAAAACATCATCCCCTTTACGCGTAGGGGAGGTACTTACCGAAAATAATAGTCATTTTCAAAATTTTATTCTACACTTTTTCGGCGTAATTAATATGCATAACCTTGCCAAATTACAGCTCTTTGTACCAATATGCTGCAAACAGACGGACAGACGGACGGACTTGGCGAAACTATAAGGGTTCCTTCTACTACGGAGCTCTAATAAATTAAAACCATTTCAATAATCATATTTACAGGAAATACACGCCGTCCAAGTGGTCGTTAATGGGCATGGCGCCCAAAACACTGGCGCTATTACCTCGTTGGATAACGAGGCTTAGCCGTTGGGCTAAATAAGCGCCTAGCTCTTTGGTCACCTGAGGCGTGGATCAATTTTTGGGACACGACATTTATAAAATTATTCGTAACCGATGACCCTTAAAAGCAAACGCTGCAAAAACGTAGTCCGGTTAAACGTAACGGTTGGAACGGCCGCGGCATCACAAAACGTTAAAGCAGTTTGTTAAGTTAAAGTAATAAAAACCTTTCTATTCCTGACACTCTGTAGGCCTTTGTGTAGGCCAAACTTTCAGCTATTATGATAAGTCAAGACTTTTAAGTGTTGCCGTTTTAGAAAACTGCAGATTCTATTGAGAAGAGCCAGCTACAATACAAGTAGTCGACGAACTTTTTAATGAATTTCGTAATATAGAAACAGTTTTTTTTATTTTATTCGTTGGCAAGATAGTCCTTAACTGCGATCTCACCTGATGGTAAGTGATGATGCAGTCTAAGATTATAGCGGACTAACTTGGAACGGGTATAGCAGTGTAGATTCAACTCATATCTCCTAATCGGTTTTTACACGCCATCGTGCCGGAATGCTAAATCGCTTGTCGCCACGTCTTTGACGGTAGGGTGGTAACTAGCTACCCCTAAAGCCTCCCACCAGACCAGGCCAGAGACGATTTAGAAATTACACATTCCCAAATTGCCCCCGCCGGAAAAAAAAGAGTACCTACCTATCCCAAAGCATGCAGTTGTGAAGTGGGATTAAAAGGTATTGAAAACTGAAAAGTCTTACGTAAGAAAGGAGTGCAAAGAGTAATTAGGACGGAGTTATTGTTACCGTCAGTTTCGAGGGAACGGGGGCGTCCTCTTTTGATATGTTGCGGTTTGAGAACTTACTATTTGAAATGAAAATGAAATTGTGTACTCAAGGCAAAACGATTTTTTTTTAAGCTATTGCATAGCTTCTATCGCGGGCCAGCGTGGAGACCGAATCCAGAAATTCCGTAACGAAAATAACCTGACACGGGACTCCTCTACGGTGAGCTGCTAGATGGCGCATTTTTTATCAACGCCATCTAGCGGTGAACCGCTAGATGGCGTTGATAAAAAATGCTATGCAATAGCTTTACCGCGGCAGTCCCCGAGTGCCACACGTCTTTTTTTTTACACAAGTTCTTGCAACAAATCTGTCTTCTTCTTCTTCTTCTTAATCAACTGATAGACGTCCACTGCTGGTCATAGGTTTCTTACATGGACCTCCATAGGCCTCGGTCTTACGCCGCCTAAATCCAGCTACTCCCTGCGACTCGTTTGATGTCGTCGGTCCACCTAGTGGGGGTCTGCCAACACTGCGCTTCCCGGTGCGGGATCGCCACTCCAGCACCTTGGGACCCCATCGACCATCAGCTCTTCGAACTATGAGCCCCGCCCATTTCCACTTCAGTTCAATCTGTCGTCAATCGGTTATAATATAGCTGTAAACACTTAAACCCCTTTTAAGCCCCAATTAGCCGAAACAGTCGCTACAGATAGCGTGACATAACCTCACTGTGGACGTGGGCCTAAGTGATGTCTACCATTTGCTGAAAACAGAGCTAATTACAACGGGGAGGGCTCGGCCCCTCCATTAGGAATGTCGTTACATGAATTAAACAATGAGCTTGAGCGGCATGCGACTTTTGTACTGTGACCTATTTAATTTCCATTTTTTTTAATCCGTATTGAGATCTTTTTTTAAGAAAGGAGGTTGGCTATGTATTTTTAGTGCTATTGTTTGCCCTTTGTGTTTGCCTCCTGTGTTGTTTTTTGGGACAATCACCCAAACAGAGAGGGCAAAAAATAATACCTACTTACTTATATTTACAAAAAAGGTAATTGAAGTATTTCCTTTCTTTCTTACAATTGTAAGTTAGGTACTTTACTTAACCATAACTTTACTGTCTCGCTGGTATAGTGGTTGGCATATTCGACTGCGGATAACGAGGTTCCGAGTTCGATTCCCGGGTCAGGCCAAAAGTTGTATAGAATATTTCTGTCAAGAAATTCTCAGTACTAGACCGGAGTTAAGCAGAAGGCGGAGAAGAACACGTAAAGCCGTCGGTCCTGCACCTGATCTCTCTCCGCTGTCGTGTCGGATTTTCGTTACATCAGACTATGAGAGTGAGGGAATATAGACTGGGCCTGTGTTTTCGAACACACTTATATAGGTATGTATACTTACTAGATTATGCCCGCGAATTCGTTCGCGTGAATTGAGGTTTTATAATTCCCAAGAGAACTCTCTTGTTTTCCGGGACAAAAAATATGCGCTATTCCAGTATATAATCTATCTCTGTGCCAGATTTCAGCCAAATCTGTTCAGTAGTTGCGGTGTGAAGGAGTAACATAAATCCAAACTTTCCTAATATTCCTATAAAATATACCTAACTTTCATTTAGGTTTTCGACGAGCTATTTGTGTCGCTAACTACCGACAGAGCCATATACCAATAATACGGTACAGTATAGGTACATACCTACTAAAGTAAAGCTAAGAAAAGAGAAAAAAACCAAAGGCAGCTCAGGTAATAAACGCTCTTTTTTAAACCATGCCGCAAATAAACATCATTTGTGCCGCCGTTTGTTCCCGATATAAACTCTAAAGAGCAAAAGTAGTTTACTTAGCTGAAAGTAAAAACGAAACGGCTGAACTTTCCGAACTGAGAATTGCAGGTTTTACTAGGGTTGCCACAGGGTTTACTCTAATAACTCTAATAACTACTACTACAGTACAGTACACTACAGTACAGTACTACAGGGTTTACTCTAATTACTCTAATAACTTTTATTTTATTTTTTTTGAAAAGAGCAACCGCCGAGTTTCTTGCTGGCTCTTCTCGGCAGGAAAGGCATTCCGAACCAGTGGTAGATTCATTGACGATTCAAAAGTGCTTGTAAAAGTTTATTTGAATAAAAAATATTTCTATTTCTATTTCTATTTCTATAACATTATCAAGTAATTTTTGTTTACAAGCACTTATTTTAATAAAAATTAACAATCGACAATCGTTTTGTATGAAAAGTATATATTTATGGCTCCTACAAGAAATTTTAATAAGTAGTATCATTTATCTGTGCTTTAGAGACATCACTTTCACTTTTCCTTATAAATATAATAATAAAAAATAAAAATAAAAATAAAAAAGCCTTTTATTTCTTCATGTACATACATTAAAAATCTACATAAAATATTTCTTAACCTAAAAAATTAAATTAACTATATTGAATGTAATTAAAAATCCTAAAAAATATTAAAAAAATTAAAAGTTTTTCTTTTCCTTATTAGAACTTAATGTATCAGAACATGTCTTCGTAAAGTTAAAATATGACGTAGATAGATTAAAAATGCGGATTTTATATTATGCAGTACCTTTACTAATTTTAATACGAAATTGGTTTGTCCTTTAATCACGTCGCAACAGTATAAATGAGAACCTTTCGAGAAACATAGCCTTCTTTTTATAAACACTATACTTAGTTAAAAAGGTTTGCGTGTTATAAATTTAAAAAAAAAAAAACAATATTTTAATTTTTTTGTGGCTTAAAATTGAATATCTCCTTCCAATTCGATGAGGCCCTGTTATGAACCTAGCACCGTAGCACGCCATTCTTTCAGTGTCTGAGTTTTCTGCCAAATGGCAACCCTAGTTTTGCAACTTTAGCGAAGTTATTTCTAGAACCATATTTGTGAAAACAAAGTGGAGTGAGCTCGAGCTATGATTCCATTCCCAAGGCCCCTCCAGAAGAGGCCTTTGCCTTTGTGTCGCGGTTAAATAGGCTCCCTAAGAGCAACTACCCCCTCCAAGGGAGAAGTTATACGCAAAGCTGCGTATTATCTTAGCCGAAGTTTTTTTTATGCATTATAGACACACGCTTGATCACTATCACACCTGATGTAAAGAGATGATGTGGTCTAGAAGATGCCTATTTACTCTTGTTTTAAAGATACCCAAATTGTACGTGTTAAGAAACACAGATCTTGGAAGAGCATTCCGGACCCTAGCCGTGCCTAGCCCTAGTACATATAATACTCTGGGGCTAATCTATACAAATAAATAAAATTGAACTGTCTGTCCGTCTTTCAAAATATCTCCCAGCTCCCAGAGAGCCCGTGCAAGGAGAGGGCACTTGCTGATTTTACCGTTAGGTACCGCCTGTATTAACATGCTCTGTTCTGATCGTCTGGTCTAGAAACTGGGCCCGAGGCGCGCTCTACGTGCAGCCTTCACTCCACTACGTCTCCTCTTGGACGTGATGCTGATCAGGCTTTGCTTTGACACTCGCGCACAGCCCGCGGCATCGAGGATTCCTAATGAAGTGCGCTTCCTCTCACGTACGCGAGATATATGGAACTCGTTCCCCGTCTACGACTTTTCCGGAAGGGGACATTCTATTTTCCCCTGTTGGCAGAAGACTTTATTTTATTGTCTATGCTTGAATGGAGTCTCTGACATTTGAGTTTAATTTTTTAATTAATTTGTTCCTGAAGTAGAATGAATGAGTGAATGAAATTACTTTTATGAAAAGCTGAACTAGACTTATATTCTCCTCTCCACTGCAATTAAGCGAAAAAGATAGGGCTCGAATCTGCGACCTTTTAGCCCGCAATCTGCACCTTTAACCGTTATTGAGGCTTAGAAAAATTTGAATTATAGCCAATGATTATAAAGGGGCATTAAACCAGAATCATGGTATTCGGAAATATTCAAAAAGGTCGTCTGAAATCCAAATCAAACACAATTTTCCCAGAAATCATTAAAAACGGATTTGATTGCTAATGAAAATGAGAATGAAAGCAATACGTTTTCCCGGGATTCATTATCTCGGAGTCTATTGATCTCAGAGTCTCGGCAAAGGATACATCAGCTGGATTCAAAACCAATAGAGAGTAGCATCTCTTTGAAGAAAATTCAAAGAATGCTTTTATTAGGGTTCCTTGATCGATATGACATAAAATGGCAGGTACTAAATATAAAATGATAGACTTGTTGATGCCCACGGCTTCGCTTGCTTGGATTTAGTTTTTAAAAATCCCATGGGAACTTTCATTTTCCGGGATAAAAAGTAGCCTATGTCAATCTCCCGGTCTTCAACTATATCCATGCAAAAATCACTTCAATTCGTTCCTTCGTTTTATCCGGAGTGAGAGCTTGCTCGCGTCTGACCGCTCCCACCTAGGCTCCTGACAAGCACGCACGCTTACGCAATGTGCATGTACACGACGTAAGCACAAGTAAAGCTCACGCGCCCTCGTAAATTGCAAGAACTATAAGATAAAACGTCAAATTTATGGCAAAAATGTCATTGGTTTGTATGGCTTACACTTTGGAAAGCTTTTTTTCATCAAGTTACTAGAAGCTTAAAAATTTCACAGTGGGTATTCAGAGGTATTCAGTATTTTTAACTTATTATCAAGCCGTTTCTGAGAAAATGGGCTTTGAGACACAGACAGACGGACAACGAAGTGATCTGTAGGATTACTTGTTTTTTTGTTTGGAACACTAAAAATAGATTGTGTACTGTAGAATTATCCACTATGTCTATTATCTTTATAGACTTCGTAATAAAATCATCGTTCAGTAATTTTCTTATTCGATGACAAGATAGTCCTTGACTGCGATCTCACCTGATGGTAAGTGACGATGCAGTCTAAGATGGTAGCGGGCTAACTTGGAAGGAGTATGGCAGTGTACATTCAACCCATACCCCTAATCGGTTTCTACTCGCCATCGTGCCGAAATGCTAAATCGATTGGCGGCACGTCTTTGACGGTAGGGTGGTAACTAGCCACGGCCAAAGCCTCCCACTAGACAAAATTACCTACACTCAGTGACTTAAATACAATTTAAGTCGCCGAGTGTAGGTATATTTCATGTCGGTACAACAAAAAACCCCACAGCAGCATAGATAGCTGGAAAATGTATGCCTTAAGTCCACGTATTTGCTGAAAAAATGTAATATTGAAATTCCATACGCGAGCAAATTGCCAATAATACCTCACGCATTTTGTGGAGTGTACAATCCGTCGAAATTGTCGAAAAAGGCGACCCAATGGGACCCAAATCACCGATGTAGAAATGGGACAAAGTATTTTCTTAAAGAAACAGTAATAATACGAGTCGATGGAAACCAATAACACAAATGCCCACCCGATTCGAATGGCAAGTGGGAGGGATAAAATAAATCATTCGATCCATACATAAACTAATAACAAAAAAAAACTGAGTGGTTTTGAATAAAAAGGGTATGGTACCCTAGAGGTGGGCTTTTGAAACTTTCAGGAGGACAGTGGAAAACCCAGAGAAAATTAAGGGGCGTTGAGGAAACAATACATTACATATTCTTAAAGTGGGTGGTGGGCAAAATAAAGTTGAGAACCTATGCATTACGCTCATTGACACTGGTTGTTGTGTTGAACCTATTCTGATACAGTTTTTACAAGTACAGTGTTGAAGCTTTCTAACAGAGTGATTTTTTTTATTCAATGACAAGATTGAATGACGATCTAGTCTAAGATGGTAGCGGGCTAACTTGGAAGGGTTATGGCAGTATAGATTCAACCCATAATCGGTTTCCACGCGCCATGGTGCCGGAACGCTAAATCGCTTGGCGGCACGTCTTTGACGGCATGGTAGTAACTAGCCACGGCAAAAGCCTCCCACCAGACCAGATCAGAGACAATTCAGAAATTATAAATTCCCAAATTACCCCCGCCGGGAATCGAACCCGAGACCTCCTAGATATAATACCACAGCGCTCACCACTGCACCAGGGAGGTCGTTAAAATTAATATTTATGAATGGTTAAATAAAACAAACCTTATGTCGCCTGGTGGTGACTGAGAGGTGCAATCGAGGATGGAAGTGGGCAAATGAGAATAGGAGTGTCAAACAGCCATTTTATGTTTCTGTCCTGCTCATATGAGGCTTACACTAAGTGAGATAGAAACAGAAAATGGCGGCTTCTCATTCCTATTGTCATTTGAAACGCATTTTAGTTTGTTAGCACTGTTTTTGGCTAAAGCTATTTAGAATATTTCCTAAACAAGAACCCAACCCCAACCCGTCAGTTACGAGTGACGGCTATTTATCATCCCCCCGAAGCTTGAAGGGAGGGTCCAGGAGGGTCTTAGTGAATTATAATTTGTAAACTACCCATACCTTTGGGGTCAGGTTTAAATTAATAATCTCTTGTTCGTGCTCTTGTTGTTGATTTTCTAATCGAGTTTAAGATTAATTTATTCAAATCTCTTGAATCCTGAACTTAAAAAAACTCTGAATGGATTTTGAATAATGCCCTGCCACAAAATTCGCATTCATTTTTTGACATAAGTACTTCTTTTACAAAACCGACTTCAAGCTCCGCTACAAAGTATGTATAAAATAATTTTAGTTAAAAAAAGAAAACAAAAAAAAATACGCGTTGAATAGAGAACCTCCTCTTTTTTTTAAGTCGGTTAAAAAGCGATCTACATGTTCTCTGATCGCGAGCGATTTGCTTTTATTTATTGAGGATTTCCATCCTCCATCACCGAAGATATTCATGAGATCTTCACCTTTAAATGGGACCAACCTGAGGATATTATGTCCTTTCAAATAAAAAGAAATATTCAAATCGGTTCAGATTTGACACCTAAAAACCTAACCTGCTTCTCGTTTAAAAAAATGTCAGTACAAAATACCTGTCACTCTATTGCTGAACTAAAGTTTGGGAATCTTTTACAGGTTCTAAAAACTTAATCATCATCATCAACTTATGGACGTCCACTGCTGGACATAAGTCTCTTGCATGGACCTCCACAGACCTTGGTCTTGCGCCGCCTGAATCCAGCGACTCCCTGCGACTCGTTTGATGTCGTCGGTCCACCTAGTTGGGGTCCCAAGGTGCTGGAGTGGCGACCCCGCACCGGGAAGCGCAGTGTTGGCAGACCCCCCACTAGGTGGACCGACGACATCAAAAACTTAATAAAAAAAAACAATTACTTATTATTAATCCGCTTTACTTGTCATTGGCCAGTACACCGAGAGGCAGTTAATCTCAAAATTTCATCAAGGTCCCATTAATCTATGACAAGATAAACTCCTAATACCGACACCTATAAAGTTACCGCTAATCCAACTTCCAACTAAGTTGTCGGGACGGACAACATTCGGGATCTAAGCCGGGATTAGAAGTTTAGGACGGGGTCTTTCTGGGATCTCTAATAGCCATTCTCGGGATCTTACAAACTTGGCTCTTATTGCATTACCTACTTTATTCTATCCTGGCATTTAATTTCACAAGGTCATAAAAGTGTGTTGATTTTATCCTTGCGCTTACATAGTTACAGATTTTTCATATTAAAGATCAAGGAATAGATACAACTCACTACAACTACAGCCGAGCTCAGGTCTCCTCTCGAGAGAAGGGTTTCTCCTCTCGAGAGAAGGGTTTCTCCTCTCGAGAGAAGGGAAGAAGGGAGGAGGGGAGAAGGCCATAGTCCAGTTCACCACGCTTCCTGGCCAAGTGCGACACATGACTACCTAACCAAAGGAAAGGGTAACTGACTGACTGACTGATCTTTCAACGCACACGTCAAATCACTGGACGGATCGGGCTGAAATTCGGCATACCGATAGCTATTTTGACGTAGGCATCCGCTTAGAAAGGATTTAAGAAATTTCAACTCCTAAGGGGGTAAAAAAAAAGGATTAGAAAGAAAAAATCGAACTCAATGTGAGCGAAGCTTTATCTCGGGATAAATAAAAATGTTCATAACATACCCCAATATTTTTGAAAGACCTAACAAACGGCACCCCACGCGATAGGATAACCATTCCCGTTTTACATGTACCTAAGGAGGCAACAAGTTTGCTTTGAGATCCCCTTTCCTCCCTTTCCTATTTTACATTTTTCAATCTCCATATTTCGCACCTTGCACTGACAGTTTGCAACATTGTATCGGCAGTTTTCGCAACCCGAGCCTTGCGGTTTCGCCGCAACTTTTCACGCTCACATTACCATAGACACAATGGCACACGATCCGCCCGTCAGCCTTAAGCTCCGTTCACATCTACCAACACATATCCTGCCCAGCGTGCGTGGCAGACACGGCAAAAGTACTCATATCATGTGTCATGCACCAACGGGAATGGGTCTACTTTCTGTCTGCCCGTCTTAACATGTATTGGATTGTATGTAGATTTGCATTTTTGAAACTTCAGTGTGGAAACACTGAATCCATAGTTTTGTTACCTATTGAAAAATATTTTTTTTAAAAAGAGTAACCGCCGAGTTTATTGTTGGCTCTTCTCGGCAGGAAGGGCATTCCGAGCCAGTGGTAGATTCATCGACGATTTAAAAGCACTTGTTTTTATAAGGTGCTGGCCGGTGCCTGTGCCGACACCCTAACCATATTATCGCACGTCCTATCCTTTCAGAAGGGAAGCGTGATTAAAAACTTTAGGACTCCCTGATTTAGCGTGAACGATCATAGAAAGAGACGACAAGTTTGTAATACGGCTAGGGCGGCAGTTACGCTCACGTCCGCTAATTGCCTCATCCTGGACAGGCTTTATGTGAAACGTTCATATATAAAATGTATGTAGCATGACAACCAACACCCTGACACCGGAGCCTGACCCTGGCATCCTCAGGAAATGTCAACTTTACAATGCTGTATGTATTGTCTAAACATGCGTCGAGAGTAGTATAAAAGTCTTGTGTGGCATTGCTTGCTTGGGAACTTAGCTTTCTTGCTTGGTTGGGAGATAAGCGGTGCTTAGCTTGTAACTGCATGTTTGACCATACAGATTTTTTCTGTTGGCGGATTATAGGAAAATAATTCTAACCTTTTCTTGCTAATCATGAACTTCAGCGTAGTAACGCCAGATTCTATCCAATATTTAAAATGTATGTATAGTATGTCTGTAGATGTGAACGGAGCTTTACCGAGCCACTCAGTTCGTATTTCACGAAGCCCGACAAACCACCAACTTTGCAATATGAATTACACAAACTTTCCTGCCGTTTTGGAGAGCACTTCCGAACTAGACTTGGGCACGGATGAAGCTGGGATGAAGTTATTTGTCTGCAACTGTGGCACTTTGTTTGAGTTGTGAATATTAATAAGGAATGCGTTTAAAATTGAAGAGCTCTTTTTGGTACTATTTATAAGGGCATTTTTTTAATCTACATGAACAACATAATTTTAAATAATAAAATTACTCTATATCAGTAGACTGTACTGTATCAGTATGTTATACCACTGGAGACGCGGCAGTATACGACAAGTAGGTAGTACCTTCCTATTAATTTTTAACTAGGCGTATTATTACTTGGTGATTTTATTTTAAAATGTAAAAAAAAAAACAATTTATGATAAAAAATTAAATTCTTTTAATGTCGTGATAATTTTGTTCGAAAAGCAGAAAATACTTAATAACCATCCATGTGGCAACTTTCGTCACGACCCTAGTTTTGTGTAATCATTCAGTTGCACGTCACGACCACGAGATGGGGTCAGTGAGGCGGAAAATGGCAAACAAGCTTAGCCAACAGTAAACTGTTGATGAACTCCTACATATATGTACCACATATACAAGAGGTACCTATAATAACCAAGAGTGACTCGATATCGCTCATTTGCGACAAGAGTGACATAATTCAAAATCGACGATGAGAGAATTCTCTCGTTAGAGAGTAATATTTTGTGGATGCTGCGGTCTCGAAACAACACAGCGACCAACAAAGCGACAAAGCATTAAGTCACAATCTCTCTCGCTCTTATTTTTTGTGCTTAGCTTAATGTTGTTTTTATAGCAAAAAGTATAAATTTTCGACACTAAAATTGGTGAATTTTTAATTATGTCACCCTTGTCGCAAATGAGCGATATGGTTACTTTCCATCATATTAACAAGAAAAAGACATTTTTTTTACTAATTTTTTCCTGTATTCTTATAATTTGTTTTCCCAGTTGAGTGTTCTTTTTTTTGACCGAAAACTCGGAAGAAATAAAATTTTGTGCTTCAAACCGAAAAATGAGGTTATGAATTCGGTTGGCATTTTTTTTGCTATGTCCATCGATTCACGTGATTTTTTCTTATATTGTAATATTTTGTTATGAAAGGAGCAACTGCTGAGTTTCTTGCCGGCTCTTCTCAGCAGAATCTGTGTTGAGACTAGATTTGATTAAAGTTATAATAGTAAATACTTATTTTATAATCCGAAGTAAAAAAAGGGAAAAGCTGTCAAATAAGAGACATTTAAGAAAAATAAATATTGATTGCTATAGGAACAAAGATGTCGTTTTAATTTAGTTTAATTTTCTTATTTAAGTATTTGGAAAAACGTATATTTAGCTAAAATGCTGAACATAAAAATGGTCCTTAACGAACGCCGGATATTATTAATATTAGGAAAGAAGAAGATTTAAAAAAAAAATAATACAGTCCAAAAAAGTTTGTGAATTTATTATTTTACGAATTATTTGTAATGGAGACTAATGATATTATAACGCTTTTAGAAGATACTTTACACCTTATAGAAAGAGCACATATCAACTTTAAAAAGGTACCGAAAACTCAACTTACTCTAGGATATGTAAAGGTAAGATCACAATGTATACAAGAATATTGGGTGAAGTTCAAGGAATTGCATTCGTTGTTGTTGCGAACAATAAAGAAGGAGGAACTGATGGTTGTGCCTTATTTTGTAAACGATGTATATGAAACATTTAAAAGATTGAATGTGAAACAAAGGAAGATATTTGTAACAAATACAGGTCTTTGTTTTCGTTGTCTGTCTCCTGGACATCGTGCATATATGTGCCAGAATAGATTTCATTGCGAATATTGTGGTAAACGTCATAGTAAACTATTACATGACTTTAATAATTATAATAGAATAAGCGTACGAAATAAATATGTTTTGAATAGTGGTACATCAAGAGAAAATGATAGCATATATGACCCTACTCGTAGTATAGAACGTAAGAAATGTAATGATGAAAGAGACGAAATTACTAATGCTACATTTAAATCTCAGGGTTCTAATAAGAAAGGTAATTGTAATTTATTGGCTACAGCACTTGTACCTGTGAAAGATAAGCATGGTCAAACATATTTTATGAGAGCCTTAGTGGATCAGGGTTCACAGGTGACATGCATTAGTCAAAGAGCAGCTCAGTTGTTAAAATTAAAACAATATCCTGCAAAAGAATCTATAGTTGGTTTAGGAAATAAAGAAACAGAAATAAACCATACGGTACAACTTGAGCTATTGTCAAGGTATGAGAAAGGGTTCAATCTTAAAATGAACGCGTTTGTTACAACTGAACAAGTCATTACGTATTTGCCAAAACAACCAATAGACAAGCTTCCATGGCCCCATGTTGTAGGATTACCGCTAGCAGATCCAAATTTTAATCGACCAGACAAGATTGATCTGTTACTAGGAGTTGACGTATGTGCGCAAATACTTCAAAATGATATGTTAAAAGGACCTGCGGGTACACCTTGTGCTCAGAAAACAAGTTTAGGTTGGATTTTATTTGGTAATGTGTTCTCAGTTTTATAATTTTCTTATGATATTAGAATGGGTATTTGGTTTGTTTTAATATATTTTTTTTGTTTTAGTGATAATAGGAAATAATATAATTTATTGCACTATAACATACTTTGTAAATGGTTTATATAAGCGACTTAGATTATTTAAATATAGGTAATTTTGTCATATTATATAATCATTCAGGATTTAGAAGAAATGTTAATTCTGGTTAGGTTTGTTACTAGTTCTATTTGAAAAACATAGTTTTTGCGGGGCTGCATGTTGAGACTAGATTTGATTAAAGTTATAATAGTAAATACTTATTTTATAATCCGAAGTAAAAAAAGGGAAAAGCTGTCAAATAAGAGACATTTAAGAAAAATAAATATTGATTGCTATAGGAACAAAGATGTCGTTTTAATTTAGTTTAATTTTCTTATTTAAGTATTTGGAAAAACGTATATTTAGCTAAAATGCTGAACAATCTGCATTCCGAATCAGTGGTAGTCTTGACGTGTCATTAGAGCTGTAAGTTGGCCTGCACGAAATAAATAAAGATTTTTGAACTACATGCGAACAAAGTCGATAATGCCCGCTAGGGTAAGTAACTAGTAGAGATAAAAATGTTTTCTCTTTTTCTCGGATTCCGCACCCAATGCGTAACCAACGGGATCCTATTACTATGTCTCCGCTGTCCGTCCATCCATCCGTCTGTCTGTCTGTCAGCGGACTGTATCTCATGATCCGTAATAGGTAGACAGTTGAAATTTTCAGTAAATGTGTATTTCTGTTGTCTATATATATAAAATTCAAAGTCCTGACTGACTGACTGAGATATCAACCCACAGCCTAAACTACTGAAGGAAGAAACTTGAAATTTTTACAGTTGGTTCTTTTTATGACGTAGGCGCACACTAAGAAAGTATTATTGGAAATTCCACCCCTAAGGGGTTTAAATAGGGGATGGAAGTTTATATGAAACTCCGTCATTTTTCAAGCTGTTTCCATCAAAGTTGGTATTAAAGTTTTCAGTTAAAAATAAAGAAGTACGTTTGTCACAGTTTTTGAAAATTCCACCCCAATACCTAATTCCACGCGGAAGAAGTCACGGGGGCAAAAGCTAGTCTATAATAAATGGGGACTCCCCTACTAGAAACGTGTTTTTCCCTGTTGAAGCCTTCGTTTGCGGGTGCAACTCGCATTTGAACGGTTATTTCTTTTCTTTGTTATTCGTTGTTTGGTACTTATGTTCTTCAACTCACGAGGGCGCGTGACTCATGATTGTGTGCGTGTCGCATCTGTATAAGTGTGAGCGAGAGCTTGCTCACGCCTGACCGCTCCCACCTACCAGGCACGCACACTTACGCAATGTGTATTTACACGACGTAACCACAAGTAAAGCTCACACGCCCTCGTGATTTGCAAGAACTATGCCTACAAAAGTTTTGTAAAAAACATCGAAGGCAGCCCTTACACGAATGTTTTGTCAAAGTGTATGTAGATTGTAGATCGGAAATGCTCCGCGCTTTTCATTTCGCAGTTTCCGCCTGATTGCGCGCGGCTCATTGTCTGCTCCGCTGTTGTTCCGCCTTTATTATCGAGAAACTTTTAAACAGAGAGTACATTCGATGCGAAAGCCTTTTAAATATTCCTGAGATCGGAGCATGCGATAAGTGTGTAACATTAATTTTTCCAAAAAAATAAATTCAAAATTTATTTATTTCATGTAGGCTAACTTGTAGCTCTTATGACACGTCATAAATCTACCACCGGTTCGGAATGCAGATTCTGCTGAGAAGAGCCGGCAAGAAACTCAGCAGTTGCTCTTTTCAAAAAAAAATTTTTATTTTTTTTACAAAGCTATGCTATGTATACAGTGCTTCCACAATAAAGCTTCAAAAATGCAAAAATGCATACGTAGGTACACTAATCCAACGCATGTCAAGACGGGTAGTCAAAGCAGACCCATTCCCGTTGGTGGCACCCGTTCACGAGCATGACGCATGATCCAGCCATTGCTTCGCTCAACCATATTTGACAACCATATTCCCTTAACAATGACCGAATTTGATAAAGCTTTTCTTAAAATTTCTACTCGTATTATAAATGCGAAAGTTTGAAAGTATGGATGAATGTTTGTTACTCAATCACGCCGCCATGACTGAACCGATTTGGTTGAATTTTGACACAGTATGTAGATTATAGTAGGTAATAGAAAATTTAAAGAGTTCCCGCGGGAATCAAAAACCTGATGCGCGCGTACGAAGTCGCGGGCATCAGCTATATACATTGCAACTAGCTTTTGCCCCTGGCTTCGCTCACGTTAAACCCTTATTTTACTCCCTTAGGAGTTGAATTTTCAAAAGTCCCTTCTTAGCCGATACCTACCTACGTCATAATAACTATCTAGTTATCTGTATGCCAAACAGTCCGATCCGATGTGGTTTGAGCTGAGCGTTAATAGATCAGTCAGGCAGTCATTCATCGTTTCCTTTTATATCTATAGAAAGAAGATTTAGATCTATTTTATTAGTGTCGACCTAGTCTGAAACGTGCTTAGAAAGTGATGCCTTCTAGTATCTTCGTTAGTCGTTTCAGCTTAAATTTACATAATCCATCTTACTATCACTCGATAAAATACTGATCTAGCATCTCTTATCATTCCCCTTAGGAATCCATTAGACTAGAGTTTATGAAAATTCTTCCAAGTTAGCCCACTACTATCTTAGACTACATCGTCACTTACCATCTTATCTATTCGTCAGTCATATCAGTGACTGAGCAAAACCTACCTTGTTGGAAGTCTTACAGTCTTACCTTATGCCGTAAGCGCTGACTGGAATTCTTTAGGCTTTTGATATTTCACATTAATATGAAGCTTAATAAATTCATCTATGAATAGACACGCACTCCATAGAGCATAGAGCATAAAATCTCCCATTCACGTCTGTATTTCTACGCCTTCGAACGACAACCGCGTTTCAAAAAAGGAACGTGACCTGATTACTGACGGAAGCTGTCAGTTGTCTATGGTACTTAAAAGGTCACAGGTGTGTTGAACTTATATATTAAATATATAGTAAAAGCCAACCTTACATCATCTGGAAATAGAATTTAATTTCGGTTGACAATATTTTCTCGACTACTCCATATTAGCTAGTTTATTGTTCGACTTGAGGGCGCCACCGCATCACTTCTGCAGTAGACGAAGTATTGTTTTCACAACAAAAGTGCAAACGATTTGTTTAATAAGCTCAAATTAAATAAAAAATATACAAGTAATACGGTACAGTAATTTAAGTATGGTAACAGTATTGATATATACCTACACCATTGTAAAGTCTATATCTCCTGAGGATGTTCCGGTGTCAGGGCGAAACGTGCGTCGATAGTTGTCCTTATAAAAGTCTTGCGTGATAGTGCATATGAGTGGTGGTGGCATTGCTTGCTTGGGAACTTTGCTTTCTTGCTTGGTTGGGGAGATAAACGGTGCTTAGCTTGTAACTGCATGTTTGACCATACAGATTTTTTCTGTTGGCGGATTATAGCAATAATTTTAACCTTTTCTAATCATGAACTTCCGCAAAGTAACGCTTGATTCTATCCAATAAATGATTAATTGCTTTAAACCATAAACAAAGTAATACTAATGCTCAATTCACACGTACCACAACCACACCACAGCTACAACCACACCACAACGACGCCATGTAGTCGGGCGTATATTTTGTATTGAAAATGAATATTACAATTTACACGTACCACATTTTGCCGTTGTTATCGACCACCTGTGTAATACGACCACATCGCAACCACATCGCGACGGCAACGCTACCACCGGCGGCGGCACCGCGGCCACATTGGCACGACATGACGTCATCGACAGCACGAGCCTAGCTGGCGCCTGCTTATTAATAAAAGCCATAACAAGGATAGCAACAACAATCTTTCCTCCATGACTACGTTCAGTCAAGCCGTGTTTCCTCTACGAAAGCCGGAGTATAGCTGCACATGACCACGTGGTTACCACATTGCAACGACAGCGACAACGCAACCACATCGACATTTTGTCGGTACCACAACGCAACTGCAAAAAGCCGCTGCGACACTATTCACACGTAACCACAGCTTGACCACATTTTGTCGCTGCGACGTGGTGTGGTTGTGGTACGTGTGAATACACGCTTACTCCAAACGCACATAAATCCAAATAAGCGGCGATAGTCTAGAGGTAAGACTGCGGCGTTGTCAAGAGGTCTACAGTTCGATTACAGGCGCATCTCTGACTTTCCGAAGGTTTCATATACATTAGACTAGTTAAACCTCTCTATAATTGCTATCCTTCAAAGCAATCTTTGTAATGAATTATTTATTTACGAGGGAAACTCTTCGGGGAAAACTCAGAGAGACCTTCGATTTGATTTCAAACCATATGAGTAACTTAATAACAGTACAGAAACAAAGCTTCATAAATAACCGTGCAGTTAAGGGTGCGTGTAATGGTAAATCTTCAGATGCAGATTTGATTTTACAGCAGTAGATCAAGTTATATATCCGAAAAAAAACAGGCGTAAATTACATCATATTTCCAAGGGACGATACTGAGTAGAAACATAAAATATTGTTTGTTCGACAAAACAAAAGCGCGAAGTTAGGTCTAAGTTTTAACCAATTTGCATTTCTTTTCAATGTGTTGCATATTACAGAGGCAAAATTTTTAAACTATTTAAGGCTTAGGTTGAATGTACTACATTGTACACTGCAATACCCCTTCAAAGTTAGCCCGCTACCATCTTAGTCACTTATTATTAGTGTCCGACCGAAACAGGTTTTTCAGCCGAAACCGAAACCGAAACCGAACTTTCGGCCTTGCTCTTAGTTTCGGCCGAAACCGAAACCGAAACTTAAACATATTTATTTCTTACAATAGAGAAAATTAATATAAAAAATTTTACAATCTATACAAATAAATAAAATTGAAGCGTCTGTTTGTAACATCAAAAGAACAGTTTTTTCTAACTGCATACGAAAGTACGCTACTTATAACAAGAAAACAATTTTTAAAATTTTTGTCTGTCTGTCTGTCTGTTTGTTGCCGCTAATCTCGGGAACGGCTGGACCGATTTTGACGGGACTTGCACTGGTAGATAACTGATATTATTGGGCATAATATAGGCTACTTTTTTAACCGACTTTCGAAAAATGAGGAGAAGGATTAGTGTTTTTCATCCTCTGTATATCGATATCTCCGTGATTTCTTAACCGATTTCCGTGAATCTTTTTTTAATCGATACAAAAACTTTGTGAAATGCTCCCATAAAAATTTCGGGTTCCAATTCATCAATCCTGATGCTGCAGGGGTACTGCCCTCCTAAACTGAAGGGATTTAGGAACTGCAAATTATGAATAGTTATATTAGGTACCGAGTAAAGACTACATCGTTGAATTCCAGGACCCAACTCCTCAATCCTGATGCTGCAGGGTTTCTGCCCACCTAAACTGTGGGGATTTAGGAACTGTCGATTGTGTATTGGAGAGGCGCGAGGGAACGCGGGAATAAATAAAGGGAAACGACTGTAATTTTAGTTCGATAATAATATATTTTGGGTTCAGGTTGGATAATTTGATTACGCTAAAACTATCATTTTGGGTATCAATATTACTATTTCAGGGAAACAAGATTTGGTGAGCATTTATCCATTTTGGTACGCAAAAAGAATAAAAGAAGTTAACATATTTAGGGTCTAAAAAATTATTTTGGTGAGCATTTAAATTGTAGTCTAAACTAAATAACGATGGACGGCGGCGAACTGAGCCGGCGACGCGACGAGCGAGCACGATAATTCACAAACGCTCGAGTTTCGGCGCGGCCGAAAGTTTCGGCCATTTTCTGGCCGAAACCGAAACTAAGGCCGAAACTAGATTTTTTGGCCGAAACTGGCCGAAACCGAAACCGAAACCGAAATTTCGGTCGGTCACTACTTATTATCAATGAGATAGCAGTCAAGGAGAATCTTGTCTCCGAATAAAAAAAAGCAGTTTCTGCTGAGAAGAGCCGGCAAGAAACTATAATCACACTTTCAACTACGTGAAGATTGTAGTATTTACAAGTATCATCAAATACTCATCGAGTCATACCAACTAAAATGGATGAAGTCATTTACAAAAGAGATCACAGCATAAACACAGCGGTAATAACAATCCGCAACTGTAAGAGGTACCGTTGGCAAAAAAACTCGGCGCTCTAACAAGCCGAGCTATGAGTGAATGCTAGTCTCAGCTACTACCCGCTGCAACATGAATACGGTCATCTGTAACGGACGCAGATTACGTAAAAAAACATCGCGTGAGTTATGTAGGTTGATGTGGATATATTATAGTGCTAGTTGATGCCCGCGACTTCGTTCGCGTGGATAAAAAGTAGCCTATATGTGTTATTCCAGACTGTAATCTATCTCTGTGCCTTTCAGCTAAATCGGTTCAGTCGTTGCGGCGTGATTAAGTAACAAACATCCATACATCCAAACTTTCGCATTTATAATTTTATAATATTATCAATAGGATAATAATCCCACATGACGAAAACCTCGTGAGAGCGAGGACAGAGAAAAAACGAAAGTATGCGCGAAGTATGAGCGAAGCAATGGCTGGATCATGCGTCATGCTCGTGAACGGGTGCCACCAACGGGAATGGGTCTGCTTTGACTGCCCATCTTGACATGCGTTGGATTGGTGTACCTACGTATGCATTTTTGCATTTTTGAAGCTTTATTGTGGAAGCACTGTACATATAGCATAGCTTTGTAAAAAAAAAAAAATTTTTTTGAAAAGAGCAACTGCTGAGTTTCTTGCCGGCTCTTCTCAGCAGAATCTGCATTCCGAACCGGTGGTAGATTTATGACGTGTCATAAGAGCTACAAGTTAGCCTACAAGAAATAAATAAATTTTGAATTTGAATTTGAATTTGTATCTAGATCTGGCTCACGAGGTTTCCAGCATGTGGCATGTGGAGTCCACTCAAACCATCCCGATCGTCATATCTGCGAATAGGTTGATCCCAGTCAGCCTCGCTCACATCTGAGGCGACTGGGGTTCCGTGGCAGTTCGCTCGCAGCCAAGATGCAGAAAGCGGTGCTGCTAGACTCGGCTAGGATAGTCCGTCGGTTTCTCAGCCTGTCGCCTTGACCCCCGGCCGTTTGGTCTCCCCTGCCGGGGCGTAATCCTCCGCCCGCTACAAGTATTTATTTGTGTAGATAGTATATGTAAGTTTATTTATTTGTATACTAGTTGATGCCGGCGACTTCGCTCGGGTGGATTTAGTTTTTAAAATCCCGCGGGAACTCTTTAATTTTTCGGAATAAAAAGTAGTAGTCACTCTCCCAGTCCTCAACTATACACATGCAAAAAATCACGTCGATCCGTGGCTTTGTTGCGACGTGATTGAAGGACAAACCAACAACTTTCGCATTTATAATATTAGTAAAGATATATTTATATTTATTATATAATTTTTTGGCCCTATATGTAGTTACGAGTATATTGTACGCGGGCGTGAGAGTGAAAATATATAGAGAAACAATAATAGAGTAAGAATTAAGATCATTCAATTTTGGGTTTATAAGATACACACAGGTAGATAGTAATGTTGTTACATTTGTAACCTAAATCGAAAGTAACCCGAGTGGCCACGCCGCGGCCGAGCTAATGGTTTCCTTCCGATCTCTCCATTAAGCCTTATTGAAAACGGTTTTCCCTTTGATCCCATTTTCATGACTCCTAGGGTCAGGTGCGTTGACATTTTTCCTATTTTATTATGACATCGCTTTGGTGTACAGTCCGCGAGGCGTAAGCCCAAGTTTGCTTGTGCCGATAATGTAGAGTGACATACGACTTGAGACGCCATGCGTCCCACGCATAAACTCTGGCGATCACTAGAAGTAGAATAGAATAGAATAATTTTTTATTATAAACTTACAAAGTGCTTTCGAATCGTCAAATGAATCTACCACTGGTTCGGAATGCCGTTCCAACTTCCAACCGAGAAGAACCAGAAATTCAAACTAAATCCTGTTTAAAATGAACGCGGATAAAATTATAACAGTTTGTGATCCAAAACACGCCATCCGTAGATTGCGAAAGCAACGCAACAGAAGAAATGATAATACCTACCTTTTATACCGGTAATTCCAATACATAGTCCTCATGGGATGTTAAAAACCCAAATACCTACGCGCGAACAAATTTGCGGGCACTACGGGCATATTAAGTTCTAAAAGATAGTATTGAACGCTAACTAACAGTTCATAGCTTAGAACATTCAGTTAAATCTAAGGTTCTATAATCTCAGGATCACAGTGAGTGTGATCTGTACACGCTCTGAGTACAGGAACATCTGTTGCGGTCTGCAGAAAGTTGAGCTCAGTTGATTCGCAGCCAAATAGTGAGGCTATAAATCAGCAGGGCGGGAAAAACGTAAAGGGACGAAACAGGGATGTACAGTGAGACCAGTTTTCTAAGTATTGGTCTCAAGCGATGGACGTAGAATAACAGAGAATTTTTTTACCCGATTACGATTTGTCGTAGTCGGAATTTGTTGTTTGGTTTTGGCCAAAACGAAGGGATTTTAGCATTCTATGTTTGTATGTATGCGACTCCAATTAACGTTCCACTGTGTGTACTGAGCCGATTTTGATGAATCGATTCGTTATTATGGTCTGGGTGACATAGGTCACATTTTATCGAACAAAATCAATAAAACGGATGTTACCTATATCCAACTAGCTTTTGCCCCCGCGACTTCGTCGGCGTGGAATTAGATTTTGGGGTGGAATTTTCAAAAACTGTGACACACGCACTTTTTTATTTTTAACTGAAAGCTCAAATACCAACTTTGATGGAAACAGCTTGAAAAATGACGGAGTTTCATATAAACTTCCATCCCCTATTTAAACCCCTTAGGGGTGGAATTTCCAATAATCCTTTCTTAGTATGCGCCTACGTCATAAAAAGAACCAACTGTAAAAATTTCAAGTTTCTAACTTCAGTAGTTTAGGCTGTGCGTTGATATCTCAGTCAGTCAGTCAGGACTTTGAATTTTATATATGTATATAGATTTTCCTTAGTCGCTAGTAATTAAACTATTTTCTTGTCTACATTAGGTAGTACCTAATAGATACTAAGTACTTAAAAGCACTACCACTTTTTCGAGATAATACATTGTTGCGGCAGATGAGCGCTATATTTATTGGAAATTGATAGCAAAAAATCAAAAGAAGATCCACCCTTAATATAAAACCGACAAAATACGTTAGGTTTTATCAGAAAAAACATGTTTTTCACGGCAGCCCTAAAGGAAAACTGTCACGGCGTTTCGTTCCACGCAAGCAGCGATTTGTTATTTCCCTTCAGGGTGAAAGGACGCCGGTGACGACGGCGGCTCAAATTGTATTTTTGTCCGTTGATGAATGTATGGCCGTAAATATGGCGCAAATCAATATAAGCTTTATACATACAAAGTAAATATTGTCGTTAAACTGACATTTTTTGATCCACAAACTCTAATTGTTTCTGTAGTGACTTTGTGACGTGACAAATTCAATATGGCGGATAAGTCAAGAACAAATAAAAATCCTAGTCCTACTAATATTATAAATGCAAAAGTTTTGATGTATGGATACTTCTTCACGCCGTGCCGCAACTAATAAACCAATTTGGCTAAAAGGAATGGAGATAGCGCATATCCAGGATTAAAACATAGGCTACATTTTATCCCGGAAAATTAAAGAGTTCCCGCGGGAATAAAAATCCTCAATCCACGCGGTCGAAGTCGTCGGCATCAGCTAGAAGGTAATATAAATAACTTGAATTAATTTTCCAACCTTCATAACTATAATAATGTTGCACTTGATGTGAAAACCGTGAATAAAGTAAAACTAAATTAGATTTTAATGTAAGTAGGTAGTTCATTTATCAACAGGCGAGCCGAATTGGTGTTCAAATGTGTTTAAATGTAAATAAACATTGAATAAACTGTGTTTCTGTTGATCGCTATGCTGTTAAAATCAGAGTTGTATCATGAATACGAATTAATGTAACAGTATGTTTATTTGACGAAGTTACGGGCGCTTTACTTGTGGTTACGTCGTGTTGTACATGCACATTGCGTAAGTGTGCGTGCCAGTCAGGAGCCCAGGTGGGAGCGGTCAGGCGCGAGTAAGCTCTCACTCACACTTATACACATACGACACACACACAACCATGAGCCAAGACCCCTCGTGCAATTTGTTTATCCAAGACGTGGTGAAATACTCTAAAATAGGTATACACTTACTACGCACCAGTATCTGAATTTTATAAAATTTTCGTCTTTCGATTTGTAAATTTTGGGATAGATTACTTTATAGGTAATACCGGTGTAAACTGTTTAACAGTTGGGTGCATCTATCACCCTATAACATAGCTAAGAACCTGCTCAGAAGTAATACGAATTTAATGCAAAAACTAAATGATCAGTCCGTTAATGTTCCAGGAAAATGTTGTATAAGAAATAAAACGCACAAAGAAAACGTACCTAGTTACTCTCGAGGGTAAAATTAAACTAGCATTTACCTGATTTACCTACACAATTAATTTAAAAAAAAAAAGTATAAAAAATTGTCTATTTCAATTTCTTCCGTTAAAAATGTGACAAAACTGCTTCAGCATGGCTTTTCTGTCTATTTTCGAAGGGCGAGCGGCGAAGAGATAAAACTTACTGCTCCATATTTATAGAACGCGGAAATTCTCGCTAGGTATTATCATTTTTAGACAACTTTTAATAGCTACTTCGTTACGAAAATATTTTGTATTACTTCAGGTTTGACGACCTCCCTGGCGCAGTGATAGGTAAGCGCTGTGCTCTTATAACTAGGAAGGTTTCGGATTCGATTCCCAGCGGGGGCAATTAGAGAATTTATAATTTCTGAATTGCCTCTGTTCTGTAGGGCTAACATGCGCGTCACGAGAAAACTAGATCAGTCAGTCAGTCAATCAATCAGTCAGTCACTTTTTATATATTCAGATTATTAGAAGATTAGATTAGACTAGCTTTTGCCCCCGCGACTTCGTCCGCGTGGAATTAGATTTTGGGGTGGAATTTTCAAAAACTGTGACACACGTACTTCTTTATTTTTAGCTGAAAGCTCTAATACCAACTTTGATGGAAACAGCTTGAAAAATGACGGACTTTCATATAAACTTCCATCCCCTATTTAAACCCCTTAGAGGTGGAATTTCCAATAATCCTTTCTTAGTGTGCGCCTACGTCATAAAAGGAACCAACTGTAAAAATTTCAAGTTTCTCACTTCAGTAGTTTAGGCTGTGCGTTGATATTTCAGTCAGTCAGTCAGTCAGTCAGTCAGTCAGGACTTTGAATTTTATATATATAGATTATAGATTATTATCAAGGGGATATTTTTATTACAACCCACTTTCTTACCAGGCACGGCTGAGTTCGGAGTTACGTGAACTCCGAAAAGACAGAGTTGCGTGTCTGAAATCAGTCCCCAATGTAGTATGCTTTCACCGCACTGTAACTATACCATTACTGAATAGTAATGTAGAATACTTAGGTAACCCAAAACCAAAATTGCCTACTTTATATAATTAAGATAAGACGAGCAGTTACAAGATGAATTGGACTCGTCCATAATAGCCTGTTTCATAATAAAATTATCTCAGGCGTAATTTGAAATTTGAATTGCAAATGGCTGCAGCTATAACACGTTTAAATGAATTCTGCGCCGCTCTACGCTGCTTTAATTTGATAACTTTGCAGATTCAAAGTTATGTAAGGATTGAATAAGAAGTTCTTGTAATTTTATATGGCTATGAGATTCCGGAACTGGATGTGAATAAATTAAGGTATAGAGAGAGATGATATCATTGTCATCAGCAACCGAGCAACAACTCACTTTTAAGCGCGGATCTCCTCTCTGAGAAGGGTTATGTTCCATAGTCCAATGGAGGCTGCTGGCCTAATGCATAGTTCTCACACCTTATCTTATCTAGAGAAAACTTGCACGCCTGAGAATTTTCTCTATTCGAAGTTTATTAAGTAATATGCATTGGATCAGCGTGGTGGAGTATATCCTGTAATCTTTATCCCAGAGGAAATCTGCCACCAGTAATGAGTTTTTGATAGGATAATTTTGATGATTATTTATCTATCGCCAACTTTACATATTACTTTAGTATGAATGAATGAATGAATATACTTTTATTGTATACCAGACATATTATAAGAACAGACACAAAGAGCTTAATAAATAGCATACAATTTGGCGGCCTTATCGCTGCATAGCGATCTCTTCCAGGCAACTAATGGTGTTAAAGGACATAGCTACAGAATCTAAGAGGTAGGTGGTGCAAATAATATAATATACAAACTATATCCATATAATAATATCATATAAGTATAATACATACATAATATAATATAATACATACATATATTAGTATGTAAGTTATGTAAGTATATGCACGTCGTACTAAACAGATTTAGATAGTTTAAAGTTTCATAGCAAACTACGCTTGTTACTTATGAACTGATGTGGGATTGCAAAGTAGGTAATTGAATGGCGACCTCTCACCCAGAAGCGCAGTGAGACCTACCACTAGGTGCACTAGGTGGATGGGAAACAAGATCTCGAGGAGGCTATTTGGTAGGAGCGGCTCTAGAGTCGTGGTCCAACTACTTTGTCCAATCAGTTGGAACCGCTGAACACAAGCAAAGCAAGCGACCCAAGATCGTAGGTATCTTACTAAGATCCTGGCAAGAGACCTGTTGACCTAGTCTGTGACAGAATATTGTTGTCTGTGGCAGAATATGGTTGTCTGTGGCAGGTGTTCCTGCTGTCATAGTCAATTGTCATTGTTTTAGTTGTCAAAAATTGTTGAAAAAACGAACGTTTTCCCGCCACAGTGCTAAATAACTCTTGTTAATCAACCTCAGGGTTCCCAACTTAGGGCTTTTAGCCCCAAATTTAGGGCGGAATTTTGCTTGTTGGGATTTTTTTAGGGCCCAAAAAAATTTAGGGCTATTTTTAGGGGTATAAATAAATTTTCAAGTGTCACATAATTGACTGACCAAAACGAGTAAATAAAGCAAAACGCCTATGATATTTCGGAATAATATGCTTAAAATAGTTTTAGCTAAAGCGTTTTGAAAATATTTCAATACATTAGCGTTGAACACGCTTTTTCGATATATAATATAGTGAAGAACAAATTACAAAACCGATTTCCCTTTTCATTTTAAAACGTGATGGTGGATCTTGCGTTACTTTTACTCCATCTCCAAAAAATGTTACACTTATAATGTTAACATATTGTATGACTATAAGAATTCCGAATAACAGAGGAGTAACTATAGGGTGGCATTTCGGCAAAATGCCACGGGCCCCAGCCGGAAGGGGCCCCGGTCAGAGAGAGCCAGAAGCACAAGATGATCCTAACATTTATAGCCATTCCTGTGGCTACGGCTAGCCGTAGTCGGCACTAGTGCCGAGCGATCATTTTCAAAATTAAAATTGATATAAACTAAATTCTTTGGGACAAGAAAGGTTACGCACAGTAAATTGATTTACCAAAAGGCTGAGTTGACTGGAGCCTAGGGCAGCAGATTTTAGGGGCGGTAGATTTGGGGCCCAAATTTTTATTTGTCTTACAGAAATTAAAAAGATACATATTTGTATAGGTACCTAAATGTCATTAGGTCCATAAACACATATTTTAAAATTTTATAAAATATCTAATTAATTACCGAATATAGGTACCCCAATAACAATAGCTAAATAGTTTGAAGGGCCGACTTTACCTACGATGCCGGGTGTGCGGCGCATACAAGCGCAGTGTCTCAAGCGCCAAAAGTACAGGACTATGTAGTAGATATGGCGTAGTGCAAAATAAAAAAACGTTGCTATTGTAGGTGCCAAGTATAGACTACTAAGTGCCGTAATGCAATCATAAAAAATTTCGCGCTTGCTTCGCTCGCGAAAATGTCACTTTTACTTTTCTATTGTAGGTGCCAAGTATGGACTACTAAGTGCCGTAATGCAATCATAAAAAATTTCACGCTCACTTCGCTCGCGAAAATGTCGCTTTTACGTTGCTATTGTAGATGCCAAGAATGGACTACTAAGTGCCGTAATGTAATTATAAAAAATTTCGCGCTCTCTTTGCTTGCGAAAATGTCACTTTTACATTTCTATTGTAGGTGCCAAGTATGGACTACTAAGTGCCGTAATGCAATCATAAAAAATTTCGCGCTCGCTTCGCTCGCGAAAATATCACTTTTACATTTCTATTGTAGGTACCAAGTATGGACTACTAAGTGCCGTAATGCAATCATAAAAAATTTCGCGCTCACTTCGCTCGGGAAAATGTCGGTTTTACGTTGCAATTGTATGTACCTACTTCATGTAGTGATTTATTATAAAATAAAAAAATGTTATCTCATTGGTTGAGCTTGTTTATATTGGGGGAGGGAGGGCTCCATCCGATGAATTTGAGGCCACGGGCCTCAAACGGTATAGTTACGCTTCTGCCGAATAATATAATTAAAATTAAGTTATATTATTTTAATTTACCTCAATAAAACGGGAAACTCATTTAAACATTAGCCTTGAATGGTAACAAGATACAGGGATTTTTTTGGGGCTTTTGAATATTGCATTTAGGGTTATTTAGGGGTATTTCATGTTGATGTTAGGGCTAATTTTTTTTAGGAGTTGGCAACCCTGATCAACCTATGCCCAGAAGTGGGCATCTATCATTCAAATGACAACAACCATTTCAATAGATTTTTAACATTTATAATTTTAAAAACGTGTCTTTGTTGAAACCAGAAACATTCTTTACGAAGCCCGAAGTTTTTGACGAAATTATGCTCCATTTTCGTCCGGAAGTTGTAAAAAAGTTTCTACTTCCATTCTGGTAGTTGTTTGCGAAAGTTTCCGCTGTTATGTTGTATTGGATAATTTTAAATTCAGAGCGCTGCGAACAAGCCGACCCAGCTTGAACAGTAATAAAAATTTCATTTCAAAATTTAATTATTAATTATGAATAGCTAGCTGGCTTTAAAGCGGGTTTGGTGGGAGGCTTTGGCCGTAGCTAGTTACCACCCTACCGTCAAAGAGGTGCCACCAAGCGATTTAGCGTTCCGGCAACATGGCGTTTACAGATTAGGGGTATGGGTTGAATTTACACTGCCATCCCTTCCAAGTTACCACTACCATCCTGAGATGGAAATGGTAACTTGAAAGGAACTTCATCGTCACTTACCATCAGGTAAGATCGCAGTCAAGAACTATCTTGTCATTGAATAAAAAAAAAAATTCCTACGAAAAGTTAAGATAAATAAGTTTTCTTACGAAAGTCGTAACTCCTAAGCATTAATTTATTATATTACCTACCTGAAGTGAATGAAACATTATAGCTACACATTATGTATTACATACGTGTAAGTTACAGCTGCTGTTTGTTACTTAATCGGAATCGAACCAATTACAGCAATTATACACTTCCTACAACTTAACCGAAATAATTGGGCGCAGCGGCCTCATAATTAATTTCACTTATTAATTATTTCACTTTGTAAAAGTTTCTTTTAATTAAAAACTTTTCAATTCAATTTTGTTTTCTTTTAACTATTTATGCTGAACTTGACTAATATTCTCCTCTCCTCTCTAAATAAGCGGAAAACTGAAAATTGTGTTAGTACTGGGTAGTTGGTAATGCGGATGCAGGATATCGAACCTGCGACCTTTCAGTTTTCAGTCCACACCTTTAACCGTTGGATTTTAATTGAGGCTTATGAGGTTTCGAACCCTTTAAACGACACTGAACATAATTTATACCTTCAGGTGCAGTCAAACGTAAACCGGTAAATAATAAAAGAAACAACGCCCATATCACACATTAAAATTCCTATCACCCCATTTCATAGAAGCGTGGCAGTAAAGAGTCATTCCACGCCTCCTTCGAATTAGGGTTAGTGCATATGAAATCTGACGCTCCAACACAAATAAACAAAGGCGTCGAATAACGAGACGCACATAAAAATTCCTTATATCCGTTACAACTTCCTGAGAACGTAACATATGGGGTAACCCTATAACTATCACGTTTAATTTTAAACTTTATTGTGAAGCGATTAAAGTACAAAATTCTTTGGGCTATTTCGTGTTAATAACACTGTTCTCGCTCTTCTGTAATGCTGCGTAAACATAAGAGAGGTTTTCCATTATCCGACTACCCGCCGGCGATTGCCGCGAGCGTACATTTCAGTAGCGCCTCACACGGTCAGGACTCAGGATATTGGGCAGCTTTGAATCGTGTTTTGTATAAAAACAGGCTCGTTCCTAGCTGGGTTTATTACAATTTGTACGGGTACCTACTACGCTACGCCTACAGGCCTACAAGTAAAACTAATCTTTGGGAAAGTAATACATATTTTTGAAACTAGCTTGACGACAGCACTCGAAAAGATTTTCCGATAAACGTCCCTCCCTTCAACTATTCCAATGCAAAAAAGTGACATAGGATAGTTAACTCGACGCGGACGAAGTCGCAAGCAAAATGTAATACGCCACAGCGCATAGGTACGTACTGGTTTTTTATACAAATTGCCTTGTTATGAGGGCCATATTTAGCGACCATCTTTCGGATAAACCTCATAAGAAAGCTCAGGATCACTCAGCGGGTGATGCAGAGAGCTATGCTCGAAGTATTCCTGCCAGATCAAATGAAGAAAGAAATGAGGAGTTGCGTAGGAAAACCAAAGTCACAGACTCGCTCAGCGAGTTGCGAAACTGTAGTGGACATGGGCGGGGCAAGTTCGATGAGTTGATGGTCGTTAGGGTCCCAAGGTGGTGGAGTGGCGACCCCGCACCAGGAAGCGCAGAGTTGGCAGACCCCGCCCACTAAGTGGACCGATGATATCAAACGAGTCGCAGGGAGATGCTAGATTCGGGCAGCGCAAGACCGAGACCTGTGGAAGTCTAATCAAGGGACCTTTATCCAGCAGTGGACGTCTATCGGTTGATAAGGAAGGTAGGACAAAATAGCCTTGTTTGCAATCTCATCTGTAACTAGTAAGTGACGATGCAGTTTAAAATGCTACTACATATCTTAGACTGCATAACTTGCAAGTGGGTATGTAAGGCAGATATTATTAAACCCATATCACAGGTCATCATACCGAAACGCTAAATTGCTTGGCGACACGTCTTTGAGGGTAGGCTGATAATTAGCCACGGCTAAAGCCTCCCACCAGACAAAACTGTACCACATTTAATCTATCATCTGCGCATCACCGAACTTGCCTGTGTCAAATATCATGGATAAAACGCGGTTGCTCGTTCAGTCAATAGTCGCTCTAGTGCGTGGCCTAAATTTAAATGGTAGGACTTACTCGGGTTTATGTTAGTTTTTGGGACGCGGGTATTTTCAGCTTCTATAAACAATTAAGCGTTGCACATAATTGAAACAATAGCTGTGTTACGGTTAACTATGTTAAGAGTTTTACATGCTACTAAAAGATGAAAAGATACATCCATCTAAAAGTTTTTCTATTCTTTCTTATCGTGGTCTTACCTGTCATGGTTATTAATAACATCATCCTATGATATGTCAAATCATTTTAATAGAAACATGAGTATGAAAGCTTCTTAAGCTTGAGCAGGCCTGGCGCACTCCGCAGTAGGTTACCTGCGGAGCTACACGGCGTACCTCTCCTAAGAGCCTTAATTCAGAGTGCGAAGGGATAACAGTTACGTGATAGAAAGAGACAAATGTCTAGGTGAATAAGACGGTAAGTAGTGCTGTGTCAACCTGGATTGCACTTTATTGTGTGGTAATAAGAGTCGCTATATATTCAAATCATTTTGCGGAGTGAACCAGAACACCTAATAGTACCTAAAGGTACTTCTGTACCTTTAGGTACGTTTAGGTACTTCTGTAGGTATTCTGCGGCTTGAGTGACGTTGGTGTTCCAGATCCCAAGGTGTCAACACAATACCCGCACTAGGCCCACAAACGAGTCATCAAGAGCCATTGGACACAAGCGGCACTAGATCAAGTTCTGTGTGGCCCTCCAAGGAGACCAGCCATGTCCAGCAAAGAACCTTTGTCAGTTGAGACGACTATGACGTGGAGAACCGGTATTTCATTTGTTAATGCATTACCGGTATATTGCGTGAGCTTGAATGTCGAGGGATCGACGAAACAACGACCTTTGCGTAAATGACCGGCAGTTACACATTGATTAGTCGGTAGGCCGACTAGACAGGTAGGTATGATTTAATAATACGTGTTGGATCATAGACAATTCAATCAAACCTCTTCGAATGTTTGTATGAACAAAAGGTGCAGGTAACTAACTACCTACACTGCACTGGTGCGCTTTCAACTTGGGTTAGAAGCATGCCCTAACTACCCAGACGTATGCACGTCTGCATGTCTCATGTTCTCTGGAACATGGAACAATAATTTCTGGACAATTCCACAGACCTCGTAGACGCATTTGTAGCGTTTGAGTTTTGACACATTGTGGAAAGTTCTTTAATTTTGCTTAACGCCATGCTTTGGTCTAGTGATCTTCTTTGTTACCGACTAACACTTCTCATCTTTTAATTAAATATTATGCAAAGTTATGAAATAAATGTGGGGCAAAAAACTTGTAAGGAAACCTTTTGTTACAAAATACAGTCCATTTTATTTGAAAGAGAATATTCACACGCGTAATCTACATTTTCCCACCAATTTGCTCGACAACTGACCCATGGATCGTTACGTAGCCGTGGCTTTTAAACTTTGCATAATTCTTTTTACTTTACAGAAAAAAACAATTCCGATAACAGTGTTGCGGTATATAGTATGTAAATACCTAATATCTATAACTAGGTAAATACCTAATTGCATTCGGTATGCAACCGTACTCCTACCAATATTATAAATGCGCGTTTGTTTGTTGGTTTATTGGAAATGGATCAAAGTGATGATTCGCATGGATATAGTTGAAGATCTTTTAGACCGAAAAAAGTATTTCTGCGGGATTTTATAATCTAACTTAACGCGGCAAAATCACAGGTGCAAAAAAAGCAACAGCCACTAGCTGTATAAATAAAATTATAGTTTATCACACTAATATTATAAAAACGAAAGTTTGTAGATATGTAGGTATGTATGTGATAATTAATGTAATTTTAAAATGGTATTCACAAATAGGTACCGACTCCCAACGCAAACAAATAATAGATAATAATTAAATACAGCACTCGCCGACTTATTTATTGGCTGCAAATAAATGAATAGGATTTCCTTTCATAAATATTTCTATAATTATAATTATTTTTGTCGAAACCGGCGATAAGCCATCATTCATACACAAAGAGCCTCGAATAAAATTTTCCCTGAAAATTCTCTCAAACGAAATGGCGTTATTTTTCTGAGTTTAAGTACTTATTAATTATGTATTTATTTAAATTTGTTCTGAGACTATCTTAGTTTCAAAGGACTCATTACGCAGCGTCAAAGTTCACGTGTACCACACTTATTACCGCAGCAGTTAGGCAAACCATTAGAAACAACTAATACAGGAACGCTACATTTCCTAAAGTAATTAACGAGGACGTAAGCAAACATCGAGTTATCAACTCGATCTCGTCATAGCCAAGCATTAAAAGTGCCGCAGGTTACACCGTTCAAAACATTTTACCTCATTTAAAAAATCTGTATACGGTACACAAGTGTATCCTTACTGCGAATGTTTTTTGGATCGTTCTTCAATCAAGCAGCAACTTTTCGATTTTTTGCATGGGTATAAAAGCAAAGTCTATACGGACGAAGTCACAAAAGCTCCTCGTAGTTTTATTACTCAGTATCATGAGTGACTCTCAGGAAAGCACCAAGCACAGCCCTAAATGGCGTAACCTAACCGCCAGGTCTGGAACTAGATTTGGGAGCGAATATCCCTTGAATAGGTGATTTTAAATGATTTACCGATCACTACAAAAATAAAGGGCCAAGTGCATGTCGGGTCTTGCTTAGGCGATGAAGTGAAGACTCGAAAAAATTTATTTTTCTTTCTTACGTTACGAATTAGTGTGATAGAATCCTCTTTAAACGGTTAACTGCCAGTGCCGGCGCGGGCGGTATTATGGACGCTGAACGTTGGAAGGGCGATTTCTAATATTACAGTCTATTTCTTTAGCCATTGCCTAATCCGTGCAAGAGATTAGTTCACACACTGAACATTACAGTTTGCGACACAAACGATTTCACGCGAAAATAATACTTAGTTCATAATTCATCCAAATCCGACACGGACATTTTTTTTCTATTAAGCGAACATTTAATTAGTAATAGCCTTTATTACTCTCGAAATCCGGATCAACCTAACTCAGGTTCTGCTTAAACTTAGGTACTGGGCATTGGCTAAGGTTTTGCAGAACTTTTGTGTGTAAGTTTCAACCCCTATTTAACCCTCTTTCGGATGGAATTTCAAAAAATTATTTCTTTGTGTTTCTACTTCAAGATTCTAACTCCAGTGGTTTAAGCGGTGTGTTAATAGTTCAGTCAGTCAGGTCAAGGCTTTTTATTAGTACCTATAGATGATGTTTACGACCTACCTAAGAGCATCCCAAAGCACGGGCTTTGATACAACGAAAGTCAAAATTCCATTAAAATTGTTCAATTTTTTTTTTTTTTATTGATGCGCGCACTAACAGAAAGCCATTTTTATTTATAAAAAACAATTAAAATGTTATACAATGGGAAGAGATTTCAACAAACATTTATCAAAGTTATATCAACGAACAAAATAAGAAATTTAAATGCGCAATATAAATGATTAACGATATCCAAAAAGCCCGAAACGCTTGGAAGCTTTACTTGGCAAGCAATTAGGGAGGATAAATATACCAATTTACTCATATCCTGATTCATCTTTACGGTAGATTCATCTATTATTAGTCTTTGAATCTTTAAATGTGTATGCAGGTAATAGTAGGTACCTACCCACACATAGTCAGGTCTTCATGTATGAATTTTTGAAGGGTATTTGATAAAAAAAGACTACTAAAAGGTCGATATTAGAGGCTCTCTTTTCAAGTAAATTGACCACGTTAAATCTGTTATTTCATCATTGTGTGACATGCAGTGTGAAATCGACATTTTCCATATTATAATATGTTGTGTTTTTGCAAAAGAGTAGATCGATTTCGGGCTATGCATAGATATACCTATTATGTAGGTATTAATCCTAAAAAGATATGGGAAGAGATGTCAGTGGCTACATCCACTAAGTACATGAGATTCGTCAAGCTTAGCCACTGAGCGGAAATGCATATAACATTCTTGGTACCATTCGGCGGACATGACTTGTTTAACAATTGGATGGATTTAGCCACGATTTAGCTAGCTCAGGTCTATGAAGGTAGACATGACTTATAAGACGTAGTTAATCAGTAATTAATTCTGTGGAGAATTTCAAGAGCTTTGACAATTCCTTTCAGTATTAATTAAACACTCGCGTCAGATATTTAGAGGTAGGAATTAGCATTTTGTTTAGGAACAATTTCCGGAGTTTCTTGGTTTTGGAATGAACCTTGATTTTGTGTTTCTACAAAAAAAGTCAAGTCTCATTTCGATCCGAGTGCTGCTAATTTTTACACAGGTCTTCAAAAACGGTTTCCCGTGAATATTTCAGTATTGGTCATTGGTTCATCGAGGATCTAATATTTTTGATAATGATTAAAAAATATCTTCCCTCTAAAACGAACGATGACTATGATCTATGAGGAAGGCACTAAACATGAACATGACAGAAATTAATCGCGACTGTCACGGGTCAAATGTAACTGGCTGACCTTTTGAGTCATCAATGGCAGATGCAGTACCAACTAGCTATACAACAACTTACACATAACATAGCTATAGTTTGTAATCTTTGTATCTAGGATTAAGTTAAAGAAAATGAAGAAATTTAAATGAAATCTACAGCTGCAGTCGTAAGCCGTGACGATTTAGGAAGTGTAGATGATTGTGTAGATATAATAGGTACCAAGTCGGTATAGTTTATAATATTTAGTCATATACATGCACATATAGTTTAACTGTAGGTAAAGTTTTGATCATGTGGACGGAATCACGACCTTCATCTAGTAATGTAGGTAATTAATCTTAAATTTCATGAATAAATAAATAAGTACCCTGACTTTACAAATTATTAGGTTATTAAATAAAAACTTAATCTACAAGTTCTTAAATATGCAGTCAATTAAAATTATCAGTGACACATAAATTAACGAAGGGCATCAATAAAATATACTTTCAATTGCAATTAATTAGTAGAAATTATTCTGTCGCCATAAAAGTCTAAAGAGAAATGATTGGTGAGCCTGATTCGAATTTTGAATCGACAATAATGACGACCATTATTTTGTTTATGGCGAGTTCAAATGGCGACGTTGAAAATCTTACACGTATTCCGATACCAATAGAATGTAATGCCTCTATGGCAATGTGGTTTACTTTTAAGGAATGTTACAAACGCATAAGGAATAGCGATTGCGAAAGTCCAGTTACTGGCGACTGTCTAACGACGGTGTAACTACTTCCAATTCGCTGTAAGAGAAAAAAGGCTTTATATCGCCGTCACCGAAACCAAATTAAGTGAGGAAAGTAAACACAAAGTAACAACGTACCTTTTACGAAGCGTACGCCTTCATAATCGAGTTATAATAAATCCATTCACAATACACGGATACAAAACAAAACCCACTCGGAGCACTGAACACAAAAATTTAAAGAAACAAAACGCGGCTACTTCGAGACATAAGGAACATAAAACGTACACATTTTGACCTGAGGTTTTTGGGGTACGATATAAAAACAACTTGCACAATATTTGAACAGATGGGGGATTTTATTTTCGTTCACGCGCGGCGTAAAATCGTTTTGGGGGTACCACGTTACACTACGATTCACGAGGAAGGAATCACGGTACTGAGTCGGAATCGTTTGTTTGGTACATCTATTCACCAGATTCTGTGTATCGCCGTCTCTTTTTAGCTATTCAATTCGACCGAAGAGACATCTACTGTGAATGAGCGGGACGGATTCGAGATCGGAGGATTTAATTACAAAACGTTTCACCGCCTTGGCTTGTAGCAAGTACTAGCAAGCAACTGCAGACGTTGTGTCAAGATGGCGTTGTACAGAAAGGTATTTTTTAGATACGTGGGGAAGGAACGGTTTCGATGAAAACTAAAAACAATAGTTTACTACACCACACGTAAATGATACAAGACCCAAGCAGGTAAACATTTAGTAGACTTTTTTATGAAGCCCATTTACGTTCCATATCAGTTTCATATTTAGTTTGGTAGGTGGTTAAATCTAACACGAGTGGTTAAATCTATTATATTCTCTTGGCCTAACACGCTAAATATAAAAATTTTCATCTATTTCACAATCTTCGTTTTAATCCTTTATTGCATCAGAACCTGCTCCCCAACTGCAATGAATAGTTACTTATACATATATTTCGATTCTACTCGACTGGTATACATACAGCCTATTACTTAGTTGAAGTGGACGAATAATAGCTTTTTTAATACTTTATCTAAAGAGAAAAAAAACAAATGGTGAAATATTCATAATTTAACCACCGATACGATGTAACAAAACTAAGACTAACTGAGATAGATATCTTTCGGTCGTAGATACAAAAGGGTCACAGCATTAGTTGTTATTGAAACGACTAGTTGTGATAGACTGACTCAGTCAAATCATAAGCTCCCTTTTACCATAATGAATTTGAAAATAAGGTCCCATTTGAACTAAATGGGTTTATTAATCAGGATGTCAGGATACAATTAATAAAAATGTCGGCATGAATGAAAATATTTTGGAATTTATTCACTAAAAAATATCAGCATTGTATTTACAAAGTGTAAATACAACTAACGTAACAATATTTTACATGATAAATCTGTATCAGTCAATTCTGAAACTATGCGAACCGTGTTACTGTTAGTCATTACGTTCTTGGGTTCGTATCCCGACAACAACCACGAATCTAGTACATCGGTAGTCGGAAGTAAAGTTCTAAGGGTATTTCTAACATAGATGTATGCTTGTGGGGAGTATTTGTAAACACTCAGTGCGAAATTCTTTAAATCGTCCGTATGTCTTGTCGGCATAGCTAGAACTAAGCCATTTGTATCATCCCGTATTTTATCTTGTAAAGATAATAAAATTCGCGACTTTTTCTTACGCCTCTGAGTTAGTAGATTCTTTTTTATTTCTATTTCTTCTTTTAGTCTAGCTAATCTCCTACTTTGACGTTTATACACACTCGTACCGCTTTTCAATTTATATTTTAAGTTTGTTGCTTGTCTCTGCAGCACTTGGACTTCTGTGAATATCTTTAGCAGTTCAAGATTTTCTTGTTCTTTAATTTGACTTGATTTTTCAACATTCTTGTCAGTTATGTGGGATATACTTGATTTTTCAATTGTATCATCAACTTTTTTGATATTTGTGTGAGAATTAAGGGATGTACTTGGTTTTTCAATTGTTTCATCAACTTTGTTGATAGTTATGTGGGATGTACTAGGCTTTTCAGTTTTTTGATCAACTTTTTTGTCTGGTATGCGGTGTGTACTTGGTTTTTCCATCGTGTGATCGACTTTCTTGTCTGTTATGGAGGATATACTTGGTTTCCCAGTTGTGTGATTGGGTGTACCATTTGTCAAATGTTTAACATGAGAAACATTTTGATGAACATTGCTTGAAAAATGTTGTTGTTGTTTTTGATGTTGCTGTTGCTGAATATAATTGTTTTCATCACTTAAATTTTCTTCTTCAAGATGTTCCTCAAGTAAATGTTCTTCATATTCTCTATTGTCATTTTCTTCATTCTCCATCTCATAATCTTGATCTACATTATCATCATCATAATCATCTTCATACTCATTGTCAAGTGTTTCTTCATCAATATATTCCACCTAAAATTAAAATTAACAAAAGGGTTAAGGATATTATTTAAAACATGAGAAAAATTTGTTATTAAAGAGCATCTGGTTTCAATTTCTTTAAACCCAACCTAATTTTGCAAAAAACACAGAAGAGTTCCAAAATAATATCAGTATTCCATCTCAATCCAACCAAGCAACTTGTTGAAAACTAGCTCGTCTCGGCTTTCTTATTCCAATAAATAATATCCATATTGGCCACTGGCGAAAAATTATCCGTCAATAAGGTAATTGTGATCGCCACCTGTAGCTATTATTTTTAGACAATCCCGCAGCAGTTTGCAACGACGACGCTACCAGAATTGTATATATCGACCCAATTTATTGTAGCGGCGTTAAAACTGTTCTTCCTGAGGGAAGAAGGGCTACAGCAATTCTTATGAATAAACACCTTTTTGCTATGCTGTTGATATTTTAAGTCTCTGTAAGATTACTAGTTTGCTTTTTTTAATAGAAAAATTAAAATCATAAAATTACTGTAAACCCTCAACATCACTTCAATTGAATATTGCGAGGCACTCTGCAATATCTATCCAAATCTAAAATGCTTTTTTCTTTTTAGGCAGTTTAGATATTCAGGGACAGTGAGTTGCACTGCAAGCTGATTTGGGTGGTTTACGTCTATATTTGTACAGTCGCGGACAGAAAATGTTTACCACCTTAAGATTCATAATTCCATGCACACATCTGTGTCAGAAGGTCGATATGTGATTTGATTAGTCATAGATCATAGACTTTTTAACATGTAGCGGTGCTTAGACAGTCCTTTAGCGGTCTCTTTAGTAGGTGACTGCTAAATAGGTTAGATGTAGAAAACCTTTTTTGGAACAAAAAATCCTTACTAATGTTATAAAATAATGTGAGTGTTTGTTTGTTCGTTGTTGGTTTGTCCTTCCATCACACAGCTACGGAGCAATAGATCCACATGATTTATTGCATGGATATAGTTGAGTATTTGGATAGCGACATTTATCCCGGAAAAATAAAAGGTTCCCATGGAAATTTTAGAATCCTAATTTCACGCGGACGAAGTCTCGGGCGAAAGCGAGTAATTTTAATAAATATATATTATCTCATATAGACACGAGCACAGGACACGAGTTACCAAAATGAGAAAACGGAAGTAATAATCTAATGAATCTTTATTTCTTAATTTTATTATTGAGAAACTAAACAATATTAGTATAAATAAATAATTAGCTTAATTAGCTTCCATTCGCTGCTATGACAACACGTAGACTCTCTCGCATAGACGCGACAAGGCGATAAGTCAGTTCATATCATCCCATACCCCAGTGCAATGTGATCTAAGACCGAGGATTTCTCTGATTCTGACAGTCCCACCTTTGAATCACTAAGCCCCATAAATTTTCAGTTTCAAATCAGCAGATCGAGCGGGCTATTGAACGAGATGACTGCCACGGTGCAGATTGAACCATGGAATAGTAGCTCAGCGCATTATCTTGAACTAGGTTGTCGGAATTTTGCTGCAGAACATCAATGTAAAATGCTGCAGAAACATCACGCATCACCGTAGCTCATCCACCTCCTTTTGACTGTTTTTGACTGTGGATGCTAGCAGCATCATTATGATTCAATGCACAATATGAACTTCACCATTAGAATTATGATTAATTTTGTATTTATTTTGTATATTTAAATTTCAAATAACAAATCTAATATTTTTGATAATTAATTGTCACTTTTACAAGTGCAATGATCTAATGTGTCAAACTTGAATTTAGGAAATGAGTTTTATTACTAATATTTGTATAGAAAAGTCATTAATACTTTTTTTGATAAAACGATGCATGAAATTTTTATAACGTAACAAATGCCTTGATATAGCATTATAGACCTTACTAAACGCAGGGTTACGAAGAATCTAATTTGAAAAGTGGTAAACATATTTAGTCCCCGACCGTACATAGCATAAAACTGCTCTCCTAAAAGTCATAAATCCTGTTATGAGCATGTGACAAACATATTCTTCTTACATCTACTGTTGGCCATAGATTTCTTGGGGCAAGTACCATATGTTCTATAGAACCTGACCAGTATCGCTTGACGCGCGTTGCCGCTTGATCTTTTTGAACTTTTCAAGCAATACCTACTGCTCTTTAGCGATTATGTAGATAAAGTTTAAAATTATTTCACACTGAAACTGCTCGCCGCGCCGCTGCCATTCCGGTGTAGATCGGCCCTAATACCCTTTTATTTCATTCTATTACTTCCATGGTGCTAATATAAACTTTTCTAGTAGTAAAATGTTGAAGAGCCTGAATATCTACACAAAAAAGTTTGTTTACTTTGTTCTATGGAACAATAAAAGAAAGAAATATCATAATTGCTCTATGGAACAAATTAGGATAAAATTGTCTACTTTTGTCCGATGACATCAAGTTCTACAGAACAAATGGAACTTACCCATCTCTTGCACAGACTTCCACATGCCTCTGTATGGCTCAGCCTTTACTGTGATATTGTCGCTCTAGCACCTTGGGACACCAACAACTGATGGTTGTTGGAGCCCCTCCCATTAGCACTTGTGCTTCGCGACTCAATGAGCTGTTTTTTTTTTTTCAAAACCATTTAATTATAAATGTAGAATGATACCTCTAGTACATGCTTAGGCAACTTCAGAGAGGGGACAGCTTTGCTATTGAGCACCACAGAATTATTAGCATCACACTCAAAGCAGTCCACAGAGAAGTGTTGTACACATATGTAGGAATAATCTGTGGGTGTCCAGTTATTTCTGCCTGTGAGGTCCGTCCATATTTGCCTAAAATTAGGGTCCTCAGGAAACCTGGAAAGATTTTTCTTAGTACATTAGTGGAACATCTAACCCCACAACTTGCCTATGATGAATATCGACTATTAATTATAAAATGTATTTTTTTTTATTCGATGACAAGATAGTCCATGACTGCAATCTCACCTGATGGTAAATTACGGTGCTGTCTAAGATGGTAGCTGGCTAACTTGGAAAGGGTATGGCAGTTGAATGTACACTTAGTTTTAACATTAGTTGCATTAAATTCGCTATTGAGAATTATATTCCATCAAATCTATAATCTCTATTTATTTACATACCTAAAGAATGAATCTGAATTCATGGTTTTTGATTCCTCGCACCCTAAAACCGCGCAATTCTTTGTTATCTCAGTATCTTCGGTATTCTGTTTGAGTTCTGGCGCCACCATGGCTAAAAAACAACAGTTAAATAACCTCCATAACACACGTAAAAAAACAAAATAATGAGTAATTTGTATACCGATAGGCGTCGACTTAGCTCGGATCTCTTCATTTTCCCTTATTTTAGCAAGTCCTTGGCTGAAACTCATGTTTTTAGAAGCGAAACCACCGTGGCACAAATTAATCTCGACACTTGTCAAAATAACCAATAACTTTCTCGGTTATTTAAACTTTAACGAGGGATAACACAATTAGTTTTAACATTACTTGGTTTAATTGAAACCATATTATGTTCCTTGATTGAAACGTAATATGTAGATTTGTAAAGTTATTCCGTTATTTAGTGACACTTTGGCAAATAGCAATGCCCCGATGCCCGATTCCGGAGCCGCTAACGCCAGACGCTATAGATTGAAATGTCACTTGTAAAATAAATCATGTCTCCTTTTAATATCTTGTTAATAACGCGAAACGCTAAATCTCCTAATTTAAAATAAATTAACGAATGCATCGATATAAATAACGTGATCATTTATTTAAATATTAATAATTATTACTGGCTACTCCTTTGGTTTAAACATTATTTTTAGTTCAGTTCAGATTTTGATTTCTGAATAAAAATTCGAAAAACGCTTGAATTCTTTTCTTGAAGCCTGACATAAACCAAAAGTAGGTACTCTCATACTCTGTGACGTAAACCATAAACATTCTAAACTTTTTATCTAGTTTTACGTGTCTGGACTCTAGCCTTTTTAGCTTATAGTCTAGTTCATAGCAAAAATGATACCTACCCACAAACATATAAGAGTAAGCAGACCTAACATAAGAAAAAATTGGCGTTCCAATTACGCCTACATACAAATCTCACGCACACATTGACAGTAAACAGAGCCGGACTTCGAAAAGCGAGGTTCAGCGAGGTTGAAGGGACTGGAGAGTATTTAGAACCTTGATTTGAAATAATATGGAAACTATGGAAAGTTGCCATCAAATTGTAGGTTAAACCCTTATTTTACATTCTATAAACTTAATTCTATAAATTAATTCTTAATTATGAAAATGGATTCTAATGTGCTAAGTTTCGCGGTTTTGTAATCAAACAAGTAATAATGGTACAAAATAATATTTAATAAAATCAAAACAAAACATGATTTACAAAATCTACCCAAAAGATATATCTATTAGATAAATAAAACAAAATCAAAAAGCAACTTTTTCTCTAATATCTTTTAGAAATACAAACATTGACAATACGATAACATCAACAGTAGTTTAATTAACTCTTACATTCTATTCAGCCTGTATCACTCATTTCAATAACCTTATTAGAATAGTATTACACATTTTAAACTTATAAAAATAACAAAATAAAGGAATAGTATTACTCTATACTCTTTATTAATAGTATTACTAGGCTGTAAATTTTGCAAGTCCATCAAAACTTGATCTCCAGCAGCTTTTCTTTCTACTGGACCTTTTACTGATGATGTAGACATATTCTGAAAACAAGAGTAATAAATTATCAGTTGTCTAGTATTAACAATTTAATAGGTAATACAAATAGGTACACAGCTATATATATATATGGGTATAGCTATCAATATTTATGTTTAAATGGCAAGATGTTTTGGGTTGGTACCTAAATATAAGAACAACTAGAAACTTACTTGTAATGATGAATCAAAAATCATTGGGATTGCATTAGAAGTAAGGACGGTACGAAAACCACTGCAATCCACTAAATGTGCTTCAAAATGTTCAGAACACTCGATGTTTTGTGCTGCCAATTTTTTTTATTCATCTGCATCAACCAGGCATTTTTTAGATTTTCATCCTTTGGAAAGCTGAAAAATGATTTAATTTTATAATTTATCCTTACTTTTATAGAAATAGAAATATTTTATTTCAAATAAACTTTTACAAGCACTTTTGAATCGTCAATGAATCTACCACTGGTTCGGAATGCCTTTCCCGCCGAGAAGAGCCAGCAAGAAACTCGGCGGTCGCTCTTTTAAAAAAAAAGTAAAAATTTTACAATATTTAATGAAACTATGCTATGTATACAGTGCTTCCACGATTAATTTTCCTAAGTCCAATACAATACAAATAAAAATTAATACAATCCAATACATCTTAAAACAGGCAGGCAAAAACAGACTAATTATTTAATCAAAATATACCCACTAAACAAAACTTGCGCCTGAATACGGCCCTGTCAAATTGTACAAGTATATGAAACGACAAACAAGATCCTGATATTAATTAATTGATAAATATTGCAACAGGAATATACTAGAACCAAAATTACCATAACTGTCTACGAGTTTTGCGTATATAATAATTAGGGACTGCTTCTAAAATGCCGAACGATTATTAATAATCACACAGTAAGCATATAACCAAATTACGAGTCTATAGCACATCAAAACTTACCGATGAAAAGTAATTGCAGGTGTTTTCCTATACGGAGAATTGCCACACAGAGGTGCACAACACTTCACCATTTTATTTCAGAATTTTTGATTCTTTAGACTCGATTTTAAAGCAAATTTAAAAGAATAAACAACTCGCAGGTTATGTTGTTGTTTTTGACAAATTGACATATTGCATCATACTGTTCTTATTTGGAGCTTACGAATTGCCTCAAGATCTATTATGTCTATGAGTGCGTAAGTGTTGCAACAACAGAAGTAAAAGAGATAGAATCATATATTTTTTGTTGGAGAGAAGCAAGCGAAGATATTATTTATTCGTTTAGATGTAGTTGTGAAAATTATGTTAGGTCTGCTTACTCTTATATGTTTGTGTACCTACCTATAAAAAAAAATGATTAAACGATTTTACCTCTATAGTAAGTGAAGTTCGATCACTATTACATGAGTCGCTGTGAGAATCCGAAGATATATTATTTTAGTAAGCACTAAGCAGTCAAGATGACTGACCAATTTAAGTGACCGATCAGAATTCAGAATGGATGGATATTTGTTAGATATTCAATCACGTCGCAATGTCTAAACCAATTTGGCTGAAAGGCTCTGAGATAAAATATTTTCCCGGAAAATAAGAGAGTTCTCGCGGGAATGAAAAAAAATCTTAATTCACGCGAACGAAGTCGCGGGCATAAGCCAGTTTATTGATAAATGCTTGATTACCTTTTCACTCCTTTATCGATGTCGATAGTTCTGAAGCATCTCTGAAGCATACTCCCTAATAGACGGCCATTTTATGCGACAGCATTTTGTTGGTTTGCACGTGACTAGATTACCTATTTATGTCACTATCATCACTACCCACCACTACCACTATAGGTACTACGCTGGTAACACAGGCGGTAAGGCCGTTGATACACGTCAGATTTTTTCATAACATAGTCGGATCCAATGTCTGGTCCGGCTATCTATCGGAAGGCATTGGAGCCACTATTTTGTTTGAACATTCAACACACGTCCGATCCGAGTCGGAAACTAACGGTATGCGTCTTCAATTTTATTGCAGGTCCTCTCGATGATAGCTCGGGAACGACTGAATTTAGAAAAACCCTGATGCATGAATCGGATGTGTATCGAGTAAATACGATCAATTATTAATAGTCTGATCAGACAGACAGTCGGAAATAAAATCTGACGTATATCGACGCCTAAATAAATTATAGTAATCTGTGATACTACTTAAGTCACTACTCTCTTTTGTCCTATCAGTCATTCATTAAAAAAATTCAATTCCTACGCAAAATAAATTGACGAGACCTTTGTTTGTTCCTTATTGTATGTTAGGAAAATGGTTGACCCAATTTTCGATTATCAATTTAGGCTTATTCTAATTGGTGACAGCACAGTGGGCAAGAGTTCTCTGCTTAAATACTTCACGGAAGGAAAATTCGCGGAGGTAAGAATTTCCCATTGTTATTGTTGTTGTATAATAATTTCTAGGAATATGCGACTTAATTACGCATTAGTTTTTCCTTTATATACGTTGCTACATCTTAAAATTCGATATTTACTGAATCGTTCACATAAGATAAGCCTGTCTAAATTTTTAATGCTTATGAGCTCAACCATTGTGCAGGGACATGGATGTATAGGTAATATTCACGTAAATAGTTATAGCAGAGCTTGACTGAACAAAAAATGTTCACGATTCTAAATGAAAACCATTGCTTAGCAACTTCCTAGAAACAATTTCTTGTTCTTAGGCAAGTTGGTGCTTTTAAGAAGTCGTACCAATGAGTCAATGCCATTTTTGCTAGTGTGCATTAGTAGGTTCTTACGAAAAAAAAATTTCAGCTGTCCGACCCAACAGTTGGTGTAGATTTCTTTGCAAGGATTATTGAAGTACAAGATGGCACAAGAATCAAGCTTCAACTTTGGGACACTGCAGGCCAGGAAAGATTTCGTTCCATCACAAAATCCTACTACAGAAACTCAGTTGGAGCACTTCTAGTGTACGACGTATGTAATCGTTCAAGTTTTGAGCATATACCTCTTTGGATGATGGAGGCCAAAAGGCACATAGAGCCTCATAGACCAGTATTTGCTCTGGTTGGATGTAAAGTGGATCTGGTTGGAAGTGATAACAAGAATGGAGCATGGAGGGAAGTCTCATGTGAGGAAGCGAGAATGTTTGCTGAAGAAAATGGTAATTATAATTTCTCAGTTATTACCTGTAAGCCTGTAACTTAGGGCATTCCCTAATATTCAATGAAATAAAATCTAAAAACAATTAATAATGTAACTAAATATAGTTATGGTAAATATGATGAAAGGAAAGAAATTATTTAAGTATTAAATTTTGAAATTTTTTCACACTCCAGTCTTCTCTATTCTTTCCCATAATTTGTGAGTTCTTCACATGTCTTCATGTGTCCTTTATATGTTTGTAGCCGGCTTAACTGTCCTTTAAACCCTATTATGCATATATGCAAATCACTGTCTAACAATATAGTCATCGTATGTATTTTCGAATTTAAATAATAAATATCTTACAGGTTTACACCATGTAGAAACATCAGCGAAAACCGGTTCAAATGTGGAACAAGCATTTATCCTTGTAGCTCAAGAAGTGTACAACCGTATACAGACAGGTGAATACAAAGTGGAGGACGGTTGGGATGGGATCAAGACTGGTTTCAACCGTCCAAACGGTATGGACTTTAACCTGCTTGAGGCAGAAACTGTACAGTCTACCTGTTGTTAGACACAAATATCTATTTTGTTTAGTATTTGTTTGGCTTTAGGGTTTAAACCTGCTAAATTATGCAACATTTTTAACGGGAATTGCTGATATAGGTCATTTTTTTTTTCTTTTAATTCCGAAAGTGAATAAAAAAATTCAGTGAAAAAGCTTTCGACAGATTTTTTTGGAAATTTACGAGAAAAATTAAAAGAAAAAAAAGACTTTTAACACTTAAAAGCCAAAGAAATGCAGAGTTAGTCATCAGCGCACATTTTCATGACTGCAAGGTGGAAAAAATTGAAAAACTTTCTTCAGGTTTAAATGAATATATTTATGTGAAATTATTTAGCAGGATTAATCTCTAAACAGATGAATAATGTAAATATTGACTCACATAAAATTAGAATTAACATATAACAATACATAAGTATAACTTTATTACATGTAGATATGGTTTGCACAAGGTTTTTTGATGTTGACACATACATTATTATGGGATACTATTACTACAAAAAAACATACTTTTTGCACTAAATAGAAAGTAAATAAAAAACCTCGTGAATATCTTTGCAATTTCAATATATAAGATACACATGGTAAACAAGATAAAACTGACGAAACTTGCTGAAAGCTAGTTAATTACGTCGCTTATGAAACTAGTTGTCGATAAGGTATATGCTAACACAAGCCGTCGCCTCAATGTTGGAAACTAGTTTTATTTTGGTCGCCCTGTGTGTAAATGGACTTATGAGACACTATGATCAGTATTAACTACTGATCTTCCCATAAGCTTATGTGATAATGAAATATAATGATATTTTATTTTCTATTTAGTGTGCAGAGTGATAAAAGTAGATCAGTTTAACTCAAATTCAATTTTCAATTAACCAACTTTAACTTTAATAGTTATATATCTGACTGTTTCTTATTAACTTTTCGGTGATTCTGTTCCTTGCATGAACTTAAAGTGTGTATTTTTAATGCAAAAAAAAAAAAAAAATTAAAACAAAATATACATCTCATCTTAATGAATTTTATCAGAATAATTGAGTTTTTTGCATTAAAAGAACCATTTTAGATACACAAAATCATAAAAGTACAGTACGCGACTCAACTGGAGTGCGTGCGGGGACTTAACAACGCATGCGGGGAACGCGGGCGTCCCTTCGCATCTCGCATGACACCAGCACAGTAATAAACAAACATTTATAAAAACGCGAAATTACTGTTTTATGGTTATTAATGGAAGAGTTCTGATAGACAACATCCAAGTTCTATCAACTCGACTTAGCATCTGGGGTTATGAGTGTGTTTCCACTTTTATTATTTCCTACATAGTGCCAATCATTTTTAGTAACTATGTCAACAATGCTCATTTTTATGTGACTGTAAATGATGATATCCGAAAACTATTCATTTATGAAATATAAAAATATCACAATTTTTTTTAAATTAACTGTCATAACCATAGACAAGATGAACCAAAGAGTTTATTAAACACAGATTTGTTGTTTGTTGGATACCAGAGTTAAAACAATAATGTTCAAAATGTTATTTTAGTTTTATTTTAACTAATATTTAGTGACAATATACTAACATTTAACTAAAAATAACTACTATGAAGTAGTTAGAATTTTTGTACCTGCGTTTGCATAAGAATGCTAGTGTGATGAATCCCACTGATTTGAATTCAATATAAAAGATATACAGGGTGTAAAGGACATGCTAACGAAAACAGAAACCAGGGATTCAGTACACGTAGTTGGAATTTTTCATCAATCTTTGCATATATTTATAAATCTTTTTGCCGTTTTTTTTTTTTTTTTAATTTTTACTTATCTCAACTTGATTTTAATTGAAAAACCAACAAATATTTAATACAAAACAGCAATGTACGATACGCGCGCGATCAGAATATTTTATCAAAAGTTCAAAGCACTGTTTAGGTACAAACATCATTGGCAGATAATTGGCATTTATAATTTCATTATAGGCTTTAATTTTAAGTGTAACCTATTCTTAAAGTTTTCATTAACTTGTCCCTTACACCCTGTATTTAAAGGCTTCAGGACACATTGACCCAATGTGTTTGGCTAGTTACCTTGACCAATGTGTATATTTTTTTAATAGAAACTTAATCATCCAGCCAGCTTTCGTCTCACGCGGTTATTGTACGCCAATTGGCACTTTACACATTCGCCGAATAAGTTGGGCCAATAGGTACTGGGCTTTTAATAATTATTACTTATCTATACCATGTAGGTATACACTATACCCATGGTGAAATGCCCTTACTTCTTGTAGAGCTTTAGATTAAGAATAAAATAAATCCCGAACATAAACATAACAGCAGTCATGTAACACCAACAATCTAATTAGACTATAAATAAATTAATATATTGTATAAGAATAATTTATAGTGTATTGTCTGCTTTGTAATTTTACATTATCGGATGCAAAAAAGGTATATATGTATGAGTAGTGTTGGAATTAATTAAATGTTTTATTTATACAATTGGTTGCTCAGTTAGTTCATACGCCGACCGTTAACTGTACAAATGATGGAGTCAAGAAAAAACGAAAGTTTTGTTATTATTTAATTTTATGCAGGATTGTATTATTTAATTTTATGCAGGATTGTATTATTTAATTTTAGGCAGGATTTCCACTAACAGTGTACTATAACAACTAAATGAGTTTTTTAGAGTGAAACTTCTTTACCGCAGTTAGGAGAGCTTAAAATTTATATATTATTTATAATTTCCTTTAGGCAGTGCCTAGACCCATTTATATAATTAAAGGACGGTGTAGGTAGCTCCAAACTATGTGATTCATATTCTCTGTAGACAAAAACTAATAGCTAGTTTAAAGACAAAATATTGTATAACTAAAATTGTACGAATCTTCAGAAACTAAAAGTTTGGTGCGACCATTCTAAACTACATATTATTAATTTTATTTATACATTGTGATTATAATATAATATTTTTATAATGTTACTTTAAGCTTTAATATCGAATTGTGGTCTTTGGGGCAGTGATTTGTGTGAGAAACAATGCCGTCCAGATACGGGCAACACGATTAATGTTAAGTGGCTCTTAAGCGGGCTAGACAATTGCTGTTTTGAGTAAACGGCCTACCAAAATTCCAATATTGATGCAAAGTCAGATGTGTACACTTTACAAATTAGATTGACTGGTTTAAAAGAACATACTTTGCTATATCTACTTTTCACAATGTTTTTTTAGGGAAAAGAGAAATTACTTTTGTAATGTGTACATTCGATTTAGAAATATTTCAGGAATAAATCAAAGTACGATTATATATTTTTTTTAAGTAAGCTTTTTGATTGTCAAGCATTAATTTACAGTAGGGGTAATTTACGCATTCGCATTATTTGCATTAAAGTTTGGCTTATTTCTTTCATCGCTGGCATCATAGCGGCTATACAATTGCGGGAAAATCTTAAATACTGGCCCGTTTATGAGCTCGATTAGACTTATGTATGTAATCGGTTTCACAATATTATATTTTAGGTGTCGCCTTCAATATAAATGTATTCATCACTTTGCCCTTCGCCTCGAGGCCACGTAAGAGCGACGTTTCGATAACATATAGTCAAATACCTACTTTTAAAAGGCTAAGGCTTTGTTTACATTTGTATTTTTTTTTAATAATATCATCAGAAAGAACCATAGGCTCACATGATCCAAATGAACTTTGTACCGTAAGCTATTCTGAGCGGCAAATTGATAAAATGAAGATATCGTAAAAAACTGCGCGGTAATTTGGGTTAAATTAAGTGAAGGTCATTCTGTTGGATAGAAGTAGGCGTTACTTTGCGGAATTTCGTGATAATACTAAAAGAAAAAGTAATATTTTTGCTGTAAAAAATTTGTACTTTGCGATTGTGCATTGAGGAGTCAACATCTTCTGATGATGCTCCGATGTCGTCGCGAAACGTACCTACCTACGTCGAGTGTGTTTTGAAGGAGTTTGTGTGGAGCTACGTGTTGGTTTTTTGTTTTTCTTGTATTTCTTCTATTCTGGAGAATGGACGGTGTACGACGCGGGCGGCGCGTGTTGCCATACAAAGTTTTTTCTGGTTTGACGAATTACAGTAAAATATAACTTTTTCTTTTAGTATGAGGGTAGTTTATCATTTCATTAATCATAGCTCATCGCCGAACCACTTCTTGGTCGGGATCTCCTATCGAAAGAGAAGGGTTATTATTGAAGATAATTAAATTCTATTACCTTCCTTTATCAAAACTGGTTCTTATTTTCTGATAATATTTGATTTATCTGCGGGCCTAGTTTCATCTCATTTGGATGAACAATACGCGAAAACAGGTACATATTTTTTAGGTAGTATATTAATAATCTGTAGCTATCTTCTCGTATTGAAGACTAAAATTTTTAAGTTTGATTTTTAAAAAAGGTACAAATGTAAGCAATTTCTTAAATGCTTACAGTAATAATAATTTATGTCATAAAAAATATAGTAGCGCATATTATTATGTGTACCTTATTGTGAATATTGGATAATTTTTATTTATTGTAATTTTTTTTTATTATTTCATTATCTAAATACATTTTTTCATAAAGCTGTTATAAATGCTTGATAAATAAAATGAAGTAAAGGTTTTTGTTAATTACTAATATATCGTTTTATTTTAGCTATAATGCCGACGAATTCACAAACAATATTATCTAGATATTAACCTAGTAATTGTTCATTGTTCAATGAAAATCAAGATGCGTTTTCATATAATAAGTAAGTATGGTTTTCACACGTCCCTTTCCCCTTCAAATTCTAAATTTCCTGGCCTTTATATTTATCCGGTTTGAAGGACCAACTTTTGTTTATTGTAGTTAAAATAACTATACATAATTCGATTTATGGTGTGATATGCACTGCATTTTGGCCAAGTAGATATACAACATTGTAATATTGCATACAATGGTTGGTTATTTACAACAAGATACAATGCGATTCTCTAAAAATGGTTGCTATACAATAATGTAACGATTGCAATCGCCTCTGATTGGCCCACTAGCCTATATTCACACACTATTGGCTAAAATGCTTTGTAGAAAGAACCCTATAGGTAATTTCAGTAAATCAGCAATCACCACAATGAGACTAGCAATGACTGATGCAGCTTTTATAATCTGCCTGCTGATTGGTCGACAAGCCTTCTGCTAGTGGCTTAAATGCATTGTTGCAAGAGCACCATCAATTCAGACAGTCACCACTCACCACCATAACATATTTACCTATCTATATTTTAGATCGGAGATTGAGACTGTAGTTTACAGCTTTTCTGCAATCAACCAATTGTCCACAGACTAGAACGTAAAATTGACGTATTCTCACGGTCTGTGGTCTACGCAAATGACATTGACATCAAATGTCAGAATCGTAATTCATCCATCATTGATCATTGTCAAAAATCCTGAAAAAAAAACTATGTGAAAAAAGCAAAACTTGTAGGTTAAAAGATTAAGAAAAAATAAAATACTAATAATATTTGCTTACTAATAAAGGTCTCAATAATTTAAATATCTAATACATTGATATAATACCGCAAGAACAATGTCCTCTAGTCGCTCCAAGACATCTATACTGGACAAACCCCTTAGCAAAGGCAAGGGCGAGGTATCTATGGCCCTCTACGCGCTGTTATTTTCTGAAATAGTTCAGTACTGTCAGAACCGATCGCAATCCATCCATGAGCTACAAACGAAGTAAGTACTTGTTTTTATTTACTAGTATTATAAACAAAGCTGCTGCTGTGGCTGTTGATAGGCCTCCCACTAGGCGGAGGGAAGATGTAAGGGGAGACGCTGGATGCAGGTGAGATAGGATCGGCTCTGTGGCCATCATTTTCAAAGACCAATGTTCAGCAATGTAATTGCAGATTGTAGAAAATCTGTTTTACAGAGGATAAAGGAAATTAGAACAGAGACCTGCGCTGTTACCAATAACATTTATTCCTATAAAGCCAAAAACCTAAGAAACAGAAATACACTTCCAAAAACATATGGCCTTATAGGATCAAACAAAAAGCACTTGTTTGCAGATTGTCAGAAATGGGCTATGATGTCGGAACAAGAATCCTGGACTTATATTTTGTCAGAGAAAGGAACAGCAAGCGAGAGATCAAACTGCTCAACATGTTGCTCTTTGTTAAGTCTACTCTGTGGAAGGTACCATTATATTGTAACTAGCTTTTGCTGTTCACTTAACCAGTTGTTTATGTGGATTTTGGTTTTTCAAAAATCCAATAAGATACCTTGTATTTCCTTAACATTAAGTCCATGTCTATAAGTTCTCTGGGGTATGCAAAGAAAACAATTAATATTATATTTTACATAATCCTCTGAACCAAAAAACCATAGTAAAAATGCATTCTAGAATTTAGAATCAATCTTCTGGCAGTTGTAGGTACCTTGCCACAGTGAATAGTTTGCTGCAGTACCGTGATACTGAAATTCCAAATGATCTATTTTATATTGGCCAATTTTGGCTCTTATGACAAGTAAAAAATCCTGATCCTTTTTCCATCCATTTTTAAAACAGATCCTGCTGAGAAGAATTGGCAAGAAACTAGGCAATTGCTCTTTCAAAACAAAAAAGTGTTGTAGCTTTATCAATATAAGAAAATACTGTAAGAAACCTATACTTTGGGCCTCTACTTTTCAGGTCTTATTTGGTAAAGAAGCGGATAAGTTGGAACATGCAAATGACGATGAAAGAACTTATTACATTATAGAAAAAGATGCTTTGGTATGTATTGGTAGAAAATTAAAAAATATTTTACTAATTTTGTGAACAAAATGGGAAATTGACTTAAAAGTTGAAGGCGAGTTGGTCAAAATAATTTTATTTTCAGGTCAACAAATTCATAAGTATACCCAAAGATAAAGGATCTCTCAACTGTGCCTCATTCAATGCTGGCATTATAGAGGCTGTGCTCACAAATGGTGGTTTTGTAAGTTTACCTTTATTTTAATTAATGGGGATATATCTATTTCTATCTCTGACTGATGTTCATGATTTATTAGCCAAAATGCATTGACTGTTGGACATAGGCCTCTTTTACAAAGTGCCAACCATGCCTATACTTGGCCTTTTGCATAAAATCAATGCTTGCCACATTTTTTTTTTTAATAAGAATATTAGCCAACCTGAAGTTGACTAATATTCTCCTCTCCCCTCCAAATAAGCGGAAAGCTTGTGTTAGGAGTGGGTACGACAATAGTGCAACGGGTGGGATTCGAACCTGCAACCTTAGTTTTCAGTTAACACCTTCAACCGTTGGGCTATTAAGGCTTGTTAATTCTGGATTCATTCCATTCCGAATTTCATAGCCCCATCTATCCAGGGGTGCCCTACAGGTTTGCCCAATGTTTGTTCAATGTCACCTTACTTCTATGTCTTACTATGATTAGACATGTAAAAAAAATTACAGACAGAATAACAATAAAATGTTATAACTTCGTAAATTAAAAAAAAATCATAACGCAATAAATCCTTACTTTAATCCTACTATAAATGCGAAGGTATGTTTTTTTGTCCTTTAATCACGCCACAACAAAGCAACGGATCGACGTGATTTTTTTGCATATGTATAGTTCAGGACAGAGAGAGGGACATGGGCTACTTTTTATCCTGGAAAATCAGAGTTCCTGCAGGATTTTTTAAAAACTAAATCCACGTGAGTGAAGCAGCAGGTGCATCACAAAAAGTGTATTTCTTGAGGTTTATTAAAAATATGTTTTTTTCTTTATTTTTCAGCCAGCAAAAGTGACAGCTCATTGGCACAAAGGCACAACATATATGGTCAAATTTGAAGACTTCGTTATAGCAAGAGATAAATGTTTAGATGATCGATAAATAATAAAATATTGTTAATTTAAATTATTAGACTAAGAAATCAAATAGCCATTGTAAAATACTGATGCTTTGTTAGTATGGTGATTAGTACTAACTAGATTCAAGTCAAGTCTCTACCTGATGCTCTTCTATCATTTAGTATCATATTATGATCTCTCACTGTGTTCACATTACAAAGAGTAGACGCCTATCAGAATGACCTTTCACTGAAATGTTCTTGTGACAATTCATGTTGGATGACATGAAAGCAGTATACCTAGCAATGCAGATGCATTGTCTTGCATAAATTATACCTATACCATGGATTGCATTGAAATGTATAAACAATACACCTTTAGTATAGCTTAAAATATTTTAACAATGAAATATGAGAATACCTATAAAACTACTATGAAAAGTGATGGACTTTTTATTTCTTTACCCTTATTAAAGACCATGAACTTTATATTTTAAGATGAAATAGTAGCTAACTACCTACTCATATAAAGTGGAATTACTTGACGCAATTAACTGCAATGATAAAGCACAAAGCAGTTTGATATCATCGTACTTTTCAAATGTCTATATTAAAATAAAGTTCTTTTGAATGAAATAATAGTAATGGCTACATTGCTTTTAATGCAATATAATAGTATTGGTTTAACTGTTTGAAAAATATTAAGTTTCGGCGCCATTAATTTTATCAAGCTAATAAGAGCATTTGCTATGCAACTGATAGCTTTTAATAACATTAAGACAATTTATTAATTCTGTCACTGTATCGGATACGCCCTTCAGCACAGTCGTTTAAAAATTTGGTCCTTTGTCTCCATATAGCATAGCCATAGACAAGCATGGGCCCAACTATAGTAAGAATGCCAAACAAAGCAGTGGTAGGGGTTGCTTTGAAGTGCTCATTTTGGCATGTCTTCATTGACAGCCATCTTTGGAGAGCTGGATCAAACTGAAATAAAATTATAACAAAAAGTTTAAACTAACCCAATAACGGTTTTTCTTAAAGAATATTAGCCAAGCTGAAGTTGACTAATACCATCTTACCTCCTCCAAATAACTGGAAAGCTTGTGTAGGAGTGGGTACGACAATAAAGCAATGGGTGGGGTTTGAACCTGCAACCTTTCAGTTTTCAGTCCGCACCTTTAACCATTGGGCTATTGAGGCTTAAATTGGATGTAACATCCATCATATTGAGTTTGTTAAATTAAAGTTACTTGGACCATAATAACAAATCGATTGATCCCTCATTCATCAAAATCAGTTCTGTAGCTTAAGTACTGTGGTGGAACATACGTAAATATGTACATACATAGACTGCTAAAATCATGAACATTCCTACTGACTTTGCCATAGTTGGGTTAAAAGATTGTTCATTCTACCACTGAAGCCACAAAAATTGTCATGAATAAGTCATGACATACTCAGATGGCTAAATAAAATCAGTTGCTTCTTACATGCCTGTAATTCTTTGATACTTAAATAAGATAAAACAATAATATCTCTGATATTTGGGCGTAGCACTACATTTAATCATGAATGATTTTAAACTACTCTATTGGACTTTGCCCAAGAAACATGTATACTTACAACATAACCAGACTCTTTAGAATGCAAACATGGATCAGTTCGCAACTTCAAAAACTCTTTTCTATATTTTGCTCGCCTTTCAATTTGAGCCAATATTATCTTGCATTCAGTCTCCGAAAATCCACATTTCTCCATTCTTCAATAGTAATTGTAAGACAAACTAACAATTACTTGTTTTGACAAACTATGGTAGTGAATCATTTCGGATTGATAGTTACCTGTCATTACATTTTTTTTCCTAAGTTTGATTTTATCCTGGCAGGTAATGTTTTTCTAAGGACAGTCAAGAAGAAAAGTCATTTGAAATACAATTAAATTAAATATATTTAACAATAGCATGATCTTTCTATACACTGGCTAATCACATTTCAATCATTTTAAAATTATAATTAAGAAAGTTTGAAGAGCCTGTCCCTGTACGGCACTTCTCCCGCTCTGATCTTCTGTTCACGACCGTTTCTTTCTTTCCAAATGAAATATCCGTAAGTTATCATAGGAACAACAATCGTGAAAAATCCAAACAAACTAGTTCTCGGATTGGGTTGGAATCGGTCGAATTGTGTGACCTTCATAGATATAAATTTCTGGTGTGCCGGGTCGAACTAAAACGAAATAAATCAGCCTTCTATCAAAAGCTACTTTGTTTTGTTAAAAGGAAAATAATTACGTAATTTAACTCACGACATATCCCGCTTCAGCTGCGTGTTTCCATGGGTTGGTTCGTTGTTTGAGGAACTCACGCCTCATTTCGGCACGCCTTTCGGCCTGCTTTTGTATGAGTTGGAATTGGCCCTCTGATATTCCATATTTTTCAGCCATTATTTACCAATGTTTTTGAAAAATTTTAAACCAAGGTGTTCGCAGGTTAATTTCTGTCAAAAAACGTAAATAGACAGCCGTCAGCAACCGCAACTAGCTGACAGAATTTGACATCTGTCATATTCAATAGGGATGTGCATGGATGTTGATGGGATGGGCCGGGCGATCGGCTAAAAATATATCAATCCTTAAAGGACAGCATCAATGTTTTTAGCCAATGGGATTGGCCAATCCCATTGGCTAAAAACCATATTTTGATGACATTGATGCTGTCCTTTAAGGATTGATATATTTTTAGCCGATCGCCCTGCGGATGTTGTCATGGTAGGTAGGTACCTACCACCTACCAGGTAGGTACCTACTTTTATCATGCCTCTACCTAGGTACCTACTACCACAACCTACTAGTACCTATTTTTTAAATTGGAGTAGGATTGTGTGATTGTAGCGGATTGAGGTCTCGCCTTCTGTCAGTTTTCCTACCTACCTACCCATCCATAGGTACCTGTCCCATAAAAACACATAAAAATGCGCGTTTTGAACCAAAACAGTACCTACCTACCTAAATGTGTAGTATAGACAAAACATAGACTACAAACTAGTTAAGACCACAGACGAATGAAAATAGACAACTTCAACGTATCTGTGACTTAGACGAAACTTGGACGAAACTCCATCTTCCGGACGCCATATTTGTTCTTTTTGATTTTCCTTGTTGTCGTTGTCAGGTGGGCAATTTTTAAAAGCCGCAACCATGGGTCGTATGCACGCACCTGGGTAATTGTTATTTATAATTAATTTGTGGAAAAACTATATACATGATATACTAAAAGTTTTAGTTGTATAGCAGCAAAATTATAGTAGTAGTGATAAGATAACCTATACGAAGTTACTTCTACCACATGGCTTTCTTGAATGTTGTGTTATTTCGTGTTTCAGTAAGGGTATTTCACAATCGGCGCTGCCCTATCGCCGAAGTGTACCCACTTGGCTAAAGTTAACCGCTGACGATGTCAAGGAACAGATTTTCAAACTCGGCAAGAAGGGTCTCACACCTTCTCAAATTGGTAAGAAACTCTTGTTTTCTCATACTCTCGCGTTTTTACAAGAAATAAGTTTTATTTAATATCTTCCTATAGCTCTCTCACGATTTCTTACGAATTTTTCAATGATTAAGTTGTACCTACTGGGTCCAATCATTTTAGATGAGAAAAACAAGGTTTGATAAAATATCTTTTTAATCAAGAGAGAATATCAAATTTTTACCTGGGTATTAATTTGGCCAACAAGGAATTTAATGTTGGTTATGAGTATACTTTTACAGTAGTGGTCAAGTATCCTATAGGTTTCCTAACAACTGGATACCTGCTAATTTGGTCTCTCTAATAACATTAAAGTAACCATTTTCTTTTATATCCTGGTTCTAGTGGGTACGTAGTATAACCATGGTTATTTATTATTACCTGCCTTAATGGTGAACGAAAAGCATGAGGAAACCAGAGTTTTCCATAATGTCCTCAAGAGGTATGCGAAATCCGCACCAGAGTGGTGGAATATGGCCTAAACTCCTCATTCTGAAGGAGACCTGCCTTGTAGTGGGATGGCTCTAGGGTCCGTTCTATGGGCTGTATACTGTAAGTTTAATGACGAACTAAATTTATTTTCAGGTGTCATGCTCAGGGATTCTCATGGAGTTGCCCAAGTCAGATTTGTCACAGGCAAGAAGATTCTACGTATTATGAAAGCCATGGGTCTGGCCCCAGATCTCCCAGAGGATCTCTACTACCTTATCAAGAAGGCTGTGGCCATGAGGAAGCACTTGGAAAGGAACAGGAAGGATAAGGACAGCAAATTCAGGCTTATTCTTGTAGAGTCCAGAATCCACAGATTGGCACGCTATTATAAGACAAAGAGTGTTCTTCCACCTAACTGGAAATATGAGTCGAGTACTGCTTCGGCTCTAGTGGCTTAAGTTTAAATAAACTATGTAAACTCCATTTTATTGGTTTTATTTGTTTACTCCAAAATATAGTAATTTTGTATGGGCACATACCCAAGACTAGCATTATGAACTGTGTCGACTTTTGTTGTCCTAATGGAGTAGCATAATAATAAATTAATCCTAAGACAGCATGTCTGAATTCACTTGGTGAAAAAATATATGTTCGTTAGAAGAACTGATTTTTCCTAACAATAAATTCATTAATTAGTATAAACTATTAATCTACAGATTGAATATCTTTTTTCTTCAAGTGTCTTAAGATTTCTTTACTCTATAAGAGCAACAAATACCAACATAGTTCAATAATAATATAATTTATTTTCAACATCTGGGTCCACTCTTATCCAATCTGTTTGTGTAAAAAAATTCATTGTCCTTGGTAGGGTTGATCTAATTCTAAGAGAATATAATCACTGTTTTATTTAGATTTAAAAATATAAAGGGAAGGGGTTGATTAAAATATCTAATGATGATGATCTATAGAGTATGCTCAGATTTAGCTCTGACTTTAGATAGGGTTAAAACAAGACAAATATGCTCTGACATAGATCTGTCCCGTTTTAACTGTCTTAAGTCTGAGCAGAGAGAGTATGGTCTATAATAAACAGCCTATGAGCCACAGAGTATTCAAGTTGGCTTATATAAAATAGATATTTTGAATAATTATTTTAATTTTTATTGATTTACTAAATGCTCATTTCACTAATGTTATGTGTATTGTGCGATCTGATAGTTTTTGTATTGAAAATATCAAAATGCTCAAATAAGACTTATTTTATTCCATTGGTGAAATCAGCCACTAAAGGTTTTATTTGTTCTGTAGAATAAATGAAAATATTTGTTCTTATTTAAAAGTTTTATTAACTAGGACAAAATATATTTACAGTAGATAATAAATAGAATACAGCTTTGCAGATAGGGTTGTCATCCAACTATGCTTATATTCAATAATATAACAAGAGTGAAAGTACAATTTAATTTTCATTTATAGAATTCTTAGATTAGATAAGAAATTAGTTAAGATCAACCAGAATTGTAAACCTACTTATAAGATAATATAATAATACTTATACATATGGATTCCAATTACTGCCATCTTCAGGATGCAGATTATTAGTTATCAACAAAACAACATCAACAATCCACCAAATTCCCAGACCTCCCAGTGTCAGTAACTTCCCAACCGCTGTACCAGTCTGGCCTAAACAAAACCTATCCATACCTAAGAAACCTAATAGGATACTGTAAATAAGAGTAGTAGTAAAGTAGTGTCCGGAATAACGCACACAAGGAAATCCATCTCTAAGAAAGCTGCGGCTACCGTGGCACTCTATACCATCCAGAGCCTTGCACTGCACTTTAGTTCTTTCCACATCTTCATATCTGACTCCTCCGAATTTTGCGCAGCCGTGTTTCACCGCTTTTTTCGCTGTTTCGTTACCTTTGTGGTCTACTGGCTTATCACACTCTAAGAAATCCAGAGGTAAGAAACTGCATTTGACTAATGGCCCGAGAGGACGGTACGGCTCTTTTGAGTAAGGATCACTTTCTGATAAAGAAAACGGTAGTAGAGCTAGTATTACAACTGTTGTATGAAGTACTAGCATTTTTCAGTGCATATGTTTCTTCTACTTTTCGATTTCAAAACAAGGCGATAATTATTTCTGAATTCTTAGTGGTTGTCTTTCACTTTAAATTGATTGCACAGAATTTTAAACATAATGACTTTTTCTTGGAAGACCGAACAAATATTTTTCCTTGAAATTTTCTCTTGATTTTTGAAAATGAAAATAGAAAAATACAAACATCACCATAGACAACGAAGACTAGGATATATGTCAAAGTCAAACATATAACTGTCAATTCAATTCCTGGACGAATTTTTAGTTTGTGAAGAATGTAGTGATAATAATTGTAGGGATTATGTATCTTCCACACGATGCGACGGCATTGACTTGTGATTTAGGTATGTACTTCAATAAAAAACTGGTACCTACCTATTTTAGCGGTATTCCTTGTTAACCATAATTAACGTTAATTAAATAACGGTACCTACCTACCTACAGTAATTTTGTAAGGGTGAAGAGTGAATATTGTCAGTAGGTATGTTCAAAGTACCTACTCTGTGATATCAATAGGTAAGTACTTTTTAACGGGGGGCTACTATGAGCTCTTAAAGCAGGACAGAAATTGAACTGCATTGAATAATAATTTGCATGGCATTTGTGATTAAAACCTACCTATCTAGGTACCTACCTACTTCCATGATTAAAACATTTGTCACTGTCAAACAGCTGTCAATTGTCAAACGTGTCACTGTCAAACTTCCACCACAAAAATCGTAGCAAAAATTCTGATTTTTTTGGCTGGCTGGCCCTTGTATTTTATTTGTAATCTTTTTGTGATGATTTTCAATTACATGTCACCCAAATGTTAAGCTTAAAAACTAAAAATGGAGGTGTTCAATAAGTTCTATTCTTCCGTCAGCAATACAGTGTCACAATTATCAGGTGTCCTGCCGGGAAACCCTGTGACGAGAGAATTCGAAGCAACACAATTCATTGCGAGTGCAGGCCCCGGTAAGTACCTACTATGTTTTTATTGACTCCCATTGTATAAACGCTGTAAATAACCAATAATTTCGTCGTAGGTTTACTATGGAAAGTGTACAAAGGATATAAAAAGTCAACTAAACAAGAGGCATCAATATTTGTCTTCGAGAAAAAGCAGCTCGATCGATGGTCAAAGGGTGACAAAGATATTATGATAGAGATTTTAAAGCGCGGTATCGTGCAGCTGACGAAGCTAAAACACCCACAAATACTAACAGTGCAGCACAGTCTAGAAGAGAGTAGAGAAAGTCTAGCTTTTGCTACTGAACCTGTGTTTGCCAGCTTAGCAAACATACTAGGTAACACAGAGAATATGCCTCAACCAATACCGAGCAACCTAGTCAACTACAAACTGTACGATGTAGAAATTAAATATGGTTTGATGCAGATTGTGGAAGGTTTAGCCTTCTTACACAATGATGTAAAGCTTCTGCATCACAATATATGCCCTGAATCTATAATTGTGAACCAGCAGGGTGCGTGGAAGATATTTGGCTTTGATTTCTGTATTGCAAATCAGAGTATGACAGGAGCGGCTCCGTTCTGGCCTTTTAATGAGTACTGTCAGGCTATGCATGCTTTAACTCAGCCAGCATTGGACTATTTGGCTCCAGAATATGTTCTATCAGCTACACATTCTCCTGCTAGTGATATTTATTCACTTGGTATGGTTATTTATGCATTGCATAGCACAGGTATGTAAATTTTTGCATATAAAATAAAAAAATATATTTTATTTATAAAATAAAAATATCTGCTCAGCCAGTTAATAATAAAAAAGTAGCTTATGCGTAAATTAAAGCCTAAGAAACTCCATTTAGAAGAATTACTTCTATTATTTATTTAACTCACTTTGCATGGTTATTTGTTAGAAATCTAGTTGGAACTCATTGTTTTCTAGAGATAAAAGCTATTCTAATTTCATTAACATCAGTTTAGCAGTTGAGCCATGAACAGACAAATAGACAAACACATGTATAAAAGTATTAATTTTTAGGTGTAATTGAGAATACACTATCAACTATTGATAGAAACTTATTTTATAGAGGTTCAGAGGGAAGGAATAGGCCAAATGTAGACTACAAGCAATCCAGTTCTATTATGCCAAACACACATGCACGCACACACTCACTTCCTCACACTTGGCATATACTATCTCTCTCTCAGAGGGAGATAGAAAGAGAAAAAGAGAGATCTCTGTTCTGTCTTTTGTTGTGTACTTACTGTACTACATAATCTTTTATTGACAGGCCACCAGACTCTAGGTAACATTGGCAATGACTACACAAAGTTCAAGAGGTTTGCTAATGAAATTAGGAACCTGCCTCCATCTAGATTGCTCTGTGTGAATGAAGGTCTCAGAGAATATGTGAAGCTCATGTTGAATATCACTCCTGAGTTGAGACCAGATCCACATCAGTTTCTAAAGGTGATCATTCAAGTGTTTATATTTAACTTTATTATAATAAATAATCAAAACCAATATTGACTAAAGGTTAGATACAAAAAGAACAAAATAGAATAATCTATCAGATGCAAGTCGGACTCTCATACGAAGGGTTCCATACCAAAAAAATACACATTTTAGTAGGGGAGCCCCCCTAAGTTTTTAATTAATTATTATTATTTTTTTGTTATAGCGGTAACAGAAATATACATTACAATTTTTTTAATATAATAAGAATATTGATTATATTATTAACAGAAAAGATTTTTCATTTAATTTCTAGATTCCATACTTTGAGGATATTGGTGTCAAAACACTCAATTACTTGGATTCATTATTCCAATGGGACAACCTACAAAAGTCACAGTTTTACAAGGGCCTGCCACAGATCATACAAAAAATGCCTCATAGAATATGCATCTACAGAATTCTACCCTGTCTCACCAAAGAGTTTGTCAACCCGCCCATGGTACCATTTGTTCTACCGAATGTGCTATTGATAGCTGAGAACTCTTCAAAAGAAGAATATGTGAAATATATACTACCAGTATTAAAACCTGTAATGCTAATACAAGAACCGATACAAATATTGCTTATTTTCATGCAAAAAATGGAACTTTTATTAAAATTGACGCCTGGAGACGAAGTAAAGAGTGATATCTTGCCAATGCTGTACCGAGCGTTAGAGTCTGATGCGCAACAAATCCAAGAACTTTGTCTATCTGTATTACCAACTTTTGCCTCATTGATAGATTACCCGGCGATGAAGAACGCACTGTTACCGCGTATAAAGAAGCTATGTTTGAGTACGAACTATATTTCTGTGCGGGTTAACTGTTTGCTGTGTTTGGGAAAATTGTTGGAGCATTTGGACAAATGGTTGGTGTTGGACGAGATTATTCCCTTCCTGCCGATGATACCGTCGAGGGAGCCAGCTGTGCTTATGGGAATATTAGGTAACATAATATGTGCTTATTAACTACTAAGGCAGTTAATTGTGAGTCTGAGATCAATCTAACGATTTAAACTTAAAAAAGATAACAGACAAAATAGCTTTTAAAAAATTTGTTTGGTTTCAGGTATCTACAAGCTAACACTGAGTCACAAGAAGCTCGGTATAACTAAGGAAGTCATGGCTACGAAGGTGCTACCGTTCCTTATTCCCCTCTGCGTGGAAAACGGTCTCACGTTGAATCAGTTTAACGCTCTCATCTCGCTCGTGAAGCAAATGATATCCACAGTCGAGGCTGAGCATCGGACCAAGTTGGAGCAGCTCAACTCAATACAGAATGAGTCCAAGTAAGCACTAGTACCTAACTATTACATAATCGGCTCGCCGCAAGAAAATCGCTATTTATAATCATAATTAATCATATATACATAGAAGACTGCATAATACCATAGTATAATTAAATACCATACTCAGCGAATATTTGCGGATGACACTGAATCTTTGACCGATTTGGACCTCCTGGAAAAATTACTACCGACCAGGGTCCCCAATTTGAATCGCAACTTATTTCAATGAACTTATCACTAGTGTTGTGGGACATTGTCGTATTGCATGCTGATGAGTGTTTGCGACGTAAGTCATCTTTAATAATATTCACACTCAAGATTTTTTGTATTTTCAGGGTTATGGAGCACGCACTGACATCATCAGAAAACCTGGTGCCTGCGCCAGCTCCTCAGAACGACATAGACAAAATGTTTTCCGGGCTCGGGATTGATCCGTTCTCCTTTAATAGTAAGCCTGAGAAAGTTGTGCAACCCACACCCATTGTTGAGAGCGGGTCTTTGTCTATGGAAGATAAACAAAGGTAAGATCATAACAAAATCTGAATCTCTTTATCAGCTAGATATAATATGTCACGTTGTTAAAACCGAAAAACGTCTACAAGATGCTTACGAGAGAAAAAAAGCTTCAGAATTTTTCTCTTGTAATGATCGCCATAGAAAAGTATTCAGTGGCTGCCAAAGACGGCCTCTGTCATCCATTTATCTAGAAGGGGTCGCAAGTCGCCACTATAGTACCTAAATATAATGAAAATAAACTTGTTACTTACAAGATTTTCTCTACTTGATAAAGTTATAGTTTCGTTTTTGAAATCCAAGAATAACAGATGAAATATCTCTTACAGAATAGCGCAGCAGCAAGAAACCGCCCGAAAATTATCACGACAACCACCACCGAAAGCCATTACCACCCCTTCAATACAGCCTCCGCCCCAACCAAAACCTGTAGACTTAACGAGTTCCCTATTCCAAACAAATCTCAGCCAACTCACAATAAAAACACCCCCGATGGCCAACGTCACACAACCAACGTCCAAACCAATGCCCAACTATAACTTAAACTTTAGAAGTTCCCCGGCATATCAAAGTCCGATGCCTTTTGACAGTCAGTTAGCCTTGCCGCCTAATACAGGTTGGACGAGTCCTTCTAGTGGAAATTTTTCAAGTACAACCGAAAATTTCGCGAGTCCAACGGGAAATTTCGCGAGTCCAACGGGCAATTTTTCTGGTCCAACAGGGAACTTTACGAGTCCAAGTGGGAATTTCAACAACAAATGGGCAAATAATCAAAATCAGCAAACCAATTTGAAACAAGATTGGTCGGCTTTCGAATCTCTCTTACCGACACAGGGTCAAAGTAATAGTAATAATAATAATAACGACGTTAAAAAGTTAAGCGATAGTGAAATGATGGACTTGCTAAGTTAAACTTAACATTTCAAAAAATACCGATATTTTACAGAACTGGGTGTAAGATAATAATATCATTATTAATAAACTTTAATAGGTTCAATTATTGGTAAACCATTGTATCCAAAGTCTGGTGGAAGGAACAAGTCAAAAAAGTGATCGATAAAATTGGTTTTGAAATAAATCTCATTGTAACAGCGAAAGATTTTTGCTTGTAGAACTATTTTGAGGTATTTTAGTAAATAGCTCTTTTTTATTTTGTGAACATTTTTCCGCCATTTTTTTAGCATTCTGACCATTAATATTTCTATAGTACTTGTTTGAGGCCAAAGCTGAAATGCTGGCGAGTCGTGACTGTAATCTTGGAAAATACCGAAAGCTCCTACACAATCTTCAGCAATGCGTAGCGAGCTTTTGGTGCCTAGGCCAATCGCATTGCACCAGAATTTTTATTTTGGCTTTTCATTTATTATTGAAGATTGTAGAAAGTCACTTTAATTTCTATCGGAACGATAAAACCTTATTAATACTCCCACCAAACGTTAATAGTAAATAACTTCATAAAATTCTTGAAAAAAAAAATCGTTAGGCTTCTTTATACACCTCAACAAGCGTGGTGTTACCATTACAAAGTTAAATAGTTTTATTATGTTCCGTGCTCGAAGGATATTTTAACGTGCTATAGAAATATTCGAACTGATTTTTAAAATTCAAACATTCCTATTAGAATATTTTTTAATTTGTAAGAATACAATTTTTAGGGTATTGCAAAATGAACTGCGCTCTCCTAAAGCAAAAATTGAAATATAAAGTAAAAGTTGCAACAATGTTTTAAATAGTTTATTTATAAAAATGCATTTTGTTACAATATTTAATAATCTATTTTATTGCCTACGTACATAACTATACGCTATGTCATAAATAGCTATTTATTTAAATCGATATTTAGTTTTACATCAATCAAGAGATAATATAAAATGCAATACATACTTAATTAAAAATAATGCTTTTAATTATAATTTTAATAGCACTTCGTGACTCACTATATTTATGTGTAAACTCATTTAAGTAACTTATTTTAAAATAATAAAATTAAAAATTGTCTTTGTTGTTTATTTTTACTATTTGCACTCAAGCACTTTACAAAAAAATATAAATATTAAGACAACGGGTGTCTATGATTTTGGTGCGCTTTTTATTTTGCTACCGCGTACCACATTTTGCTTGATCTTCAATAGTCGTACAGCATTGCGAACGCTTGAGGTACAAATCCACAGTACAATGTTTTCTTATAAGAAAAGAAACCAGTGTGTCGATTCTCTAAAAATGATTGCATCAGTGTAACGATCGCAATGACTTCGATTGGTTGGTACCCTCCCGCTATTGGTTAAAATGCATTGATGCAGCAAGAACGTCATTAATTCAGCCAATCAAAGGCCATTACGATCGTTACACTGATGCAATCATTTTTAGAGAATCAACACACAGTATCTACCTAACAGTTAAAACTTCGTGAAGGATAAAAAATCTAAAAATAAAATAAGTTACCTACTACCTACTTGAATAGGTAAATAGATAATAATAGATGCTTACCACAAGTCCATTTTAACTTATTAAAAAATCAAATTCTTAACCTAGTTATATACTTACGTATATTTTTGTTTAATTGGCACAACTCTGGCACAACTTACAAAATTGGGAAAAAGGTAAAAAAAAAACTTAGTAACATCTGATCTTATGTGAACAGTGTCTTTTAAAGACGTATGTTGCAAAATGTTGGATGCTAAAAAATGGGGGTAGTCTATCTTCGACGTCTGAAAGAAGCCGCTAAAAACATGCAAGCGGTCGCAGTTTGCAGCAGACTGGCGATGAAGAAACACGTCTTGTACTCGTAGTTGTAGGCCACTGACCACACCATTATGATTGTCGCCACTATCACATTTGCAGTGGTCATGGTTGCAGTGGTGTCGAATTCGTTTAGTGCGTTGTAGAGAGGTTGTTGTAACACGCTGGAGGCCGCGGTGGAAAAACTGGCGAACATACACCACACCACCAGGATACTTTTGTTTACTGAGAGGGTTATGCCTGGAATGAAGAGAAAATGCATGAACATAAAATAAATTAAAACAAAATTTGTAAAAAATCTGACTGAAAATCAGATTCCCTTTGGGAGCGTAGGCAGTCGGTAGGATATGAAGCAGTGGCGCAGTCCTACAGACTGCGCCACTGTAAAATATCGAAATAATGCGCCCAGTCCGAGCAACGTTTTTATTCCAAACTGACCAATACGAGCTACTAACTACCTACATGCTAATAGTTTTATTTCTACCTGCACTGTCACAGTAGGTACAAGTTAAGTCGAGTATGTGCGAGAGTATATCATGGTGTTGTGGCACGCTTGTCTATATATACGTCTCCACGCCTCTGAAAGCTCCCTTCCATTTAGGCAAACATCCCTAAATAACGAGAAATTTCTTTTAGAAAAGTCCTTTATTTACATTACGCAGCGATTTATACATCCGACCGATTTATATTTATTTTTACCTGAAATCCATGAATAGAAACACATTAATTATAATATTATATACTGAGGGCTCTATGGGATCCTCGAATATGTTGTAAAAACAAAAACTATCTTACCATAGAAGCCAACAGCGCCGCAAAAGCAGATTGTTGCGTATAATCTGGCCTTTTCGTTGATGTTCTTCGGCAGAGCGATACACAGCATTATGAAACAGAGCGCCGCTGCGTGGGCTATCGCTGTCACCGTAGCTACCTGTAGTTTAAATCATAGACTTAGAATTTTTTTCGCTAATGGTTTAAATAATTTAAATACTTTGGTCTATTTTTCTCAGATGTGTTAAACGGTAAACAAATCTGAGAAACGACGTTCTTGAATTTGGTATTCACTTGTAGCATGGTTCCAATGTCGGTGTCACAGAACACTAATTCTCCTAACGGTGTGCGGTAAAGCGCGTCGCTTACGAATTTTTGCGAGAAAACGCTTGTTCATCGTTTAACACATCTAAGTGTAGTGGTAGATTTATGACGTGTCATAAGAGCTACAAGTTAGCCTACATGAAATAAATAAATTTTGAATTTTAAGGAAAAAAAATAGATTATTGATTTGGGATTACCACATGGAAAAATAGGGATATCCGCGGGATTTCCCCTTCGATAGTGTACGTTCTGATAAATCGTTAAAATAGGGTAGCCAAAAGTCCCAATTATTTGAGAAATTCTCCGTTTTACATTTTATGGGTCAACAAAATTTCTCTAAAAAAACACATTTATGTATTAAATTCAGGTTATTAAACAATTAATGAAAATCCAGCTAACAAACCACGAGATAATGCTATTTCTTATTTATTTTAACGTAACTTTGTTACATTGCAATGTGCACCTGGCTACTTTTGTAACATTTTATTTTGCAAAGAGCAACTGCCGATTTATATGCTGTCTCTTCTCAACAGAATCTGCTTTCCAAACCGGTACGCGGTGATAGCGTCTTGATTTCAAATACAAATTCACAGGCTGACCTAAATGAAATAAATAATTTTGTGGCGAAATATTTTAAACCGCTGTTTAGTGTTCGAGCACCTCGGGACCCCAACGCTTATCCGTTCTGCACCCATTTAGCTTCGCAAATCGATGAGCTATGTCTCAACTATGTGTAACTCTGATCCTCATTTCTGATCTGATATAGCTAAGAAACCTAAATGAAATGTGAATTTACTTACAGACCAAATATTCATGGTTGGATTCAGCTCCCATAACATCGCTGGAAACACAAGTCCAAGCACCAGTATGGAGAAAGTCGTGCATAAATGCAGCAGCGTGTACAAATAGAAGTTCAAATCCATCAGCATATTCATGACAGTTATAAAGTTCTTCTTCATCGACGCTGTTCTTCTAGCCGTTCCTGGAGTTACATCGGCAGTAAATACCAAGCTATTTGACGGAGCGTCTACTGTAGTTTCCCTATACAATGGTTGAGGGTTCCGACCATCTCTGTCAATATTTTCAAGCTCCTGATAGCCACTTATCCGGCTATAACTAGTTATATCGAGGGTCCCAAAGTCTGAGGAGAACCGATTCGGTTTGTCGAACGCGCTGAAGTCTGACGAGAACCGATTGGGTCTATCTGCAGTGCTAAAATCTGAGGAAAATCGGGCTTGTGTGCTGTTTTCTCTCTGCTGCACTTCTGGGTCAAGGATTTCCTTTGCACCTTTCTTTGATTTGAACACAACAACGTCGTTTTCTTCGTCTTGCGTTGAAACAGCGTTTTCGGCAGCAGCTCTCGCCATTGCTCTTGGTGCTACATTATCTGCCCGTTCCTCGATTGTTACAATTCTTTGATGTGTGTTATTTTGGTATATAACCTCGTCATCATCTTCAACCGCCCGGATCATGTTGTAGGTGGATCTTAAAACTTTCTCTATATAAATTGGGCGTGTATAAGCAGCCAAGAAGAGGCAGTTCTGCATTAATATAGCGGCATAGATCATCACGACAAGGTCACTCGTGTAAGTGGTGCATAGGTAACCCACTATTAGGCAGACCAAGGCGTTGCCAAGAGATGGTGCCATGCGTACCAGTCTTTGGGCGATCGTGAGATTTTCCCTGAAGTAGTGGGTAATGATTACATCGGTCTGTTGACCGGTCAATGCGCAGCCAGCCCCTAAAAGTAATGAGAGTAAAATTTAACACATAAAATATCAGTTTTTGTGTTACACTATTTATTTACTATGTTCTTATTGTTCACGCAATAAACTTAAATAAAATAAGATGGCAATCCAGTATTCGTCCCAAAAAGTAATTTCTGGGTAGAAAATGTGCAGCTTTTTAACTTTGTGACATGTTGTAACTATTTTATACCTACGCTTATTGATATATTATATTAAACAGCTGTGATTCGAAAAAAAAAATCTAGATTTATTTTTTTAGGAACTCCTTAAGGATAGGTAAATCTAGGAAATATTTTCCAGAGAAGGGCCAGAGCTCTTGATAGAGCATTAATTGTATTTCAAGAATTCGCAGAGCTGCGACTTATTAATCCACATTCTTTGATAAGCCGTGAAGATAGTTATAATCAGCTTCTACATCAAAAATAATGTAAACAGGGGCAAGCCCAATGCATTAAAATCTATTATATAGATATAGACAAAGTAAATGATTGTAACCAAGGTTTCAATGTAACACCTTACTGAAAAATACCGAAGTCATAAAACATAATAGGTATAGTTAGTTAGTCACATTTAGCGACTAACAATGGCTAAGTATAAACCTACTCTATGGCGCTACAAATATTAATAATAAGTGGCCTTCATCACAATGTGAGCCATTAAATATAAATCTTTCACGTGGATGCATACTATTATGTACCCACGTGTATTGAATACCAATGTATTCAATAGCCGTGAAAAAAAAAATTAGGTAAGGTACATACCTGCGAAGATTCCAGCGAATATGCTCACTATATGATCGTTACTGTATTCGTTCGTCGAGTAACTTGACAATAGAACCCCAGCGACGGACAAACAAAGTCCGGCTAACGCTGTAAACCTGGGCATGTTGAATATTTTCACCACAGCTCTGCACCATGACTCCAGTAAAAGTCGTATCACAATCATAATAACGGGAACCAAAGCAATGTCGACGTCCCAAATCCTGATTTTCTCACCCTCGGCATGGTCATCCTCGCGAACCGATTTTAAAATTATTAAACCGTACAAGATTAACACTGTCGGCACTGTTATGTGGTATATCGAAGCTGATACCACTATCATCCAGCCATAGCCTCCATCTGGAGGAGTAGGTCCGATTTCTGGGTGTGAAGCTACAACGCGATCCAAGTGCAAATCTTCCACTCTGTTCTCAATCCGTTCCCTTTGCATATTTCTGTTTTGGAGGTTCTCCATTGTTTCAAAGAATAAACAACAACTTCATGACTAAATTGAGGTGTTCAATAAGTTGTGCACTTGATACGGGCGCTGTTATCTTATCATTATCAATTCTCGTAATCTTGTTCTATTTTTTCGAATTCACCGCCACTTGTTCTATCATCATCTGTTTCAAAACGTATAAAAAGTTATAGAACATAATACAAATTAAATTATCGTCTAATTCTTTATTTATTATTAATTTTATTTATATATAAGTGCCTACCTAATCTTTTATTAAAATAATTATTTTTATTCATTTGGAATAGAAAGCCATTGCATTAGTTTCAGAACTGTTTATTTGTCTTATGCTACTAAATTAGGAAGGCAACATATTTCTTCGAAAGAAAGAGAACGTAGCATACGTCGCAGGGCAAGAACAAAAGAGATAACGCACTTTGAATTTTAATGCTTTTTCAATATTTCTTGGCAGTATAAATACAATATGAAATCGTTTGGTCAACACCTGTAAACGACGCTCCAATTAGAAAATCCCATAAATATCAATAATGTAACGTTAATTTATTTCGTCTGGTGCAAAGAAATCGAAGATCAATACCCTGGCTTTGCGTCGCTTGTGGAATAATCTTTCTACGTGCGAAATGAATTAGATTAGTGTTCGGAATTCCGTAAAGTGGACGCATTTTAATTGCTCTAATTTCGTGATGCGATTTCATGGTGGATTATTGCGGGTTTGTAGAGTTAAGGTGCTGATGGATAGTGCGCGGGTGTTTGTTTCGATTATACTATAGCCGAGTCATGGAGACGGAGTCGGTCCGCTCGGAAATAAGTAGCCGGTCTAGGCGAAGCTCCCGTCATAGGCAGCACACGCATCGCAGCACAAGGTATTTGTTTATTTATACAATGTTCTAATTTTAGTTTTTTTCTACTTACAACTTTACTTAGTGCCTATGATTTAACTATTCCTACCAATATTATAAAGGCGAAAGTGTGTTTGTTGTCCTTCAATCAAGCAGCAATGGTTTGACGTGATTTTTTGCAACTTCACTCTCCAGGTCTTCAAGTGTATACTTGAAGACCTGGAGAGTGAAGTTGCACAATACTTAAGATGTGGAAGTTTATAAGAGACTTGTATAATGATAATATATATCTATTAGAACAACTTCTCATTCTTCTAAATTCTTATACTGAATGACTGATCTATTAACGCACACCTCAAACCATTGGATGGATCAGGCTGAAATTTGGCATACAGATAGGTAAGATGAAGGCATCCGCTTAGAAAGGATTTTGAAAATTCAATCTTGGGTTTGAAAAATCCAAATCTAAGGTATAAGTTATCTCTGTGCCAAGTTACATCACAATGTGACAACTAATTTAAAAATAAACATTCATTTTTACAAATTAAGTGAGATAAAAAATAAATCTGAGTGAATAAGATTTTTTAAGAATAGTTTTTGCAAGGTAAGGCTTGCACTTGAACAAATGCTTAAAGTATATCGACAAGGTCTATGGTTAAGTGCACTTGCCTAGAAGATGCCTATTCACTCTTGTCTTGAAGGTATATGGTAGGAAACATGGACACTAATACAGCATACCACACCACACATGTGGTTTGGCAAAAAACACATATAACGTAATATAATTTTCATTCACAATTGTTATTAATTTTGCACTTGGTAACCTGTCAGTAAGCTGCTTGGCTGGTAGAAAATTTTCAAGACTCACAAACTATTAAAAATATTAATTACCTTTAAAATAGTTTACTACTTACTAAAATAAAATTTGTATCAAGACAAGTTATCAGTCATTTGCACTCAACAAATTAATGTTATCAAGGTATTCTAATTAGAAAATAATGTGCCGTTGAAAATGAATTGTCTAAAACTGTGTTAATCTGTAGGCAAAGATATTTGAACATTTTGGAATTGACAGATAGAATTTAGCTACAAAAGCCTAGAAAAGGAGTCATTTGGCTATTTTTGTTATGAGTATCTGAGTGAAATCATGAAGTTTAATTAAAATAATTTGTATATGCAACAGTTCTCAAATAAGTCTCAATAGCAATCATAAAAATGATTATGGTGCAGTATTTTCATCATAATTGGTATCTGTATTCCCATCCATTTGTGATATTGTTGGTAAAAAGAACTCTTAACTTGTGCAGTGGGTAATAATTTAATTTATTTGGTGGTATGAAGTGAGGCCCAATATTTGGGATGTCTGTGCAGCCGCTCTTTTGATTTGTTAGTCCTCTTTTCACTTGCCACATTGTACAGTACATAACGATTCATGCCTTCCAAAGGTATTACTTGATACCAAAAGTGAGAGAATAGACCTTCTCATGAATGAAACTGAAAATAGTAGGTTGACATGAAAATAGTAGGTGTACCCCAGTAGCTGCTCTATCATTTAGGTATATCTCTTTGATTTTCTCAAGCTGAGAGTCACGCTTGGTTGTTGTGATCACCTTGAATATAAAAACAAATTATTTAAAGCCAATTGTCCATCAGCAAAACAAGCATAGCAGTTTGCCAAAGTCAGTATTTATATCACTATACTTAAAACTTTAATACAAGAAACCTGACATCTTAAAGTAGCATTTTTTGTTGGCGAGTTCTATTTAAATTGCCTAACTTTATTAGTTTCATTATTTGAATGGTGAACATATTGCTGATGATTATTTAAATTTTTAATTTACTTGTGTAATCCTTACTGATATTATAAATGCGAAAGTGTGTTTGTTTGTTGGTTTGTCCTTCAATCACGCCCCAACAAAGCAATGGATTGATGGGATTTTTACATGGGTATAGTTGAAGACTGGGAGAGTGACATTGGCTACTTTTTATTCTGGAAAATTAAAGAGTTCCCGGGGGATTTTAAAAACTAAATCCACGCGAGCACAGCCACATGCATCAACTAGTTCATTAGTAAATTTTATTGCTTAAAATTTTCTCTTTATTTTTTTCAGGAGTACAAAATCTCAAAGAAAAGACTGCAGTGACAACATGGCACCATTCCAGACCAGTGTAAATATTAACCCAGAGATTGGTAGAGACGGCCAAGAGGTTATCGAAGTCCAAATCCTTCCTCAAGATGAGAATTGGGGTGAAAACACCACAGCCGTGACCGGAAACACTTCCGAAGGCTCCCAGTCTCTGGAAGATGTTAGCAATTGGCCCATCGAGTCTGATAATGGCTTAGGATTTGTTTGTTCCCGATATTTTGGAACAACGATAGCTTTAGGGTTAACTTTTGTATCCTTCGTCAGTCCTCTAGCAATGGTTGTCTTACCTAAATTAGGTTTTTTCCCTGGACTATCAGATAACATAGCTCTACAGCCGAGTCAAAGAATACAACTTCTGTCTTGTACGGCTGAATGCAAGGGAATTTTGCTATCGCTAGCATTTAAATTAGTACTGCTTGCTATAGGAATTTGGGCAGTGTTTTTGCGCCCTAGAAATGCAGTTTTACCTAGACTATTTGTGTTTAGAGCTATGATGCTAGTTATTTTAGCTGTATGTTCTTTCTCGTATTGGCTATTTTACTTTGTACAAATAACTGAAGCAACTAAGGCGCTAGCTGTTGGAGAAGAAGCAATGGATTATACGTCTCTAGTTTCATATGTATCTAGTTTTGCTGATACATTACTCTTTATACATTATGTAACTGTAGTTTTGATGGAAATAAGGCATTTAGAGCCTGTGTATTACATCAAGATTGTGCGAAGTCCAGATGGGGAGAGTAGATCATACGCTATTGGCCAATTGAGTATACAAAGAGCAGCAGTATGGGTCTTACAAAAATATTATACAGAGTTCCCAATATACAACCCATACTTGGAAAAGATTCCTATATCAAAATCACAGAGGAAGGCGCAGGCTAGTATAAAGTTTTACGAAGTGGACTCCAATACAAATACGCAGTCAGGACAAACAAGGTAAGATCCCGTTTATATTGATATTGGAATTATTGATTTGCTACTTATGTATGCCCAATTTTGCATAATCTTTAAAACTCTGTAACCATATGTTATGTTGTTTTCCACAATGTGTGCAAAGATGGTTGCTAACAATAATAAAAAGAATGACTTTGCCAAAAGCAATTATAGCAAAGGCTTTTTTTGTTATGTATTCTTCATCATTCCAATATTCAAGGAACTTGGGAAGTCCATGGTACACCAGTTGTGGTGATGGGCCGGCCTAAGCCGTCGCCGATTTATATACAGTATTTTCGACTAATGAATAATGGAAAAATGAACATAAAAATACGTAATTCTTTAAAATAACTTGTGTGCATTTGTACCGTAAACTTTTTAAGTACGTAAATGAACTGTACATATAATTTATTTAAAGAAAAATATAATATTTTCCCATTGCACAAATTTAAACAATGCGTAAAGACACATTTGTTAAGTCTTAACAAATATCTTAACAACAAGTTAACAAATGTAGTTTAGCGATTTTCTTCATGATAAAGTTGCATGGTATCAATCGGTTTGGCATCCACCCACAAGATTAATATTGCAATATTTTGTTATGAAAAAGAGCAACTGCTGAGTTTCTTGCTGGCTTTTCTCAGCAGAATCTGCATTCCGAACCGGTGGTAGATTCATGACGTATCATAAGAGCGACAAGTTGACCTACATGAAATAAATAATTGAATTGAATATTTGAAGGCTCTTATGTGAAATTAACGTTTACAGATCAAATGCTGGGTCTTGCACGGGCAGCGCGGGTCGGCGGCGCGACTCTGGCTCGGCGCACAATGAACGCTACTACGAGGAGGCGGAGCGCGAGAGGCGTGTGCGGAAGCGCCGCGCGAGACTGCTCACGGCGGCCGAGGACGCCTTCGCGCACGTGCGGCGTGTACGTCTCACTGCGGCCAATGGTGAGAGAGTTCGCTTAACGCTACTAATCCATCTGCATTAGGATAAAAAAATGGCAAAGATGCCTAACTGCGATACCTCGCGGTCGCGGTTTAGCTCGCTACCTCGATGTCACCTCCATTTAAAACAAATGTATGCAAACACACGAGCACGAACATGCCGAAGATGCCTCACTGTACCGCGATGTATCGCAAGTGAGGTATCCCTCGGTTTACGGCTGCGCTCAAATGGATTAGCGCTTAGCGTCTAACGTCATTAGTAATGTTTCAACACATTTAACGCGGTAAAATATTAGCCCCATCTGCGTAATTCCTTTATTATCGTGTTAATTTACGCGTTACGGTACAGGAGGGGCATTGGAGAATACCGTATTGACGATGAAGTGTCAATATATGGGATGGAAATAAACCATGGATGCATGGAGTACATGATTCTCAGTCACTCATCATTGAAATTTTTCATCTGTTTCTTTGTGGTTTTGAGATTTTTTTTTTTATTATTTACAACATGAAATCACACATTTAATAGAAAACAGCAATTTAGCAATTTTCGTTTGTAATTTGGTAGCTGGCGTAAAAATGTCTTCAAGCAATATTGTTCCGTATGTCTACTAATACATATTATAAATGCGAAAGTATCAAGTTTTTCGGTCAATAACTTCGCAAAACGGTAACAGATCAATGTGATTTTTTGTATGACTATAGTTGAGGATTGTGAGAGTGATATAAGGCTACTTCTATCATGGAAAATCAAAGGATTACTGCGGGATTTTAAAAACTAAATATAGGCGTGGGCATCAGCTAGTAAATAATAAATTGTGCCCTTGTTTACAGGTGGTGCTTTAGGCCCTCGGGAAGCCGCCCAAGCGGTGTTTCCGTCGTTGGCACGTGCGTTGCAGAAGTACTTGCGTGCCACTCGGCAGCAGCCAAGGCATTCTGCTGACTCGGTAAGTTTGCCTCGTTGGGTCGTTGGTCTATTAGTTGGCAAGTTCAACAAGGTCCCGGGTTCGATGCCCGGGTCGGGCCATAAAATGTATTGGGGTTTTCTGTCAAGAAATTCTCAGTACTAGCCCTAGATTTATAATTTCGTACGATTATTTCAGCCTTAGACTCTGTCGAGATGGGCTTTAGTGGCTGAGATTTCATGCGATTCAGCCCAGATTAAAGAGAACTATATAATACTAGCTTTAACCCGTGGCTTCGCTCACGTCAGGTTTGATTTTTTAACCCACATTTAACCCTCTTGGGGTTGAAATTTTCCAAAATCCTTTCTTAGCGGATGTCTACGTCCTAACAGCTACCTGTATACCAAATTTCAGCTTGATCGGTCCAGTGGTTAGAGATGTGCGTTGATAGATCAGTCAGTTAGTCAGTCAGTCAGCCACCTTTGCCTTTTATATATTTAGATTATAATCGTCCTACTTAATAAATCTGAAAATGGGGATGTTTGGATGTTTGTTGTTACTCAGTCACGTCGCAACGTTTGAACCGATTTGGCTGAATTTTGGCATAGTGTTAGATTATACACTGGAATAGCACATAGGCTACTATTTATTCCGGAAAATAAGAGAGTTCCCGCGGGAATCCAAAAAAAAAAAACCTCATTCCACACGAACGAGGTGGCGGTCATCAACTAGTATTAATAATAAATTTCATCATTACAGGTTTTAGCCCATCTGGCGAGATGTTTATCCCAGGACGCTTCGCCCAGAGCTTTTCTGGAGCCGTTCCTGGTGGAAGGGCCGGTGCTGGCGGCCGAGCAGGAGGCCCGCCCAGTGCAGCGCTGGTCGCTGATATCTGATGACCTGTTGGCCAGGCCGCTGGCGGAAGGAGTCGAGTTCCAGCTGCGACAAGGTATGATGGTGTCTGTGTATCTTCAGTCTTATACCGAGATCTCCAGTGTCTGCTCTGACCTAAGATAGATTTAAATTGAGACACAAATATACTCACATAAATCTGTCTCGTTTTAACTCTGCCTTGAGTCTGAGTAGAGTGAGAGTGCGGTCTATAGATTTCAGTCTTAGTGTTGGCCTTATGAAATAATAGAATAGAATAGTTTAGAAATATTTTTTATTCAAATAAACTTTTACAAGTGCTTTTGAATCGTCGATGAATCTACCACTGGTTCGGAATGCCCTTCCTGCCGAGAAGAGCCAGCAATAAACTTGGCGGTTGTTCTTTTAAAAAAAAAATTTTTTTTTACAATAGGTAACAAAACTATGCTATATATACAGTGTTTCCACAATAAAGTTTCAAAAATGCAAAACAATCCAATGCGTGTTAAGACAGGCAGGCAAAAGCAGGCCCATTCCCGTTGGCGTCACCCGTTCACGAGCATGACGCATGATCCAGCCATTGCTTCGCTCAACCATATTTGAGGGAACGTAACAACCCGTAAATGTTTCATACTTGTATATTGCAGGTGACATCTCCCTCATATGCTGTATCAAACAGCTGCCCAAGTTCAGCCTCTCGGAGGAGGTGGTGGACCCGAAGAGCAACAGGTTCATCCTGCGACTCAACTCCGAGACCTCCGTCTGACAGGAGGACTGCCCGGGCCGGGACGGACACCGACTTGTATGACATTTACACTTTATTTAGTTTTTATATTATTTTATGATGTCGCTCATTTGCGACAAGGGTGACATAATTCAAAATTCACCAATTTTAGTATCGAAAATTTACACTTTTTGCTATAAAAACAACATTACGCTAAGCACAAAAAATAAGAGCGAGAGAGATTGTGACTTAATGCTCTGTCGCTTTGTTGGTCGCTGTGTTGTTTCGAGACCGCAGCATCCACAAAACATTACTCTCTAACGAGAGAATTATCTCGTCGTCGATTTTGAATTATGTCACTCTTGTCGCAAATGAGCCATGTATTTATAATGCTGCTTTAGCTTTTGCTCGTGAGAGTGAGTCCATCGAGCACCTTGTCGTGCAGGGCAAATAGAAATAGAAATACATAGAAATATTTTTTATTCAAGTAAACTTTTACAAGTGCTTTTGAATTGTCGATGAATCTACCACTGGCATTTTTTATTCATTGAAGGTTTGAAGAGACATGCCATTTACTATTTCATAGTAAACCTTCAATGGATAAAAAATATAATCTCTCTCTGCTCAGACTCAAGACAGAGTTAAAACGAGACAGATTTATGTCAAAGCATATTTATATCCTGTTTTAATTCTCTTAAGTCTGACCTAAGTCAGCATTAGACTATCGATTTTTCGACCTATGTATAGTTATGTTTCTATCCCTTGGAGTTTATCACAGAAGTTTAAAAAATCGTATGCGTCTTCTATATATATAAAATTCAAAGTCCTGACTGACTGACTGACTGAGATATCAACGCACAGCCTAAACTACTTGAAATTTTTACAGTTGGTTCCTTTTATGACGTAGGCGCACACTAAGAAAGGATTATTGGAAATTCCACCCCTAAGGGGTTTAAATAGGGGACGGAAGTTCATATGAAACTCCGTTATTTTTCAAGCTGTTTCCATCAAAGTTGGTATTTGAGCTTTCAGTTAAAAATAAAAAAGTACGTGTGTCACAGTTTTTGAAAATTCCACCCCAAAATCTTATTCCACGCGGACGAAGTCGCTGGGGCAAAAGTATAATATGAATTAAAAACATGATATATTATGTCTTGAGACGCAAGTGCGATGTCGACGGAGCATTAAGCTCCGACAATTTATGACAATTTAAATTTTAAGGTTACGCACAATTTTTTTTTTTAAATTTTAAGTAGGTACTCAATTATATTAGAATAGGCAATGGAGGAAAATCTAAAAAAAATGTGCAATCAATGTCAAAAATGAATCTCATTTGTATTATTTAGCCAGCCGTTATGTTATCTGAAAAGACTTAAATTATGCATTTAATAATATTGTACTTGTAAATTCGTGTCATAACTCATAATATTTTGAAAGTATCTTAGGTTATATTTAGGAAAAATAAGATAAAGTATTTCACAAATATAATGTATAAATATATCTTGTGTGAAAACAGTGCTTTATATTTTAATACTCTATCTGACAGTTGTTACATTTAACAACTGTAAAAACATATTAAATTGTGAGTAGTTTAGTACCATATCATAGTTTAGGATAAATATTTATTTCATATTTAAAGAAACTTTTTTTAATAATGACATTTTATAACAATACTTATAAAAATAGTCTGATATTTTATACGCTTTTGATGAAACTTTTTTAAATTGTAAACTTTTAGATGTAGTTTTACTACACTTATACAATACTTATTATTATCTGTATTAAATGATAATATTAAGTAAATAGACAATATTTTTTTTTCTATATAAAAATTCTAATTACATATCTGTCTTACATTTGAAACCTCTCAATGATAATTCTTCGACGTTCGTTAAACAGTAATTAATAATTCCGCATATTACATTTTCATAGATTTACCAAATCCTAATAACGGATAAACTAAATACTCAGCTGTACCTTATTTTTTAATATAAGCATCACAAAATTCAGTAATGTAAATGAAGGTATGTCGGTGTCACAATAGCGTGAAAAAGGTTGTGCTTAAACATATTATATAGATAAATATATATACATACAGCTTGTAATGTATTCGATGTACTAATAGCTAAATTGACCAAAGATTGCTTCAATCTTATGCTTTTTGTAATATTACATTGTGTCAAAAATGCATTGCAATGGAGTTATCAGTTGTGACATTTGTTAAACAGAGTGGGGGTAGATCGAAATAATAACTGGCAATAATACACACAAATAACCGGTAAAATGCGAATCGGACTCGCATACGAAGGGTTCCGTACCAAAAAACGCTGAAAAAAACATTCAACAAGGAGGGGAAGCCCCTCCTTGTTGAATGTTTTTTAAAAAGCACTGCCTACCCTCTTAACATAAAAACTCATAAAATAATTTAAAATGCAGTACTCTGTTAGTATAGACTGAAAGTACATATCTTCAATGAAGTGTCAATAACTCCTATTATACATAAGTATTTATAGTCCTCTAGACAATTTGGGATGTAACTCCATAACACAAAATTATGTTATTTATAGGGTTCCGAAAAAAAAAAACATTAGTTATTGGCACTTCGTCGACGATATTATTGTGTCACGTTGCTCAAAACGCAGCCTTTGTAAAACGCTTGTGCCTGCTTTAGTTTATAAGGATAGAGCCTCTAGTACTCGTATGTATATCTCTTTGTTTAAAACTAGCTCGCTGGACTTAATGTTTAGTATCAATAATTATGTATGTACCAATACATTACGGACTGAGAAAGTGTCTAAAAATGCTGGCTAATATATTTTTCTTAAGAATATTAGCTAAGCTGAAGTTGACTAATATCCTCCTATCCCCTCCAAATAAGGGGAAAGCTTATGCTAGGTGTGGGTACGACAATAGTGAGACGGGTGAGATTTGAACCTGCAACCTTTCAGTTTTGAGTGTAAAAGTGATTGCATCAGTGTAACGATCGCAATGGCCTCTGATTGGCTGAATTTATGGCGTTCTTGTTGCAGCAGTGCATTTTAACCAATAGGGGGCGGGTACCAGCCATTCAGAAGTCATTGCAATCGTTACACTGATGCAATCGTTTTTAGAGAATCGACACACATTAACTCCAGAGAGTTGTTTTATTGTAAAAATATACGAGGTTCTGTAGACTTCGAGTTCTGACACTTAAATTAGGCTTAATAAAAAAGACAAAAAGAATAGTATATAAAATGGAAGGAGTTAGAAAATTATTTCCATTTTGGTATCGTGCAAAATCCGTAACTTAATATTGTTTTAACTATACAGGCTAGCGCTTGATTGCAATCACACCTGATGGTAAGTGAAGATAAGAGTCTCAGATGGAGCACACTTGCCTAAAAGTTGTCTACTCAGTCTTGATGTAAAGGCACGCAAATTGTAGTTAATTGCAAAAGTGGAAGCCAGAAGGGCATTCCTTTTTGAGACACGCGACGCTTGTGTCAAATATGTGTACACGTGTGTACTGGTAGATACTTAGATCGCATTCCAGAATACGCGTAACCGACTACGCGTAAATTGGAACGTGCAATTCCTACACGATGTAACTTGATTCTTGAGATTTCTTGAGTCGCAACATGTCGGTTTTTAGTTCTAGTTCAATATAAAGCGATTCAAGAACGCGTGAAAATGGCGTCTTTGTGAATAGATATTTATGAAGCACAAATATAGCTTGTTATACAATTTGAAGCACAATGTACGAAGATGTAATCGTTGTAAGCAGTTTGTACACTTTTTGTATTTTATAAATATATGAAGTGAATTTTATTACAATTCTTTTGTTACTACCTCCCAGGATTCTCTTCGATTCATTCGAAATAAAGCATGTAAAGGTTAGTGGGAAAATTACAAAGAAGGTATATCCATGTTAATGCTATTTATTCAGACTTAACTATCACAATTTTCTATTGTCAGTAATGACTGAAAATAAGGTCGGCCGCATAATGGCTGACATTGTCTTTTCACGCATCCGACAAGCATTGGTAAAGGACCCGCAAAATTCTTATGAGTACGATGTCTTAGACTAAGCTTAGACTCACCCGTCGGATTTATTCTGACAGAATTTTCTGGTAATATGCTGCAGGCCTAAAACTATAATCAATTTAAAAAATTACATCTTTTGCTGCAACATTGTTTTATTTCGAAAAAGAAGTGATTTCAACTAGTACTGTAGAAAAAAATCGCCATTTCATGCTCTATAAAAACAACAGTAGTTGAAAACTCACAGAAAACAGTGTAAGATTTTCAAAAACCTAAGGATTTTCTCCAATTTGTGAACCTTAAAAATTCGAAATTTTTGAGATAAGACAGTGTTGCAACAATATAGCTAATTTACTTAATACCTACAATCTACATACACAGTTATCTCATAATGAGTCTCTCATAGGGCTAGTTTGAACTGGTAACATAGAGTATCCCATTCCAGAGTACATGTTGGCGAAGTCACATCTAGTCTGTGACCTAGGCATGAACATATACACCCATATCGCGAGCGAAGTGAGCAGCAGACACAAGGAGATAACGGAAATCGTCACACCAATATGGCGGCTGAGGTCTTTCTTCGCACACGAGAAGAATTTTTCGTTGAGGTCGAAAATCCTACTGTTGTACAGTTGTTTTGGTGTGTAGCATCTGAAAAATATTTCAAATTCAAAAAACACTTATTTATTGCTTGCATTTGTATTAGCGCGCACTCAAACGAAGCTAGGCAAAAAAATTGGTTTAGGCTTGTAAAAAAAAAACATTTATAATTAAGTACAACTCAAAATATTGAAAATCGTATCATTCTTTTAAAAAATCCATAAAAAAATTAAAAATAATTTTCGATTTTTTTCATTTTTGTTGTGATAATGTAATATTTTTTATTAAGAGAAGTTTCAAATTCCCACTTCTCGAGTTTAAAGCAAAAGGTTGACAAATTAGTACTAATTGTTATTGCATAGATACCTCAAGTGATCGTTATCATCAGGATGTATTTGCAGTTTCTTTATCCACTTCAGGTGGCAGTCGCAATTCCAGAAATTTCCTTGCAAATCCAATCTTATCAGTTGCCCAAAAGGTACCTCCAATTGCTTGTCCAAAGACGTTAGTCTAGATGATTTGAGGGATAGACTTTCCAGTACAAAATCATCTGCATCTTCAAGAACGTCCTTACCAAATGCTGTGGCACTAAAATTAACTAGATTTTTGTTTCTTTCCAATTCCAAATGCGTCAGAGAATGTAAGGAACTAAATGCGTAATCGGGAACTTCTTTTATCAACAAATTATTCAGTTTTAAAACTTTCAATGCAACTAAATCAGTAAAATCTTCCCCCGATATCTCATTAATAGGATTGTCCGAGATATCCAAATATTCTAAAGTAAAGGGAAATTCGAAAGTCTCAGTTAGACTATTGTTAGTAATTATCAGCTTTTTCAAATCAAATGCGTCAACGAAGAAATTTTCGTGAACCACTTCCAAGTTAATACCGCTTATAGATAAAGATTGTATTTTATGCGTCAATCCGTAACCGTTGCGATCGAAAAGATTATTGTTTGCAAGGCTCGCTCCTAAATTGTTATTGTCTAGAACTATTTCTTTCAAATCGCTCAAATGATGGAAAGTTATTGTTTCAAAAGTGGTGAATTTATTATTTGCCAAGTTTAAATATTCTAGCTTATTTATATGATCGAATGTTCCCTTTTCTATGGCTTCGAGTTCATTGTCATTTAGATCCAATCTTTTTAGATTCGGTAGACGCAAAGCATCCGAAGAAATTTCTTTTATTGCATTGCTATTGAGAAATAGTTCTTCTAGAGTACCAGATTTTAGTATAGGCGATAATTCTATCCTTGACAAATTGTTCCTCGATAAATTCAGTGTGTGCACTGTTTCCGGTAAATAAAAGTTTCTGCTCAATAAATTACAATCGTAGGAGCAGTCCACAATTTCGCCAAAAACCTCGCGATCACTTTTGTTATTGTGGTGGCATACACAAAATTCACTGTCGCATATCAAGGCACTATCAACTTTAACACTGTACACCACAAGAGCTATAACCGCACAAACAGTCTTCATTTTGTTGATGTCGTGATTCGTTAGATCCCCGGTACATAATGATAGTATAGTCTGGTTTGGTGCTATTGTTATCAGTAACGTCAGATAGTATTTATCAGCGATACCTATTTGATTGTCCATTTCACTGGTATGTTTGCCTTACAAAAGTAGGTGATAGGTAGGTTCTTATCGTTCATTTTGTTTTATTTACATACGAAAATATTTATTTAACAAAATTAAAAAATTATGAATCGAAGTCTGTTTTAAATACTCGTATAGATAATCTCATTTTCAAAATTGTATCAAACAGTTTTTTTTTTTAGCAGGAAGCTATAGCCATGGCTATCAGATATCAGCGTTCCGGTACGATGGCCTGTAGAATTCGACAAGGGTATGGTTTAATTTAGACTGCCATATTCCTCCCAAGTTAGCTCGCTACCATCTTAGACTGCATGTCACTTACCATCATGTGAAATCACAGTAAAGGGCTATCTTGTCACCGTAATAACCAAAACAAATTCTAAATGGATTTCAAAGAGGTTTTCGCCATAATTTACAAATATATCAACAGAAAATATTTTTAATCACATTCAACGCGAGTCATATAGCCTGCTACTATATATTTTATGAAAGCAGTATCTAACGCTACATATCTGCATAATCCACAAGTAGGGTTGCCAGACGTCCCGTATTTCCCGGGACATCCCGTATTTTAGGCATAGTTTAGAATGTCCCGGCGGGACTGACTCTGTCCCGTATTTGAACCGTACGTCGTTTTTCACTATGAAATCGATCTACGTATTCACACACGCAACGTTCGTAAAACGTACTCGTCTCGCTACTAACTTGCACTCGCAGCCCGCATCGACCAATGACAGTGTTAGTGTCAGAATGACAATGTTAAAACTCACTCGATCCTCGGAAAAATATAAAAAATAATTTGTCAGTTATAATAAACAATTTGTAATTTTTATTTGTCCCGGGTAAAAAACTGAAATCCCGTATTTTTTTGCCCATTTAACCATTTGTCCCTTATAGGCTGAAAAAAAATCTGGCAACCCTATCCACAAGTATACAATGTCAAGGTGGCGTTTGACTGACCTTGTAATATTTTATATGACATCATCTTAACCATCGTTAGGAGATGACGCGCTAACTGACTCACGTGCTAACTGTAGGTAGCAGGTATAATCGGAATGCACTTAGGGCCGGTTGTATCAAACCATTGGTTATAGTAACCTACGTTCTTCAAAATTTAACAGACGTTAAAGTTTCTTCGGAAACTGTTTATATATAAACTATTTTTGTTTTATTCGACAAGATAGCCCTTGACTGCGATTTCACCTGATGGTAGTGACGATGCAGTCTAAGATGGTAGCGGGCTAACTTGGAAGGGAATTTAAAAAAAAAAAAGGGAAAATTAGTAGATATTGCTTTTTAAAGTCTCACAAAAAAATTGGATTTGAAATAAAAAATAAATGATTTCATCATAATATGTTTATATTTCTTAAATTACATTAAAATTAATCCTAATAATATTCTTTATTACTAAAAAATAGTCACAATTCAAAAACGGCCCCGAGTTGTTTGAGCGGTTCCCTTGGTACTGGGATCCTCGTGAGCCTAAAACAAAATTAGATAAACGTAAAATTTTTTTACAAAACCGACTTCAAACATCACTACAAAGTATATCTATCAATTGTATCTATAAAGTTTGAAGAGTTCCTTCGATTTCCCCAGGATCCCATCATCAGATCCTGACTTGGCAATGGGATGGGACCACCTGGGAATTTTAGACTTGCCTTCACACAAGTTTAAGAAATCTATTAAATAATATTTAATTCATACATTCATTCATTTCATTCATGAATTTGAGTTCATTCATTCATTCACCCATCCTTGGAACTCTTACCTTGATAACGATGGAGGTACGGAGTCCCGTGTGCCACAGCATGATAAAGCATGTTTCATTCATTTCATTCAGTCATTCGTTCAGTCATCCTCGAAACCCTCACCTCGATGACGATGGAGGTGCACGGCTCCGTGTAATACAATTTCATAAAGTATATTTCATTCATCTATTCATTTCATCCGCTCATTCGTTCGCTCACCTTGATGACGACGGAGGTGCGGGGCCTCGTGGATTGATAAAGCGTATTTCATTCGTCCATTCATTACATTCGGTCATTTTTCAAAATTCAAAATTTACTTATTTCATATAGGCTAACTTGTAGCTCTTATGTAGCTCTTGTGTCACAATCTTATAAGTCACAAATCTACCACCGGTTCGGAATGCAGATTCTGCTGAGAAGAGCCGGCAAGAAACTCAGCAGTTGCTCTTTTCAAAAAAAAAAAAATTTTTTTTTTTTACAAAGCTATGCCATGTATACAGCGCTTCCACAATAAAACTTCAAAAATGTAAAAATGCATACGAAGGTACACCAATCCAACGCATGTCAAGACGGGCAGTCAAAGCAGACCCATTCCCGTTGGTGGCACCCGTTCACGAGCACGACGCATGATCCAGCCGTTGCTTCGCTCAACCATATTTGAGGGAACGTAACAACCCGCACCACACGACACCACCACAGAAATGTTTAATTCGGTCATTCGTTCACTCACCTTGATGACGATGGAGGTGCGCGGCCCCGTGTGCCACAGCTCGCCGTGCTCGTCCACGAAGGCGGCCTCCACGGCCACGGTGTAGAGGCCGGGCGCGCTCACGCTCACCAGCTGCTGCGCCGAGAAGAAGTCGCGCACCGGCGCCACGGTCTGCACGGCGGTCAGCGACGGCGGCACGTTCGTCAGCTCCACCGTCTGCAGCCAACGTTATAGTCATAGTCATTTATTCATAAATATCATTACACGTCAATCATAATTATTATTTAAAATCCTATGTCAATCACATTATATTGGTATACATATTTTATATAGGTACTTAATTCTTATGTGCTAATAATAATAACAATGTCATAATAATATGTCAATTGCCTAGTCTAGAATCTTTCTTGACAAAAACTCACTATAGCTATAGAAAGACTCCTCGACAAGCCCAGTTTTCGTTTGAAACTATTCATATTTTGTGCAATTTTTATGTTGTGCTTATGTTACTCACGGCGAGTTATAATGCCATACCCCTTCCAACTTCCTACCGTCAAAGACGTGCCGCCAAGCGATTTAGCGTTCCGGCACCGATGTAGAAACCGATAGGGATACGGGGTTTTTTTATTTTTTTTTTATTCGATGACAAGATAGCCCTTGACTGCTATCTCACCTGATGGTAAGTGACGATGCAGTCTAATATGGTAGCGGGCTAACTTGGAAGGGGTATAGCAGTGTAAATTCAACCCATACCCCTTATCGGTTTCTACACGCCATCGTGCCGGAACGCTAAATCGCTTGGAGGCATGTCTTTGACGGTAGGGTGGTAACTAGCCACGGCCAAAGCCTCCCACCAGACCAGACCAGAGACAATTTAGAAATTATAAATTCCTAAACTGCCCCCGTCGGGAATCGAACCCGAGACCTCCCAGTTATAAGACCACAGCGCTCACCACTGCACCAGGGAGGTCGTCAAAGAGAGTTGAATGGACACTGCCGTATTCCGTCCAAGTTAGCCCGCTACCATCTTAGACCATCAGGTGAAAACGCAGTCAAGGTCTAACTTGTCATCGAATAAAAAACCGCCGTGACCGGATTCGGTCGGGAGGACATTATTTTACTATAATTTTTTGTTCCGGAAAACCAAAATATTTAAAAAAATCTAACTGCACGAGTAAAATCTTATAAAATATAACCAGTTTGTTTTCAGGTCGTTAAAAGATTGATGTACCTTTTCGTTGGTGCGCGGGAGCGGCGTGGCGGTCACCGTGATCTGCACACCTTTCACTTGACGTTTTGGCTTCCTCTTGCTGCAACAAAGTTATCCATGTTAACTAAAGTAATCTTTGAAAGTAACTAGTGTAAATTGAAAATATAAAACACCCCCGTGACATGTGAAATTAAAAAAAATATTAATTCGCCATTTTATGGTGGCGGCCATCTTGGCTTTGTAATTTAACATAGTGTATAGTATTTTACTAGTTAAGCCCTTCAATTTAATACCCATACCCAGGGAGTTGTGACAAAATATGAAATCCGCCATTTTGTGGCGGCGGCCATCTTGGCCCCATTTTCATCAAACATAGCTAAGAACACTCCCGATTAATTCACCTTTCAAACAAAAAAACAATAGTTATTTGTTCAACAAGATAGCAAAGTTCATTTTTGTTGCGAGTGCCTAGTTTGAATCCCGAGCGAACGAAGGATTCTAATATAGAATCACGAGCGTAGCGAGTGATTCTAAGTTAGAATCCTGAGAGTAGTGAGGGATTCAAAGGCACAAGAAGCAAAAACTTTGCTATCGTGTGATACATACAACTTTTCACCTCAATAGCGAAAAAATACAAGATGTAAGAAAAATATTTATTAAAACATAAAGGATATTATAAAAGTTTAAAAATTAGGTTTATTTATTTAAAAACTTTTCAATATCATGAGCGGTGAAAACTTTAGATTTTTTGGATTTGTGCCCCTCCGACTGTCTTTTCAAAAATGCAATAAGTTTAGGATAAGTTTCAATGTGAGCGTCGCATTTCGATTTGATTGTAGCTTTTAACATGGAGTAAATACTCCATAATGTAGATGGTTACCTTTTTTTAGACAATTCCATGAAATATGATAAAATAACAGTCTCTGAACTGAATAGGACTTCGCACCCTTAGAAAGTCTCCAATCATTAAATAATTCATTGGCTTTCAAGTATTTTTCACGAGACTTTTCCGGAAGAAAGTTTAATTCAGCGTTAGACACTAATTCTTTTAATTCTGAAGGTGTTAAATTATCACTAGATTCACTCATTTTGTTATTTTAAAATTCTTACAACAAATAACTACTAAGAAATTAGTACCTAATTAAGATATAGAATAGAGTTAATTATTTTTTTTTTTGCCGCCATTTTATATTACTCTTTTGTCTGCGTTCGGAATTGTGTCATTCATAAAATAAAATATACTTATTAATTAATTAATTTTAATTTTCTTTTATGTTTCATGTTGTGTTACAGAATTATAAAGTCTAAAACACATTTACGAAAAGTAAATAAGTAGTTTAAATAATAAAATAGAGAGTTAAAAAATTTTGTCGAAATAAAATGTATGGGGTATGCAATACTATATACAAAATTTCTGAACGTTTCTTGAGACGATGAGTTGAAGAAACGCCAATCCAATGCGTTCTATATTCAAAACACTTTTTCTCACTGAGTGAGCAAAAACGACTTTTGCTCACTGGTTTTGGGCAGCAAAGGCGCCCTTTTTGAGCTAGAGAGGTGAAAAATCAGTTTATTCGTTCGGCTATGACGATGCCATAGACAGACTCCGTATAACACCCCGTCGTTTTTGCGTCGGGGGTTAAAAAGAAAATCCATGTGTGCGGTTCTCTTGCACAATGAGTGAATTGTGTAGTGGACTGTATATAGATTGATGGATGGAATCTCGATCTCTTGCCCAAGCTGCAGAAGGGTAGCAAAAATGGTTGCATTTACCTCGCACAGCCCTCGAGTGAATGGGTGACCACGCACGGCGCAGTTTCCAGGGAAAATCGGGATCCACCAGGATTATTCGCGGCTACGTCGACAACGTTCGACGTTCGCGGTGCATTGGCAAGTGGCGTGATCTTCCGGCGCGCGCAGCCGCTCGCGCATGTAGATACCTTACCAGCTCGATGACAGATGTGTAGATATTTACAACCATTTGTTTCATACCTACCCATCCGCGCATAGGCAAGGCTCGAACACCATGGTTGTATTAAAACTGCTGATTACAATCGTCATACGGCGTCATCGATCGTTGTACCTGTGCGGCGGCGGCAGAATCACCCCCTCGAGCTTGAGCGCCAGGCGGTGCGCGAGCGGCAGCGTGGCGGCGTGGTCGGCGGGCGGCGGCCGGTGCGCCGGGCTCAGCGACACGCGGCACAGCGCGCCGCCGCCGCCGCCGCTGCACGCGTCGCGCGGCCAGCACGCGCCCGCCGCCAGCGCGCGCACCGCCGCCAGCACCGCCTCCGCGTGCTAAGGGGGCAATGAGGAGCAATTACTAACAAAGCTTTCATACATTAAATTTAGTTAGGTATATCAAAAAAATTTTTTTTTTATAAATTTAATAAAAATTTAAAACAATTGGGCCGAGGATGTATTTTGGACAGCCCTAGCACAGGCTACGGTCTAATTGGGCTGCCAATTACAATCACCAGCCACAAGTTTTAGTCTAATGCTTTGGTCTATAAATTATGGTGTAAATTGTGTTCACTATTTTTTATTTATTTATTTAAAGACAAAATCTTTAAATAAATAAATAAAAAATAAATACTAGTGCAAAGGAGAATGTTAATAGGTATGCAAAATCCTTTGAAAGTGACGACGACGTTTGATTGGCAATTCCGGATCATCTCGCCAGTAAATTCGCTGGTAATCCGCGTCTTCTTTAGCTATTTTTACTTGACGATACATCTTTATTATATCAGCGACAAAACATATAGGATGGCATCGCCATCGCATTATGAGGTGTCGTAGTTCAGGTTGCAAGGGTGGACCAACTAACAAGTCGTCATTCAAGGAAACTCCATTGCAATCTGAACTGGACGCATTGAACACGACACGCACTTTGGTGGTGCTCTTGTCGTTTCTAACAACCGCGTGATGCGGTAAATAAACCGCATCATGGTTGTTTAAATCCTCTACTTCCTCCATGTGACTCAAGTACAGTAGTGACAGTCGCAAGTAATCCTCCATCACGGCTGAATACGCCTTCTTTAGATCGGGATCTCTGGATAGACGTCGTTCCAGACTTAAGAATTGTCGCCTTGTTATATCTCTAGAGTTCCCGTACTTGCATTTCGGATCGTCGGTTTTAAACGGAAGTCTAACAACAAACCGACCTGTTTCATCTCTCCTTGTGGTACGACGGAAAATTTCTTCACATCTTTCTTCATCAATAGTGAGACGAACAGCTACGGAGGTGGGCTCTGCTTCCAGCTCCCAGAACCTCTTCAGTAGACATCACTGCATTGCACAACGCCAACAAAATTATCTTTCCTCCACGTTTAAATTTACTGAAGATCCGACCAGAGAGGATCCAACCAAGTCTAGTGTTTTGCGCAATCGGTGTTCCTGGCGGACCTTTGATCCCTTCTAACAAAATCTGGCCATAGACTTCAGCTCCTAGTAGCAGATCTATCCGATCCGAAACCTTGTATGATGGATCTGCTAATTCCGTGGACGGCAGTCCTGTAGAAGTTTCAATATCAATATTCTACTCAGGAAAACCCTGTCAATTTGCTCAAAACATGGGCCTTGACAGTGCACGCAAAGTCAGGATCTCGGCGTGACTGCACCGTCACTAAAACCGTAGTATTACAAGCTAAGGTTGATTTGCCTCGGCCTATTCCTGATACAGTACCCTTGTATGGTATCTTCTTAAATCCGAGCATCTGGACGGCTGACTCCGTGATAAACGAGGCCTGAGATCCAAGGATCAACAAAGATCTTAATACTAATGCCGTCCCGTTGTTCGATTGTACATCAACGAATGCTGTAGTTAACAACACTTGATAACGCTCGATACGTTGATAACAACAAATTCCATTGCTGGTCTTGCTCTGCGAGGATGTTGATGCGGTAGGAACGCTCCCATTTCCTTCGACTGGTTTACCAATTTTAGCACCCTCTTCGGCTAGCTTTTGTGGCTGTGATCTATGGAGCAGAGAATGGTGTTTTTTCTTGCATACCTGGCAGCGTGTTTTTTGGCGGCACGAGTACATTCGGTGACACTTCCCTAAATAGTTAAAACAAAGACTCCTGGATAGGACAAACTCACGCCGTGCGTTGACTTCTAATTTAGCGAACCCTTTAAAGTTGCTTAATTTATGTTCCTCTGAACAGTAGATACAAATCGGGTTACTACTACTAACAACATGCAAAGTCTTAACATTACTAGGCTTTGTTTTAGTTACAAATTCTAAAGCTCTGTATCGCTTTTCTATGAAGTCATTAAATTGGTTCAATGTGGGTTAATTAAGGAAGTCGATAGTGAGTACAGCCATACTTGTAATTGGTTTATTTATTTCACACTCACCCGGTGCGTGATCCCCGGGCTGGTGGTGGGGTTGTCGAACAGCTTGGCGGAGATGTCGGCGAGCGCGAGCGAGGGCGCCAGGGCGATGGTCTCCTCCAGCGAGGCGGCGCGGATGTCCTTGCTGACGAGCTCGGGCCGCTCCTGCTGGCTCGACGTGATGCGGTCCAGAAACTGCGCCAGCGAGGCGTACGTGTGCTGCGAGCTGCCTTCATGGTTAAGGATACATATTGGTGTGCTGTTATACTCTTATTAAACATATTATATAATTTAAAAAAAACACACCAACAAAGTAGCCTCCAAAAAAATATACTGCTAAAATCATAACATATTCCATAGTCGGCTAAAAAGGATACATATTGAGCTGTCGTAAGGTGGAGTGGTCGGCGTGGAAGGCGGTGCGCGCGATAGCGGCGTAGCGCTGCGCCACGGCGGCCAGCGCGCGCGACGCACGCCGCAGCGCGCCCGCGCACGCGCCTGCTTTGGCCGCGGGGTCGCGGGCCGCCTGCGGGCACGACAAATTATATATTATATTTATATATATATTATTATTAATTTTGAAGGGATTTATTAATTTATCATATTAACATAAATATTTTGTTGATCAGATAACTTTTTTTCGTGCATTTGGTGAGCGTCAAAAGGGGAAGCTTAAAAGGGGAAGGGGGAAAAAGGTAATATTCTTTTTCTTTTTTTTTTAATATATTTTTTTTTCAGCATGATTCAAATTGTTTTTGAGAGTGGTAGAGGCAGTGTTCTCGGCACCTGCGCGTGCGCCAGCGCGATGGCGGGCGGCGGCTGCGTGCACAGCGCGCGCGCGGCGGCGGCGGCGGCTGCCAGCGCGGCCAGCGCCTGCGCGCGCGCCGCGGCCCAGGCGGGCGCCAGCGGCGAGCACGCGCCGCAGCCGCCGCAGCCGCTGGAGCAGCCGCCCGCGCCACACACGCCGCCGTCGCTGAACGACTCCCAGCCCGCGCTCGCGCACTCCAACCCCGAGATCCCTGGCGATGAGGACGATACTTGACGCCATTCGACGCTTTACTTGACAAGACATGTTTCGACTTGCATTGTGCAGGTCTTTTTGTTTTGTTTACAGTTTAGTGTGACACTGGGCAGCATAGATAACGTTTGTGTTTGGTACACGAGTTAAGAAAATGTCTACTGAATAATCTGAATGGAATTTAATAGTTTTTCTTTGCTACCTAATCACCGCTGTTTTTTTCTGTTTATCAAGTAGACCTTCGGATCCTGATCATCTTTAGCCATGAAACTACTCTTCCATCTTTTATATTTTCTGAGATAGACACCGACGAAATTTGTATGGCCGCCATCTTGAATCCGCCATTTTGAAGGTTTTTTCGACTTCCAGTTGGATATGAGGCTTTTTTGACGGATCCGCCAAAAAAGTACGGACATCCGGCACAACACTATACTAATACATACATAGACTGATAAACACATTACTCTCCCTTGCGTCGTGCAGTCGGTAAAAACTGTCCGTTCTTACCGTCTTGTAGCAGCTTGGAGTCGGCGGCCGCGGCGCGGTACAGCGCGGTGATCCAGCGCTGCGCCGCCTCGCTGGGAGCCTCCTCCGACAGCCGCTTCAGGATGTCCGCCGCCAGGCTGTGGTGACCGTACCTGCATACAGGAATCACCACCTCGGTGGGCTTATTAAGAATTTCGCGACAAGGGTAAATCTCGGGTTCGTTGCTGTCAAACGTCACTTTTCACCCTGATTACGTAAAAGTTGCAGTAGTGACAGCAGTAGCGAAGCGATAGCAATCACTACGCGATCGGTCGCAGAATGTCACTAACAAATCGTTAACAAGAAAAGGTTAGAGTAATTTTGCTAACCTGTATGCTTGAATGTGGGTGGTGGTGACATTGCTTGCTTGGGAACTTGACTTTCTTGCTTGGTTGGGGAGGTAAGCGGTGCTTAGCTTGTAACTGCATGTTTGACCATACGGATTTTTTCTGTTGGCGGATTATAGCAAAATTACTGTAACCTTTCCTTGCTAATCGTGAACTTCCGCAAATTAACGACTGATTCTATCCAATACTAAAAATCGTATTACCGAAGTCAATCGTTCGTTGAAGCCTGTGGAAATTATGCAATAGACCTATATCCAGCAGTGGACACTGGACGTCTATCAGTTGCTAAAGAAGAAGAAGAAAGGTCTCGATCGTTCCGTAGAACAAAGTCTCATCTGCTAAATTCACAACTTGAAATTCGAGCTTTAAAAGTCATCTGCAAGGCTCAAATCTCAAGTTATGAATTTAGCAGATGAGACTTTGTTCTACGGAACGGTCGATCTGTACCGTAAACAAGCCCTCGCAACTCTGTATCTGGTCCAGCCGTCGGCGCCCTGGATGGCGTCCTTGATCTTCAGCTCCCAGGAGCGGCTGATGGTGCGGGTCAGCGCCGCGCCCGCGCGCTCCTGCAGCAGCACCGTGCAGATCAGCACCAGCGTCGTGCCGTCGTACCTTAGACAAGCCCTCGCAACTCTGTATCGGGTCCAGCCGTCGGCGCCCTGGATGGCGTCCTTGATCTTCAGCTCCCAGGAGCGGCTGATGGTGCGGGTCAGCGCCGCGCCCGCGCGCTCCTGCAGCAGCACCGTGCAGATCAGCACCAGCGTCGTGCCGTCGTACGCCGGGTCTCTGCAGGCCTCCCTACAGAAAAAACCCAATTCAATCCAAAAAAAACTTGAGAGGTGTCAAGGGGCACCCGGATGGAACGAAGTTCCTTTTTATTAATTACTAGCTTTTTCTCGCGGCTTCGCTCACGTTAAATTCGATTTTTTAAACCCCTATTTTACCCCCTTAGGGGTTGAATTTTCAAAAATCCTTTCTTAGCGGATGCCTACGTCATAATAGCTGTCTGGATGCCAAATTTCAGCCCGATCCGTCCAGTGGTTAGGGCTGTGCGTTGATAGATCAGTCAGTCAGTCAGTCAGTCAGTCAATCAGTCACCTTTGCCTTTTATATATTTAAGATTATTTACAAAAAACCTGTATACACTCAACAAAAATAATCGTCGCGATACCACACTGTTCAATGCGAAATAGAAATGAAAATATCTGGCTTGCTTTCTATGAGAGAGAGAGACAGACAGAGAAACATGAGAGAGAACTATAGCAAAAAGTGTCGTGACAACTTTGACTGGTGAAGCTTTGACCGTCGCTAGTTACCGCCCTACCGTCAAAGACGTGCCGCCAAGCGATCTAGCGTTCCAGCACGATGGTGTGTACAAACCGATTCGGGGTATGGGTTGAACGTACACTGCCGTACTCCTTCCGAGTTAGCTCGCTACCATCTTAGACTGCATCGTCACTTACCATCAGGTGAGATCGCAGCCAAAGACGCTAGTCTTTGTAATACAACACGTGGGAATCGAACCATCTTACGCCAACAGGCTATTTAAGCTAGAAATTAACAAATCGTCCGTATACTTCTGATACTTTCTAATTGTAAAAAGAAAAACAGGAGAATATCCTCCTGCTTTTCTTGTTCCTCTTGTTTTTTCTTTACGCCGAATATTAGTTTAGTAAAGACCTTGCTTGCTGCAACGCCGGCAGCAAGTGTGGCAGCGCAGGGGCCCCCAGGGCTCCGAGCGCGGCCAGGGCCTCCAGCAGGGCCACCTGGCGCTGGCCCCCGGCCCCCATCTGGGCCCCCACCACTGCGGCGGTGCGCTGCGCGTACAGATCCGGCTGCGCCGTACTCAGTTGCACCTGACATACAGAATAAGTCTCTACTGACGTCCAACTGTTTAATTATTTAAAAATGAGTGCATCATTGTGACGATCACAATCATCTCTGATTGGCTAGTACTCTCCATTCGTTAAAATGTATCAATACCACTGATCTCTTTAATTAATCTATGATTAACACTGGCCCTATCACAGGCTGACTTTATGACAGGCTTAATTATGTATTAATTTGAAGCCTACTTTTGACATACGAGAGTCTCTTGGAACTAATATTGCAAATGGCGCACTGACCTCTACTAATCTATGATTTCATAATATGAAATCATAGATTAAATAATGAGGTTAGTTATTAAATCACAGATAAATTATAAACGTTGGTGCTCCATTTGCAGTAGTATTCGTTCCAGAGATATATCTATGCATACAACGCCAAGATGGCGTCAATAAAATCCAAAATGGCGCCAATCCAAAGTTTTGGATAGTCAAGAGAGACTAAATAGACTCACCAAGCAGCGCAGAGCAATACGCAACGGCTTGATGTTGTTCTGCCCGTTCGGTATCCCGGTAGCGATGACCAGGGATTCTAAAGCCAGCATCAGGTCTGCGCCTTCCACCGGTAGACTCTCTTCGTAACTGCAACGAAATTTTACTTTATAATAGTACATTTTTGAATCACATCGCTTTTTATCGATGGGGCATATATTTTTCGAATAAAATGTTGTCATATCTATACAAAAAAATCAAAAATCAAAATTTATTTATTTCATGTATGCCAACTCGTAGCTCTTATGACAAGTCATATATCTACTACTGCTTCGGAATGCAGATTCTGCTGAGAAGAACCGGCAAGAAACTCAGCAGTTGGCCTTTTCAAAAAAAAAAAAAAAATTTACAATAGATAACAAAACTATGCTATGTATACAGTGTTTCCGCAATTCAACTTACTCATCTGTGAAAGATGCATTTCACAAGGGAGCGTTTTGAAACTGTACGTCTGTCTTTTTAACCGACTTCCAAAAAGGAGGAGGTTATCAATTCGGCCGGTATCTTTTTTTTAGTCTATATAATCCCTTTCAGTATATTGGATAGAGTCAGGCGTTACTTTGCGGAAGTTCATGATTAACAAAAAAATGTTAGAGTTATTTTGCTGTAATCCGCCAACAGAAAAAAATCTGTATGGTCAAACATGCAGTTATAAGCTAAGCACCGCTTACCTCCCAAACCAAGCAATAAAGCAAAGTTCCCAAGCAAGCAATGCCACCACCACTCACATGCACCACCACACAAGACTTTAATACTACTCTCGACGCACGTTTCGCCCCGACACCGGAGCATCCTCAGGAGATATCGACTTTACAATGCTGTATTGTCTAGTGACGTGTGTGTGAAATGTGCGGTATTATATACTATTTTTATCCCCGCTACTGTTGCCCCGCCCACTACCCCCCGAACTCCCCTCGGACCCCCCCGGATTCGCCCCTTCGAATAAACGGAGTAACGGTGAATTTGAAACATTGATTTGTTCGTTTAGTAATTCAACCTTATTATTTTTATTATGCTTGATTATTTCTAATTGTTCTAACATGCTCAGTCGAAAACCCTTATCGCAGGTGTGTAGGATTTTATATGTATGGTTGGATGATAATTTGTGTCCACTGTCTAGGAGATGTTTAGCAAAGTGTGATTTTTGTGGTTGTTTGTTCAGTATGCTTCCCTTCCTTCCCTTTCAGTATGCTTTAAGCATGTTTGCTAAGAATGATGAGGTCTCGAATTCGATTCCAGATGTTGGACCAAAAATGTATTGGGAATTTTTGGTCAAGAAATAATATTCAGTACTACAGATTTCTTTTTTGGACCTACTTGAATGACTCCATTTTGGATTTGATTGATCGCAGCCAAGCCCTAGTCTATATATTTAAAAAAAATATATGTATAAGTGCCAGACACACTCGTATCTACGCTTACAGCGCCAAGATGGCGTAAATCATATCCAAAATGGCGTCAATGGACGCACGTATAACTCCGAATTAAGGAGATTATTATTATAGTGCTGCAAATTCGCAATCTAGTTCCTCCTTCACCTTTTCACTACAGAACTGCGAGAAGTCGTGAGCGTTGGCATCCTTATGTGGTAGAAATCCAACCTACTCGAACGAAACGCTTTAATTCAACGTTTCTGATAAGAACCGCCAAGGTGTGGAACACTCTTCCAGCATCCGTGTTTCCTGCCACTTATAATTTGAGTACTTTCAAGGCAAGAGGGAATAGGCATTTTCTAGGCAAGCGCGCTCCAACCTAGACTTCATCAGTGCTATCCAGTATTGATTGTCGTCAAGCCTATCTCGGATAAAAAAAAATAGTCGGGAGTGTCACCAATGGACGACGATGGTGGTGAGCACGTGCGCGGCGATGGCGGCCTGCTGCAGGTCCACGCTGAGCGCCGCGTCGCTGCAGAACTGGCGCAACGCGCTGGGGCAGCCGCCCGCCGGGCTGCCCGCCGCCGCGCACACCGCCGGGCAGCGCACGAGGATCTGCCCACCGACAGACAATTCAAAATTATTTATTGGATAGAATCAGGCGGAAGTTCATGATTAACAAAAAAATGTTTGAATTATTTTGCTATAATCCGCCAACAGAAAATGCTGTATTGTCTAGCATTGTAAAGTCGATATCTCCTGAGGATGCTCCGGTGTCGGGGCGAAACGTGCGTCGAGAGTAGTATTAAAGTCTTGTGTGATGGTGCATGTGAATGGTGGTGGCATTGCTTGCTTGGGAACTTTGCTTTATTGCTTGGTTGGGGAGGTAAACAGTGCTTAGCTTATAACTGCATGTTGGACCATACAGATTTTTTCTGTTGGCGGATTATAGCAAAATAATTCAAATTTTTTTTGTTAATCAAAATTATTTATTTCATGTAGGCTAACTTGTGGCTCTTATGACAACTCGAGAATCTACCACAGGTTCGGAATGCTGATTCTGCTGAGAAGAGTCGGCAAGAAACTCAGCAGTTGCTCTTTTCAAAACAAAAAATGTTACAATATATAGTTTATCTATCTTGTGAACAGCGGAAGCAAAGCAGTTTGGTTCCAAACAACTTTGTCATTAAGGAATTCATTAACTGTGTAATACCTTCTACTTATTAAATGTGTCTTTACACACTGTTTAAATTGTAATGGTAAATCTACCAATTCTTTCGGAATCAAGTTATAAAAGCATATACTCGACCCCAAAAAGGACTGGACCCCAGGAAGGACAATACAATACAAAGGCTCTTCCATTCGACGTGACGTTCGCTTTGACAAAGACCACACCTAATATTGTTCAAAATTGGTTAAAAAATAATAAAATTGGCAAAAGTGTAAATTCGCTTTAAATAAAACATCCATTACTGACGAAAATTTAAACAAAATAAAAATTTAGGTGTAGGAAAACATCGTGAGGAAATCTGCACTCTGTAATATTATGTCTATTTTTAATTATCTTAATTAGTGTAATTTGAAATTTCTATTCTAATTAATAACTAAATAAATTGAATCCTAAAGGTGTGTGAAGTCTGCCAATTCGCATTGTGGTAGACTATAGTCTATAACCTGAGAGGAGACATACATTCAGTAGGGAGCCGTTGGTGGGTCAATGTTGATGATGCACTGACCTGCATAACCTGCAAGCACAACATGGTATGTTCTGGATCCTGTGTGGCTGTGGCAGCGAGGACCAGGTCCTGGATGCACTCCGCGGGCCACAGCGCTGCGTGCTCCGCCAACTTCTTGAGGCCCAGCAAGGCCGAGCGGCGGACCACGGAGCGGGCGTCGTTCATTGCTATACTTAGAAGCAGCTCCACCTAAAATATTTTTTCTAATATATTTCGGAGTGCCCAAGAACTATTCAATTTAGCTCCTCCATCACCATTCTACAACCGAACCGCAAGGCATCGTACGAATCGGCACCGCTACGTGGTCGGAATTCCACGATCTTGCACCAAGCGCTTTGCTTCCTCGTTCCTAATACGCACCGCAAAAATTTGGAATGCCCTTCCGGCTTCCGTTACTAACCATAATGTGTATATAGTACAGTATATACTGTATATATTTAAAAAAAAAGTTTTTAGTGAGCAATCGAGCAATTGGTCACTTGATGTTAAGTGATTACCGCCGCCCATGAACACTTGTACCACACGAGGCACCACCAATGCGTTGCCGGCTTTTTAGGAATATTTTGGTCCACCCCTTGAATAATCCTATATTATAATTTAGTGGGAACAATATCGTAGGAAGTTGGTTGAAATTAAATAGGATATTTGACTAAATTTTTTTGATACCCCTTCCAAGTTAGCCCGCTACCATCTTAGATGCATCGTCACCAACCATCAGATGAGATCCCAGTCAAGGACTATCTTGTCATCAAATAAAAAAAATATATATATGGCATCCATTATTTTAATATAGTATTTGCGAAAACTACAAAAATCATAATCGATGTAAAAATGGAAATAAAAAAGCTTATTATTATTATAATTTATTTAAGATTAGATTTTAATAACTTAGCATGTACATACGTTTCGGTCACCTGTAAGTATATATAGTGGATTGAAATAAATAAATAATGACCTGATCAGGTACATGCACCACAGTGTCAGCGGCGATGGCGGTGAGGGCAGTGATGGCCGCCCGCACCGAGCTTGACGACGGAAACCTCTCCAGCAGAGATCTGAGCAGCTTCAACACTCCTTGGGCTCGCACAGCTAGGGGATGTAAATAATCATCCATTTCATATATTTTTGTTTAAGCATCATTAGTAGTTATACGAGTAGGCAGTGCAATTTTGCAGATTTCATGGAGTTTAATTGTTATAAATACTACGAGTATGTACCACGGTAATTATTTTAGTTGGGATTGTCGATATTTCGATCCAATTGCATGGACAGTGGTCACGACGAGACTGAGGTGTTGCGAGACGTCAAGTTGAAGCTGTCATGGGTAGATTCTATGATATGGGTAGATGGGTATCGACAATCCCAACTAAAATAATTACAGTGGTACGTACTCATAGTATTTATAACAATTATGTCAGTAAACCACGAATTAAGTCTAAAATCTTTAGTTCATGGAGTTTACCTAATATGGATATGCCATTTAATCTCACAAGGTTGATAAATGATAAATGCGGGATCATAAGCTCACAATTCCAGAATTTTGTAGTTGTGTCCATGCTAATGATAATGTTTGAGGTCATTCACCCCAAAATGCACTACCTACAAAATAAATTGAGTTATTTGTACTTAGTACTTCACACTATCACACTAATATTATAAAGGCAGAAGTTTGTGTGTGTGCGTGTGTTTGTTACTCCTTTACACCACAATTAATCCAATCTGGTTGAAATTAGGAATGGAGATAGCTCATACCCAGGGTTAACACTTAGGCTACATTTTATCCCCAAAAATCAGAGGGCTAACTCCATGTGAGCAAAAGCTAAGTTAATAAATAAAAGGTTACCTCCGCCATGCACAGTTCTCAAGGCCCTCACAAGCTTGGCTCTGCGCTCAGCCCCTGTGCTCTCACATTCCACCATATCTGATAGTTTGTTACACATTGCCACAGCAAAGGCGCTGCAACAAGTTAAACATAGTTATTTTATGGGCACAGTATTAGGTTCATGAACCATACATTCAGCAATGAACAAACATAATTTTATAAAAGTTTTTACATGATAGTACACAGCGAGATAAACTGCATACTAGTATCTACTGCTAATTTTTTTGTCTCTATTTATCCTAAAATATAGAGACATTTCCTTTCCACATTAGCTTGAACTATGTCCATGCATATTTCTAATGTCTTATGCCTAGCTACTGTATTTTTTATGTAATTTATAGTATAGTTAAAATTTGTTGCACTTTCCCCTATCCCTCAGTAAATTCTCTTAGTTTTTAAGGTTGTCTAGAGCAGATTGCTTAAAGCGATAAGTGCGCCTTAGCACACTGTACAATAATTAACTATAAGATTCAATTGTAATATCTTGTGTGTAACAATAAAGAATTTTCTATCTATCTATCACTGTATACTTACTTAGAATGAGCAGCAAATCTAGTGGTAGCATATATGGCAGCATCCACCTCAACGTTGTCATGGCTCTCCAACCCCCTCCTGATCGCATGATGCACATTCTGTCGTTCAGGTATTATCCCAGCCACAGCACCAAGAGTTCTCAACGCTAGCGCTCTAGCCACAGGATCATTTGAATGTAGAACACTAAAAACCCTTCTCAGAAACTCGTCGACGTTCAAAATCTTATCCAAATGCTTCTCACTCTGTTGGCAAACACGCAGTACCCATAAACGCAAGAAGTTATTGCCCATACGAAATACATCAGCTAATTTCAAAAATGACGAGTTTATTAGTATAGGGAACGGGTATTTTTCGAATAATCGCGGGAAACGCACTATAGCTTCGCATTGCTCGCCGACTTTGCCCGATCTAAGTCCTGAAACAATCAATTATAGTTATAAAATCGACCAAAACCCGGCATTGTTTTGTTAGAGGTTATTTATTATTTTTCTTACCTTTGTCTAATTCAGTTAAAGCGGAGTTCGCGTCCTGTTCTGGTTCCCCAGAGGTATCGTTAAAAGTGTTCATTTTAACTCCAATCATTACAAAAATAAAGAAAGAAAAGGTAAAATAAAATTTCACTTGTTTGACAACACCAAAATACTGACAAGTGACAACTGACAATTGACAATGACAAATGTAATCCAAGTGTTGCCGGCAGCTAAAACAAGAAAAGTCCGAAACCGAATCAGAAATTACCCGATTTTTTTTAAGTTTTTATTTTATGAAAGAAGTAAATAAAATGATTTGTTCTTTGAGCATTTCAATCATATAAATCTATGTTTATGTCTTAAATCGTTTGTTTATAATCGCTTTTATGGGTTTTAACAGCATTGTGTTTTTACATCCGTAAGGCGAAAAAGTACCTAAATAATTTAAATAAAGTAACACGCATCATTCCATACTAATATGTACTAACCGTTAAGTAACTGCCCATTATGATGCCCGCGACTATGTCGACGTGGACACTAAATAAAATCCTAAACATCTAAATTACCCGAAATTGGGTAAAAATACTGTACTGACAACTTTGCTTGAAGTAATGTCATGACAAGGGAAATCAAAATGACAATGACGTTCAGCGCCATCTTGACTAAATATTAAAAGTTTCAAAAGTGAAGTATAACACTAGATGGAGTAGCTAGTCTTTTTTTTAAGATTTTCCTAGATTTTCGTGAAAGTAGGCAAAGCTTTGGGCACAAATCACAAACGAGAAAAGCCTAACCTAACGACGACCTATCTATAAAACAAAAAAAACTATTTCGTTGATCGTTTTAAATCGAAGTTTAGTTGATATGTACCAAAATAATTTTGATTGCCTTACAAAGTCTACCTATCAGTTACTATAGATTTGACTAGTAACCACCCAGTAGGTAAATAAAATACAAGATGGTTTATCTAATACCTCGGTAGGTATCAGTTTACCTAACACACAAACAATTCGCTAACACTGTTTCACAGCATCCCGATAATGTTACAGCTCAGCCGAGCTCTAAAATTAGTCCTAAACTCAGTGTCTCACCTCACACAGCTGGTAATTGCCGCCACCCCACCTGACACCTATGTTATCCGAGCTAGGTGTACTTACCTATTACTTACGCTCGCATCGCACTAATAACGTGTACGACGACCTTAAACTATCTTTGTTAGTTATAGTAAAACTACTTTTGTAAGTTACAGCGACAATTTTCTTCTTAGCGGAAAGAAAAATTGTCGCTGTTCTCTATATCACTGACTATATCACTGACTATGGAACACAATGGAGAGTTGCTAACTAAGAACTTTTGTTTGGTTTGATATTTCAGTTAGCAATCACTGAAAGAATAGCCTACTGTTCCTAGGTAGGCAAATATCGTTCACTATCTTAGCTAGAAATCTTACCTCTTCTTTGAACGAGCGAAGCGAGTTCTCTGAGTCAACTAGGGCGCTTGCCTACTAGACAGAGAAGTGTGTCCGTCTAAATGTCTGTCAGAGCCCTATAACTTCTAAATTACTGAATATTAGAACGTGAAACTTGGTTGAAAATTCAGTTATATCCTGTACTTGAACAACAAATACTAAAATTAGATAAATGTTATAAAGAAACGAAATTATTTAATTTTAATGCGCCATCTATTAGCATTATTGTGAAGCTAATAGCTTCACTATAATGCTAATAGATGGCGCTGTGTCAGTAAAACAGTTTTATGTCAACTATTATTTTTTTTATTGCGTCTAATGTTAAAAGTTAATTATTACAATATATAATTAAAACTTTTGGGAATTATGGGATATCGCGAGGTCTCAGTTCGGGGCGAACCACTAGTTATCAACCAATCATCTTCCACAGCTGGATATAAGTCTTACAAGAGTAAGACTTGTCTCGGTCTTTCGCCATCTGTATCCAGCTTAGTAAAATGCCTATCTTATCCACTTTAGGTACGTACATAAAAAGTGGACGGTACCATAGGTAAACAAGTTCATACATAGAAGGACAGCAGATTCACTATTTATGACGCCTCCTTTACAGCAGTCATTAAGGTTAATTTTCCCTGTCAAATCGCGTGAGAAAAAAATCTATCAACAATGGACCCCAAAAAAACTCGGAAAAAACCACAACAGAGATATTGTGCAAGATAATAAAAAGATTCTAATGAATTTCGAGTCATTACCGAAACTCGTTGCTTAATCTGTGCAAGATCTTAACACTCTGTGGCCCTTCCGGATTTGAACAAAGAATGTTGTGACATTTTTTTATTATTTTTTTTAATCCGCCATTGTAGAAAAGCACGCAAAGTAATCGACGCCGGATATGCCTAGGTTGGATTAAGGGACTAACCCAGTTTTCTACAAAGAAACTTTCGTAGAACATTTCTTCGTAACCCAGGTAGATTTCCACTAAATAAAACTTTTTGGAACTCTATTGCTATAGGGTTACATCTTAAAATTACGTAGCTTCCAGTTTTCTGGATGTTTTCTAACTTTGTTAGCTGTAGCTTCTGGTTGTCGGTGACAATGGCTCATTCAGTTGAATGGCTGAGCGGATTATGTGCTATTGCCATCGTTTCTGCTTTCTTTGGCAAAGGATTATGGGTCTAATGAGGATAAGATACGCATATCTACCCATTTATGAGTCAGTAGCTTTTTTTTGTCAATTTCTACGAGGCAAGGTTCAGAATACGTCGATGATCTCTGCTGTCCTTTTTCTATATTTTTTTTGTTACCACCTTCTACTTAGCAACTTATAAACGTACACTGTTTAACAAAGGTCTCTTGCATGGACTTCCACAGATCTCGGTCTTGCGCCGCCCGTAACTTACCAGCAGCTCCCTGCATCTCGTCTGATGTAGTCGGTCTGATGTTAACGTATTTTTATTAGGATAAAGTGTTAGTACTCTAAGGCTGAATTCTATAGACCGCACTCTCGCTTAGCTCAGACTCAAGACAGAGTTAAAACGAGACAGATTTATGTCAGAGCATATTAATGAGCTGAGTCAAAGCATGCTCTATAGATCTCAGCATTATGCTTAGCTGGCCTAAGTACCTAACTATGTATCTCAAACTATAGCTATTATCTTTTAGTTTTTGAAATATTCCATGTTTTATTTATACCTACGTAAGCAATTTAAAACAAATAACGATATTGCTATCTAAAGTAGAGATCTTGTAAGAGTCTTAGAAACGTGATACATTAAAGTAAATCATAGGTATTAGGAAAGAGAAAGGAGAATGTAAATAGACGAAGACAAGGCGGGCGCGGCGGCGTGACGAAAAACTCTTTGGAAAAATTACATGAAGCTGCAACGAAGTACTTATAAGTAGATACCTACCTAACCTCTTATCTAATTTTTGATATATTATGGTTTTAAGTAAGTAAAAAATCACTTGAAATAGTTATTCAGTGTACGGTGTAATTATATCAAGTACCTATATAGGTACTTAGTGGTGGTGGCTACATTGGAGTTTATCTGGCAGAATTCAAATTTAAAAGTTATTTCAAGGCTTTTTGACCCCTTCCAAGTTAGACCGCTGCCATGTTAGACTGCATCGGCACTTGCCATCAAGTGAGATCGCAGTCGAGGACTGTCTTGTCATCGAATAAAAATAAAAAAGGCTAACGGCAAACTAACTAAGGGCTACGTGAGGGATAGTGCCATCTTAGAGATACTGAGGGATTGATCGAGAGTACCTACTCTGGAAAATTAACGAGCTTTTCATAAAAATTTACAAAATGACTACCGAAACCACAGTTTATTTTCATATTGATAAAATAATAATAGGTATATAAAGGTATAATAATAATATCTTCCCGACCGAATCCGGCCACGGCGGTCAAGAAGTGTGCGCGCAAACACTGGTGCACTCTCTATTCCCTTACTCTCATAGTCTGGTGGGACGGAAATCAGACATGACCGGAGAGGGATCAGGCGCAGGACCGACGGCATTACGTGCTCTCCGAGGCACGGGGATAACTCACCGCCAACTTCCTAACTCCGAGCTAATATCTACTGAGAATTTCTTGACAGAAAAACCCAATACATTTTATGGTCCGACCCAGGCATCGAACCCGGGACCTCGTCATCTGCAGTCGAACTTGCTAACCACTAGATCAACGAGGCAGTTAAGTTTTATATTGAACTGAACCGTTAATGGTGAGTATAAAAATACAATATAACTATCACTAAACTATAATAATATAACTATCCCTATAATTATTTGCAGATATTATAGGGGATATAATAGCAGAGATCATGGACTGGCCCGATTATGATGAACCTCCGAGTGTCCTACAAATATTTGTTCTCGGCGCGTAACGACGATTTCTAAATAATCCTCTTTGAAGGAGACGTGCTGAAAAAGTGTTATGCCAGGAGCGAACCACTAATATTGGGTTCCGTAGGTTTAAAGTTTAAATATATTTTCTCTGTCTTATTTATTTCTGAAGTTCCTTCTTTATTTATTTGTAGGAACTATTATTTTCAATGTTTTTTTTATAGTTTTCATAAATGGTTGAAGTAAAATTTGGTAGTGCCAAAAAATAAAAGATTTCCTACACTCTATATTTGACTTAGTTTTTTGTTAGTATGTCGATCATTAAGTCTTTTTAAATACTTTCTGCAGAAGCTATCATTCAAAATTTTATTGCGGGTTTAATTTACGCTGATTGCATTAGCATTTACCAGGATTTGAGAATGCAGTAAGGGGCTATCTGGTCATCAAATTAAAAAAAATACTCTTATTATTACTTTGCTGTAAAAAAATTTTTTAGGTATTAATGGTAATAAGTACCTAGTAGGTACTGTCATTTGGAGTTATAAAGCGGCTTCGTAATACCATAGAGTCACTAGGTGTTTATTTTTTTTTACAGAAAGAATATCCATCCACGTCTCTTGCAAATACTTAGTAGTTTTTACCCAAACACCATGTAACCCTAAAATATCATTATTTTCGCACATAATGCAAGTGACAATGACGCGGTCACAATGGCATTCAGCCTAATCCCCACACTATTTATACACGAATAATACTGGCACAGATAATAATATCCACAGCAGATAATATTATATTATCCATAGATAATAGTCGCAACTTTTTTTAAGCTTCTGTTGGTGTTAAAATTAACGCCCGGTTTCACTATAGTGTGTCTATGTCGCCGTTTATTTGGGACAGTGTAAACGTTTTATTTATGGTTTTTTTGTTTTCTTTTTACAATGTTTTACAACGTTGTTGAAACGAATATTATTAATTTTAAAATTAGATTATCGGCCACTGCGTACCTACAAAACTCTACAATTTGGTAGGTATATAATCTATCAGTTATTTTATCAACTTAGCTCGCTGTCTACATGCTGTCTACGGTGTATTATTGTCCATAATTCAGCTGATGAGTGAAGTAACAACACAAATTAAACTTTAAATAAAGTTCCTGCCCATTTAAATTAGTATTTTTTTTTTATACAACATGTCAAAATATTGCTTCTCTACAATAGTATCGATTTTTATTCCGATAGCTGATAATTAGGGTTCCTTCGTATAAACAATTTCATGCTTTTAACCAATGAAGCGGTTTTGCTGCAATGAGCTATAGCTTGCATTCCAGGGAGATGGGATATGGGATATTTTTTATCCCGTTTTTATCTTAGACTAGCTGATACCCGCGACTTCGTCCGCGTAGATTTAGTTTTTTAAATCCTGCGGGAACTCTTTGATTTTTCGGGATAAAAAGTAGCCTATGTCACTCTCCGGCCCGTAAATTACCCCTATGCAAAAAATCACAGCAAGCCGTTGCTCTGTTGCTGCGTGATTGAAGGACAAACCAACAAACCAACAAACCAACAAACCAACAAACACACTTTCGCATTTATAATATTAGTAGGGATTTTTTAACCACGGATAGGTAGGTAGGTAGGTAGAGACACAGTTTTAAAAGATTGCTGACCCGATTTGTCCATAATGTTACAGTTACCTACTTAAAGGACAAAAGATTAGTTCGCGTGTTATACTTATCCACCACCACGAACTATAGGTGTGATCTTTGACGACAATACCTGCCTTTTTTACTTTTCCCACAAATAAATTGAACTTTACTGCCATCGAAATAAAAGTGACAAATAATGTTTGGGGGTTTCAATTTAATTTTGTTCAGGTGTTTAGGGATGAAGAGATGTAGATAACGCGTATTCGGAGGTGACAGAGCATGCATTAACGCCTCGGCACGTTTACGAGATGCTGTATCTGTATCGGTGGTTGATCTATGGGCTTATTTGATCAGACGTGTTTAGATAAATATCATTGACAATTCTTGTTATTTGTAGAGCGTCATCTTCAGAAAAAGCGTTTTGTATAGGTTGATGTAAATGGTCAAAGGGAAAACCACAGAACTCCAATTCAGAATATTGCACAGGTGGAGCAAAAAAGTCCGTGATATAAGTAGGTGGTAGGTATAGTTTTTTCATTTCACGAGGGCTCGTGGCTCATGGTTGTGTGGGTGTCGTATCTGTATAAGTGTGAACGAGGGCTTGCTCGCGCCTGTCCGCTTCCACCTAGGCTCCTGACACAACCACAGCGAAATTTGAAGGTTTCCGTACCCGAAGGGTAACCAACGGGATCCCATTACTAAGCCTCCGGTGTCAGTCCGTCCGTATGTCTGTCAGCGGGCTGTATCTCATGATCCGTAATGGTTAGACAGTTGAAATCTTCAGACAATGTGTATTTCTATTGCCGCTATTACAACAATAAAAATAAAAACAAATAAAAAATTTAAGGGGGCTCCCATACTAGAAACATGTTTTTAAGGCGTTTTTTGGTACGGAACCCTTCGTATGCGAGTCCGACTCGCATTTGACCGGTTATTTTATATGACTAGATTTTACCCGCGCCTCTGGTCTCGCCATCTATTAGGTACCTAGTGATCCAAAGTGGTGATTCCTATATCAAATTAACGATTTCGATTTGTTCGGATTTTTCAGCTGTTCTTTAGGATTTTCCCTATTTTTTTGAACCACCTCTGTATTAGAAGAAACAAAACAAAAAAAAAATTTAATCGGTCAAGCTGTTTTCGAGTTTTAGCTAGACTAACGTACAGCAACTGATTTTTATAGATCAAGTAGTAAGTACCTATAAATACTTATTAAAAAAGAGACATTTTTAGGTTTACAACTTTCGCCTATTTATCCTTGTGATTCTAAAAACTTTTTGATTCGTCAGTTAATTGTACTGTACAGTAAATAATTCAGGTACCTACCTACTTAATTATTATTGATTCAGACATTAATTTCTTAAAACGACAAGAACACTACCTACAAACTAAGTTAATTATTATCGAAAGCCGGCGGCTTGGTAGCTATGGGGATTCAAAGCGATGTCATTATCTTTTAATCAAATTAAGCAACTATTGACTAAACTAAAACGGTTGGTGTATACCCTCCTTTATCTAGCATCAACTGGGATTTTTATAATAAAAATACCTACACCACCTAGTCTAAACTCTAATATCGAAGTAATTATTTCAAGCTGTCAGGTTGTAATGAATAAGTTATCAGATCGTGTTGTAATGAACAAAATAATGTAAAATGTAGGCTATAACACAACTGCTTCGTTTCACAAGGCGTTTTTACAAAGAAATTATAAGTAGATTAAACCTTGCTACCAAGTAGGTACCTAGTGAGAAACAGTAGATAGATATACCTCTATAGGTAGGTAGAGTTATTAATTTGGGTTCTTAGTTCAAAGAATGAATCTTATTATTCATCTTTTAGAAGTTTATAAACGGTTTTTATTCGATAGCAAGATAGCCGTTGACTGCGATCTCACCTGATGGTAAGTGACGATGCATACAGGTCCACTACAGGGGTACTATATAATATCAGGATGGAAATTCTCTTTCTTCGTTTTATCAATACTGATAGATCACTCATCACTAAATAGTATAGGTAAAACAAAGTCGCTTTTTCTGTCCCTATGTACGCTTAAATCTTTAAAACTACGCAACGGATTATGATGCGGTTTTTTTTAATAGACAGAGTGATTGAAGAGGAAGGTTTATATGTAAAATAACATTCATTAACAGTGAATGACATAGGCTATATATTTTATACCCGTGCGAAGCCGGAGCCGGGCCGCTAGTAAAATACTAAAAGGACCACAAATCAAAAAATCGGATTATTCATATCTTAAATCATATCGGATTATAAAATTATTCATAGATGCAGTAAAATCTACCGCATCTATAGTCTGATTTTTAATTCCGTGGAATTCTGACGTATCTTAATGTTACCAGAGATTTAAAAAATCCCACAAAAAAGATAATAAATTGAAACTTATACAAATAAAAATCAATGGCCGCACATAGATATATGACAAATGCCTGACAGATAGTTTGGGGTAAAATCGAACTACAGGTGGTAATACTGTTTTTCATACAAATAACTCGCTCTATTTATAAAATGACATCTGTCAGAATTCCACCGAATTAAAAATCAGACTATAATAATGTATGAACTTACCTAATACGTTATCGAATAAATACAGCAAAAAAAAAAGTTTTTTAAAAAGAATTTTTATTTACATTATTTTAAGGTAACGGAACATGACGAGTCGAAGTGTAACGAAATATTAATAAACTAGCTGCTGCCCGCGACTTCGTCCGCGTAGATCTAGTTTTTAATAATGCCACGTGTATCTTTGATTGTCCAGAATGAAAAGTAGCCTTTGGTTCGGCTCTCGTTGGTTGGCCGTTCAGTAATTCGTTTTCGCTTAGCGTATTTTCTTACTTTCCCTCTTTTTGCTCGGCTTCTAAGGATCGTACCGTGATGTTAAATAGACTATAACCCTAATCAAGGATTAGGTTAACAAATACAAAAAGAATTTTTCAAATCCGACGGGTAGTTCCAGAGATAGCGCGTTCAAACAAACATACTCTTTCGCTTTATTATATTAGTATAGATAAAATTCAAAGTCCTGACTGACTGACTGACTGACTGACTGACTGACTGAGATATCAACGCACAGCCTAAACTACTGAAGTTAGAAGCTTGAAATTTTCACAGTTGGTTCCTTTTATGACGTAGGCGCACACTAAGAAAGGATTATTGGAAATTCCACCCCTAAGGGGTTTAAATAGGGGATGGAAATTTATATGAAACTCCGTCATTTTTCAAGCTGTTTCCATCAAAGTTGGTATTTGAGCTTTCAGTTAAAAATAAAAAAGTAAGGTACGTGTGTCACAGTTTTTGAAAATTCCACCCCAAAATCTAATTCCACGCGGACGAAGTCGCGGGGGCAAAAGCTAGTTCGAGTATAATAGTCGGCCAGCGATTATGTAGGTACCTACGTCGCGTCACGGCGTATGCTCTGCCCATAAACACTAATGTAAATATTGTGGCGGGCTGAGCAGCGGGCAAGCGGCGAGAAACCTGCACTGTCACGCTGTACAAATTGCTTTAGTTAACAGTGCGCAGAATGCCAGAAAAAAATCCCCGCGATAGACGAAATAAAACCTATAAAACTTACCCGAAATCTCGTGTGAACTTTGTGTGGCTTTGTGGGTGCCACCAACGGGAATGGGTCTGCTTTGACTGCTCATCTTGACATGTGTTGGATTGGTGTACCTACGTATGCATTTTTGCATTTTTGAAGCTTTATTATGGAAGCACTGTATACATAGCATAGCTTTGTAAAAAAAAAAAAATTTTTTTTTGAAAAGAGCAACTGCTGAGTTTCTTACCGGCTCTTCTCAGCAGAATCTGCATTCCGAACCGGTGGTAGATTTATGGTGTCATAAGAGCTACAAGTTAGCCTACATGAAATAAATTAATTTTGAATTTGAATTTTGAATTAATTTGGGAATTTATAATTTCTAAATCGTTTCGCTAAGAAAGGATTTTTGAAAATTCAAAACCTAAGGAGATAAAATAGGGGTTTGAAAGGGGTTAACGTGAACGAATTGTCATAAAGGTAAAATAGAATTGAATAGAAATATTTTTTATTCAAATAAACTTTTACAAGTGCTTTTGAATCGTCGATGAATCTACCACTGGTTCGGAATGCTCTTCCTGCCGAGAAGAGCCAGCAATAAACTCTGCGGTTGCTCTTTTCAAAAATTTTTTTACAATAGGTAACAAAACTATGCTATGTATAGTGTTTCCACAAAGAAGTTTCAAAAATGTATATCTACTTACATACAATCCAATACATGTTAAGACGGGCAGATAGAAATTAGACCTATTCCCGTTGGTGGCACCCGTTCACGAGCATGACGCACAATCCAGCCGTTGCTTCACTCAACCATATTTGAGGGAACGTAACAACCCGCACCACACAGTACCTATTACTTGTAGTATCATAAAGGGGATTTTAACTCTGAGAAGTACAGTGACATTTATCATTAACACGTTTCAACAGCGAATGCGGCCATATCGGCCCCCGCTGCGTCTCCTTGTAGCGTGTCACAGCGCGTGACGTCACGGCGTGTCGGGGACACCGTGGCCCCATTGTCCCCGTAATTATGTAGCTATGTGGCATTCATGGGGGGAGCACAATGCGCGTAATGCTCATGTGATATTCACTCATGTATTGAACACCGACACGCCCGTGTCGCTTTCCGTTTTGTAGACAGAGAGGAAAGTATGGTGACGACGAAATTGAGTCCTAAATGTAGGTATGTTATGCTAAATGGAAAAAGGCCATACGTTGAAATTATATTTTTTAAGCAATATTTAACATCTTTTCGTTCACTTAATTTTTGGAATGTTTAGATCCTAATTTAGGGCTAGCGTAGACTCAAGTCTAGTTTTGGCTTGTAAGATGGTAGGGGGCCAACTTTTCTAAGTTATGTACGAGTATGACCGTCTAAATAAATTGTACCACTAATGATAACAGGGTTGTAAAAGGTTCTTGTAAAAGAATTAAAAAAAAAGACGCGTGGCACTCGGGGACTGCCGCGGTAAAGCTATTGCATAGCATTTTTTATCAACGCCATCTAGCGGTGAGAGGAGTCCCGTGTCAGGTTATTTCCGTTACGGAATTTCTGGATTCGGTCTCCACGCTCAAGGCCCGCGATAGAAGCTATGCAATAGTTTAAAAAATTCTATTGTTTTCTATAACCTAAATTTTGAGATTGTAGCAATGATTGATGGAGTCTTTCCCACTTGTAGTACAACTGATTAGTTCAACTAACTACTTAGTTGAACTAATCAGTTGTTTTACCTACTAATGGTAGTAGGTAAAAGTTTAAAAGGATTCAGACGCAATTGTACAAAATAATTGAATTGAAAATGCATGATCGAATCAGAAAAACCGTCTATTGCAACTTTTCCACAGTCGACTAACACGTTCCTACAACGCTGGTTGCTTCGGTCGTGCGTACTTCATGTTATAAATACACCACGAATTAGAACTGACAGAATGTTAACATGAGATTAATATTTTAACTATACAAATTAAATCACATCACCAGCCCCCAGTAACTCGATGAGGGGCAAATTTTTTAACGAGTTAATTTAGTTAAGCAATGTAAACGCACGCCGGCGCTGGTTGCGGGTCGTGTGACGCGGTTATTCCGCTCAATTACTGCCCATTAGCGGATCGCGCCGGGTCCGGCCGGATCGCGTTACCGGACAACGTATGCCGTTTAACTATTTTGTCATTACAACGGAGCTGGTAACTTATTATACGTGTAAATTGAAAAACATCCCGACATATCCGGACTATGTACGATATAGGTACCTGACATCCTGTTATCAGTGCGCATTGCGTTGCCAGGCGTCCGGATAAAGCCGGACACAGTCAGGCTTTTTGGTTGAGTGTCCGGCCAAATTAGACGGTGTCCGCCTATCCGACTTTTGCTAAGCTTTTTAAGTTTAACAATTTTTTTTACATATTTGTCATGAGTTGGTTTCCGCTCCGCTCGCCTCATCTTGTATCGCTACGCTTGCGCAAACGAGCTTTTAAAAAATTGCCATTTTGTGCTCGGTCTAAAAAATAAGGGTGTCCGGCCTTTGTACCCAAATGTCCGGCTAAACTGGCTGGCCTGTCCGACTTTTCAGTTTGAAGACCTGGCAACCCTAAGTGCGCAGAATGCCAGCATAAACTCCTCGCGATAGATGAAATAAAACATAGGTACCCGAAATATTTGTCTGGTAGGAGGCTTTGGTCGTGGGCCGTGGCTAGTTACCACCCTACCGCCAAAGACGTGCCGACAAGCGATTTAGCGTTCCGGCACGATGGCGTGTAGAAACCGATTATTGGTATGTGTAGAATGTACACTGCCACAACCCTTCCAAGCTAGCCCGCTACCATCTTAGACTCCATCGCCACTAACCATCAGCTGAGATTGGAGTCAAGGACTATCTTGTCATCCAATAAAAAAAAATTAAAAACCTTTATTTTTTTTCTAAAACATTTTTGTTCCTAAATCCTACCCTTTATTAATAACTAGCTTTTACCCGCGGCTTCGCTCACGTAAAGTTAGAATTTTCAAACCCCTATATTACCCCCTTAGGGGTTGAATTTTTAAAAATCCTTTCTTAGCGGATGCCTACATCATAATAGCTATCTGTGTGCCAAATTTCAGCCTGATCCGTCCAGTGATTTGAGCTGTGCGTTGATAGATCAGTCAGTCAGTCAGTCAGTCAGTCACCTTTGCCTATTATATATTTAGAAGACCTGTATTATTATTCACATGTTTTGAGAAAATTAATTGAATTGAATTTAATTTAGACAGTTTTACAATGACTATGTCGTATTAAATTATTTATTTATCAGAGAGCATAACTTGAAATCGTCTAAAAATGCAGGTATCAGATATCAGGGATAGGTTTGATCTGACCTTCGAATAGGATCAATATAATATGACAGTAATGTTCTCACAATGGTAGTATCGGATTGCAAGCGTTTGTTGGAAACCGTAATATTCTCTAATTCTTAAGGACATGCATCTATTGTGGTCAAATCAATGAAACGCATATTTTCGCGTTGCGTAATTTGAGTCGTAGGATTTTTTATAGCTCCCCTGCGACCTAGGTTTGTTGATTTCAATTTGGTTTATTATATTAAATTATTGATAATATTGTAATTTTTCAGCGCATACAGTATCGATGTGATTGGGGTTGCCAGCTCTTTGAACCAAAAAGCCGGGCAGGCCAACCAGTTAAGCCGGACATTTGTGTAAAAAGGCCGGACACCCTTAACTTTTTAGACTTAGTACAAAATGGCAGATTTTTTTAAAAGCTCGCTTGCTTTTTTTAAAAGCTCACTTGTGCTAGCGTAGCAATACAAGGTGAAGCGAAGGGAGCGGAAACCAACACATGACAAATATGTAAAAAATGGTCAAACTCGAACAGGCCGGACACCGTTGATTTTGGCCGGACACGCAACCAAAAAGCCTGACTGTGTCCGGCTTTATCCGGACGCCTGGCAACGCTAGATGTGATCATAACGCTCTACGATCAGATGGTAACACCTACACGTGTTGCTTACTGCGCGTCGCAAGCAGCGATTACTACTTTAGCGTGTCCCTTCCACCCTGTGGATTATTTATTTATATCACACTAATATCACAGTGTGGTATAACATGTAACATGTAGTTGTAGGTATATAAATTATACATAGTTACATTAACATTAGTTATTGTAATGGTAGTTAGTCGAAGGGACCCGGTATTGTGCGCGGCGTCTCGCTGCGACAGGGGACGTGCAGTTAATAAATCAAATTACGAAAATGACATCCGTTATGGCGCGCCAGAGCTGCGCCCGCTGCGTCCGTGCTCCAACGAGTACGCGTGAGGGGCTGACGAGTGTGGCGTTGAATTCTACATTTTTTTTTATGTGGTCTATAGTCTATGGTCATCATCATCGCGTGCCTTCTACGAAATGAAGTTTGGCGGTCAGCATGCGAAAAGCTTCTCTACTCAAAGCCGCTTCCTTCAGTTTAGGATAGCTAAGGACAGTCCACTCCCTCATATCGTCCGTCCACTTGCGTCTTTGGCCACCTGGTGCTCTCTTGCCTACAATTCTTCCCTCCAACACCAATCTTGGGAATAAGAATTGGGCTCCCCTCTGCAAGTGGCCAAAGAAAGCGAGTTTTCTCCGCATAAAGGTTGACATACTCTATGGTAGTAAAGCCTTTTTGGAATCAGCGCGTCGATTCTCTAGAAATGATTGCATCAGTGTTACGATCGCCATGAGCTCTGATTGGCAGAATTTATGGCGTTCTTGCTGCATCCAAATCAAGCTGGAAACTGGAAGGTAAGAATACTTTTTCGGGTTTTTTAGGTGGGCCGACGACACAGATGGGCATTTCTCGAAGTACATAGACATTAAGATCTCAAAACAGAAGCAAGAAAATGCAGCGTTGGAAGACCCTCCCAATAGGAAACAGACGACCTCAAGCGATCCTGGCAGCTAATGGATACACGTAGCACAAGATCGTCTTATGTAGACTTGCAATAGATCTATGTCCAGCAGTGGAAGTTATCCAGTTGAGACGTTCGGTTATCATACTTACCAGAATGATCGTTGATAAGTCATAAACGCCTGATAGTAACTATGGTAGTTCAAAGAAGAAAAACTTACAGCCAGATTCGGCGTAGATTTTATCCATTAGGATCCACGTGTTAACAATGGATATATGGGATAATCTTGGATAGAATGGATCGATCGGTCGCGAAGGCGTCGGACTGGGTGCGGATAATCCGCTTATGGGAATCGTTGCGGACGTGCGCTAGACTAGACGCAAGTCATAGGACGTGGAGGGCTGAAGATAGATAGATATTATCTATTTAGCCAGATAGGAACGATGTTTAGATAGATATATAGATAGTTAAAATCTTCATTGCAATAACTAGAAAGAAAGGAATTCAAATATTAGTGAATACTTGTAACATAAACTGCACAAAGGTGGCCTTAATAACGTAACAGGTAACAGATGTCCTGCCGGAAAAACTTTCTTAGCAGAATATTATATGTTGTAAATGTCAATGAGACTGTCTACTGATAATGTCGACATGTTTAGATGCTATCAATTTTTGGTTTATATAAAACTTATGAGATTCTTCTGCTTAATTTTTTCCATCCATACCTGCGAGTATATTATCATATTTATAGACACACACACACACACACACACACACATGCACGTACGCACGCACACGCACACGGGGTCGCAGGTTCATCAAAAGGAAGTAATGAAAGCGGTCCCAGGTTACAAAAACGCTCAGCGTGTACCTTACACCAGACTAAAGCTCAGTATGCTTTTGAGAAAGTGTCAATGCAGCCTTTTAAGTGCAACGTGACAATGATCTGGTCTGGTGGGCGAGGTGTTGGCTCTGACACGTTGGCTGTTGGCTGCTGTCGGCTGCTGTTGTTCGCTCGGTGTTCGCTAAACGCTCCGGTGATCTCGTTTAAATTGTATGCAGAGATTTTAATCCATCTTTGTAGATGTTCTTGGAAGTTGTGTGATATTTTGCAATGATTAACTAAATACTGGTAAATAGTTTGTGAAGATTTTACGTACTTCGACTTGGGTCGAAATACTACTTTAGTTGACTCGGAAATCAAAAATACTACAAGAGGTACTTACAATGGAGCGTAGAAATATTTAGTAGGTATAGTTTTTAATTTGCGAGTGCATTGGCCATTAATCACATTATAGTTTAGTAGTGGTCAAGACCCTCATTTTTTATGTAATAGTTAGATATGCCTGTATCTTCTATATACTATAAAAGGAAATAGAAATAGAAATAGAAATATTTTTTATTCAAATAAACTTTTACAAGCACTTTTGAATGGTCAATGAATCTACCAAAAGGTCAATGACTGGCTGACTGAATGATCTATAAACGCTCAGCTCAAACCACTGGACAGATCAAGCTGAAAGGCATACAGATAACTTTTATGACGTAGGCATTTGCTAAGAAAGTATTTTTGGAAATTTAACCGCTAGTCTAAAAAATCAAAAATAGTGAAGCCGCTGGCAAAAGTTAGTATTTATGAGTGTAAGATTAGTAACCTCAACATTAGGTAGGTAGGAATACCGTATTTTGAAAAACACTACTCGCTTTCGCATTAGCTGGGGTGTTTTAACACTATACCTACATGGGGTCACGAAAATCCCATAGGTTTATGGTTTTAATTCCAACCCTACGGCAAATATAAGCTTTGGGTAAACATAAACATTATTTTAGTAAACCGATGAGCTTAGAATGAAAGCTCCCACAAGCGATTAGCTCTGCCCGTGCTTTACCCCATATATTCCATGAAATCTGCTCTGTATTTAACGCTAATTTCAACCTTAAGGGTATTGTTATAGATGCTACTTTTTGTATATGTACAAATTAGTATTGGTCTCCTAATTTATTTACGTTGCTCAAACTGCTGTTCATTTTTGAATGGACTTTATTACAAAGCAGCAGTGATCAATTTTGTGAACTCTATTTTTGGTGAATAGTAAAATTACTTTGTCAAAATGTTGTTGCCTTGCAAAATTTAAAAAAAAAATAGGCTTTATTTCTATACAAATAAGGTTGGGTTTTGTATATTTTTTGTGTAGAATGTGATACTAGTAAATCCCCTTGCATCGACTAAAATCCATTATTTGATGATTAATTTGTAAAGTTGGTGATAATGGGGTGAATATATTTTGTGATGGGAAGTTTCTATAATACTTTTCATAGATTATGGCCGAATTTACATATTTAAAAGGATTTCATAATTCTGTCAAAAAATATGAATATTTAACTATAGTTACCCTGATGTTCTAAGATAATCTTAAAGCATTAATACATATATAGGTATTTTATGAAAGGGTCACGACAGAAAGAAAAGCGATCCGAAAAAAAAAAAATAAAAAAAAATCCACTATGTAACCTAGACGCGCCTTAAAAAAATAATAATTATTATACCCTTCGTTATACCAAAAATAGCTACTTACATAATACAAAAATAAAAAATATACCTACACGGAAAAAATCGAAAACATAACTATGGTGAAAAGAGCCCTTTTCCTGAACGATAAACTAAACATGCTTGGAAGAAATAAAAGTAGGCCCATCCCATATCACCTTCATGTCAACCACTTTTATAAGCACATTTTTTTACAACATATTTTTACAGATGTAATTTTTTAGTAGGTGTGAAAATATCTTCATCCGCTACTGGTTGCACCTTATGTGTCATGGCGGCTTAAACGTTTAACGTACTACAAGGCGTTTAGAATTCTTTGACTACAAGACAGCTAGAATATTTTCGATGAAACTTCTAAAAGGGGTATCAAAATATTAAAGTTATATATAGAGGCAGAATTTAACTCTAAAGTTGAAGCAAAGTCCAAAACAAAACAATAATATTAGAAAATCGCTGTAGCCCATACATTTACATCATCTGAAACTTTTGCTTTGAATGTATCTATTCCGTTCTAGCGCGGTGGGAGGAAAAGGGATGCGAAATGAGGGTGAAACTCGGGTGAGAATAGGGTGAGCAAATCCGGCTGCTGAGTGACAGTTGACAGCTGACGGGCCGCAGTTATTGTAGCCAAGTTGTAGCTAGTGATGTATCGACTGTAATAGGTATTAAGGACTTTGGAGTCGTGGAATCTAGCCCCTTGCAAATGAAATTGGTACGGTAAAGATGCCGAATATGAGATACCATTTACATATTCAGCCATAAAAAAGAAATTATTGCACTAATGGCTATGAAAATTATTTATATTCGATAAGTATTTAATGAAGTTTATCCTTGAAAGACCGTTTAGTGCTAGGTATAATAGATTTTTTGTTATATCAGATAATATTAGAAAAGTCAGAAAGTACGTCATATTTGGCAACTATCTCATATTCGGCATCCTTACCCTATACTTTTTTTTTGTATACCTAGTGTATTTTTAACCACGAAAAATGAGGGGTGTTATTAGTTTGACGTGTGTACCTGTCTGTGAATATGTGTATCTGTCGTTCCCTCGTAGTTCCTTAACGAATGGACCGATTTTGATGCGGTTTTCTCTGTCTGAAAGCTGACTGATCGAGGCGCTTTTCTTTGTTATAATTTGTTAAAAAAAAAAATTCTCAGCAGAATCTGCATTCCGAACCCTTGGTAGATTTATGACGTGTCATAAGAGCTACAAGTTGGCCTACATGAAATGAATGGATTTTGAATTTGAATTTGAAATTTGTGAATAGGAAATGATCCTGCTTCATTAAAGGGTTTTACACACTTTCATTGGTGCGATTCATTTGAAATTTGGTGTACTGTTACTTTGGGTTATTTCCAAGGCAGGGTAACCTTGAGCTGATGCTGCAGCTTCTAGTAGTCTGCGGGATACCCAACTCCTCAGCAACTTACAGCAGATATAGTGTGTGTGGGCTCATTAGAATGGTCTCAGTGAGTAGGTGTTAGATAAATGATGATCTAGGATCGAGAAGGATCTGATGAAAACTATTAATAGGATACCTATCAGGTATATCGCACATAGTCCTGCTATATATTCACATATCGGGGGTGTTTTAAATTTTCAATTTACGCTTAGGTATTCTTAGCTCTTTTAAAAGATAAACAAATCGCATCATAATTTTTGGAGACACACGTAGGTAACGGACTAATGTCGCCCGGTGGATGATTATAAGTTTGGTATAGGTACATGCATGCAGTTAATCGATTTGTGGAAACTAATTATTAAAATAAAAACCCCTTTTATTTAATAAAAAGGTTTTTTTTTATTTTAAATATCCTTAATCTATTTGTAATCTAGTTCCAGTACTACTGGCAGTAGGTAATGTATGCGAAGAAGACGGGAGCATGTAAAGCTTTATTTTCCACACTGTCGGGATTATGTGTTATTGAATGTTAATACCATCTACTTACTCGGCAGGGTTTGCCTCACACAGCTTCTGACGGAACTTGGTTTCATTGTAACTAACGACACGATTCTAAATTGTAACGAATAATTAATAAAAGTTATGGCTAACATGTTTCAAGAGTAAAATAGAGTAAGATAGAACATTATTTTGAAGTAGGTCCGGCAATCTGTAAATAAAAGCTGGATCAATCTGGATCAATCATTGCTACTAAAAAACTTACTGTCAAATCCTAATATTATAATTGCGAAAAAATATTTGTTTGTATGTTTGTTGGTTTGTCATTAAATCAGGCCGCAACAAAGCAACGGAATCGACCTGATTTTTTGCATAGGTATAGTTGTGTTTGTTTGTGTTTGTTGGTTTGTCCTTCAATCAGGCCGCAACAAAGCAACGGATCGACCTGATTTTTTGCATAGGTATAGTTGAGGACCGGGAGAGTGACATTTTATAGACTACTTTTCGTCCTGGAAAGTTAAGGAGTTCCCGCGGGATTTTAAAAACTAAATCCATGTGAGCGAAGCCGCGGGCATCAACTAGTATTGTTATAATTCGTTTTTGTTTTTCCTATAATAAATAAAAAAATAATACAATGGAAACTATGCGCCGGGATTAACTCGTACCGCGTCAAATATCGCGTGGTTTATTTAACGCTGTTAAGTAATGCATTTAGCTAATGCTAGAGAACAACGTTACCGCACACGGAATCTGCATAATATTGTACAGCTACAAAAATAGAAACGTATAAACATTCTTTTTACAAAACCGACTTCAAACGCGACTACAAAGTATATCAATTGTGCTTTTAAAATTTGAAGAGTTCCCTCGATTTCTCCAGGATCCCACCATTAGATCTGATGACAATATGACCACCTGGGAAGTAAAAACTTTCAAACAAAAAAAGAATTTCCCAAATCGGTCCAGGCGTCTTCGAGTAATCGGGGAACATACCTACATAAAAAAGAAATAAAAAATAACCGGTCAAGTGCGAGTCATACTCGCGCACTGAGGGTTCCGAAACTATTGACCAATGTATTAATTAGGTACCTACTAATGACCTTCTAAACGTCAAAAAGAATCAAACGAGTCGAAACTCGATGGGGTTACGTCGTTTCATTACAGAGTTCCCATAAACGCCTTTCGGCTTCATCATCAGAACCTGCATATCATTTAGGACTAGAGAACTTGTCAAGACGAATTAAAAAGCCCAAACTCGATGGGGTTGTGTAGTTTTCTCACAGAGTCCCCAATCCATCTTTCATCACATTATTTGTCTCGTTGGTCTAGTGGATGTTCTACTGCAGATGACAAGGTTCCATTATATCTGTACCTCAGAGAGCATATAAAGACGTTGGCTTTACACCTAATCTCTCTCTCTGATTTCCGTATCATTGAACTATGAATTGCCTATTACTACTATATTATTTTGGGGTTGACACAGTATTTTGATAATACAAAATTATAAAAACAATTTAATTTATTCATTAAGTTTATCTTACCTATAAAAAATGTGAGTAGGAGATACAAACTTTGGAATTAAAGTGACCTAACTCAAAAATTGCAATTTGTGGGAAATGAGCAAGACTTCAAAAAAGTAGTGTTGAGTAAAATTGAATGTATCTCTGCCAATAAAACTATTAAAAAAGTTAATTATCTTAATACTTAATCATCTTATACGTATGGATTGGTAATACATATTATATTAAAATTTATACAACAACAGAAGTTACAGGAATTTTGAGTTAAATCACATTAATTCTAAAGGTGATATATAATCATAACAAAGGTTGACATTGAGCTTACCACACAGTGATTTGAAAATAATGCCTCAGCATATCAGTTTAATAACATTTCTTTGACTGCAATTGGCACCAATAGGCATTCAACATTTTATCCTAAAAATGTATAATGTCTCAAGGTAAACACAGAATGTATATGAGCTTATGACACAATCCTAAAAGTTGTAGGTTCTCTGGGTTGTGTGGAGGTACAGATATATGTATGGATTCTTCATAATCAATATTATCCATACTCAAGGAACCAAATATCAACAACAAAAAATTGACATTGTGCTGCATTTACTTCTGAATATATTATCTCTTCTAGCAGCAATCCAACATGCAGTGCAAACTCTAGTAATAGTCTGGTATTCTGGTAACCTGAAATAAAAATAATTATTGTTAAAATAATATAAGTAACTGGTAAATTGGCAAGCTAAGATTAAACTCTTAACAAATCCTACATCAAACTTTTCAACGAGACAAGTCAGGACATGTTAACTTGTCATCGTACTAAAGTCTCCTATAAGTGTGGGGAGTGCACTTGCAATTAGCTGGCAGCAAAAGTAGAATGTGCTTCTATTTTTTCTATTGTCAAATGATTATTTAACTGGCCTGTCCAAAAAATTATAATGCACGCCAGTTTTGCAAGTTACTTAACAAATGCCTTTGCATAAATTAGGCTTATCTCTGATTATATTATGATATATTGTTGTACAACACATAAATTATCTATACTTCTATATAATATTGACATGAAGAATACCTATTTAAATAAACTTGTTGAAAGAATTATTATAATGGTATGGGACAAAATTTAGGTAGCATTATTACTAATTAAAACAGTAACAATAACAAGCTAGTTTTAACTCGGTCTTAAGTCTGAGACTGTCTTCTATAGATAGGCATTTCTATAGTTAGATGACTGCATGAATTTGGGAGTTGTAGTTTGAGTTTCCCTTTCTAATGCTTCGTTTAAAAATAAGTAGGTACTCACCGACATTGGTGATGACGTATTATCCATTGGTGATCCAGTATTGTCCATTTTGATAATGGGTTTAATTCACAAAGTTAGGTATATGCATTAAGTCTCTATCTCGAATACGAAGTTCACCTCCATACAAAGTTAAAAGAAAACACTGATTCAGTACTAATATTGTAAAATGTAATATAACTATCCCACATATAAAACAAGAAATCAAATGTTATTTGTCTCCAAGAGAATATAAACCATTAAGTATGCTTATTTGTGCAAACTACTATTGAACTTTTGTTTGTTTGAATTTGGCTTTGAAAGTTTGAATTTTGAACCAACTTTGAACACCGTAGACAGCTGTCTACGCCTCTATGAAATCTATGCTATGATTAATACCTACTGGACTGGCTGTCTCTGCAGGTACCTACCTACCTAGACCTACCTACCAATGATTAGATACCTTAATAGTTATGAATCAATTTGAAGCACCACATTCGACATACGAGTGTCTCTGGAACTAATAATATTGCAAATGATGCACCGACCGCCATAATTTTATTAACTAATATAAATAGTGAATAAGTAATAGTGGAGAAATAAATTAAAAGTAATTGCATTTATCAATGCAGTGTTGCTAACTTTGTTATACCTATACAAAAGTTAGCAACAAATCAATACTTTCAACTTGAAATTTTATAATTTTTGAGTAGGATTTTATTTTGATTTTAGTAGTAGTGAGTAATATTTTATTTATTAGAATGACATACTTAAATCTGTAACATAAAAAGTAAAATCAAAGTTTATGGGTAGGGAATGCGTGTATGTACTACTGTACTAATAGTACTAGAATTTACTAAATGACATACAGCACAGCACAGACAGCAGCCTGTCCACTGTTAATCATAGATTAATTCTAGAGGTCAGTGTAAAAAAGTTGTAATAATAATCTGTAGTAGAAAAAAAAACTATTAGTGTTCTGTGAATCTGTAGTTGTGACAAGTGACATGTGGACGTGACGCGTTAAAAAGTTAAGCTTTGAACAAACTAACGGACACGTAAGCCGCGGCTGGATAGTAAATTCCATTGAACTTTAGACACTATATCGGGCGTAGTCGCGAACGTAACCTTTGGCGATCCTTGAGCGTTCGGATGTCCGATAGAAATATGGGCCTGCTGATCTCAAACGACTGTGCACACTTATCAGTCGCAGCTATAGTCGCGGCATCCGATAGTTTGTTTTAGCCTTAGCGTTGCAATTAATTTAAAAGCCATAGTAAGTTATCGTTTTTTTTTTTGTTTTTTTTACTGTTTTAGGTACTATTAATGGTTTAGAGGTATCAAAATCTCCGTAATTTGCAAGATTTTAATACTGGTGTTTGTAAAATATAACGAGACTTACTATGAAACTAAGAATTAGGTGTGGAAAGAAACGATTTTTGGAAGATGTCCCTTAATTTGTTTTAATAGTGAGAAAGCCGTGGTTTTAAAGCTGTAACTTTTCACTGAGTTAAGCTATAAGCTTGATATTCTTAAAACACTACGAGACCATTGAACTTTATATTCAGTATAAATTTCGACTTAGTATCATAAGCCGTTTTCGAGAAAAACGGTGGTGACACACTGACAGACAGACGGACAACGGAGTGATCCTATAAGGGTTCCGAAGTTTTTTTTCGGAACCCTAAAAAAAGATTCCGACGAATTGAGAACCTCCTCCTTTTTTAGAAGTTTAAAAAATAAGTTTTTTGACTCCACGTGCCACATACTGGAAACCTTGTGAGACAGATCTAGATACATACACTTTCTTTTTTTCTCTCACGCTCGAGTACTGGCACCGGTGTGTGCCTATACTACGGCACTCTCTCATCCAGGAGACCGTACTTCAGAGCTAGCTCTTGGTGAAGGATTTTGGCCGCTTGGTTGTGTCTGTGCAGATATTCATGTTTATTATTATTATTCCGCATATTTTAGTTACTCTCACACCCGCATACGAAATAAATACATATAAAGCCAAAGATTTAAATAATAAACATAAATATATATACAAATAAATAAACTTACATATACTTTGCACAAATAAATACTTATAGCGGGCGGAGGATTACGCCCCGGCAGGGGAGACCAAACGGCCGGGGGTCAGGGCGACAGGCTGAGAAACCGACGGACTATCCTAGCCGAGTCTAGCAGCACCGCTTTCTGCATCTTGGCCGCGAGCGAACTGCCACGGAACCCCAGTCGCCTCAGATGGTGAGCGAGGCTGACTGGGATCAACTCATTCGCAGATATGACGATTTTATTATTATTATGATTTGACTGGAAGGGCCTTCAGTGGAAGTGACGGACAGACGAGACAGCCCATTAGCGCGCTCACAATGGCGGCCCATATCATAAACGGCTAGGAGTGGTCGCGAGACGTCGCTCACCGCAACCGCGCAGTTGCCAGTGATTCATGTGCGCAGCCCTCGCAATACGTTCAGACAAACCAGTTTAAAAGCCTCAATAGCCCAACGGTTCAAGGTGCGGACTGAAAACTGAAAGGTCGCAGGTTCGAGCCTCTCCCGTTGCACTATTGTCGTACCTACTCCTGCAGGATTAGCATGGGGAGGAGATAAAAGTTTGCCACTGACAAGGGATAAAATCGAGGCATAAAACTGATCAAGTTCGGCTTGGCTAATTTAAAAAAAAACAATTATTTCTTTTCATTTGGACGACCTCTCTGGCGCAGTGGTGAGCGCTGTGGTCTTAGCGCAACGGTTAAAGAGATGGACTGAAAACTGAAAGATCGCAGGTTTGAACCCCACCCGGTGCCCACCCGTTGCACTATTTCGTACCCACTCCTAGCACAAGCTTTCCGCTTATTTGGAGGGGACAGGAGGATATTAGTCAACTTCAGCTTGGCTAATATTTTTTTTAAAAAGTCTACTGAATTTGCCAGGTCTATTTCATGGCAATGCTATGGTAAAACTTGGTTCTGTGGCGCGTCACATAAACCAATCACTATGTGATATACGCGACGTACCCATTCTGACGATTGCGACTCCAAGCACCTTTTGTAAATGAGCCAGCAGGTACTCCTATAAAATACACTTTTAATGAAGGCATGTTGTACCCGTGCTGCAGTGAGCGACGAATTGCTTAGAATTTCATAATTCTTTTTATAAAACCCGACTTCAAACGCCACTACAAAGTAGGTATATCAATTGTACCTATACAACGTGTATTGAAACTCCGAAATAATACTGAAGGAGGTGAATGTGCTCATGAAACTTAACAACTTTCCCCGAGGAACATAGGTCGAAATATGAAAAAAAAAAAATTTTTACCTCCCATAGTGAATCAATCAGCTGATCGTCAATTTTGTATGGGAAGTCCACATGTTTTTTTCACATTTCGGCCTATGTTCCCTGGGGAAAATTGTTCAGTTTCGTGAGCACAATCACCTCCTTCAGTTTTATTTCGGAGTTTCAATACGTTGTAGAAGTGATCCCTCGATTTCTGCAGGATCATGTGTTACTTTTCCAGACTATAATCTATCTCTGTGTGTTTCAGCCAAATCGGTTCAGTCGTTGTGTCGTGGTTGAGTAACAAACATCGATCCATCTATCCATCCATCTAAACATTCGCATTTATAATATTACTAGCTGTTACCCGCGATTTCGTACGAGTGGATTGAAATTATTTTGGTGTCCCGCGGGAACTCTCTTATTTTCCGGGATAAAAAGTAGCCTATGTGCTATTCCAGTCTAGTCTGACGACCTCCCTGGCGCAGTAGTGAACGCTGTGTTTTTATAACTGGGAGGTCTCGGGTTCGATTCCCGACGGGGGCAATTTGGGAATTTATAATTTCTGAATTGTCTCTGGTCTGGTCTGGTGGGAGGCTTTGGCCGTAGCTAATTACCACCCTACCGTCAAAAATGTGCCGCCAAGCGACTTAGCGTTCCAGCACGATGGCGTGTACAAACCGATTAGGAGTATGGGTTGAATATACCCCTTTCAAGTTAAGCCCGCTACCATCTTAGACTGCATCGTCACTTACCATCAGGTGAGATCGCAGTCAAGGGCTATCTTGTCATCGAATAAAAAAAAAGTCTAGTTTAAGTCGTTGCAGCGTGATTGAGTAACAAACATCCATACATCCATCCAAACTTTCGCATTTATACCTAATACTAGCTTTAACCCGCGGCTTCGCTCACGTTAGGTTCGATTTTTTAAACTCCTATTTTATCTCCTTCGGGGTTGAAATTTTCCAAAATCCTTTCTTAGCGGATGCCTACGTCCTAACAGCTACCTGTATGCCAAACAGCTCGATCGGTCCAGTGGTTAGAGCTGTGCGTTGATAGATCAGTCAGTCAGTCAGTCAGTCAGTCAGTCAGTCATCTTTGCCTTTTATATATTTAAGATTAATAGGATAATAGGATTAGTAACGTGAAAGAACTGTTTGATTAGGCGTTGTGAAACATCGGAATAGGTACCTGTCACACAGATAGCACTCAGGCTAAACGCTAAACGACGATAACCTTTAACAAATCATTCACACTTACACCGTCAACCGTCCAGAGATATCTGAAGGCACTAAAACGCAACACTTGACGTATGTGCCATTGTTCGACGCGCCAAACTGCGTCGGCGCATGTAAAACTATACTTTGCAACCTAGAGCTTTGGATTTAGAAACGCGTTTGGCGCAACTGTGTGCAAAGCGAACGCAAACGTGTGCAAAATACTATGTTGCAACAGTAGCTTCAAAGATTTTACTTTCAAAATCACAAATGTAAAATGGCGTATTGTATTTGGTGTAAGAGTTGGTGACTGAACGGTTTGAAGCTTTTAAACAAAATTATTTCACGAGATTAATAAAAGTCTTATTTGCACTGATTTCAATATTTGCTTACTTTTCCTTACTAATATTATAAATGTGAAAGTGTGTTTGTTTGTTGGTTTGTCTTTCAATAACTCTGCAACAGAGCTCTTTCGATTTCGATCGAGATTTCTTAATATTCATACATGGATTTAAATGATTGTTTGCTTATAAAGGCTAGTAGTTACAGAATGGCCTACATGAAATGAAAAATTTAGATTTTTTCAAAAAAGGTACATACGTTATCTTAATCTATCTTCTGTCTGTTTTTTTTTCGCACCGATGAACGTAGCGGGGTACTTACGTCCTTCTTAAGTTTGCTTTTTCACTTGTAGCATATGAGTAAACAAACCGTAGTTGTGTGCTTGTAGCACGGTTTCATTATCAGTGTCCATTAAAAACGTCCTATCGGCTGTGCTTAGTACGGCATATGTGAAAAAACTCTAGCTAAGGAAAAATAGATTACGTTTAAACCAAAATGTCTTGTCTTGTCTGGTGGGAGGCTTTGGCCGTGGCTAGTTACCACCCTACCATCAAAGACGTGCCGCCAAGCGATTTAGCGTTCCGGTACGATGGCGTGTAGAAACCGGTTAGGGGTATGAGTAAAATTCAAAATTCAAAATTTATTTATTTCATGTAGGCCAACTTGTAGTTGTAATGACACGTCATAAATCTACCACACTGCTATACCCCTTCCAAGTTAGCCCGCTACCATCTTAGACTGCATCGTCACTTACCATCAGGTGAGATTGCAGTCCAGGACTATCTTGTCATTGAATAAAAAAAGAAATTTGACCAAATCGTAGGTAACTTCCAGTCACCTGCTCTCAGTGTAGTTCGGTAGCTTCTGCCGGCTTTTATTTCGTCGACTGTTAGATTTGAACTCTTCATTCTTGGAAATGAGGAAATCTGAATAGGCTTTTGTTTGTGCGAGGAAGTGTGACAGGCTGCTGAGCGACGTTACTGGGAAGAGCTGCGACACCGAAATACTGTGAACCGCGGGAACTTTCTATTCTTATTGGGTAAACATCGTTATTAGAAAGAAATTTTTGAGCACTTTGCGAGATACGGTGCGTTTATAACGTTAACTGTGCGTTTTGATATTTAGTATGAAAATCAGTTTTTGACAGGACCAATAAACTCCTAAAAAGCCGGCAAAGCATTGGTGGTGCCTCAGGTGCTGCAAATGTTCATGGACGGCGGTAATCACTTGACATCAGGTGACCCGCCTGCTCGTTTGCACCCTAAAAATATTTTTAAAAAGTCCATAATTTGTAAAAAAAACGTTAACTTGGTAAAGGTAGTATCTACTCACGTCTCAAGTGGCTAATTACTCTACCTACCGGTAACTTACTTATCTACTAGTAGTTATCTTACTTATGGTCGGGGTAGGGGAGAGGGTCTAGCGTTCTAAGCATACTTACTTAAAATAAGGTTTTTAATATTGTAACGCAATGTTTCTTCGAGTAAGAAATGTAACAAAGTAGTAGGTACCTACTTATTTGCTGTCAACTTGACCGCTTGAACTTTGCGTTTTGTTCGAAAGATATTACACTTACTTTTGAAGTGAGGTAGATATAGTATTTCAAAACCGATGGTAGCGTCTTGACGAATCATAATGAGCCACAGGTTAATCGAAATGTAATAGGTAAATAATTTTGAATTTTTAAGGGCAAAGTGGGGCAAAGGGAGAATAAATGAATACGTCAATGATATTACGCATGATGACCGATTTTGAAAAACTGACGGATAACGTTCAAAAGTATCTACTATTGCGAAACAATATCTTATTTCTAATATTATACCTACTTACCTAAAAATCTTAGTGGTTTGATGGATAAAATTGTCATTTAAATCTTAAGTTTTAAAATCTGTCATCATGCCTAATAATTGTAAGTCATTTGACTCTATCAAAAAGCCACGCAATGTTTACGCATCTCAATAAGAAAGGAGAGAGCAGGGGGGGGGGGGGGGAGGAGGAACAACATAGTCCAAATACTTTGATGTCCGCGATGTCCTATTGAAACGCATTTAGCGTTATTTCATGTACGATTACGTATAAGGCTATGGTTTCACTGCTAGCTGTTCGCGCATTTAACTTCCGTTTACATTTACATTAGATATAGTAGCTATGGTAAACTTGACTAATATTCCCCTCTCCCCTCCAAATAACGTGAACGTGTGGGACTGTGAGCACAGCGGATGGGGCTCTATTCGTATTGGGGACTTATTGTAAGTAGATAAGCATTTGTTATTTTTCAAGCGGGAAAGTAAGTCTGTTTAGTCTGGTCAATACCTAAGTCAGCTGACTTACATGGATTAGGTACTTTTCCCCATTTATTCCACCTTTCTACATTTATTGTGTGCAATATGAATACTTGATATGTACCTAATTATAATCAGATTTATTTTTATTTCAATATTATTAAACTGTTTGATTCATCGATGACTCTTTCTCAATTTTGCTACAACCTTATTGAACAGACTCTATCTGCACTACAATTTGTAATGAATAAACTCAAAAACTACTGGAGCGATTTCGAAAAAAATTATAGTTCCCGCGGGATCTTGAAAACTAATTCATCGCGAACGAAGTCGCGAGCATCAGCTAGTGGTTTATACAAATGACTTATTGAACAGACTCTATGGTTTTTAGACCGCACTCTCACTCTACTCAGGCTCAATACAGAGTTAAAACGAGACAGATTTATTTCAGACCATATTTGTGTCTCGTTTTAACCTCTATCTTGAGTCGGAGCTGAGTCACAGCACGCTCTATATATCAGCATAAGTGTGAGGTACATGTTGGCTTAAATCTGCAAATCTACTACTTTAAAAAATATCGCAATCATATGCTCATCTCAGCAGAATTAGCTTTCCGAACCGGTGTCAGATTCTCGACTTGTCATAAGAGCCACAAGTTGGCTACATGAAATTAATAATTTTGGATTTAAATCTCATATTCTATCGCTTGTAATCTGGCCGCAGCCCTAACCAGTCCGGTCGAATCGACCGTTCGGTCGCTAACTAACCGTGTTTGAAGGGTTACAGTCTGTCATCATTGGGGTTTCATTTTTGGTATTCTTGTTGCCCACTCGGGCGGCTGATAGACTTTTGATTGTAGCAGGATAGGGTTACATCGCTGCGGGTTGACTTTAAACGGGGATAACATTACTATAACTAAATTGTATTACATGAATTGCAACATTATACGCTGTTTTGCAATTGTGAGGCGCAAACAGATTGACAAAAATTTGAAAAACGTGTATTTGGGTTATGGTATTTAAAAAACCAGTTAATTCGGAGACTTCAATTTTATTTCCCATATATTTTTGCGTAGGTCAGTTGTCGTATCCCCAAAACGCTTACGTGACGCGTTAATTGTTGTGAAGGTCAATACAATGGTTTAGGCCGTCGTTTTAATAACGATACAACTTTATACGTCTTGAAAGTATGTAAAAAAATGCTGTTTTTGACTTTTTTTAAACGAACACTTAAAATAGATAAAAACAAATGATACAGTGCACAAAACCTAAAATGCAAATTTTATGGGATACTACACTTACGTAGGAGGTATCGTACAATCTTTAGGCTAGGTTAAAAAAGCAAAGAATATAAGCTATTAAAAGCTAGGTGATGGTATTATCGAATACCTCAGTGACTCGTTAACATTTCAGGAACGTATGAATAGGTAGTTCCAGATAAGCTCACCATTCATATTGTAATACCCATGAGCACCGTAGCTCATGGTTCATTTCGTGCATTGCTGCAGTATGAGCCATTGTAACAGGCAGCAGAACACCCGCAAAGGGCATTTGACTCTCGATGGGCGACGGCTGCCTTCCGTTGTTACGCGATGGGTTGTTATCACTCTCCATTCTGACGCGCAAGTCACAAGCTGTAGCGATCTTTGAAATATTTTATTTATTTTATTTTTAACTAGCTTTTGCCCCCGCGACTTCGTCCGCGTGGAATTAGATTTTGGGGTGGAATTTTCAAAAACTGTGACACACATACTTTTTTATTTTTAACTGAAAGCTCAAATACCAACTTTGATGGAAATAGCTTGAAAAATGACGGAGTTTCATATAAACTTCCATCCCCTATTTAAACCCCTTAGGGGTGGAATTTCCAATAATCCTTTCTTAGTGTGCGCCAACGTCATAAAAGGAACCAACTGTAAAAATTTCAAGTTTCTAACTTCAGTAGTTTAGGCTGTGCGTTGATATCTCAGTCAGTCAGTCAGTCAGTCAGAACTTTCAATTTTATATATATAGATGATCTTTTGATGCTAAAGATGATGAATCACGTATTTATGAAATGTGTCTAAAGTTCTATATAGTATTGGATGTGTCTGTATGTTTGATAGATACTTCACCTTCTTCCACAACCTTCAGGCCACAACGATTGAACTGATTCAGTTTGGAATGGAGATAGCTCATACCCAGGACTGATGGTAAGTGACGATGCAGTCTAAGATGGTAGCGGGCTAACTTGGAACGGGTAGGTATGGGCTATGGCAGTGTAGATTCAACCCATACCCCCTAATCGGTTTCTTCACGCCATCGTGTCTTTGACGGTAGGGTGCTAACTAGCCACGGCTAAAGCCTCCCACCATACTAGGCCAGAGACAATTTAGAAATTATAAATTCCCATATTGCCTCCGCCGGGAATCGAACCCGAGACCTTCCAGTTATAAGACCATATCGCTTACCACTGCGCCAGGGAGATCGTCAAAACATAGGCTACATTTTATCTTGGAAAATTAAAGAGTTCCCGCGGGAATTAAAAACCTTAATCCAAGCGGAAAAAATCGCGGTTATCGTCTAGGTAGTATTGTATGTTTATGTACTGTATTGTGAGATTTAAGCGATTTTAAAGTTTTCAACAACCATGTCTCAGAAGCTTATGGCTTACACCGCATCTCAAACCCTTACAATTCCCATGGGCTTTGTTCGCAGCAGTTTAGCGAAAGCAATTTCGTGTTTTACAGCCGCCTGCAGATATGAACCGCGATAGCTAAATGGACAACCAGCCATTTCAACACTGTGCGAATTATACGTGGATTCCTATACTGCAATATTTTATTTATTTGAATTTATATTTTACTAGACGGTTCCCGCGACTTTGTTATCCCGCTGAATGGAAAAACTTATGTTATGTTGGCCGAGGTAACTTCCAGTCCTTCGGTCACCAGTGGACTCTATGAGATGGGATGATAGATCCTTAAAAAATCCTATTAATACCTATTATAAATGCGAAAGTTTGGATGTATGGATGTTTGTTACTCAATCACGCCGCAACGACAGAACCGACTTGGCTGTAATAAGCACAGAGATAGAATATAGATTGGAATAACACATTGGCTACTTTTTATCCCCGAAAATAAGAGAGTTCTCGCGGGAATTAAAAAACGTCAATCCACGCGAACGAAGTCGCGGGCACCTACCTAGTATTAGATAAATTAAAAATCAAAAACTCTACTGTGTAAATGAAAATTGAAAAGGAAAAAATAACTCCAGTAGTTTTCTGTTAAATAATATTCACTTAACAGTCGGGACTCATTAATGGGAAGATTTTTAATGCGTGGATTTAATGACTTATTATAGTTTTATAGGTGGGTTTATTGAAAAAGAAAAAATTTACGTCGATACGTTCATTTTTTCTTTTTCACAATATGGAGTCTGGTGGTCGCCATATTGAATTTTTATTGCTGTTCTTTAATGACACTTACAAAATTAACACAAATCGATTGGCGTAAGAATCATCAAAATCGGTCCTCGCGTTTGGTCTCGAGAGCGCCACATACCTATATACATACATACCTACATAGACTGATAAATATACTTTACACTAGCGGCCCGTCCCGGCTTCGCTCGGGTGGACATAAGATTTTTTTATATCTTTACCTTTAATTTATATTTTTTTAGCCTATGTTACTCAGGGTGAATGTAGCTTTTTGTGGTATAGTGTAGGTGAATACCTAATAAACTTTTAGATGTAGGTAGTCAGTAACTTGTATCGACGTTTGAACTGTTTGAAATAAAGTCATTGCTCGGACTGGGCGTATTATTTGCCTATTTTACAAATGGTGAAAGAATTTTTGAAATCGGCACAATAGTTTTTGAGTTTATTCATTACAAACATACACACAAAAATACAAATCCCTCTTTATAATAGTAGTGTAGAAGTGTAGATTTCTATGCGACGCGCAATTGGGTAAAGGATCTAGCATGTATAAAAAAATCTATAGTAGGTACCTACCTAGGTAGGTATTTGATAACAAAACTTTTACATAGAATACCTATAAGGTATTGGTGAGGTAGGTAGCTAGGTATCCAAGTGGCTCGAATAACTCGTATCCCGGGTGTGATGTGCGGATCGCATCTAGCCTTCTGTTCCCGGGGGGGCGCGGGTCGATACGGGGGGGTGCTCTTTGTTTGCCCCGTATCAAATCTTGGGGGGAGGGGTTTCACCCACCACGGAATCTATTTTCTATTTCTATGATTTATAAAAGGGACAGGTATCTACCCATACCTATTACCTACCTATTCGGTGGGAATAATTTTCTCTCTTCTGAGTTCTGAGGCGTTATGAATCATGTGATGCTATTGTATACTTACCTATCTACGTTTGTGTGGGTCATGTTGAATCTTTCTATGAACTACTAAACGATGCCCGCGGCTTCGTCCGCGTGGCAAAAGGTTTTTTAACTCCCGCGAGAATTCTTTAATTTTTAACACATTAATGTGGAAAAGTATTAGAACATTTAGTTAAACGGAAAAGTGGATTAAACTCACTTATTAAACAGACTATACCCTAGATGAGATTGCAGTCAAGGGCGAGTCGGATTCGCACACGAAAGGTTCCGTACCACATCCTTTTAAGGTCGAGTCAAAACGCTGAAAAAATCAAGTTTCTTGCATGGGGCCCCCTTTAATTTTTGTTATTGTTATCTAAATAGGTATATAAAAGGAAAAGGTGACTGACTAACTGACTGACTGATCTATAAGCGCACATCTCTAACCGCTAGACGGATCGGGTTTGGCATACAGAATTGCTATTAGATGACGTAGGCATCCGGTAAGAAAGAATTTTTGGAAATGAAACTCCTAAGGAGATAAAATAGGGGTTTGAAAGTTCGAACTTAACGTGAGCGAAGCCGCGGAAAAAGCTAGTTTGTTGATAAAGCGGCAACAGAAATACACATTCTCTGAAAATTTCAACTCTCTACATATTACGAATCATGAGATACAGCCCACTAACAGACAAACGGACGGATTGACAGAGAAGGCTTAGTAATGGAATCTCGTTAACACATTTTGGGTACGGAACCCTAAAAAGCCAAAATTTCCATTAGATTCTTTTTTTTATTCGATGACAAGATAGCCCTTGACTGTGATCTCACCTGATATTAAGTGACGATGCAGTCTAAGATGGTAGCGGGCTAACTTGGAAGGGGTATGGCAGTGTACACTCAACCCATACCCCTAGATTTTACAACCCACCTGCAAAGCTTTTACAAAAGCTGGCTTGCCCGTCAGGGTGAGGGAAGGAGCTTTTTAAGTAAGCTGTAACTTTTTCATTACAACTTTACCATCCCCCATTGTTGTTTAAAAGCAATCTTTGCAAGACTTATGAATTAATGATGGTCGGTGTTACCACATAGGTAGGTGGGTAGGTACTAACCAGACTATTATCTAATCTATTTTTTTTTACCTGTCTTAAAACTTAAAAAAGGTAGGTAGGTAGGTACATAGTAGTACTTTCCAGAGTATTAATTTTCTCTTACCTGTCTTTAAACTCCTAAAAGGTACACAGTAGTTTCTTGCAGAAAGGCGTAAGCGACGTGGTGATCACTAGGAATTTTCAAAAATAATTTCTTAGCGGATGCCTATGTCTTATTAAAACCAATTTTGCAGAAAGGCGTAAGCGACGTGCTATGCACTAAGATGGAATTTTCAAAAATCATTTTTTAGCGGATGCTTACGTCTTTTTACCACCTAGTACTTACCTATCTTGCAGAAAGGCGTTAGTGACGTGCTAAGCACTAAGATGGAATTTTCAAAAATCCTTTCAATTCTTCATTCAATTCAAAAAAAAAATATATTAGCTAGATAGCTAATAAAATGCATATGCATATGCATAGCATGCAGATGCATGCCAAATGTCAGTCCGATACGTCTAGTGGTTTGAGCTGTGCATTGATAGATCAGTCAGTCAGTCACTTTTTCTCTTTAACCGACTTCCAAAAAGGAGGAGGTTATTACATTATGTAGATTAGTATACCTACCTACTAGATAAGGATTGCTCAAGAATCAGGACCATTAATTTCCCACTAGTCAATTAAAAAACCATCATTCCTTGTACTGAATAGAAGAAATGATGCCAATGGATTAGATTCTAATCCATTGGCACATTCAACTGCCGTCCCGATCTACCCACGAGTAACTTTACAAAAAAACATTTGCACAACACTGACGTAATCTGTTCTGTACCAGCTCACTCATCCCCCAGAGGGGGGGGGTTGTGACCCACCGGGGTGGGGGTGAGTTACACGGGGTGTGGTTTGCCGTTCAATAACTTAATACTGTGGAAAGGCTTTCACGGTGAAATCTCGCCGCTCGCTGTAGCTGGAGCGTGACGCCGTGAAACTTTGCTTAAAACTGAAATTAACTTTAATTTTCTCATCAATCTAGAGTCTATGATCAACGCTTTTGATATTTGCCTCTTATTTTAACAGGTTCATGCTTCTGCCTATCTATTTATTTTATTATTCGTTTGTTTATTTGATTGTTTACGTACTTTTCAAATTCAAATTCAAAATTTCGTGTAGGCCAACTTGTGTGACAAGTGAAGGCTCTATCACTGGTTCGGAACGCATAGGTATTCATATATCTATGATAAGTAAAGGTATCTACTATCTAACTATATGTACCTACCTATCTACTATCTAATTCAAATTCATTTTTTAGCCTACACATATTTGAAATTAAAACATAGGTAAATCCTACCTACCTAAGTAAGTAAGAAAAAATGTGAAATAGGTAGGTAGGTACTTTAGTATGTAAGAGTTCAAATCTAGGTACTTTCTCACCGGCATTGGGATTATAAATAATTTGTAACATACCTATCTATCACAGTTATGCCGGATGTATCTAAGGACAATGCAATATGGCCGCGAGCATCATTGGAACGGTGTTCTATAATACCTACCTATCCGCATAAAAGGTGTTAGGTATACCTAATTAAAACATTGTTGACGAGCAATAATACTAATGGGATTAACACATAGTAAATAATGTTGGTAGGTAAATAATGTTGCACGTCCTAGGTTGCACGTATCACGCATTCAGCCGCCCGGCCGTCATGTCAGCTGGACGCTAATTAAATAGGCGGGAATGCAGAGGATTAACCGATAAGTTTACACGTTTATCGATCGGCTGCACTCGCAAATAAAAGCGCGTAATCCACCCGGCGACTGCTTGCGGGATTAATTGCAGGCTCGCAGGCAAGCGTAGGAAACTTCCACACTACTGGTGTACCAATTGGTTATTAACTTATTATCTATCCCACAAAATCCGACAGAATTAGGTTTTAAACATAATATATCTAGGTTTAATTATTTGAAAATATATCCGACTATTTGAAGATAACCTTCATTTTTAGTAGGGTAACTGTGATCATTGATTGGGGTAATTGTGAACATTGATTGGGGTAATTGTGAACACTTTATTTAACTCAGTTTAACTAAAGTTTACTTTAATTAAAACTTAGGCTATGCAATGATGATTTTAAACCATGCTAGGGACCTACGAAGCCACGGCTTTAGTTTACAGTTATGAGGATTATAGGTACAATTTAATTTTAAACTTATAAGCAGATGATATCATTGTGCTGTAAAGTAATAAAAATTACCTAGGTACTGAAAGAAGTACCAAAATAACAGCTCGTATTAAAAAATATTCAGTACCCGGTACCAAATGTACAAATGAGCCCTCAGGTCGCGGAGGTGCGCACGGCAAGTCGGGGTGCGCGGGGTGCGGGGTCGCGGTGTGCGTGACGGATCATGGCGGCGCGGGGGGGCCGCGCCCCGCCGCCCGTTAAACGCGCCCGCCGGATACGCGCCGCGGCGCGGTTGAAAGCTATCCGGCCCCCGGGCGGGAGGCGCGCGCGATTGGCCGCCGCGTTGCGCGCCCGTAACCGATAGCCAATAGTGCGCGCGGCCCTCCACGCCCCCCCGGGCTCGGGGCGCGCGCTCGGCGGCCGCTCAAACGCCGCGCGACTCCGGCGCGCACACTCGCACCGATGCGCGGCTCCTGGGACGAGTCCACGACGGCGGCGCTGCACGCGCGCATCCTGGAGGCGCACCGCGCGCCCGCGGCCGAGCGCGCCGCCGAGCCGGCCTGCTCGCCGCCGCTGCTGGGCGCGCTGGAGCTGGCCGCGCCCACGCCGCTGCTGCCGCTGCCCACGCTATCGTTCAGCGCCGCGCAGGTGGCCACCGTATGTGAGACACTGGAGGAGAGCGGGGACGTAGAGCGCCTGGCGCGCTTTCTGTGGTCGCTGCCCGTGGCGCACCCCAACGTAGCAGAGCTGGAGCGCTGCGAAGCCGTGCTGCGCGCGCGCGCCGTCGTGGCCTTCCATGCGGGCCGCCATCGCGAGCTATACGCAATCCTGGAGCGGCACCGCTTCCAGCGCTCCAGCCACGCCAAGCTGCAGGCGCTGTGGCTCGAGGCGCATTACCAGGAGGCGGAGCGCCTGCGCGGCCGCCCGCTAGGCCCCGTCGACAAGTACCGCGTGCGGAAGAAGTTCCCACTCCCGAGAACCATCTGGGACGGCGAGCAGAAGACGCACTGCTTCAAGGAGCGGACGCGATCGCTACTTCGAGAGTGGTATCTCCAAGATCCCTATCCGAACCCGACGAAAAAGAGAGAATTGGCAGCGGCGACGGGGTTGACGCCGACGCAAGTTGGCAACTGGTTCAAGAACCGACGGCAAAGAGATCGAGCGGCCGCCGCCAAGAACCGCTCAGCTGTGCTGGGCAGAGGGTTCGCGTCCTCGTCGACGTACGATGAGGACTCTGCCGACTCGGAGATCAACGTAGACGAAGAGTAGCCTTCGATAGACTGATAGTGTAAATACGGTGATAATTGACACGGCGTAGTCCGTCGGACGACTCAGTGGTCGCAGCATAGACCAGTCTTGAGTAGATTCACGGTCCTCGTGATGTGATGTTAAGGCGTTGTAAATGTAAATGTCGTTGAGTGTTGAGCAGTGCTCGAAGTGCGGGGCATCTTCACAGGTATGTACCGATTTAGTGAATTGCCTTTCGACTTTTAACCGATTCTATTGCTCGTTTGATCCGCTGAGAGGAGTATGACAGGGTTGATTTTAGAATTTATTTTCGGTGGCATATCTTCGACCACCCAGAAGGGTCAGTATATAGATTATTTATTAAATGAACCGATTTATTTATATTATCTTAGTTAAGATTCTATTTAATGCCTTCCCGAAGCATTTACCGGAATTTGTATGCTACCAATTTTTCCTACGAAAGAATTTATTTATCATATCAAATCTTTAGTTGTAATATATTAAAATTTGTAGATAATTATGTTTGTGGTATATAATGTTATATAGAAGGTTTGTAGGTACCTGACGCAAAATTTTCATTAGTTTCAGTTTAGATTTTATTGTCTTTTTAATTTGTTGTTTAGGTGTAATAGTGCCTATCGACGTTTGAATTGAATTAAAATTTACCAGAAAGTGATAAGCTAGTAGAAAGAAGTGCAATCAAAAACATTATCTATTTTTCTGATTTGTAGTGCAAGCATTAAAAGTCGCATTGAATACCAAAGCTGTTCGCTTCTTGAAACATGAGATCATGAGATCCTCAGGGCTATTGCCCTGTCACGCTTCATTGACGCTAAAGCGAAGGGTCGTGTTATTACAAAACATTCCTAACCTTTTTCATCAATCATATTTGCCATGCAAATGTTTTTATTTTATAAATATCTATAAATGAGTGCCCCCTAAAATTAATTTTCATCAATATTTAGGAAGCGATTGACAGTAGGTGACTTTAACCTCTTTTCTTAAACTAAAATGGGCATTCAACATTATGTGCAAAAAATTGTTAGTCAGGGTTGGTTATTCGAGTTTTATAAGACAACAGGAATTAGTAGTTAAAATAAATAGGAACATAATTATTATTTATTTACTTAATGAAAGCAAAATTACTAGTGGGTCAGCTTTTCTTTTTGTTATTTAACTTTTTATGTTACTAATTTAAACTTTTAAAACAATTATCAAAATTTTAAAACAAAAATTCTTTCTTGTCTATTATAAACTCGCTCTTTTCTTGAGGGTAAATATGAACATCAATTAGGGTAACTGTGAACTTTGATTTGGGTAATCGTGAACATTTTCGTTTTATGAAAAGGGGCAAATGTGAACAATTTTATCATGGCAGTAACAATAGGTTGATGTATTTATAATTTATATATTATCTTATTGAAATTCACGACTTTAGCTTTTTAATATAATACCTAGGTTCATAGTAATGACCTCGATGGGCACTATAATTTAAAAAATTGACTGTATGCGATAACTAAGCAATTTTTATGAAGAATCTTCCTTAAATTCACAAAAATGCTGTAATATACCTAGGTAGAACGAATAAGGTACCAACCTACATTGGTAATATAGGGAACGAGTAGGTACTTAGGTATAGGTAGTTGAGATAAATAATACTTTATTAAACCTTTAATCTAAAAATCTCGAAAATAAATTACTTATTAAATGCCAATTTTTAAACTTTTTGAATTGAATTTGTATTTGTATTTATTTTATTAACCGTCTCAACCGACTTAAAAAAAAGAGGAGGTTCTCAATTCGACGCGTACCTACCTATTTTTATTTTTTAAAATTTTTTGGCGATGTAACTCCATAACTCCGTCAAATCTGAACCGATTTCAATTAAAAAAAAATTATCATTATTAAATTAACGTATCGACATGATTTTTTAAATCATACCTACCTAGTAGGTATAGTTGAGGGCCTGGCAAATTTTTATCCCGGAAAAACAAAGGGTTAGAGGAAAAACTTAAGGGTAGGTATCGTTGAAAAAAAAACTTTTTAAACAGAGCAAAAAATTAGGTAGGTACTATTTGTTTAACTCTTTTTACTTTAGCGCAATTAACTAACTTTAGGTGCTTCGAAAATTTACAATTTTTTAACCAATTTTCAAAAAATAGGATGGTTCTTAATTCGTCGGAATCTTTTTATTTTTTTACTATTTATGTTCCCCGATTAGGTACCTAGTTGAAGACGCTTGGACCGATTTGGAAAATTCTTTTTTTATTTGAAAGGGATACTTCCCAGGTTGTCCCATTGTCATCAGGTCAGGATCTGATGATGGGATCCTGGAGAAGTCGGTCTGGAGGACATAATTATCACACTATCACACTTCACATCGCATCACATCACATCACACTAATATTATAAAGGCAAAACTCCGTATGTGTGTGTGTGTGTATGTTGTTACTCCTTCACGCTATAATTTCAGCCAAATCGGTACATTCGTTGAATCTTTATTAGAAAACTCAATACAATACATATCGTTGGAATCCTGACCCCTAAACTAGGAAAGCCCGTATCTTAGGGGCCAGTGCATTCCCAAACATTGACAAAAATATATAATCTTTATGGTGCACTAAGGTAATATGATCAGAAATATAATGTATAATTAGTTTAAGTAACCATTAGAGAGAGAAAAAAAAAAGATGTAAGCAAAATAGAACAAAAATAAAAATGAAAATATTACATGCTGTATTGTGTGAGTAGATATGTGTGTGTGTGTGTGTGTGTGAATGTGGGTGTGTGAGTGGGTGTGAGTGCATGTACCGATTTGGCTGAAAGGAGAATGGGCGGTTTCGTCCCCAGAGTGTATCAAGTTGTGATATATGTCATTTTAAAGGTCATGATAATAGCTTCATTTTATTGTATGACACCAACTATGAGACACGTGCAGGGAAAGAACTATGATTTTTTTAATTTTTTTATAAAAGAACGTATTTATTTTCGTTTTTTTGTTTTTTTTTTTTAATACAGAATGTATGCGTTATTTTAGGGGTTTCATTTATTTAGTATAAACTCAAAAAACGCTTAAACCCTACCTAAAGCCGTCTCCAACCGCCCCTATAACGGCCCCTGACCTCACATCTAATCTATTATACGCGCGTCCTTTGTACAGGCCGTACTTGGTAACTATTTTGGTAACTTTTGCTCTTTAGGATCGGTACTATTTTGAGTTTTTGACCTCTGTCCTCTGCACGTTTAACGGACTTGATTTTTCTGTTTTTGCTTTGATTGTGGCTAGTTCGTACGTGTAGTTTGTGGGGGGATCTTTTACCCCTTGACTAGCAAGCGGCTGTATTAAGGTCCTTAATACCTGCTTAATCTATTGTCTAGTTACAACATACAGCAGGGTCGTCTCCTCTGTCCGTGAGGCCTGAGGGGGTACGCGCTTCGAGGCATGGCCTCATGGCCCGGGCGGGGCACGGGAAAGAGCATTTCGCCGGTGTTGAGTTTCGGCCTTATGGCCGAGGCTCACTGGCGTTGGTTAGGAGCCTGTGGTCCGTCGTATCCGTGAGGCTCCGCACCGCAGGCGGGTATTCCGCCGCCGTGTGCGGAGCGATGTCAAATCCGGTGGGTGGCTCCGCGCTATGGGCGAGTGAATCGTCCAGTAGATTTCGCATCGTTTTCGTCGTCGCTGGAGTCACTTGCGTGCCTCTTCGGTGTTGGCGATCGCAGGAGCTCTCGAGGTACGGGACGTCCGGTCGTGGATCGGCTGGTTAGCGGTGCGATGCCGTTGAGGTGCTGGTACGGTCCGCAATCGGCGCGCTAACATGCGCCGCGCAACTGAGCGGACGTACTCTTCCACGGTGGGCATCTTGAGGTCGCGATGGATGACGTCGTTCCTCACGTACCTTAGAGCTCCAACGATCAGACGAAAGCACTTATTCAGGAGGACCTGTAGGCGGCTCCTCTGACTTGCCGAGTAGAGCGCATACCAGGCAGGTGCCGCGTACGTCAGTCTGGAGCGGATATAGGCTCCGTAGATGAGGAGCTTGGTCTTCGGTGATAGGCTTGAATTGAAGACTTGGTGAAGCATCGACCCTGTCGCCTTGGCCTGGTTCACAACTTGGTTGACCGACGGAATCAGGTTAAGGCTGAGGTCGATGCGGCACCCCAAGTAGCACACCGAAGTTCGTCAAACTATGTCCTGCCCTCGGAAATCGAGTTGATGCATAGGCTTCCGGTCTCCGGATGTCGAACAGGATAGCGGCCGTCTTTCCCACGTTGACGGTCATCCTCCATTTGACCATCCATTCCGGAAGCAGGTCCAGCAGGCGCTGCATCTTGTTGCAGACGACGATCTGGTGGTACGACGAAGCGAGATACGCGCTGTCGTCGGCGTAGAGTGACAACAGCACGCCTTCCTCCCCCTCGCGTAGATGTCCAGCGAGGGTAGGGATGTTGTTAGTGTACAATGCGTACAGGCACGGCGATAGGCAGCGGCCCTGGGGTACTCCTGCACGTATGCGGCGCCGCTGGGAGTCCGCGCCCTCCACGGAGACGTGGAAGGATCTGCCTTCCAGGAAAGAAGCCACCAGCCGCACGATCATTGGTGGTAGGTCGGTCGAGAGGTCGCCGGTATGCCACACGCGATCGAAGGCCTTCTCGATATCGAGAAAGACCCCGACGGTGCAGTACCCCCTATTCTTCTCACTGGCGATGTGGTGAAGTCCTTTCGCCAGCTGGAGCGTCGTCGAGTGGTTGCTGCGAAAGCCGAACTGCTCGTCCCGTAGTTGGATGTACGGGGCAAGCCTTCGCAGCAATAAACGCTCAAACAGCTTGGTGATGTGCGGCAGTAGGGTGATGGGGCGGTAGCTCCCTGGATGGTGGCGATCCTTGCCCGGTTTGGGAATGGTGATGACCTTCCCCCTTTTCCAGGTCTCCGGGAAGTGTGCGGTGTGGAGTACCTCATTGAAGAGTCTCGTTAGGGCAACGAGACCTCTTCTGGGCAACTGCTGAATTATGGCGATCGGAATTCCGTCGTAGCCTGGCGCCTTCCGTTTGGGGAGTCGGAATACGGCCTTCCTCAGCTCAGACGGGGAGATGAACTCGCCTCCCTGGAGCTGGGGAGTCGGGGCCGACAGGAATTCCCGCACTTGTTGGTCGATCTCTTCGTGGTGCCTGTACGCATTGTCACTGGCAGGTGGGTTTGGAGTAAATTGTATCTCCATATACTCCACCATGATCTCAGCACGATCCTGGACGGAGTATTTTTGCCTACCCTGGCTGTCTAGTACAGCGTAGACGAGTGAGTCGGTTCCGATGAGTTTCTTGCACAGGTGGTACAGCGTTGTTTCTCCCAGGCAGGCAGGGGTACTGCGTAGATATGCAAGCACGGAGGTGAAGGTGCAACACAGACAAGCAGCCACACCGCACTATATAAAATAAAACTAATTACCATCGTACCAACTAGCCACAATCAAAGCAAAAACAGAAAAATCAAGTCCGTTAAACGTGCAGAGGACAGAGGTCAAAAACTCAAAATAGCACCGATCCTAAAGAGCAAAAGATATGTGCGCGCCGCGTAGTTAATAGTTACCAACTACGGCCTGTACAAAGGACGCACGTATAATAGATTAGATGTGAGGTCAAGGGCCGTTATAGGGGCGGTTGGAGACGGCTTTAGGTAGGGTTAAAGCGTTTTTTTTGAGTTTATACTAAATAAATGAAACCCCTAAAATAACGCATACATTCTGTATTAAAAAAAAAAAAAAACAAAAAAACTAAAATAAATACGTTCTATTATAAAAAAATTAAAAAAATCATAGTTCTTTCCCTGCACGTGTCTCATAGTTGGTGTCATACAATAAAATGAAGCTATTATCATGACCTTTAAAATGACATATATCACAACTTGATACAGTCTGGGGACGCAACTCATACAAAAGTGCCCATTGTCCTTTTGAATGGAGATAGCTCATCCCCAGGTTTAACATATTATAGACTACATTTTATCTCGGAAAATTAAAGAATTTCCGCGGGAATTCAAAAATCTTAATCCACGCGGACGAAGTCGCTGGGATCGGTACTTTTATAGTCAGTATAAGTAGGTATAGAATAATTTTCCTTGTTCATCACTATCACCTCTTAGAGTTGTTGATAACATATAATTGCTACAACTCTGTAAATGATAGTTTGATTATGTTTAATCAAGATTGATTACGTTGATCTTGGTCGCTTGTTTTTACGTAGTTAATAACTTTTTGTACTGTATCGTTCGATTATTTATTATTATCTAAGTATAGTATACGTACCTAAATAACTTCCGAATGGGTACGTAGATTGTAATTGTAACCACTTACATACAGTTGGAAATTTCCGTAATTTATAATAGCTTGGTACGGAACCTTTCGTATTCGAGTCCGACTTGCACTTGGCCAGTTTTTTTTTAAATATTGTCGTTACCTACTCACTTGTTTGCGTTATGATTCATTTAGTATTAACCAAAACTTATTAATTTACAATAAGTAATTAATTTCATTTAGTTCACCTGCACTGGTAGCATGGGCAGGAAATAAAAGTTTTATCCCCCGATTTTATCCACTGACAGGGGATAAAATTATCTTTTCCCTATGCTAAAGCATGGTGACAGAGGCGAAGGCGATGTATATTTGTATAAGTAGGTATATCCACTGAGTGTTATTTCCACCGCTGTGCCCATGCTCGACGGGTGGATAAAGCTAAGCGAGGGGATAAACGTTTTATCCTTTTCCCGGGAATAAAATTTCTCCCGCCCATGCTACAAGGGCAGGCGACGTTGTTTTATGCTGAGATCCATAGAGCGTGCTCTGACTCAGCTCAGACTCAAGATAGAGGTTAAAACGAGACACAAATATGCCCTGACATAAATCTGTCTCGTTTTAACTCTGTCTTGAGTCTGAGCCGAGTGAAAGTGCGGTCTATAGATTTCAGCCTTAATGCTTGTACGGCTGTTGGTTTCTCAGTTTTTGGATGTCTCTTAGGGAGAATAGGTACTAGCACCTAAGCACAAGCACCCATATTATCGACTAGCTTTTTCTCGCGACTTCGCCCACGTTAAGTTCGATTTTTTACGCCCCTAGCAGTAGAATTTTTAAAAATCCTTTCTTAGCGGATGCCTACGTCTTAATAGCTATCGGTATGCCCAGCTGGATCCGTTCAGCGGTTTGAGCTGTGCGTTGATAGATCAGTCTTGAGTTGAGTGTTACGTTCCCTCAAATATGGTTGAGCGAAGCAATGGCTGGATCATGCGTCATGCTCGTGAACGGGTGCCACCAACGGGAATGGGTCTGCTCTGACTGCCCGTCTTGACATGCGTTGGATTGATGTACCTACGTATGCATTTTTGCATTTTTGAAGCTTTATTGTGGAAGCACTGTATACATAGCATAGCTTTCATTAACTATTGTAAATTTTTTTTTTTTTTTTGAAAAGAGCAACCGCCGAGTTTCTTGCTGGCTCTTCTGGGCAGGAAAGGCATTCCGAACCAGTGGTAGATTCATTGACGATTCAAAAGTGCTTGTAAAAGTTTATTTGAATAAAAAATATTTCTATTCTATTCTATTCTATAGTCAGTCAGTCACCTTTGCCTTTTATATATTCAGAACCCTGTAGGTATATGGTTACTGTCAATATTTTTGAAGTCCCCTATTTAAGTGTCCTTTATAAATCGCAATAGAGCTATAATTACAGCCACATATTAAATTACAAATAACTTGTAATTAACTCGTCACTCATATCGCATGTCAGATTGACTCTTATCACGCTAACCGACGCTTGTGATAACTATCAAGAATGTATAATTGTCTAATGTTAATGCAATTTGTTACTTGGTTTAAAAACCCTCTGCAACCCCAAATTAAGTAGGTAGGGAGCTAAGATGCCGACCTGTGAAATGTTTCGTCTGGATTTTTTTAAAGTAATGTGCTTGAACAACATGTATTGAAACTCCGAAATAATACTGAAGGAGGTGAATGTGCTCATGAAACTGAACAATTTTCCCCAAGGAACACAGGTCAAATATGAAAAAAAAAATTTTACCTCCCATATTACCTACCTAAATCAATCAGCTGATCGTCAATCTTGTACGGGAGGTCCACATTTTTTTTTCACATTTCGACCTTGTTCCTTGGGGAAAGTTGTTCAGTTTCATGAGCACATTCACCTCCTTCAGTATTATTTCGGAGTTTCAATACACGTTGTATATTTTGTGAAAGTTATCTTAAAATTGAAGCTATACGAAGCGATAAAATTTAGCTTGAATATTTTAGTACAGTCTGTTCAATAAAGGCTCGGTTAGACACGGAGAGTTTCGGCACTCACATTCGAGCATTGCTTAACTAATGCGAGTTTTTGTCATAATCTATACTAATATTATAAAGCTGAAGAGTTTGTTTGTTTGAACGCGCTAATCTCAGGAACTACTGGTTCGAATTAAAAAATTTATTTTTGTGTTGGATAGTCCATTTATCGAGGAAGGCTTTAGGCTATAGTAGGTATAATATCTCGCTGCAACCAATAGGAGCGAAGCATCAGTGAAAAATGTTGCAAAAATGGGGAAAATTATTCATATTTAAAATATATTCTTATAAAAACTTCTTAATCGCGATCATAATAACAGAAATTGACGCGGACGAAGTCGCGTGCCACAGCTTGTCTATACTAATATTATAAAACTGAAGAGTTTGTTTGTTTGAACGCGCTAATCTCAGGAACTACTGGTTCGAATTGAAAAATTATTTTTGTGTTGGATAGTCCATTCATCGAGTAAGGCTTTAGGCTATATAACATCACGCTGATCATAATAACAGAAATTGACGCGGACGAAGTCGCAGGCAGCAGCTAGTGTATAATAATCATAGATGAAATAATAATGTAATGTAATGTATAATCTCGGTCGAAAATTGTACGAAAACTTTTCGCATAGGATGATCACAAATTATTTCTTGCCGCTCGCATCCGAGAAACTTTTTACCACAGAACTGCGAGCATTGGCAGTTGTGAGCATTGGCATCCTTATGTGGTAGAAATCCAACCTACTCGAACGAAACGCTTTAATTCAACGTTTCTGATAAGAACCGCTAAGGTGTGGAACACTCTTTCAGCATCAGTGTTTCCTATCACCTATAATTTGAGTACCTTCAAGGCAAGAGTGAATAGGCATCTTCTAGGCAAGCGCGCTCCAACCTAGACCACATCAGTGCTATCCAGTATTGATTGTCGTCAAACGCAAGCCTTTTTCGGATTAAAAAAACTCTTCTTGTGTAGCTGACGCCTTAGTTAGACTTACAGGGGTTACTGACTTTTTTCCATTTTCCGCTTTAAAGTGTGCATAATTTATTTTTAAAATCAGATTTATTGAAATTCAAATTTATTTATTTCATGTAAGCCAACTTGTAGCTCTTATGACATGTCATGACTCTACCACCGGTGCGGAATGCAGATTCTGCTGAGAAAAGCCGGCAAGACCAGCAGTTGCTGTTTTCATAACAAAATATTACAATATTAATGTACTAAAGCTACATAATATTACAATGTCATAACCGAATACCGATACTATTAACCGAATTTTGATCATTCTTATTTGCATACATTTACTTCAACTTAGAAAACAGTGAAGATTTCATCAAAATGGTTCACTAGTTTTCAAAATACGAATACCTACTGTTCCTTTTCACTTTTATTCTTTACTAGCGGCCCGCTCCGGCTTCGCACGGGTATAAAATATATAGCCTATGTCATTCACTGTTAATGGTTGTTATTATACATATAAACTTTCCTCTTCAATCACTCAATCTATTAAAAAAAGCGCATAAAAATCCATTGCGTAGTTGTAAACTTTTAAGCATACATAGGGACAGAGAAAGCGACTTTGTTTTATACTATGTAGTGACTAGCTGTTGCACGCGACTTCGTCCGCGTCGCTCATATTGGTCGCAGCGTGATGTTATATACCCTAAAGCCTTCCTCGATAAATGGACTATCCAACACAAAAAGAATTTTTCAAATCGAACCAATAGTTCCCGAGATTAGCGCGTTCAAACAAACAGACTCTTCAGCTTTATAATATTAAGTATAGATTTATTTTTATTGAAATCGGTTTTGTTTTTCTTAAATTATAGCTTGTTTACAAGAAGGATCTGAAAATTTATTACATGAACTAGCCACCCAAGTAACAATTTCTTGTCCTATAGCAGCCCATAGAACGTTTCCTCTAACACCACTTAAGCACTGTAAAAGCAATAAGAAGGTCGTATAACGCTGATTTGGCGCAGTTATATCTCTATTTAGAGACATAGCGAAACTATAGCAGTTGTGCTTGGGACTTTTTTTTTCTATAAATTTGATATATTGGTGCCTTGTATGACAATTTGTTGACATACGAGGCACAATAAAGTTTTTATAGTTCTTTTTTATTCTGTAGCAGCGTTCGTAATTCCATTATAGTGCTATTATACTCTATAGAAAAGTACGTGATTCTTTTACTACGCTTTTCATTTTAATTTTTCACGGCAAGGTGGTCTACGTGTGTTTATACAAAAACAAAAAAATAAATGGGATAAGGATTCCATCTTGCTGAGTTTAATGTCATCTTTTATTTAGACATGGATAAATTCGACCAATACTATAAAAACCACTTGGAACCAAAGTTTTACTGATAGAATAGCATTAGTTTTACTTATTATTTTCAATGCGCCCTAAATTAATTGAGTTTTTTAATTAAAATATTAATAAAAATAAATAAAATTAACCGTAGTTTCTGCTACACAGCCAAAAAGCTAATTTGGTTCTCTTTTAGGTTAACTATAGCACAAGTGACAAAAAATCTGCCGCCATTGACGTAAAATTAGGGTTCCTTATGACTAGTCTTGTCCCACATACTTAATTTTTGAATACATTTTTGTATCCAAGGAAGAAATAAAATAGGTAGGTAGGTAATCGTTGCTCATGATTGGTTTTCTTTCTCAGGTACTTATAATAAATATGCCCCTAGTAATGGATATTAATAAATTTCTAAAATTTGTTCTATAAAGGAAATAAAGGAATTAGCTATATATCGCTGTTGTCTTAAAACAGAACAACCAAAACCATAATAGAAAACTTTGGTCATGTAATAGAGTCATGGTGACTTCTTCTTCAATGAGACTATAATAAACCCAACAAAGATAATTAAAACACTTTTTATTGTTATAAAAGTGTCCCGAAAATCGTTTATAAAGCAAAACCGCTCTATAACAGTGTTGTTATGAGTAATTATGTACCATGTACTATAGCAGTGTTTTGTGGGACCACAATAGCGTCAAATTATTGTATTGTTGTGTCCTTCATCACTGCTAAAACGCCATACTTATAGCAGTTACCAGGAAAACTTTATAGTACTAATGGGGTACATAATAGTGAATTCAAACGCTGTTATACATTAATATAGCGCTATATTGTCTAAATTCGAGGTTTTTATAGAACTTGCCTATAACTGCTCTACAAAACGGTTTTGTAAACCTTTACATCCCCTGCTAAAAGGATAGTTTGGCTATATAAGCTTATAGAGCAAAAAAGTCATAGCAAATGCTTTTATATAACGGGTGGTTATCGCTACAACCTTTACACGATGTTAACTCAACCTTTTCGTGATGAATTCTTAAATAATAGTACCAAAATGTTACTTGGGCATAGCCTAGATAGTTAATAACTAAATCAGAATTATGAGAACGTATGCGTTGCAATAGAGTCATTATTAAAGTCTGGACTTTTAATTACATCGTCACTCATACCGTAAGCCAGATCGACTCTTAACACGCTAACTGATGCTTCTTATTTTCAAGAATGTAGCATATTTTTATTATCTGTTTCCTGTGATATTTGTCGTAGTTTTCGTTATATTATTTTCGTAAACATTATTTTATTTATTTTTTATTTTTATTTTTTATGTAAGTAAGTACATAAAGAATTACAAGACAACATAATATATTAGAAGAAGTAGACATACCTAGGTGAAGCTTATCTCTAAAAAAAAGAAATTACTTCCAGCTTCCCTTGAAAGTGAGTAAGGTGAGATTATAGAGTAGTATAGGTCAAAAATGTACATCACTACATATACTATAATACCTACTAAGTATATAATATTATAAATAAATAATAAACTACATAAACACGAAGATACATAAATTAAAACATTTTATTTTTTAAAGAATATTAGCCAAGCTGAACTTGACTTATAGTCTCCTTTCCCCTCCACATAAGCGAAAAGCTTGTGCTAGGAGTGGGTACGACAATAGTGCAATGGGTGGGGCTCGAACCTGCGACCTTTCAGTTTTCAGTCCGCACCTTTAACCGTCGGGCTATTAAGGCTTCATTGTAGGTATTCAGATTATAGGGCTGACATGTACCAAGGTATAAAAGCTCCTGAATAAATAAATAAAAAATAACCGGTGAAATGCGAGTCGGACTCCAATACTAAGGGTTCCGTACCAAAAAACGCTGAAAAAACACTTTTATAGTAGGGGCACCCCCCTTAATTTTATAACGACAACAGAAATATACGTTCTCTGAAAATTTCAACTCTACCTAATACGGATCAGCCCTGGTAGCATGGGCGGGAGAAATTTTATCCCCGGGAAAAGGATAAAACATTTATCCCCTCGCTTAGCTTGATCCACCCGTCGAGCATGGGCACAGAGGTGGAAATAACACTCAGTGGATATACTTATAGAAATATACATCGCCTTCTCCTCTGTCGCCATGCTTTAGCATAGGGCAAGGATAATTTTATCCCCTGTCAGTGGATAAAATCGGGGGATAAAACTTTTATCTCCTGCCCATGCTACCAGTGCAGGAGATACAGCCCGCTGACAGACGGACGGACAGACGGACAGCGGAGGCTTAGTAATAGGGTCCCATTGGTTACCTTTTGTGTACATAACCCTAAAAATAGAACGTGGCATTTATAAACCTAACCCGGGATAGGGGATGAAAGTTTTTGTTGATTTTGCTCCATAACTTCGTCAAATCTAAACCGAATTTGATAATTATTTTTTTATTATGATTTGTGTATGTAGTATATTTATTGTACCTACTCCCTGCTAGAAATATTTTGAGGAAGGTCTACTAAATACTATCGGAGATAGCGGACATAACTTCTCGCGGTTAGTAGCAAGTCACTTTTTACACGCGGACGAAGTCGCGGGAATGAGCTAGTCTTATACTATGAGTGTAATATCTAGCGCTTTTTTAGGCGACCTCAATTGGTTTCTGGGGTGTTCTTCTTCTTCTTTTTTCAGAATCAGAAAAATCTTTATTGGCAGCTATACCTAAACACACAAAAAACAAAATAAATCATTATTAGGTACTTAGATATCGTTACTTTGTACAGCAGTGCAACGCTACCAAAAGATGAGTCACTCAGCATGGGTGGGAGAAATTTTATCCCCGGGGAAAGGATAAAATGTTTATCCCCTCGCTCAGTTTTATCCACCTGTCAAGCAGGAGCAAAACGGTGGAAATAATATCCACAGTGGATATTCTTATAGGAATATACTTTTCCTTTCCCCTGTCGCCATGCTTTAGCATAGGGACAAGACAATTTTATCCCTTGTCAGTGGATGAAATCGGGGGATAACATGTTTATCTCCTGCCCATGCTACCAGTGCAGCTTGTGTTCGGGCTCCTAGCCCCAAAGACTTAAAACTGGCGATGCCACCAAGTTTCGCATCCCTGGGTGCCTAGTGCCCCAACGCTGATTTTCAGTGACCGCCTTTAAATGGTACCTACTATAATATACACGGTGTTATTTTATTCCCCGTAAACCCTGAAGGAGGTGAATGTGCTCATGAAACTGAACAACTTTCCCCAAGGAAAATAGCTCGAAATATGAAAAAAAATTTTGGACCTCCTATAGTAAATCAATCAGCTAATCGTTAATTTTGTATGGAGGGTCCAATTTTTTTTTCACATTTCGAGCTATGTTCCTTGGGGAAAGTTGTTCAGTTTCATGAGCACATTCACCTCCTTCAGGGTTTACGGGGAATAAAATAACACCTTGTATATTTCGTGGAGATTTAGCCCAAGGAAGTTTAGAGTCTGCGCTATTGAGACGTCAGTTACCGACGTAACATTGTGGTTTCCGTAATCCATGACTCTATCATTAGACTTTTTGCAACTTATCTCCGATGTCACGGGCACTGAGCCTACCGCGAATGCGATCGTTGCGTTGCTTTCACCTTATGTCATACATAGTTATATCTACATAATATTCATATGTGAAGAGAAAACTTAGAACCCTTTCTTTTAAGCGTAAGGAGTTTGACGTTTGGCATAAAGTTTATATAGAAGTGCTTACTAATATTATAAATGCGAAAGTGGGTTTGTTTGTTGGTTCGTCTTTCAATAACGCTGCAACAGAGCTTCGGATCGACGTGATTTTTTGCATGGGTATAGTTGAGGACCTGGAGAATAAAATGGGTACTATCTATCAATTGGTCTGCTACCAATTGATAGATGACGCGATAATTTTATGACGTCACTTCACATATTATCTTTTTTTTAATTTCAAATATTTAAAGAGGGGTTGTTCATAGGAACATGCCACCCTCATCGGGCCTCATGTTACGGACCTTCTGCCTACGTTTTACATGTAATTTGTATATCTCGTAAAATCCTCCTTAGATAACGGGCAGGCTAGAATACTATTAGGTACCTACAAGTGCCTAACTCCCGTAAATCAATATTAAACTTAGTATACTTAAATTAGACGATGCCCGCGAATTCGTCTGCGTGGATCAAGGTTTTTAAATTCCCATGGGAACTCTGTAATTTTCCGGGATAAAATGTAGCCTATGTTTTAATCCTGGGTATGAGCGATCTCCATTTCAAATTTCAGCCAAATCGGTTCATTCGATGTGGCGTGAAGGAGTAACAAACATACACACACACACACACACACACACACACACACATATACATACAAACTTTCGCCTTTATAATATTAAGTGTGATTAGTGCGATGTGATCTAAATCTTTCCCTTTGGTAGGTAATTCGTTTTAGTGTTCACGCAGATAATACCTATTCCTTTATGCTTTTAAGCAGAGAGAAAAGTTAGTAACTCTTAGGTAAATATTTTTTTTCTTAATATAACCTAGGCCTATTTTAATAATAATAGGTATTTTTATAATAATATTTTCACATAAAATTATTAGGTAGGTCGTACCTACCTTGTATTCAAATCGTCGAACTGGGGCGTATTTTAAATAATTTATTATTAATAAATAATTATTAAGAATAATATTAACTGAACTAACAGAGCGAGAAAAATTTTATGGCATTAGGTGCGAAGCCACAGCATTTAAAATGCAATGACAATTGATAATTAATGAAGTCAATTTAAATAATCTTACACTAACAATAATAAAATTATAATTGATAATAATTATTATTGATTTGTTTTTATTAATCAAACGGTCGGACCGTATAATTAATAAAAATAAAAATTACTTAATGAATTTTATTGGTGAAATAAATTGCCACTTACGCGATTTGTCAATTATTATTTATTTTTAATTATTATTAAATTGTTACATTGACTTATTTACGCTTTATTTGTCTTCAGTTCTCAGGTAGTTAGTACCTAACATTTGAAATGTTTAGCAGGCAGATTCATTATAATATTTAAACAATAATTGAATGTAGGTACAATACAATTATCGATTTTTCCTAGTTAATTGAAAACTATATAATTTACTCAATTATGATTTTGTTGGTTTTTATAATAAAGGGGTATTCGTGCATGTACCTACCTACTAGGAATAGTATAGGTAATTGACGGCAACAATGTAAATCTAAAATTATAAATAACTATAAATATAATACTTTTTTTATTTATAAGAAGGTTCTTATAAATAAAAAAGTACTTTTCAAAAAACCGACTTCAAACGCCACTACAAAGTATAAAAACTTTTGTTGAAGGGAACCAAAAGCCAAAACGTCATTTGCGTATATAATTTTGATTTGTAGATTTTTTCAAAAAGCGTTGAATTAAGTGCGATAAAATTTATATGGGACCACATCTGAAGTATGACCTATCAAAAATAAAAAAATCATCAAAATCAATTCATAATTGACAGAATAATCGCGTAACAAACATCCTTCGCCTGATCGGTCCTGCGCCTGATCTCTTTCCGGTCGTGTTGGGTTTTCCCACACACCAGACTGTGAGAGTGAGTGAATAGAGAGTGCACCTGTGTTTGCGCACACACTTGTGCACTATAACATCTCCCGAGAAGATGGCTAATATATAAACTCCACTACAAAGTACCTACTCATATCAATTTTGCCTATAAAATTTGAAGAATTTCTATTTCTCCATGATCCCACCATCAAATGACCTGATGACAATGGGACCACCTGGGAAGTATACCCTTTCAAACAAAAACAGAATTTTCCAAATCGGTCCAGGCGTCTTCGAGTAATCGGGACACATACCTACCTACATAAAAAATATGAAAAAAAAAAGATTCCGACGAATTGAGAACCTCCTCCTGTTTTGAAAGTCGGTTAAAAAGACAATAATACCTACGTACCTAGTTACAATAATGTTTTTCTCGAACACAAAATATATATATGTAAGTATATTATGAGATGCAATTTCACATCAATCAAACATTAATTAGGTAGAGACGTAGGCAGTTAGCTACCTACCTATAGCTACTAACGACAATGACACAAATCCTACATTATATGTAAATAGAACCTTATTTATACGAGATTGTTCATCCCACATATCATTTACAAAATATACGATTATAAAACATATTTGATTGACGGATTTTTTATACAAAAATATTAGCATAATTATAACTAGCTGATGCCCGCGACTTCCGCGTGGATCCAGTTTCTAATAATCCCGTTTGAACTCTTGGATTTTCCGATATAAGAAATAGCCTTTGATTTTCTGGAATAAAAAGTAGCCTTTGATTTTCCGGAATAAAAAGTAGCCTTAGGTTCGAATCTTGTTCGGTTCGGCCACCGATTCACCGCATCGCATTGCCCGCCCGCGCTATTTTACTATGTTTTCGTTTAGCGTTTTTTCTTACATTCTTTCTTTTTACTCGGCTTCTAAGGGTCATACCGTGATGTTGAATATTCTATAACCTTGCTCAAGAATTAGGCTATCAAATGAAAAAAGTTTTTTTCTGATCCGACTGGTAAGTAGTTGGTTTCAAAGAATGTGATAAACGCGTTCATATAACTAATAAAAACCAGCCAACTCTCCCGTTTTATTATAAGTATAGATTTCTATAGAAAAATCTATTAACTAATTTCTAATGAGCGATTAAGGTGGCATGATAAACACAGATCTATAAACATAAATCTTGGCTGTAATTTATAACAACAAAACGAAATAATTTCTCGAATTTAGAGAACGGTCTCGACTTTACAGAACTTTTTCCTTTTGTAATTTAGATATAATTTTATCGCATAAATAAATCATCATTTTAAGTTCAATTACTTACTTACCAGCAAAACAAACAAACGATTTCATGCAATTATAAATTAAACTGGCCACAGGCAACTGAACAAACTTGCGTGCTTTCTTTGCTGTGAAAACGAAATAAAAAGATTATACACAGGATTATGGGAGTCGGCGCTCTTTAACATCGAATCGAATAATTTAATTAAAAGAACGATTTGCAATTAAAAATAAACACTAATACGGAACCAAGCGTGGATTAATTGAATGGCTAATTAGTGTATGAAGTCAACATGTTGGCTGTATTATGTCCCTTTTAAGCCTGGCAATACACGTCCGATTTTGTTTCCGATTGTCTGATCAGGCAACCGGATCGTATTTACTCGATACACATCCGATTTTTCCGTCAGGCTTTTTCTGAACTCAGTCGTTCCCGAGCTATCATCCCGAGTGCTTGCGCTTGGAGCAAAGCAGAAGAAAAGAAGATGGATGACGAGTTAATAGAAATAGAAATATTTTTTATTCAAATAAACTTTTACAAGTACTTTTGAATCGTCAATGAATCTACCACTGATTCGGAATGCCGTTCCTGCCGAGAAGAGCCAGCAATAAACTCGGCGGTCGCTCTTTTCAAAAAAAAATTTTTTTTACAATATGTAACAAAACTATGCTATGTATACAGTGTTTCCACAATAAAGTTTCAAAAATGCAAAACAATCCAATGCATGTTAAGACAGGCAGGCAAAAGCAGACCCATTCCCGTTGGTGGCACCCGTTCACGAGCATAACGCAGGATCCAGCCATTGCTTCGCTCAACCATATTTGAGGGAACGTAACAACCCGCACCACACGACACCACCACAGAAATTTTAAAGAGAGGAAAGAGAAAGAAGAAAAACGTCGCTATTTTGGATTCATCCAATCAATTTGACAAGACTTACTGAGAGTCATTTCTATTTAAAACATCCAAAATAATTCATACTAATAATAATTTTTTTATTATGATTTTTTTTTTATTATTTTTTTTTATTTTTTTTTTCATAATTTTCGCCCATTATTCGAACCACAACGATGCGTCCACACAGTGTCAGCGCTAGATTTTTTGGGCCCTAAAAAATCCCAATAAGCAAAATTCCGCCCTAAATTTAGGGCTAAAAGCCCTAAGTTGGGAACCCTGACTGGCAAAATCGGAAGGAGTAACCGGATGTCTATTTTGTCTCATACTAGAAGTATGTAGACCGCGCCTTCAGACAATCGGACCGACAGTAAAATCGGAAACGCCTCGCGCCCGTTTCCGACTCGGACGTCCGATCCGGCCACCGGATCGGACGTGTATTGACTGTTCATACAAAGTAATGGCTTCAACGCCTTCCGGTAGCCTGATCAGGCTACCGGATCAGACAATCGGATGAAAAAACCTGACGTGTATTGCCTGGCTAAGGGACGCGACGCAGATAAAGGAAAAAGATGACGAGGTATTTTTTAATTAAGTTTTTTGTTTAAATTGTACGTTACCTAGGTATCTAATTTTGATTAACGTAGTTATTTTAACTGATTTTAAAATAGTCCTTTTTTCGATTACTTCATTAATTACTGTAGTGAATGTAGTCAATCAAGAGTGCCTGCATCTATGACTAAAATCTATAGACCGCACTCTCACTCTCAGACTCAAGATATAGATAAAATGAGACCGATTTATATCGGAGCATATTTGTGTCTGGTTTTAACCCTTATCTTGAGTCTGAGATAAGGCAGAGCACGCTCTATACGTGAGCACTATATTTGTGTAATGTAAACTTACAAAACACCAATTTAGGTATAGGTCTTACAGCATTTTTGTGACTTTTACGCATTGTAGCTAACCTAACAAATTATGGCAACATATTTAAAACAGAGTTTTTGTAACTAAATTGTGTTATAGCAAACTGCCTTTCACTCCATAATGTTGTGTGCATATTGAAAAAGGAACTAGAATAATGTATAGACTAGGTTTAGACTCGTGAGAGACTTGTAAAAATGTATGATATTATATATAAATGATCGTAAATTGTAAATATGATACAGTACAGTCATTAAAGTAAAATTGTTAATAAAATTATATTCATAAACAGCTACTTTGTATTATTTCAGTTGAATCCTTAATCTATTTATAACCAAAATGATTTTACTTACCTAGTTATAATTTGGGGTATTATTACTTAATATATGTACAGAGTTCAGAAAAAATCTTTGAATTAGGCAGGTACATATATAGAAATTAATTATGAACAAACAAGTAGGTAGTAAGAAATACAGAACACCTAAAGGAGGATAAGTTATTTTTATACGACTTAAAATGTTTAAATAAAAAAGTTAAACATAAGCTTCTTTCTTTCTTTGAATCTTGCGTATTTATTGCTAGAATTACCTAGAAAACTTCCGACTTGATAGGTAAAATATCCTCGTTTAATTAGTATACCCATGTATATTTGCGAAAATCTGTTATTAGCTATAAATCTATTTCTATGCCTAGTATATCTGTATGTATAAACTCGCTCTTGGTTTCTGAAAAAAAAAAAAGTTATAAGGTTAAATGGATTATGAAATAAAGTTACCCACCTGTGCGTAATTATCTGGTAACCAGACTCATTTGTTAGGCAAAGGAGCATCGGTCAAAAAATGCGGTCCGGCGGACTTCAAGTGACTTCACTTATAAGGACACTTCGCCTGCTCCTAAATGAATAATGAGTTCTCTGTAATTGGACGCTTAAGGAAATCAGTGGACGGAGCACTTAATAACTCATCTTATACCCACCAGGTTTCTATACAGAGTGTTCGATTTATCTGGGATTATTCTGAAGGTATGGACGTTGTTGGGGAGGGGTTTAAATAAAACACCTCAGTTCAGGTGAGTGGACTGTATTGCTTGCTCTTGATCTTGAATCACAAAAACACAATGTACGGGATCAGGTTCTTGATCAGGTTCGGATCGCAGTTCTTGTTCAGCTTCGTCTTCACTCTTCGGTAGCTGTAGGCGAACTGGCGCAGCCGCCAAGGGGCGCGTTTATATACAATTCTCCCACCCGGCACTCGTATACGACCGTGACGAGTGGGAGATACGGTGATCGCGGGCGGTGAGGGGGTAGCGGGGGCGGGGGCTTACGCGGCTGACCAATCAGCGCCATTCACTGTTGACGCCGCGCTTGGTACGTAGCTCCCGTCCGCAACATTTCTCCCCTCAGCGCAGCTTCGCGAAGCTTCCTCTTCTACTTTGGTCAGGACGGCGAGCTTCCTAGTAGGCCGATGAAACACGCCGCCTCGGGTTCTTACGGTGGCACTGCGCACTTCTCCATCGGGCCCCGGATGCACTTTTTCTACGATACCGCGTGGCCAGACGTTTCGTGGTAGGGAGGGATCCACAATCACCACTAGGTCACCTTCTTGGAGCTGACGTTGAGTCGATGCTGGTTGACCACGGGGCACGAGCGTCGGAAGGTACTCGTGTACCCAGCGACGCCAGAAGCTATCAGCGAGCGCTTGAGCCGCTCGCCAAGTGCGTCGATCAGCTACTTCACAGGGTCCTGTGAGTGGCAAACCAGTCGAAGACCCTAACAAAAAATGGTTCGGTGTCAGGGCTTCGGGATCAGCGGGATCTACTGACACGTGCGTTAGAGGGCGAGCATTGATACAATATTCAGCCTCGGCCAGCAACGTGACAAGTACCTCTTCCTTTGGTACTCTTTCACGAAGTACAGTGTTGAGGGCCACTTTGACGGAGCGAACTAGGCGCTCCCAAGCTCCTCCTTGATTCGGTGCTCCTGGGGGTATAAAGCGCCATTGCATTCGGTGTTGTAGCCCCAAGTCATGAAGAGTAGGCTTCCATTCGGAGTACGCCTTCTTGAGTTCGACGTCAGCACCTCGAAAGTTGGTGGCGTTATCACTATACATAGTTCTTGGCCACCCACGTCTCGCAGCCATGCGTCGTATTGCCATGATTGCAGAATCAGTGGACAATGACGCCACTAGTTCAAGATGGACGGCGCGTGTTGTCAAACAAGTGAAGAGCGCGCCCCATCGTTTTTCTCTTCGACGTCCAACCGCTACCAGCATAGGACCAAAGAAGTCTACTCCACAGTTGGTGAAGGGGCGATGGAACGGATCTAGGCGTGCTGCTGGCAGATTCCCAGTTGCTGGTATATTCGGTGTCGATCGGCGGAGACGGCAAAAAGGGCAATTGCGTGCCACCTTTTTCACTGCTGGTCGTAAGTTAGTCACCCAATACTTCTGCCGTACGTCGTTCACGACTCGCTCATTGTTGGCATGTCCCGCTGCACAGTGTTCACGTGTGAGCAGTAACCTTGTAAATGGGTGACGGCCGTCCAATATGATAGGCCGCTTTGCTGTGTTGGGCGCGATGGCGGCGTCTATTCTTCCGCGTACACGCAGCAGCCCGTCTTCTAATATAGGATCGAGCTTGGCCAAGCGACTGGATCTTTGAATGGCTTGGCCGTTTCGTAGGCGGTTCAACTCTTCCGCGTAGCTCTCTTCCTGAGCTGCACGTTGCCATAGGTTCTCTGCTAGTTCGAGATGGCGGACTTCTAAGCTCGTGGATCGTTTGCGGCATATATCGGCGAAAGCTAATAGCCGCGCTGTGGTTCTTATTAACTTCTCATACGATGAGAATCTGTTTATGTCCGGCAAGCTTGATGTATAGTTCGTGGCCACGGTGATATGAGCGACGAGTTCTTCGACGCACTCTTCTAAGACTGGGTCTTCACTAGGCCAAGAGTCTTCATTTTCTCGCAGGAAAGGTGGACCAGTGAACCAACGGTCTTCCTGCGTTATCGGTTCATAGTTCGGGCGAGTAGCGTCGTCGGCTATGTTCAGATCAGTTGGGATCCATCTCCATTGGTTCTCTTGGGTGAGTTCGGCTATCTCGCCCAGACGGTGAGCTACATAGGGCGTGTAGCGTCGTGCTCCGTTGCGAATCCATTGCAGCGTGGTTTTAGAGTCCGACCAGTAAATAACCCGGTCAGGCTTTATACGATGCTCTTGCATGATCGAGTTTGCCAGTCTGGCTCCGATGAGGGCTGCTTGTAGCTCCATGCGCGGAATGCTCTGCGCTCGCAGTGGTGCTACCTTGGCTTTGCCTGCGATGAGCACGAGGTCCACGGTGCCATTGTCGCGTAGAATTCTCCAATAAGCAACAGCTGCGTAGGCTTGTGCACTGGCATCGCAGAGTACGTGAAGTTCAATGGACTGTGCTCCCCTCGTATTGTAGTGGCGGGGAAGTCGGAGTTCTTTTATTTCTTCAAGATTTTTTAGCCAGGCGCTGAAGTCATCGGCGATTTCCATGGGTACCGGCTCATCCCACCCGACTTGTAGGCGCCATAGGTTCTGCAGAAGGATCTTCGCTGTTATCGTGAAGTGGCTCAGCAGTCCGAGTGGGTCAAATATGGACATGACCGCACTCAAAGCTTCTCTTTTTGTAGGTGCGCGGTTCTGATTGTAAACCTGCCGGGGAACACGGTTCATCGTGGTATTGAATGCCAGTGTGTCTTCAGCGGGCATCCACAGCAACCCAAGGGTTTTCTCTTGGTTGTTGGGCTCGGATCCCAAGTGAGTAGGCGTCGGAGCTCGGAGTTCTTCAGGGATTGTTGCTAGCACTCTTTGACTGTTCGAGTTCCATCCGCGCAGAATAAACCCGGCTTGTTTGTGCACGAAGTTTATTTCTTTTGCAGTTTCCATGGCTTCTTGTTCTGTATCATAACTGTCGACCAGGTCGTCCATGTAATGATTTTCAGTGATGGCTCGTAACGCTCTTGGATGCGTCTGTGCGTAGTCCATCGCATTATAATTTCGCACGCTGTGTGCGAGGAACGGTGAGCTGCGAGCTCCAAAGATCATTGACACCATTTTGTACTGCGTCGGTGGTCTGCGTCGATCTTTGCCACGCCACAAGAATAGTTGTGCTGGCTGGTCTTCTTTTCTAATGCGGATTTGCAGAAACATCTCCTGTATATCTGCTGTGACGGCTACTGCACGTTCTCGGAATCGATAGAGGATTCCAGGCAGCGACTTTAGTTGGTCTGGCCCATCCAGCAACTTGTCGTTTAGGCTAGTTCCCTGATGTGTGGCTGCTGCATCAAAAACCAATCTCACTTTGCCGGGCTTGTTAGGGTTTCGCACTGCAAAATGAGGTAGAAACCACCGACGTTCGCTGACTTCTGTTCCGTCGCACGGTTCGGCGTAACCTTTGTTCAATAGGTTAGCTATTTGCTTGCTGTATTCTTCGCTGAAGTTTTCGTCTCGATCCATCTTTCGCTCGATGTTTCTTAATCGAGTGAAGGCTTCGGCGTAATTGCACGGAAGAGTAACGTCATCGCTCTTCCATGGCAAGCCAACTTCAAAACGACCGTCGACTCTTCGAGCAGTTTCTTTGAAGATCTTTATGGCCCTCTCATCTTCTTTTCGGATCTTGGTATTGAGAGAGATACCGATGGCATCGAGTTCAAAGTGGGATCGCACTAAAGCTTCAAGTCTAACGTCACTGACTGGTTCTGTTCGGTTCCCTGTTCTGATATGAAGAACCTGGTCTTCTTCACGACACAGAGTGGTGTGCGGCGCAGAACCGTGTATCACCCAGCCAAGTTCAGTGCGTGACGCCGCAGGTTCGTTGCGACGTCCGGTTAGCAACTGTTTCGATACTATAAGCTCCCAGTTATCAGAGCCAATGAGTAGACGTGGTCGAGCTTGTTGATAGCAGACGCTACCCGGTTCCAAGTTCCGAAGATGCGGGTACTGCAGGAGTTGTTTCGGCACCGTCTGGTTCAGCAGCTGGATGTTTCGGATAGTTCTTGCCCGTATGATATGTGAGGCCTTTGAACCTGTGCCTCTCAGCTTCAAACGGACGATCCTGCTGGTTCCTTCCTTTTGCGCTGAGTTCAGCCCATAGATATTTAGTGGATGCGCAGGTCCCTCAAGGTTCAATTGATCTGCCAGATCTTCTTCAATAAGGGTAATGGTGGAACCCTCATCCAATAGGGCATACGTGTGGATCTCCATGCCTTCAGAGTTTGAGACGATGATCGGACAAACTTTAAGCATCACTTTGTTGTCCATGTCCATGTCGGTAGCAGTTGAGGCCACCACCTCTTCAGATCGATTTGCACGTGTGGTATCGGAGTTTGAACTCGAAGGCTCGGTCTCAAGGCTTCTCTGGTGCAACAGAGGGTGGTGTGAATGTATGCAACTGTCGATGCCACATTGCTTAGCCTTGCAAGCTTCGCGTCGGTGCTTCTTCGTCAGGCACTTGAAGCAAATCTTGTTTGATTTGGCCCATTCCCAGCGTGCGTTGACGGTCATTTCTTTTATTTTCTTGCACTTCGGTGGTTCATGGTCTCCACCACAGCACAGGCACTGTTCTTTCTCGACAGCGGTGAACACGCTAGCTTCTCGGGCTTTCTTCAGTTTCTGCAACGTGCCTGAAGATTTCGGGTTCAGTTCCTTCCGAGTAGATGTTGCTGATGTGGCAGGTTTCGAGTAAGTGAACTCTAAACCAATTTTAGCCTCGTTGTTCAGAAAACGAGACAGGATCACGATGTGTGGTTCTCCCGGGCGTCGATTCTCTGACGCATATCTGGCGAAACTATTTCTTAAGTAAGGTGGCAGTTTCTCCACGATGTCCCTGGTAAGCATTCGGTTTTGAAGACATCCTTCAAGGCCCTCGACGTTCGTTATTGCGGCTACAATGTTTCTCACTTTGACAGCGAAAACATTTAGTTCTGTAGTCGATGGTCCCAAGCGAGGCAGCTGCTTTATTTCTTCTAAAGCCTTGTCAATCAAAGCTTCTGGACGGCCGAAACTCTGTTCTAAGGCTTCCATGACTTCCGTAGGGTCACAAGCTGTGTACAGAAGTGAAGCGACGGCGTCTCGGGCTGGACCTTTCAGCGCGTTGCGCAGACGTTGCATGTTCTCAATCGGTGAGAACTTGTGTAGTTTTGTCGAGTCCCGCATAGCGGCTTTGAATGGTAACCACTCGTTCTCAGATCCGCTGAAGCTTGGCAGTTCAGTAGATGATCTCGGCGGGGGTCGATACTGGCACATTCGTTCGATGCCTTCAACCAAGGCTTCAATGCTGCGGTTCCGTGAGCGGCTTGGTGTAGGAGAGCGGGCTCGGCGATCTTCGCAGCTACGGTGTTCGAGTCGCGGCTCACTTGCGATTGCGACAGGTCTCACAGGGGGTGCTGCGGCGAGAGGGGTTCGGGTCTCTCGCGCAGGAAAGTCCGAGGGTGGCTCCCCTCGTGAAGGATCGGCATGACGCAACCAATCTTCCGTACGTAAGTTCGTACTAACTGCTTCCTCGAGCCCTTGATCTTCATCCTGGATTGCCGCTAGATCAACTTCCAGCTTTTTCTGTATTAAATCAGCTTCGATTTCCAATTCCAGCTGCTGTTTCTGTCGCAGTTGACGTAGTCTAATAGCTGCCAAGCGCTCTGCAGCTTCGTATTCTGCCTGCTTAACGCGGGCAGCCGTGCTTGCAGTTGAACGCTGCGACCGGGTTGATCGGGCCGGCGAGGGAGGTCGATCATGGAGGGGCTGTTCTCCGACAGCGCTTCGGGCTCCTATGATTAGTTCTTGCACAGACGGATCGGCACTGGTTGACGGAGCTTGCTCTACAAAGCGGAGCTGAACAGGACGAGCAGGGTTCAGCGCGCGGGGGGTCGGTTCTTGCGGCGTAATTTGTTCGTCATGTTCATCCTCACGCTGTGAGTTCTGGCTCCTGGTTCGAACCATCTTGAAGCTTCGGTTCTTGAAATCTTGAGACTTCAGCTCTTGAAATCTTGAGATTTCGGATCTTGAGGCTTCAAACGTCGGTTCTTGATCCGGCTCGAAGGACCAAAGATGTTGGGGAGGGGTTTAAATAAAACACCTCAGTTCAGGTGAGTGGACTGTATTGCTTGCTCTTGATCTTGAATCACAAAAACACAATGTACGGGATCAGGTTCTTGATCAGGTTCGGATCGCAGTTCTTGTTCAGCTTCGTCTTCACTCTTCGGTAGCTGTAGGCGAACTGGCGCACCCGCCAAGGGGCGCGTTTATATACAATTCTCCCACCCGGCACTCGTATACGACCGTGACGAGTGGGAGATACGGTGATCGCGGGCGGTGAGGGGGTAGCGGGGGCGGGGGCTTACGCGGCTGACCAATCAGCGCCATTCACTGTTGACGCCGCGCTTGGTACGTAGCTCCCGTCCGCAACAGACGTGGAATTATCGGTTAGTATTCCAGTCATAGAAAAAAAAGGAAAAGAATGGATACCTTTCAGATGTGGTGTTGGATGCGTATACTGAATATCACATGGATCGAGCACACAATAGCACATTTCGATATCAGGTACACTCCAGTAATAGATATTACTCAGTAGGTACACTAGGTCGAGTCACGACGTCACTAGAAGCTATGCCTGAAAATCAGCGCTGTAGCCTTCTAAGTATTAGGTACTGCAGCGTTATGCTGAGAGCCTTTTCAGCTATAACACGCAAGCTTTTTTTTAAATATATGTATACTCTAAATTCAATATGTCATTTGTTTATTTATTTATTTACTAGACGAATCTGCACCGCTACGTGGTCGAAATTCCACGATCCCGCACTAAGCGCTTCGCTTCCTCGTTCCTAATACGCACCGCAAACATTTGGAATGCCCTTCCGGCTTCCGTTTTTCCAACTAACTTTAAATCAAGAGTGAATAGGCATCTTCTAGGCAGGCGCGTACCATCTTAAGCTGCATCTTCACTTACCATCAGGTGAGATCGCAATCATGCGCTAGTCTAAACATATTAAAAAAAAAAAAACAACAGATAATGACAATACAAAACAAATATATTACCTACAGCCATGATTATAAGCTGATTGTCATAGATTAATGTTACTCTTTTGGATTCTTTTTTACATATTATGTGTGTTATAATATAGCTGAATGAATGTTTATTTATTTATTTATTTCGCGGTGTAAGAGTCAGATGAACAGTACATTTTCTCAATTTTACAGGAGAGCAACAAAAAAAGGATGATTTGCCTCTTCGATCTTTACCAGTTATTTAAAAGAAATAATTATAATTTATATGAGTTATGGATAATATTTTTTTTGGAATTTGTGATATATTGAATACCTTTATTGTCGTTTTGGTAGTTTGTGACCAGTTTTATGAAAAAAAAGACGTGTGGCACTCGGGGACTGCCGCGGTAAAGCTATTGCATAGCATTTTTTTATCAATGCCATCTAGCGGTGAGCCGCTAGATGGCGTTGATAAAAAATGCGCCATCTAGAGGCTCACCGTAGAGGAGTCCCGTGTCAGGCTAATTTCTGGATTCGGTCTCCACGCTGGCCCGCGATAGAAGCTATGCAATAGCTTAAAAACGATTTTTGAATTTTTTGTAGATACGTTCATTTAGCTTTTACACCGCGATTTAATGATGACGAATGAAGTTGCAACCTGCCTCTACTTAATAAGTTAGTTTGTTACTTAATTATGTGAACGATCTAGTTAGATCGGAATCTCCATAGCGATGTAAATGTGCCGCGTAAATCCACACTGGTCACTGATCTATGTAAATCGGTTAATTAGAACCGACTTGTACATGCGTAATTGTGTTTTTACGCGCGCTCCATTACTGCGTACGTCCATACAAATTAAATTAATTAGGGATTTACTTCAACGTCTCGAGATATACCTCTGATAATAGGTATATACTAATAATATTATGTTGTTAGATTTCAATATGATTAGGAATTAGTAAAAGAGCTATTTATAATTACTGGTAGCTAAATTAGTGATGATTTTAAAAAAAGTTCCATTTTTATAGTTTTACTAGCTTTTGCCGGTGGCTTTGCTTGCGCTAAGTTACCCCTAGTTTCAAACCCCTATTTTACCCCCAATTGCTTGAATTTTCAAAAATCCTTTCTTAGGGGATTTCTACGTCATAATTACTATCTGTATGCAAAACAGCCTAATACGTCCAGTGATTTGAGCTGTGCGTTGATAGATCAGTCAGTCAGTCACCTTTTCCTTTTAAATATTTAGATTGAAGTATTTAGCTACACTTGAAAACTTTGCTGACAGTCAGTTCGACCGTGGTCGTAGTGTAAATTAGTCAACACAGTCAGGGCATCATTCTTGAAAAATGTGGATTCGATCCACGCCGACTGACCCCGCAATTTTTGACCTGAAAATCTCAATCGGGTAATTATAGTTTTCAAATTATCATGTACTTAGGTACTGAAAATCCCATATTGCCTTGAAGTTCAAAATTGCAACCTCTGAGTAAAGTTTGTAACTTTAGAAAAAAAAATCATAATAAACTATCATAGTAACAATCATAAGGCTATATAACAAGGAGTTAAATGTATAATAATAATTATACAATAACAAATGAACATTGACTTCTCTATAAAGAAAAGAAGACAATTGAATTATTTTTTTATCTGTAGGCCCATTGACATATCGTATTCCCGCCGTCCGTCGCTGTCATACTCTTTGACAGCTCTCAACCGTTTCATTCTTGTTTCAAACTTGGAAAAAAAGTTCTTTTTGTTTTTATTGGTTGACAAACTCTTTAGTGTTAGTACGATTAAATCAGTTAGACAGTTTAAATGTGGTTCGAATGTTTATTTTTATGCGCTGACGCCTGTCCGACGTACGGCTAGGCGCCTTATAGATTTCTAATGAATGCTTATAAAAAGTGTCGAGTGAATTTGGGAGAGGTTTTTTTTTTGTTTGTAAATGGAGCTTTGCTTTACTCGTAGTAGTAGGGAGAGAGTAGATCTAAAGAAAAAAATACTCGTAGGTATAAGGTCTGCGCAACATAAAATTTTTTTGTTCACTAACTCAATCAAAATTAAAGAAATGTAGCTTTGTATCTTTCTTTCTTTCTTCGTACTGGGCTGGTTTGTATCTTGGTGTAGCTTTGTATGTTTGTATGTATGTAATTTATACCTAGTACCTTTAGTACTATTAGGTATTCTGTGCTAGTACCAAAAGCTTATGTTTCTATCATTATACACACACACATTACATTATAATTATTATTTTTAAAAATGTTTACAAAAATACATCATATAAGTATTAAAACATCATCAAAATTAATAAAATGAATGGGTCCCTTGCCGCGGGGTTATTTTATTATTATTAGTTATAATATTATAACATAAATAAACACTATAAGATTAAGTCCTTCTAAAAGGACATTTGGTCTAGAACCCTGCAGGTCATTTTAAAGGTAATAAATGTAAGTAGGAAAGGTAAGTACGTACTATTAAAAGGACATTGGTGATTTGGTCAAACCCTGCGAATAGGTTTTTTTGGGTAATTAGTTTCCGGGTTGCCGGGCCTGAGGCGTTATATTGTGATTAATTGCATATTTTGTTGTATTCGGCAATCCATCATGTCGGCCCTAACACGCGAAAATGTTATCTAATGTTTTGAAAATGTTGTTTTAATTGTTTGTATTTCGATTGTTGCGTAACGTAACATTTAGATCTTCTAAGCCGATTTTTACCTGTTTATTACTATTAAAAAGTTTATTTTGTTTCTTTTTAACCCCCAACGGAAAAAGTTTTAAGTTTGAGGTGTGTATCTATGTTTTTTTTTAATTCCATAACAGGATTGTACCTACTTGACTACGATCTCACCTGATGGTATAGTTTATGTGACGATGCAATCTAAGATGGTGGTGGTGGTAACTTGGAAGGGATATAGCAGTGTAAATTCAACCCATACCCCTAATCGGTTTCTACACGTCATCGTGCCGGAGCGCTAAATCGCTTGGCTGCACGTCGTTAACGGTAGGCTGGTAACTAGCCACGGATAAAGCCTCCCACCAGACCAGACCAGAGACAATTTAGAAATTATAAATTCATAATTTACACCCGGGCATCAAACCCGAGACTTCCCAGTTATAAGACCACAGCGCTCACCACTGCGCCAGGGAGATCGTCACTGCTCAAACAATCAACGTCAATGGCACAAATGAGTAGCCAAAGCAAAGGTCACCTTTCTAATGAGCACATATAAATCCGAAAAGTTACAGGTGCTTGCCCGGCTTCGAACTTGCGTCTCCTGAACAGATGACCGCTTTTCTAACGACTGTGCTTCTAGGCTGTCACTGCTGAGACAATCAACGTCAATGGCACAAATGAGTAGCCAAAGCAAAGATCACCTTTCTAATGAGCACATATAACTCCGAAAAGTCACAGGCGCACGCCCGGGATCGAACTTGCGTCCTCTGAACAGACGACCGCTTTTCTAACTACTGTACTCTAGGCTGTCACTGCTCAAACAATCAACGTCAATGGCACAAATGAGCAGCCAAAGCAAAGGTCACCTTTCTAATGAGCCGTCATGGAACGCGGTCGTCAGAGCTCAGACACGAGCACGGCGGTAGCGCCCGTAGCGCCGCTAATTGAAACTCTATCCAAAAATTGCTCACGAATTATCCAAATTGGTCTGTCGTTTCGTAACACTACTCCAGCAACTCGGCGATCCCCGTCCCTTGAGAGTTCTCCTATTAGCAGAACAAACACTATAAACTCCTTAACATGGGGTTGCCTGTAAAACAGAATAGTAATATTAACCTAGTGTAGAGGTTAGGAGTTCTCTAGAAAATCGCAAACTTTTCGGACTTATGTGCGTTTTGAGCAATAAAAGCGAGAGCAGAGTAGTCTAATGGTTAGGAATTCGGCTTCCATTTGTTGGGATTCAGGGTTCGAAATTCCATTCTTTTCAGAATTATATGCGTTTAAGTGTGATATTTTGCACGGGTATAGTTGAGGACCTAGAGAGTGAATAGGCTACTTTTTATCCCGGAAAATCAGAGTTCTCGCTGGATTTTTAAAAACTAAATCCACGTGGATGAAGTCGTGGGCATTACCTAGTTTTGAATAAACCGACCCTGCTTTAGTACCGGGGACAAGAACGCAAAGCGAGTCCCGGGAGAGATGGCCTATCAACTGGAAAAACACGAACCTTCTCTAGGTGCTTTGAAGCTCTTTGACAAATAGCGGTTAATTGAAAACGGACTACGCGTGGTGCAAGCTACGAGCGACGTTATAATTCTCTCATTTCTCGAGGGCTCGTTGCTCATGGTTGTGTGTGTGTCGTATCTGTATAAGTGTGAGCGAGAGCTTGCTCGCGCTTGACCGCTTCCACCTAAGCTCTTGACAGGCACGCACACTTATCCAATGTGCATGTACACGACGTAACCACAAGTAAAGCGCCCGTAACTTCGTGAGATAAACGTACTATACTATGTTGTAATTTGTACGGAATACAAATGTCAATAGTTCTTTGTCAACGCTGAGTTCAACTCAATATATTGAGTTGAGTTGAACTAGAAATATCTAATATTGATGGACAATAAAGTGATGAAATGAATACACTTTATTGTACACCAGAACATAAAAGATAAAATTAACTTAAAATAAATTGTAAAAAATGAGAGTACAAATGCACAAGTGATCTTCAATGACTTCTATGTATACTACATAGAAGTCATTGGTGATCTTACAAGGTTTTCGTTATTTTTTCGGAATTTTAAAACTTAATTCAAAACGCTTGTTAGGCGCTTTTGGTTTATACCACAGCACAGTGCGTAGGGGTGCACCAGGGGTCTCGAGTGTTGCTTCTCATAACGAGTTTATTGCGCCGCCACCCCTGGATTGACACCTACAACTTCTGTTACTAAACGCCCTAAACGTTAACCTCTCTAAATATTTTCATAACACGGGGCTTATTGGTATTAGCTACTTGGCTCACTTGACACTGTTTTAAAGCCTCAATAACCCGACGATTAAAGGTGCGGACTGAAAACTGAAAGGTCGCAGGTTCGAACTCCACCCGTTGCACTATTGTCTTACGAGCTCCTAACACAAGATTTCCGCTTATTTGGAGGGAACAGGAAAAAAGTTTACTTCAACCTGTCTAATATTCTTTATATAAAAAAATGACAATTAAACTCCTTCGTCCGCGTGCAGTTTTAAAAATTTCACGGGAACACGTTGATTTTCCGGGATAAAAAGTCTATGTCACTCTCTAAGTCTTCAGTTATGCCCATTACCCATACAAAAAAATTACGTCGATCCGTTGCTCTGTTGCTGCGTGATTGGAGGACAAACCAACCAACCAACAAACAAACACGCTTTCGCATTTATAATATTAGTAGGGACTAGTAGGGATCACTCAAATAATAAAATTAAATCTAAATAGCCAACATACACTGTAAAATGTATGTAAGATAATGTCTTCAGAAGACTGGAAAAATATAAAAATTCTTTCTTACCTTACTTATTAATAGCTTATACTCGTAATTCGTAGCATACTTACTTACTTATCAGATAGAGGCATCGATGTATATGGATATGTCTGTCCTATATAATTGCATCTACGAAAATGCGCTTCAATGAACACCGCGCGTTCCCCGCAGTTCGCTTTGACGCGAGTGTCAAACAATCACGTTCGAGGAGTAGCCACTTCCTATTAATTAGAACAAATCATACAACTATTATAAAGAGGAAAGATTTGTGTGAATGCTTGTAATGAATAAACTCAAAAACTACTGGACACATTTGGCTGAAATTTAAAATGAAGATGAAAGAAGAACTTTCCCCTGTAAAAAAAAATGAAGATAGATTATACCTTGGATTAAAGCATAGGCTACTTTTTATCCCGAAAAAAAAAAAATTATAGTTCCCGCGGGATCTTGAAAACTAATTCCACGCGAACGAAGTCGCGAGCATCAGCTAGTATGCAATAAAGAACATTAGTACCTACTGTTTTAAAAACTTCTTTTAAGTTCTCTTAAGACAAGAGATTCTGTTGTCTTTTTGAGCGCGTTTTTTTCCTGAGGCCTATCCATATACGTCGATGGATAGAGGAGGTTGCGAATTGCAGGGCAAGGACTCACCCAGTGGCCCATTGCCGGCGGCTACGTGTTATTAGACCGTTATGGGGCGACCCGGGACCCACAAAAATTTTTGGCTTGCGACCCCAGACAGAATTTAGACTAATGAAAGACTAGCTGATCCGCGTGGATTTAGTTTTTTAAATCCCGCATGAACTTTTTGATTTTCCTTCCCTTCCGGCTTCCGTTTTTCCAACTAACTATAATGTGGGTGTCTTTAAATCAAGAGTGAATAGGCATCTTCTAGGCAAGCGCGCACCATCCTAGGCTGCACTTACCATCAGGTGAGATCGCAGTCAAGCGCTATAAAAAAAAAAGTAAGTACCTACCTCTAGTATTGTCACATCACATCACACTTCACACTATCACACTAATGTTTGTATGTGTACCTACCTATGTATGTGTATGTGTATGTTTGTTACTCTTTCACGCCACAAAGAGTGAACCGATTTGACTGAAATTTAGAATGAAGCTAGCTCATACCCAGGATTAAAACATAGGCTACATTTTATCCCGGAAAATTATAGAATTCCAATGCGAATTGGAAAACTTTGATCCACGCGGACGAAGTCGCGGGCATCGCCTAGTCTAAATATATAAAAAGCAAAGGTGACTGATTGACTGACTGATTGACTGACTGACTGACTGATCTATCAACGCACATCCCTAACTGGACGGATCGGGCTGAAATTTTTCATCCAAGCAGCTATTATGACGTAGGCATCCGCTAAGAAAGGATTTTTGAAAATTCAACCCCTAAGGGGGTAAAATAGGGGTTTAAAAATCGAACCTAACGTGAGCTAAGCCGCGAGTAAAAGCTAGTAGGTAATATATTCAAAAAGGATAAAACAATAACAGAATGTTATGAAAAGCGTAAAAAATGAGCAAAACCCTCGTCGACATCGAGGCAAAGTGATTTAGGGGCGCCCGCGACCCCCGCGCCTCCAGCCGCGGTCCGCTGTCGCGACTCGCAACTCAATCATCCCGATTGAGTCTGTAGGGGAGGGACCGCAAACTCTCCAATCTTGCTTTATGCGTTCCAATCCTACTATCCTACTAATATTATAAATGTGAAAGTGTGGATGTTTGTTACTCAATCACGTGGCAACAACTGAACCGATTCTGCTGAAATTTGGCACAAAAGTAGATCATAGTCTGGAATAACATATAGGCTACTTTTTATCCCGGAAAGTGAGAGAGTTCCCGCGGGAATTTAAAAACCTCAGTCCACGCGAACGAAGTCGCGGGCATCAACTAGTCTTAAATAATGTGGCATTTAAAACACCAATTAATTAACTATTTGAATTAAAACCTCAAGAGATTGTTACTGAAAAGTCATTTTTAACTTGTAAAAAGAAACTTAGAATGCATTTTCAAAATACTTGTGTCTAGGAATTAGTCTTTTTATTGTTAGGAGTCGCCATTTTTGTTTTTTAAGCTATTGCATAGCGTCTATCGCGGGCCAGCGTGGAGACCGAATCCAGAATTCCGTAACGAAAATAACCTGACGCGGGACTTCTCTACGGTGAGCCGCTAGATGGCGCATTTTGGCAAAAAATTCTATGCAATAGCTTTACCGCGGCAGTCCCCGAGTGCCACACGTCTTTTTCATATGATTGTAGGTACTTTTATATTAATTTTAGTCTTAAGTTCCCTGTAAGTGAGCAAACTGTTCTTTGAGAATAAATTCTTTAAACCTTAAACCTAAAGCTCGTGTAATGGTAAAGATTTGATTTTTACAGCAGTAGAGCAAGTTTTAACATAGAGTTAAACGTCAAAACGTTTCTTCTCGAGCGCTTAATTCGGAGTACATACAGCGTGTCTATCCTTGCAACATCAAACCAGAAGAGAGGAGATCCGTAGGAAAACCAAAGTTCAAATCAAAAATCTAAGTTCAAAACAAAGCAGTGAATCGCAATGCTGAAATGTCGGACGTCGCGTTGTTTAAAGTTTACTTGGCGATGCAATGGCGAACGGCCTTTTATGAAGAATTAGGTTGCTCTTATCTAAATATATAAAAGGCAAACGTGACTGACTGACTGACTGACTGATCTATCAACGCACAGCTCTAACCACTGGACGGATCGAGCTGAAATTTGGCATACAGGTAGCTGTTAGGACGTAGGCATCCGCTAAGGAAGGATTTTGGAAAACTTCAACCCCAAGAGGGTTAAAATAGGAGTTTGAAAAATCGAACTTAACGTGAGCGAAGCCGCGGGGAAAAGCTAGTTAAAATATAAAAGTTAGAGATAAGCTCCCAACTAGCAAAGTAGTCCTATAAGAAAGCCTATAAGTCTATCAATACTAATAAAGCTCCTATAAAGGCATTGTATTACACTCTTTTACTTATAATAGCATTTCACAAGTACAAGTAGATTATAAGATCGTTATGGAGATAAATGCTCCTGTAACTGGAGCAAGTGGTCGAGGCGTCGGGACAACCTAATCTTGGTATGCCTATTGGGTTTTTTTTTAATATGAATAGCGGGCAAACGAGCTGGCGGGTCACCTGATGTTAAGTGATTACCGCCGCCTATGAACACTTGTAGTACCAGAGGCACCACCAATGCCTTGCCGGCTTTAAATGGGTGATGTGTGGCACAATTTATAAAAAACTAGCTTTAACCCGCGGCTTCGCTCACGTTAGGTTAAATTTTTTAAACTCCTATTTTACCTTCTTCGGGGTTAAATTTTGAAAAATCATAATCATAGCTACCTGTATGCCAATTTTCAGCTCGATCGGTCCAGTGGTTAGAGCTGCGCATTGATAAATCAGTCAGTCAGTCAGTCAGTCAATCACCTTTGCCTTTTATATATTTAGCTGAAACATGTATTTCTTTATTTTTAATCGAAAGCCCAAATACAAAGTTCAAACAACTTTAAAAATGAAAAACATTCATAGAAAATTTCATCCCCTATTTGATGCCTTTGGGGGTAGATTTTTCAAAATCTGTGAAATACGTATTTCTTTATTTTTATTCGAAAGCTTAAATACAAAGTTTCATGGATATAACTGGAAAAATGACGGACTTTCATACAAACTTTAACACCCGATTTAACCCTCTTGGGGTTGAAATTTTCCAAAATCCTTTCTTAGCGGATATAGGTATCCGCTAAGAAAGTCCTAACAGCTACCTGTATGCCAAATTTCAGCTCGATCGGTCCAGTGGTTAGAGCTGTGCGTTGATAGATCAGTCAGTCAGTCAGTCAGTCAGTCAGTCAGTCAGTCAGTCAGTCACCTTTGCCTTTTATATATTTAGATAAACGTTTCTTTCTTTCTTTCTAACTACTCCCAAATCCACCTTGATGCTACATGTATTTTTTAAGTGTAAGAAAAGAAAGAGAAAAAAGGACAAGCTAGTTTGGGTTAGCCAAATGCCCCAGAGCTGTGGATGCATCATGTAGGATATTGCGGCCGTATTACTGTTGTTATTAATACATCGCGAGCGCGCCCCGCCCGCCCTGCTCACAGATATCTATTGACACCGCAAACACTTCGAACAGATAGGCTTTCTGTTTGCTCGTGACATATTAACAACAGCCAAGTCCAGGATTGATTACTTCTGGACTTTTGGAAATCCTATTTACGATCTCCACTTCACCTAACCACTACTAAACACAACTAAATTACAACATGAGGTTATTCAAGGGGCGGACCAACAAATTCCTTAAAAGCCGGCAACGCATTGGTGGTGATACAGGTGCTATTTACAAATGTTCATAATCTCTTAACATCAGCTGACCAGCCTGCTCGTTTGCTCGCTAAAAATCTATATATATATAAAATTCAAAGTCCTGACTGACTGACTGACTGACTGACTGAGATATCAACGCACAGCCTAAACTACTGAAGTTAGAAACTTGTTTTTACAGTTGGTTCCTTTTATGACGTAGGCGCACACTAAGAAAGGATTATTGGAAATTCAAAATCTAATTCCTCGCGGACGAAGTCGCGCGGGCAAAATCTAGTATAATATATTAAAAAAACCTAGTAAATATTTTTTTTATGTAGGTATGACCACGCATATCTATTCGTAGAGTCGTCCGATTTTGATGATTTTTTTAAAGCTATCTCGCAGCCATGCTTAAAAATACAGTTTGTAGTTAAGCAATCTGCTATGCTTAAAAAAATAAAAGTCGTAGTTATGCTTTTAGAAAAGTTTGTCGCTGACTCTAAATTATTACTTAGGTACATTAGTTTAGGAGCTTAGTAAGTAAGGCTAAAAAGATTTATATTTGTGTGGTAACTATAGCTCTGTAACTCTTGCACCAGAACAGATACAATTAAGTTTAAATTCCTAAATTTGCCCCAGCCGAGAATAGAACCCGGGGCAAACCACTTTTAAAACCACAGCGCCAGGAGGTGGTCGATTTGTCCCGGTCGTAAATCCAATAAGTGTGTACGGGAAGTGTTCGCGTGCTGGAATACAGAAGTCGTTAAAAGGTTAATTTATAATAGTAAAAACATATTATCTTATCGTTTCATCTTTATTGTCATAAAAATGATAAAATAACAAAATTCCTTACCTTTTGTTATGCCTACTTAACAATTTTCCTATTTTAATATGTAAGTAGCAGGTATAAAAAGTGAAGCTCATTTGTTATATTTGGACCTACGTTGCAACGTTTCTACTATCTTGTCCGATTCCACATTGATATATGTATATATTTTTAGCGAGCAAACGAGCAGGCGGGTCACCTGATGTTAAGTGATTACCGCCGCCCATGAACATTTGTAGCACCAGAGGCACCACCAATGCGTTGCCGACTTTTTAGGAATTTGTTGGTCCGCCCTTTGAATAACCCCATGTTGTAATTCAGTGGGAACACCGTCGTAGGGAATTGGTTCCACAGTCCACCCAATCAATCGGACGTCAACCCAATTTTTCTTTAATTAATTATTCATCAATTAATGCGGCTAATTCTGTTGTATAGAATCTCTATACTTAAATTGAAGGGTCTTGTTCCATTGTGAAAGGGACAGCACGAGATTTGAACCGAACAATTTAGTTAAGTTTAGATTCTTACTAACTTTAAACGTTAGAGTACTTTAGAGACTATGTACCTACAACAGAATTACTTAGTAATAACTAGATGATGCCCACGACTTCGTCCGCGTGGATAAAGGTTTTTGTTGTTCTCGCGGGAACTTTTTAAGTTTACGGGATAAAATGTAGCCACCTATGTGTTAATCCTGGGTATGAGCTATCTTCATTTCAAATTTCAGCCAAATCGGTTCATTCTTAGTGGCGTGAAGGCGTAACAAACATACACACAACACATAAAAACTTTCGTCTTTATAATATTAGTGGGATGTGATGCAAAGGTTTGTGAGGATGGATTGATGGATGTTTGTTACTACTTCACGCCACAACGAATGAACCGATTTGGCTGAAATTTGGAATGGGGATAGCTCATACCTAGGAATAATACACAGGCTACATTTTATTCCGGAAAATTAATAGAGTTCCCGCGGGAATTAAAAAACCTTAATCCACGCGGACGAAATTGCGTGCACCATCAAGTTTTTTCCATAAAACTCAAGAGCGCATCTGCTTAAAATTAAGTAATTATTGGTACATATTATAATAAACCAATTTTTGTATTTTATTTATATTAAATTGCTTAATGAACAGGACTGAAGGGAAATTTAAAATTTATGTGCATGTTAACTCGCGGTCGACATACCTTCATGTACTAAACTTGCGCTTGGTATAAAGCGGCTAATTATGAAATGTAGTTAAAACCATTAAAAACTTGTTAAAACCGGTTAAATTACATTACATTTCACGCCTCGTTGGCACAGTGCTGAATGTCTTATTAGGATCGAAAGGTGCTAGGTTCTATTTTCAATTGAGGAGTTTTTCAATAGACAATAGATAAAATAGGTACTTACTAGGAACAGTGTCCGCCCCGCTGGTTTAGTGGTAAGCATGTTCGACTGCAGATGACAAGACCGCGGGTTCGATTCCCGGGTCGGGACAATAAATGTACCTATTGGGTTTTTCTGTCAAGAAATTCTCATAGCCCGGAGTTAGGAAGTAGGCGGTGTGTCACTCCCGTGTCTCGAAGAGCACGTAAAGCCGTCGGTCCTGCGCGCTTTCGGCCGTGTAGGATTTCCGTCTCACCAGACTATGAGAGTGGGGGAATAGAGAGTACACCTGAGGAACGCGCTACTTATTCCCTGCAAAAAGTATCCATGGGCGACGTGACCTCCCTTATAGGGACTTCCACATGGTTGCTTTATTCACGTTTCACGGTCTTGTGCCGCCTGTACCTACCTATCCAGCTACTCTCTGCGAATGTCGCTGGTGAGGCTAGCTGGTTTGCCAACGCTTTATGGTGCCACTCCAGTAGACAAAAGTTTCAAAAGATATGTTCTTCTATCTAAATATAAAAAAGGCAAAGGTGACTGACTGACTGACTGACTGACTGACTGACTGACTGATCTATCAACGCACAGCTCTAACCACTGGACCGATCGAGCTAAAATTTGGTATACAGGTAGCTGTTAGGACGTAGACATCTGCTAAGAAAGGATTTTGGAAAATTTCAACCCCAAGAGGGTTAAATAGGGGGTTAAAAAATCGAACCTAACGTGAGCGAAGCCGCGGGTTAAAGCTAGTATAGAATCAAAACTTTTCGTATCGTTCAAATTCAAATTCGGAATTATACGGATACAAACTTACGCTCACAAAATCTTATCCTATCCCACTAATTAGTGGGATAGGATAAGATTTTGTGAGCGTAAGATTTATTTCTACACCTACATAATAAGTATTTTCCTTGTGCTACTGAACCTAACTAAGGAAGTTAAAGAATGAAAAATA